>JASCIT010000005.1:34952500-37428750 GCA_036711955.1 Digitonthophagus gazella | reverse complement strand
CTAATTATTCCATGTTTGTTTAGGAAGTAAATATGATATTCCCAGGTGACGTGCGACTTATTTCGCAAGAAGGGTCCTTCCCCTCGACATAAAACCAACCTAAAACATTACTCCTAATAAAGATAAATAACCCTCTTAAAGCTATCACTCATTCCTAATCCAACCCAAGTTTATTTATTCAAATTTTAATCTCAGGAGACTTACATCGATAAGTCTTCATTTAGAGTAATATTCTTTCTGAGGTACACACTTCCCAAGTAAATTGATTCTCAAATGGACAATATAGTGATGCTTGAGTGTATTTCCGTAAATATTCCTCTTCATAAAACCTGAATTGTAGTCGTAATATCGCGATTGAATTCCTTTAGATACGTCCGTAGGATATTTCGAACCGATTCATACGTCGCCTTACGGGGTTCGATATCCACTCGTCGAATCGGCTTACGTCGAATTCTTTGTTCTGTCCTTTTTGGTCGACATCTACCGAAACAGGCTTTCTCCATTCCCATTACTGTAACAAGAGGGATTATTACTTCCCGACGGTTTTCTCCTGAGCTATTATCATTAAATTTGAAATGACAACAAGAGAAGAGAGAAGAGGTAGTTTCAAATGGTAACGGAAAAGAGATGATAGGATTTGAGCTTGTTATGTAAAATTTGTGAAATAATGAGATAAAATCGTAATAAATGTGATTATTCGTTTGTAAACTCGCAAAATGGATTTAAATGAAATACGATATCTTCGTTTAAAATTTAAGTGGTAAATATTTTAAATAAACATTCGTATATTATTTTATTGATGTTAAACAAAGCCGTTAATTTGCGTAATTTCAACAAAGTAATATTTCTAGTAAAGAGTCCGCTAATAAGCGCGCCCGATCTTTAAAATGAAATAAAGCAAGTTGTATGAGAGATATAAATGAAATTTATTTTTTGTTTGAAAGAGTATTCGAAGAATACTCTTTGGGAGAAACCAATTTTCAATGACTCTGTCCCACAAATCGGGCTGTATTTCATCGATGGCGTGGTGTATGTTAACTTTGAGGTCATCAGTGTTTTATGGTTTGTTTACGTAGACCGATTTAAGAAAACTCCACAAGAAATAGTCTAGTGGGGTTAAATCGCACGATCTCGGTGGTCAGTTGATGTTGCCTCCGCGCGAAATCACCATTCCTCCGAAGCAGTCGTGCAGAAGATCCATTGTGGCGCGCGCTGTGTGGCTCCTAGCGCCATCCTGTTGAAACCACATATGAGTTGTCTTGTTTCAATATTCCCTAAATCCATTTTTGGGCAAAAATGAGATATACACGCCATCTGTTAGAAAAAGTTGTTTTCTATAAAATACTCAATGATTTGTATTAAAAAACGCGCGAATCCCTTAAAAATTCAAATCAAATAGACAGCCTTTAGATTCAAATCCCACTAAATCAATTTTCAATAGATGCCCAGTTACAAAAACTGTACAATAGATTCAAAGGAGTTTTTAGGAAAAACCAAACCGCCATGAATATCCAGCCAAAAGAAATTCCTACCGGAGTGAAACCAAAAGATCTGAAAATGAGAGATGTAAATAACTTGTTAAGCAAACATTATGGAAAGAACTGGAGAGAGGCAGAAAATTTAGCTTATTATAGAGATATGTTGGGAAAATTTTATAACAATAATATTTCTGGCGATTCCCGAGAAGAGGGGACGAAGAGCCTGGTTAATGTGAAACAACCGAAAATATACCTGATGTTAGAGTTTAAGAGTTTTTTAAGTACAGTTTTTAAATAACATACCTTTCAAAAAAATAAAGTTTTTTGTTATTAGCTACAAAGAGATTTGATTCACTTTAAATTCATGCCTAATCTTTGTTCAGATTCAAATGAGCCTTAATCCACACTTTGGTAGCAAACACTAAACACCATTTTTAAATCCACTTTGTGATTTTTATATCTATTTTAAAAGATGTGGTTGTAGAATTTTTGAAACTTCAGTAAGTCTTCTAATAACAAATAAATTACATTTGAATTAATAACGCCAAAATCATCCCAAAATACTTTTTTAACGTTTTCTCAAAATCGAAAAATTTGGACTTAAGGGGATTTGAAACCAAACAAGTCATATCCTCAATATCCATATTGTCGATTTCAGGCCAGAAAAAGTTGGTTATCATGGATTTGTATCGATCACTATTTACCCTGATGGCCACACCATTGTCATTCTCGAAGAAGTACGACCCGATGACGCCTTCGGTCCAAAATCCATACCAAACAGTTATCTTTGCTGGGTGCTTTGCAATCTGGTGGATCTCCTGTGGATTGTTCTCGGTACAATAACGGCAATTCTACCTCTTGACATTGCCATTTATCCAAAAATGTTCCTCATCGTTGAAGATGATTTTTCGACCAAAACCGGGGTCGACTTCCAACTACTCTAAAGTCTAATCCTGTGTCAGCTGGATCTTGTGCGGATGCATGCCCAAATCCAGATGCAAGATTCGGCGAAGTGATGTTTCCGAAAGGAAATAGGACGAAAATGTATAAACTTTTTAAAAGTAAATTGTAATTTTATTATTATAAGAATGCGCTATAATTGAGGACTATTGTTTGAATTAACCCTTTATAGGGCAAGAGAGTGGCGTTTAAAATATTTCAATGAGATTTTTTTGTAGAATATACACTCAACCTAGCGTTTTTTTCCAACGTTCGTTGGGATAATAGTCTCCCACCAAAATTTTGAAAATTGAAATTTGATATTGTGATTGCTTTATTTTTAACAAACGTAAACAAAAACATTAATATAGTAAAAAAACAAACAGTTGAAACTATCAATTGCAAAACAAAAAATAATTTAGGTTTTACTTTTTATGAAATTTTGCAAAGCAACCCTTGCACAGCGTCACGTTGCATTTTGTACATAGGAGATCACTACTCTTTCCTTTGGATTTTATGCTACAATATAATTAAATGCTTTTATTGTCTCCTTGTATACAGTGAATGAGCTACGTACTATTCTGCCCTCCTAAGTATCGAGGTACTATATCTCGTAAATTACTCACTGTAGATACTTGCGATAAAAAATCTATAAAGTGACCAACAGAAAATACTGGAAATTATTTTCAAGTTTCCAAAATGGTCACTTCTTTCACCGACATTTTAGGTTAGGGAAAGGTTATCGATTTATGCTTTTCACTAGCTTGCTTGGACTTCATTTTGGTCATTTTGGTTTCATGGAAAAAAGTGACATCAATAGACTTTTCTGAGAAAATTCGCAATTTCTATGGTAAATCCGAAAAATGCCCCTTGTGGCGACATTCCAAATTACAATAATCACAAGTAAGATAGGATTTGTAGAAAAACTCTTTCCAACGACACCAATTTTATTGAAATCCGTTCAACTGTTTTGACTTATTCACATTTATTTATAAATATCTTCGAACACCCTCCCCGCGTTATTTATAGAGGTAGGACAAAAATATATACTTATTGTTATCATAATAGAGCGGATTTTCAAGACACACCACAGTTTTTAGTTCAAAGTAGTGGTTACATCTCCCGGCATGACCCCAGAATTTTCTCATGACCACTTTTCCAATTAAATTTTTCACAGTAAGTTTCTACAATGAGTAGTTTCCTAGATACAGTATCTTGCATGCTTATTTGGCCAGTTTACTTTAATAAATTTCGTAAGAAATCTTCCAAGCCGAAGTAAGTACTACCGAGAAAGTTATTGATATTATTAGGTATAATTAAATAGGTATAAGATCTACATGGAATATTAGAATAATCGTAACTAATAGCTAGAAAAAAAATTAGTAAATTTTACATACAAACTTATTATTTACTTTCCGGAATCTAAATACGAAAAATCTAACAAATTAGCAATCATTATTTCATTGGAATTAACTATACATACCTTAATTATTAAGAAAAGGCCGTTTTTGAATGGAAACACACTCTTTAGATTATTAAAAACACTCACAAACTTGAAACAAGGTTTAAAACTTTAAATTCGCTATGTTTTATAGAACGCAGGGACAAATATGTCCCAGTAAGACATCTTTTATCGACCTGTATTGAACAGTAGCCAAACTAAGGCAAATCAAATCATAGAATCAATTACATATCAATTTATCAACAAAATTGGGTATTTGTAATATAAAAAACTCTAAGCGCGTTTTCTAGAGCAGAGGTGGGACAATAAAGTCCCAATACCTTATAAAGGGTTAATAAATTGATGACTCTCTGTATGCAGGAAGCTGAAATTAAACGGAAGGTCACATTCAACGTTCGAATGTGGAATGAACCGGTTCGGTTAAAACTGGGCTCGTAATCTATTCGCAATAACTCTCGGGAATGATTAACGTCCCGATGCCAACTGTCCATAAAATATCCCGGCAGCATATTCTTGGGTTCGGACCGCAACGGTAGGAACGTCCCGGTATTCCCGGGGATCCCATCGGTTTATCCCGCGTTCCCGGTCCACCGACAATGATAAATCGCGAGCGCGGCGCGAAAGCCCAGAAAATTTCGTCGGAGATTCGCAATTTATCCCGGAGATATGCAAATTCCGTTGGACGCTGAAATGTGTTTATTTTCACTCGGGAATCCATTGCTTCCGCTCGTGGGCCAACTATTAATTACGTGAACTTTCCAAACGTAAATGAAATTGCCTCCTGTAGGGATTAACTCCTTTTTAGTAATCCCTTTTTAGTAAATTAATTATTACAAGATGAAAATCTTTGAAGTTACTTGATTTCATAGAAAGTAGGTAATATTTGAAGGTAGAAACGGTTTCGATTTGAGTTATGTCGTAAACTTGATAAGTGAAGTACTACATTGGTATGCAGAGGAAGGAGGAACGTTTCAAAGACTGGTAAAGCGTGATGCGGGTGGAAATGTCATGTCAATCGGGCTTCATCCACCAACTGAACCCTGAAATCCAGCTGAAATTGACGGGGCGAGACGTCGAATCGTGATACATCGACGGCCCGTTCTAGACACTGCCAATGGGAAGAAGTTGTACACCCTCTTTGTTGAAGTTCATATATTGCCAAGTTGGCCATCGATTGAACGAGGAACATAAATCATTTTTCTAGAAAACCCTCCCCGATCTATAACTCAATTTAATCTAAATTCTTCAAAAATACGATAAAATTCATATAAATATTTTATTTACGAAATTTTAAATTTACTTAACCCTTTAGCAGATATTGGTATACATTCTTACCACTAACCTTACGTGCAACTAGTCAATTTTTAAAAATTCATTTCCAAGAAACTAATTATTTTCAAGATTAGAAATTTTATCAGGATTTAGATCAAAACTTAATCTTTATTTTCACCAGAAGTGAATTTTTTACGAATTTTAATTTTTTCTACAGAAACGAAACTACAATCTACTAAAAGTTTCAAAAATTCAAGTCAAGTTTTAAAAATTCATATCAAAACAACATATCTCAACTTTGGCTTCCTCTAATTCAAAAACTAAGTAAGTTAACGAAAAATGTTTCAAATAAAAGTTATTCTATATTTGATTGCGAACATCTTTTGTTATAAATATTTTTTTGTACAATCGATATTTATGAAGTTGTAGCCCAAAAGCTGGAACAGCCCTAAAACGGCATGCCCCAACTTCGGCTTCCTCTACCTCAAAAACTAAACCAGTTAGGGAAAAATACTTTAAATAAGTGTTATTCCACATTCGATTCCGAACATATTTTGTCATAAACAATTTTTCGTACAATTGATATTTATGGAGTTGTAGCCCAATAACTGGAACAACCCCAAAACGTCATACCTAAACTTTGGCTTCCTCTAACTCAAAAACTAAGCGAGTTAACGAAAAATGTTTCAAATAAAAGTTATTCCATATTTGACTACGAACATATTTTCTTCTAAACATTTTTTCGTAGAATTGATATTTATGGAGTTGTAGCCCAATAACTGGAACAACCCCAAAACGTCATACCTTAATTTCGGCGTCCTCTACCTCAACAACTAAACCAGTTAGGGAAAAATACTTTAAATAAGAGTTATTCCACATTCGATTCCGAACATATTTTGTCATAAAAAATTTTTCGTACAATTGATATTTATGGAGTTGTAGCCCAATAACTGGAACAACCCCAAAACGTCATACCTTAACTTCGGCTTCCTCTAACTCAAAAACTAAACCAGTTAGGGAAAAATACTTTGAATAAGAGTTATTCCACATTCGATTTCGAATATACAGGGTTAGTATAAAGTCCAGGAACGGTCGAATAACTTTGTTGTTTGAGAAGTATCAATTTTGAAATTCTACCTGATTATATAGTTTAATGCGATGAATTTAATGATAACATTTTCATTTTTCTCTCGTTTCCGGTTTTACAGGAAATGCTTACAACTTTTTTTTTCTTAAATGGCATGTATAGTATATTTGTGCATTTTCGAATGCGGAATAAAAAACTACGTTAAAGAATACCAAAATTCTTTATTCTATTAATAAAAAAGCATAATAGGACTTAAATTAAAAAAGTCTGTTTAACACAAAATCAAGCAGACGCGTCACCTTACTGAAACTTCACATTGCTGTCATATGTTACCTGTGTCATTATCAATAATTAATTAAGTTAATAAAAAAATAAAAAATGACTGTAAAACTTGTTTCAAGGACAGTAATATGTTTATTTTTATTGAATGAAACGCAATTATTAAAAAAATTAACTAAAATTATAAATAATAAACGACTAACTTTAAGTTATAAATGTTCAAAATGCGACCCGTTTACCGTTTGACGCCGACGTAATCGGTCAACAACTTAATGAATTTTGTATTATTTGTGGTGTAACGCAGTGCATTTCCTCAAATTTTGTTGCTGTAATTTGTCTAAATTATTTGGTTGAGTTTTATACACTTCGCATTTCAAATGACACCATAAAAAGAAATGCAGTAGGGATAAAAGTCTGGTGAACGGGTTGGCCATTCAATCGCTCTTCTGCGCCCGATCGAGCGTGCAGCAAATAATAAACATGAAATCGCAGGAAATAATAATAAGCATATGACAGTAATATGATGTTTCAGTAAAGTGACATGTCTGCTTGATTTTGCGTTAAACTGATTTCTTTAATTTAGGTCTTATTATGCGTTTTTATCAATAGAATAAAGAATTTTGGTATTTTTGAACGTAGTTTTTTATTCCGCATTCGAAAATGCACGAATATACTATACATACCATTTAAAAAAACAAAGTTGGATGCATTTCCTGTGAAACCGGAAACGAAAGAAAAATGAAACTGTTATTATTAAATTCGTCGCATTTAACTATATAATCAAGCAGAATTTCAACATTGATACTTCTCAAACAACAAAGTTATTCGACCGTTCCGGGACTTTATACTAACCCTGTATTTTGTCATAAAAAATTTTTCGTACAATTGATATTTATGGAGTTGTAGCCCAATAACTGGAACAACCCCAAAACGTCATACCTTAATTTCGGCTTCCTCTACCTCAAAAACTAAACCAGTTAGGGAAAAATACTTTAAATAAGAGTTATTCCACATTCGATTCCGAACATATTTTGTCATAAAAAATTTTTCGTACAATTGATATTTATGGAGTTGTAGCCCAATAACTGGAACAACCCCAAAACGTCATACCATAATTTCGGCTTCCTCTACCTCAAAAACTAAACCAGTTAGGGAAAAATACTTTAAATAAGAGTTATTCCACATTCGATTCCGAACATATTTTGTCATAAAAAATTTTTCGTACAATTGATATTTATGGAGTTGTAGCCCAATAACTGGAACAACCCCAAAACGTCATACCCTAACTTCGGTTTCCTCTAACTCAAAAACTAAGCGAGTTAGCGAAAAATGTCTCAAATAAAAGTTATTCCGTTTTTGACTACGAACATATTTTCTTCTAAACATTTTTTCATACAATCGGTATTTATAGAGGTAAAGTCCAAAAACTAGAACAACCTCAAAACGGCATACCACAACTTTGGATCCCTCTAACTCAAAAACTAAGCGAGTTAGCGAAAAATCTTTTTCCTCAGAAGAGAAAATATAAGTTAATGTCCTTAATTGTAAATTTTAAGCTTTCTAAAAATAAGGCTAGATTTTAAAAGTGGAATTTTCTGTTAATTACATTAAAATTGGATGTTTAATAGATACATCTTTATTATATTTTAGTGTATTGGTATACAACATTACCACTACGCATCGATTAATTAAAAAGTGGCGAAACTCTCAAAAATATAATTTATCCACGAAAGGGTTAAAACCATAAACACTCATTAGAATTGAATGTAATTTTTCTCGTATATCATAAAAAATCAATTCTACGAATATAGGTATTATAAGAAAATATGGTGAATATCTTCGTGTGGGTTTTCGCGATTTAAGCGATTCAAATGATGACGAATTCTCTTTGCAATTCGTAAACGGGGGTACCAGGTGAGACATACATCACCATTACGGAGACCGCCGACAACTATCTTTATTCGCCTTCCGACCTACATGCGCAAAGATCTCGTAGGATGCTCACATACATCATAGCAATCGCTATTTCAATTCGGTGCCAGCTTTATGAATAGGATTACTCCGAGTCGGAAGAACCATTCGTCTTCGCGATAATTCCCGGTGGTCCTGATTGCGAAATTAAAACGAAAATAAAACATTGCGCCTAAGAGGATCGTTGGTTTTCCGTCTCTGGAGGTAAAGGGGCAAAGAATTCGGAAGCTTTGTAACTTGCGAGAGATCGATGACTGGCCCGGGTCCTTCTTTTACTCCGGCGGTTGCGATAGCAGAAGTTCGCGGAGAACTTGCGGTTTTTCGCCGAGATTGATTAGCGCTCGAAATCTACGGCCGACGGTTTGACGAATGGCTTCGCTCGACTCTGACAGTCGATTTGTGAACGTCGAAAGCACGATTCGCACCGTTTCAATAGGTGTATAGAGGTGTTTTGTTGAATACGGGAAACGGGAGGCAAATTGGCACAACACACAAACAAATCGTAAACAACTTTTTGATTTTCCCTTTCACAACTTTTAAATAATTTTCAATAATCTACTTATGAAATATTACTTTAACGTTCTTAATTACAGTAAAATAATCTGATTACGTCTTAAAGTAGTGTAAATGTTGAAGAGAAACGTGAAAGGAAGAGATGCTACTTAAATTTCAAATCTCGACATTTCAAAGCGTATTAATGTTTTGTACGTTGTTATGAAATGTAAATTGAATTTCAAAGGAAATAACGTGATTATATGAATTTCCTTTGAAATAAGTATTTTGTTTAATAAAAAGTTCACTTAGATTTAAAGTTAAATTTAAGTGGTATTTTAAAATAATTTTCTTTAATATGAACTTGAAATTAATTTTAAGATTGCCTTCTAAATTTGCTTTTTTATTTTCAGTTTAACTTTGTTGGAAAGCTACTTGGTCCCAAAGGTAATTCTCTAAAGAGACTTCAAGAGGACACCATGTGTAAAATGGCTGTACTTGGACGAGGGTCAATGAAAGACAGACATAAGGTAACATATCAAAGAAAATAACTTTATTTCTCTTTTTCTTCTACAACTGTACAAATTTTATTTAGTGGAATATTAGTAATAAACTGAAGTGGTGTACAGAATATTTTTGAAATTTCATTTTCTAAACGATGTTTTTCTACGTTTCAAGAGTTTGTGTGCAAAATCACATAAATTGGTATTTTGATAAATTAATATTTTGAAATTGAGTTTCACAATGTATGTTAACAATCTGATTTTTATTTCTTCTGCTTATTTTTCTTGGTCTGTTTATACAAAATTTGATAAATGCTTATATAACTTGCATTTAATCTTTAAGTATATTAGAAAAACTCAATGAATTCAGGTTCTCAGGAGTATAGATAAAGCAAAGGTTGCTTATGTTACACTGTGAATTTTAGAAGATAATCTTTACTGTAAGAAATGTGTTTTAAATGCCTTTCATTTTCAGTGACACATTGCTAAATAAAACTGCCGTTGTTTGTTTGCAGTGAGGTCGAAAGAAAATCATGAGAAATTTTCTTAAGTTAGGTTAAGAATTGTCAAAAATTTTTTAACAACTTTGAAAATTTTTTTAATTTTTTTGGCAACATTTAGAATAACTCGGTCTTTTTTGGCTAAAACTAGAATGTTTTAAGTTTCATTTAGAAAAAAAAAATCAATTCAAAATCTTTAAAAATTAATTTTTGATGAATTTTTAAAGTTGATCGATTTTCTTAAGTTAGGTTAAGAAGTGTCAAAAATTTTTTACCAACTTTGAAAATTTTTTTAATTTTTTTGACAACACTTGGAATAAATCAGTCTTCTTTAATTGAAATTAGAAGGATTTGAGTTTCATTTAGAACAAAAATCAAATCAAAATCTTTAAAAATGAATTTTTGATGATTTTTTAAAATTGATCGATTTTCTTAAGTTAGGTTAGAAGTGTCAAAAATTTTTTACTAACTTTGAAAATTTTTTTAATTTTTTTGACAACAGTTGGAATAAATCAGTTTTCTTTAATTAAAATTAGAAGGATTTGAGTTTCATTTAGAACAAAAATCAAATCAAAATCTTTAAAAATGAATTTTTGATGAATTTTTAAAGTTGATTGATTTTCTTAAGTTAGGTTAAGAGTGTCCAAAATTTTTTACTAACTTAGAAATTTTTTTTAATTTATTTGATAACATTTAGCATAAATCGGACTTTTTTGGTTAAAACTAGAATGTTTTAAGTTTCATTTAGAAAAAAAAAATCAAATCAAAATCTTTAAAAATGAATTTTTGATGAATTTTTAAAATTGATCGATTTTCTTAAGTTAGGTTAGAAGTGTCAAAAATTTTTTACTAACTTTGAAATTTTTTTAAATTTTTTTGGCAACACTTGGAATAAATCAGTCTTCTTTAATTAAAATTAAAAGGATTTTAGTTTCATTTAGAACAAAAATCAAATCAAAATATTTAAAAATGAATTTTTGATGAATTTTTTAAGTTGATCGATTTTCTTAAGTTAGGTTAGAAGTGTCAAAAATTTTTTACTAACTTTGAAATTTTTTTAAATTTTTTTGACAACATTTAGAATAAATCAGTCTTTTTTTATTAAAACTAGAATGTTTTAAGTTTCATTTAGAAAAAAAATCAAATCAAAATATTTAAAAATGAATTTTTGATGAATTTTTTAAGTTGATCGATTTTCTTAAGTTAGGTTAGAAGTGTCAAAAATTTTTTACTAACTTTGAAAATTTTTTTAATTTTTTTGGCAACACTTGGAATAAATCAGTCTTTCTTTATTAAAACTAGAATATTTTAAGTTTCATTTAGAACAAAAATCAAATCAAAATCTGTAAAAATGAATTTTTGACGAATTTTTAAAGTTAATTTTCTTAAGTTAAAGAAGTGGCAAAATTTTTTATTAACTTTGAAAATTTTTTAAATTTTTTTGACAACACTTAGAATAAATCAGTCTTTTTTTATTAAAACTAGAATGTTTCAAGTTTCATTTAGAAAAAAAAATCAAACCAAAATCTTTAAAAATGAATTTTTGGTGAATTTTTAAAGTTGATCGATTTTCTTAACTTAGGTTAAGAAGTGTCAAAAAATTTTTACCAACTTTGAAATTTTTTTAAATTTTTTTGACAACATTTAGAACAAATCAGTTTTTTTTATTAAAACTAGAATGTTTTAAGTTTCATTTAGAAAAAAAATCAAACCAAAATCTTTAAAAATGAATTTTTGATGATTTTTTAAAATTTATCGATTTTCTTAAGTTAGGTTAGAAGTGTCAAAAATTTTTTACCAACTTTGAAATTTTTTTAAATTTTTTTGACATCATTTAGAATAAATTAGTCTTTTTTTATTAAAACTAGAATGTTTTAAGTTTCATTTAGAAAAAAAATCAAACCAAAATCTTTAAAAATAAATTTTTGATGATTTTTTAAAATTGATCGATTTTCTTAAGTTAGGTTAGAAGTGTCAAAAATTTTTTACTAACTTTGAAAATTTTTTAAATTTTTTTGACAACACTTGGAATAAATCAGTCTTCTTTAATTGAAATTAGAAGGATTCTAGTTTCATTTAGAACAAAAATCAAATCAAAATTTTTAAAAATAAATTTTTGATGAATTTTTAAAATTGATCGATTTTCTTAAGTTAGGTTAGAAGTGTCAAAAATTTTTTACTAACTTTGAAAATTTTTTTAATTTTTTTGTCAACACTTGGAATAAATCAGTCTTCTTTAATTAAAATTAGAAGGATTTTAGTTTCATTTAGAACAAAAATCAAATCAAAATCTTTAAAAATGAATTTTTCATGAATTTTTAAAATTGATTGATTTTCGTAAGTTAGGTTAAGAAGTGTAAAACATTTTCTACCAACTTTGAAAATTTTTTTAATTTTTTTAAAAACATATGGAATAAATTGATCTTTTCTAATTAAAATTAGAATGTTTTAAGTTTCATTTAGAAAAAAAATCAAATCAAAATCTTTAAAAATGAATTTTTAATGAATTTTTAAAGATGATTGATTTTCTTAAGTTAAGGCGGTCAAACACGAATGTACATGCCTGAGTACAAAAACGCACAATCGTCAACGCGCGTTCAAGAATGTCAATGTATGGGTACAAAATACTTAAATACTTGTTTGTGCATTCAAGAAGACTGTGTGTATATGTTTTCAGGGTCTTCTTGAATTCATGTACTTACTTTGACGTTTGTGAATAGATGTTCGATGGTAAGTTGTGCAGATAAAGATAATCCTCATACAATTTGTCAATGACGTACGCGTAAACACAAAACACGTGGAGTTTTGTTCATACAGTTTAATAGTTTTTATTAAAAATATCGGATCTTAGAAATTTAACTCATGAATTTTTAATTGAATTCATAGAGTTATACAGAGTGCACTCTTGCCTATGGAAGACGAAATCAAAAGATTACGTGAGTAAAATTAAGAAAACTGAGGCTTATAAAACTCTACTGGAAAAATTACAAACCGTACAACCTGGCGCACAGTGGGGAATTTCCTAAAATTCGTAGCCACACTTATTATAAACGAACTGTTATTAGTAAAAAACTTAAAATCTTGCACAACGGTCATAATTATTGTATAAATTCATTATTTTTTTTAATTCTGAGCTCCATACTCACGACCTATCTATACGGGGTGTTAGCAACCACACGTCACCCCCTTTTAAGAGTTAAGGAAGCGGTACGTTAAACAATAAAGAAAAATATTACTAAGTCGCATATGCTCTATCTGACGATGACATTTCTAATTTCCGGTTTTGACCGGAAATAGATTTTTCAGACTGGAAGTTTTGAACTTTTGTATAAAATACTTTAAAAAAATCAATTTTGACCTTGAAATTATCTTACTTGAGATACTTCGTTTCCTTTTTCGAATCTTGCATTTTCTCCCAAATGTTCTTAGGTACCTATTTTAGATTTAGATTATCTCTTGAATCAATTGCAATATTTAAAAAAGGTGACAGACACTGCAAAAAGCCCTAAAGTTTCAGTGAAGTACATGATGTTTAAATATAACAGATTCATTCTAAGCAATTCTAGTCTACTGAGCACGAGCTATAAAACAGATTTGTCGAATTAACTCTATTTCTTGAGATAACGCAATCTAACCATATGGAAAATAAATGCCTTTACAAATAAAAATAATGCTATAAATGATTGATTATAGAATTAATTATCACAAAGAAAAATATATAAATATTAGTTAAGAATAAGCCTTTACATGTGATTTTCAATTCGCAACAGCAACACTTTAAAAAAATATAACCAAGTGATATTTTTACCAATCATAACTGATCAACGAGGTGTTTCAAGTTAAATGCCTAGACATAACGTTATTCAAGATGGACATAGCGCTTACAAATGACTGTAATTCTTTATTCGAAAAAGAAATGTTCTATAAAAATTACACAGAATACGAACAAGGAATATAATGAAGGTCTTTCACATAATCCCATTGCAAGAAATCGCAGGATGTTATATCCGGACACAAACCATTTGTAGTCAGTATACTCAGTTAGAATAACTTTGGACAGTACGGTTTATCATGAGAACTAGAATTCAATCAAATAAAATAATAAATTCTAGGATAAGCACTTTACAATCCTAATGTGTCCAAATTTAATCGATAAACTAATACCACAAAACATTTTTTTTTAGTTCCCCTGTGGAATAATACAGAAAAATAATACCTAATAATAATTTAATCGCTGAATTCAGCATCACTATCATCGTTGCTGTCGGACGTTGAACTTAATAAGTGATTATCATCTTCTGTTGGGGGCATTAAGAAAGCTAAGACCTCTTTTGCCAAACTGCGCAATTTTTTCTTAGGAAGCGGCCTAAGACAGGTGATATATGAATTACTATGATTTCTGACTGCAATCGATAGGTTACAAATAAACAAGACACTAACAGGCCCCTCTTAACAAAATTAATAATATTAAATTAATAAGGGAGGGAATGTAATACAAACTTTAAAACAGTGGTAACACAAGGGTAGCAAATATTAGCAGACTCTTTCTTCACATTCCGAAAGTAGATCAATAGTACCTTAATTTCACGTAAAAACGATATCCAACAAAAACCAACTTCACTTCTAAATTCTTTCAAAATAAAAAAATTTAGGGCCTGAATACAGAGTTTAATTTTGAAGGACTTTTGATGATTAAAATATCACAAAATTAAATACAAAATACATTAGACTAATTAATATACGTTCAAGAAATGTAATAATAATATTGGGTTTCTTAAAAAATAAATAAATGGCACTTAAATTAATTTCCTAACTTGTACATAAAATATGCGCATTTCAGCATCACTGACATATGTCTAACTCAAACCATTATTATGGACAAACCAGTTCAGCCGAAGTGGTGATATTTTTATAAATACATAAGGTAATATGTTTGCACTTCATAGAATTTCTTTTTTTTTTGTAAAAAACACATTTTCATTTTTTTTGTTATGGCCACAAAAATCGCAAATTTCCCCACTGTGCGGCGCAACGAAAAATACAGTTATTCAGAAAATTAACAGTCTCCGAGTTGGTTTTCGAAGAGAATTTAAGAAAGTAGAACAGTCAAAGCGATCGGGCAGTGGTGCTGACGACCTTTACAAACCCACATTATGGTATTACAACCGTCTGGAGTTTGTGGAAGACCAAAAAATGCTAAGGAATTCTGTTTCGAATGTTTTCGATGAAGATACTAACATGCGAAAAATAGCAGTGCAAGTTTCCGGAATTATTCTACCTAACGCTTCAGCAGATATTGCTGTACAAAATTTAAATCTTCATAATTTCGTCTCGTAGCTATAAATCGAAGTGTTGCGCTCAACCTCTCGTGCGTTGTTACTGCCGATCATATTGTAGTATCTTTTCAAGCTATCAAAGGTGTACCCAACATCAAAAGTTCGATATACAGGGTGTTTAAAAAATACGTTCGAATATTTGGCCCACTTATAGATCTCATCAGTACAAACAAAAAAGTCAAAATAAACATAAGTCCGAAAATCAGCCGTTTCCTAATTACAGCCTGTTTTTCAAATTAAAATAATTTACACTCAAATATCAGTATAAATATATTTTAATTATTACAAATTAATGATTCTTAAAGAAGATGTTCAAAATGTCCTCCTTCCATTTGTATACACATTTCACATCTCCGTAAAAGTGAACGCCGCACTCTCTCAAAGAGTCCCGGATTTATACGAACAGTCTGGCAGGCATGTTCAATTCGTTCTCGCAACTCATCTAAATTATTCACAGGACTTGAATAAACTAATGTCTTTAAATACCCCCAAATGCAAAAATCGAGTGGAGTGAGGTCGGGAGATCTAGGGGGCCATGCAATTGGACCTCCTCGCCCTATCCACCTGCCATTGTAATTTTCGTTTAGATAATTTCTGACCAAGACTCCGTAATGCGCAGGAGCTCCATCGTGCATCAACCACATATTAATTCTGTGGTTGAGGGGCACATCTTCTAACAGCAGTGGTAATGTATTCCGCAAAAAGTCAAGGTACAATTGACTAGTCAAACGGTTAGGCAGGAAACAAGGTCCTATCAGATGGTCTCCTAATACACCAAGCCAAACGTTGATTGCAAATCGGTGTTGATGATTCGATTCAAAAACGGCATGCGGATTTTCGTCGGCCCAAACATGGATGGCTATTATGAAAATTAAAAATGCCATTTCTCGTGAAACCAGCTTCGTCTGTAAATAAAATTTTCGTAACAAAATTTGGGTTCTCCGCGACTTTTGTCAACATGCTTCGACAAAACACCAGTCGTGCGGCATAATCAGGCACAGCTAGAGCCTGTACCCTTTGAATATGGTATGGGTGCAATTGCTGCTCCCGTAAAATTCTCCAAATTAGGGAAAAATTAATATTTGTTTCAGTAGAGAGTCTTCTAGTACTAGTACCAGGATTTTCTTCAATTCGTCTTAAAATGTTAAGTTCTGCGTCGGGAGTACAAACTGATCTAGGCCGACCACCATCACCGTTCCTTGATTTAAACGATCCAACTTCGGATAAACGTTGATGTAAATTTGTAAAAAGTTTGTCACACGGAAGTACCCGGTTTGGGAATGCTTCGGCATAAAGGCGACGTGCCTCACAAGCATTTCCATCGGCTTTGCCATACATAAAATGCATGTCTGCCATTTCTGCGTTGGTATAAGGCATATTCGAAAATTTCAACAATGGGTTACAGCAACAACTACTTCAATAAACACTGACAATAACGGACACACAATAATTACAACAAATGTGGCAACTACACTAACAGAAACGAACAAAATTTGTTTTGTTATTTCCTGGATGACTTCATAAATACGCGAATCACTCCTACTGAGTGTAAATTATTTTAATTTGAAAAACAGGCTGTAATTAGGAAACGGCTGATTTTTGGACTTATGTTTATTTTGACTTTTTTGTTTGTACTGATGAGATCTATAAGTGGGCCAAATATTCGAACGTATTTTTTAAACACCCTGTATACATTTTCGCTCATCCTTAAGTAATTACGCCAACTATCAGGTTCTAGTCTTAACTGTTCCAGAAGATTTATATGAGACAGTTGTTTTCGCTCAAATAGCCATGGTTACACCACCTTTTACGATCTTTTTTATTTTTGGATTTTAGTTTTACTATTACAGCGCACGCCACTGCTATGATATTAAACTCGTTTGACATCATTCTGTCGCGAATGTGTACTATTAATGTACTGAGACAACTGTATATGTCTGTGGCCTTGAGGTTTACATCAAAGAACAGAAGCACACTAATATTTGTATATCAATTATTATTAAAGTTTTTAATTATCAAAGCCACACTGCATAAAATATCATATTCACGGTACGTATTCTTTTTTCTCTAGTATACAAGATGCATTCGATTAATCTTGTTTCTCTGAGTACCATTTCGAGCCCCACGTGACAACGTACTAATAGTACGCGAGAACACACCCCATTCTTGTCACGTACGTAGGGCTCTTAAGCGAGACGCCCTTAAGCTTGTTGTAGGACCGTGCAAGTGCCTTTCTAATTTTATTTATACCCCTGTTGTGAAGGTGGATGCGTTTAACCCCCTTAGGGAGTGTCGTAAATTACCGACGTCGCGATAAATTAAAGAAAATCGTAAAGCGCAGTGACGTACCTACATGGTCCAAGTACCCAAACATGTTTAAAACAACTTTAGAGCTTTTAAAATTAACGTGTACGTGAACAAAAACGTTCAATAAAACGTTCCCGATAATTAATTAGAAGGACGTGTTTTACGATTATCATTCTTGTGGGAATCGCAAAAGGTTTCAACCGTTTTAACACCAACTTCTGAATTATAAATGAAATGGAGTACGAATAGCTTACGAAAGTTTCCCGGACGGTTGTTATAATTAAATTAGTATTTCCTTGAATTAATCTAATTCTTATATACAGCTGGATTTATGTGATTTGAAAAGTTTTCGAAAACTTTAATGCATTTTAAAAGTACCACTTGAACAGGTTGTTCGTAAATAATTTAATCGTTTTAAATTTGCATTTAAAACGTTTTCGTTTTGAGTTAATGGTAGAAAATTAAACGTAATATTTGAGTTTTAAATTATCTCTTGAAAACTTTATGTTACTAATAAAATTTCTCTCTCACTAGATGGTTTTTTAAAGTTGGTTAAAAATTTCTTAGGTTAGGATAAAATTTTTTGGTGTTTTTAAGAATTTTTTTAATTTTTTTGGTAATAACTAGAATAAATTTGATAACTTTAATAGAAACTAGATGTTTTAATCTAAATTTAGTTAAAGTGGTTTTTAAAAATGTTAATAAATAAACTCTATTTAGATGATTTTTTAAAGTTGGTTAAAAATTTCTTAGGTTAGGATAAAATTTTTTGATGTTTTTAAGAATTTTTTTAATTTTTTTGGTAACAATTGGAATAAATCTATTAGTTTTAATGCAAACTAGACATTTTAATCTACACTTAGTTAAAGTGGTTTTTAAAAATGTTAATAAATAAAATCTAGATGATTTTTTAAAGTTGGTTAAAAATTTCTTAGGTTAGGATAAAATTTTTTGGTGTTTTTAAGAATTTCTTTAATTTTTTTTGTAACAACTGGAATAAATCTATTAGTTTTAATAGAAACTAGACATTTTAATCTACACTTAGTTAAAGTGGTTTTTTAAAAATGTTAATAAATAAACTCTAGATGATTTTTTTAAAGTTGGTTAAAAATTTTTTAGGTTAGATTAAAAATCTTTGGTGTTTTAAAGAATTTTTTTAATTTTTTTGGTAACAATTGGAATAAATCTGTTAGTTTTCATGCAAACTAGACATTTTAATCTACACTTAGTTAAAGTGGTTTTTAAAAATGTTAATAAATAAAATCTAGATGATTTTTTAAAGTTGGTTAAAAATTTCTTAGGTTAGGATAAAATTTTTTGATGTTTTAAAGAATTTTTTTAATTTTTTTGGTAACAATTGGAATAAATCTGTTAGTTTTAATAGAAACTAGACATTTTAATCTACACTTAGTTAAAGTGGTTTTTAAAAATGTTAATAAATAAACTCTAGATGATTTTTTAAAGTTGGTTAAAAATTTTTTAGGTTAGATTAAAAATCTTTGGTGTTTTAAAGAATTTTTTTAATTTTTTTGGTAACAATTGGAATAAATCTATTAGTTTTAATGCAAACTAGACATTTTAATCTACACTTAGTTAAAGTGGTTTTTACAAATGTTAATAAATAAACTCTAGATGATTTTTTAAAGTTGGTTAAAAATTTTTTAGGTTAGATTAAAAATCTTTGGTGTTTTAAAGAATTTTTTTAATTTTTTTGGTAACAATTGGAATAAATCTATTAGTTTTAATGCAAACTAGACACTTTAATCTACACTTAGTTAAAGTGGTTTTCAAAAATTTTTATAAATAAACTCTAGATGATTTTTTAAAGTTGGTTAAAAATTTCTTAGGTTAGGATAAAATTTTTTGATGTTTTAAAGAATTTTTTTAATTTTTTTGGTAACAATTGGAATAAATCTGTTAGTTTTAATAGAAACTAGACATTTTAATCTACATTTCAGCAAAGTGGTTTTCAAAAGTTTTTATAAATAAACTCTAAATGATTTTTTAAAGTTGGTCAAAAATTTCTTAGATTAGGATAAAATTTTTTGGTGTTTTTAAGAATTTTTTTAATTTTTTTGGTTATAACTAGAATAAATTTGATAACTTTAATAGAAACTAGATATTTTAGTCTACATTTAGATAAAGTGGTTTTTAAAAATGTTAATAAATAAACTCTAGATGATTTTTTTAAAGTTGGTTAAAAATTTTTTAGGTTAGATTAAAAATCTTTGGTGTTTTAAAGAATTTTTTAAATTTTTTTGGTAACAATTGGAATAAATCTATTAATTTTAATGCAAACTAGACATTTTAATCTACACTTAGTTAAAGTGGTTTTTAAAAATGTTAATAAATAAACTCTAGATGATTTTTTTAAAGTTGGTTAAAAATTTTTTAGGTTAGATTAAAAATCTTTGGTGTTTTAAAGAATTTTTTTAATTTTTTTGGTAACAATTGGAATAAATCTGTTAGTTTTTATAGAAACTAGACATTTTAATCTACATTTAAGCAAAGTGGTTTTCAAAAATTTTTATAAATAAACTCTAGATGATTTTTTAAAGTTGGTTAAAAATTTCTTAGGTTAGGATAAAATTTGTTGGTGTTTTTAAGAATTTTTTTTAATTTTTTGGTAATAACTAGAACAAATTTGATGGTTTTAATAGAAACTAGATATTTTAATCTACATTTAGTTAAAGTTATTTAAAGAAATTTTTATAAATAGATTTCAGACGTTTTTTTAAAGTTAATTAAAACTTAAATTTGGTCAAAAGAACTTGTACTTTAATGATAAATGTGGAATATTAAAGTTGAATACTTGCTAATGAGAGAAAATATTAACTTCATAGAAATGGGGTATGAAATCTACGATATATCAGTTAATTAGGCAGAAGAGAACTATTAAACAAGTGACCTGTTTGATACACATTGTAAACAGATCAATGCATATACATTGTGAGTAAATGTTTCATTTAAAAATCGTTGTAATTCTGGTAAATTCGAGTTCCAGTAAATGAAACTAATCAAGAGTCCAATTACCGTACCGAATGTACACGCAAAGTGTTGAACAAATGTTAATAAACCGTACTGATAAATTTAAATTCGATTAGCCCATATCAGAGTAAGCTAATTACTGATTTCATTTTCGTGTCGATAAACCCCCCAAATTGGTTATACATACATCGTTACAAACATATTAATTAATATTGTTGTTACCATGCGGAACGTTTTATGCTTTAAATTACTCCTCCGATGCGAGGCTAATTGTAGCAGCCTGGGAAAAGAACACGCAAACTCGCGAGATTTATTGTCTTTGCCAGTTTTCCGCGAAGCAATTGCAGTAAATTTAACGCCACGCTTACCTAGAAGCTTGTTAAGCTGAAAATAGAGAAGTGGTAGAATAATACAGCTGTTGCAGTTGGCGAAACGTTTATTACTTTATTTGCAATTCTCTCACATAGATGGTGGTTGAAATAAAATAAGCAAAATAAACACTAAAAATAATTACTTACCTGGTTATATATTCCTGGTTTATTATTCTATACTTCATTTAATAACTAGGAGGAGTGATTTGAATTTTGCGCGCCAAAATAGTGAACTATTATTGGTCGCTCCGCAGTCAAGTTTACAAAGACGAAAAATTTGGTTTTTGTCGTTGATTGTTTTTAACGTTTGAGGTTAGGTGCTTTACCTAATTTGTCAACTTGTTTCTCGCTTTTTCGTTGTGCTCAAATGGTTGTGATCAAAAAATATTAGGTTCGAAGAAGGTATGGTACGATGTCATCTGTTGGATATAATACGTCAACACAAGGAACGTCTTTTGGATAAATTTTGAACAATGTACGTATAGATAAACGGCCATAGAGATATTTGGTATGTTCTAGAATACTACGCTCAAACGCTTGGTGTTTTGTTGGTTGCATAAATGTGACTGGTTTGAAGTTCAGAATTCAAATTTGCCGCTAAAAATGTTTAGTGTATTTTTTAGTTACTTTTTCCTATGTAAATGGGGTTTTGAGATTCACTCCTCCTAGTTATTAAATGAAGTATAGCATAAAATATGAAGATCTTTAAAAAATTTAATATTCTTCAAAGATAAAATAGAGGACTATAAGCTTAATTAAATGCAATATGCCTGTGTTTTCCTCTTAATGCACGGCTAGAAGCTTCTCGTGGAGATGCGAGAGGAGACAGTATTTACATCGCAGGATGCAAAATCTCTCCTGCCGAAGCGAAAGCTTAAAGCACAGCACTCCACGGCAGCGCGAAATCTACTTAAGAGATTTCCAGAGTTTCGCCCTCTCGAAATTTCACGTTTCCGCTTTTGTCCTGTACGGGAAAATACCGAAAATCAATTTGTCAGATTGCAGGGGCCAGTCTCATACTTTGAAACTGAATGAATTTTGTTGCGAACGTAAAATTGATTCTTTGACGGCAGAGGTTTGAAACGAAATGTGAAGTCATAAATGAAAGGGCCGGTAAATCTCGGCGTTCGATTTTATCTCCCCCCATTGGAAGAGCGGTCGATCAAAATCTCGCAATTAAGATTTCCGACGATTGCCAAGTGCAGGCGCTCGTTAAATCTCATTAAAACTGGAGCGAGACTGCGCAGGATCCGGGAGAATTAATTAGTCGGCCCATTCGTCATGTCTAGACGTGGAGCCGAGATAAAGGAAATACGAAAACGATTGCTAATTAAAATTTAGTAAGCACTTGCCCCAACGCAGTTATACGAATTCCAAACGCGAACTGTTTGCGAAGCTCTGCGGTCAAATTTATTTGAGAAGCTTTAATGTCCTATCTTACAATAGAAAATAAAATAGAAAATTTTATAAAAGAGAAGCGATTTTATTAAATTTATGTAAAACGACTTTCACCAGACTTTCTCCTTTATTAACACCTTATTCTTTATGGTTGGAGTTTTCTGATGTTTTTATAAAAGGAGATGTTAAGTTTTTTTTTGTTAAGGGGGATGTATTTATATTTCTATTATGATTGCCCCTACATATATTTACTACATCTTTCTTTTTCTAATTTTGATTAAGTTTTGATGAAAGTAA
Organism: Digitonthophagus gazella; assembly: GCA_036711955.1. Lineage (NCBI taxonomy): Eukaryota > Metazoa > Arthropoda > Insecta > Coleoptera > Scarabaeidae > Digitonthophagus > Digitonthophagus gazella. Next base: position 37,406,070 of record JASCIT010000005.1, on the reverse strand, counting down.
TAGAGAAAAAAATCAATGGAGAGTGTAAATTCTTGTTTTTAAGAGGGATACATTTCTATTTTAATTGTTGCTGATCTTCCTTAACATTTGTTTAATCTCTCGTCTTCTGGTCTTTAGGAGATCTTTATATAAAGACTTCTTCTTCATAATCTCGAATCTATAAAATGAAAAATCTAGTTCCTTTAATATAGAGTTCTGGTTTTTGCCCCAAATTCCTTTGATGTAGAGCTCTAGTTTTTGCCCAAATTGTAGAAATATGTTACTTCTTGTCTTCTGCTTTTTATGAGACTTTTCTAAAATGACTTTTCCTCCATTATCTAGAGTCTACAAGATGAGAAGTCTAGTTCCTTTGATATAAAGTTCTGGTGTTTCCCCAAATTGTAGAAATGTGTCATCTCTTGTCTTCTGATTTTTATGAGACTATCATATAATAACCTTTTCTTTGTAATCTAGGCTCTATAAGATGAGAAATCTAGTTTCTTTGATATAGAGTTCTGGTTTTTGCCCAAATTGTAGAAATGTGTTACTTCTTGTCTTCTGCTTTTTATGAGACTTTTCTAAAATGACTTCTCCTCCATTATCTACAGTCTACAAGATGAGAAGTCTGGTTCCTTTGATATAAAGTTCTGGTTTTTGCCCAAATTGTAGAAATGTGTCATCTCTTGTCTTCTGATTTTTATGAGACTATCATACAATGACCTTTTCTTTGTAATCTAGGCTCTATAAGATGAGAAATATAGTTCCTTTGATATAAAGTTCTGGGTTTTGCCCAAATTGTAGAAATGTGTTACCTCTTGTCTTCTGCTTTTTATGAGACTTTTCTAAAATGACTTTTCCTCCATTATCTAGAGTCTACAAGATGAGAAATCTAGTTCCTTTGATATAAAGTTCTGGTTTTTTGCCCAAATTGTAGAAATGTGTCATCTCTTGTCTTCTGATTTTTATGAGACTATCATATAATGACCTTTTCTTTGTAATCTAGGCTCTATAAGATGAGAAATCTAGTTTCTTTGATATAGAGTTCTGGTTTTTACCCAAATTGTAGAAATGTGTTACCTCTTGTCTTCTGCTTTTTATGAGACTTTTCTAAAATGACTTTTCCTCCATTATCTAGAGTCTACAAGATGAGAAGTCTAGTTCCTTTGATATAAAGTTCTGGTTTTTGCCCAAATTGTAGAAATGTGTCATCTCTTGTCTTCTGCTTTTTATGAGACTATCATATAATGACTTCTTCTTTGTAATCTAGGCTCTATAAGATGAGAAATCTAGTTTCTTTGATATAGAGTTCTGGTTTTTGCCCAAATTGTAGAAATGTGTTACCTCTTGTCTTCTGCTTTTTATGAGACTTTTCTAAAATGACTTCTCCTCCATTATCTACAGTCTACAAGATGAGAAGTCTGGTTCTTTTGATATAAAGTTCTAGTTTTTGTTCAAATTGTAGAAATGTGTCATCTGTTGTCTTCTGCTTTCTATGAGACTATCATATAATGACTTCTTCTTTGTAATCTAGGCTCTATAAGATGAGAAATCTAGTTTCTTTGATATAGAGTTTTGGTTTTTGCCCAAATTCTAGAAATGTGTTGCTTCTTGTCTTCTGCTTTTTATGAAACTTTTCTAAAATGACTTTTCCTCCATTATCTAAAGTCTACAAGATGAGAAGTCTAGTTCCTTTGATATAAAGTTCTGGTTTTTGCCCAAATTGTACAAATGTGTCATCTCTTGTCTTCTGCTATTTATGAGACTATCATATAATGACCTTTTCTTTGTAATTTAGGCTCTATAAGATGAGAAATCTAGTTTCTTTGATATAGAGTTCTGGTTTTTACCCAAATTGTAGAAATGTGTTACCTCTTGTCTTCTGCTTTTTATGAAACTTTTCTAAAATGACTTTTCCTCCATTATCTAGAGTCTACAAGATGAGAAGTCTAGTTCCTTTGATATAAAGTTCTGGTTTTTGCCCAAATTGTAGAAATGTGTCATCTCTTGTCTTCTGATTTTTATGAGACTATCATATAATGACCTTTTCTTTGTAATCTAGGCTCTATAAGATGAGAAATCTAGTTTCTTTGATATAGAATTCTGGTTTTTGCCCAAATTGTAGAAATGTGTTACATCTTGTCTTCTGCTCTTTATGAGACTTTTCTAAAATGACTTTTCCTCCATTGTCTAGAGTCTACAAGATGAGAAGTCTAGTTCCTTTGATATAAAGTTCTGGTTTCTTGCCCAAATTGCAAAAATGTGTCATCTCTTGTCTTCTGATTTTTATGAGACTATCATATAATGACCTTTTCTTTGTAATCTAGGCTCTATAAGATGAGAAATCTAGTTTCTTTGATATAGAGTTCTGGTTTTTGCCCAAATTGTAGAAATGTGTTACCTCTTGTCTTCTGCTTTTTATGAGACTATCATATAATGACTTCTTCTTTGTAATCTAGGCTCTATAAGATGAGAAATCTAGTTTCTTTGATATAGAGTTCTGGTTTTTGCCCAAATTGTAGAAATGTGTCATTTCTTGTCTTCTGGTTTCTATGAGACTATCATATAATGACCTTTTCTTTGTAATCTAGGCTCTATAAGATGAGAAATCTAGTTTCTTTGATATAGAGTTCTGGTTTTTGCCCAAATTGTAGAAATGTGTTACTTCTAATCTTCTGCTTTTTATGAGACTTTTCTAAAATGACTTCTCCTCCATTATCTACAGTCTACAAGATGAGAAGTCTGGTTCTTTTGATATAAAGTTCTAGTTTTTGTCCGAATTGTAGAAATACGTTACTTCTTGTCTTCTGCTTTTTATGAGACTATCATCTAATGACTTCTTCTTTGTAATCTAGGCTCTATAAGATGAGAAATCTAGTTTCTTTGATATAGAATTCTGGTTTTTGCCCAAATTGTAGAAATGTGTTACCTCTTGTCTTCTGCTTTTTATGAGACTTTTCTAAAATGACTTCTCCTCCATTATCTACAGTCTACAAGATGAGAAGTCTGGTTCTTTTGATATAAAGTTCTAGTTTTTGTTCAAATTGTAGAAATGTGTCATCTCTTGTCTTCTGCTTTCTATGAGACTATCATATAATGACTTCTTCTTTGTAATCTAGGCTCTATAAGATGAGAAATCTAGTTTCTTTGATATAGAGTTTTGGTTTTTGCCCAAATTCTAGAAATGTGTTGCTTCTTGTCTTCTGCTTTTTATGAAACTTTTCTAAAATGACTTTTCCTCCATTATCTAAAGTCTACAAGATGAGAAGTCTAGTTCCTTTGATATAAAGTTCTGGTTTTTGCCCAAATTGTACAAATGTGTCATCTCTTGTCTTCTGCTATTTATGAGACTATCATATAATGACCTTTTCTTTGTAATTTAGGCTCTATAAGATGAGAAATCTAGTTTCTTTGATATAGAGTTCTGGTTTTTACCCAAATTGTAGAAATGTGTTACCTCTTGTCTTCTGCTTTTTATGAAACTTTTCTAAAATGACTTTTCCTCCATTATCTAGAGTCTACAAGATGAGAAGTCTAGTTCCTTTGATATAAAGTTCTGGTTTTTGCCCAAATTGTAGAAATGTGTCATCTCTTGTCTTCTGATTTTTATGAGACTATCATATAATGACCTTTTCTTTGTAATCTAGGCTCTATAAGATGAGAAATCTAGTTTCTTTGATATAGAATTCTGGTTTTTGCCCAAATTGTAGAAATGTGTTACATCTTGTCTTCTGCTCTTTATGAGACTTTTCTAAAATGACTTTTCCTCCATTGTCTAGAGTCTACAAGATGAGAAGTCTAGTTCCTTTGATATAAAGTTCTGGTTTCTTGCCCAAATTGTAAAAATGTGTCATCTCTTGTCTTCTGATTTTTATGAGACTATCATATAATGACCTTTTCTTTGTAATCTAGGCTCTATAAGATGAGAAATCTAGTTTCTTTGATATAGAGTTCTGGTTTTTGCCCAAATTGTAGAAATGTGTTACCTCTTGTCTTCTGCTTTTTATGAGACTATCATATAATGACTTCTTCTTTGTAATCTAGGCTCTATAAGATGAGAAATCTAGTTTCTTTGATATAGAGTTCTGGTTTTTGCCCAAATTGTAGAAATGTGTCATTTCTTGTCTTCTGGTTTCTATGAGACTATCATATAATGACCTTTTCTTTGTAATCTAGGCTCTATAAGATGAGAAATCTAGTTTCTTTGATATAGAGTTCTGGTTTTTGCCCAAATTGTAGAAATGTGTTACTTCTAATCTTCTGCTTTTTATGAGACTTTTCTAAAATGACTTCTCCTCCATTATCTACAGTCTACAAGATGAGAAGTCTGGTTCTTTTGATATAAAGTTCTAGTTTTTGTCCGAATTGTAGAAATACGTTACTTCTTGTCTTCTGCTTTTTATGAGACTATCATCTAATGACTTCTTCTTTGTAATCTAGGCTCTATAAGATGAGAAATCTAGTTTCTTTGATATAGAATTCTGGTTTTTGCCCAAATTGTAGAAATGTGTTACCTCTTGTCTTCTGCTTTTTATGAGACTTTTCTAAAATGACTTCTCCTCCATTATCTACAGTCTACAAGATGAGAAGTCTAGTTCCTTTGATATAAAGTTCTGGTTTTTGCCCAAATTGTAGAAATGTGTCATCTCTTGTCTTCTGCTTTTTATGAGACTATCATATAATGACTTCTTCTTTGTAATCTAGGCTCTATAAGATGAGAAATCTAGTTTCTTTGATATAGAGTTCTGGGTTTTCCCCAAATTGTAGAAATGTGTTACCTCTTGTCTTCTGCTTTTTATGAGACTTTTCCTCCATTATCTAGAGTCTACAAGATGAGAAGTCTAGTTCCTTTGATATAAAGTTCTGGTTTTTGCCCAAATTGTAGAAATGTGTCATCTCTTGTCTTCTGATTTTTATGAGACTATCATATAATGACCTTTTCTTTGTAATCTAGGCTCTATAAAATGAGAAATCTAGTTTCTTTGATATAGAATTCTGGTTTTTACCAAAATTGTAGAAATGTGTTACCTCTTGTCTTCTGCTTTTTATGAAACTTTTCTAAAATGACTTCTCCTCCATTATCTACAGTCTACAAGATGAAAAGTCTGGTTCTTTTGATATGAAGCTCTAGTTTTTGTCCAAATTGTAGAAATATGTTACTTCTTGTCTTCTGCTTTTTATGAGACTGTTCTAAAATGACTTTTCCTCCATTATCTAAAGTCTACAAGATGAGAAGTCTGGTTCTTTTGATATAAAGTTCTAGTTTTTGTCCAAATTGTAGAAATATGTTACTTCTTGTCTTCTGCTTTTTATGAGACTATCATATAATGACTTCTTCTTTGTAATCTAGGCTCTATAAGAGGAGAAATCTAGTTTCTTTGATATAGAGTTCTGGTTTTTGCCCAAATTCTAGAAATGTGTTACCTCTTGTCTTCTGCTTTTTATGAGACTTTTCTAAAATGACTTTTCCTCCATTATCTAGAGTCTACAAGATGAGAAGTCTAGTTCCTTTGATATAAAGTTCTGGTTTTTGCCCAAATTGTAGAAATGTGTCATCTCTTGTCTTCTGCTTTTTATGAGACTATCATATAATGACTTCTTCTTTGTAATCTAGGCTCTATAAGATGAGAAATCTAGTTTCTTTGATATAGAGTTCTGGTTTTTACCCAAATTGTAGAAATGTGTTACCTCTTGTCTTCTGCTTTGTATGAGACTTTTCTAAAATGACTTCTCCTCCATTATCTAAAGTCTACAAGATGAGAGGTCTGGTTTCTTTGATATAAAACTCTAGTTCTTCTTCAAATTATAGAAATATGTTACTTCTTGTCTTCTGCTTTTTATGAGACTATCATATAATGACTTCTTCTTTGTAATCTAGGCTCTATAAGATGAGAAATCTACTTCCTTTGATAGAGAGCTCTAATTCTTGATCAAAATTTGTGGAAATGTATTCACGAGCGTATGATGCTTTGGGATTTGTGGTACATATCATTAATCTGGTTCTCGCTAAGAATGATCATTGTGCTCACGAGTATAAAATTAAAAAAATAAATTGAAATTCAATTTAATTTACCTCTCTTGCAATTTTTATCTAACATAAGTAATCGTTGGGGTAAGTAATCGATTTTAATTAAACCTTCCTTGTTTGGCAGAAATAAACTTCTCAAGCAGAATGCGGGGATAAAGTTTATCTTGTATATGTAATAATTAAGTTTGCCCTCACTAATCAGCAAGTTGTATCCTTCGTGTTCTATAACCATGAAGTAAAATGTACGGAGCGAATGCGGCTTTATACGTCGTTAAATTTTGTCGTAAAATCACAACATAAAACTACGTATACCTAAAGTAAATCCATAAACTTCGAACACTTTATTATATCTGTCATGATTCTTTTATAATTCAACTACAAAAGTAACTTAACTTCTTACTAACTTAAATTCTTACTAACTTAACTTTTTACTAACTTAACTTAGTAATAGTTTAATTAAAAGTTAAAAATAATTGAGGGAAAGTTAGGATAAGTTTAATATTTCTTTCTTTTTCTTTTTAGGAAGAAGAACTTAGAGCTAGCGGTGACCCAAAATTCCAGCACCTAAGCGAGGAACTTCACGTGGAAATTAGCGCTTTTGCAACGCCAGCGGAAGCTCACGCCAGGATTGCGTACGCGCTGGCGGAAGTCAGGCGATTTTTGGTGCCGGTAAGTTATAACTAACTTTACAAAGTCGTTCCATGACATTAAGATGTTCCCACAAAGTTTCGTGTCGTTCCAAACTAAACAGAACGCGCTTCTTGCGAAAACATTCGCGTACTTAGGACGCGTGTACTTCATATTAAAAGTAAAGTTTTGTACTCATTAGTTAATTTCTATTTGACCAAAATACACTGCCAGTTAAAAAAAACTACAACACTACATATGAACTTCTTAAAAAAATTACATTTTTTTTATTGAAACTACATACTAATATTATAAAATAGACTAATTTAGTTTTATTTTTAGTATTTTTATAAAAAAAAAAATATTGTTTTTGGTCGAATTGATCAACATTTTGATAACTTTGGTGGAAGCTTTACGAATTTAGTAAGCTTTTGGTGGAATTAAAAAAAAAATTGGTAAATTTCTGGTGTAATTTTTACAAATTTTGTAAGTTTTTTGATGGAATTTTAAAAAAATTCATAATTTTTGGTAGAATTATTAAAAATTTTAGTAACTTGGTGGAATTTTTATAAATTTACTAAGTTTTTGATGAAATTTTCAAGGTTTTAGTTAATTTTTAATGAAATTGTTTCTAATTTGATTGATTTTTTAATGGCATTTTAAAAGAATTTGGACATTTTGGTGGAATTTTTAAAAAAATTGGTAAGTTTTTGGTAGAATTGTTAAAAATGTTGACAATTTCGATGTAATTTTTATGATTTTTGTAAGTTTTTGGTGGAATAAAAAAAATTCAGTAAGTTTTGGGTGTAGTTGTTAAATATTTTAATAGCTTTGGTGGAATTTTTGCGAATTTTATTCATTTCTGGTTGAATTTAAAAAAAATTCAGTGTTTTTGGTAAAATTCTGATGAATTTAGTAAGTTTTTGGTGGAATTTTTAAAAAATTCAGTATGTTTTTGGTGGAATTATCAAAAATTTTTATAACATTGGTGGATTTTTTGCGAATTTTATTCATTTCTGGTGGAATAAAAAAAAATCAGTGTTTTTGGTAAAATTCTTACGAATTTAGTAAGTTTTTGGTGGAATTAAAAAAAAAAATTGGTAAATTTTTGGTGGAATTTTTACAAATTTTATGTTCTTTGGTGGAATTTTAAAAAAATTCATTATTTTTGGTAGAATTATTAAAAATTTTAGTAACTTTGGTGGAATTTTTATGAATCTACTAAGTTATTGATGGAATTTTCAAGGTTTTAGTTAATTTTTAATGAAATTGTTTCTAATTTGATTGATTTTTGGTGGAATTTTAAAAGAATTTGGACATTTTGGTGGCATTTTTAAAAAATATGGTAAGTTTTTGGTAGAATTGTTAAAAATGTTGACAATTTCGATGTAATTTTTATGATTTTTGTAAGTTTTTGGTGGAATAAAAAAAATTCAGTAAGTTTTGGGTGTAGTTGTGAAATATTTTAATAGCTTTGGTAGAATTTTTGCGAATTTTATTCATTTCTGGTGGTATTTTTAAAAAAATTCAGTGTTTTTGGTAAAATTCTTATGAATTTAGTAAGTTTTTGGTGGAATTTTAAAAAAATTCAGTATGTTTTTGGTGGAATTATCAAAAATTTTGATAACATTGGTGGAATTTTTGCGAATTTTATTCATTTCTGGTGGAATAAAAAAAATTAGTGTTTTTGGTAAAATTCTTATGAATTTAATAAGTTTTTGGTGGAATTTTAAAAGAATTTGGACATTTTGGTGGAATTTTTAAAAAATTTGGTAAGTTTTTGGTAGAATTGTTAAAAATGTTAACAATTTCGGTGTAATTTTAGGATATTTGTAAGTTTTTGGTGGAATAAAAAAAATTCAGTAAGTTTTGGGTGTAGTTGTTAAATATTTTAATAGCTTTGGTGGAATTTGTGCGAATTTTATTCATTTCTGGTGGAATTTTAAAAAAATTAAGTGTTTTCGGTAATATTCTTATAAATTTAGTAAGTTTTTTGGTGGAATTTTTAAAAAATTCAGTATGTTTTTGGTGGAATTATCAAAAATTTTGATAACATTGGTGGAATTTTTGCGAATTTTATTCACTTCTGTTGGAATAAAAAAATCAGTGTTTTTGGTAAAATTCGTATGAATTTAGTAAGTTTTTGGTGGAATTTTTGCAAATCGTATTAATTTTTGGTGGAATTTTTTAAAAATTCAGTATATTTTTGGTGGAATTATCAAAAATTTTGATAACACTGGTGGAATTTTTGCGAATTTTATTCATTTTTGATGGAATTTTTAAAAATTCAGTGTTTTTTTATGGAATTTTTACGAATTTAGTAAGTTTTTAGTGAAATTTTTCCAATTTTATTAATTTTTTAGTGGAATTTTTATAAAATTCTGTATGTTTTTGATGGAATTGTTAAAAAAGTTGATAACTTTGGTGAAATTTTTATTAACTTTAATCATTTTTGGCGGAATTGTTAAAAATATTGGTAATTTTAGTAGAATTTCTATGTATTTGGTAGGTTTTTGGAGGTATTTTTTAAAAATCAGTAAGTTTTGGTGGAATTATTCAACATTTTTGTAGGTTTGGTGGAAAATTGAAAAAGATTAGTACGTTTTTGGTGGAATTGTTAAAAATGTTGGTAACTTTGGTGGAATTTTTACAAATATAGTAAGTTTTTCGTGGAATTTTTACCAAGTTTATTAATTTTGTTTGGAATTTAAAAAAAAATCATTAAGTTTTTAGTAGAATTGTCTCCAAATTTAATAATTTTTGGTGAAATTATATTCAATTTAACTAACTTTTGTGGAATTTTTATTATTATTTTTTTATTTTTGTGAAATTTTTAAGAATCTAATCAATTCTTGACGAAATTAATCTTAATTTTGGTATATTTTTTAAAAATTCGGCAAGTTTTTTGTGGAATTGTTAAAAATTTTGATAGCTTTGGTGGAATTTTTACAAATTTTATAAGTTTTTGGTGGAATTATTAAAAATTTTAGTGGCTTTGGTGAAATTTTTACAAATTTAAATTGTTGGTGATATGTATTTTCAAGAATTTAATTAGTTTTTAATGAAATTTATTCGAATTTTTGCTCTGCATAAATTAAAAATTTGATAATTATTAATAAACCGATCGTTTTGGCATTTCATGTGGCATTAGCGTGGTTAGAATAATAAATAACGTTTATGAAAATTGAACCAACTGTTTTATCGGCCCAAATCGAAAATGACGGAAAACGGGGACCTCGTTTAGGGCTTAAATCGGTCGTTTCGGATCCAAATGAGTCCCGATTTGCATATAACGTTGCGTTATAAAGCCGTTCAGAAGGTTAGCCGGAAGCAGAGTCGCGGAGCCGGTGGCTTTTTGGACAAAAAGTGCGTTCGAAAATTAACGAAAATGACAGGCGGGCGATCGAGAATTTTAATTTCAATTAGGGCTACCACAACGTCGTTCGATTTTCAGGGCCATTTTTCCGATATCGGTCACGGACCCCCCAAAATCGTCGGGGAGGTGAATATAATGGTCGGCAGAATGACGTAAAACCATTGAATCGTCCGGAAAGCGATTTCCAAAATAACTATTAAAAAAAGAGCTAGGCGCCTTGGGCACCCTCTTTTAAAGAGGCGCTGCTTGCTTACTACTTTAATATATTATATAATTACATTTTATCGCTATGAGTATTAGAAATACAGAGATTTTCCGAGAAGTTCAACAATATCCAAGTAAATTCCAACCGGCATTTTCATATCGCCCTCATGAATATGCAAGTAACTAATTACTCCTGAAATAAATTAAACCCCCGGCTTTATATACCATAGCAGATATTCTGTGTTCTAAACCATATACCTTATGTAGAAAAGATAAGTAACAATTTATATTTCCTTGAAATTTAGCGATACAAAATGTAAACCAAGTTTGAGATGATGGACAAGGACGACTTCTTCACTCAGTTGACGGACGCATGGCATGTTCATAGCGCGAATTCCTAATGTGTTTGGAGTGCAATACATAGTTGCGTTGACATTGCTACATGCAGACAATCTAAGAATTTCAGGATATTATGTCCCCTCTAAATTTTTTAAACAGCTTAAAAGTTTTCGCTTAAAATGATTTTAAAATATTAATTTGTTGTTGATTAAAAAATGTGTCCCAAATACAAAATACATTTGAAAATGGTAAAGCTGGAATGGAAGTTGTGGTTTAACGACTGCACGCGTAGCGGCCAAAACACAATTAAACACCTCGGATTCGCCACATAAATCGAATGTCATCCATCACTACAATGTGGCCTCCGGTAATTCTGTGGTAAACGCAACACGAAACAATGCGTTTTTGTATTTCAACCTGCCATGGCTTTAGATAAGCTGGTAACTAAAAGTACAAATTAAACTTACTTCACACTTACAATTTTATCATTAATAATTCATTAATAATAAATCTACAAAATAAAATAAACAAAGTAAAGTTTTAAAGTTAAGAAAGGTGAAGGTACTTTACTCTAAAAGTTAATTAAAATTACAATTGTTCGTCAACTTGCTCTTAAGACAACACCAAGTTGACGATGGCAGCTGTTACCGCAAGATTTAATTTGACCGGGTCACAGCTTTTAATTTTATAATTAATTATTCTTTAATTTCGAACTTTCCACGACAATTTACGTCTGTCTGTTAATAACGTTTAACAGCGCGCTTACTTTACGTTTCTCGACTATAATTGAAACGAAACTCCCAAGTTTGCACACGTACTGCCTACATGCTCAACGGAGACACACCAAGTTAAATCAACGCCTGCCAACACAAAGAACACAAACGTCCCGAGAACTAACTGGAGCGAATTTGGACCGCATTTCAAACTTCGAAGGTATTCGCACTTAGCGCGGAATTAGCGCTTCTGTTCTAAATCATTATGCACGAGAAGTGAGATACCTAATTTACAATTGTAATATGAAATCAGTCCATATTGTTTCATGGTTACTAAATATCGATTATACAATAAATTAGTTAGTGTATATATTTTGTCAGATTATATAACAGTTCAATATTTGCTTTCCTCTCAAAGTATTCAATTTGATAAAAGTGTAAACCGCAAAGAATCCGTTTTTAAATAAAAGCATGGTTTATATTTAATGTTATACGTAATTCTAATGGTGTATTTAGGATGTCAGACTTAGCTATAATTGCTAAGCAGTAATTTTGATCGTAACTAAAGGATGATTTTTTGGGCACCGATGGTACATACAAACAGGAACATTTTTTTAAAGAACAAGGGTTTTATTCAAGGACAAAAACAAATATTTTACCAAACCAATAATTTTACCAAGCAAAAATTACAAAAACTGTGCAAAGTGACCACTTCGAGCTCAGATGCAAGAATCCAATTTTCTCCTTATTGACTGGTGAACTCTCTCAAAAACACTAGTGTGACATTTGGTTCTAAATGAAGTTAGGTTGGTAACGCTCCAACTTCAGGACGGTACAGGAAGCGTCAACGGCTATAACGTAAAACGTGTTGAAGACGAATTACTTTCTATTATATAAATGTATTAAATAATTAATAATAAACAAGTGTTAAACAATACTAAAAAGTAGTATCAATAAAAGAACAAAACATTACAACTAGGATCTGTTTTAATTGAGTTGCACCCAACAATGATTCGATTCCTTAAGTCTTTTACGTTTTCCAATGGAGTAACGTACACCAAGGACTTCAAATGGCCCCACAGGAAAAAATCCTTGGGATTTAAGTCCGGGGATCGTGCAGGCCATAAGTGAGGTCCACCTCTGCCAATCCAGCGATTTCCATATGCTTGTGTTAAGAAATCTCGAGCTACTTAACTAAAGTGGGCTGGTGCGCCATCGTGCATATACCACATTGCATCTTTAATTGTTAATGGTACGTCCTCCAGAAAATCAGGGAGCTTGTTTTCCAAAAAGTTGCGATACACCTCTCTAAGTCTTCCTGGTAAAAATACCGGTCTAATTAGGCAATCATACAATTCCAAGCCTAATGATCAAAGAAAACTGATGGTGAAAACGATCTTCATTTCATGTGGATTCTCGTCACACCATATATGGTTATTATGGAAATTGAGTATTGCATTTCTTGAAAAATTCGCTTCATCTGTGAACAGAATTAACATTAGGAATTGAGGGATTTCAACCATTTTCTGCATAAGTTAGAAAGCAATACGAGGAGGGAAATCAGCAGGAATGCTTGAACGCGTTGTATATGGAATGGGTTCAACAAATTTTCCTTCAAAATATGCCAAATAGTCCCATTACTTAAATTCAAAGCGTTAGCAATTTTTCGAGTAGAAGTACCTTGATCTTCTTCAATCATGTCTTGCATATCCTCTTCCATCACTACCGTTCTTGCTGTCCTTGGCCTTTCTGCTCCTCCATTTCGTCTAAATGTGCCTCTTTCATAAAGACGCCGATGAATAGTTTCGAAAGTTTTTCTATGAGGAGCAATACGTCCAGGAAATCTTTCGGTATACAACCCCCTAGCTTCTAATGCATTGCCATCAGCAAGTTCATAAATGTAGTGCATGTCGGTCATCTCGGCATTCGTATAGCGATTCTGCCCACCTAAGCAAAAGTGTCGTAAGTACAAGACACTAAACATAAATACAGCAACTCCAATGCTCATACTGCACTTTCGCTTAGCTCTAGTACATACGGCAGTTTTGCTTAACAATATTACCACTGTGGCTGTACATACGACATATAATATAATAACGCTTCCTAGAGTACACATGTTTGAGAAGGTGTTGTTTGTCAGAAGACTCATAGCATATCACGAAACTTTTGCTCCTGTTGGGAAAAAAAGGAAAAAACAAACCTCATGCCTTACTTTGGCACAAGGGAATTTCCGGAAGGAACAAAGAGGAGTATAAGTGCTCTCTATATGTTTCTAAAGAAAAATAGAGATATTAAGAAAAGCGTCCTTTGACTATACAACTGTTCGTCTCAAAACAAGAACTGGTGTCTTTTCACATTTCTTGTGTATGTTATTAACTCATCTGATATTCCTGCAGAAGAAATTGTTTTGAATTACTTTCAATCTGGCCATTCGTTCATGAGTGCCGATAGTTTCCACCACCAGGTGGAACAATCCCTGAGAAAACAAAAAAAAACGATTTTGAAGACTTTGTGCTTGCAGTGTCATCAGCAAACTCGGAAAATGTTGAAGTGTTGCGAATGCATCATTTTGATTTCTTTGACTGGCATGATTTAACATCGCAACATAAACTGAAAAAATCTCCTTGTAGATTGTATTTGAGTGACATTGTCCATGTGAGTGCAAGAAGAGGAGATTATGTATTATATTGTAAATCCAACTACAATCCTATATGTCTAAGAATTGGATTTCTTACAGAAAAAGGCTATGAAGGGAAATAAAATGAGTTCCCATGAGTCCCCATGTGGATTTCCTAAAGAAAAGATGGATAATATCCTAGAAGTACTCAATGAAGTTCTTCCCAAAAACAGGAAAACATTCTGGAAAAACTTATTAATCCGCTAAAGTGTTAAGTGTGTTGAAAATCATGCAGTACTGGCCAAAACTTTACTAAATATGACAATTTAAATGTTTTGTACTAAAGTAAACTTTAACGGTAATCTAAATAAACGAGGGTCTTAATCTAGCCAAGCCTATTTTTACTTATTACTCACTTTTTTTGTTGCTAAAATAGCCTAATTGGGTAAGAAGTTATAATAACAAAGTTACTTACTACATTTTTGCTTAGTTTAAGTTTCTTGGGGATATAGTGAGAATACTATACTTCATTTAATAACTAGGAGGAGTGATTTGAATTTTTCGCGCTAAAATAGTGAACTATTATTGGTCGCTCCGCAGTCAAGTTTACAAATACGAAAAAATTGGTTTTTGTCATTTATTGTTTTTAACGTTTGAGGTTAGGTGCTTTACCTAATTTGTCAACTTGTTTCTCACTTTTTCGTTGTGCTCAAATGGTCATCTGTTGGATATAATACGTCACCACAAGGAACATCTTTTGGATAAATTTTGAACAATGTACGTATAGATAAACGGCCATAGATATATTTGGTATGTTCTAGAATACTACGCTCAAACGCGTGGTGTTTTGTTGGTTGCATAAATGTGACTGGTTTGAAGTTTAGAATTCAAATTTGCCGCTAAAAATGTTTAGTGTATTTTTTAGTTACTTTTTCCTATGTAAATGGGGTTTTGAGATTTACTCCTCCTAGTTATTAAATGAAGTATAAGCAAAAATGCAGTATGTGCACATTTTATTAAAAAAAAAAAAAAAACACATTTCCCGGGATATTTTGAGAGCAAACTTTGATTAAAAATGGTTTTGAATTTGTCAGTAACACAATAGTCCCAACTGTTACTAATTTATTCAATTTTATCACTCAGGGCTAATCATTAAACATTAGGCCTTGATTTCTCAAAGGCTTACCTATGTGACATACGGCACTTTTCTTTAGTTGGGCAGGATTCATGATAAGGAAATTCAAGAAATTTGACGCATACAAAATTATTAATCAAATGTCATTCAATATGTCAGTGAATAAAACAGGACTGTTTCAAAAAATTTATATTTTTTGTACACAGAACTGATGTTGAAAACGATCTTCAACAATATCATACAGCAGATTACAACTGCACCGTATAATTACAGCTACAATACAATTTTCGATTGGATTTCGTACTCACAAGCTTCGTTGCGATATCTCGGTTATTCACGATGTCCATTTCCGATGAACCGCGGGGTTATCGTGCGCGAAACTACGATACTCCCGATCCCAGAATTAATTTTAAACAAATGGGTCCCGAACCGAACTTACTCGGTCTTCGCGAGGAGAAGTTGGAATTAAACAGGGGCGGTTTTGGTGGTTTCTAGTTTTCAACTCTAGAGGGGAGCCGCCCCCGTATCGCGGCCCTTCCGTCTCCGACAAACTACGCTACAACTTGATAGCGGTGTTTTTCCGAGTGCTTAGTGAGCGGCATTGTAGTTCGTAACTGTCAAAGTAAGTTTATTTTGATTTCGTTCAGTCGCGGAGTTGGAAAACCGTCCACTTTCAAAACAAGTTCGCTGGAGGGGTTACAATATTCTACCCACCGCGATTGGTACGATTTAGAGCTTTATACGTTTCCAATTTATTTATTTAACTAAATCTGTATAAAAATTCTCTGATTGAAGGAAAAATCTATCAGGTAAAATGAAATAAAATCAGATAACATCACAAGAGAAACTTTGGAGGAAATCTTGAATAAATAAGGTATCGCAACGAGGACGTGGAACAGAGCTTGCGGTTTCGCCGACCGCAAGTGCATAACGATAATCCTCCAAAACCGGTAATAGTGCCCTCAGTGGTGGTTTCGCGAAATACGTTTTCAGATAAACGGGTAATCTACGGCAGCGCCCTCACATCCGCCGTATCTGACTCGGCGAAGCTTTTTCCTCTTGAACTTACGAACTTGGACCTGGCTAAAAGGATATGAAAGTGCATCCGGGCTATAAAATCCATTTCCTCATATTACATATTATCTACAGAGTGTCTCAAATACTACTTTAGTAAGAAGCTAGTATGATTTATATTTTTGTTTATTTCGTAAATCAACAGTCTATATCTGAAAAATCTAACATGTTTATACGTTTTTCCTAACTTCTTTGTTTTGTTCCAGCTTTTCCTTTCAAATGTTAAATTTATATCCTATTGAAAAATGGGAATTTTTATACTAAGTTTTTATTAAACATTCTACCGAACATTTTTAGTTCATTTACTTTTTAATAATCTAAAATCTAAATCCCACTTTAAATACTTATTTCAATCAATCACCATATCTTGCTTAATCATCTTTATATGTTGACCGATTGGTGTGACACATATGTCATCGGTGATTCGATAATGGACCGTGACTAAATTACCTCCGAAGCCATTAGCGCACTTTTTCAGTTCCCCTTCGTTTTGACCTTTTCTTAGCGTGACTGTTCGGGTTCATTCAGCAAGATGATTGATGATGATTCGTGCGAGTAGAGTAGAACAAATACAATTTTTTACGACGTAAAATCCCCATTGAATTATTATCGCATTATATTATTATTCTTCCACATACATAATAAATCAAATTTACCGTAGCAGTTTTAAATTATTAAAACAAATCGCAAGGGATTTTATACTGAAGGCACGTCTTCGCTTGTTTTCTTGATGGAGGGCGAAGTTTAGGGTCGAATTTCCTTTAGGAAGCACTTAGGGGCTTATTTGGGGATGATGGATACTGGTGTTGGGTTAATTTTGAACAGCCAAGGGGTGTTAAATCCTTTTAAAAATCCTTACTCTCTTACTTGACGTAATATCGTTATCAAAGATTTTGTTATTATTACCGTTTATAAATTTATGAAGTATTCCAGTGAAGGGAAGTGATTTCAAGTTATCTCGGTTTAATTTTGTGCTGTAAAGTTATAGTGTACGAAGGAAGTTCGTCCTGAATAATTAAACCGTGTCTACAAAGTACAAAGTTTTATACGCTTGTTGCCACATTGTGGCCAATCGGAAGCTTATATCCTGACACGTACGGATATTATACTAAACAAGGGCGAAATATTTAGTAACATGTAAGATCAGCATATTTTAACTACTAAATTAACATCACGTTATTAAATTTTAAACTATTTACAATTTAATAGTTTAACATGAAGTTGGATTTCTTTTACGATCGTTAAGGAAAATGTTTTTTTTTTTAATTTTAAAGAAGTAAAATCCTATTAGGGTGTCAGGATTGTCAGCAATCTCGAACAATTTCGACTGAATTAGATTGTAAGTGGTACCTTCGTGCGGTACAAAGGACACGAACCCAATCCAACGACATTACATATGATTAGATCGCCCGAAGCACTACGTTATTGGTGCTGGCGCGCATTAAGTGTTTACAAATTGATTCAGCCTCCGGACAGTTATTGGACATCATTAGTCTGCTTGGGATTTGATACCGAACATGTAAATCGATTAATTGGATAATACTAATTTATGAGTTTAGAAAATTACTACAAGTAAAATATTTATACTTGATTGGACGACACACACTAAAAAAATTAGTGTCTCAACATTTTATAGGCACCGATGATATATCTGTACCTGAGAGCTAAAGGGACGTAAGTCCAAATTTTATGAAAATGAGATATGCTTAAAATAAGTATCTCGTTGAACACAACATTTCATTTTTTACAACATTATCTAAAAAAATTGATCACGAAAGAAATTTTTTGGGTTATAAAGAAGTAAATCCTTACCGTTTTAGCGCCAAATAGTCGTAAGTCCACAAAAAATCTAATTATCAAGGTTAAAACTTATTTTAACCTTTTATTTTTTTATTTTAACTTACTTTATTTTAACTTATTTTATTTTTTTTTGTTAAATTTTATTTGCAATTGTAAAAAGCCTAGATTTAATGTGTACTCCATGGCCCTAGAAGATTTAAAAAAAATTTAGTACATTGTACTCCTTATCAACAGCGCCATCTATATCTAGAAAGAAAAGCAATGATGGCCTAGAGTTTAAATTGTCCAACATTGTTTGGCTTCAACTTCGGCGAGAAGTATATGGAACTCTCTTTTATAAAACATCATTTAATGACAATTTTTGTTCCATTAATTTGTATAGAAATATTCGAAAACCGTCAAATATACCAAAAAGTTTGACCAAATTAAGATTTTTTAGAAAATCTATAAGTAAAGCAAAGTACGACAATCTTGTAACTCTCCTTAAGTGGGTCCCTGAGGAATATCAGGATTATTTCAGAAACTTACCCCATACTGAAGAAGCATCAGATTTCCCTGATGATGAATGAGTTTATGAGTTAATATATTTTAAAATTTATTCTTTGTTGTAATAAGTTCATACATGTTATTATTGTCCCAAATTATTGTTTTGTTGTAAGTCCATACAGTCATTCAGAAATAATTTTTTCAAGCCAAAATGTAGTAAGTCCAATAAGTTCGTAAAAATAAAAAGTTTTCATAAAAATGTTTTGTTAATGAATAAAGACAGACTATTAGTATTAAATAACAATATTTTCGCGATTATGAGCTAAATTGTTTGAGAGCTGAGAATATGAAAATTGTTATTTCAAATTAAAAATAGTATATTTTTCGTTATTTCACATTTATGTCATTTTGGACTTAAGTCCCTTTAGCTCTAAGGTACAGATATATTTTAAAAAAATCTCTTCCGTCATTCCAAAATCTAATAAAACTTAACTCATCTAAATCTACACTGACATCTGAAACAAAAATTTTAGGCACGAAAAATCTATCATCCGTAGATGTTAAGGGTTGCTGATCTGACTGATTGTGCTCAGCAGAAACAGTGTAGACACCTCCATTTGAACGATAATTATATGATCGACTCTGAAAACCGTTAGAATTTCCCCTACGATTAGATGAATATCCTCTAACAGTTTGGTTCTGACTTCTACCACGACTATTATTATAATAATTATTGTTCCTACCCCTATTATTGTTGTTATGTTGGGTTCTATTGGACTGAGCATTTGATCTCTGATTAAAATGACCTTTGAAATGTCCTCGATTGGTAGAAGGAAAGTTACCTCGACCGCGGATGTGAAAAATATGTGAGGACCTGGACAGCTCTTCGTCCTTAGTTCCTCTTATAGCTTCCTCTAACGATGGATAATTTCTAGCTTTCATGATGATGCGAAGTTCGCTATTATGTAACCCAGTTGCGAAAGCATTGATAGCAATTTTCTCATTAACATTAGTTAAAATTTGCATTGCTTCTACGTTACCGTCAACCTGACTAATAGTTAAATTAGCTAATAAATTAAATTAATTAATCTTCCACTTCTTTCCCAAATTCATCAATTGTCCTTCCACCTTGTTTGGCGTTATTTAACTTATGAGACAAAGAACTGGCAGATTGCTTAGTTGTTAAACAATAAGCAGAGATATCCCTAACTAAATCTGCTTTCGAGCGGAATTCCATTTCTAATCTAATTTTTGCACATGGTGTAAGCCTAACTTTCAAAACATATGTTGTTAGCAAAAGCTTTCCTTACTCATCTAAAAGAGAATCGTCTCAATAGCTTCTATAAGGCGCTTAGTAACGATCTCGGTACCGTCCATAACAGGTAGCAAACTAGAAGTTCAAAGATCAAATTTTTCGTCTAAAATCGTCCTAACATTAACTACAATTTTATCTATTCTCTCTACATAAGCCTTAACTTCATGAACTAAAACTGCCTCATGAACCTTACTTTTAAACTATTTTTCTTAATGAATTAAATTTATTTCCTAATTTATTTGTTGTTCCTACCTTGCAATTAACTACTTCCACATCGTTTCTTCTTTCAATCGAGTCTTTCTTTAAGTTCTTTTTAAATATGAGGAATTCTTCTTTTAGTTTTTTCCACTTCTTGCTTGACATGGAAATCACTTCCCGAACCTCACTTTGTCTTTCACTACACTTTCTTCTTCACGCCTCGATTATGCTTGCAGAGACGACCTGAGGATGCGGTTTCTCTAAACATCAGTTCTGGATGCAGCTCTTCTTAATGTCCTCCTCTTGATGTGGTGCGTGTACGCTTTTACAAGGCGCAATACAAACGTGATAACCATCGTCCATCTTAATCCTGTTTTCTTGCACTATAAAATTTGCATTAACTGCCCCATTTTCTGTTAATTCTTGATTAGTGTTTGACTCCTTACTGTGGTGTTTCCCCATATTTTTGAATTTCTAACACTTTTCCAGTAACTGTTTGCTATTTGGTTTTTTTAAAACTTGTGCGCTGGCAGGATCACCATGTAATGATGGGTGATGAGGGTATCCCGGGTTACTTGGGTTACACGGCGTGTCACCTTACGACACCTGAGACGTACTCTACATTCCTCATTACTAATTGCCGCTATATAACCAACGAATACTTACGCTGCTAAACTCTTAACCTACTTACAACTAATTACTACACTACAATAAAATTAAAAATTAAAAAACAATTAAAAAAATCATTTCAAATTGTATAAAATTCAAGGTATGAAATCCAATACAAATATCAAAGTAAATCAAGTAATGTTAAACATTCCCTAATCGATTATTCGTAATAAAATCTCTCCTATCACCGTGATATAACTAAAGAGGCAAAGCGGTCATATATCCTATCAAAGCTAAAAGCTTCCCGGTAATGTCTCTAGAGGATGCAAGCCGTGCGCTAAAGCAACAAAGAACAAAGCCTCTCGGAACGATCCCATATCGACACATAGACGTACTCGGGGTCAGATTTTATTAAACAACAAAGAAATTCGATATCGTAACGGCAGGGTGCAAACATCGTACTAAAACCGGAAATTTTTCTATGTCGGTTCTTCGGTTGTACGAAACTCACGTCGGCAGGTAATAAAAATATACGAGAATATCTCAATGTCGGTGTAAAAATAAACAGCAGGTTCTGCCCGGAAATTCCATCAGGCGAAGATCGCCTGCGGAAACCTCAAACCGTCGATATAAAATAATAGCGTCCGTCTTTTCACGGCTCTGGGATATATTTTATATCCCGAGTAACCGTAAGAACTGAACGAGAAATACCGACGGAATTTATCAATAGTATTCAAGTATAAAGCTCTAGCGGTCTAGCGAACCATCGATCCCTTTAATCCCATTAATTAACTTTTGGATTACATGCACGTCCCTAAATCTAAGAGATTACCGCACGTACTAAACGTTTAGTTAGAAAGTGATTATGTGAACAAACATTGTCAACACCTCTCTAAGCTATAACTAAATGTTGATTTAAAAGTTATCGTCTATTATAATATATTAAAGTAGTAAGCAAGCAGCGCCTAGCTCTTTTTTTAATAGTTTTTTTGGAAATCGCTTTCCGAACGATTCAATGGTTTTACGTCATTCTGAACCACCATTATCTTCACCTCCCCGACGATTTTGGGGGGTCCGTTACCGATTTCGGAAAAACGGCCCTAAAAATCGAACGACGTTGCGGTAGCCCTAATTGAAATTAAAATTCTCGATCGTCCGCCTGTCATTTTCGTTAATTTTCGAACGCACCTTTTGTCTAAAAAGCCACCGGCTCCGCGACTCTGCTTCCGGCTAACCTTCTGAACGGCTTTATAACGCAACGTTATATGAGAATCGGGGCTCTTTTGGACTCGAAACGAGCGATTTAAGCCCTAAATGAAGTCGCCGTTTTTCGTCATTTTCGATTTGAACCGATAAAACAGTTGGTTCAATTTTCATAAACGTTATTTATTATTCTAACCACGCTAATGCCACATGAAATGTCAAAACGATCGGTTTATTAATAATTATCAAATATTTAATTTATGCAGAGCAAAAATTCGAATAAATTTCACTAAAAACTAATTCAATTCTTGAAAATATCACCAAAAATTAAATTTGTAAAAATTCTCCCAAAGTTACTAAAATTTTTAATAATTCCACCAAAAACTTATAAAATTTGTAAAAATTCCACCAAAGCTATCAAAATTTTTAACAATTCCACCAAAAACTTGCTGAATTTTTAAAAAATATACTAAAATTAAGATTAATTTCGTCAAGAATTGATTAGATTCTTAAAAATTTCACAAAAATAAAAAAGTAATAATAAAAATTCCACAAAAGTTAGTTAAATTGAATATAATTTCACCAAAAATTATTAAATTTGGAGACAATTCTACTAAAAACTTAGTGAATTTTTTAAAAATTCCACCCAAAATCAATAAAATTGGTAAAAATTAAACGAAAAACTTACTCTATTCGTAAAAATTCCACCAAAGTTACCAATATTTTTAACAATTCTACCAAAAACGTACTAATTTTTTTTCAATTTTCCACCAAAGCTACAAAAATGTTGAATAATTCCACCAAAAACTTACCGATTTTTAAAAAATACCATCAAAAACTTACCAAATTCATAAAAATTCTACTAAAATTACCAATATTTTTAACAATTCCACCAAAAATGATTAAAGTTAATAAAAATTCCACCAGTTATCAACTTTTTTAACAATTCCATCAAAAACATACTGAATTTTATAAAAATTCCACCAAAAATTAATAAAATTGGAAAAATATCATTAAAAACTTACTAAATTCGTAAAAATTCCAGAAAAAAACACTAATTTTTTTAAAAATTCTATCAAAAATGAATAAAATTCGGAAAAATTCCACCAATGTTATCAACATTTTTGATAATTCCAGCAAAAATATACTGAATTATTTAAAAATTCCACCAAAAATTAATACAATTTGCAAAAATTCCACCAAAAACTTACTAAATTCATAAGAATTTTACCAAAAACACTGATTTTTTTTATTCCACCAGAAATGAATAAAATTCGCAAAAATTCCACCAATGTTATCAAAATTTTTGATAATTCCATCAAAAACATACTGAATTTTTTAAAAATTCCACCAAAAACTTACTAAATTCATAAGAATTTTACCAAAAACACTGAATTTTTTTAAAATTCCACCAGAAATGAATAAAATTCGCAAAAATTCCACCATAGCTATTAAAATATTTAACAACTACACCCAAAAATTATAGAATTTTTTTTATTCCACCAAAAACTTAAAAAAATCCTAAAAATTACACTGAAATTGTCAACATTTTTTACGATTCTACCAAAAAACTTACCAAATTTTTTAAAAATGCCACCAAAATGTCCAAATTCTTTTAAGATTCCACCAAAAATCAATCGAATTAGAAACAATTTCATTAAAAATTAACTAAAACCTTGAAAATTCCATCAAAAACTTAGTAGATTCATAAAAATTTCACCAAAGTTACTAAAATTTTTAATAATTCTACCAAAAATAATGAATTTTTTAAAAATTCCACCAAGAAACTTAGAAAATTTGTAAAAATTCCACCAAAAATTAACCAATTTTTTTTTAATTCCACCAAAAACTTACTAAATTCATAAGAATTTTACCAAAAACACTGATTTTTTTTTATTCCGCCAGAAATGAATAAAATTCGCAAAAATTCCACCAATGTTATCAAAATTTTTGATAATTCCACCGAAAACATACTGAATTTTTTAAAAATTCCACCAAAAACTTACTAAATTCATAAGAATTTTACCAAAAACACTGAATTTTTTTTAAATTCCACCAGAAATGAATAAAATTCGCAAAAATTCCACCAAAGCCATTAAAATATTTAACAACTACACCCAAAACTTACTGAATTTTTTTTATTCCACCAAAAACTTACAAGAATCCTAAAAATTACACTGAAATTGTCAACATTTTTTACGATTCTACCAAAAAACTTACCAAATTTTTTAAAAATTCCACCAAGATGTCCAAATTCTTTTAAAATTCCACCAAAAATCAATCGAATTAGAAACAATTTCATTAAAAATTAACTAAAACCTTGAAAATTCCATCAAAAACTTAGTAAATTCATAAAAATTCCACCAAAGTTACTAAAATTTTTAATAATTCTACCAAAAATAATGAACTTTTTTTAAATTCCACCAAAAAACTTACAAAATTTGTAAAAATTCCACCAAAAATTTACCAATTTTTTTTTTTAATTCCACCAAAAATTTACTAAATTCATAAGAATTTTACCAAAAACACTGATTTTTTTTATTCCGCCAGAAATGAATAAAATTCGCAAACATTCCGCCAATGTTATCAACATTTTTGATAATTCCACCGAAAACATACTGAATTTTTTTAAAATTCCACCAAAAGCTTACTAAATTCATAAGAATTTTACCAAAAACACTGAATTTTTTTTAAATTCCACCAGAAATGAATAAAATTTGCAAAAATTCCACCAAAGCTATTAAAATATTTAATAACTACATCCAAAATTTACTGAATTTTTTTTATTCCACCAAAGATTTACCAAAAATCCTAAAAATTACACTGAAATTGTCAACATTTTTTACGATTCTACCAAAAAACTTACCAAATTTTTTAAAAATTCCACCAAAATGTCCAAATTCTTTTAAAATTCCACCAAAAATCAATCGAATTAGAAACAATTTCATTAAAAATTAACTAAAACCTTGAAAATTCCATCAAAAACTTAGTAAATTCATAAAGATTCCACCAAAGTTACTAAAATTTTTAATACTTCTACAAAAAATAATGAATTTTTTAAAAATTCCACCAAAGATCTTACTGAATTTTATAAAAATTCCATAAAAAATTAATAAAATTTGCAAAAATTCCACCAAAAACTTACTAAATTCATAAGAATTTTACCAAAAACACTGTTTTTTTATTCCATCAGAAATGAATAAAATTCGCAAAAATTCCACCAGTGTTATCAAAATTTTTGATAATTCCACCAAAAACATACTGAATTTTTTAAAAATTCCACTAGAAACTTACTAAATTCATAAGAATTTTACCAGAAACACTGATTTTTTTTTAATTCCACCAGAAATGAATAAAATTTGCAAAAATTCCACCAATGTTATCAAAATTTTTGATAGGTAATTCCACCAAAAACATACTGAATTTTAAAAAAATTCCACCAAAGACTTACTAAATTCATAAGAATTTTACCAAAAACACTGTTTTTTTTTATTCCACCAGAAATGAATAGAATTCGCAAAAATTCCACCAATGATATCATAATTTTTGGTAATTCCACCAAAAACATACTGAATTTTTTAAAAATTCTACCAAAAACTTACTAAATTCATAAAGATTTTACCGAAAACACTTTTGTTTTTATTCCACCAGAAATGAATAAAATTCCCAAAAATTCCACCAATGTTATCAAAATTTTTGATAATTCAACCAAAAGCAAAAATTTTTTTTTTTTAGAAAAATACTAAAAACAAAACTAAACTAGTTATATTGTTAAATCTGTAATTCGTAAATCATGGTGAAAAAGTTTAGTTGGGCGTAAGGTGGCTATCTGCATTCATCCTTTTGAAAGCACTACATCGTAAAACCGTTTCGGTCGTAAAAAACCAGGAATATTGGGGTTTGATGGGGTGTTATTGGCGTTAAATTCTTTTGCTGCCCAGTTAACGACCGGTTGCGGTTTGGAACCTTTTTGGACGGCGGCAATTGAACGTAAAAATGGTATCCAATGGAGCTCCATCAAATGTGCTTTTGTCACTGTGGTAATTTGAATAAAAGTACATTTCTTTTAAATTTGATTTTTTTGCTTTTATTCTGTTAGTAAAAAAAAATAAATTATACGTTGCTCTTTTTTGTATTTTTATCGAAAAACGTTAATAAATTACTATTTTGTAAGTGTATATTTAATATGTGGGTAAATATGTAATTTAATGAGTCATGTATTTTAAATTGTCCAATTTAGTTATTATTTTTCGATATAATATAAATTATCAAAGTTGTCATCACGAATTATTATTTTTTAAAGGTTCAAAAATACAATACCAACCGGGGATAATTTAACATTTGAGTACACACTTTGAACGCACAAATTACCAAGTTTAAATTAAATTTATTTCATACGGGCAATTTGTGCAGATATTTCCACTTAAATTAACATTAATTCTCCGATGATATAATGATGAAGTTGCATAAATGATATTTCCACCAGCTTTACAAATTTATCTATCTCAATATAACTTAAAAAATCTGTTTACGCTTATAAATCATAGAATGTATAAAAATAAACGACACATAGTAAGACCAGAATTCAATCATTTCAAAATCCGTCATCTGTTAAATGTACTAATATCCGAAAGTAATATTCTTCAGCGTAGCAGTTGTATCTCCGCTATTTGTCCGCGGGAATGCGGTTTATTACACTCAAATACAAGTCTACAAGTCTGGCGTTGCGGACATCTCTTGCAACTTCCTCCTTCCGCCTTCGAGTTCTATGACATAGGAGGTCCCAGCAAATAACGGAATGGGTTTTTGTGTTTCGTTATTTTGTTGGAGAATATCTCTCACAGCGCGGAGATATCTGCTCCAACCAGATGGCGGTATCCTGTTTCAAGAATTCATCCTTGTTTCGTATGAAATTTTTGAAGGATATAGTATGGGAAATATTTCATAATGAAAAAAATTCAAAATGATGTATCTAGAGTTTCTTATTATTAGTAGAGCAGAACTGAAAGTACATCTAATAAATCCTTATAAATCTGAGGTAAAAGGTCAACAGTTTGCGAGTCAGTTTAGTACCGGGATTACGATGGCGGACACAAATAACCCTCCATTCGTAACTAGTCTGTAAATTAAGTCAGCAACTTACTGTGTGCAGCATAAATCAGCAAACTTTCAATATTTAACTAACAACTCCCATAAATCCACCAAACGGTAAACAACTCGTCCTTCCCTCGACCAGCGTGTAATTCAAAGATAGCCGCATGAGCTTAAAGCTTAAAGTAAACATCAGGAAATTTTTCAGTGGAAAAGTGCAGAATTTCATTTTAGTAAAAAAAAAGTAAAAATCGCGGTAAATACGCGAAGATTTTCTGAAAATAAGATGACGCCCTCAGCATCGTATTTTACTAGCTGGAGGTCGTTCCAGAGCGGGCTGCACTTCGCCCTGATTACAACCCTATGGTAAATGACGCGGCAACATGCAACAGATAGTAGGAACTGACGCCCGCGAGGTAGCGCCGACGCGTTTGCATAATGGAATGATGATGCATCCAGAGTGCGCTGCTGTACATTAAGGACGAATTAAGGCGGATGGTCCAACCGGAAACGGATATATGCACCGAGCTATGAAAACTAAGTGCGTACGTAACCCAGAATCCCCTTGTTGACATTACATTCTAAGTGAAAATGTATGGTTAAATTAATTTATTTATGGTTATGAATTCAAACAGTGCTTTGCTATGATAATAATTAAAATTAAGTATGATAATAAGTCTACTGAGTTAAAAAAATAAAATAAAATCATTGTCATATTTTAAAATGTATCAACTTAATGATAAAACAAAGAAATCATTCCTTGTTGGAACTTTTGCAACATACCTCACATAAAGGAAATAAAATCCAATTTTAAAATTACAGAAACTCTCGGTTGACCACAAACAATTGGAATATTTTGTCCGCTTAGATTTTTCATTCGATTTCTTAGTGAACGCTCATAATGAAATACCTTTATCTGATTGATTCGAAGAGAATTCGAATCCACAATTAATCCTCCTGTCTGTATCTGCAATTTAAATACAGATCGAAGCTGCAATCGAAATAAAACGACCCCTAGTCTTAATACCACGGCTAGTTCGCGTAGAAATTCTAGGATTGTCGTCGAATGAATTACCGCGTTCGATTACGGTACCATCGGCGTAAGAAAATTTTAAATTTACTATCCAATTTAAAATTCAATCGTTATTTCTTATTAGAAGCAAAGCGGCCGCGTCGTATCTGCAGGCGAATTCAGTGAATTCGTTGCACGTTTCGCCGTCTAAATAACTAATGCAAGGTATACGCCGACGGTTGCTCGGCGGTATTGCCTTTTTCTAGGCGTTCGTTACGGAAATCGGACAAAAAATCTCACGGATCTCGGTGTGAGCGAGATCGCTTGCGAAGAAACCTCCCGCGTGGGAGAATGCAATTTTTCACCTGCTATCTTCGAATTTTTAATCGAAACTGAGACTATTAATCAATCCGATACGACTTAAGGAATCTCCGGATCGATAAACCTTTGATGAAATTCCGAACTGGTAATGGATTTTAAGACAGTTAAAATATGGCATGTATAATTTTATTTAATAATTTAAGTTCAAAAATTATTTTTTGATTAAAAATAAGTTTTTATTAAAAATATGTTTTGTCTTATTGCTTTCTAATAAGGGTACATTTGAACATCTAGGGATTATCGAATACGGATTTCGTACACCGGAATCGAATTAACAGCTCCGTCCGTTGTTTATCTCTCTCAATCACTCCGGGGATCCGCAAACAACGACGCGGCAGCGGGCCTCGAGCAAATAAGTAAATATAAATCACGTTGGGGTGGTTGGAGGAAATATGTGTCCCCCAGTTGTTCTGCGGTGTCAGGTGTGAAGGATGGAGGCCTCCCATCCGTTCCATTGCCAAGCCACCCGTCTCCATGACGACGGGCCTTTGCAGGATCGAACCGGATTCGTTATAACTACCGGGAAGGGATAAATTTCAACTTGCTCGATAAACATACTGGCCGAGAATTTGAATATTTTCCGCATCAAAGCCGAAGGTTTGGGTTGAATACGAAATTCCGGATTTAAAACTTTTTAGACGTTTGACATTCCTAAATGATAAAAAAAATAATTTCAAATTTTTCTGAAATATCTACTTATTGATAATTGAGGATAAAATTTTGAAATTTGAGGTAAATTTTATAGAAAAGAGCTTTTCTACAAAATTTTTACTGTTCCTGATGGAAACACATCAAGAATAGTGATTAACAACAGGGTTAACGAAAAACGATTTCCCCGCTCGATTCTCAATTTGTTACCATTCAAGAACGGACACTAGAAGGGGGTTAATTAAACTTCGCTGACTTTTCCTTAACCCCTATTTACTTTTAATGACGGCTCCCCTCGGTGGCAATAAATCGATGCCGCCAGTACCTCGCTCGTCCACAAAATACGATTTTAATTACTAGGGTCACTTTAATTGACTCAAACGTTAGAAAATAAGTTTTAACACACTTTACATAGTTGATATGAAGCGTATAAATGCAAAAGCAGACATTCGACATTTTCTTCAAAAATTAGACACGGATCTGTATTGTAAATTTAGCAAGAAATCAATTTTTGTGGCCCCCAGGAGCATAACAATACATTTAAGCGAGTTATTGTAATAATAAATTCCGCTTTAAATGCAAAAGCATACATTTGCGCCAAGTAGTTAGGTGCAAAAGCAGACGTTTGTGTTTGAACCCATCCAGATCTCGCATTACCTCACGTGATAGCCGTGACATTGAAGTAGCTGTTAGTTTTGCTAGCTTCTGCATGATTAGTTTAAACGAGCGCGTGGTAACGAATGTATTACTGAGTTTTGATTACCTTCAACAACATTACCATTGAACCAAGTCCTTGTGGGAAAGGACGAAAGAGAATGGCAAATAAGCAAGAGTGCAAGCGTGAAAAAGCCAAGACAAAGAGGCAGAGGTTTAAGGCAGAAGGCTTAAACCTGACAAGATAAGAAGCATTTCCTCTTTACTAGCCAAACACTATGGTGCAAAATGGGAAAACGATGAACGTTTGGAGTTCTTCAAAAACGCCTTTCAAGACAATCCAACCAACACTTCAGAAACTCAAGGGGATGTGAATGACACACTAGTGTTTTCTGATAATGAATCTAATACTGACGAATTTAAATTTGTACCTAAGAAACTAATTTTGTACTTTTTTCAATAAAATCAGCTTCTTTAAAATCTCTTTTATCGCAATTCCAAATTTCGTTAGTGGCAGATACTGCTAGTTTTTGTGCAGAAACGCCAAATCCAAAACTTTGCAATTCACGAAGCAGAGATTTCCAAACCTTAGATGCAAAACAGGATATTCTCATTTTTTTTAATCAAAATAACTTTTTTACTACAAGCCTGACTTGCGCTTTAAAGCACATAAAGACGCGTCAATGTACTATCTACTTTTGGTTAAAATACCAAGCCGATTGAGTGACTTAAACGACAGTGAGAGGTTTTTTGCGCTTTACTCAAAACTATTTGTATGTCAAATGTCTGGTTTTGCATTTATACGTTTCATATATTTGAATTAGCAAATGTACACGTGACACTCGTTTCCTTCTGTCAACACGACCGTAAAATATTTACTGCTCCCGTTTCAATTTACAAAGAATTGAAAAGTAAGCAGGAAAAAGGTCGAGAAGATAAAACACGTCCACAATTTTCCTACGAAAGGCACAAAGAAAACATCCCCTATTATTACTAATATTGATTCGGCTGTATTTTCTTTATCTGGTCTCCGTAGGATATTAATTTCCTGTCTTTGGCGTCACAAGGGAACGACCCATATTTCAAAAATGATAAATACGTACCACCTGACGCGGGCTATTCAAATATGTCAGCGGGAAAAAAGACATTAAAGCCAAATGTTTCCACCAGACGACTAAAAAATGATGTATACCGGATATTAAAAATACCCTTTCGCTTTATAACCGGGTTATAATTAAATTTCCATTTAATTATTCCTGTTTGTGAACTAACAATTTCAAAAGATTAAATTTACTAGCGTCCTTTTTATAGCTTTATAATGCGAACTAAAATATTTTATTCCGATGGACGTAGTAAAAACCGAAAGGCTTCGCGGACTTAAGTGTCTACGTTTGCCGGAAGAGAAATACTATAAAATTTTATAGGGACTTAAGTTTAGAACAGTCGTATATTTTATTATCGAAATTATAGAGGGACGTCTGATTAGTATTATCACACTTATTGAGATCATAAATACTGGGTAGTTAAAAAAAATTAACCTACTTCCAAGTGGGATTTTTTAGTCGTTAAATGATTTTGTAAACTTGATTAGTGAATTTCAATTTGGTTTTCGTAGGGGACACAGCATGGTGACGGCGCTTATAAAAATAACAGATGATATAAAATACGCTTGTGATCACCGGCGTATTACCCTCTTAGTATTGCTTGACTTCAGCTTCTTGCGTTTGACTCATTGGATCACAGCATCTTGCTCTCTGTGCTGTCTGCTATTGAATTTACTCCTTCTTGTGTTTTGTGGTTTCAATTTTACTTTTCCCACCGCCGTCTGTGTGTACACTCTGATTTTACTGTTTCCTCCTATTATGCAACAGCATAATGGGTAGTGTGTTGGGTCCGTTGCTGTTTTCTATATTTATTAACGGTATTACTAAAGTTATCTCGTGTAATTCACTTATACGCTGATCACCTTCAAATTTACACTACTGCCACTGCTGATGAGCTTCCTGAAGTAATGTTGCGTATCAATACTGACCTCCCCAATATTCAAAATTGGCCTAAGCGTTTTGGTCTCAACCTAAATGCAGCTAAAACACAAACCATTGTGTTTAGTACAAGACCTTTACTCGCCAAAATAAATACAGGGTGTTTAAAAAATACGTTCGAATATTTGGCCCACTTATAGATCTCATCACTACAAACAAAAAAGTCAAAATAAACATAAGTCCAAAAATTAGCCGTTTCCTAATTACAGCCTGTTTTTCAAATTAAAATAATTTACACTCAAATATCAGTATAAATACATTTTAATTATTACAAATTAATGATTCTTAAAGAAGATGTTCAAAATGTCCTCCTTCCATTTGTATACACATTTCACATCTCCGTAAAAGTGAACGCCGCACTCTCTCAAAGAGTCCCGGATTTATACGAACAGTCTGGCAGGCATGTTCAATTCGTTCTCGCAACTCATCTAAATTATTCACAGGACTTAAATAAACTAATGTCTTTAAATACCCCCAAATGCAAAAATCGAGTGGAGTGAGGTCGGGAGATCTAGGGGGCCATGCAATTGGACCTCCTCGCCCTATCCACCTGCCATTGTAATTTTCGTTTAGATAATTTCTGACCAAGACTCCGTAATGCGCAGGAGCTCCATCGTGCATCAACCACATATTAATTCTGTGGTTGAGGGGCACATCTTCTAACAGCAGTGGTAATGTATTCCGCAAAAAGTCAAGGTACAATTGACTAGTCAAACGGTTAGGCAGGAAACAAGGTCCTATCAGATGGTCTCCTAACACACCAAGCCAAACGTTGATTGCAAATCGGTGTTGATGATTCGATTCAACAACGGCATGCGGATTTTCGTCGGCCCAAACATGGCTATTATGAAAATTAAAAATGCCATTTCTCGTGAAACCAGCTTCGTCTGTAAATAAAATTTTCGTAACAAAATTTGGGTTCTCCGGGACTTTTGTCAACATGCTTCGACAAAACACCAGTCGTGCGGCATAATCAGGCACAGCTAGAGCCTGTACCCTTTGAATATGGTATGGGTGCAATTGCTGCTCCCGTAAAATTCTCCAAATTAGGGAAAAATTAATATTTGTTTCAGTAGAGAGTCTTCTAGTACTAGTACCAGGATTTTCTTCAATTCGTCTTAAAATGTTAAGTTCTGCGTCGGGAGTACAAACTGATCTAGGCCGACCACCATCACCATTCCTTGATTTAAACGATCCAACTTCCGATAAACGTTGATGTAAATTTGTAAAAAGTTTGTCACACGGAAGTACTCGGTTTGGGAATGCTTCGGCATAAAGGCGACGTGCCTCACAAGCATTTCCATCGGCTTTGCCATACATAAAATGCATGTCTGCCATTTCTGCGTTGGTATAAGGCATATTCGAAAATTTCAACAATGGGTTACAGCAACAACTACTTCAATAAACACTGACAATAACGGACACACAATAATTACAACAAATGTGGCAACTACACTAACAGAAACGAACAAAATTTGTTTTGTTATTTCCATGGATGACTTCATAAATACGCGAATCACTCCTACTGAGTGTAAATTATTTTAATTTGAAAAACAGGCTGTAATTAGGAAACGGCTGATTTTTGGACTTATGTTTATTTTGACTTTTTTGTTTACTGATGAGATCTATAAGTGGGCCAAATATTCGAACGTATTTTTTAAACACCCTGTATGTTTACGTCAGCGCAGGTGATTCTGCATGGCAATATTATACAACTCTCTAATACTGTCAAGAACCTTGGGGTGGTGATGGACTCGACGTTGTCTTGGCGACCGCAAGTCCAACATGTTTGTAGAAAGGTTTATTCCTGTTTTCATTCTCTGAAGAGACTTCGTTGTTTCCTTCCTCCCATCGTTCGCTGTAACTTTACTATTCATTAATTCTTCCGCACATTGATTATGCCGATGCTGCCTACCTTGACCTTACTTTAACGCTCCAAAATAAATTACAAAGGCTACAAAATAACTGCATTCGTTTCATTTTCGATCTTGGAAGGTCGCAGCAGATAATATCCTATCGTAATTATTTACAAATTCTGATATATCAGAGGCGCAGATCATTTCGTATGCTTACCACGTTGTATAAGATTCTATGTGGACAAACGGACTATTCAAGTTCATCTTTCTTATAGGATAAATATACTTTATGTAGCGATTTTTACACTTTTCTTCAAGAGTAATAAAATACTACTAATAAATTGCAGAATTGATGCTCTATATGTAACGCATAATCATAACTTTATTATTCAACGAGGTATTAAATTTCGCACCTAATGACGGCAACTCCGGCTCGCATTCTTCTCGTACTACAAATACTTTTACACCCTTTTACTTTACTCGTCAATCATCGAAGGAAAATAACGAAGCTTTTATAAAATATATACTTTTAATAATAAAATAATAATTTTAATGTTGTTTAAAGTGTTCCTACCGATTAAATGTATATAAAATTACTTAAAATAAGACTACGAATAGTTTACACCCCTTTACTTTACTCGTCAATCATCGAAGGAAAATAAGGAAGCTTTTATAAATTATATAAAATATAATATAAATTATATAAAAACCAGATTTGTCCGAATTATTACCGAAAAAAATTTAAAAAACCCAAAGTTTGGTAAAAATTGAAAATTAACTAACCCAACTTTTATAAAAATTTTACTAACTTTAAAAAAACACCATCCACTCTTTATTTATGAAGATTAAGAAATGATTTATACATGAAATTAAACCCAAAAGGTTCTATTTTCGATTATAAAAGCCAGATTTTTTCTAGTTATTACCAAAAAAATGTAAAAAATTCCCAAATTTTGATAAAAATTGATAGTTACCTAACCCCTCTTTTTTTAAATTTGACCAAATTTAAAAAATCACCCAGACTTTATTTATGAAAATTAAGAAATGATTTATACGTCAAATTAAATCCAAAAGGTTCTATTTTTGATTATAAAAGCCAGATTTTTTCTAATTATTACCAAAAAAAATTAAAAAAAAAATCCCAAATTTTGGTAAAAATTGATAGTTAACTAACCCTACTTTCTTTTTGTTTGACTAACTTAAAAAAATCGCCCAGACTTTATTTATAAAGATTTAGAAATGATTTATACGTCAATTAAAAGCTAAAATATTCTATTTTTAACTATAAAAGCCAGACTTTTCTTAGTTATTACCAAAAAAATTTAAAAAAAATCCCAAACTTGGCGAAAATTGATAGTTAACTAACCTCAGTTTTTAAGAACTTAACCAACTTTAAAAAATCACCCTGACTTTATTTATAGGAATTAAAAAATGATTTTTACGTTAAATTAAACCTAAAATATTCTATTTTTAATTATAAAAATCAAATTTATTCTAATTATCGCCAAAATAGTAAAAAGAAATCCTTAGTAAAAAATGTCAATAAAACCCCATTTATTCATTTACCCTTCAAATAAAATTTTCTTTATTAGCTTTTGAGATCCTTTAGGTAAGCATGAATTAATGTGAGCTTTGAATAGCGGCGAGATCAATAAGATTAACTACTGCCTCATTAGCATAGAGTTATTTGATCCTGATGAATCTGAGTATTGTTTCCATTAAAAGCAATGTGTGAGAATGAAGATTTTCAAGCTTGATTCACAATACGCACGACTTCATCTTTCCATTATGTACTGACCTGAAAAACTTTAAAGTTGAAAATTGACGTTTGAAAATTTTTAGGATTCTTGTGCTTACCTTTAAACAATATTCAATCATAGTTCAATCAATCAAATTTGAACATCCTTTACTGTCACACAAGAAAAAATAATAAAAATAATTTCACACCGAACATTCCATTACGAAAATCACTTCGCTTTTGTCACATCGCATATTTCCCGTCACCACGTTGTGGTATACATTTAGTAATCGTTCGTGGAGACGTCGCGAGGCGTCTTGTAGTATCAATATTCCGCCGCGACGCGGCGCCTTCCTTTTCCGTAATCCCTCCCACAACGTACCCGTGCAAATTGAATACTGTATCAATTCGTTCCATTTCGGTTTTCCGCAGGACTACAACGACGACATCCGTCAAGAGCAAATGTGGGAGATGCAGGTGCTGTCTAGTCAGCGGAACAACGGCGGCGCCTCCAAAGGGGATGCAGAAGCGAGCGGGGAATCCAGCGCCGCGATGGAATTTGGCGAGGATAGACTTAGCGCCGGCACCGCTGATGGTGCACCTGATAGTCCCCAAGAAGAACACCCAGCGCTCAGAGGCATACCACCAAGTAAGTGAAAGAGAATTTAGTAGCTGTCTTTGATGACTTTCTGGAACTAGATAGGCGTGGGTTCCCAATTATACCGAGAATAGATTGATTCGAAATTGGATGTGAGATGCAATCACATGATAGCATCGAATTATTGGCTCAGCGAAATTAGCCGTCTGAAAGCGAAAACGTTGATGATATTGTTGTCATCAAATAAGGTCAAAGGTTATTGTTCTAAAACTGATACTCATTTTTCTAAATTTTCGCTTCCGTTTTTAAGTTTATCCAGATTGAAATTTTTAGATATAAAAGCTTATCCAGATTTATTAGGTTTAAAGATAGATTTGGCTACCGTATTTTATACCTTAATCAAATGTGACTTCAAATGGAGTTAGTTGAAACTAGATTTTTTAGCTTGGATTTAGTTCAATAACAAGGAAGTTGAAAATTAGTTAAAAGGCTTAAACAAATTATTATAAAAATTCTTTTCTCTTGCAATTAATTACAGTAATAGTCTGCTTCCTCTAAAATTTCTATTCCATTCCGTATGATATTAAGTGCTTCCCTAAATTTTGCAATGGTTAGGACTTTTTCCGGTTGCACTCATTATTTACTTCAACATTACTTTCTTCATTTTTATTTTGTTGCTGCATTTCAATCAGCTCGTTAAGAGTAAGCTCCTCATCATGTGACTCCAAAAGCGCAATGACATCTTCGCTATCAAGTTCCAAATCGACTTGCTTTCCTAAAGTAACAATATTCACTACTACAGTGGAACCTCGCATAACAAGTATAATTCGTTCTAGGATCTTATTCGTTATATGAAACACTCGCTAAGCGAAACAAATTTTTCCATATCAATTAATGTAAAAAGGGATAATGCGTTCCGTGACAAAAATACTCGGCATGTTTTTATAATATAACGTTTATTTACAGATATAATAATATTACGAAAGGAACGAAATTATCCTTTCTCTTTTGTACAGTATCGAAAAACCTGTGCAAGGTGTAGCAGTTCTGTAAGCTCTTCGATGGTTAGCTCTCGATTGTGCTCTTCCACAAGCTCATCAATATCGGCGTTATTTACCTCTAGTCCCATGGTGTTAGCTAAAGACACAGTTTCATTAACTAAAGGATTCGCATCTACTGCATCAGCACCCTCAAAGTCACTTTCAACAATGCTTTTTTGCCAAATAACTTGCTGGTCCATAGGCTGAAGTAACGGTGTGATGTTGGGAGGCAGAAACAGAATTTTGATGAAGTTAAATTCTTCACGGAGATCGTTTCGTAAGTGTGGGGGATGAGCAGAGGGATGAGCGTTGTCCATCACAAGTAAGACTTGGAGCAGCAGATTCATCTCTAGCAAATATTTTTTCACAGAAGACTCTTGATATATCCAATCAGTGAATATTTCACGGGTCACCCAACCCTTGCGATTGGATCTCCCCATAACATTTAGCTTGCTCTTCTGAACATTATGCTTTTTAAATGCTCGTGGATTTTCTGAGTGATAAGCAACCAGCGGTTTAATTTGTAGATCGCCACTTGCATTAGCACAAAACAACTTGTGGCCGGGCAGCGCATTCTTCTCTGCTGTTATGTAGGTTCGTTTTGGCATCTTTTTCCAGAAGAGACCCGTTTCGTCACAATTAAAAATTTGTTGTGGGAGGTAGCCCTCAGTATCTACAAGTTTTTTGAACTCATCAATAAACATTTCGGCAGCCTTTGTGTCAGCACTTGCTACTTCACCGTGTCTTACAACTCTATGAATCCCGGTTCTTTTCTTAAATTTTTCGAACCATCCATGACTGGCTTTAAATTCCATTTCTTCGGCCGTTGACGATACTGGCGTATTCTTAACAAGGTCGGCAAAAATGAGTTTCGCTTTTTGACAAATGATATTTTCATTAATAGTCTCGCATTGTAATTGTTCTTCATTTATCCATTTAATAAGCAGCCTTTCAATATCATTAAGAATGCGTAAACATTGGGTAGAATTTTTTGTAACTCTCTTTAAAGCGTCTAATTCTTTAATATTGTCTTTATTTTTGAGGATAGTGGAAATTGTTGATGTAGAGCGATCGTACCTGCGTGCTAAATCAGCCACACTCATACCATCTTCTTGCTTTTGAATGATTTCTCGTTTTGTTTCTACGGTTATTTTTCTCCTTTTATGCACGGCGGTCTTCTTGTGGCTTATTCGTCGATAATGTGAACAGAGTTATTAAACTTTGCCAAAATAAATAATGTCCAAATAAAAACGGCATTAACACACAAGCGCAACGGTAGAAAACAGATTTAATAGAAGCACTGACGACGAACATCGCATAAACGCACAAAGTGCAGCTAATTCCAACTTTTGCATGTTGCGCAGAAACAAAAAGGGTTGGGTCAAAGGATAATAAATTAACACTTTGTCATGTCGACTTTATAACGTCTCCTTATTGCTGGCAGGTAGAGAATGGCCCGGCCTACATACATAAATAATCTCAAAAAAATATATATTCTTCTTGAAAATTGTTATTGCCTTTGCGTCTAGACACATTTGGGCAAATTGTTTATTACTCGTTATGCGAAATGTCGCTCGTTAAGCGAGCCATTTTTTTACCATTCTTTTCGCTCGTTATACGAAATACTCGTTGTGCGAGGTACTCGTTAAGCGAGGTTCCACTGTATTTCGAGAACAGAATCATTTTCTGGTACCGTTTTAGATAAATCAGTAAAAAAAATCCGGACAAAGCTTTCTCCAAACTCCCTTGCGTGTTTTTGAAGAAACTTCGTTCAACGATTCTCCTATGATTCTAACAGCATCGAGAACATTAAATTTATTCCAAAAATCTTTAACAGACAAGTTGTAATGGTGATTCATAGATTGACTGAAACGGTTAAATAACCGTCGAGTTAGATGCCTTAAACGTTTTAAAAACCTTCATCCATAGGTTGAAGTAAATTAGTCTTGTGTGGGGGCAAAAATTTTACTTTAACGCGAGGATCATAGTTGATAAGAATTAAATGTAGTAAATTCTGGGAAGTCAACCAAAATGGTGTCGAAATTAAACACCTCTTTTATTAATTCCTAAGCTTTCGGTTAAAATTACAACCTTCATCAGAGGTACGCTAAAAATTATTACAAAATTAAACGTTAGACACTCAATTAAAGTTAAAATTTCAAACAATCTGGCCGAAAAAACACTTACAATTAGAAGTTAAAGCATCAGTGCATCCAATGCAGGTGGAAAAGGTAATAACGCGACGACAAAAACCGACAAAAAGCATCAACCTACAAATTACACAACCCAAGAAACGTGAAAATAACTGTGAAAATATGGAATACTACCAAGAAATGTATTAAAACTGGAGCAAACTAATTTGAGGGAATCAGAAACCACGCTGAAGCTAAAATTGTGACATACTAAAAGAAATCTACCAGAGAAATGACCAACCAAAGTAGGCCCAAAAACCTGGATAACCAAACACCAGGTGGCGTGGCGAATAGAGGGGGAATTACGAATACCAATAAAGGAACCAGAAAAATGAACACACCAAATTCACGTCAGAGACAATCAACCCAACATCAAGAAAAAAGTTTTGGTTGATTTCTCAGAATTTACTACATTTGATTCCTAACGTTGTACAACCAGTACTCCTACCCCACTTCACATAGTTGATAAGGTTAGCTACTGAGTGCCCAGGTGCGCTATCAATAATTAACATCACTTTAAATGGAATATTCTTAGAGGAACAGTATTGTTTAACTTCCGGGATAAAATGATTTCCAAACCAGTCTTCAAATAAAGAAGCAGTAACACAAGCTTTCCGATTTCCCAAGCCTTCCGGACTTCCAAATTACGGGCAATTCTGATTTTGTTTCATTCTTTAGGGCTCTAGGTTTTTTTTTACTGCGATACACCAACAAAGGTTTTAGTTTACAATCCCCCGCAAAGTTTCCACCAAACATAATCGATCTTTCGATGCTTTGAATCCTGGAAATGTTTTTTCTTGACGTGCAATGAACGTTCTATGAGGCATTTTCTTCCATAAAAGCCCTGTCTCGTCTATATTAAAAATGGTCTGTGTGCTATAATCATCTTCTTCTATTAATCTCTTCAATGCGATAGGAAAAGCAGATTTAAAAGCAGCGACTTTATCAGCACTTGATGCTTCCCCACATCTTGCAATATTGTACCAATCGCATCGTTTTTTAAAACGACAAAACCAACCGTTGCTGACTACAAAAGTTTCATGTTTTGTATCATCTGCAACTTGTTCTTTTAACTTTTAAAAATGTGCCTGGCTTGATTACATATCGACCTATGCAACGAAAACTATCGTAAGTCAAAAATGGTGATTTTGAGAAATTTGAAAAGAAAACAGAATTAATTGCTATTCTTCTATGGTGAATGCTTTCGGAATCCTCTATAAGATATCTATAGCAACCAAGTACGAAATTTTTACCCAGAAAATTTTATTTCTTAAAATGCAATCGGTTCAAAACCTTTAAACACTTATATCTGACTCAGTTCTATCAAAAATGACTTACAATAGTTTTCGTTGCATAGGTCGATATGGTATTTTGGTCTATCGGACAATTTTTGACCTTTACTTGGTTTTCACATATGGTGACCAGATTTTTAGGTGGGCAAAGCGGAACAACAAAGATTTTATTTCCTACTTTGTTTCCTACTGTGATTTTTTGTAATGCCCAATATTTAAGCTTTTCCTTATCAATATATTTTTTTACTAATGACACTTCATTAAAAAGATCATTTTCGGAAATATTATTATTTGGAAATTTTTGAGAAACACAATCAAATGATTTTTGCACATCGTTTCAATTAAGTTCTGGCCATCTAAAATAATATTCAATTTTAGTATTCTGGCTTTTTGGAAAAATTTACCTGATTGTAAGGAAAAATCTAATTGTAAGGAAAAAATCCAAGCTAAAAAATTGCAAAAGACGATTTCTCAAAAGGTTGTCGCTAGATTTTTAAAATCTTAAGGTTCGAAAAATAGTTTTTTGATATATTGAATATTAGACTGGATTTTTAAAGTACAAGATGTTATTTCAGAAAGTTAAAGTTGTAAAATTGAATATTGC
Organism: Digitonthophagus gazella; assembly: GCA_036711955.1. Taxonomy (NCBI): domain Eukaryota; kingdom Metazoa; phylum Arthropoda; class Insecta; order Coleoptera; family Scarabaeidae; genus Digitonthophagus; species Digitonthophagus gazella. Next base: position 37,365,222 of record JASCIT010000005.1, on the reverse strand, counting down.
TTTTATCGCTGGATCCAAATTCGTATTTCAATTAACATCTTGACTTTATGACTTCATCGTAAGCCAAATATTACAAGATTTCAAGCTTCTGAATTCTTGTTTTTGGTAGATTACGATGAATTCTCAAGTCTTACGAAGGATTTTCTTAGAGATTTAGGTTTTTTAGAAATGTAGGGTTTCCATATTTCTAATTTGGATTCACCATCTAAAAATAATATTCAATTTTACTATTCTGGCCTTTTGGAAAAATTTACCTAATTGTAAGGAGAAAATTATTTGATTGTAGGAAAAAATCCAAGCTAAAAAATTACAAAAGACGATTTCTTCAAAGGATGTTGTTAGATTTTTAAAATCTTAAGATTCAAAAAATAGATTTTCAATAGATTGGATTTTTAATATACAAGATGTTATTCTGGAAAATCACTTTTTTGGTTTTCTGGGATAATTTATCAAGTTGTAAGGAAAAAACCAAGTCTAGAAGTACTAAAGCTCCGATTTTTCCAAAGAACTTTTTCAGATTTTTGAAACCTTAAGATGTAAAAACACCTTAATGTGGTCCGGTCTTCCAAATAATCTTTGCAGTTACTATAAAACTATAAAATAATTTATTGAACCCTGCTCTTCGAGCTGATTTATCCTATTGCGGTTAGTTAACGGTAGAAAGTTATTTTCTAAACTTTCTTGATATTAACATATTAAATTATTAACTTCATTTGCTACTCTGATTGCCGATATTTCATCATTTAAAGCTTTATAACGTGCTGAAAAAGAGCAGCTTGATTTTGTAGAAACTCTAGCCAAATTTTTGAATATTCTCTTTCAAAAAACTTTTCTAAAATTCTAGGACATTTGTCCTGTGATAGAAAGTAGGATTTTAAACGATCATACATCTTCAAAATTCTTTCGATAGCTGGCAGAAGAACTAACCAACACGTTTTACGTTACCCAAGCATTTTCTGATATTCAACTTCCTCATTTTCATAAATATAAAATTTCACTTAATTCTAAAAATCGGGACTTTTGAAAAACGTCGCGGGACAAATTGTGAAAAATCTGGACTGTACCGCAATTAAATTTGAATTTAATAACTGAGCATTTTTAACAGCGTCAAGAATTTTAGATTTATTTTTTATTATTGTATGGACAGTAGTGTAAGCAAGGTTGAATTTGTGTGCTAATTTACATGTTTTCATGCCTCCTTCAAAATCCTTTACAATACTGTGTTTTAACTCAAGTGTTAAAGCTTTATGTTTTCTTTGAAAATTTGGAGAATCAAATGCTTGAAAGGAAAAGGTATGTAAGGAAATAAATAAAGCTATTTAATTCAAGTTTCAATTAATGTTTACGTATATAGAATATGAAATGCTTACGTTGTTCTAAAACACTATTAAAAATATTCTTATAAACCGACTAATCAACACTGACAATGAGTGGATTTTCATACGAAACTAATTGAAGTATTACTGTATTTCAAAAGTTAACGTAAGAAGCGAAACATTCAGTACACCTGACTATCCATAATATAATGAATATCAGAGAGAAAAAACGTTGTAAAGGATGCCACATCGCATTCCAGAACCGCCGTTGGGGAAATTTGAGGAATTCAACGCTTGGGTTCATTATCGCCCCAACGCTCTGCTCTTCATCTTGGTCTGCCTTCGAAACGGTCTATTCGAGCGAGATTACACGTATGGCTCTACCCGTCACGTTTCCCTAGAGAATTCGAGTATACCGGGGCAATAAAAGGGAGAAAATAACCCGTACACGTCTTATTTTACAGCAACAGATACGTACGGACACTACTGATGTGCTTTATAGCCGTCGTAATTTTAAACCCGGTATATTGAGAAACCTGTAGGGCTAAGTTCCGCTTAACGGAGATTGATGGCACGCGTCTTTCGACGCACAAACCCATAAAAGCCGCCCGTTTTATCCTCGCGCGTAACATCATCTCTAATGGAACGCGGTAGCAGAGGGGATTAAAGCGGTTCGGAAAAATAAGGGACGAACGCAAACGCCTTTCAGCGGTTTATTGCGGTCGTTACGCAGAAGTGGAGGGTCCCGAAAGGATTTACCTTCCTATTAACACGCCGCCGACGTAAAAACGAGATTGTACAAATGAGGACTCGTTTAGTCGCTGCGGAAAAGTTGCAAAGTTCCATTTAGCCGAGTTGATGAAAAATCGCGGCTGCTAATTGCTCGTTTATTTTGATTTTGTAAATTAATTTCTTTAATAGTAATTTAAATAAAATTGTATTTTTAATCATAAATAAATATTCGTTTATGCGTATAAATATACAATAATTATGCACATAAATTTTTTGTAAAGTACTGTTATAAACCACAACCAATCCGCTTGGATAATAAACTTTTTACGATGGTCGCATTTTAATTGAGAAATTTCCGGTTAACGGAGTCTCGATTTAATGGCCGTTATTTCCGTAGAACGCTAAGCCCCTACCGTTCAAATTATTAATGTATTCCGGTATTAATGCGGTATTAACCCGACCGCGGCTGGTTCCATTTATTTGAAATCGATTCCACTCTCCGCCACCATTTCTACGTTCAAATACCAAGATGATTTTTTCCCTTCATCTCCAATGCACTTTCATAAAACCTTTTGTTTTCGCCTTTCTTTGAGTCACTTTGCACCGGTGTACCAATTAGAGTTATTGTTAGATCAATAAGTGGTTATCAAACAAACGCAAACTTCAACGCGTTCAGAGAGCTCAGTTTTCTTTCAAAGCTCAAGTGTCAAAAGTCGTAACAATAACTTCGACTGTGGACCGGTTTTTCCTTTAAAAAGTCTCTTCTCAGATTCCTCGCGTTTTTGCTTCTCATTTTCCCTTCGGAGTTGGAGATAATAAACACGAGCACTACGCAGACATGGAAGCATCCCAATTAGTGTCTCGACACTCGTCCGAACCGTTCTTTTGCTCCGTTGCTTTGAAACGAACTGCATAGTCGGCAAATAATATATCTTTCGAGATTGTCTAGTTTTTTTTTTTTTTGTTATTTGTATAAAAACTTTTATGAATTGTTAGGAGTTTACTCGGATGTGTTTTGAGCTTAATTGGAACATAACATAAGCAGTAAATTATTAACATAAGCAGTAAAGCAGGTTTCTATTTGCATGTTAAGCCGGCACCTCCACCAATATTTTAATGTTTTTAAAATTTCAATATTTCTAGAATTAACAAAGTTTTTATAATTAACTAGTTTAGTTTTATTTTTAGTATTTTCTAAAAAAAATTTATTGTTTTTGGTTGAATTGATCAACATTTTGGTAACTTTGTTGGAAGCTTTACGATGGTGGAAGTTTTTGGTGGAATTAAAAAAAAAAAAAATTGGTAAATTTTTGGTGGAATTTTTACAAATTTTGTATGTTTTTGGTGAAATTTTTAAAAAATTCATTATTTTTGGTAGAATTATTAAAAATTTTAGTAACTTTGGTGGAATTTTTATGAATTTACTAAGTTTTTGATGGAATTTTCAAGGTTTTAGTTAATTTTTAATGAAATTGTTTCTAACTTGATTGATTTTTGGTGGAATTTTAAAATAATTTGGACATTTTGGTGGAATTTTTAAAAAATTTGGACATTTTGGTGGAATTTTTAAAAAATTTGGTAAGTTTTTGGTAGAATTGTTAAAAATGTTGACAATTTCGGTGTAATTTTTAGGATTTTTCTAAGTTTTTGGTGGAATAAAAAAAAATCAGTAAGTTTTGGGTGTAGTTGGTAAATATTTTAATAGCTTTGGTGGAGTTTTTGCGAGTTTTATTCACTTCTGGTGGAATTTTAAAAAAATTCAGTGTTTTTGGTAAAATTCTTATGAATGTAGTAAGTTCTTGGTGGAATTTTTAAAAAATTCAATATGTTTTTGGTGGAATTATCAAAAATTTTGATAACATTGGTGGAATTTTTGTGAATTTTATTCATTTCTGGTGGAATAAGAAAAAACAGTGTTTTTGGTAAAATTCTTATGAATTTAGTAAGTTTTTGGTGGAATTTTCAAGGTTTTAGTTAATTTTTAATGAAATTGTTTCTAATTTGATTGATTTTTGGTGGAATTTTAAAAGAATTTGGACATTTTGTTGGAATTTTTAAGAAAATTGGTAAGTTTTTGGTAGAATTGTTAAGAATGTTGAATTTTGGTGTAATTTTTAGGATTTTTGTAAGTTTTTGGTGGAATTAAAAAAAAAATCAGTAAGTCTTGGGTGTAGTTGATAAATATTTTAATAGCTTTGTTGGAATTTTTGCGAATTTTATTCACTTCTGGTGGAATTTTAAAAAAATTCAGTGTTTTTGGTAAAATTCTTATGAATGTAGTAAGTTTTTGGTGGAATTTTTAAAAAATTCAATATGTTTTTGGTGGAATTATCAAAAATTTTGATAACATTGGTGGAATTTTTGCGAATTTTATTCATTTCTGGTGGAATAAAAAAAATCAGTGTTTTTGGTAAAATTCTTTTGAATCTAGTAAGTTTTTGGTGGAATTATTGCAAATTGTATTAATTTTTGGTGAAATTTTTAAAAGATTCAGTATGTTTTTGGTGGAATTGTCAAAAATTTTGATAACATTGGTGGAATTTTTGCGAATTTTTTCATTTTTGATGGGATTCTTTAAAAAATCAGTGCCTTTTTATGGAATTTTCACGAATTTAGTAAGTTTTTAGTGAAATTTTAAAAAAATTGCTAAATTTTTGGTGGAATTTTTACAAATTTTGTATGTTTTTTTGGTGAAATTTTTAAAAAATTCATTATTTTTGGTAGAATTATTGAAAATTTTAGTAACTTTGGTGGAATTTTTATGAATTTACTAAGTTTTTGATGGAATTTTCAAGGTTTTAGTTAATTCTTAATAAAATTGTTTCTAATTTGATTGATTTTTGGTGGAATTTTAAAGGAATTTGGACATTTTGGTGGAATTTTTAAACAATTTGGTAAGTTTTTGGTATAATTGTTAAAAATGTTGACAATTTCGGTGTAAGTTTTTAGGATATTTCTAAGTTTCTGGTGGAATAAAAAAATTCAGTAAGTTTTGGGTATAGTTGGTAAATATTTTAATAGCTTTGGTGGAATTTTTGCGAATTTTATTCATTTCTGGTGGAATTAAAAAAAAATTCAGTGTTTTTGGTAAAATTCTTATGAATTTAGTAAGTTTTTGGTAGGATTTTTAAAAAATTCAGTATGTTTTTGATGGAATTATCAAAAATTTTGATAATATTGGTGGAATTTTTGCGAATTTAGTAACTTTTTAATGAAATTCTTCCAATTTTATTAATTTTTGGTGGAATTTTTATAAAATTCAGTATGTTTTTGATGGAATTGTTAAAAAAGTTGATAACTTTGGTGGAATTTTTTTTAACTTTAATCATTTTTGGTGGAATTGTTAAAAATATTGATAATTTTAGTAGAATTTTTATGAATTTGGTAAGTTTTTGGTGGTGTTTTTTAAAGATCAGTAAGTTTTTGGTTCAATTATTCAACATTTTTGTAGCTTTGGTGGAAAATTGAAAAAATGTAGTATGTTTTTGGTGGAATTGTTAAAAATGTTGGTAAGTTTGGTTGAATTTTTACGAATATAGTAAATTTTTCGTGGAATGTTTACCAATTTTACTGATTTTAGGTGGAATTTTTAAAAAATTCGCTAAGTTTTTAGTAGAATTATCTCCAAATTTAATAATTTTTGGTGAAATTATATTCAATTTAACTAACTTTTGTGGAATTTTTATTATTACTTTTTTGTTTTTGTGAAATTTTTTAAGAATCTAATCAATTTTTGACGAAATTAATTTTAATTTGAGTATATTTTTTAAAAATTCAGTTTTTGGTGGAATTGTTAAAAATGTTGATAGCTTTGGTGGAATTTTTACAAATTTTGTTTTTGGTGGAATTATTAAAAATTTTAGTAGCTTTGGTGGAATGTTTACAAATTTACTTAAATTTTAGGTGATATTTTCAAGAATTTAATTAGTTTTTAGTGAAATTTATACGAATTTTTGCTCTGCATAAATTAAATATTTGATAATTATTAATAAACCGATCGTTTTGACATTTCATGTGGCATTAGCGTGGTTAGAATAATAAATAACGTTTATGAAAATTGAACCAACTGTTTTATCGGCCCAAATCGAAAATGATGGAAAACGGGGACTTCGTTTAGGGCTTAAATCGGCCGTTTAAAAAGGAGTCCCGATTCGCATATAACGTTGCGTTATAAAGCCGTTCAGAAGGTTAGCCGGAAGCAGAGTCGCGGAGCCGGTGGTTTTTTGGACAAAAAGTGCGTTCGAAAATTGACAAAAATGACAGGTGGACGATTGAGAATTTTAATTTCAATTAGGGCTATCGCAACGTTGTTCGATTTTCAGGACCGTTTTTCCGAAATCGGTCACGGACCCCCCAAAATCGTCGGGGAGGTGGAGATAACGGTCGGCAGAATGACGTAAAACCATTGAATCGTCCGTAAAGCGATTTCCAAAAAAACTATTAAAAAAAGAGCTAGGCGCCTTACTACTTTAATATCGACCTATGCAACTAAGACTATTGTAAGTCATTTTTGATAGAACTGAGTCAGATATAATTGTTTAAAGGTTTTGAACCGATTGCATTTTAAGAAATAAAATTTTCTAGATAAAAATTTCTTACTTAGTTGCTATAGATATCTTATAGACGATTCCGAAAGGATTCACCATAGAAGAATAGCAATTAATTCTGTTTCTTTTCAAATTATTCAAAACCACCATTTTTGACTTACGATAGTTTTCGTTGCATAGGTCGATATATTATAATAAGTATACATAAATAATTCAACACTGTTTTAAATTATTCCTAACAATTCATGCCCTTCATTTCACTGCAGATCCTAATCAAGGACCTCGCTATCCGAAGCTTTTAATCTCCCCCCGAAAATTAAACATAATTACTCCAGCGGCAAGATATTTCCATTTTTAATCTTTCGAAGGAGGAGGTCGCAGATATTAAGGAACAACGACGATTCGGAAAATTAATCACCAGACTTTACCCTAAAGTTTTTGCTGGTTCTCGACCGATTTGTCCTCATTGTTCAAGGGGGTACGCCTCATTGTCGATTCTAATCCCGCTTTACCATTGTCGTTTCGACCAACACGAATTGATACCGGTTATTTTTCAGACGCTTCCCACTCCATTGACCTCTTTCTATTCCAACGTCTTGATTTATATTCATGAGATATCATTAACAATAACTGTGGGGAGCTGGGGGTTGCTTTTCATCTCGCAGAAGAATTATATTCTTAATTATTATCTGGCTATCTCGGTTTTTCTATCTCTTTAATTTATTACTTTTTATTACATTTATTACATTTTATTATTTATTTTGTTACACTACCAACTACATTTTTTATATTTTTTAGGTTCAACACCAATGACTGCGGATACAGCCACACCAACCTCAATGAGTTCAAACAACGGTCAACTTTCGCCTACCAATGGCCTTCCAAATCAACCGATCCAGATTCAAACGACATCGTCGGGAGCTGCGACGGGATTAGGAATGTCAGCGGCAAACGGTGGTCGCAAAAGACCGCTCCTAGCTGGCGGACCTAGAGCTTCGATGACGCCAACGAAACGCACCGTGATGAGTCTTTTGGCCAGAGCAAGAGCGGCCCAGGCGAAGCAATTGCCGGCCACGTTCCAGAGGGGCGCACCTGAGTAAGTCGTGGCTAAACGTTCCGCCTGCGTGATTCGAAACGATCCCTAAACCGACGGTTTTGGGTTCCCTGGGGAATTCGGCGGTTTCAAACGAGAGAGAAATTTTATTTTTGTTGCTTCCTCCGTTGCGTGACTGAGGTTATCCTTTCGAATTGTTGGTGAAGTATTGAAATAAAAAGGGTAATTTAGGTTTTGGGGTGGAAATTTGGAATTTTAGAAGGTTTAAATACGCACAATTAAAAATCTTCAATCTATGTATTGTTAAAAATATTTAAAATAAGCAAGCTTAAATTAAAAAATGAAAATTTTCATTGGAATTAGGTGAAAACATTTAAATAGAGTTGAAGTTGAATATTTGATCCATTCTACCAGTTTATTTGAATTAATTAATAAAATTCATGTCTTGTACTTTTGCGGGTTTTATTTTGCAATATCTACGACTAGTTTCGGCTATTCACCACCTTCAGGTAGTATAATATATTCGAAAGCTATTTTAAAAAATTTTGATTGAAAAACATTGACACTCCAAGATACCGTAACATATTAAAATTTGTAAAGTTAAAAAGAATATAAATCACATCTAACAAGATGTCGGAGAAACGAACAATGTCTTCGTTCGCTATCTTCAGGTAGTAAATTCGAAAGTTATCTTAAAAAATTTTGATTGAAAAAGGTCTTAAAGACATTGAAGAGGTTTATTCCCGTATTCAGAGACATAAGTTAAGCAGCTCCTCACCGAGATTTTTTGTTCAAGCGCTATTTTTCATTAGCTCACATAATTTTCTGACTAAGGCCCGTATTCAGAAACGTAAGTTAAGCAGCTGCTCACCGAGATTTTTTGTTCAACTGTGAAAGCAGGTAAACGCGCTTGAACAAAAAATCTCGGTGAGCAGCTGCTTAACTTACGTCTCTGAATACGGGCCTTAGTCAGAAAATTATGTGAGGTAATGAAAAATACAAATATATCCAAACTATTCCAAAAATCTGGGCAACGATAACGTTTCCACAAATGGATGTGACACAAAGATTAATCCCGAAAATTCCAAAAAAGGTAATTCATCAAAATCCAAAATGGCTCAATATGAAAACCCACTCTTGCATGCACAAAGTACTTTTCGTCTGATTTACAGGAAAAGAGAGAGAACCGGAATTGAAAATTCGAACAATAAATATCCTCTGCATCAACAAAGAACAACACACCTGCGCACCTAAAGAGTACGCCGATATCAACAATCTATCTTTTAAAGGTAAGGAGCGAAAGGAGAAGGAAAATCAAATTTTAAGTAAGAGGGATAATCGCCAAAGGAAATCTTCGGAGTAATGTCGTTGCAAAGCAACTATTAACAGGTTGACTGCCACATGCGTATCGCTGTACGAAACGTATTCTGCTATAATCTCTCGCTCCGTTTGTTTCCATAGTATCATGCTTGTTTTTCTTGTTGTTACCTCGCGTTTAGTTCTCATCTGGTCATTGTAAAGGACCAATTTGACTCTTTGTCGAGTAACCATCAGTATAACTTAAAATCTCTACCCCAATTCATTAAAATGTCGAAAAGAGAAATAGAAAACTTATTTCTTAGAGAGTCAAATAGCAGCGAACAAAAAACCTTTAGAAATAGAAATGTAAATATAATTATATCGTTTGATACCGATTCGGATTTTGATTACTGCAATCGTAGTGATACTGAATGTAATGAAGATTCCATTGACGTGATTTTGCAAGAATTGGTTATTGACGAAGAAAGAAAAACTGATGATACTAAGAAAAATACAATTCAATTTGACAAATGGAATGAATTTAGTGGTCGGCAGAAGTAATTTTTTTTTCTGAGATGGGTGGCCTCATTAGGCAGTTACCAGGAAATGTTAATCCATATGATGTGTTTGAGCAGTTCGTTGATGACAAAATAATAGATTTATTTGTATTAGAAACAGATACTCGGAACAAAAGTTAGATAAATCTGACTTAACATCGTGTTAAAAATTTTTGGGACTGATTTTATATATGGGATTTGTAAAAGTAAACCCCATTGCTAATTGAGTTGTTTGGTTTCAAATCCCCTTAAGTCCAAATTTTTCGATTTTGAGAAAACGGTAAAAAAGCATTTTCTGATGATTTTCGCGTTATTAATTCAAACGTAATATATTTATTATTAGAAGACTTACTGAAGTTTCAAAAATTCTATAACCACGTCTTTTCAAATAGATATAAAAAGCACCAAGTGGATTTAAAAATGGTGTTTAGTGTTTGCTACCAAACTGTGGATTAAGGCTCATTTGAATCTAAACAAAGATTAGGCATGAATTGAAAGTGAATCAAATCTCTTTGTAGCTAATAACAGGAAACATTATTTTTTGAAAGATATGTTATTTAAAAACTGTACTTAAAAAAACTCTTAACAACATCAGGTATATTTTTGATTCACATAAACTAGGCTTTTCGTCCCCAGTCTTTTCGGGAATCGCCAGGAAAATTGTTCTGAAATTTTCCCAACACATCTCTATAATAAGCCAAATTTTCTACCTCTCTCCAGTTATTTCCATAATGTTTGCTTAACAAGTTATTTACATCTCTCATTTTCAGATCTTTTGGTTTCACTCCGGTAGGAATTTCTTTTGGCTGGATATTCATGGCGATTTGGTTTTTCCTAAAAACTCCTTTGAATCTGTTGTACAGTTATTGTAACTGCGCATTTATTGAAAATGGATTTAGTGGGATTTGAATCTAAAGGCTGTCTATTTGATTTGAATTTTTAAGGGATTCGCGCATTTATTTAATACAAATCATTGAGTATTTTATAAAAAACAACTTTTGCTGTTTTTCTAAGCCAACAGACATCTGCAACGCTGAAACGACTAGCTATTGTTGAATATAATGCGGAAAAGTGTGGTGTAGATTATTCTGACCAAATGGTTTCTTATGCCAACACAATTAGAAAAGGAATCAAGTGCTACCTAAGTACCTAAAGCTTGGCATTCAACAACTTTTGGGAATTTCTGTTGCAAACGCTTTGATGGTTTACAAAATTGCGACAAAGAAGAATGTAAATATTAAAATATTTAGGGAATTATTAGCTGTGAAATTATTGATGTTGACTGAAAATACAACAAATCTCTCTTCGTCGGAATCAGCATAATATCGCCATTTGGAAAAATGATTCCGGAGGAAGCATTGTACGCGCGTGCAAGAAATGTTATGCAGATAAAAGACGTCGAATGGATCAATCAGAGACACGAGAGAATTTAAAGAAACCAATAACTTATTGTCCAAGAGGTCCCAACCAACCCCAGCTTTGTATAGAATGCTTTAAGGGGGAACAAAAGGATAAATTTTTTGAAAAATCGTTTTTTTTTTCTTTACGCAATTCGAAAGTATGTACCTTTTAGAATATTGTCCTACAATATTATAACAAAATTTGTACAAATAATGGAATTATAGCTCCTTTCTGCTCGTGCGCACGAAGCCATTACTTGAATACAAACATAAACAACCATTGTCACAAAATGTTATCGATGCTATTACTCTCATTTATATGGATTTGTCCAAGACGGAGTTGCTTGAGCGCTGTATAGGCGGATTTACGCAAAATTCGAATGAGAGCTTTAATGTCCTCATTTGGAAGTTCGCTCCGAAAATTTTATCAAGTCGGGCAGTTATGGTGCAAATTGCTACTTATTTGACGGTTTCCATTTTTAATAATGGAATGGAATCTTTATTAAAGGTGGCAAATGAAATACAAATCCAGATTAGTCCCCAAATGTACGCATTTTGTACAGCTAAAGACCAACACCGTATAAGTCGAGATCAAGTGCGTTAAATTTCAAGTGTTTTAGACAATTCAGACAACAAGAAGAAAGTCGAATTATGTTCTAGAAATTCTAAAGACCTTTATTACGGAGCAGGAATCGATGAATTGTGATAACTCTTAAAATTTCCTCCATTATATCATCTAGAACTAAACTTAACTTTTTAAATGCGTTTTTCTCACTGTAAAATTTTTTTAACCTGTTGTCACAATTTCTTTACCAACGAGAATCGCATTCAAATTTTATTGAGACGTCCTCAATCTATATAAAATTCCCTTCAGTTAAGCGTACGGATTTTTATTTGTATTAATATTTGCTGCCTCTTTAGCCCCTGGAAAAATGAATTATTTTATCGATTTGCTTAACTCTTTTTTTGCAGGGGTGCCATTTTAGCAGCAATTATTATTTTCTAAATCGGGTACGCTTAACTGAAGCTACACTAATATAGATTAAAATGACGTTTCCTTTTTTATTTTCAGATTATTTTTACACGTTTTATAGTGACAACCAACAAGATGTTTTTTTTTGTTAGTGCATTTGGCCATCCTCCAAACATGTATTCGAAGACAGATTTCTTTTCTCTATACTTCATAAAATAAGTTTTAACTGTGTAGTTACAAATACCAAATTCCGATATTTCTAAAATATATGAGTGAACCAAAATAAAATCTTAATTATCGCCTTTTTTCGCGGTCTCCACCCTGTTGTTCCCCCTTAAAAAAATTTTGATTGAAAAACGTCTTGAAGACATTGAAGAGGTTTAGTCTGAAAATTATGTGAGCAGATGAAAAATACAAATATATCCGGACTAATCCGAAAATCTGGGTAACGATAACGTTTCCACAAATGGATGTGACACAAAGATTAATCCCGAAAATTCCAAAAAAGGTAATTCACCAAAATCCAAAATGGCTCAATACGAAAACCCACTCTTGCATGCACAACGTATTTTTCGTCTGACTTACAGGAAAAGAGAGAGAAACGGAATTGAAAATTCGAACAATAAATATCCTCTGCACCAACAAAAAACAACACATTTGCGCACCTAGAAGAGTACGCCGATATCAACAATCCATCTTTTAAACATAAGGAGCGAAAGGAGAAGGAAAATCAAATTTTAAGTAAGAGGGATAATCGCCAAAGGAAATCTTCGGAGTAATGTCGTTGTAAAACAACTATTAACAGGTTGACTGCCACACACGTTTACAAGGAAATCTCCGTCACTGTAAACTGGTCATTGTACAGGACCAGTTTGACTCTTTGTCGAGTAACCATCAGTATAACTTAAAATCTCTACCCCAATTCGTTAAAATGTCGAAAAGAGGAATACAAAACTTATTTCTTAGAGAGTCAAATAGCAGCGAACAAAAAACCTTTAGAAATAGAAAAGTAAATAAAATTATATCATCTGATTCCGATTCGGATTTTGATTACTGCAATCGTAGTAATATTGAATGTAATGAAGGTTCCATTGACGTGATTTTGCAAGAATTGTTTATTGAGGAAGAAAGAAAAACTGATGATACCAAGAAAAATACAATTCAATTTGACAAATGGAATGAATTTAGTGGTCGGCAGAAGTAATTTCTTTTTCTGAGATGGGTGGCCTTTTTAGACAGTTATCAGGAGATGTTAATCCATATGATGTGTTTGAGCTGTTCGTTGATGACGAAATAATAGATTTATTTGTATTAGAAACAGATACTCGGAACAAAAGTTAGATAAATCTGACTTAAGACCGTGTTCACGGATGCATAAGTAGACGCCCACTAATCCCGAAGAAATAAAAAAATTCTTGGGACTGACTTTATATATGGGATTTGTAAAAGTAAACCCCATTGCTAATTGAGTTGTTTGGTTTCAAATCCCCTTAAGTCCAAATTTTTCGATTTTGAGAAAACGGCAAAAATTATTTTAGGATGATTTTGGCGTTATTAATTCAAACGTAATTTATTTGTTATTAGAAGACTGAAATTTCAAAAATTCTATAACCACGTCTTTTGAAATAGATATAAAAATCACAAAGTGGATTTAAAAATGGTGTTTGGTTGCGTTTGCTACCAAACTGTGGATTAAAGCTCATTTGAATCTGAACAAAATGGATTAGGCATGAATTGAAAGTGAATCAAATCTCTTTGTAGCTAATAACAGGAAACTTTATTTTTTGAAAAATATGTTATTTAAAAACTGTACTTAAAAAACTCTTAAACTCTAACATCAGGTATATTTTCGGTTGATATAAACTAGGCTCTTCGTCCTCACTGCCTTTTTGGGAATCACCAGGAATATTGTTCTGAAATTTTCACATCTCTATAATAAGCCAAATTTTCTACCTCTCTCCAGTTCTTTCCATAATGTTTGCTTAACAAGTTATTTACATCTCTCATTTTCAGATCTTTTGGTTTCACTTCGGTAGAAATTTCTTTTGGCTGGATATTCATGGCGATTTGGTTTTTCTTAAAAACTCCTTTGAATCTATTGTACAGTTTTTGTAACTGCGCATCTATTGAAAATGGATTTAGTGGGATTTGAATCTAAAGGTTGTCTATTTGATTTGAATTTTTAAGGGATTCGCGCGTTTTTTAATACAAATCATTGAGTATTTTATAGAAAACAACTTTTGCTATTTTTCTAAGCCAACAGCCATCTGCAACGCTGAAACGACAAGCTGTTGTTGAATATAATGTGGAAAAGTGTGGTGTAGATTATTCTGACCAAATAGTTTCTTATGCCAACACAATTAGAAAAGGAATCAAGTGCTACCTAAGTACCTAAAGCTTGGCATTCAACAACTTTTGGGAATTTCTGTTGCAAACGCTTTGATGGTTTACAAAACTGCGATAAAGAAGAATGTAAATATTAGAATATTTAGGGAATTATTAGCTGTAAAATTATTAAGGTTGACTGAAAATATAACAAATCTTTCTCTTCGTCGGAGTCAACATAATTATCGCCGTTTGGAAAAATGATTCCGGAGGAAGCATTATACGCGCGTGCAAGAAATGTTATGCAGATAGAAGACGTCGAATGGATCAATCAGAGACACGAGAGAATTTAAAGAAAACAATAACTCATTGTCCAAGATATCCCAACCAACCCCAGCTTTGTATAGAATGTGTAGAATCCTTTAAAGTTGTACATTCTAAATAATTTTCTTAATAAACCATTTTCGTATTACATTTATAAAAATTTAGTAGTTTTGTTACTTTCTCTGCAAAATATCCTTTGTAAAAAGCCAAGTAAGCGTAACCTTAATACGGATGACGTGGCTTGATCAGAAACTTTACTGTCACCCGAATATGGGTTACCTGACAGTCAACGTGTTAATTAACAAAATGTAGAAATACTTCCCTAATAAAAATAAAACAAAATTATCAAACTATACAACTTAAAATACCTCTAAACAAATCGAAACATCAACCCACAGCAAAAGAAAACATAAAATACATTCAAACCGTCTGGAAAATCCAAACCGTAACAAAGTACAAGATAGAAGTTTTATTAATTACTTTAAATAGAAATTAAAAAGTTTTATCTAGGATTATTATTTTCTCTTAAAAACATTTTTCAACGTTCAAACGTTTACTCATACATACATTATTTAGCCAAACTGAATAATACTGTATAGTTTTTCAATGTTAATAGTTTTTAGTTTTGATAACATTTTGAATAATTAACATCATGTTTAATAATAAATTAGATCGTGTTAGTTAGTTCAGTATAATCTGTACGGATCAGCAAATTCAAAACTAATTAATTACCTAACTTATGTTCACAAGCTGGGAAGTTGGAACAAGTTAGTAACAACCCAACGTAGATAAAACGATACTTCCCTTTTATAATTAATTAGATAAGTAGCATACTTTAATAGCAGAAATTAAGCTGGAGTAATATTAACATTTAAATTATAATTTATTTTTATTTGATAATTTATTTATTTCTAACAACCGATAAACTTTATATTAAACCCGATATATTTGTATATTAATCCCGACATGTAACAATTTGAAATTCCGGTCTAATTATGTACCTGGAAAACGCGGTCTAGATGTTCACCTCTAAACCGCAAAGTTAACCGGTTCAATAAACGACCGACATTTGTCCAAAGCTCGCTTCGTGGGGAGCTTCGACGTACACGTTCCAAGGATTAAGCGGTGGCCGTTAAGCCGGGGAATTATTGGAGCACTTCGCCGCATTAAACTTTTATGACAAATTTGAAACTGGCCGCCTTGAAAAGAAATTCTCCGAGTAATTACGGCGAGAATTTTCGTCGTAAATCTTTTAATTAAATTCACCCGAGCAGTTTAATACTTCGTTGCGACCTCTGTATAAACCCACAAAAGAAAACTCTTTCTTTGCGTTAAATGTAAAGACAAAATGTTATTTTTTAAATTGTTGCTTATCATGAAATTATTAACGTAATTTAATTATAAGTGTATAACCTTATTTAATTATAAGTATATAACGTAATGTAATTATAAGTCAATTATTGACTGAATTTCCTCTTATTTAAATAAACCTTCGTGTTGCCAACAGCAGGGAATTGAAACGTGATTTGCCTTTCTGTAGATGGAGAATTGGATATGCAAGTAGTAGGGATTAGAATTGACCGACCGATTCCTAGAATTGGTAACGGGAAGGGACAACCTCAGTTGAACATCAAATTTGGTTAAAACACGACCCTAATTGGATCTACTGCCATCTTCGCCGTTTCCTTCCATTTCTACGTTTACCCCAAAATCGAGTCGTTATATCCCCAAGCAGTTTCGAATATCGCAGGTTTATCAAATAACATCAACATGCAATACTTAAAAGTACAAAATCATAAATAAGAAAATGTAAAATGTTTATCTAAAATAATTGGCTGGAAATGTATAAACTCTTTAATGAGCATACATTTTCAGTTAGAAAAAGAAAATCCTAAAAACCCATCACATTCCACGATTCGCGGAAAACGTTCAGAGCGAAAATCGGTGACGAATTATGTTATGTATGTGTTTCTAGGTGTTGTATAGTTGACGCACTTCCATTGCAATGGAACTATTTTGAAAAAGCGAGTTCACCACCAAAAATTATTTGCAGGGCGGGAGGCGCGTCCATTTTAGAAAGATTTGAATACCTCTCTTGACCGTCTTTACAGATAGAGGTTAGTCACTGTCCGATTACTCTGACCTCTAAGCTCGTTTCCTCTCAATATGTGTCCTCCCCCTTTGTAACCGTATCTATTTTGTATATGTATATATTTTTAAATTCTCCAATCAGAAAATTATTTTTAAATTGTCTAGAGATATTTAATTACATATAATTTCATTACATATAATGAAAATTAGCTGAAGGGAAAGGTTATTACACAATAGTCTCAAACCAAATATATATTTTTATACTAAATTAGTTATGTATGCGTGTACGTTCAATTTCAAATTCAAATTAAATAGTAGTTTTGGTATTTACTTTTTAAATATATTTTTTTTTGTTACAAATGCAAATTTATGTTTTAAATTGTTTATTTTTCTAAAATTTGGAAATGTAAATTAAAAAGTTTCATGACGCTGAATAATGAAAAAATGTCAATATTCCGAATAACACTGGCCAACATTTTTTAGACCCATAGATCAGACAATAGTTTCTTAGTAGTTTTAGGTACACTGACCTCAAATTTGGACTCAGAATTTCTCCATCACATCAGGTTTTTGAAATATTCTAACCTAAAGATGCAAAAAACACGGTTTTAAAACATGTTCGGAATTAAATAACATAGCGAATAAATGTTTATTCACAAAATTCCATGCGGCATCTGAAAGCACCACTGTTCTCAATTGAAACGTATTTTGAATTTTCTGAATATCTTCATTTCTTCTTGAAGGAATGTAATTTCTATAACATCGATTTTTGTCCAATCATTTTGGCCTATAATGTCATTCTAGCGTGCGTAATCTGTATAATTTAGATGATTTGCAGACAATGTTGATTTCAAGAAGCCACTGTGTTAAAAAAATTAAGAAAATTCGTTATATTTGTGCACATTTTGACACAAAAAAATGAGTGTAGATGGGATGAAAGAATAGCTTTGTTCGTTAGGCTTGCACTTGGCAGTTCAGTGCATTATAAAATTTTAGTTACATATGCTTTCGTTGGATCATCGTTCAAACCTGAACTAAAGAGCACCAAATTGCACTGAATTACAGACATTCCCCTTTAAATGCTGTACGAAGCTACACTTTTGTATCATAGTGTAAGTTAGTACAGTGCAAGTTAGTACAGTGCAAGTTTTAACCCAACGAACAAAGCTAATGATAGCCAACCATTGCTGAGCTTTGAAAAGGGAAGATAATTCCATAAGTTGGGTTGAATCACTGCAACGTTCATTTGAAATAAGGATTTGAAAACCTTAACGTGTTTTTGAGACTACGACCAAATCTTTACTTACTAGTTTGCCATAATAGCAATGAGTACGGTTGGTAGTCTATAAAAAGAAGATTTTTTTTTCATGAAAAAATTAAGGTATTGAAAAAGTGCAAAATGCATTTTGAATGGGAAAGGTGATACATGTGGGATTTGAATAAATCGAGATGAGGTTTTCTTTTGATGATGTTTAATAATAAAAATATCAAATACAAAAACACACCTTCTTATGAACTAAAATCTAACTTTCACTCTCTTCACTCCACGGAAACGAGTCTTTCGTTCTTCGTTCCACAGCGATTCGTTTTCAACTAACTATTACGTGTAACTTTTGATTTTTGTAATTTTATTCCCCTTTCCTATTCCCATTTGCAAAACAACTGCTTGGTTATTAACTTTCTGTATTTCAGCGATTGAATTTGGAACGTTCCTTTCTTTACAGTTTCCTATCCTATAATTTATGTACCTCTATCTTCTAAAAGAGGGCACTGAGTTGTTGCGAGATTTAGGGTTG
Organism: Digitonthophagus gazella; assembly: GCA_036711955.1. NCBI lineage: Eukaryota > Metazoa > Arthropoda > Insecta > Coleoptera > Scarabaeidae > Digitonthophagus > Digitonthophagus gazella. The sequence goes on along the minus strand of JASCIT010000005.1, from coordinate 37,346,808 downwards.
TTCTTCATATGAAATTTCATTTTCCGGTTTTTGGGTATATCACGACAAGTTTCGTGAATTTTCGTTCTCTTTACGACTAGCTCTTGCGGTGATAGGACGTAGACGATTGTTGCCTAACTTTTCTACGACATCTTCGATTTTGGAATTTTGGTATTGTTGAGGAAAAGCTTCGTTTATCGGATCCATCGTTTACTGTCCATTGTTTTGGAGTACTATTATTTAGTCTCTGAATTTCGGATTACCCGGATCTTTCAATATTTTTTATTGCTCAAGATTAATTCCCATCCAGTCGAGGTCTCGAAGAACTGAGGTACGTTAATTCATCTTAAATCTAACTCTCTCGCACCAAAACGGATACCTTTCATACCTAACTATCCTAAACTTTAATTTCCTTAACCTAATGATTCTTCTTTTTAGGCCTTTTAACCCTTTCGACCCCGATTTTTTTGTAAACGAGTAAAAAAATTGAAATTTTGCACAACAGCTACTTAATTTATTTTATGATTTTTGGTTTTTGTCTCATACTCACAAACTTTTTCATTTTTGACTTTTGGCGTGCACTATAGTGTACGCCAGGACTGAAAGGATTAATTCGGAGCACTTTTAATTGTGGAGCAATTTTTATTTTGGGAGCATTTTTATTCTGGAGCATCTTTTATTTGCGCTCCTTAATTTTTCGTATTGCTATTCTTTGACTCTGGACCGAGGGGAGCAACCCAAAATTTCGCTTCGTCTTGTGTTCTCTGCGACTCGTCTTTCACCCTCTGCGATTCGTCTTCAACTAACTTCGATTCGTCTTATGCTTTCTACGACTTGTGTTCAACTCTCTGTGGTTCGTCTTCAACTATCTGCGGTTCGCCTTCAACTCTCTGTGGTTGGTCTTCAACTTTCTGCGGTTCGTCTTCCACTTTCTACGACTCGTCTTCAACTCTTTGTGATTCGTCTTCAACTAACTTCGATTCGTCTTCTGCTTTCTACGACTCGTGTTTAACTCTCTGTGGTTCATCTTCAACTCTCTGTGGTTCATCTTCAACTATCTGCGGTTCGTCTTCAACTCTCTGTGGTTCGTCTTCAACTTTCTGCAGTTCGTCTTCAACTTTCTGCGACTCGTCTTCAACTCTCTGTGGTTCGTCTTCAACTCTTTGTGGTTCGTCTTCAACTGCCTCGCTCCTTCCAATCCCTTCCGTGTCGTCGCTCCTCTTTTCCTTCTTAAGCTTGGCGTCCACTTTAGCCGAATCGCGTTGAATCGAAGCGTGTCGAAACGAGTCGCGTTTTTCCGTCGTGCGTTTATTAAAGACGAATCGAATCGAATTAACCAGTCGAAGTCGTTGCACTCGTGCGTGATGGACAGCTCGGATGAAGAAATGTTTCTATTTCAAATGTTTCTTGATGAAGAAGAAGCACACATAAGAAAAAGAAAGCGCCGAGCACCTAAATACTGAGTCCATAGCATTAATACTAATAGGAATATCTACGGCGAGTTTTACCATTTATTTCCAGACCTAATGAAGGACCCTATCAAATTTTTGGAGTATTTTCGAATGACTTGCGAAAAGTTTTATGAATTACTGGATATAATTGAATTGAAGAAACAAACAACGAGTCCTAGGATGTATTTTTGAACAAGGGAGATCAACAGTTCTTCGTTCATTTTGGCACGATCAAAATTGCATAGTGCGTCTGCACGGTCCACTCCTTTGCGTTGACAGAGGCGCACCGAATCAAGTCGAAACGTGCCGCCGCGTTAATTCGCCTGACAACCAATTCGTACATGAAATTCGACTCGGGGCGCCTCGGCTCTTAGTTAATCGACGCAGTTTCTATATAAATATATGGTAAGCAAATTATTGCGATTCGATTCGACTCAATTCGGCGAGCCTAGTGGACGCTAGGCTTCATCCGACCCGGACGCCTCCATCGATGGACATCCCACATACATTCGGATGTCACAAAGAATTTTCTAGATAACAATTTATTTGCTACGTTATTTAACCCTTTTAATGCCGGGCGAAATCTAAGTGCCTATGCTAAGATAACCAGCCGAATTTGTCGTGATTTTACTAAGGTTTGAAATAAGCTCATGAAAACCAAACAAAAAACAGTATTTACACAATTCACATAGCAGAATAACGGACAAAATAGATACAACAGTATTTATCTTATTTTGAGGTAGACTTCTGGCAATGGATGTAGTAAAACGCTACAAAGTGCGTGTCGATATAACGACCCTGACATTTTTCGTCAGTGCAGCAAAGGCCGATATATATCGACTTTCAGCACTATAAGGGTTAATTTCAACTATGTTCAAAACTCGTGTTTTTTGCATCTATAGATTAGAGTATCTTGAAAACCTGAGGTCATGGAATAATTTGCGCTCCAAAACCTTTTAGAAAAATACTATTTGATCTATGGGTCTCACATTTTATAAAATTCTGCGGGCCTGTGTAATTAAACCAAGATAACATATTAAATATCTTTCCCTGTAGCTTCTATATTATAATCATTTCAAATTCCTTGAAAACAATAATTATACTTACATTAAATAAAAACAAAAAATTAAATCCAATATAAATTAAACCATAGAATCCATTCACTTAAAAGAAAATTTATAGTTGATATCTAAGTAATTTGTAATTTATCAACCTTGAATTTTCTTTAATGTTAACTTAAAACTGTAGATTTTATAATTTTGTCGAATTCCTTTTTGTTTCAGACGTACAACTACGTTAGTTCCACTGTTAAGGGAGGACTATTTGACGGGAACCGTTAATTTAAACCTATTTTAAGTATAAGAAACACCATCACTCAAATTTACAAAAAAAAAAAAAAAAATACTAAACGCAAAAATACAAATCTTAAACGCATGTAAAGACAGCACCCAAGTTTTCTTTCACAACACAAAAGAAGAAAAAACAGAAATAATTGCTCTAAAACCAAAGTCGTCACGAATTCGTCTAGTTTTTTATAAGAATGGAAACAATCTCCTATACACGAGTCGATAAATCTTAAATAAAATTAAAAAATGTAAAAGTTAAAATGAACATTGTTACAATGATCGACATATTGGTCGGTAAAATGTACGTTGTAGGTTGTAGGTGTAATATTGTTAATGTTTGCGACGCAGAATAAGTTCTTGTTCAGTCTGTATTTTACTAAAAATGGAACTACTAATATTAATGCTATTATCCCTAAGGGAACTGCACTGTAGGAGCCATTATGGGAGATCTCGCAAGTCTTTTATCCTTAATTAGAGTAGAACGTTGAGTCTGATCCATTTTTCTCTGCCATTGGCCACGCGATGTTAATTTAGTTAATGGTTTTTAGTTCGGTGCTCACATAATCCAACATGTGTTTGTTCTCAAAGCTTTGGGATGACATCAAATTCACATCTTGTTTTCATTTTCATTATTATAATAACCTAATAGAAAATACGTTATTTTCTACTCAAATTAACGAGAATGTAATGTGTGAGCTCACTAACATCACCGAACCGTATTTAGCGCAGAATCAACAAGAAAGCAGCACGATTATGCTGTTTCAAAGCGAAACGTACTAAAGCGAACAAGACCCCTACAAAACCCTTTCATACGAAACCATTCCGTTCGTTTAATTACGAACCTCTCTCCGTTAAATGGGTTTCGCTAACGCAATAAGTGAATTCGCGGGAGAAACAACGAAAACGAACTCTCGAAGGGGGTTTGTATTAATTTTTCACGTCGGAAACGTACAAAACTTTACCAATTAGCCTGGCTACCGTTCGGAAATTAATATTTTCCGCGATCGCGTCATCAATCTCCGTTAAGACCTTTCGTACCTCTCTCTTTTTCACGCCGAGTTTAACTCAATTACGTTTAGAATGGTGCAAGATGCCAAAGTAACGTAGCTATTGATGCACTTTCGCGACCAACGTCGGTATGAATTAATGAAGAAGGCAAAGTAATATGGATTAGATAAGTTTGGCCTTTGGAGCATGGCATCAAATTGAAAATTGAATTTCCAACTTTTGCAACTGCATCCATCAGTGTAATCAATTAGATATGTTTCCGTCTCTTTTCCAGTGAGGATAGAATTTCAACAACGAGAAGAACAATGTTACCACGATGGTTCTCCTATTGTTTCAACAAAGTTATACGTAACTAATACCACAGGCCGACAATGAGAAAATTTTTCAATTTTATCTAATTCCTATGGTTTTTTTGTATGCTGAGTTCGAATATAATAATAAAAAAGTTGTATCACCCACTAATTTTTCATATTTTAACATTCAATCTATAAAAAGTTTAGTTTTTATCACTCAAATGTTAAAAAACATCAAAGAAACATTACTGACTTTGTAAAGAAAGTATACTTTGCATATTTTGGTGTAGAAATCGGTAATCAAGAAAAATGTTGGGCTCCACACAAAGTATGTTATGTTTTTGTCGAGGATCTTAGGAAATGGTACAAGAAAGAAAAGAGAACTTTTAGATTTGCAATACCAATGGTCTGGAGGGAGCAAAAAGATGATTTAAATGATTGCTATTTTTGCAGCATTGATGTTTCTGGATATAACTCCAAAAATAAGAAAGTAATTGTCTATCCCAATCTTACTTCAGCTAATCGGCCAGTAATGGACTGAAACTTCCTCTTCCTGAACCACCTCAGTCTCTTGATAACATTCTACAGTAAAATCCTGAATTTAATGAGAGTGAGATGATGAAAATTTTAAATGTTTTCCAGAAAATTTAAAATCACAGTCGTTTACGCAAGCTGAGTTAAATGATTTGGTGAGAGATTTGGGTTTAAGTAAAGAAAAAGCAGAACTGCTCGGTTCTAGTCTGAAAGAGAAACATTTATTGGAATCAGAAACATCTGTTTATTATTACAAAACAAGAGATCAACAGTTTGCTCAATTTTTCAAACAGGAAGATCTGGTTTACTGATATTGATAGTCTAATGAATGAATTTGGCATTGAATACAAGAAGGAAACCTGGAAGCTTTTTATAGACGCATCAAAAACTAGCTTAAAAGGTGTTTTCTTACACAATGTAAATAGGTATACTTCAGTGCCTGTTGCTCATTCAGTATGAAGGAAACTTAGGAAATCTTAATATGATTTTAGAGAAAATTAACTATCTCACGATTAGATGCTGTGTGGAGATTTAAAAGTCATTTCCATGATCCTTGGCCAACCAAAGGGATCTACAAAGTTTCCATGTTCTATGTGTGAGTGGTACTGCAGAGCAAGGGATGAAAATTGGTCCAAAAAAAAATGGGCCGTAAGAAAAACATTAACATTTTAAATAAAACTTTAGTAGATCCAAAAAAAATTCTTCTACCGTCGCACAGTGGTCGGAATTGCGAAAAAGCTGGACAAAAGTTGAGGTTTGTCGATGTTCAAGTAACCAGTGCCACTTCCTCGCAGGCCCCCCGCAACCAAGGCGGCGCGAGCCACAAGGGTGGTACATAACCAGAGATGTTCAACTGGTTGCCGGACCGACGGCTTAACGACCCTCCGAAGGTCGGTGGAGTGACGAGATGTTGGAGAGTCTCGGGCTCGAACCCGGAACATCAAGCGGTGTTTTGCTGGAAGGCAGGCCAGGTTGTGCTCTGATTTTTATTTTTTCAGTTTCCTCTATTTTTGATATTGGTAGCTGCATTAGATTGTGTATTGGCTTTTTGTTATTGCTCCACCAGCTTTTTAAACTGATACAACGCGGACAGTTCTATCATTTGCTGGATGTGTCTCAATAATCTTCGCCAGAGGACATTTTGTTGGGATGATATTAACTTCTTTGATGATGACAATGTCTTCCATTTATATCTTTGTTGTAGATTTGTTAGATAGTCTATAGACCATTTATGCCAGAAGTCTCTTTTAATTTTTTGCAATTGCCTCCAACGCAAAGTGGTCGGAATTACGAAAAAGCTGGACAAAAGTTGAAATTTCAAAATCGTAGTTTTCGCGTTAATACAATAAAATGTCGTACAGAAGGAGCTAGTGCATCGTTCTATGAAAGAACAAAGCACTCGCCCACGTGTATGGACCGCAGTAGTGATCGGAAGTTTACTGAATCTCATTAGCATCTGACACCAATTACTGACCTCTTAAAAACCAATGGATTGAAAATATAGTCAAGTTTTGTATTAGTCAAATCGTTATCTGCAATATGGAAGGCGTTCCTGGAGATAAGTGTAATATATTTATGTATCCATAACCTAATTTTTCAAAAGTTGCATGTTTTTAGCATATAAACAAAAACCCCTTGCGATTTTCATCGAATTCAGATTACTGGAATAGTGAATCATCGAAATAGTTGTGATCCCAAGAGATCTTGCAGTATTGATTCTTGGAAATCACACACAGGAGTGTCAAGATTATATATCAGAAGAGAAAACTATTCTCGCCGGTTTCGAGCTTTGAGTCATTAAATTGTTATTAATTTTTGATATCGTTTTTGATTGGTTTGAATTAGATTCATTTGAAATTAACCCAACTTCATTTTTCGTCGTATCATCTTCAATACTTTGTATTTCGGCGATCGTATCGTCATCTTTAATTATCCGAATTATCCGAAAAACCAAATTCGAATAAACGAACCCGACTGTGTAGAAGCGTGAACTATTAAGCTATAGTTTATGCTTGGAACGTCTTCTTCGTATTTTTTAATTTCGCTTGGTTTTAAATCAACTTTTTTTAACAAAATTTTCAGTTTGTTCGGATAATTTTCAGTTAGGTTTAAATCGCCTTTTGGTGGAATAAAATCGCTAGTTGTTTTAATTGATGATTTATTTCTTGATTTTATATCAACTGAACGACTTCAAACTTTTTCGGGAATTTTTAAAAAAATTTCGGAAATTTTTGAAAAATTACCTGAAATTTTTTGAATATTTTCGGATTTTTTTGGGATATTTTTGGAAAATTTTGAAACATTTCCTGGGATTTTTGTAACATTTTTGGATGTTTTTTATGATTTTCGGGAATTTTTAAAAAAATTTCGGAAATTTCTGAAAAATTATCTGTAATTTTTTGAATATTTTCTGGAACTTTTTGAATATTTTCGGATTCTTTCTGGAAAATTTTGAAGCATTTTCTAGGATTTTTGTAACATTTTTGGATGTTTTTTATGATTTTCGGGAATTTTAAAAAAAAATCAGAAATTTCTGAAAAATTGTCTGAAATTTTTTGAATATTTTTGGATTTTTTTTTTGGAAAATTTTGAAGCATTTTCTAGGATTTTTGTAACATTTTTGGATGTTTTTTATGATTTTAGGGAATTTTTAAAAAATTTCGGAAATTTCTGAAAAATTATCTGAAATTTTTTGAATATTTTCTGGAATTTTTTGAATATTTTCGGATTTTTTTGGGATATTTTTGGAAAATTTTGAAGCATTTTCTGGGATTTTTGTAACATTTTTGAATGTTTTTTATGATTTTCGGGAATTTTTGTAAAATTTTCGGATGTTTTTTGAACAATTTTCGAAAAATTCAAAATTTTCTGTAAAATTTTCAGGAACTTGTTACATCTTCGGGATTTTTAGGAAAAATTTCGGATTTTCTAGAAAAAATTTCGGATTTTTTGGTAAAAATTTCGGATTTTTTGGTAAAACTTTCGGATAATTTTGTTACATTTTCAGGATCTTCTGTAGGATTATCGCAAATTTTTATATTTTCAGAAATTTTTCGGGAATTTTTAAAAAAATTTCGGAAATTTTTGAAGAATTATCTGAAATTTTTTGAATATTTTCTGGAATTTTTTACATCTTCGGGATTTTTAGGAAAAATTTCGAATTTTTTAGAAAAAATTTCGACTTTTGTAATATTTCCAGAATTTTTTGGAAAATTTTCGGATAGTTTCAAAGAATTTCCCTATTTACAATAATCGATGTCATATTATGAGAGAACTCTGGGTGTTAAAAAAAAACTGATACCAAATACGATTTCACCATCTGAAAACTCATAAGATTTAGATGTTTTGATTTTTTAAACCAAAATTTTTTAAATTTTTACAAATATTTTTTTTGTTGGTCTGTATAATGGCTCCTATGCATAATAATAATTAATTAAATCTGTAGTTAACTTATTATGCGTCAGCTCGTAAAGAAATATAAATCGACAGACGGAAGGAAAAGTACGGACCAAAGAGATTGAATAGAGGAAAATAAAGTTTCGAATTCTCAAATATATTATAATCGATGTTGCTCTAGTTAATAATTTTAAAAAGCTGTAACGATTTTTGTATGTGTTCACAACGAAGCTATATTACAACCGTTAGTTGAAATGAGAGCGTTTTATATTTTCAGTACAAATATAAAAGGCAAAAGCAAAAATAAATTTTAGCCAAATTAATCAAAAAGTATGTTACGTTTCTCGTTAATTTTATAGCACATATCGAAACAAGTGGAATATAGTAAGTTTAAAGAATACTCTATTTTATCCACTCTTGTATAAGTAAGGATAAGTTCTAGCTGGATTAAATACTAATTGAAACTTATACTAATTGAATTATTATTCAACATAGAGGCCAAACTAGCGGTAGTGACGATTAAAATAGGAAAACGTACAATTTAGCGTTAATCATTACGAATAATAAACGATAATCGATAAATCGAAGTATAAAATTATAAAACGTAAAATCGCTTGCTAAGAAATGAGCTGCAACCTTAATACATAAAAAGTAAGTAACCTCCACCGTTAACTAAGTGTAATTTTTAACGATATTAATGTGTAACTGATAAATTGAGCATGTTTTCGACTAAAGTAAATTTAGGCGTTCAAACTATTTCGAACTTAAGGATGAATTTCCTTTATTTGGACACGTGCCGCACCAATCAATCTTAGATATTTAAATGTTGAAACCATTAAAAAAACTACTCGTCAACTTAAACATGTGTAATTTAAAATATATGTACTTATAATATTATGTATAAATAAAATGAATAAATATGTATGTATATTTTGGCCTTTTTCTATCCTTTCTATCCCAATAAAATCCCACATTGGGTAAACACGGTTCACGGGTGCATCTAGTAAAACGGCAATTTCGAATGCAAATGGAACAAAAATACGCAGCCCTTTCGCCCACGTGAATAAAGTAAACCGAAAATCTGCATAATTTGGAACAATGGACGCCCCGCGTCGCGATTCCTTTTTCACGTCCACACCCAAACGCATTTGAATAGCAAACAATTTCCTCCGCCGAACGCAACGCGGATAAATACAACCGGAATCCAATTACCGCTCGCTTATTAATTAAAATTGTAAATTAGGCGCCAGCGGAGTTGTTATTAGAATGGCCCTTCTAGATGGCGTCGCGTTGATGGCCCATATGGACCTCAAGCGTCCTCTGCTCTACTGCCCACCCGTATGCATATTAACATACAGTACATTTCATCGTTTACTCAGTACAGTATAAAATAAATCTATTTTAACCTTTGTTTTTGTTCCTAGATATAAAGCAGGAGTTCTCAAACTATCTAAATTTCGTACCACATAAATTAAAGACATACATTTTATGTGCCTTTACCAACAAAGGGGTTTTCGATTAAAATAATTTAAGGATAAAATAATTTGAACTTGCTTTATTTATTTATAGAAACACGTAAACGAACATGAAATTAAAAAAAAAACAAACATTGTTAATACGATGGATGAGCCTGTTTCTTTCTTACTAATTGGGATATATCAGGTTTACTTTTCATTTATTTTAATCTTAAATCAGTTTCAAGGTGCAACCATGTTCTATATTTATTTTTTATTAACATTGATGAAAATCCAGAGTCACACAAATACCACGTAATAAAAGGCATTAAAAATTTTACGGCTATTTCCCAAATGTCTTTGTATTCACTTTGCCTTTATATCTAAAAATTACATAAGGTCTTTCTTGAATTCATTCATTAGGTTCCTGTCACATGAAAATTATATGAGTTGATCTTTTTCTAAAATAGAAATATTTTCTAGGGCAGTATTCGAAATTGAAAACGGATCTCTTATCCAACTTTCATTTGCTAAATTTTCAGGAAAGTAAGAATGAAGGTTACTGACAAGACCCATGTAATGTTTTTCTATATCTTCAATCAGGTGTTTATTCGGTTCGTTTCCTTGAAGATACTCTTCTAGTATTAGAAACCCAGCAATTTTCTTATTTGTTAGCTCCTTAATTCTGTATTCTAATTTTTTCACAGTTACATTTACTTTGTCATGTATGGTAAAAACAGATACATTGGAAACTTGTAGTTCTTAAAAGAGTTCGGATCGGTCATTTCGTCTTTACATTCGCCAAGTATGAAGGTTTTGAATGATACATAGAGCGTTAAAATAGATTAAAGGGTTTTCTTTAAAAATTGTACCATTAAAATCTATTAAATGTACCACCAGTGGTACATGTACCATACTTTGAGAACCCCTGATATAAAGTAAATTATATTTACAACAAAAACATACATTACCTTTAAAAGTGGTTATTTTAATGCATACCTATTACAATTGGAAATGTGTCGTGAGACATAAGACCAGGGTTGCCAAATCGTTTGATTGGATTTCCCCAGTCACAATTGAAAAATACCCAAAAATAGAAGTTTTCAATAAAAAATCCCCAGAAAATAATTTTATTGTTTTCGTAAATTATGTTACTTTTAAATTTTAATTAATTTTCGTGACTGATATCTCTAAAATACCCAAAAATAAACCAATTTAGAAATAAATCCCCCAAAATTGGGAATTATTCAGAAAAAAAAATTTAATTTATTTCAAATATTAATTTGTAATTTAAGAAATGGTATCATTTGATACCTTTTGGGTTTGCCATTGTTGTATTAAGAAGTTTAAATGACCTGTCTTTTAAAACCATTCATACGAAATACGTAAACAAAAAAACAAGAACCCAGATGTGCGTAAAATGCGACCGACCGACCGATCCATCGCCAAAAAAATACTCCAAGTCTCGACGAAAACTGCACTCTTAGAGCAAACGAACGAAGTTGGTATACTTTGTGTTCAATTGCGTTTTCCTGCTTTGAGAGGGCGGTCTTCGTCGTTTCATCGTTGAAAATAATTTTTCAAACCAAAAAAATAGCAAGAAAATCGATCAACTTTAAAAATTTATCAAAAATTCATTTTTAAAGATTTTGATTTGATTTTTTTTCTAAATGAAGCTCAAATCAGTCTAATTTTAATTAAAAAAGACCGTTTTATTCTAAATGTTGTTAAAAACATTAAAAAAAAATTCAAAGTTGGTAAACATTTTTTGACACTTTTAACCTAACTTATAACTAATAGCAATGCACACAAAAACAATGCAGCATAGTGCCAGTTGAAGACTAATAAAAAAACTAAAATTCTACTATAGGTATTCTTGCGTTTTATAGTACAAAATTGAATTTTTATATTTATCAACTTTTTATATTATCAACTAGTTCCAGACATTAAATCCCCTGTTAATATCCACCTAAACTTTTTTCCCCATAAATAATCTCCAGAAAAAAATATCCCCGAAAAATACCCCAAAAAAGAAAAAAAAAAACCTAATTTTTGGGAAAAATCCCCTAATCTGGCAACCCTGCATAAGGCTATTGGTTTCGAGGTACATATATCACACTGTTAAAGGAGATAAAGCACCGCGTCTTAAGTTGTATCACGAAGCTTTGTCTTACCTCTTCACAAAATTTTAGAAAAACCACAAAGGCGAATATCTTACTTTGTTATTATCAAAGATGAAGTTTTTTTATATTGTCATTAAAACACATCTATAAGTGATTTTCAAGTGGTGGTGAAAGTCAGTCATACATAGTTTTTAAGCAAAGGAGTAAAATTTTACCGTAGTCCTTAGATTACTTTGAATAAATTTTAATAATTTTAGTATAAGTAATTGTTTTCTGTGTTATAATATTTATTTTAAAAAGAAGAAAATTGATTTCATTCATCACTTATTGAGCGACATTTCTTCCAACGAAGACATTTTATTCACTTGCGTCAATTTGAATTTTAGTTTTAGAGTGGTAATAAGTGGTAACAAGTAATACAGTAGTACAAACTACTTTCCTTTCTACGTTTTTATGAATTCAGGGATGATAATGCAAAATTATTCATAAGTAGTTTTAGCGATAAAACGCTGTACCATCGATGCCCAAAAAATCTTGGGACACCGAACATTTTTTTTTGTATCATATTTTGGATTTGTCAATTAATTGACATATCAACATATCCAACGAAAACTGTCGTAAGTCAAAAATGGTGATTTTGAAAAATTTGAAAAGAAAACAGAATTAGTTGCTATTCTTCTGTGGTGAATCCTTTCGGAATCCTCTATAAGATATCTATAGCAACCAAGTAGGAAATTTTTACCTAGAAAATTTTTTTTCTTAAAATGCAATCGGTTCAAAACCTTTAAACACTTATATCTGACTCAGTTCTATCAAAAATAACTTACAATAGTTTTCGTTGCATAGGTCGATATAAGCTTTGTTCGTGCAGACGATTTCCAACAGTTTCTGATTTTTTCTTCCAATCAAGATTTAGGATATTTTACCAGTGATAAAAGTTACACGATTTGATTGGATGAAAAAATCAGAAACTATTGGAAATCGCCTGCTCGAACAAAACTTTAATATCTCAAATCTACAAAACTAACATAATAAAATTATTATAATGATCTCTACCTTATTTGCCAGAGAATGTTAAACAAACTATTGAACAACGTTTCCGAGATAGAATACTAATGCGTGCTACAGCTCTTGAATTGGGTATTAATCAAAACACAGTCTTGCTAGCAAAACAAAAAATGTTGGAGCACAGCAGAATAATGAGGAAACCTGGTTCGGGAAGGCCTAATGCTATACGCAACGAAAAAGACGAAGGTTAGTGGAGTATATTTGACAAAGTCCATTTCAATCAGCAGTTATTGCTATATGAGAAACAGACTTTCTTTTTAGTATTTTCTTTGTCCCCGAGATTACAAAATGTAAACAATGGAGAGATAACAAAATATTAGATTTTCCTTTTCTATAAATATTACTAAAATGAAAAATATTGCGATAATCGCTTTCATTTACGTATTTTCAGAGTCACTTCATATTCTAACCTTTCTCTAAAAAGTCCAACTTAATCGGTATAAATATAGTTATTTTTAACATTTTTCATTTGACAGTTCGTTCCAAGATTTTTTGGGCACCGAGAGAGAAAAATTACTGGAACACAAAACATTGAAGGTTATGTAAATGAATGAAAAAAAAATCAAAAGCGAAACAATGCTTAATATGAGGAGTTGTTCTTTTCTTGCTCTTCTTCGTCTGACCCATCTTCTTCATTTGATCCTTCTTCTTCTTCTTCGTTGTCTTTTTTTTTTCGTCCTCTTCTTCTTGAAAATTCGTAAATTATAAGTAATCTTCTAATGTCTCTATTCATATCTCGATGCTTGGCTGGACTTTCTTTTTAAGCAGCAACCTTTTAATTTTGTTACAATTTGATATTTAAATTGTAATTTTGGCGAAAACTAAATTAAATTCGTAAATTTTAATATGTTTAAAACATTTAGAGGTATGGACGAAATGAAATAAGCAATTAAAAATGATCACAATCTCGATCAACGACATCCCATATTTCTCGTTTGATCGAGAAACATTTCCCATATCAGATAGTTCAACAACAAAAAATCCTTCACGAAGTTATAATAAATTAGCAAAAAAAAATGAAAAATTAATTTTCACATTTTGAGTGCTTATGAACCATTGTACGATGGTACATTGAATAATATATGTAACAAATAGTACCGCAAAGATCGTTTCTCGATAATTGTTTTCCACATATCCCGACACCAAAAGCGTTGTTGCCAATGTCGCCATGGTAAATTGAGATCAAATCGTCCGTAGCCAATCTTAACGATCCCCTTACTTTTCACCCCGCGTTTCGAAGATGTCGAAGGGGATGGCTCGAATTTCGACGAAGGTTTTGCGTCACGTGCCATTAACCGCCTCCGGCGTCGTCGGATTACAATAGATACGGTACTTGGAGTCGCAATTTCGGACCGACGTTAACCCTTAAGCTGCGCACAATGGTGCGGCTCCTTAAAAAATGATCCCATTACGGATCTGCGCAGGTGCTAAATGAGAGTTGCCGCGAACAAAGTTAAGAAATGTGCTTCTAAGAACATTTAAATGAGTGTGATGATTGTTATTTATAATGTAAATTTATTTTAATTTAACTAATTTATTTTAAGCGGAAATGATGTATGTGTTTAGGTAGAGATTTAAATACCCCGGGAGTTTAAACATATTTCGATATTGGCAGTAATTAATTTGAAATTATTATTCGCTACATACAGAGATAATTTTATATCCAAATTGAAGTTAATCTCATTTTCGGTAATGAATTCGAAATGATAAACTGATTATCGAAATAACCACTTTAATATTATTTATGTTAAATTAATTTTTGAATTCCCCACGGTAAAGAAAGGTAATATTTAATAATTAATTTAATTTAGTAATCAATCCTTTGTAAAACGTGTAAAATATTGGTACATAATAAAGTGCTGTTATTACGAGGGTTATAGATATTTCAAAAGATTTATGCCCAATTACGGAAATAAAGTAGTTCTAGCAATTCGAATCTATGTTCGAAGCGTAATTCATTCCAATTGGACGTATATTTCCCCCTTAACGTCTATAATCCAGTCGAAGAGAGACATAAATGTTAAAACTTCATAGCAATGAGTCGGTAAACTTCATCAATAAATTACTGTTCGCTCGGCAGAACTCGAATCTTTCGGATCCGGGAACGACATAATAAAATCGCGGGCGAGAACAATCGGGCGTCGCATTTACGCTCCGTCATAAAACCGACGCTGCAGATGTTCATACGACAAAATGGGAAACACACCGGTGAACGAACGACGACAGATCCGGCTTAAAATTAAATTCAAGAACGTGAGTTGATTACCGTTAAGTGGCTTAAAGTTGGCGGTCCTGTCCTCGCTAATTTCAAATGCAACAGTTTATTAAATTACCGCCTCAGCCATTAGCCGTTGGACACGTTTAGGCGAAGGCGCGGCGGCGTCTTATTAATTTTCAAAATTAATTTCACCTGACCGTAAATTTTAACGTGGCGCTCGCTTAATGAAAAGGAGCGGAACGTTAGTGTTATTTATTCATTTCCGCCTTCTGCACATGAAAGCGAAAACGCCTCCCTGTCAATATCTGCGCCGCGGCGACGCTCTTCATTATTCATGACGTAAACCGAGCGTTCATTAATTTCAACCCCGGATATTTACTTTTAAATGGAATAGAGAATTTCAATCTTCAAAGTTAGACCACCAACCCTCGATAATTCAACTTTAATTGAAAAGTAGCTTGGAGGACTTCAAAAGATTACTTTTCTTGTCTACCAGTATGAATATTTCTCTTTTCATTAAAAAAAAATTGTAACAGAATCAGTAATAATTTCAGTAACATTATGAATAACTATTCAGAAAAGCTTTAAGACCTCCAAAAGGTTACTATTTTTCAACTATTAACGTGAATATTTTTGTATGAAATAATCAATTTCTACATTTATATCTTTTATAATTTATCTATTTTAACGGTTTGAGTGCAAGTTAAGTGTTGACAAAAAAATTAAAAAAAAATTGTATGACTAAAGAAATGACCTTCAAGAATACTCCAGAACGCTACTCTTTTTGAATTGCAAAATTGGCTTTCAGGCTTAATATATCTACTTTTCATTAAACTTAACGGATATGTTTCAACTATTACCAAAAACTTTTAAAAAATTCTCAAAGAAACCTGAGATTTTTTACCAAAGTGTCAAAAATTTGGGTCAACTTTAACAAATCCTAGTTACTTTATTTATCGAAAACAAGAAAAAATTTTTTAGACAAATACATACTAATATATTTGTCTTTCACTAAACTTAACGGATTTGCTTGAGCTATTACCAAAAAAATTAAAAAAATTCTTAAAGATACTTGAGATTTTTGACCAAAGTGTCAAAAACTTAGGTCAACTTTAAAAAATTCTAGATACTTTATTTATTGAAAACAAGAAAAGATTTTTAAGACAAATACTAGTTTAGTTTTATTTTTAGTATTTTTCTAAAACAAAATTATTGTTTTTGGTTGAATTGATCAACATTTTGGTAACTTTGGTGGAAGCTTTACGAATTTAGTAAGTTTTTGGTGGAATTAAAAAAAAATTGGTAAATTTTTGGTGGAATTTTTACAAATTTTCTAAGTTTTTTGGCGGAATTCTTAAAAAATTCATTATTTTTGGTAGAATTATTAAAAATTTTAGTAACTTCGGTGGAATTTTTATGAATTTACTAAGTTTTTGGTGGAATTTTCAAGGTTTTAGTTAATTTTTAATGAAATTGTTTCTAATTTGATTGATTTTTGGTGGAATTTTAAAAGAATTTGGACATTTTGGTGGAATTTTTTAAAAATTTGGTAAGTTTTTGGTAGAATTGTTAAAAATGTTGACAATTTCGGTGTAATTTTTTGGATTTTTCTAAGTTTTTGGTGGAATAAAAAAAAATTCAGTAAGTTTTGGGTGTAGTTGTTAAATATTTTAATAGCTTTGGTGGAATTTTTGCGAATTTTATTCATTTCTGGTGGAATTTTAAAAAAAATTCAGTGTTTTTGGTAAAATTCTTATGAATTTAGTAAGTTTTTGGTAGAATTCTTAAAAAATTTAATATGTTCTTGGTGGAATTATCAAAAATTTTGATAACATTGGTGGAATTTTTTCGAATTTTATTCATTTCTGATGGAATTTAAAAAAATCAGTGTATTTGGTAAAATTCCTATGAATTTAGTAAGTTTTTGGTGAGATTTTTGCAAATTGTATTAATTTTTGGTGGAATTTTTAAAAAATTCAGTATACTTTTGGTGGAATTATCAAAAATCTTGATAACATTGGTGGAATTTTTGCGAATTTTATTCATTTTTGATGGAATTTTTAAAAAAATCAGTGTTTTTTATGGAATTTTTACGAATTTAGTAAGTTTTTAGTGAAATTTTTTTAATTTTATTAATTTTTGGTGGAATTTTTATAAAATTCAGTATGTTTTTGATGGAATTGTTAAAAAAGTTGATAACTTTAGTGGAATTTTTATTAACTTTAATCATTTTTGGTGGAATTGTTAAAAATATTGGTAATTTTAGTAGAATTTTTATGAATTTGGTAGGTTTTTGGTGGTATTTTTTAAAAATCAGTAAGTTTTTGGTGGAATTATTCAACATTTTTGTAGCTTTGGTGGAAAATTGAAAAGTTTAGTACGTTTTTGGTGAAATTGTTAAAAATGTTGGTAACTTTGGTGGAATTTTTACGAATATAGTAAGTTTTTCGTGGAGTTTTTATCAATTTCATTGATTTTGGGTAGAATTTTTAAAAAATTCATTATTTTTGGTAGAATTATTAAAAATTTTAGTAACTTTGGTAGAATTTTTATGAATTTACTAAGTTTTTGATGGAATTTTTTTTAAAAATGTTGACAATTTCGGTGTAATTTTTAGGATTTTTCTAAGTTTTTGGTGGAATAAAAAAAATTCAGTAAGTTGTGGGTGTAGTTGTTAAATATTTTAATAGCTTTGGTGGAATTTTTGCGAATTTTATTCATTTCTGGTGGAATAAAAAAACTCAGTGTTTTTGGTAAAATTCTTATGAATTTAGTAAGTTTTTGGTGAAATTGTTGCAAATTGTATTAATTTTTGGTGGAATTTTTAAAAAATTCAGTATATTCTTGGTGGAATTATCAAAAATTTTGATAACATTGGTGGAATTTTATTCATTTTTGATGGAATTTTTAAAAAAATCAGTGTTCTTTTATGGAATCTTTACGAATTTAGTAAGTTTTTAGTGAATTTTTTTTAAATTTTATTAATTTTTGGTGGAATTTTTATAAAATTCAGTATGTTCTTGAGGTAATTGTTAAAAAAGTTTATAACTTTGGTGGAATTTTTATTAACTTTAATCATTTTTGGTGGAATTGTTAAAAATATTGGTAATTTTAGTAGAATTTTCATGAATTTGGTAAGTTTTTGGTGAAATTTTTGCAAATTGTATTAATTTTTGGTGGAATTTTTAAAAGATCAGTACCTTTTTGGTGAAATTATCAAAAATTTTGATAACATTGGTGAAATTCTTGCGAATTCTATTCATTTTTTATGGAAATTTTAAGAAATTCAGTGTTTTCTTTATGAAATTTTTACGAATTTAGTAAATTTTTAGTGAAATTTTTCCAATTTTATTAATTTTTAATGGAATTTTTATAAAATTCAATATGTTTTTGATAGAATTGTTAAAAAAGTTGGTAACTTTGGTGGAATTTTTATTAACTTTAATCATTTTTGGTGGAATTGTTAAAAATATTGGTAATTTTAATAGAATTTTTATGAATTTGGTAAGTTTATGGTGGTATTTTTTAAAAATCAGTAAGTTTTTGGTGGAATCATTCAACACTTTTGTAGCTTTGGTGGAAAATTGAAAAAATTTAGTACGTTTTTGGTGGAATTGTTAAAAATGTTGGTAACTTTGGTGGAATTTTTACGAATATAGTAAGTTTTTCGTGGAACTTTTACCAATTTTATTGATTTTGGGTGGAATTTTTAAAAAATTCACTAAGTTTTTAGTAGAATTGTCTCCAAATTTAATAATTTTTGTTGAAATTATATTCAATTTAACTAACTTTTCTGGAATTTTTAATATTAGTTTTTTATTTTTGTGAAATTTTTAAGAATCTAATCAATTCTTGACGAAATTAATCTTAATTTTAGTATATTTTTTAAAAATTCAGCAAGTTTTTGGTGGAATTGTTAAAAATTTTGATAGCTTCGGTGGAATTTTTACAAATTTTATAAGTTTTTGGTTGAATTATTAAAAATTTTAGTAGCTTTGGTGGAATTTTTACAAATTTACTTAAATGTTTGGTGATATTTTCAAGAATTTAATTAGTTATTAGTGAAATTTATTCGAATTTTTGCTCTGCATAAATTAAATATTTGATAATTATTAATAAACCGATCGTTTTGACATTTCATGTGGCATTAGCGTGGTTAGAATAATAAATAACGTTTATGAACATTGAACCAACTGTTTTATCTGTTTTATTTTATTTATTTTTCATTAAACTTAACGGATATGTTTCAACTATTACGAAAAAAATTTAAAAAATTCTCAAAGAAACCTGAGACTTTTTACCAGTGTCAAAACTTTGGGTCCACATTAACAAATCCTAGATACTTTATTTATCGAAAACAAGAAATGATTTTTTAGACAAATACATACTAATATATTTGCTTTTCATTAAAATTAAGGGATTTGTTTAAGCTATTTCCAAAAAAATTAAAACAATTCTTAAAGATACTAGAGATTATTGACTAAAGTGTCAAAAATTTAGCTCAACTTTAAAAAATCCTAGAAACTTTATTTATTGAAAACAAGAAAAGATCTTTTAGACAAATATATACTAATATATTTCATTAAACTTAACGGATTTGTTCTAGCTATTACCAAAAAAATTAAAAAAATTCTCAAAGACATCTGAGATTTTTTACCAAAGTATAAAAATTTGGGTCAACTATTTTTTCAAAATGTCGGGATTTACATAAGAATTTTTTCAATTTTTTTTGTAAGATTTAGAAAAAATCCATCTCTTTTATAATAAACCAAATACTTTAATCTAGTTTTATTATTAGTTTACTTAATATACAACCATCCATCCATCCTTAATAACACTGGTCGACAAAAAAATTTTTTAACATAAATCTGAATATTATTTTTATGGTAGAATGAAGTTATCTAAATACAAAAATATACAGTAGGTATCATTACACATGCGGTTTGGTTAATGTAACAAGACTTTACATGTTACAACTTTTTTTGTACATTTTCGTATTCAGATAGCTTCATTTTACTAAAATGTAGTATTCGGCTTTATGTTACAAACATTTTTTTGTCAACTAATGTAATCAGCTTTAGTATTCATGAATTATCCATAAGTTTTTTTTTTGCAATTAGAACCTTATTAAAAGTTTCCTTTAAAATCATCCAAAACCTAAAATGATTAAAAAAGTCCAATTAGGGTGGATGAGCCAGTAATTGACCAGTACCCACTAATTGACCAAACATCTTTGAAAAATCAGAAATAAGGTTAACTTTTACCTTCTTACGGCTTTTGGAGACTTGATATAATGGTTGATCCCTTCACTAATGGGGGGTGCGACTTGAATTTTGTCTTTTACGCGATGAGGTGTTTGACAGCTGATGTAATTCTCAAATACGGTATTGAAGTGCTAAATGTGTGTTTTTATAATAAGCAAGGTGAGTGCGCATGTATACTTAAATTTGCAGTTACCCTAAATTCTAGGGAGTAATACGTATTTATTTTGGGTTTGGTGACCGCTAAACACATAGAATTAAGGATTTTCCTATGTATATAATTTATACCTCACATTTCTATAGAAAAAAAACGGAGTGGTCAATTAGTGCTGCGGATTATACTTTCAGATTCCAGTAATTGTTCACCCTGGTCAATTACTAGTATTTCAGTAAACCATGTTGCTTTCTCACTTTTTCGACAGCAATCAATTAGTTGTTAAATACAGATAGAATCTTGTTTGATAAAAGCTTTGTATTTTAACCGTTTCCAGTATTTGACCACACAAAACAGAGTGGTCAATTACTGGTTGTGAAAAGTGGTTAATAACTGGACTTTCTTTCCTCTTGTCACAATAACAACAAGAACTGGGATAAATACGATTAGAGCTAAGGGAGATTTTAACTTAGTTAGCTTTCCAGGAAAGAAGGTTGTACATAAATATGTTTGCTCTGTGAAAAGCATTATTAACACCAATGAACTGGAGGTGCAAGCATTTTCGCCAATTGTAGGAAATAAGACAACATTTAAAATAATTAAAAATGATATTATTAATGTCACACAAGATCAACTTATTTGTAAACTAGAACAACCCCAAATTATTAGGTCGGGTAACAGAATTAAGTATAGATTTTCTAAAGAAATATTGTGAACATTATATTTTTTTCCTATCTTTGTACGCGATGATAATGAAAATATTGTTGTCATAAAAAATAGGCTATTAACCAGTATTTTTTCATTAAGGTTTACTATTTTAGTTTTTGTATTGTTTGAGGTATCGTAATATGGGGTTATTAAAAACACCAAGGGTAAATAGAAATACACATTCATAACTAGTTTAAAAAATCTGTAACACTCTCAGGAGTTTTCGAACGAGGGAAAAGACAAAGAGGACCTGTAATTATTATTATTATTATTTAATTTCGAATATTTGTTTCTATTTACCCCTGGTCTTTCTAACAAATAATTTTGCGGTACTTAGTATGTTACATTCCCGTTTTTCTATAAGTAAAACGTACTAGATATAAGAAAGAGAACTTTTATTGCTTTTTCAAATGTTGGTCAATTACTGGTAAAAAGTGTGGTCAACTATGAAGTTGCTTATGGTCAATTACTAGACATTTTCCATTTTTTTAAAACCTTTTCTTTTATCACCCGGCAAAACCCTTTTAATTCTGGTTAAATAGGTTTTTCTCATAATTAAAATGCTCCCCTTATTGCTAGTAAGGTTTAATTTGAGGTAAAACTATTAACAAAAGAGTTGTAGATTTTCAATTTCAACAATTTGCTTATCTGGTCAATTATTGGTTCGTACACCCTATCATAATTTCATTTTTCATTCTCGCATAATTTGAAGATTTGAAACAGCTTAAATCGTGTAATTAACTCGTTCGAATGAAGCATTAAACCCAACCTGTCGTCACAGGTACGTTTCCACACCAAAAGAGGTTTTAATTGTCGCCTTTTTGCCCTCGTGACAACTCGTTGTCTGGGACACACGTGTAAAGGGTCGCTCTTGACGCGTTAATTAGTTTAGAAGACTTCTAAAGGCGTCACCATAGCGACTAAAACGATCGTCCGCGCTTTTGAAACTACGTTCAAATTGCTTTACAAGTCTAGATTTGAACACAATTTAATCAAATATGTAAATCCACCTAAATCTAATATTTAAAACATAAATATTGGACGTTTTCCAAGTTATTAAAGCTAAAACATATTTCCCTTTGACCAAGGGTCTAAACTAGGGCGATTTAAAACGCTCGTCACGTGGTGAAGCCGAAGCTTCCTGTTCACCTCGTTTCCTGTTATAATGAGGGCCAATCAAAGGCGGCCGGGGCACGTGAGGGGAATACAAAGTACTTCGTCCTGCGCCCTTTCGTCCCTTTCAGGACGACCGTTAACGCCCGAGGCGACGCCGGCGTTATTAAAAGTTTTTCGTTCCGAAAGAAGTCGTCATCTTCAGCAGGGGCAGGGAAAAATTCTCGGCGCAATCAATTTGTATAAATCGCACCGAATAGGATGAAATTAACATTTCATTTGAATTGGAAACGAGTCAGGAAATTTCGGCCAACTACTCTACTATGAAAATCGGGGAAAGACCTGACGTGTTCATATTAAAGAATTTAATTTAATCTTGATTCGCAACGATATTACAGAAATTTCAGGTATATTAAATGGAAGCTGGGCGTTTAATTAGCTGAGCAGACAAAAGGGCTTTTTCGATAGTTGGACAATACTAGACCGCGACTAGCCCCTATTGTTCACCTTTCATAATACGATCGTTTTACTTTTCTCATTTCAAGGGTTTTTATGAAACTAGACGTAAAATATTTTCTCCACATTACAATCTTTCATCTCCTTGTCTTAGTTTCCCGGGAGTTTTGAGGTTTGACATAATATAAAATAATGACCCCAAAAGAGCAAACCATTTATTCATTAAAACTATATAATTATGATTATACACATGCAGTTTATAATTCTAAGAGTCTTCTTAACTTCAAGTGTACTTTCTTAGTACATCTTTAGAAGTTACAAACTTGAGATTGTGTAATTAACAAAGCTCAGGTTGCTTTTAAATCAATCTCATATCCGATATTCTATACCTTTAATAAGATAAACTAGTCAAGTTAAAGTTCATTTTTAGAAAACTAATTGTTGAGACTTAAATTGAAAGTGTAAATTGAAAAGCATATTTGCTATACGTAAAACCGTGTAAATCGAACATAGTCTAAAATATGCATGATTAGTCATTTCTTTCAACATTAACCAATGTTGGAAAGTAACTAAATATCATATGTGTATCATTTTCTACTATATAAATGTGGCAATTTGTTTATAAAACACTAGCAAAAGCATGCATAAAGACTTACCAAGCGAATGCCGTTTCCTCAACAACTAACTAAAAAAATAGAAAAAAAGAAAAGTTTTATATCATCTTTATTTACATTAAATTACAATAATTTTATACCTCCTGGCAATCGCAAAATAGCAATCCGACGACAGCTACATCTTTTGCTACACCTTCCAAAAACACAAACACACACTGAAATGAAAGAAAATTAAAATAATAGAGAGAAAAAAAAACTAATTTTCTAAATATTATTAACCTTAATACAGCCATTTTTGAAAGGATATTTAACGCATGCGCACAAGGCACTTATGATAATGTGATAACGCTGTATCAAAAACACTAATTTTCTTCAAATGATATCACTTACCTTAAATTAAAACCGGAAAACACTTAGATAGACCTATTAACTAACTAACACGAGTAAATGTGACACGTTCAAAACGATTTTTTCCGGGTAAAATTCTTAAAGAAGCTCGGACATGACAACGACGCGTCTTAAAATTACAAAATTGACAATTCTAGTATCAAGTGGTTAAAAAAGAAAATCTTCTTTACCGGCAACACATTTCTTCGCTTTAATGTACAGTAGCGTTGATAATTTTTCATATTGACTTCATAGAAGTTTGAAAATTAAACTTTTTCCGGACATTTTTTTTTTTTCGAGACGGATACAAAACGTATTCGTTTCATTAACGTTTATTGATTTTCACCAATTTTTTATATAAGTAAATTCGATGTTACCCGTTTTCATTGAAAAATTTGTTGTTCTAAAAACTGTTAATAGAAATTGTACCTGCGTTAATTTCGCGAAATCGGCCTCGGAAAAAACATTCGGAAAGGCGCTATTTAACCGATTTATACCCAAAATGGCCTAAAATCTATACAAAAGATTTATATCTATACAACATCCTAACGTTCTGATCATCAACATGAACGTCATTTAAGGCAACAAGGTCGAAAAAGCCGAAAAAAAAAACGGCCACTTTGACATTTAAGAGCGTAACGAACGGAAGATGGTCGACTGCCGGCATTCGTTCCGTAAAATGTTAATACTTCTTTTGCATTTTTCTCCCTTAAAAAACGTCGTACGGGTCCCATACTCACTTATGGAGGATGCCAATATAAAATCTGGTCCCGGTAGTACCCCAGGAAACAGTCGAAAAGGTCATTTTTAGGGAGAAAAAAGCAAAAAACCTCGAAAAGATGGTGTTGATTGTTTATAGCTTTAAAATCCCCATCTGTTATTTAATAGCTAATATACAGATTTATTTCAAAATGCAATAAAGTCCAGAATTCTGCAAACGCTTTTTGTATAAATTACCGACTTTCAAAAAATTAAAAAATTGATTTTATTAATTATTTCAATAAAAATCAATAAACACACATTCTTAAGTATCCGAGTTATTCACTTCTTCGTTTTTATTAACTTATAAAAGGTTTTTAAAATAACCCTCAAAAAATATATTAAAGTGAAACGATTAAATTTAAAAAAAAATGATAATGAAAAAATCTACCCTCAAATAAAGTTTCTAGGTCTGTACAATTACTTAATTAATTAACCTATCATCTATATACTAAATTATTATTATTCTAAATTATATATAAAACCAAAAAAATAAATAATTACAAGTTTGTACAAAAAGTTGTCCGTTTAAGAGAACATCTTCTAATATCCGCGTCCGTTCAAGAAAATGTTCGGCCAAGAGAGAGTTAACGCAATGCAAATTATATCGGGTGTTGATTTAGATTCATGCTCAAGTGTACTTTGAAATTTTGCTAGACAAGAATAGAGAGAACATATTATGTGTTACCATAGAAAAAGAAAGATATAGAAGGTCAACTCTCCCTAGATTTTTTAAATGCGTCAAATTTAGTACGTAAACCGAAAACTCACAGCGCTGATGTACAACTATTAAAAAAAACCGCGAAATTTGAAATAAAATATTTTTTTAATAAATTTTATTTTTTTATTCGTACTACAATAAGTGAGCCATAAGTGACTCACTTATTGTGTACGAAAAATAAGTGGCAATGATAAAAGAAAAAACATTTTTTAAAATAGATTAATCTTTTTTATTTTCATTTATGAAGCTAATACAAGAATGCGCAATTTATTAAACTAAACGAATATACCTACTACACTAATAATAATACTAGTTTACAAATTTGAACTTTTTATACCCCGCAAGGACTTTATTTATATAAAAGTATGTTACAGTACCTTCCGTAAACCTAAATGTGTTAGCAAAAATATCAGCACATGTCATATTTTTTTAACACGTATCCACTTAGACCAAATATGTTTTGAACATGTTGTCATGGACACGTTGTTGTATTTTCGTATTTGTTTAAAATGAATGGCCCTAGATTTATAAATCTAGGGACTTCACTAAAAAATTATACATCAACGCCAAAGGTGTTTCGGTTTACGTACTAAAAATCGATTTCAAATATTTTACATTGAGCTCGCCCACCCTGTGTGTTACATTATTAGTGCACAGTAATCAATTAAATTTCAAATTTGATAAACGTCAAATCTGGTCAAACTACACTGAACGGCTTGTATTGGCTATTTATCGATAATGTTTTTAATTTGTGACAAAGAACTTGATGGTAAGTCTTACGTTTAAACTGCTTCGAAAGTCGATGAAGTTTGGAAATATTTACCATACAATTTTCTTCGTCACTTGAAAATCCCCATGAAATTTTCGACGACTGATTGTTGAAAAAATTAGAGTTTAGGAAGGTTTTAGCCAAGAATTAATAAGCCATTAGCCAATTTGCTTTCATTTTCTGTCTGGTTATACAGGGTTTCTCACGCAACTGGTTCGTTAGAACTTTATTGGGTTCCACTATTAGTTGATTTTTGAGATTTTGCCAGTAGGGGTTGTTCATCCGGATCTTTCGATTTAAAATATTTTCAAGATGGCTGCCACTTCCGGTCGACCGGAAGTAGGATACAACTTCGTTATTTTAAATGGAATGGTATAATTTTTATTGCATATTTTAATTCTACGTACAAGAATAAGTAAACTTTCATAAGGGTTGTTGGTACTTATCGCTTTTCGTTTTCGAGTTATTTTGATTTTAAGATTTTTCTTACAATTTTCAACCTGTTCTTTAAAACCACATTTCTCAGTCACTGTTCAAGCAAGAAAGTTAATAATTGGTACGTTTACTCTCCAGACATTGCCAAATAGAACCCCACTACCCCTACCCTTCTTTCACATACAGAGTGGTCACAAAGAGAATTACCGCTCTTCCATATTCAATTGCAAAAAAGTCGAAAATTTTAAATGGAACACCCCATATTTTATTAGCCTATCCGATAGAGAATTTAATTCTCTACAAATTTGCAATACATATCCCTATACCTATCGGTTAAGGTTTTCAAGATATAAGGAAATTTGTCAAAATCGCATATAAAGTGTCAGAAGAAGTCTTGTTTTCATTAGTAGGCTATGGAACTTGGTCGATTTTTTTGCTCGACACGATAGGGAATTTAATTCTCTACCAACCTTCAATACACTTCCCTATACCTATCGATTAAAGTTTTAAAGATATAAGCGAATTTATAAAACATGCGCGTAATATGTCAAAAAAAGTTTTTCTTTATTAGTAGGCTACGAAATTTGAACAGTTTTTTGATAAATTCCCTTATATCTTTAAAACTTTAATCAATAGGTATAGGGAAGTGTATTGAAGGTTGTTAGAGAATTAAATTTCCTATCGTGTCAAGCAAAAAAATCGACCAAATTCCATAGCCTACTAATAAAAAAAAGAAAAACTTCTGACATTTTATACGCAATTTTGACAAATTCCTTTATATCCTGGAAATCTTAACCGATGGGTATAGAGACATGTATTGCAGATTTGTAGAGAATTAAATTCTCTATCGGATAGGCTAATAAAATATGGGGTGTTCTATTTAAAATTTTCGACTTTTTTGCAATTGAATATGGAAGAGCGGTAATTCTCTTTGTGACCACTCTGTATGTGAAAGAAGGGTAGAGGTAGTGGGGTTCTATTTGGCAATGTCTGGAGAGTAAACGTACCAATTATTAACTTTCTTGCTTAAACAGTGACTGAGAAATGTGGTTTTAAAGAACAGGTTGAAAATTGTAAGAAAAATCTTAAAATCAAAATAACTCGAAAACGAAAAGCGATAAGTACCAACAACCCTTATGAAAGTTTACTTATTCTTGTACGTAGAATTAAAATATGCAATAAAAATTATACCATTCCATTTAAAATAACGAAGTTGTAGCCTACTTCCGGTCGACCGGAAGTGGCAGCCATCTTGAAAATATTTTAAATCGAGAGATCCGGATGAACAACCTCTACTGGCAAAATCTCAAAAATCTACTAATAGTGGAACCTAATAAAGTTCTAACGAACCAGTTGCGTGAGAAACCCTGTATATAATCAATTGAACGTTTCAATGTTATGACATTGTTTCAATTAAGTTTTATTGGACATACGTCAAAAATGCAGGTAAAATCCAGCTCAGTTGAGCATGAATTTAAATGAACACCGGATATAAGAGTCGTTTCGTTCCAAGAGAAATTGTCCGTCCAAGGGAGGGTGTCCGTTCAAGGGGGGAGGGGGTGTCTGTGAAGGGGAATTTCACTGTATATGGTCAGGACAACATAACATCAGACCGTCACCATCGCGCACGATCAAGTACCTAGGAATTCGACTCGACAACATATTTAAATTGACAAAACACAATAAACTGGTACAGACAGAAATGGCACGACGTTCAAAACATGTCATGTATGGCTATGTATATGGCACTAACGTACAAGAACAAGGGAATTTCAACTACCAGTGCAATATCCATATATAAAAATATTTGCAGACCTCTTTTGGACTACGGTCATGTCCTGACCACTGAAATTCCCCGAAAAACCTGGGACGTAATAAGCAAATCCGAAAGGAAATGCCTGAGGATCATAACCAAAATAAGGCACCCCAATAATCCACTGTACAACATCAGCAACGACCAACTTTACAAAAGGACGCAAATCACTCCAATAAAGGAACGATTTGACAGATTAAAACTAAAATTTTTGCAAAACCCCCACAACAGAGACATTCTAAACGGACTAGGGGAGACCGGGGACAAAAGTAACATTTTTTAGTTTCATATCGATTATTAATTCATTTACAAGAGTTGTACAGAACGGATTTTACCTCTACATAGTTCATTCATTTATTTATTAATAAACGTGAACTTTAAACGCGATGCGCAGCGGTCGTCTATTTATAAGATTTTTACGGCGAAATGTCAAGTGTTAATTTCATCCCATACATACAGGACGAAAGTAACATGTTATGGGGATAAAAGTAACAAGATTTGTACTAATGAATAGGTTACAATAACAAAATAAATTTATTCGAGAAATCAAATAAAAGGTGTAACATAACTTGTTCGGATATAGAGTCATCGCCTTCAAGCTCCATAGACCTTAACTCAGTCTATAAAAACTTGTAGCGATCTAGAACTTGTTTCAAATTGTCAAAGAACGTATTAACATTAATTTCATTGAAACTGGTTGCACGTGCTAAGCTTATGGCTTGAGGAATACGTAAGGCAAAAGTGAGATGTCTATGTATAAAACTGGAAAACCATTCGGCTCCAGCTAATTCATTGTTGTGCCACGTTTCTGGCATTTTTTATCATATGCCACAGCTAATTGGTAAGCCAATTTCCTGACCTCTTGAGGACGAAGTTCATAATATAAATTTGCAAAAATATCCATTATTTTTATGTGAAGTAGATCGAAAAAATAATTTCTTTCTCCCCAACCTTATATTTCTCAAATTTTCTTTCTTCTTCTTCTGTAAACACGCATCTCACACTATGATGACCCACTATTGCCGTTGTGTTATCTGATTTTATTTGTTTTATGTAACTTGATAAGGTAACATGACAAGTTTCGTACATTTTGCATTTTCATAAATTTTTATGTCTGCTGTCCCCCTAGCAGTATTTCTAATACGTGTACGAGGCATTCTACAAAGTTAAATTTGAAAAACAAACATAATATTGTAATCAGAATTTATTGTGGACGTAGGTAACATGTTACTTTCGTCCTCAAAGTACTTCGTTACTTTTGTCCCCAAACACGTACTTAAGGACAAAAAATTTGCAGCTCCATAGTACTATATCCAACAAATTTTCAAACTTATAAATTAATAAAGTACAAATTCAAGAAACGCACTGACAATGTTTGAACCTATTGTCAATAAAATTAATGATATTTTTTTATATAAAAATAAAAGTAGACATACCTACTTTAGTCGCTTTGAAACACAAATTATGAGATACGAATCATTTTCATAGAGACAGAAATACACAACTATTAGCGAAAAGTAAACCTCTTAAAAACATAAGTGCAAATTAGGAGAAGCATTGTTACTTTCATGACGTGTTACTTTTGACCCCGGTCTCCCCAATGTATAAAATTGACAGATCCAGAACCGAACCCACCACCCACCCTCTAAGAAACATTGACATCAAGTTTAACACACCCGACCTAATAACACTGTTAATACTACTTCTATTATGCATGTTATAACCACTGTCAAACTATGGAAATAACACTGAATATACATACTGGCGGAGAGATCTTCGGGTCGATAGCCAAATAAAGTTTAATCTCTCTAAAAATAAAATCGGCGGTGGGAATAGTAAGATAGGAATTAAATTAAGAGCAATTCCGCCACAGAGATGCAACCGTAGACAGGTGTTTCGAACTTATAGGTTCTCATCACTACGGTATAGCCAAGGAGCAAGGTGGAAACTCATTGGGAAAGGCGCAAAAAGGGAACACAGTCCGAGGACTCACCAATTTGGTGTTACGGCTGTAAGATCTTCAATTTGAGAACAACAAACAGGTTCGCTACTGGAGGTAACAACGTCACTCCCCGTGAAAACCCAAGCCCAGGAATATAAGGAAGAATAAAAATAAAATCGACGGTGGAAATAATAAGATAGGAATTAAATTAAGGGCAATTCCGCCACAGAACTCTATATTAATCTCTCTATTAGTTTTCTACACATAATCATAAAAGAATTTGAAAAAATAAAGTGAAATATCAAACATTTTCTTTTATATTTAAAATAAAAAACGTTACGTTATGGAGTTCAAATCATCTGGGACTGCATGTGAAAGCTAGTTGGTAATGACTCAAAGATAGGTTGTTTCAAAAAGAAACCAACCACTCACATATAAGCGACGTCACTTTAAGGGGGAACAACAAGGTAAATTTTTTGAAAAATTGTTGTTTTTCTTTGCGCAATTCGAAAGTATGTACCTTTTAGAATATTGTCCTACAATATTATAACAAAATTTGTACAGATAATGGAATTATAGTTCTTTTCTGCTCGCGCGTACGAAGCCATTACTTGAATACGAACATAAACAACCATTGTCACAAAATGTTATCGTTGCTATTACTCCCATTTATATAGATTTGTCCAAGACGGAGTTGCTTGAGCGCTGTTTAGGCGGATTTACGCAAAATTCGAATGAGAGCTTTAATGCCCTCACTTGGAAGTTCGCTCCGAAAATTTTATCAAGTTGGGCAGTTATTGTGCAAATTGCTACTTATTTGACGGTTTCCATTTTTGATAATGGAATGGCATCTTTATTAAAGGTGGCAAATGAAATACAAATCCAGATTAGTCCCCAAATGTACGTAACTTGTACAGCTAAAGACCAACACCGTATAAGTGGAGCTGAAGTGCGTTAAATTTCAAGTGTTTTAGACAATTCAGACAACAAGAAGAAAGTCGAATTATATTCTAGAAATTCTAAAGACCTTTATTATAGAGCAGGAATCGATGAATTGTGGTAACTCTTAAAATTTCCTCCATTATATCATCTAGAACTAAACTTAACTTTTTAAATGCGTTTTTCTCACAGTAAAATTTTTTTAACCTGTTGTCACAATTTCTTTACCACCGAGAATTGCATTCAAATTTTATTGAGACGTCCTCAATCTACACAAAATTCTCTTCAGTTAAGCGTACGGATTTTTATTTGTATTAATATTTGCTGCCTCTTTACCCTCTGGAAAGATTAATTATTTTATCGATTTTCTTAACTATTTTTTTGAGGGGTGCCATTTTAATAGCAATTATTATTTTCTAAATCGGGTACGCTTAACTGAAGCTACACTAATATAGATTAAAATGACGTTTCCTTTTTTATTTTCAGATTATTTTTACACGTTTTATAGGGACAACCAACAAGATGCTTTTTTTGTTAGTGCATTTGGACACCCTCCATACATATATTCTAATACAGATTTTTTTTTCTCTATACTTCCTGAAATAAGTTTAAACTGCGTAGTTACAGATATCAAATTCTGATTTTTCTAAAATATATGAGTGAACCAAAACAAAATATTAATTATCGCCTTTTTTCGCGGTCTCAACCCTATTGTTCCCGCTTAAATCGCGATTTACTCGCAAATCCCTGAATAGTGCGCCTTAACATTTTATTCATTTGTAGTATAAACTAATACCAATCGTTTGATACCACTTTCATTAAAATTGGTAAGGTCCTATTTGTTAGGCCTTGTTAAATCTAAAATTGGAATTCCTTTCATGTTTTAATTTTGACAACTTCATACCTTATGTAATAACACATAACACTTTTTATCTTATCACCGCGAAAGTATTTCTAAATTACAACAGCTGTTTGATAAGAACACGATAAAAATCTAAAATAAATGAACCGCAATACAAGGACAAGTAAGGAAAATAAAACATTAAACAATAGAAATAATACTATATTTTTTATAAAAATATAATCAATGTACATAATTTACCTTTTTTCTTATTTTATTTTATTATAATTCTTTTTTAGTATAAGAATATTTACAATTCTGTTTTCGAAAAATATAAACTTTAAATATTGCGATAAAAAACTGCGCTTAACAACTATGACTAGCTGATTGTACAGCAATGATTGTTTGCAATGAGGTAGATAGAGAATAAACAACGGAATATGTACCATATAATAAAAAAAAAAACATTAAAACAAATATAACGGAAATGGGTTGGTCGCGTCCACTTCGCCATTATAAATAATATCACACCTGCGAGTAGCTAAAAGAGCGAAATGTTCGCCACCTAACCTGCATTCCCCCCTTTTTTCTATTACTTTTAAAGCTTTGTACTTCGGTGACGACAGGATCCTTGCATACGACTAAAACAAGAAATAAAACAAACCCTTTACGCCGCAACTGGCATTTTAAATGTACAGCTCTGCTTAGTCTACTTTTACATCTAGCTGAAAAAAAAAATCAAAATGAAGATTTGTGAATTAGAAAGCAAAAAATGTACATGAATCATTTTGAATTAATTTCAATAATGTGGTTATTAAGTACTAACCAAATAAAATCCGATTTAAAATTTTTTTAAATGATCTTTAAAATTGACATTGAAATAAATATTATTTCTAAAGTAGATTCTTAAAAATTAAGACATTGAAAAAAATATGTATTTCTTATTCACCAAATATAATTTCGTATAGCACCGTATAACACTCTTCGTATGTGGTCAAATCCTACGAAAGAAAAAAAAACACCCTGTAAAACTTCTTAAAAATCAATCAAGGTAACAGATCAATATAGAAACTTCCAACAGATAAATTTTTCAAAATTTGGCCTGAAGGGAGAGAGATTATTAAGTGCTAAATAAAAAAATAATAACGCATTATAAATCTAAAACGTACACAATAATATTAAACCTAAAAAAAAAAATAGTTGACAAGATTAGGTAAATAACAAAAAAAAAAAAATAATAAAAATAAATATAATTAACGAAAAAAACTTGCAACTATGAATGCAATATGTAAAGTTCTTAAACTAGAAGCGTACAACAATTTTCTCTCCCTATAGAATTAAAAAAAAAAAAAAAATAGTAATAATAAAATAACGCAAACATTTCATAAATACTATAACCTTTCGAAATCATTGAGCCTTACATAAGGAAAAAAACTGGATATTATTAACATTTAATAAATGTGTATTCTCACTTTTAGCACAAACTTGACTATTTAAGGACAGTGATAATTAATCAACAAACCAGATTAACTTAAAAATTTCTACGTTGGAGTATGGACCGCTTATTACAGATAAAAAAAAGAAACGAGAGAACGTTTATAAATGCTTTTGAGATAAAGTGATGAAATGCCAAATGTTAATTGACTACAAATTCTATGTGTGTGTGTGTGATTTATGAAAGTTTTATTATTTTATAGGTGGATTAATAATAATATTTTAAAACTATTTTCGCTTTCAAGTTAAATTTTTTGATCATGTGAGATAAATAACTTAGAATAGTTGTTGAATTAATTTTTTATCCAATATTAATTTTTTCGTTAGTTGAATATTTTGGTTTTAGAGGCCCTGACTTTAAATGTAGAAAGTATACTGATTTGATTCTGAGTCGAAAATCTTATATGTTAACCCATTAACGCTCACTGTATGATTTTTCATACACAAAACACGTTAGCCTTTAAGGTTCTATACACAAATTTGTAACTACAGTGAACGCTCTATATAAACAACTTATTTGAACCAATTTCAATAAAAAAGTTTCTTATTGGGAAAAGTTGCTTATAGGGAAAAAAGGAGTAAGTATAAAAATGCTTACCACCTGGAAAAATATTTTCACTTATTTCTTTTACTAACTAAACTGTGTAGAATAACGTTAGTTTTATTGGGCAAGCTTTTATAGACCAGACCAGTTTTGTCGCAATTATACATGTGTCCGGAAATGTCGTGTACAACAGAATACTACAGATGGTTTGTTCAAAATATGATTTAACTCAACTTATCCATATACACAGTTGCTCAGCTTAGCTGCAAGAAGACTAAAAACAATATTTTTCGTGAGTTTTTCTAAAATTACTCGAAAAATTTTTATTAGATTTTATTCATTTTTTAACTATGTCTTTATATCAGCAGGCTACAACTTTCTGTGGGACAAATTCGAATTTCGAAACATACAGGGTGTTTAGAAACACTGTCATGACAAGTTATCCATCCAGATCTTTTTAACCAGCCTGTATAATTTTCTGTCAGTTTTTTTCTTCTGATTCATATTTTATGATTGACTTTAAAGCACAAAAATATGAATCAATTAATTTAATAATTAACTGAAACTAACAGAATTCAAGTAACTATTCTGTTTGACAGAAATTCACTTCAATACTGGCAGCACAAAACTCTAAAGTATGCCAATAACAGATTTTCTTACAAGTTGAGGTTCTGTTGTTGTGAACAGCTGATATTACTTCTATATTGGCCTAAACTTAAGTTAAATATTTAGCTTTAAAAAAATAAATTCCTTATACAGAACCGTTGAACTAAAAAAAGTTGCTTGTATGGAGGTTGCTTATAAAGAATGTTGCTTATAGAGAGGTTGTTTATATAGAGCGTTCACTGTATTAATAAAATTTCTGCAATTTTGAAAAAAAATAAGCTGGGCGTTAATGGGTTAAGATGTTGTATTAAGTCTTTACCGGCTTCACGAATTTAGAATTTTAGCTTCTAAACAAGTGTTTTCTTCTATATTTATTGATATAGAGAATTTCAATTTAACCCATTTGCATCACCCAGAAAAATGAAAAATTTGTCCTTATCACCGAACATTTTTTTAATATGCAATTTTATATGCGATGAGCGCATATATGAGGAGCTCATTTTCATAACGCAACAAGTCCATAAATTTCTATTGTGAAATAGAGGTGGCTCTAGATATTTCAAACCCTTTGCCTTACTTTCCTGAAATTTATTCTTATCAAACTGCATTTAGTGGCCATGTTAAATCTCCCTTAATTCACAGATCTTATTACAAAATGCAAATGCTGCACAAAATGTTATTATCAAAACGAAATAAATCCAGGTTTTGTTTCATATTTAAACAAGTCCTTACATGCGTTTTATATTATTATTATATTATTTTGATATTACGACAAAAGAGCCACATTTTTATGTTTGAGCTGAAGACAGTGCAGGTTCTAATGAAATTGGCTCTGCTCTTCTAAATTTTCTTAGAAACACTCATTTTGATGCATGTATTTCAAAGATTCCCCTATTTTATAATGGACAAAATAGGAATAGTCATATTCCACATGCTCCGATATTCTGGTTAAGTAAGGAGGCGCCACAAAATAGAAATTACAATAACGCACCCTATAAGAGGCCATTCCTATTTGCCTGCTGATCGAATATTTAGACGCGTTGAAAAGAAATTACGTCGGCATGATCGCATTGTTCTATCAAATGATTATATTAATATCTACAAATCATTTGGAACTGTGCGCGAATTAGGGAAGATTTGGAATATTCGATTTGAATGGTTTGCTTAATGTTTTGAAAAAATATGGTGATATCAGCGCACAAAAAATCGCTACTATTAAAAGAAATATCACAAAGAAACAAGTAGTTGTGAATTGAAATTTGTCATTTTTTAAAAAGTTGTGAAATTTGACCAAGTTTAAAAAATCGTAGAAAATTTATTTAAAAAGAAAAAGAAATGCTTCTTTAAGAAGATTGAAGCATAAACATTCTATTTGAAAATAAATAAGTCAACTTTGTTGTAATCGTTTCATAAAAAATTAAAAAAAAAAATAATTTGACAGTTAACTAATTTAACTTTAAAAAATTCGGGAATAAAAAAAAATCGCTGAAACTTTATTCATAAAACCGAGAAAAGATTTTTTTAACCAAATGTAAACTAAATAGTCTATTTTAACGTAAAACAGCCAAATTTCTAATTATTACCAAAAATGAATTAATAATGATCAAAATTGTAATCAAACCTAACATGAAATTAGCAGATTTTCGACCAATTTTAAAAAATCGCCCAGACTTTATTTATGAAAATAATAAAAAGATTTTTTTAATATAACTAACCTAAAGTATCTAGTTTATGATAAAAAAGACGGATTTTTTATAAAACCAGTCAAAAAAATTAAAAAATTTTTTTTGTAAAAAGTGACATTTTAAGATTAACCTTAAAATAAGAAAAATCATCAAACTTTAAAAAATCACCCAGACATTATTTACAGGAATTTTAAATAGATTTTTTTAAATATGACTAAATTAAAGTATCTAGTTTATGATAAAAAAGACGGATTTTTTATAAAACCAGTCAAAAAAATTTAAAAAATTTTTTTGTAAAAAGTGACATTTTAAGATTAACCTTAAAATAAGAAAAATCATCAAATTTTAAAAAATCACCCAGGCATTATTTATAGGAATTTTAAATAGATTTTTTTAAATATGATTAAATTAAAGTATCTAGTTTATGATAAAAAAGACGGATTTTTTTATAAAACTAGTCAAAAAATTAAAATTTTTTTTGTAAAAAGTGACATTTTAAGATTAACCTTAAAATAAGAAAAATCATCAAACTTTAAAAAATCACCCAGACATTATTTATAGGAATTTTAAATAGATTTTTTTAAATATGACTAAATTAAAGTATCTAGTTTATGATAAAAAATACAGATTTTTTATAAAACAAGTTGAAAAAATTAAAAAAAAATTTTTGTAAAAAGTGACATTTTAAGATTAACCTTAAAATAAGAAAAATCATCAAACTTTAAAAAATCACCGAGACATTATTTATAGGAATTTTAAATAGATTTTTTTAAATATGACTAAATTAAAGTATCTAGTTTATGATAAAAAAGACGGATTTTTTATAAAACTAATCAAAAAAATTAAAAAAAAAAATTTGTAAAAAGTGACATTTTAAGATTAACCTTAAAATAAGAAAAATCATCAAACTTTAAAAAATCACCCAGACATTATTTATAGGAATTTTAAATAGATTTTTTTAAATATGACTAAATTAATATATCTAGTTTATGATAAAAAAGACAGATTTTTTATAAAACTTGTGGAAAAAATTTAAAAAAATTTTTTGCAAAAAGTGACTTTTTACCATAAAATAAAAAAAATCATCAAACTTTAAAAAATCACCCAGACATTATTTATACGAATATTAAATAGATTTTTTAAAATATGACTAAATTAAAATATCTAGTTTATGATAAAAAAGACAGATTTTTTATAAAACTGGTGGAAAAAATTAAAAAAATTTTTTTGTAAAGTGACATTTTAACCTTAAAATAAGAAAAATCATCAAAGTTTAAATAAATAATGACTGTTAATCGTCAATGAATAGTATAAATTGATAGTAAAAAATTAACTTGGGTTTTGGATGTGATAGATACTGTATAGATAGCTACATAAAAAACAGTCCTCAAAGAGGTGCTTTTATATTTACACGGGAACAAAAATACTCAAATATGACTTTCATTTAAAAACATTGTTAAATCATTCAAAAACTGTTAAATCGGCTAACGACTTAGTAGTCGTTAGCTGATTGATGGTCAATACCATGATCTTGCAAATAGACACGCATCAATATGAAAACACAAGTACTACCTTCATCGGATGATTCAAATCTCACCAATTTTGAACTTGTCGATCTGGTGGACACCCGGCGTTAATTTTCTCAGGGTAAAATTACCACGGAGATTTAAGATGGACACAGATTTATGTTGAATTTTATATTACAAACCCATCTAACATATCGAAAGATATATAAAACTCATTTGAAAAATCTCCTAAATGTCAAGAAAGTTAGGACATGGATGGGCATGAAATCCAGAAAGTGTGTCCACAGTATTGCGAAACGTATGTATCTTTTAACTCGAAGGACATAAGATTTTCGTTCAGAATTGTATGAAAAATATCACCATATATAGCTTTTGCATAAAAATAGAAGCTAAAAACTCTTTTACATAGATCAAAACCAATTTTAACAAACAAATAAATAAATAATTCAAGCAATTTTAAGTTATTTTATAGTAATTAAGAGTCGAAACATAATTAACCTTATAAAATATCATTATTAACCCACCTAAATAAATCTGTTATTGTTGTGGTGGCGATTGAAAAGTTTTACTAAACGCAGGTAAAGGCATATTTTCTATACTCTCTTCTTCGGGCAATGATAAAATATCTTGCATCCCTATAACAGTATCTTCGACCATAAAAGAAGGTTCGGCGGTACCCGCGATGTTTAAATCTCCTAAAACCTCCTCGACCGATTGTTGTGGTAGAAAAGAAACCGGATCGGAATCGGCCCCTAAAAACGTATGAAGTACTTCGTCTTCTGGGGATTTAGGCTCGTCAATTTCATATTTTATAACAATATCATCGGGGCGACTTCCAGAATCTTCCGTACTTTCCGCCGGGCAACTTCTCGAGTGCGATTTTTTAATATGACGCACTAAATGGTCTTTTCGGCCGAATCTTTGCGGACAAAACTGACACAAAAAATCCCTCATACCTGTATGAACAACAAGATGTCGACGGACGTCCTTTCTAGTAAAAAATCGTCTGTCGCAGTATTCGCAAGTAAATTTCTTTTCATTAGGGCTCTTAACGGTACGCGATCCGGCGTGAATTTTTAAATGATATAAAATTTCGTCTTTCGTTTCGAATTTCTGCGAGCAAATTAAACAATTTAAATTTCCTTCTTCCGCTCCGTGTAATGCTAAATGTTTCTTATAATTTAACACAGACGTATACTCCTTTTTACAATCCGTTTTATCGCAAACGTAAATCTTCTTACTGGGACTGTGCACTTTGATATGATTTTTTAAATGATCCTTTCGATGGAACGTTCGTTCACAAACCGTACAACTAAACTGCTTTCGGTCGGAATGGATAAGAACGTGCCGCACTAATTTAAATCGCGACGAGAAGCTCTTTTTGCAATGTTCACATTTGTACGGGGACGAACCCCCGTGTATCTGCTGATGTTTCGCTAAACTCGCGGGGTTTTGAAACGTCTTCTGGCAGTGTTGGCAGGAGAAAGATTTTTTCGCGTTCGTCGTCACCTTCTTCCTTTTCAAGTTAACTTTCGAACTGGAGCGTGTCTTCGGCGTTTGTAAACCTGACGGACCTGGTTCGTCCAAACCGGGGAATGTTTTCGAAGGTTCCGCTTTTGGCTCGCTTTCGTAATATTTTGTTTGTCGATAATAATCCTCCACGCGAGCCTGTTCCAATCCTACTGTAAACGACGTTAAGGAATATTCCGGTAGATTAGTTAACACCGTCATTGTAACCTTTTCAGTCTCCCGCTTTTCTTCTGGGGTTTCTTTTGTTGCTTCATCTGGCGATTCTACCTTACAGACATTGTCTTTATCGCCTGGTGTTCCCATGGCGATAACAATCGGGGCAACATCATCTATAAATAAAAGTTAATTAATCAAAGTGGTAAAAGGTAAAGACAGGGTATTAGAAAAAAAAAAAAAATGGGAAATATTCTAATCTTTTATGAATTCTACAATGTCCCAAAATTATACCGACAAACAGCTAGGATATATTTCCTGAGTCATTTTAGGTACATTGAAATTTAAACTTGTTATCTGGTCTTTTATAATTTGAGACATATTCATGGCGTTTTTATTTGGCTGAACTAGAGCGTACCAATGCACAACAGCGTCTTCTGTTGGTTGCACCGAATTAGTGTTTTGCGTGCTATTACATTTTATTAAAAATATTTTAAAGAACCTCAAGCCTTGAACACACTTTTAAATGATGTTATGATCAGATTTGCAGTTATGATTATGTTTGATTTCATCACGTTCTGTTGAATTTGTCCTTTTTTGCACTAAACCAGTGGCTAGTGCACATTCTAGTTCAGCCAAATGAAACGCCGTCAGTGTTAAAGTCATTTCGACGGTATACAAGAGAAAATGACCAAGTCCACAAATACTACTTTTGAGTTATCAGCATTCTAATTTTGGTTTCTGATTATAAAATCAATTATCTAGCGTGAGATTAGTTTCTAACTATTTCTGTAAACAATCTGTAATGGCATTTTTGAACTTGCTCATAAAAGTAATATTGAATTTTTGATACCTGAACATTTAAATCTAAAAATTTGGAATTTTGGACTTGGTCATATTCTCTTGTATACCGACGATTTCTAATTATGTCAATTTTTCTTAATAACTTTGTTAATTTTGAAAAGATATGCCTCAAAAATTCCTAACGAATCTTCGGATTTAACCTCAATTGCATATTAATAATTTCCAAATGTTATTACTTTCATAACATGCACAAAGTTAAGCTAATACAATTTATTTCACAAATCTCCACCCATACAAAAACATGTTAAGAGGTTTAGAAAATTTTGAAATTATTACTACGTAATTGAGGTTAAATCCTAAGATTCGTGTAAAATTTTGAGGCATATTAAACTTAGTAAAGTTATTAAAGAAAGTTAACATATGTGGAAAAAACTTTACTAGTGAATACCTTTAAAACTATAAGAGATAACAGGGTAACAGGTTTTCATTTTAATCTACTTAAAATGACATTAAAAATATATCCTAAGAGTCGATATAATTTTGGGACACCTATATTTCGATTATCCCTAAATCACGAAAACGGGCAACTTTCAGACTCATATTCAGTAAGAAGTGAATTTTTTTTAATACTTTACTTTTTTTCAAAAAATCTTCTCTTTGAACAAAACAAATCTGATGTAATTTCACATCAATCAACGCATCAAGAATAAAGTGAATGATACCTTTTAGGCCCTCCGCTCATGAATCGAATGATTTGCAACCTGAGTTTCAAATCAGTTGGAGATACAACCGTTTGGTGACTTCGCTCATGTACAAGAACGAGGATCTACACACGAGCGATAAAAATGCCACCACTTTGCAATCAATATCCAACTGATTTGAAACTTGGGTTGCCAATCAGTCGACTCGTGTGTGGAGGGCCTTAAACGTTTTTAAATAAGATGAAGAAAGATAAATAAAAAAAAGGATTTTTGCCTTTAATGCATTAGAAGAGGGATGAAATGTTTCATTACTGCACTGGAATTCGAATCAAATTCCAAAAATCTCCTGTTTTCCGGGCAGTTGTTCTAACTGTCTCATTATCATTATTATTTTCACAGAATTTTCAGACACTTTTTCTTCTAAATGGAGGGAAATTCATCCACTCAGGGTTTGAAAAGCCAATGGGTTGGGCTCTGAAGTGTTTATTTACAAACTGTAAAATTCCCTATCTAACAAATAAACTTTCAAAATTTCCCTTATCTTACTTGATACTCTTGAAATTCGTTTTTGATTTGGTTGAAAACTTAAAATTCATCATAATTCGCGATACTTTTATAATATCCGTCAGATATTCATCTTAATTCACTAAAAATTAATCTTATTTTTTTTATTTTTAAAATAATCACTCAAATTCGTTATGAATTAATAGTTAGTCGATAAATTTTTACGATTTTAATTTATTCAATTGGTAATGTTTTGGAACATGTCACAATCCGGCAGATTTTAACAAATTAGCTTTGTTCGTTGGGACTGCACTGCTTGCACTTAGCAGTTCAGTGCATTATTAAATCTTGGTTATACAGTTGCTCCCAAAAGTATCCGGCCGCCTGGCAAATTCTCACATTTAACACTATATTACTTAAGAATTAAATAATACAACCAATAGTTATTTTTTTTATGATGCTAGTATATTATCATTCAACTTTTGATACATTGCAAATATAACAACAGTAAACAATGTAACAAAGAACATAAATAACATTATTATAGGCACACAAAAGTATCTGGCCACCTATACAAAATAGCTTTAAAAAAACTAAATATGTAACTCTTAAGAGCTATTAAAACAGCTTTTTAATATTTTGTGAGGCAACCTTTTGAATTTAAAACATCTCTCAATCTGTTGGGCATTGGCTTAACCAATTTATTCGTTAATGAAGAGTTTATCATCTTCCATTCCAGCAGTGAATGGTTTTTAAGCATTTCTTTACTGAAAATGCGCTTTTTGTTCAGACTAACAAAACTTTCAAAATTGCCCATAAATGTTCTATTGGGTTGAGATCTGATTTGTTGCGTTACATAATAACCACTCTCCCGTTC
The DNA here is from genome assembly GCA_036711955.1 of Digitonthophagus gazella. NCBI lineage: Eukaryota > Metazoa > Arthropoda > Insecta > Coleoptera > Scarabaeidae > Digitonthophagus > Digitonthophagus gazella. The sequence goes on along the minus strand of JASCIT010000005.1, from coordinate 37,304,602 downwards.
TCATGCCCCAATATGTATGAAGTAATATAGTGTTAAATGTGAAAATTTGCCAGGCGGCCGGATACTTTTGGGAGCAACTGTATATGCATTCATTAGATAACATTTCATACCTGAACTAAAGTGAACCAAATTACACTGAATTACAGCCATTCCCCCTTTAAATGCTGCACGAAATTGCACCTTTACACCATAGTGTAAGTTGGTACAGTGCAAGTTTTAACCCAACGAATAAAGCTATTGTTAGCTGACAATATATTCGCTAACGGAAATTTTGTACATACAGAACCATTAAAAATTATACAGTGACTTATACACAAGTGTCCCAAAATTACAAAAAAATACGAAAGTTACGATTTTTTAAATGAAATCTACCCGATTTTATTTTATTTTTGGATTCTATGGTACAATACAATTCACTTTTATACAGGTCGTTTTTGTCTAATCAAAACTACCAGCAAATTTGATTTATGACCTTTTTTGCCAGAATTTCCAAATGCAGTGGTTTGTTCAAAAATTCTTATTTCCAATATCTCTGCCTTGTTGTCAAAGTAAGTGACTTTTTTGTTTTTAAGTTTCAAAGTAAGTTTGATTGTTGAATGTATGTTGGATTTTTAACACTTAACGGACGGGTCCCGTAGATTTACGTTTTTCCATTCTGACTTCCTAAGACGGGCCACGTAGATCTACGTTTTTCCATTCTGACTCTCGAAATATACCCGGAAGCTGGGTTAGACAGAACAGATTCGACCCGTTCATTAAGTGTTAAAATGTTTCCTCAACGACCTGTTTAGTCGCATTTGTCTACTGCGATTTTTAAAAAATAATAAATTGAAAATATCGAAGACTTATTCATTTTTAAATGGTAACCCCTATTTGTTATTATATTGGTCAAAAGTTATTCTGACATGTTTATTTTACCTTATTACGGATGGAAAGTTTGTCAGAATAATTTTTGATCACTACAATAATAAATCGGGGGTGATATTTAAACTAATTTGACTCATCATGTTTAAAAAATCGCAGTAGGCAAACGCAATTAACCAGGTTATTGAGTAAACATTTAAAAAATGGAGCAAACATTTAGCAATCAAACAACTTCACCTACTTTAAAGTTATGTCAAAAACCTGGCAGAAAAGAATTTTAGAGCTGACCACAACATTTCGAAATTCTGACAAATAAACTGTTACAAATAAAATTTCCTGACAATTTGGGTAAAAATTACCTCTCTAAAAGTGAATCGTATTTTACCATAGAATTGAAAAATAATAATGGAATGGGCATATTCCATTGAAAAATAGTAACCTAAGTATTTTTGTAATTTTGGGACATCTGTATATAGGGAGCCCCAGAACTCAGTTGCCAAACACTAACCGCGCATTCTAGAGCTGATTTCATGCCGATTCAACGAAAAATTTCTTCGCCGAAATTACTTCCTAACTTACCCTGGAGTACCGCTTAACACCTTTACGATGGCAATAAAAAAATTGTTTTGTCAGCAAACGATGATCATTTCGAAGTTTACAAACGCTCAAAATTTCATTGTGATAGCTAAATCGTTATTAAGATATTTCGAAAAAACATGATCAGACACGTCATCTTCAGGATGCTTTAGTTCTCTTAGGAAGCAATTTCGCATAAGGACTTTTTCATTGAATCGGAATGAAATCAGCTTTAAAATGCGTGGTTAGGGTTTGGCAAATGAGTTCTGGGACACTATGTATAAGTCACAATATTTTAAAAATGTGTAGTTCCATTACAGATATAACCCAAAAAAAAAGAAAAAGGTCAATATCTCCAATAACAAGCAAGTTATGGAGCTTTTTCGAACCGTTGGGATACCCTGTATCTCTTTCTTTGTACCACATTTTTTTTTTAATATCATCTTAAAAATAAGTTTGGGTTTAAATATAATTTTATCGTTTTATTCCATAATAACTGACAATGAGATAAGAATTAAAAAAATTATTTTTACTGAAGTAGATTTGATTCAAACTCTTCTACCAGTAAAGTTTTTATTGTCCATTAACAATGATGATTCAGAAAACACTCCCACATCGAAATCAATTTATAAGGCGTTTAGAAATTAAAACGAGAAATTAATCGATATACAGAGTGTCCTGTTTTGATTATCCGATCCTTCACTGGTATATTATCTGACATCTTTCTCATTATTTTGACAACATTTAGAATAAATCGGTCTTTTTTGGTTAAAACTAGAATGTTTTAAATTTCATTTAGAAAAAAAATCAAATCAAAATCTTTAAAAATGAATTTTTAATTAATTTTTAAAGTTTTAATTTTCTTAAGATAAAGTGTCAAAAATTTTTACCAACTTTGAAAATTTTTTAAATTTTTTTGACAACGTTTAGAATAAATCGGTCTTTTTTGGTTTAAACTAGAATGTTTTAAATTTCATTTAGAAAAAAAATCAAATCAAAATCTTTAAAAATGAATTTTTGATAAATTTTTAAAGTTGAGCGTTTTTTTTTTTTAAGTTAGGTTAGAAGTGTCAAGAATTTTAAACTTCCAATATCTCAAAAATGAATCACTTTTGAGTCCATTTTCATTAGAATTTTTCTACTTATTTTTAGCCAAGGAATATGTCTCCAATTCGGAGAATCGATCGGGCAATCAAAACGAGACACTTGTATTAACACCAACATCAATAAGATTTCAATTTTCCTTTCAATAAATATTAATCACACCTCAATCTATAGGTATTTATTTTAATGGAAGGTTTAAGACATATCGTAATCAAACCAACCTTTGGATTTTAATGTGGTTAATTTTTTCCATTGATTATCTCACATTGAACACAAATTAACATCTTATCGTCAGGTTAGAAACATTTTAGAAACATTTCATTAAACTAACAGCTGATTTACAAAACAGCTTTCTAAAAAATCTTTAAAAAAAATAGTCAATGATTAAATTTAATCAAAATTATTAAATAAATCTATTGTGTTCGTGCAAAATAAATGAAGTACGGATTAATTGATGGCCTAATGCCCTCGTCCTGGTCACATTATGTTGATAAATATATCACGTTGACCTTGAAGGAATTGCCATTTAAGCAAAACCTTATCTCCGTTAAGTAATTTCAAGTGTACTTAATAGAGATTTTAGATGGAAAAGCTTGTCGCTACAATACACCGTTCGTTTAATAAGTAAAAAAAAACATAAGAACATGTTTAGAATATATTTGTCACCTGTTGTAGTGGAGTTACAAACAAAAGCCTTCGTAGAAACATTTAAAACACATTTACAAAAACGTACCTTATACAGGACTTGACACAGCACTTTTATGTATAAGGAACAGAGTCGAGATGATATTGAGAGGAATGTTATCTATTTGTGCTTGGTATTTAGGTCGCAAAAACGGATCTACTTTCTATATTAAAATGTCACAAGCTTTTTTTCTCTTTCTTTCTTTCTTTCTTTTTATATTTTCGTTATTATGGTACTCACAATAAAATGTGTATGACGGACGTCGGGGCCACTAAACACTCTGTATGCAGATGTGGTGGTTAACGAGAAATAACATTTATTTATACGGTATATTCTATCTTCGCGAATCCATTCCAGCTCGCTTTATTATCGCGCGTTTCTGATCGGTTCGCGGTTATATTCGAACGTTGATATCACCGACCGTCGATTTATATTTTTAGCAACAGGCTAATAAGTGTCAGCGGGACTGCGCTGGACGCGTTCCCACCTGAAAACTGACGATTCCTCGTTACATCGTACCCGTTCGAATACAATAAAATTATGTAAACAGAAACGTCACCGTAGCGGCCATGTTGAATATTTATCAAGGTGAATGTAATCAGATGATGTGTGATATAATGGGGAAAGTGTACTTTAAAAATGTTAAATATCCCTACTATATAGGCAACCAACTTTAATCACATTTACATTATTTAAACAATTTCCAATTTAATTTTATATTCTAACTTTTTTTAATAATCACCAATTTATTATATAATCAATTTTAGAATTTAACTAATTAAATATTATTTTACAAATTAATAAAACCAAATTAATCAAAACGCCATCTATATTTTCCTCTCTAACTATACTCTTGACAACCATAGATTTTGACAACTAACCTTAAAACCCGGTAAAATGTCAACATTCTTATAATTATTCCTATTTAATATTTTTTCATTATTATTATGGGGTTATTAACAGATCCAAGTGCGGGACAAAGTGCCCTAATTAAATTATTAACGAGAATTTACCCAGTTTTATGTGTAATATTTTACATTGGCGGTGTATTTTATTTTGGGTGTCTCGCCCATAGAAAATTCAACGGGGGTACTTATTTCTCCGAAAATGCTCTTCTTCCCGGTTTGGTTAAATCAGAATTTCACGATGATTCGTTCGCTATTCAATATCACCGTGAATTATTAGATGAAATGGAAAATCATCCAACTTCAATTCCGTACTCGTGGATTCTAGCTAAGTTTAGACAACTTGGTTTAGATGCTTATACACAAAATTTTACGTTAAATTATCCATTAGGGAACCAACAAGTAGGAAAATATTTCTATTCAAATATAAAAATTAATGAATATAATTTTAGTCTTTTACGGGTAAAAATGTTTATGGTATTTTACGAGCTCCGAGAGCTGGTAGCACAGAAGCTTTAGTCTTAAGCATTCCCTATAGACCACCAACTAGTGTTCATGAAACCACAGCTGCCTCAATTAGTATTATGTTGGCTTTCGCAAAATTTGCAAACAGTAATTTTTTTTTATTATTAATTCGTTTCATAAATAATTAATTTAATAATTTAAGGGGAAAAGTATTGGGCTAAAGATATTATATTTCTTGTAACCGAACACGAACAATTAGGAATGCAAGCTTGGTTAGAAGCCTACCATGGAGTTAGTTGCGGTAAAGAAGGTGTTCTTATTGCCGGAGATATGAAAGGACGAGCGGGAGCTATTCAAGCAGCAATAAATTTAGAGTTTCATGCACCAGAAATTTGTGAGTTTATTTAAATATCTTAAAAACTAGAATTTTTACTTTTAAACGTCAAAGGTGACATTTTAATCAGAAAGACTAACATTTAAACGTCAAAATTGACATTTAAAAAATGAATTTTGACATTTAAACATTAAAAGTGACATTTTGAAAGAGAATTTTGATTTGTAAACGTCAAAAATGACAATTTGAAGATGAACAGTGACGATTAAACGTCAAAATTGACACTTTAAAAATTGATTTTGACATTTAAACGTTAATAGTGACATTTTAAACAGAAGGGCTAACATTAAAACGTCAAAATTGACATTTTGAAAGGGAATTTTGATCTTTAAATGTCAGAATTTACATTTTGAAAATGAATTTTTACATTTAAACGTCAAAATTGTCATTTTAAAAATGAATTTTGACATTTAAACGTCAACATTGACATTTTGAAAGAGAATTTTGATCGGTAAACGTCAAGAATGACACTTTAAAGATGAAAAATGACGTTTAAACGTCAAAATTGACATTTTAAAAATTTATTTTGACATTTAAACATTAAAAGTGACATTTTGAAAGAGAATTTTGATTTGTAAACGTCAAAAATGACAATTTGAAGATGAACAGTGACGATTAAACGTCAAAATTGACACTTTAAAAATGGATTTTGACATTTAAACTTCAAAACTATCATTTTAAAGCTATTATTTACCAAGTTTACTTATAACTTTATTATGTTAATGTTTTTAAAATGAATCTGACTTTCTTTTTTAAGCTCGAATTGATATAAAAATTGAAGGATTAAATGGTCAATTACCAAATTTAGACCTATTTAATTTAGCATCAAAAATGTGCTGGCGAGAAGGTGTTCCATATACGTTTAAAGGTCGTACTTCACAACATCTTTCAAATGAATTGAATGATTGGAGTTATGCTTTTCATACCATGATGTTGATGGCAGCTACACAAGCAACGGGAGTATGAGTGGCATATGTTATTATTTCTAAGAATTTATATGATATATGTTTTATTTTTTGTTTAGATTCCAAATGGAAACCATGGTCTTTATTTTCGTTTTGGAATTCAAGCTTTAACCCTGGAAGGTTTTGCACATAAAAGACCTGATGTTAAATTTGTAAGGATGGGGAGGATTATTGAGCATATTTTTAGGAGTTTAAATAATTTGTTGGAGCGTTTTCATCAAAGTTTTTTCTTTTATTTGCTTTCTAGCAGTGATAGATACATTTCAATAGGTATGTTGAATGAATTTTTAAAATGAAAAGGAAATTTTTTGAATGAAAGTGAATATATTTCGCTCATTTTCGACAAGGGTGTCACAAATCAAAAAACGAAGTTTTGAGAAAAATCGATTTAAAGTTTTCTTATTAATTAATAATATCTTGCAAAATTTAATGTGGTTCTCCACAACATATTAGTAAAGCAGATATATAAGTTTATTGGAATTTAACAAACGTTAAAGTTTTACATAGTTTTTTGACATATTTTACCTTAAAAAATAAAATTCTTTTGAGTTTTGTCGTTCTTTCTGCAAAATATAAAATCTATGTTGGTACTATTTGGAAAAATAACGTTATTGTTGACAGTTACTGGTAAGTCTTTTAATTCTAACGATTTAGTTTTTAGTAGGTATTTTGCCGTTCTTACTTTTATTTATTTATTTTTTTTTTTTCATATTAAAAAATTGAATCTAGGAGGTTAATGAAAAACCATGAGTCAGCTAAGAAAAATATTTTTATTGCCAAACGTGGTATTTTATACATTTCAGTAAAAATGTGTGTATTGATACCACAACTGTCCCGGAAATACATATTTTTTAAATGCAGAGAATTCAAAAATAATCTAAACCAACAACAAAAAACATTTTGAAAACAAATCAAATAATTTGAAGAGTTTATATTGAATTATAGAATGGTGAATAAATTTTTCCTACTGAATGACATCCCATAATTGTTGTTGCGTTTTTGGTTTTAGCGCCATAACCTTCCTTTTAATAATTGCCAATAAATTTTTAATTGGATTTAAATCCAGATTTTGCGCAGGCCAATTCAATAGAGGTATTGCCTGATTTCGAAACCACTCTATCATCAGCTTCGACCGATGACAGGGCGCGTTGTCTTGTTGGAACAACCTTTTTGAATAAATTGACAATGGCAAATTTTCTAAATATAGTATAAGAGTATCTGACAACAAATTTTTATAAGCTAGGGCATTGAGTTTTCCTTTTATTTCAACAATTGGCCCAACACAACGCTCGCTGAAGCAACCCCATACCATTACGCTTCCGCCGCCGAACTTCACCGTCTTTCTTGTATACCTTGGATCCAATTCCTTATTTGGAGGACGTCGCACATAACTCCTACCCTCCGGACCGCATAGATTAAATTTAGATTCATCGCTCCAAATTACAGAATTCCGGCAAAGGGGACGACATCCAATATGGCTTTTAACGAATTCCAAGCGTTTCTTTCGGTTTCCAATCAAAACTTTTGGTTCTTTTAAACTTTGGCATCCCCGAAGGTTATTTTCAAGAAGTCGCTGTCTGACGGTTCTACTACAGATGTTTATGCCGTATTCTTGTTGCATTAAGTGCATGTCGAACAATTAGAGAATCTTCTCTTTTGGAAGTTTTTGTACTTCTGGATCGTTTTTGGTTTGCAAAAGTTTTATATTGTTGGTAATATTTGAGCGCATTATGAACTTTTTTCCGCGAACATCCAATAGCGCTGGCAATGTTACTGATATTTTTTTTCATACATTTTCCATATTAGCAGTCTTTCTCCCTCCGTAGAGCTCTTTTTGCGTCCCATCTTAATTGTGTTTGAATGCTTTACGTTTATTAATTGATTTAACTAACGTTTAACGTTTAGCAATGTCCAATAACAAAATAAGCTAATATTGCAGTAAACGGTATGTGAACATTAGGTAGAACTAAAACGACATTTGCACTGCTCGTCGTTATTAAAGGAATTTTGTAAATTTCATTCTTACAGGAAGAATGTAATACATATCTTAATTACAAAGGGACAAAAATCTCGAAAAACTCGAATTTTAATTTATGACAACCTTGTCTCAAATGAGCGATATGTTTTCGCAGAAATGGCTTTCCTTGAACGCTGTTATTTTTAAACACTAAAAAATAAAAACTTTATTTTTAAAAGAATAAAAGTAAACACTTTTAAAATTTCCCTTTTCATTGGTAAACCCTCTTTAACCCAGAAAATTACCAATGTAAATTGAAAACATTGCAATTTTAAAAATTTTACTTTCAGGTTTGTATATGCCAGCTATAGGAGCTTTAGTAGCAGTACTATTTATAAAAGCCCATGCAAAATGGTGTCAACTTCATCAAGACGAAGATAAAAATAAAGACTCCGACGATACAAAATTATCAGAAGAAGAATTAGCTTCTAGGAAAGCTTTAAAAGGTAAATTATCTAAATTAACAACCAAAGAATGGGAAGAAAAACTCTTAAAAGACATTCCCAACATCCCAGAAGATTCCAAGATGCACTTCGGTCATATAGCGTTAATAGTAGTTACAATGCACGGTTTAGGTTTTTTCTTAAAAGACTTATTCCCATATTACATCACAAAATTTGGCGTTGAAAACGGATTTACAACCGAATTATCAACATATTTCGGATTTGGATTTATTTCTTTATTAACCATCCTCATCGCCCCGTTTTTAAACCGACCAAACTATCGTTGTATGATAATGTTAGAAATCATCGCCTTAATTGAATTAGGTACAATATTTTTATGTATAGCCATGTATAACATTTCCTTAGCGATGTTTTGCGCCGTTCTTTACGTTCCATTTACAGTTATGATGTTTCCCGGACGTTGTAAATATTTTAGATGGACCCAAAAACTTCTTTGGTTTATTTTACATCCGTTTGTTCTTATAAACATTATAGTAACTGTTTATACATTTTCAATGTTTCCCGGCGATGAGTTTAAAGAAAATTTAACACGGGCGTTTTCTGCAGTTCAACACGCGATGATTTATAGTATTGTTGATAATGTTATTTACGGAAATTGGTTGTTTAGTGTTATTTGTATAACAATAGTACCAACGTGGTTTATGTTTTGGCATCTTTCATTTTATCGCCCTACTAATGAAGATGTTATAATGATTAAAGGTGAAAAAGAGAAAATTAAGAAGGAATGAGTGAAAACAAATTGTTTAGTTAATTTTTTTATGTAATAAGTATTTTTTAAATGTGTGTTTTGTTACTTTTCGAAAGAAATAAATAAAAAAAAGTAGATTAAATAAGGTTTGATTTTTTTCTTCAATTCCTAAAAAGAAAACAAATACGAAGTAACATTTATTTAGCTTTGGTGTCACATGTATTTTAATCAGTACAATATTTTATACAAATATAACATTATTAACAATAAGTATGATATAATGGGTTTTATTATGTCGCATTTCTGTTTATTTTATCTAATTTTTATTTCATTTGTAATACTTTTTAAATCTCTTTTTTTTATTTCTAGCGTTTAGACGATCGTTTCATTTTGAATTACAATTAACACAACATAATTAATTAATTTTCGTCTTGATTTTAACGCTTAATTTATTTAATTCATAATATCGGTCTCATTAATAAAGCTATTAGGTCAGGCACATATACACACGTGTATAAAATAGGAATGTAAGCTTTTACATGTATGTATTTTATTTACTTGTTTACTTACAAACAATTATGAGGAATTAGTAATTAAAAAATAAATTAATTATCACATTGCATAAGTCGAACTTATTTGCTATTCTTTCTTTTAATTCAATATAGAAACTAATCGTTGCGCGGTCGATAAACTTGAGAAGGAAAAAAGCTTACATTCTAACATCCTGTCTTGGGGACATTTTGGACGAATTTTTGTATTTTTATTTTTATTTTTTTTTGTCAAACGAGTCGTCGACTCTATTTACAATGATGTGTGTGAAATTGGTCTATTTTTTAAATTTATTTTTTTTGATTCTATTTAATTTTCTTTCATAAGAGAATCCGAATCTTTAGGGGGAGAGGTAAAATTCAGAAAATTACAATTTAACTTCAACAATAATCCTTAGCAAATCATTGCATAAAAAATCCTGTGTTTTCTTCCCATTCGTCCAAACTTGGACCGAACGATTCGTTGAAAAACTGGTCGATTTCTTTGTACATGTGCATCAGGCCTTTCTTACTAAATGTATGACTTTCATCTGGATATACCTAAAAAAAAAAGTTTTTATTTAATACTATGTTAATAAGAGAGATATTTCATTTACTTACCAGTTGTCGAAACAGGATGTCATAATCTATTAAAGATTTCGCAAGCCTCATGGAATGTTGTGGTTTTACCGTCGTATCTGCTGTTCCATGTATCAACAGAAAATGTTTTCCTCTCATATTTCCAGCTCTTTTGGTCAAATCTGCTTTTTCGTATTCTAAAAACTGTTGGGAAGGTACTCCTAAGTATCTTTCAGTAAAATACGAATCTAAAAAGAAATAATAATATTAATTTATGATACCAACCACTAATAAAATTATACATTAATTAGCAACAATTGGTTTTGCTTCATATTGGATTTTTAATAAAGTCTGGGTGATTTTTTAAAAGTTTTTTGATGATTTTAAATTAGGTGAAAATATACAGGTTTAAGAAAAAAATTTTTTATTCAAAATTTTTTTAACCTCCCTTAGAAATTTTTATGTTATATTAAAAAATATATTTTAGAGTATTATTCCCAAAAAAATTTTTTTTTGTATTCCTAAAAATAAAGTCTGGGTGATTTTTTAAAGTTTTTTGATGTTTTTAGGTTAGGTGAAAATGTAGAGGTTTAGAAAAAAAATTTTTATTCAAAATTTTTTTAACCTCCGTTAGAAATTTTTATGTTATATTAAAAAAGATATTTTAGAGTATTATTCCCAAAAAAAATTTTTTTTCTATTCCTAAAAATAAAGTCTGGGTGATTTTTTAAAGTTTGACTTTAATCATTTTAGGTTAGGTGAAAATGTAGAGGTTTAGAGAAAAATTTTTTATTCAAAATTTTTTTAACCTCCGTTAGAAATTTTTATGTTATATTAAAAAATATATTTTAGAGTATTATTCCCAAAAGAATTTTTTTTCTATTTCTAAAAATGAAGTCTGGGTGATTTTTTAAATTTTGATTTTAATCATTTTAGATTAGGTGAGAATTTAGAGGTTTAAAAAAAATTTTTTTATTCAAAATTTTTTTAACCTCTGTTAGAAATTTTTATGTTATATTAAAAAATATATTTTAGAGTATTATTCCCAAAAAAAATTTTTTTTCTATTTTTAAAAATAAAGTCTGGGTGATATTTTAAAGTTTGATTTTAATCATTTTAGATTAGGTGGGAATTTAGAGGTTTAAAAAAAATTTTTTTATTCAAGATTTTTTTAACCTCCGTTAGAAATTTTTATGTTATATTAAAAAAGATATTTTAGAGTATTATTCCCAAAAAAATTTTTTTTTCTATTTTTAAAAATAAAGTCTGGGTGATTTTTTAAAGTTTTTTGATGATTTTAGGTTAGGTGAAAATGTAGAGGTTTAGAAAAAAATTTTTTATTCAAAATTTCTTTAAGTTCTGTTACAAATTTTTATGTTATATTAAAAAAGATATTTTAGAGTATTATTCCCAAGAAACATTTTTTTCCTATTTTTAAAAATAAAGTCTGGATGATTTTTAAATTTTTTTTTGATGATTTTAATTTAAGTGAAAATGTAGAGGTTTAGAAAAAAATTTTTTATTCAAAATTTTTTTAACCTCCGTTAGAAATTTTTATGTTATATTAAAAAAGATATTTTAGAGTATTATTCCCAAAAAAAATTTTTTTCCTATTTTTAAAAATAAAGTCTGGGTGATTTTTTAAAGTTTTTTGATGATTTTAGATCAGGTGAGAATTTAGAGGTTTAGAAAAAAATTTTTTATTCAAAATTTTTTCAACCTCCGTTAGAAATTTTTGTTATATTAAAAGAGATATTTTAGAGTATTATTCCCCAAAAAAATTTTTTTCTGTTCCTAAAAATAAAGTCTGGGTGATTTTTTAAAATTTTAAGATGATTTCAAGCAAGGTGAAAGTGTAGAGGTTTAGAAAAAAATTTTTTATTCAACATTTTTTAACCTCCGTTAGAATTTTTTATGTGATATTAAAAAAGATATTTTAGAGTATTATTCCCAAAAAAAATTTTTTTTTCTATTTTTAAAAATAAAGTCTGTGTGATTTTTTAAAGTTTTTTGATGATTTTAGATTAGGTGAAAATGTAGAGGTTTAGAAAAAAATTTTTTATTCAAAATTTTTTCAACCTCCGTTAGAAATTTTTATGTTATATTAAAAAAGATATTTTAGAGTATTACTCCCAAAAAAATTTTTTTTTCTATTTTTAAAAATAAAGTCTGGGTGATTTTTTAAAGTTTGATTTTAATCATTTTAGATTAGGTGAAAATGTAGAGGTTTAGAAAAAAAATTTTTATTCAAAATTTTTTTAACCTTCGTTAGAAATTTTTATGTTATATTAAAAAAGATATTTTAGAGTATTATTCCCAAAAAAATTTTTTTTCTATTTTCAAAAATAAAGTCTGGGTGATTTTTTAAAGTTTTTTGATGATTTTAGGTTAGGGGAGAATGTAGAGGTTTAGAAAAAAATTTTTTATTCAAAATTTTTTTAAGTTTTGTTAGAAATTTTTATGTTATATTAAAAAAGATATTTTAGAGTATTATTCCCCAAAATATTTCTTTTCTATTCCTAAAAATAAAGTCTGGGTGATTTTTTAAAGTTTGATTTTAATCATTTTAGATTAGGTGAGAATTTAGAGGTTTACAAAAAATATTTTTATTCAAAATTTTTTTAACCTTCGTTAGAAATTTTTATGTTATCTTAAAGAAATGTTATCTTAATACTTACTGTATAAATACCAATCGGTGATCGGTGATATACTAACAGAACAATTAATAATTTGTGTAATATCAATCATTAGCATCATCGCAGAGATATATCCACCGTATCCTCGACCAACGACGCAAATTTTAGTCTTATCCACGTATTTTAGTTCGTTTCTTAAATAGTTCAAAACAGCCAGTTGATCTTGAACGTCTGTAGAGCCAATCCTACAAATTAAGTCCCTAGTTTTAATTTATTGATTAGTTTCAACGTACACTTATCCCTCGTTTTACACGGTACTCTATTTACACGACTTCGCTTTTACACGGTTTTGAAAATCGACGATTATTGGTTTCCTTGTGATAATAAATTTTTTGCTACTAGATAACGATTTTGATTATTTAAAAAGCTAATTAAATATTCATTTTACATGTAAAAAGTTCAAAAATTCTTCGAGAATCTTTCATAAGTGAAAATAAAATCCCAAAATTAACCATGAAACGCATAAAATTAAATACAAAATTCATTAATTAATTAAAAATTAATATCATAAAGTTCTAAATAAACTTTGTAAATGATAGTTTTAACGTTTAAAGAACAAAGTTCTCTTTTAAAATGTCAATTTTGAAGTTTAAATGTCTAAATCCATTTTCAAAATGTTAATTTTAACGTTTAAACGTCACCTTACATCTTTAAAATATCAATTTTGACGTTTAAACGTCACTTCTCATCTTTAAAATGTGACTTTTGATGTTTACAGATCAAAATTTTGTTTCAAAATGTCAATTTTGACGTTTAAATGTCAAAATCCATTTTTTAAATGTCAACTTTGACGTTTAAATGTTAAAATCCATTTTTAAAATGACAATTTTGACGTTTAAACGTCACTTCTCATCTTTAAAATGTGACTTTTGATGTTTACAGATCAAAATTTTGTTTCAAAATGTCAATTTTGACGTTTAAATGTCAAAATCCATTTTTAAAATGTCAACTTTGACGTTTAAATGTTAAAATCCATTTTTAAAATGACAATTTTGACGTTTAAACGTCACTTCTCATCTTTAAAATGTGACTTTTGATGTTTACAGATCAAAATTTTGTTTCAAAATGTCAATTTTGACGTTTAAATGTCAAAATCCATTTTTAAAATGTCAACTTTGACGTTTAAATGTTAAAATCCATTTTTAAAATGACAATTTTGACGTTTAAGAGTAAAAATTTTCTTTCAAAACCTCAATCTTGACGTTTAAATGTCTGAATCCATTTTCAAAATGTCAAATTTGACGTTTACAGGTCAAAATTCTTTTTCAAAATATCAGCTTTAACGTTTAAATCTATAAATCCATTTTTAAAATGTTAATTTTGACATTTAAACGTCACCTTTCACTTTTAAAGTGTCAGTTTTGACGTTCAAACGTCACTTTTCATCTTTAAAGTGCTACTTTTGACGTTTAAAGATATAAATTTTCTCTGGAAATGTCAATTTTGCAATTAAACGTCACTTCTCATTTTTAAAGTATCACTCTTGACGTTTAAGGATAAAACTTCTCTTTTGAAACCTCAATTTCGACGTTTAAAGAACAAAATTCTCTTTTAAAATGTCAATTTTGAAGTTTAAATGTCCAAATCCATTTTCAAAATGTTAGTTTTAACGTTTAAACGTCACCTTACATCTTTAAAATGTCAATTTTGACGTTTAAACGTCACTTCTCATCTTTAAAATGTGACTTTTGATGTTTACAGATCAAAATTTTGTTTCAAAATGTCAATTTTGACGTTTAAATGTCAAAATCCATTTTTAAAATGTCAACTTTGACGTTTAAATGTTAAAATCCATTTTTAAAATGACAATTTTGACGTTTAAACGTCACTTCTCATCTTTAAAATGTGACTTTTGATGTTTACAGATCAAAATTTTGTTTCAAAATGTCAATTTTGACGTTTAAATGTCAAAATCCATTTTTAAAATGTCAACTTTGACGTTTAAATGTTAAAATCCATTTTTAAAATGACAATTTTGACGTTTAAGAATAAAAATTTTCTTTCAAAACCTCAATCTTGACGTTTAAATGTCTGAATCCATTTTCAAAATGTCAAATTTGACGTTTACAGGTCAAAATTCTTTTTCAAAATATCAGCTTTAACGTTTAAATCTATAAATCCATTTTTAAAATGTTAATTTTGACATTTAAACGTCACCTTTCACTTTTAAAGTGTCAGTTTTGACGTTCAAACGTCACTTTTCATCTTTAAAGTGCTACTTTTGACGTTTAAAGATATAAATTTTCTCTGGAAATGTCAATTTTGCAATTAAACGTCACTTCTCATTTTTAAAGTATCACTCTTGACGTTTAAGGATAAAACTTCTCTTTTGAAACCTCAATTTCGACGTTTAAAGAACAAAATTCTCTTTTAAAATGTCAATTTTGAAGTTTAAATGTCCAAATCCATTTTCAAAATGTTAGTTTTAACGTTTAAACGTCACCTTACATCTTTAAAATGTCAATTTTGACGTTTAAACGTCACTTCTCATCTTTAAAATGTGACTTTTGATGTTTACAGATCAAAATTTTGTTTCAAAATGTCAATTTTGACGTTTAAATGTCAAAATCCATTTTTAAAATGTCAACTTTGACGTTTAAATGTTAAAATCCATTTTTAAAATGACAATTTTGACGTTTAAACGTCACTTCTCATCTTTAAAATGTGACTTTTGATGTTTACAGATCAAAATTTTGTTTCAAAATGTCAATTTTGACGTTTAAATGTCAAAATCCATTTTTAAAATGTCAACTTTGACGTTTAAATGTTAAAATCCATTTTTAAAATGACAATTTTGACGTTTAAGAATAAAAATTTTCTTTCAAAACCTCAATCTTGACGTTTAAATGTCTGAATCCATTTTCAAAATGTCAAATTTGACGTTTACAGGTCAAAATTCTTTTTCAAAATATCAGCTTTAACGTTTAAATCTAGAAATTCATTTTCAAAATGTTACTTTTGACATTTAAACGTCACCTTTCACTTTTAAAGTGTCAGTTTTGACGTTCAAACGTCACTTTTCATCTTTAAAGTGCTACTTTTGACGTTTAAAGATATAAACTTTCTCTGGAAATGTTAATTTTAACATTTAAACGTCACTTCTCATTTTTAAAGTATCACTCTTGACGTTTAAGGATAAAACTTCTCTTTTGAAACCTCAATTTCGACGTTTAAAGATCAAAATTCTCTTTCGAAATATCAATTTTGACGTTTAAACGTCACCTTTCATCTTCAAAGTGTCAATTTTGAGGTTTAAAGGTCAAAATTCTCTTTCGAAATGTAAATTTTGACGTTTAAACGTCACCTTTCATCTTTAAAATGTCAATTCTGACGTTTAAAGATCAGAATTTATAAAGTACATAGTTCAACTAGTTA
The DNA here is from genome assembly GCA_036711955.1 of Digitonthophagus gazella. Lineage (NCBI taxonomy): Eukaryota > Metazoa > Arthropoda > Insecta > Coleoptera > Scarabaeidae > Digitonthophagus > Digitonthophagus gazella. Next base: position 37,288,298 of record JASCIT010000005.1, on the reverse strand, counting down.
TTGTTAACCCCTTAAGGACCAGACCCGAGATATCTCGGGATAGAGTGTACGGTTTTAAATGGCCGTAAAAAAATCGGTCCTTAAAGGGTTAATTATAAAAAAAAACGCAATTTTCATCTAATAAATTCACGATTTACTTCAAATTCAGTATAGTTTGTCGATTTTAAGTGGAAATTAAATAATTATTTTCTATAAAATGATCCTAATGTGAAATGAGCTTTCAGTTTTCAAAGAGATATCAAGACAATCAAAAAGTACTTTTTTTTTAAACTTGTATGAACTTAATACGAAGAATTTTCAACGCCACTGTACATTAAAGCCAAGAAATGTGTTGCCGGTAAAGAAGATTTTCTTTTTCAAGCAGTTTATATTTGAACTGTCAATTTTGCAATTTTAAGAAGCGTCGTTTTCATGTCCGAGCTTCTTTAAGAATTTTACGCGGTAAAAATCGTTTTGAGCGTGTCACTTTTACTCGTGTTAGTTAGTTAATAGTTCAATCTAAGTGTTTTCCGGTTTTAATTTAAGGTAAGTGATATCATTTGAAGAAAATGAGTGTTTTTGATACAGCGTTATCACATTATCATAAGTGAGTTGTGCGCATGCGTTAAATATTCTTTCAAAAATGGCTCTAATAAGGTTAATAATATTTAGAAAATTAGTTTTTTTTCTCTCTATTATTTTAATTTTCTTTAATTTCAGTGTGTGTTTGTGTTTTTGGAAGGTGTAGCAAAGATGCAGCTGTCGTCGGATTGCTATTTTGCGATTGCCAGGAGGTATAAAATTATTGTAATTTAATGTAAATAAAGACGATATAAAACTTTTCTTTTTTTCTATTTTTTTAGTTAGTTGTTGAGGAAACGGCATTCGCTTGGTAAGTCTTTATGCATGCTTTTACTAGTGTTTTATAAACAAATTGCTACTTTTATGTAGTAGAAAATGATATATGCTATTTAGTTACTTTCCAACATTGGTTAACGTTGAAAGAAATAACTAATCATGCATATTTTAGAGTTTAAACTATGTTCGATTTACACGGTTTTACGTATAGCAAATACGTTTTTCAATTTACACGGTTTTCTGTGGAACCTATCTTTCGTGTAAATCGGGGGATAGGTGTATTTGATTAGTTCTACACTACTATCTAAGATCTTGAAAATGATGTCGCAATGAATTTATTCAAGGATTGGAATTGCTTAATAAAAAGCGCTAATAAATTATTGCTTTATCATTCCTAGTTGATGGACCAATAAAAAAGTATATGACTCCGTAATAAAGGTAGTTAAGTGCCAACCATTTGAGCACGTTTCTAAAGAAGTTAATGAATCGTAAACCACAATAGGTTTTTTTTTTATTTTTTTTATAGAAAATTTTATAGAAAATCTCCCTTATAAAACTTACTTGTTTAATATTTCCCTTCTCATTTTTTCTCCTTGATATCCAGAACCTCTAACATCAACATAAGCAACAATGTAATTTCTTGTACTGGCTAAATACCAAGCCCAGGATGCATCCCATTTTTCTGTAACAGACTGAGCACCAGGTTTTGAATCACTACAAAACTAAAAGTTAAAAAGAGAATTGTATTTTATTCTAAAAGATTCCATACATATATAAAATCATTGGAAAAACTACTTCCTCGTATTCTCGAAGTGCTGGCGGTAAAAACAACTTCACTTGAGCTTGATACTCATCTTCTAAAATCACCGAAATCCTTTTTATTTGTGGCATGGCGTACTCCATAGTTTCGTTTCTTAAATTCGTTCCGAAATTAAGAACAGCAATCCGGTAATTTGTAGAAGTTTCCACGAGGAAGACAACTGGCACATCAGGACCAAGACATTCCTGTATGTAATATTTATACGAATGGCTGAATATCACGTTGTTATAGTCACATTTGTAATGAGCCATTAAAGAATTATTGTATACGGTTTCATTTATAAATTCACCATCAAAAGTTTTATTAAGATCGATTTGTGGTCGACACGTTAAACACGTCCACGGTTGAGTAGAGTTGTAATCTCCCACTTTGAATAAATGTCGAACAGCCGGCTCCTTCTCATTTGTAGCAATAGCGTAGATAACGTGAGCTTCCTCATCCCAAGCTAATATCTTGGTTATTTCAAAAGCACCGTGTGTTATAGGAAAAACATTATAATCGTAAATTTGGCAAACGTGCATGTAATGTCCGTTGTTACCGTCTCGAACCGGAAGTCTGGCCAACGCTTGAGTTCCGTTATTAGAAAAGACCGGATGGAATATCGGCTCCGTCCATCCGCACGTTTCCTTTTCCACGTGAAACTGGAACAAAGGGTCAGTTTTTACTCGGTGTCCGTACAAAGCGAACTATGGTGGAATTTCAAACTTCGTACGATATAAGGGAAATGATGCGATCCTTGGGGAAAGAACATTCGCTTTTATCCCGAGTACGGAGAAGGAATAAAGCAAATGCGTTGAAGTCTGAGATTTTTTTTTATTTTTTAGAAAATTCGTTTGAGTCAGAATGGTAAATGACTGCCATTTATAAAATTTAATAGAAACGTATATTTAGTTTTAAAATTAAAATCAGTTAATAAGAAGGGTTTTAATTAAAAGTTAGGATTTATTTTAATAGCTGGATTTTTAAATTAAGGAACATTCACTTTTAACAAGAATATTAAAGTTGTGTACCTCGATATACGAGTGCCTTAATATACGCGTCTTTTGAGATACGACCCTCCAAACGGACGATATTTTGCTTTGAGATGAGACCAAGATTTAAGATACGAGGAATCGCACACTACACAATGCCCCTGCTCACCCACCAAATTTAGAAGATGATTTACTCGAAGAGTTTAAGTTTATAAAGGTTATCTACCTACCACCCAACACCACTCCTATCTTCCAGCCGATGGATCAGCAGGTGATTTCTAATTTTAAGAAGATGTACACCAAGCACATTTTTCGGTGCAGTTTTGAAGTGACGGAGGATATAAACCTTACGCTTCGAAAGTTCTGGAAGGACCACTTTAACCTCGTGATATGCCTAAGAATTATTGATCAGGCTTGGCTGGAAGTTACGGGGACCTTAATCTCTGCATGGAAGAAGTTGTGGCCTGAGGTTATAGCTCGAAGGGCCTTCGAAGGATTAGAACCCGAAGTGTCAGTGGTAAAGGAGATGGTTTCTCTGGGAAAATCCATGGGTCTGGAGGTGGATGAGAGAGATGTGAATGAACTTGTCGAGGAATAGTCTCAGAAGCTGACAGCCGAGGAGTTACACGATCTACATTCGCAGCAGTATACCGTGGTTCAACGAAAAAATAGTTTTGAAGAGGAGCCAGAGATGGAGGAGGTTATCTCTACAAGAGATATAAAGGAGATGTTGGGAATGTGGGAGAAAGTTGTAGAGTTCGTGGATAAAAATCACCCCGAAAAAGTTGCAATTGGTGCATCGGAGTTTTCCGCGAACCTTGCCTAACTCATGCCTAACACATTTTTCTTATTCAAAAACACTTAAGAAACACTGAGGTGGTGTTTTGTCAAGATATGCGCATTTAAAAAAGGTGGGAAAAATGTTTTTTCGCTCATAACATTTTTTGGACAAAATTTGAATCCAAAAATTAAAAATTATAAATTAAAAAATCGTATTATAATCTCATTTTTAATAAAAATGGAAGAAGACGTAGTTTACATCTGTTACAATACCAATTGATTGATGTGGTGGGGCACGCTTTGTTTAAAACATCTGGCACTGGTTATCAGGTAAATTTCAACCCTAAAACTCGGCCGGTTCTATGTTTTAAAAATAGCGATAGAACAAAAACCTGTTTTCAAAACATACTTAGAGTTTCACTCGAATAAACTCGCGTACAACAACAAAATAAATCATTATTCCGTTATTTCTTGCGCTTCTAAAATCATCGTCTCGTTTAGTCTCTAGTAAAAAAAATAAATAAAAAAAAATACGTGTAAGTTTTCGGTTTGTTTGTGTTGTAAGTGATAAATTAATAGATTCTTTTAGTGGGTGTGATGGTCATTTTTAAGTCTAGAAGACGGCAGATTGATACTTTGTGAATGCTAGAAGGTATAAAATTATTATTTTAGTCAAAAATTTTTGTATAAGTATTTCATGTTGTTTCATTTTTTAGATTAGAAATTCAGAAAACAGCATTCACCCGGTGAGTCTTATTCACACTTACTATCGATTACAAATTGGTCAATTTATAAAAATTTATATCTAAGAAACCAATTGTTGTTGAAATTTGAAAATTGATGTAGGATTTGAAAATTGATGTGAGGATTTAGACAGAACTTCGTCTCTATTTTTATCAAAGATGAATTTTCTACAACTTTTAGTTTTTTCGTCAGAAAAGAAAATGTAACTTAATGTCGATCAAAATTTGTCAACTTTTAAAAATTCATGTTTAGAAAACTAATTATTCTTAAGATTTAAAAATTCAGAAAGATTTAGATTGAACCTTAGTTTTTATTTTTACCAAAGATAAATTTTCTACGACCTGTAGTTTTTTTCCATAGAAGAGAAAATATCACATAAGGTCCTTAATGGCAACTTGTTACATGAAAATTTCTAAAAATTAAGTTCTAAAACTTGAATTTTCTTTAGATGACATTGATTTACTAATAGGTTAAGGATCGGTTTATTCATCTTATTGTTAGATAGATTTAAATGGGTTTTAAGCATTTCTTCACTGGAAATGTGATTTTGTTCAGAGTAAGGCCTGTATTCAGAGACGTAAGTTAAACAGCTCCTCACCGAGATTTTTTGCTCAAGTGCGTTTACCTGCTTTGAGAGTTGAGCAAAAAATCTCGGTGAGCAGCTGCTTACTTACGTCTCTGAATACGGGCATAAGTTTCAAAGTTGCCCATAAGTGCTCTATTGGGTTGAGATCTGGCGATTGGGGTGGAGTTTTTAATTGATTTGTTGCATTATATAATAACCATTCCCTCGTTCTCATGGCACAATGTTTAGGATCATTATCCTGTTGAAAGATGAAGTTATAATCCTAATTTTTCAACACTGGGCTTCAAATTTCTGTTTAATATTTTAATATAGGCGAGGTGATCCATTTTTCCATCTATAAAGTCAGATTCCCAACCCCATTTGCCGACATACACCCCCACACCATTACACAACCTTCTCTATACTTAATAGTTGGTTTTAAGTTTTCATGCTCCCATGCCTTACCTTTTTCTCTGCACACCATTTGTCTTTTTTTAGTCTCAAAAAGTTCAAATTTTGCCTCATCAGTCCATATAACTTTATCTCAAAATTCTTGGGATTTATAAATGTAAGCTTTTGCAAATTCTAATTTCTTTCTTTTATTAATTTCACTAACCCACGGTTTTTTCCTAGCTCCACGTCCATGGTATCCATTTTTTCGTGTAACACGATGTATAGTTTCCACACTAACTTTCTTTTTTGTATCCGTTCGAATGTTCTCACACATATCTCGGATACTTGATTGAGGATTTTCCTTAATCTGCTTCAATATGCTTTTTTCCTCTCTACCAGATTTTTGGACGTCTTGTTCTAGGTTTATTGTTTAGGTTTTTTTCATTAGTAAATTTTTTTATTGTATCTTGAATTGTAGCGCTAGGTATATCAGTATCCCTATATATTTTTCTTTGTGAATGCCCCTTTTCAAACAACGAAACTATGAGTTTTCGTTTTGGAAGGCTTCTTTTTCGATTTTTGGGCATTTTTACCAAAATAGGATGAGCGATTTGCTGTTACATTTATGATATACGTAGTAAGAAATAACTATTGGTTGTATTATTTAATTCTTAAGTAATATGGTGTTAAATGTGAAAACTTGCCAGGCGGCCTGATACTTTTGGGAGCAAGTGTAAATAGCAACCCAACCAGCAACAAGTGATATTGTCATTTGATGACATTTTACATATAATCAAATGATGTCTCTTAGAATGGAGCAATCCGATATCGCAAATATAGAGGTGATTGCTTCAAGTGGCAATATCAATTGTTGTTGGTTACTAGTTGCTTGTTGCCTCAGTGTGAGACCCGCCTTAATATAATTTGTTTTGGCAAAAAAAAAAAACAATTCAGAATGAAACTTTAGAATGGTTTCTTAAATTTTTTGTTGTTGAAACAGCAAGAAATCAATACAACTTATAAAATAAAATATGCTCTGAAATGAAATGCTATTAACATTTTTCCATTAAGCTTTAAACGATTCTGAATCGAGATTGAAAAATGCTTTTGAGGAATTTTTTTTTTTTTAGCGAATTCAACTTTTGTAAAAAGATGTTTTATAAAGGACGTAAAAAATTTATATCGACCTCGACGATGAAAAAGAGGAGCTTAAAAGTTTCTTTTGGCTACGCACTACATATCGGTAAATGTTTTCCCCTAAAAGCTATTTTGTTTACGAAAAGCCGACGGTGGTGGTGAATCGACGTTAAATTTACGGTGCCGCGCCATCGTCGTAAAAATCGGCTCCGTCGTATGCAGATCGTGTAAAAGGAGTGTGTTTTCATGATAACACGGACGCGCGCTTTTCGTATTTATAGAAATATTTTATGGGGAAGTTATTTTTGGGTACTCTTTTTCAAAAAAAAAAAACAAAAAAATCAAATCGTATGAAAAAAGTCGATACTTAGTTTCCATCTCTGGGGAAAACAGTAAAGAACAAAGAAACTGTCGAAACTTGGCACATACTCACATCGGTGCAATTGAAATTGTTCTGTGCCCGACAGCTGAGGATCACCGAAACGTTCTGCCTTCGATTGAGCCACACCAGAGCAACGTCGTGATCGCCATAGAAACTGGCGCTTGTTAGATAGCTGCCGTTTTCGACGCTCGACGTCGGTCGCAGCTGTACCGGGAACAAATATTTCGGGGCGCTCAAGTTAACGATCCAGACGGTCACCTCGGGGTTGTCACTCTCAACCTACAAATAATAAAAAACGTTATACATCCTACCCAAACAACTTTACGATTTTCATAATGAAACCGTACGTTTACGAATCGTAAAAGCAAAGAGAAAAATATTTTGTAAGATTTTAAATCGGGCGTCGATGGCGTAAAGAAATAAACCGAGGCGTTCACCGTGACGGTAGATTTATTATTCTCACTAAAGCTGCCTTGCAAAGAAGTAAGCTCGTCACGTCTACCGGAGTAGATGGATCGGTTCTAAAAGGTACGATTGCACGCGTATATGTCGTTTGTAAAAGCTGGATTTTCCCTCAAAGAGAAAAGGAAATAATTTAAAATCAATTTAACCAAGGAAATTTAAAAAAATATAAACGTAGTATTTTCACATTATCTTTTATATCAGCTTTATAACATATTTATAACATATCGATTACAATTCAATTTTATTGTTTCGTTCCTAACGACATGAAAATCGCCGTAAAGGGATTTTCTCACCAGATTCGCAACATCCCTTCTCTTCCTTTATTGATTTTCCTTTGGCAAATGCCTCCTTTTCGGAAGTCAGATATACACTGCAATTTAGTTCGAGAGGAAACGATCGAATCTTTCTCATTCAACCTTATAACAGTGGCATCGTAAAAATCATATCTGTTTATACCTTCAAATTTTATAACAAATATTTACGTAACTGGACACATTTCATTGAGTAGGCAGTTGAGAATTTTTAGGGAATAGTTTATTTTATTATGTAAATCATCGGGTTCTTATATAAATTTATTAAGTACTAAATAAAGATTTTAGGTAAAAATAGTAACACGGTCCAAATTAAAATGTTTGAAATACTTTCACGTAGAATTTTTTAATGCATTACTTCGTTCGGGTTGTATATTTTTATTAAGGACTAGTTTAGTTTTATTTTTAGTATTTTTCTAAAAAAAAAATTTATTGTTTTTTGGTTGAATTGATCAACATTTTGGTAACTTTGGTGGAAGCTAAATTTAGTAAGTTTTTGGTGGAATTAAAAAAAAAATTGGTAAATTTTTGGTGGAATTTTTACAAATTTTGTAAGTTTTTTGGTGGAATTTTTAAAAAATTTATTATTTTTGGTAGAATTATTAAAAATCTTTAGTAACTTTGGTGGAATGTTTATGAATTTACTACGTTTCTGATGGAATTTTCAAGGTTTTAGTTAATTTTTAATGAAATTGTTTCTAATTTGATTGATTTTTGGTGGAATTTTAAAAGAATTTGGACATTTTTGTGGAATTCTTAAAAAATTTGGTAAGTTTTTGGTAGAATTGTTAAAAATGTTGACAACTTCGGTGTAATTTTTAGGATTCTTGTAAGCTTTTGGTGGAATAAAAGAAATTCAGTAAGTTTTGAGTGTAGTTGTTAAATATTTTAATAGCTTTGGTGGAATTTTTGCGAATTTTATTCATTTTTTGTGGAATTTAAAAAAAAATCAGCGTTTTTGGTAAAATTCTTATAAATTTAGTAAGTTTTTGGTGGAATTAAAAAAAAAAATTAGTAAATTTTTTGTGGAATTTTTAAAAAATTCATTATTTTTAGTAGAATTATTTAAAATCTTTAGTAACTTTGGTGGAATGTTTATGAATTTACTAAGTTTCTGATGGAATTTTCAAGGTTTTAGTTCATTTTTAAAGAAATTGTTTCTAATTTGATTGATTTTTGGTGGAATTTTAAAGGAATTTGGACATTTTGGTGGAATTTTTAAAAAATTTGGTAAGTTTTTGGTAGAATTGTTAAAAATGTTGATAATTTCGGTGTAATTTTTAGGATTTTTGTAAATTTTTGGTGAAATAAAAAAAAAATCAGTAAGTTTTGAGTGTAGCTGTTAAGTATTTTAATAGCTTTGGTGGAATTTTTGCGAATTTTATTCATTTTTGGTGGAATTTAAAAAAAAATCAGTGTTTTTGGTAAAATTCTTATAAATTTAGTAAGTTTTTGGTAGAATTAAAAAAAAATTAGTAAATTTTTGGTGGAATTTTTACAAATTTTGTAAGTTTTTTTGTGGAATTTTTAAAAAATTCATTATTTTTGGTAGAATTATTAAAAATTTTAGTAAGTTTGGTGGAATGTTTATGAATTTACTAAGTTTCTGATGGAATTTTCATGGTTTTAGTTCATTTTCAATGAAATTGTTTCTAATTTGATTGATTTTTGGTGGAATTTTAAAAGAATTTGGACATTTTGGTGGAATTTTTAAAAAATTTGGTAAGTTTTTGGTAGAATTGTTAAAAATATTGACAATTTCGGTGTAATTTTTAGGATTTTTGTAAATTTTTGGGGAAATAAAAAAAAATCAGTAAGTTTTTAGTGTAGCTGTTAAATATTTTAATAGCTTTGGTGGAATTTTTGCGAATTTTATTCATTTTTGGTGGAATTTAAAAAAAAAATCACTGTTCTTGGTAAAATTCTTATAGATTTAGTAAGTTTTTGGTGGAATTAAAAAAAGATTAGTAAATTTTTGGTGGAATTATCAAAAATTTTGACAACGTTGGTGGAATTTTTGCGAATTTTATTCATTTTTGATGGAATTTTTAAAAAATTCATTATTTTTGGTAGAATTATTAAAAATTTTAGTAACTTTGGTGGAATGTTTATGAATTTACTAAGTTTCTGATGGAATTTTCAAGGTTTTAGTTCATTTTTAATGAAATTGTTTCTAATTTGATTGATTTTTGGTGGAATTTTAAAAGAATTTGGACATTTTGGTGGAATTTTTAAAAAATTTGGTAAATTTTTGGTAGAATTGTTAAAAATGTTGACAATTTCGGTGTAATTTTTAGGATTTTTTTAAGTTTTTGGTGGAATAAAAAAAAATCAGTAAGTTTTGGGTGTAGTTGTTAAATATTTTAATAGCTTTGTTGGAATTTTTGCGAATTTTATTCATTTCTGGTGGAATTTAAAAAAAATTCAGTGTTTTTGGTAAAATTCTTATGAATTTAATAAGTTTGTGGTAGAATTTTTAAAAAATTCAATACTTTTTTGGTGGAATTATCAAAAATTTTGATAACATTGGTGGGATTTTTGCGAATTTTATTCATTTCTGGTGGAGTAAAAAAAATCAGTGTTTTTGGTAAAATTCTTATGAATTTAGTAAGTTTTTGGTGGAATTTTCGCAAATTGTATTAATTTTTGGTGGAATTAAAAAAAAAATCAGTATGTTTTTGGTGGATTTATCAAAAATTTTGACAACATTGGTGGAATTTTTGCGAATTTTATTCATTTTTGATGGAATTTTTAAAAAATTCAGTGTTTTTTATGGAATTTTTATGAATTTAATAAGTTTTTAGTGAAATTTTTCCAATTTTATTAATTTTTTGGTGGAATTTTTATAAAATTCAGTATGTTTTTGATGGAATTGTTAAAAGAGTTGGTAACTTTGGTGGAATTTTTATCAACTTTAATCATTTTTGGTGGAATTGTTAAAAATATTGGTAATTTTAGTAGAATTTTTATGAATTTGGTAAGTTTTTGGTGGTATTTTTTAAAAATCAGTTTTTAGTGGAATTATTCAACATTTTTGTAGCTTTGGTGGAAAATTGAAAAAATTTAGTACGTTTTTGGTGGAATTGTTAAAAATGTTGGTAACTTTGGTGGAATTTTTAAGAATATAGTAAGTTTTTTGTGGAATTTTTACAAATTTTATTGATTTTTGGTGGAATTTTTAAAAAATTCACTAAGTTTTTAGTGGAATTGTCTCCAAATTTAATAATTTTTGGTGAAATTATATTCAGTTTAACTAACTTTTGTGGAATTCTTATTATTACTTTTTTATTTTTTTGAAATTTTTAAGAATCTAATCAATTCTTGACGAAATTAATCTTAATTTTAGTATATTTTTTAAAAATTCAGCCAGTTTTTGGTGGAATTGTTAAAAATATTGGTTTTTCGTGGAATTTTTACCAATTTTATTGATTTTAGGTGAAATTTTTAAAAAGTTCACTAAGTTTTTAGTAGAATTGTCTCCAAATTTAATAATTTTTGGTGAAATTATTTTCAGTTTAACAAACTTTTGTGGGATTTTTATTATTACTTTTTTATTTTTGTGAAATTTTTAAGAATCTAATCAATTCTTGACGAAATTAATCTTAATTTTAGTATATTTTTTAAAAATTTAGCCAGTTTTTGGTGGAATTGTTAAAAATATTGGTTTTTCGTGGAATTTTTACCAATTTTATTGATTTTAGGTGGAATTTTTAAAAAGTTCACTAAGTTTTTAGTAGAATTGTCTCCAAATTTAATAATTTTTGGTGAAATTATTTTCAGTTTAACTAACTTTTGTGGGATTTTTATTATTACTTTTTTATTTTTGTGAAACTTTTAAGAATCTAATCAATTCTTGACGAAATTAATCTTAATTTTAGTATATTTTTTAAAAATTCAGCCAGTTTTTGGTGGAATTGTTAAAAAATTTGATAGCTTTGGTGGAATTTTTAGAAATTTTATAAGTTTTTGGTGGAATTATTAAAAAATTTAGTAGCCTTGGTGGAATTTTTACAAATTTACTTAAATTTTTAAAAAAGTTTAGCTTAGTTTCGTTTTTTTAAAAGGGATTCAAAACGTAACTTTCCAGATATATCCAAATTGCATTAAAAATAATGTTTTTGTTGTTGAAACATACTTTTAATAGTCTGATAGAAAAACTCCTTTTCAAAAAATAATTGAATCAATCTTGGGTCAAAGTGAAACCCAAAGTTTCCATTCCCCGACAGTAATGTTAAGGTTTGCCGCCACCTCAACCACCTGACGTAATTCCAAAGTTTCTTCGACACCACCAAACGCGGTTAATGCGGTATAAAGGAGTGTAAGCACGTTCTCGTACTCGAACCAGCTGAAAGGCAATTATTACTTGGCCCATTTCTTTTCGTTCGGCTTTCAACGATCGATTATTCCCTATTTTTTAGCGATACTTCACCAAAACGCCCTTGACTTCCATTCTTTAAAAGTAGGGTGTTTTTGTCGAGGAGAACACGGCCGGCAACTCAACTACTTCTTTCGAAATTAAGACGTTGTTGCTGAGTTTCGTTTCATTTCATTTGTTGGCTCTTTACCAAACGTGCAATTTATATGACAACCTCCAGCTTGTTTACCGCTTGTTACTTCCACTTATATAACTTTGTAACAATAAATTTCCTCCATTATAGTTGAATTTATTAACTTCCGAGCTTTAGGTACAATAATATAGCGACGAAAATCATAAAATAACGACGATTTGCGCAATACACTCTATGCATAACTCCCGTAAGTCGGATCACCTAGTTATAATCTCTAATTTTCATATTTTTAGCCAATCCACTAAAGTAAAAAGAAAAACCATTAAACCTACCACTTGTAATGCACTTAACAATTTTACGATTGTAACTGTGATTGATTTCGATTTTGTGGATGATTATCACTACGATTCATATGTCAGGATGAAATTATTTATCGATGAACTAGCCCTAGTTGAATCTTTTGCTTTTCCTGAGAGAGCTCTATCTTGTAAGCATGCAAGCAACTTTATGGGTATATGAGTTGTTTGGTTTCAAATCCCCTTAAATCCAAATTTTTCAATTTTGAGAAAACGTCAAAAGAGTATTTTGGGATGATTTTGGCGTTATTAATTCAACCGTAATTTATTTTTTATTAGAAGACTTACTGAAGTTTTAAAAATTCTATAACCACGTCTTTTGAAATAGATATAAAAATCACAAAGTGGATTTAAAAATGTTGTTTGGTTGCGTTTGCTACCAAACTATGGATTAAGGCTCATTTGAATCTGAACAAAATGGATTAGGCATGAATTGAAAGTGAATCAAATCTCTTTGTAGCTAATAACAGGAAACTTTATTTTTTGAAAGATATGTTATTTAAAAACTGTCCTTAAAAAATTCTTAAACTCTAACATCAGGTATATTTTCGGTTGATTCACATAAACTAGGCTCTTCGTCGCCTATTCTCGGGAATCGCCAGGAATATTATTGTTCTGAAATTTTCCCAACACATCTCTATAATAAGCCAAATTTTCTACCTCTCTCCAGTTCTTTCCATAATATTTGCTTAACAAGTTATTTACATCTCTCATTTTCAGATCTTTTGGTTTCACTCCGGTAGGAATTTTTTTTTGCTGGATATTCATGGCGGTTTGGTTTTTCCTAAAAACTCCTTTGAATCTATTGTACAGTTTTTGTAACTGCGCATCTATTGAAAATGAATTTGGTGGGATTTGAATCTAAAGGCTGTCTATTTGATTTGAATTTTTAAGGGATTCGCGCGTTCTTTAATACAAATCATTGAGTATTTTATAGAAAACAACTTTTTCTAACAGGTGGCGTATAAATCTCATTTTTGCCCAAAAATGGATTTAGGGGATATTGAAACCAGACAACTCAATTGTCCACGTGCTATTTGGTCAATCATTAACAACAATCGCCAGGCTACTACCACACAAAATAATTCAGCGAGTATCTCTCCTTTACAGTTCAACGATTTTTTACTTAATATTCCTGGTGAGCTATCTAGTCAAATTAAAACATCTGATGACCCCTTGGCATGTGTGAAGCGAATTCCAGTTGTTGATTGACTGGTGAAAAACCGTTCAAATTTCGAGAGGTCTCTCAAAACCAGGTTCTGGATGTCTTAGGTAGTTTTAAAACCAGAAGTAATGACTAGTACAGTATGAATATTTTAATGATTAAAAAATTGAAAATATAATCATTGAACCGCTCACCAGATTGATTAACCAATGCATACATGACTCTGTTTTTCCTGATGTTCTTAAGGCTGTTGTTGTACTGCCCATTCATAAAAAGGGCCCCATTGATAACCCTCCCAATTATCGTTCAATCAGCATTCTACCGGTGTTCTCTAAGATTTTCGAAAAGCTTCTCTACCTGCTTCTCGAGCAAAGGAATTGATAAAATCCTTTGAAATGTATAACCTGCTTAGTAATTGCCAATTTGGCTTTAGGGCTGGGAGATCTACCACTTTTTCCATAATGTGTCTCACATATCAGATAGTCGACTCGTTTGAGGGTTCGGAATTCTATTCAACTGCTTTTTTGGATCTATCTCAGGCTTTTGACTGTGTCTCACATGGCTTGCTTGTGTCGAAATATGTATAAACTCAATGGGTTTGCTTGCAGTTTATTGCAGTCTTATTTCTCCAATGGTATGCAATCTGTACGAATAGATTCGACGACATCAGAGCTTGGACATATCACCAGTGGCTTCAGGGTTCAATACTTTACGATTTATATTAATGAATTTAATGAAAATTTGGGAATTATCAACGCACAATAATTAATTAAGGAAATAATTAAAGAAAGGGTTTTTACCATTTAATGCGTTAAAAGAGAAAAAATGTCTCATTACTGCACTGGGATCCGAACCCAGGTCTTCTGCTTTCCGGGCAGACGTTCTAACCAGGAAATGCAGGAGGCCTGGGTTCGGAAGAAAGGGTTTTTACCACTTAATGCGTTAAAGGAGAAAAAATGTCTCATTACAGCACTGGGATCCGAACCCAAGTCTCCTGCTTTCCGGGCAGACGTTCTAACCAGGAAATGCAGGAGACCTGGGTTCGGATCCCAGTGCAGTAATGAGACATTTTTTCTCCTTTAACGCATTAAGTGGTAAAAACCCTTTCTTTAATTATTTCCTTAATTAACCCGGCGTGTGTATACTATATTTTTTGAGACACGGTGTGTATACTGGGTCTTTTAGGGCACAAGCATACTTTCAAAGTTTTCTAGGCTTTCAAAAATTCTAGAAAAATTCTGAGTTACTTATTGAAGCGTCTACTACATAGCCGAGCAGTTACCAAACTTTTTTTAGGGGGGGTAGCCGAAGCCTACCCTCTATTCATAAGAGAGAATTTCGAATTTCAAATTTTGACTGTTCCTTCAAAGACCCAGTGTACACACGGAGGGTTAATTATTGTGCGTTAATAATTCCCAAATTTTCATTAAATTAATATTTGTGCATTACCCACTTTCGGGGATAACGTTGACGTTGGTAAGTTTCTCGTGCGCATGTATTTGCGATAGTTACGTAGCCAGAAAATGTGAGAAATCTTATCGAGCTGCATAGTTCAATTGGTTAGAACGTCTGCCCGGAAAGCAGGAGACCTGGGTTCGGATCCCAGTGCAGTAATGAGACATTTTTTCTCCATTAACGCATTAAGTGGTAAAAACCCTTTCTTTAATTATTTCCTTAATTTATATTAATGACTTGCCTGATTCATCGAAGCCGAGCACACCTGTTCTTTATGCCGATGATACTACCATACTTACTAAGGGCAATTACCTCACAAATAATGAAACGGTCTTCAACCAAATCAGCTGCTGAGTTATGCAAAAAGGTGGTTTAGAGCAAACTTGCTGACCCTGAATGAGGAGAAAACGGTAAATCTAACCTTCTCTCTCAAGCGGGAGAATAATAATAAGGGTCAATATGTTGAATTTTTGGGTGTTTTAATTGATTCTGAGCTAACCTAAATCACAGGGAACAACTCGCTGCCCATCTATCTTTTTGTGTGTTTCTCCTGCGTCGGTTGTCTGAAATTGTCTGTCAGAAACTGCTCCTGACAACTTATTTTTCACTGTTTCAAAGTTACTTGCTTGAGCTTTATGGCCTCTTGGCTTAGGGTCATACAGTAATCGTTCATCGTGTCTTTTCTATCCAACGAAGAGCAGTTAGTGTTCTTGCTAGTCTAAGCTAAGGGGAGGAATGCCGAAACAGCTTCAAAAATCTAAAAATTTTAACTCTCCCCGTCTTTATATCTTTCAATCAGGCGGTTTCATTGCGTGTGGATAATTTTCTAAAACATGATCTGTTGCATGATTACGCCACTCGTCAACGAAGCAATCTCCTTTCGGCTCCCCTCTGCTTGAACAGGCCAAGGAATGCACAAAATTTTTATGGAATCCATTTTTATAATTTGTTGGATGCAAACTTTAGAGCAGTGTTTCCCAACCTTTTTGGTGCCATGCCCCATGTTAGCTTTCGTAATATTCTTATGCTCCCCTAAGGTTCCGCGAGGCCCCACAAAGTAAAAATGTGTTCACAATTTGGCTGTTTACATATGAAAAGAATATAAAGTTGAAACATTAAATCTATCTAAAAACATATCATGGGACACAATCGATGCCCAAGAAAAAAAGGTCACACGTTTTTAAAGTAATAATTTTTAATCGATATCTTCACATAAGAAACTTTTATTATACCTTTTAGGAATAAATCAGTAGGAAATTTTTTACGAAACAGAATAACAACATTTTCGAAATATATCGTGAAAAACCGCGAGATGCCGCGTCGGGCGCTATTGAGACACTTGAAGACTTTCCTTATTGATGCTGATGTTTACAATTTTAATGAGTTTTTTCACACCGCACCAATTTTACAATCCAGTACTTAATTTGAGGACTTCAATAGTTGTTTTTTAGAAACTATTTCAATAGTTTTTTTTGTTCTGTTTTTTGTATTATTATGTATTACTATGTAATTTAACATTTGAGTTGATTTGACTTAAATAAAATTTCTAGGCAAAGAATTTTATTAAATAACTTTGTAAGTAAAAATAAAACTTTAAATGAATTACATGTTTTATAATACATATTCAGTTATGATGTGCATATGGAGACGAGTATAAGCTGATTGCGTCCCAGCTGTGATAATCTGATTATAAAATGTTGTTATAATAGCATAGCAGCATTAAGTTTAATGAACAAATCCATTTCGATGTCATTAACGCACCCTATTAACGCAAGATTAGATTTTCTAGTACCCCATTACAGGTAAAACGCAAAATGGCGTTAACATCGACCTTGATTAAAATTTATGTTGTAATCGAAACGGTATTGATATGGAAATATTTTGTTTTATTAATTGAAGTATCAATACATTCATTTCAATTTTGAGTCATAAATAACAGTGCTATTTTTTCTATGTTTTGTATCACTTTTTGATAAAAAAATCTTTCTAGGGGAATTTATGTGAAATGTAAGAATGATTTTTGATTATAATCCAATCTAATTTAATCCAACCTAACTTAACTCTTATATGTGCCCATAATTATGAAAGTGGTCTAACAATAAGTCAAAATTTAAAAAAAATGAGTTTATCACTTATTTCACACCACATTATTTTAAACTAAATTTATTGAATGTAATTTTTGCGATATCGACAAAAATGAACCTTTAGTTAGTGGTTGTAATTTCAACGTTATACGGAATTCATTTAGTGTTAATTATGAAAGTGGTCTAAGTCAAAAATCATCAAATTTATATATTGAAAAATGATATTGAAACGCTAGACCATAAATTTTTGGTATCGGGTCATTTCTTTCTACCAAATGACCGTGATTTTGGTTTAATAGAAATGAAAATACAAAAAGCAAATTTCTTATACAACCCTGAGCATTATTATGAATTGATAGAAATGTGTAGAAGAAGAAATACACTTTCGATCAAAACGAATGTCACAGTCGGATGTTATTTCAATGAAATCACTAGAAGAATTATCAACAAGAAGAGTAAAAAATACCTCAGGCGAATCTGCCTCTTGGCTGCAAATTCAGTGGATGAGATTCTTGAAAAATGAACTTTATAAAATGTTTTATAAAACTTCTTTAGATTATTCTGAATTCCACGTTTTGGATCTTTCACCTAAAAGAGGAAGACCAAAAATATACGGAAATATTACATTACTTCCATTACACACCTACATTAGACCAGCAACAGAAGAGAAACATAAAGATATTATATGTTTACTACCATACACCCTTCCAGTTTTTCAAGAACATTTTAAAAATCATAAAACCTCGGAATGATAAAAATGGATTACTTTTTAATTAATAAATATTCATAAATTATTTTATTAAAGTTATTGTTTTAAATGAAACTTATAGTTCTTTACTGCTCTAAGTAATTTATTGGACGTTCAGTTAATTTTGAAAATGGTCTAAGTCAATTCAAGTTTTAAAAATAATATTTTAGTATGAAATTCACACAAAATTTCATATTCATAATAAATTTCCATTAATCAAGACTAATAAAATTATAAATTAATATGTCGTGTAACGTGAAAATATTTTTTAATTCGTTCAAATACAATTCATGAAATATCTCGAAACAAAAAATATATGACTTAGACCACTTTCATAATTATGGGTACATATCATTGTTATATTCATTTATTAAGTTTGGATAAATGGACTTTCCTACTCTCAACATATTGATGGGTTTGTTCTATTCCCTTTAGTTTAATTTGATTAAATCTAAGCCAATTTAGTCGTTGTTGTTCCAAGAATCCTTCAAGCTGTGGTACAGTAAAAATCATTTATTTTTCTTCTTTTCAAGATTGTAAAAAATTCGGTGAAAAAATTTTGATTTTAAAACTATCAAAAATAAATTGTGTTCTTAGAATGTGTAAAGTTTAAATTAGATTTGAATAGACCTTAATAGCAACCTAATTCAAGTCAATAAAAATTCTTAAGGTAAGGTTCTTATACTTTTTTTTTTATTTTACCTCTTATTATTTCTTATTTTAAATTGGATCGCGTTTAAATGCTCAGTCTTTTTATACCTTATTGCTCAGTAAAAAGTACTAAACACTCAGTATTTAATTTTAAACATGTTAAGTATAAATACAAAAAATGCTAATTCTCAGTAAAATATTTGAAATGTTAAACATATAAAGCATAGTATGAAATTTAATAACTCCCAATAAAGAATTACGACTGCTTAATGGGTATCAAGTAGATCAGTAAATGTGAGGCGCTCCTTTAACTGGTTGGCAACACTGACATCGCAGATCACCATTTACAGTGCTCACCGTGTGTTCATCTAACCTCAAAATTGTTCATCAAAATTTTAGATTAAAAATGAATAAAATACCTCATTACGAGAGTGATAAAAGAGAAAGTGAACACAAAGAAAGTGGTTTTTTGTTCAGGCAAAAATTATCGATGACTTTGGGAATTTGTTAAATTTTTTTTGGGAACAACTACAATTAATTTGATTTGTTTAATATAAAATAGATACTTTAACTTATTTCTATTCAAAAAATCTTTTCAAAATTTTCATAAATAAACTCAATGAAATTTTTCAAATTTGTTTAAATTTTGTTGAATTTGGAAAAAATCATCGATGACTTTGGGAATTTTTTAAATTTTTTTGGGAACAGTTACAGTAAGTTTGGTTTGTATTGCATAAAATAGATACTTTAATGTATTTCTATATAAAAAATCTTTTCAAAATTTTCATAAATAAGCTCAGTACGATTTTTCAAATTTGTTCAAGTTATATTGAATTCGGGCGAAAATCATCGATGACTTTGGGAATTTTTTTATGTTTTCTGAGAACAATTACAACGAATTCGATTCATTTAGCATAAAATAGATGCTTTAATGTACTTCTATTTAAAAAATCTCTTCAAAATTTTCATAAATAAACTCAGCACGATTTTTTAAATTTGTTCAAGTTATGTTTAGTTTGGGCAAAAATCGTCGATGATTTTGGTTTTCTTTAGGAACAGCTACAATTAATTGGATTTGTTTTATATAAAATAGATACTTTAATGTATTCCTATTCCAAAAATCTTTTCAAAATTTTCATAAATAATCTCAGTGTGATTTTTTTTTAAATTTTCAGGTTATATTGAATTTGGCCAAAAATCATTAATGACTTTGGGATTTTTTTTATTTTTTTCGTAAAAAGCTACAGTAAATTTGATTTGTTTAACATAAAATAGATATGTTAATGTATTTCTATTTAAAAAAGCTTTTCAAAATTTTCTTAAATAAGCTCAGTACGATTTTTCATATTTGTTCAATTTTTTTTAGGTTCGGGCAAAAATCGTCGATGACTTTGGGAATTTGTTAAATTTTTTTGGGAACAACTACAATTAATTTGATTTCTTTAACATAAAATAGATACTTTAACCTATTTCTATTCAAAAAATCCTTTCAAAATTTTCATAAATAAACTCAATGAGATTTTTCAAATTTGTTTAAATTTTGTTGAATTTGGGAAAAAAATCATCGATGACTTTGGGAATTTTTTAAAATTTTTTGGGAACAGTTACAGTAAGTTTGGTTTGTATTGCATAAAACAGATACTTTAATGTATTTCTATATAAAAAATCTTTTCAAAATTTTCATCAATAAGCTCAGTACGATTTTTCAAATTTGTTCAAGTTATATTGAATTCGAGCGAAAATCATCGATGACTTTGGGATTTTCTTTATTTTTTCTGAGAACAGTTACAATGAATTTGATTTATTTAGCATAAAATAGATGCTTTAATGTATTTATATTTAAAAAATCTTTTCAAAGTTTTCATAAATAAACTCAGCACGATTTTTTAAATTTGTTCAAGTTATGTTTAGTTTGGGCAAAAATCGTCGATGACTTTGGTTCTTTTTAGGAGCAGCTATAATTAATTTGATTTGTTTTATATAAAATAGATGCTTTAATATATTCCTATTCCAAAAATCTTTTAAAAATTTTCATAAATAAACTTTGAGGGATTTTTCAAAATTCTTCAATTTATACTAAATTCGAAAATTATCGATAACTGGGATTTTTTTTTTATTTTTTTTTGGAAACAGCTACAGCAAATTTGATTTGTTTAACATAAAATAGATACTTTAATGTATTCCTATTCCAAAAATCTTTTCAAAATTTTCATAAATAAGCTCACTCACAGTCAGTGCGATTTTAAAAAAAATTTCAGGTTATATTGAATTTGGCCAAAAATCATTGATGGCTTTTGGGATTTTTTTTATTTTTTTCGTAAAAAGCTACAGTAAATTTGATTTGTTTAACATAAAATAGATATGTTAATGTATTTCTATTTAAAAAAGCTTTTTCAAAATTTTCTTAAATAAGCTCAGTACGATTTTTCAAATTTGTTCAAATTTTTTTGGGTTCGGGCAAAAATCGTCGATGACTTTGGGAATTTTTTAAATTTTTTTGGAAAGAGCTACGATAAATTTGATTTGTTTAGTATAAAATAGATGGATTAATGTATTTCTATTTAATTTTTTTTTAATTTCCAGAAATAGTCTCAGTACGATTTTTTTAATTTATTCAAGTTATGTTGAGTATGAGCATATTACTTTTTTAAAAGTAATTTCGATTTTTTACTGATTATTTGGTATAATTAACAGTTAAGATTTGTACTGAATATTTACGATTTTTACTGAGCGTTTAGTATATTGACTCTGCATTTAACATTGTTAATGGTCATTTAGTTTCCGTACTGAATATTTATATTAATACTGAGCGGTTAGTTTTTTACTGAGCAATTAAATAATATACTGTGTATGCCTACTTTACATTCAAGTGTAATACTGGGTATTTAATTTATACCCTTTCTTTATCCTCGTTTATAGAAACTAATATAATTTTTGGTAATAAAACAAATTTGACTCTCTTAACACAAAACAGGTTGGTTAAGATGGATTAAACCAGGGCTGCTCAAATAGTGCACAATGCACATGTGCCGTTTGAGGTGCGAATGTGCAGTGCACAATGCACGCGTTATGCAATTTTTTATTTTAAGGCGCAAATGGTAGGTCGCCTAGTTACGGTAATGTGACAGTTAAATAATGTCAAATAATTTGAGCTTTAAATAATTTAAGATAATTTTGTGTTCATATTTTTATTTTTAAAAGTTAAGTTTTGCGGCACAACGAACAATTATGTCATTACTGGCATTATTTCGAGAAGAAAGAACAGTATCAATAAATCACAGTTATAGAAATAAAAGGTGTTAATGGACATTTTTACCAATCTTTATCACCGTTAACAAAAAAGTTAAAATAATACGTTGTAATAATAAAATAAACTAAAATTCGTAAAATCTGAAGAGATTAGGATTAGTTAGTATCTGTAATTTTACGTTGTCATACGTGAACAGTATTATAAATAAATGCTTTATAATTTACAACTTGGCTTTTATAATTTTATTTTAATCTTTACATAAAAATGTAAGAGATTCCAAACCTCAAAAACTATATAAAAACTGTATATTATAATTCATAATATTTTGAGGTCATTGGTCACTTGAGCATGAATTTAAATGAACACATTATGTACAGGCCGTAATGAAAATGAGGCAAACATAAAATATCAACCCGTTGCTTGGCTACAATTTATCGTGAAGTAATGGGATATGGAGGGGGTGTGTCTCCAAGGTAGTAATGTGCACGTCATGCGCACAATGTGCTGTAAGTGCAATGCACATTGAGCAGCCCTGGATTAAACAAATGGGTTAAATTTAAATTAGATTAGAATAAACGTTGTAACCTAATTTAAGTTAATAAAAATTGTTAATGTAAGTTTCCTATACTTTTTTCTTATTTCATCGCCTATTATTTCTTATTTTAAATATCAAAAGCTCTTGATATACTGCGATTAAAGTTCCTCATCAATCACCTTTTCAAGTTTAATATTAGGTTCACTAGGTGAATGAAAATCACTTCATAAAAGCCCCGATATAAAGGAATAAAGTCTATAATTTATTATTTTTATTTCTCAACTCACTTACCTTTGGATATTTAATACTTTTTATTTCAGGGTACCTAGCTTTTGGATTTCCACTATCGTACCAAGTATATTTATATTCTCCAACTTTGGTATCGTTAAATGTAGCGTACATTAAGTACTGTCCATCCGGTGAAAACCATATCGTATGATCGGTCTTCAAAATTTCCGTTTCGTAAAGCCAATCGGGAACACCATTAAAAATATCCTTTCCTCCCGTCGACGTTATCCTACAAACCAAGTCTTTCTGCACTTTAGGCTTGTAGTAGATGTCGTTGTCGTGGACGAAGGCAATGGAAGTTCCATTAGTTGACCACGCGACGTATTTTAAAAAAGGCGCGTTATCGTCCAATTCTATGGGCGAAAGAGGTTTTGTAAGACTACAAGAAAAGAAAAAGGTACCATTAATTAGTTCAATTGAGTGTTGGACAGCTTTAGTGGTAGGCTATTTATTAATAGCCTACCATTTGTAAAGTATGCGTGCTTTACATGCTAAATTTGAAACCTTGATTAATCAACCATTTGGGTTATTTATCAGACAGAGCTGTTTTGTAAAGTGGCGCCTTTCTTTAAGTACTGGACATAAACCACGAATCAAGTTTAGCTACGTCGTAAACTGCGCGATCGTAAAAATTCTGCACTTTCATCCCACGGTGCAATTTCTGAGTTTTAATATGGTGAGCTGTAACCGCGTATGGATGAGACTTTAATATAACAGAATGTCGACTTCACAAGAATAGTCCACGATCCACGCTGAATATATGTATGTGTATGTGTTTATGCCATAAGTGCAAGGATGTATAAGCAATAAACCCAAAAGCAACGTACATTTATATCAACTTTTATTTCATTTTATGAAATCCATTTGGTTTATTTTTCGTATATCATCGTAAATTTAAAGAGAAATATTCATTTTTGAGTGCTTCATCTTGTTGATTTGCATAAAATTTTTATTCGTTTTATAGGTCGTAATAAAGTAATAAAATGTAGCAAAATATAAGATGTAAATTTATAAAATAAACAGAATCAAATAATTTAACTGTAAATATTTTTACAGTTAAATATTTACAGCTTAAGTAAATAATTAAAAATTTCGATTAATTTGATGAATTTATTCACAAAATAACCTATGTAGATTTAGTAACGCTAAATAGCAAATTTAGGTAACCCAATTTCAATTGGATAAATTAGGTGTTGAAATGTAGCTTATCCATTAAAATGAGTTAATTGTATTAAATGTACCTCATCAAACCCTAATCAAACAGTTAAAAGCCCTGCTAAATAGATACCCAATAGGAAAATGTTAGCAATTTAAATTATCCACTAAATTAACAAATTAATGTACTGTAAATCAAAAATTTTTGTTTAATACATAATAGAAAGTTCAGTATTTCACATAAACCCTATGTGGGCGATATAAATCCCGAAAGTGAAGTTAGTAACGTACCTAGAACAATTAGCCAACTGCATGGAAACTCTAAATCCGAAACTCCGGCAAACCACAGCCAAATGGTACCGCGACAGGATTAGTGGCTAAATGGGAAGCCAGGAAGTGTTAACTGTTGGACAATAATCATGGCGAACACACAACTTTCTGCATTGTTTATGTCGCAATGAGATAGTATTCAACATTGTTACTACAATTAATATTTTTATGATAGGTAAAAGTAGGTGTACAATACAAAAAGATGTATAGGTTACTTTATAAAAAACATTAAAGAAATCAAGATATTGAAAACCATAAAAATCAAAGCATTCAAATGATATCAAATAAATACTGTGTAAATGAATCCTAAAATCGTTGAAATCTGTTCTGAAAATTCAGACAGAATTTAGAAATCCTTAGCTGGAAGATACTGCTATTTAAATATCGATAAAGACATAGAAGCCTTGGGTAGATCTTGTGTTAGCTAGTTAGCTTGTGCTAACGTAAAAACAAATCCAAATAAAGTTCCCTTACATAAATGAGACATACCTGAAGATATTTGACAACGTATTCATATGGACTAAGCTGGACCATTTCAGGGTAAATAATTTTTTTATAATGGTTGACGCAAAATCAAAATGGCCAAACATCCTATGCACAAAAACTGCACCAACAGCAGCTTCAACAATTTTGATTAATGATGAAAGAAATATTCAACTGAAATCTGAATAATCTCCCAACGCAACTATTTTTAAATCGTAAAAATTTACAGACTTTTGTACCAGAAATGGAATAAAACAAAATGTTATAGCTCCAGGACATCCAGCAACAAATGATCAAGCTGAACGATACGTAGCAACCCTGAAGAAACAAAGCACTCTTCTACGAGAAAAGACTAATTATGCGATTCAAAGGGTCACAGAAGAACTTGATAGAATGGGACTTCAAGTAGCACCAGAAAAAACAGAAATCGTATTACTATAAGGAAGAAGAAAGCTAAAAGAATTACAACTAAAAATAAACGAAAATGAGATAAGGAGTGCCAAGAAGGCAAAATATCTCGGGGTCTACTTAGACAAAGATATGAAAATGACGGAACATATAAAGGAAATTTGCAAGAAAGCAAACGTCATGATAAATAATTTATCGAGAATTATGCCAAACATCAGAGGACCCAAAGAGAAGAAAAGGAAACTCTTTGCTTCTACTGTTCTTTCGGTCATTTTGTATGCCGCTCCGACATGGAGTAGAGCTCTAAATTATAAATACTGTTTAAATACGCTTTCCTCAATTAATAGAAGATTAGGAATCAGGATATCTTCTGGATATAGAACGGTTTCTACGGTGGGTATTGAAGTGGTGGCTCGTCTACCGCCCATTGACCTATTAATTGAGGAAAGATGTAACCTATACAGTAAAGGTAAGGAACATAAAAAACTATATAGAGAAGAATTATAGGAAAAATGGAACAGGAGATGGGATCACGGAAATAAATGGATCAACGTATTAATCAAAGATTTAAAAAAATGGTTTGAAAGAACATGGGGCGAATTAAATTACTACCTAACACAATTTTTGACGGGTCATGGAATTTTTTGTAGTTATTTGTTCAGAATAAAAAAATGAGAATGTATTTTGTTGGCTTTGTGAAAAGAAATAGAAAATAAAGAAATAGATAATCCAGAACATACGTTTTTTATTTGTAATAATTTTGTCGAGGAAAGAAATATTTGTCGTAATAAAATCGGAAAAAACATAGAAAAAGAAAACATAATAGATATAATGCTAGAAAAACAAGAGGACTGGAGAGCCGTAGATGAAATGGTGACAAACATCATGAAAAAAAAAAGGAAAAGCATGAAAGAGAACTAGAAAATAGAAGAAATGTACTGTAGACCCCGAAAAAAAAAAAACATTTATATGCCTCTGAAGTTATACCTTGATGGGTGGTTCCGGAGGCGGAGGGGAAAGGGTTTTAGTTGGTCGATGTATTCAAGATGAGTACATCAACCCAACACAGGATGGTCATCGATACGAATCACTTAGATAGTGAT
Organism: Digitonthophagus gazella; assembly: GCA_036711955.1. NCBI lineage: Eukaryota > Metazoa > Arthropoda > Insecta > Coleoptera > Scarabaeidae > Digitonthophagus > Digitonthophagus gazella. The sequence goes on along the minus strand of JASCIT010000005.1, from coordinate 37,262,374 downwards.
TCGGACCACTCGTCTGTCAACAGATTTCCTAAACCCCTCCATAAAAAAAAAACCTGAAGAAACCTTTAAAAACGATGAATGATGAAAAAGATATTATGACGAGAAACTTTATGAGATTCTTTTACGCTATAAAGAAATCTGCGAACGATATTTGATCTCCTTCGATAACAGGCACCAATTCACAACAACGCGAAACAACCTGAAATAAGTAAACATCTTCACCTGGGAGAGGAAGTATTATCACGAAATTACGCATCATCCTGCTTATGGAAATCAGCAGCAATTGTAGAAAAATTAGGACAATTACATTATCTAGTAGAACTGGATGATGGATACGTCATAAAAAATACACATCGATCAATTACAAAGATCAGAAGTAAACAAGAAAACAGTCACATTTGCACCAGATTTTCCTATGTTGGAAAAACAAATCCTGAAATCGAATGACACTGAAATTTTATTTCAAACCATGTCACAAATTCCAACTGGGTGAAGTTCAAACCAAAATTTTAAGAACAAGTCGTTAAAAATCCTTGTAGAAAAGAACTGAAAACATCCGAATTTGAAAAAGTAGGCGAAGCTCTACTTTGGTTCATTCAACAACGAGAAAAGGGGATGCCATTCACCAGCGTAATACTCCAAAACAAGGCTTCTCTAAAATCTTCGCTGAGTTATTAGGTGAGGAAGGAAAAAAATTTTCTGCAAGCTCTGGGTGGTTAGGCAGATTTAAAAACAGATACGGCATTCGACAATTGAATGTGTATGGAGAAAGGCTATCTGCAGACCCAGATGCTGTTGATGTTTTCAAAACAGAGTTTTAGGATTACACCCAAGGTTACACTAAAGACCAAATCCACAATGCCGACGAAATAGGTGTTAATTTCAAGATGTTGCCTACAAAGTCTTTAGCTTTTTCAAAAGAAACGTCTGCACCTGGACTTAAAATGAAAAAAGAACGGATAACTGTTCTTTTGGTGTTAAATGCTTCTGGCACACATACACTGCCCCCATTATGTATCGGAAAGTCAGAAAAACCTCGAGCCCTGGAAGATATCGCTCGAAATGCCCTACCAACTTTTTATAGAGCCCAAAAAAGTTCTTGGATTTCTTGTGCACTCTTTACCGAATGGTTTAACGATCAGTTTGCATCAAAAGTTGAAAAGTTTTTATCCGAAAGAAATCTGCCTAAAAAAGCGATCTTATTAATTGACAATGCATCTACCCATCCTTCCGAATTGAAAACTGGCGATATTGTTGTACGTTTCTTTCCCCCAAATGTCACCAGTCTAATTCAGCCACTGGATCAGGGCGTAATAGTAAGTTTTAAACGGCACTACCGTGGGCTATTTTTGAGAGCGATTCTAAAAGATAGCATGCAAAAGAAGAACATGAATGAAGCTCTGAAGGCAGTTAATATGAAACACGTTATTCATTGGTGTGCACAAGACTGGAAAAAAGCAAAAACTGAAACTCTTCAAAGATGTTGGAGAAAATTGTATGATGGGTTTGGAGAACATGAAAATTTCGAAAACTTGAGCGAAATGCTAAAACGTATTCCTGGATGCGAAGATATACGTGGGATGTAGATGAATGGGTCATCGCGGACGATTTGCAAGAAGTCACTCACGAAAACATTGTAGAACAAGTATTGCAGTCAAATGTTGATACAATCGATGAGCCGGAAGTAAATAACGTGGATGAGAGAGTGACAGCTGAAGATGGTTTTCGAGTATTAGAGGTAAATTAGGGTACATTTATGTTAAAGCTGCGATAAACGATTAGAGCGATGAATTCAAGAAGCAAACCAAAATTACAGAGTTTTTTCAATAAGTTATTCATATCCTATTTGTGCTACATATGTGAATATGTTAATAATTTGCTATAACCTGCAAGCAGTGTAATTTTAAGTTTAATAAAGAACATAATAGAAGCCTACAAAGACATTATTGAAGTGTAACCTTTTAAAACCTTTCAAAAATACATACTGTAATCACAATACAAAACACTATAGTACATATATACCTAGACTAATAGATGATAATGTGAAATTGCCTTTCTCATTCAATTTAAACCCAAAAATAGATAATAAACGGTACAATTTGAAAAAAAAAATATCATTAGAAAGTGTATATGCAAAAAATAAATTAATCAGGCACCAAAATGATTCAATTTGAATAGGTTTTATAACATAATATTGATACTGTGAATATCAACAGATTATTTATGTGCAATATAAAGCATCTTAATGGCATAACCTATTGGTGGAAGCTGGCATCAAGCCAAACTTTCTTTTTATTGTTTAAACTGTAACTAAGTGTAATCGTCTGGCAAGAACTTCCCTGATTTAAATTTATTGTCTAGATCAAAGGATGCTTATGTTACACTCCTTGCTTATATTTCAGCGATTATTTCATGTCCAGAAATTATAGACATTTAAATCCATTCTAAGTACTTTTAAAATAAAATAATTTTACTTACCCCGCCGCAACTTCCAACACATGATACTTGGCCGAAGTTGAGTAATCGAAATCGCGCCGTACATCGGTTATTAATAGAACGAATTTTAAATCCCTGGACGTCCTGAAATCGACCACGTTGTATTGTCTCTGAAATAGAAAATTGAAATTTGCTCCAATTCGACGTTTGACGCGGTACTATTTTCTCTGGCGCATAAAACTAGTCAAAACAAGTTGTTCGCGCCTACTTTATTGAAACTCACGAAGGTCGTGTTTGTCAGAAACGTCGATGTCGTCAGATTCTCAGCGTTGTAAATTCCGATACCGCCGAATGCGTCCCTGTATACGAATTCTGTATCTGAAACAAAGAAATTTTTCAGTTTGAATTTTCTAAAGAATGTAAATGTTATGTGTAGGTCTAATAAAAGTAAAATTTCTTATTGTAAGTGGTTCTTTCTCCATATGTCTTTTGAACACGACCATCGTTTTCTATTATGCACGTACATCGATTGTAGGGGACGTCGGCGCTGCCACCACCGTTGCTTTTGTCCTGAACATAATTTGAAACCCAGTCTAATGGACCTAGTGCCGCACCCTCGTGTTTTAATGGCATGGCTAAAGCGGTTGAATCTCTTCGCAGAATTGAATCATTAATAACTCTTATTAAAGCGGTAATTTTAGGTGTATTTTTGTACCTTATACCTTTTCAAATTTCGCGAGACAATAAATATTGATTACCTAGGGACAAAGTTAAGGGATAAAATTTTTCTGAAATCCTTAAGAAAAATAAATACTAGCGCGGAGCTGTCGTGAAGTAAAACGAGGTTAGTATTCCCCAAGAGACACCACAGCAGCAATTAGTAATAGAAGTCTGATTTGATGGATTTTCCGGGAACTCCCTACAGTTTTAAAAGCCGATTCGACTGAGAATTAAATTCCCCAAGTCCCTTGAGATGGAAGAGGGCAGTTTTTGGAAAGCCGCTGTGTACATAAAGGGGCTTTTTGCTGCCACTTCAAAGTGTTTCGACAAGGGTTGTAGAGGAAGAAGAGAGATTGTGAATTGTGAACCAACCATCCTCGGTTTAAATCGAATAAATTTTAATTACGCGTCATTACGATAAAATTATTTAAATTTCGGTTGATTGACGTTTCAGTATTGGGCGAACTTGTGATATTAGGGAGGAAATTCTTGGTGACAATCAAAATTAATCCTTTAATTAAAATCGCGCATCAAAATCCAATTAGAATTGTCAGGTGAAGTAGAAATGGAGACAATTTTGGGGTGGAAATGCCAGACGTGCGAACATATTTTGAATAATTGCTAAACGAAGTTAATATTCTACTTTTGGAATTTCTAATTTATACCAGTTTTACTTATTTAAATGGAAAATTATTATATAATGGATTAAAATGTATTATAATATATGTAAATTGTATTATACGTACAGAAGGAGAAGAGTTAAAAATATTATTTATAGAGTACTAACAAAAAAAATAAAATAGTGAATATTTATGTTATAGATTACTAAAACACTGGTTATATTACTGTTGGAGGTATTATATTTGCTCTTTTATAGTTTATAATGTGATACCTGGTAATAATTAACGTGAGAGTTTGTTCACAAAACAATGTTAATTTATAGCGAGTGGAAAATGGATTTCAAAATTCGCAGAATTTCATATAACTCAATTCAATTTAGCACTTAAATAGATTATGCATTAAAATTAAATGAATTATATTAAATGTTTGTTCGTCAATTTCCTTGGTTGCGTTATTGATTATTTTATTTTGAAGAATTTTCCTAACCTCTACACAAAATTATACAAAAATTTTGAAATTTTAACTTTGAGCTCATGTAACTCAACCCTTGATTGTCTAATTTTCATACGGTTTGTTTTAAACGATTCTCTATTCAATTCTAAGTAAGATTCTAAAAGGGCGTTGTTATACGGAAACCGAAAAACTTCTGACGGAAAATTTTCCTAACCTCTACACAAAATTATACAAAAATTTTGAAATTTTGACTTTGAGCTCGATTAACTCAACTATTGATTGTCTAATTTTCATACGGTTTATTTTAAACTATTCTCTATTCAATTCTAAGTAAGATTCTAAAAGGGTCCTGTTATACGAGAATTAAAAAATTTCTGACGAAGAATTTTCCTAACCTCTACACAAAATTATAGAAAAATTTTGATTTTGGGCTTGCGTAACTCAACCGTTGATTGTCTAATTTTCATACGGTTTGTTTTAAACTATTCTATATTCAATTCGAAGTAAGATTCTAAAAGGGCGTTGTTATACGAAAACCGAAAAATTTCTGACGAAAAATTTTCCTAACCTCTACATAAAATTATACAAAATTTTTTAAATTTTGACTTTGAGCTTGCATAACTCAACCGTTGATTGTCTAATTTTCATACGGTTTGTTTTAAACTATTCTCTATTCAATTCTAAGTAAGATTTTAAAAGGGCGTTGTTATACGGAAACAGAAAAATTTTTTGACGAAAAATTTTCCTAATCTCTACACAAAATTATACAAAAATTTTGAAATTTTGACTTTGAGCTTGCGTAACTCAACCGTTGATTGTCTACTTTTCATAGGGTTTGTTTTAAACTATTCTCTATTCAATTCTAAGTAAGATTCTAAAAGGGGGTTGTTATACGGAAACCGAAAAATTTCTTACGAAAAATTTTTCAAACCTCTACACAAAATTATACAAAAATTTTGATTTTAAGCTTACGTAATTTAACCGTTGATTGTCTAATTTTTATATGGTTTGTTTTAAACTATTCTCTATTCAATTCTAAGTAAGATTCTAAAAGGGCGTTGTTATACGGAAACCGAAAATTTTCGGACGAAAAACTTTCCTAACCTCTACACAAAATTATACAAAAATTTTGAAATTTTGACTTTGAGCTCGATTAACTCAATCGTTCATTGTTTAATTTTCATACGGTTTGTTTTAAACTATTCTCTATTCAATTCTAAGTAAGATTCTAAAAGGGCGTTGTTATACGGAAACCGAAAAATTTCTGACGGAAAATTTTCCTAACCTCTACACAAAATTATACAAAAATGTTGAAATTTTGACTTTGAGCTTATGTAAATCAACCGTTGATTGTCTGATTTTTATACGGTTTATTTTAAACTATTCTCTATTTAATTCTAAGTAAGATTCTAAAAGGGCGTTGTTATACGGAAACCAAAAAATTTCTGACCAAAAATTTTCCTAACCTCTACACAAAATTATACAAAAATTTTGATTTTAAGCTTGCGTAACTCAACCGTTGATTGTCTGATTTTAATACGGTTTGTTTTAAAATATTCTCTATTCAATTCTAAGTAAGATTCTAAAAGGGCGTTGTTATACGGAAACCGAAAAATTTCTGACGAAAAATTTTCCTAACCTCTACACAAAATTATACAAAAATTTTGAAATTTTGACTTTGAGCTTGCGTAACTCAACCGTTGATTATCTAATTCTCATAGGGTTTGTTTTAAACTATTCTCTATTCAATTCTAAGTAAGATTTTAAAAGGGCGTTGTTATACGGAAACCGAAAAATTTCTGACGAAAAATTTTCCTAACCTCTACACAAAATTATACTGAAAAATTTTGAAATTTTGACTTTGAGATTGCGTAACTCAACCGTTGATTGTCTAATTTTCATACGGTTTGTTTTAAACTATTCTCTATTCAATTCTAAGTAAGATGCTAAAAGGGCATTGTTATACGAAAACCGAAAAATTTCTGACGAAAAATTTTCCTAACCTCTACATAAAATTATACAAAATTTTTGAAATTTTAACTTTGAGCTCGCTTAACTCAACCGTTCATTGTCTAATTTTCATACAGTACGGCAAAATTTGACTCACTTCTTTAAAAGGTTCGTCATCCCTGGTCTATGCCAACCCTAAGAAAGGTAATCGTAGACGATCATATTTGTCAGAAGGCATAAACCTTCAGGCTACTAAACCTTGCGGTAAATCTCTTTCCGGAGGACACCCCTTACTTCTTGCAAACCTGAAAATGTATGGGTCTAACATTCTTACAGACCGAAAATTTATCAAAACATGAACAAAACATTCAACCAAAACTACCTATATGAGTATCGTCAAGATGTAGTCTTGGCCTCAGGTTTACTCCTTAGAAAATTTATCGAGTGTACAAGTTTGGCCTTCAAGATTAAAAAATCCTGCCTTTCACCAAACTGATGGTCTATTATTCCGACCTCTAAAACTTCCGGCAAATCTCACTGTAGTAGACACATCGTTCGGAGGGCTAAGTCTGAATTCTCATCCCCTTAGAAACGACTCTTGAATTCTTGCCGGGAGGCAACTCTTACCTCTTGCAAGTCTCAATATGTATGCGTCCAACAGGCTTATAAATCGAAAATTTATCAACACATGAACAAAATATTTAAGCACTGAACATATAAGAGTACTGCGAAGGAGTAGCCTTGGCCCCAGGTTTACTCGTCAGTAAACGTATCGAGGGTACAAGCTTGGTCTTCAAGATTACAAAATCCTGCCTTTCGGTAAACCTGATTGTCTATTGCAACCCTAAGAACCACCATAGACGATCAGGTTTACAGGAAGACAATCCTTCCAACTGCTAAAACTTTCAGCAAATCTTACTGTAGTAGGCAAATCGATCGGAAGGCTAAGTCTGAACTCTCATTCCCCTAGAAATGATTGTGGATTTTTTCCAGAAGGCAACCCTTACCTCTTACTAATCTAAACAAGTATGGCTCTAGCACACTTACAAGTCGAAAATTTATCAATACATGAACAAAACTTTCAACCAAAATAAAGCATATATGAGTACCGCAAAGATGTAGCCTCCACCCTAAGTTTACTCGACAGAAAATTTATAGAGGGTACAAACTTCGCCTTCAAGATTAAAAAATCATGTCTCTCAGTAAACCTGATCGTTTATGACAACCCTAAAAAAGGTGACCACAGACGATCAGGTTTTCTGGAAGGCAATCCTTCCGGCCGTTAAACTTCCGGCAAATGTCACTATAGTAGACAAACCGGCCTGAAGGCTAATTGTAAGTATGAACTTTCATCCCCTTAAAAATGACTCTTGAATTTTTGCCAAAAAACACTCCTTTCGCCAAATCTAATTGTCTATGGCAACCCTAACAAAAATCAAAGACTTACATTTTCAAAGGAAGACTTTCTATACAATGACCAACGGGAATAGATATAAGAAAATTAAATTTAAACTATTCTCTATTCAATTCTAAGTAAGATTCTAAAAGGGCGTTGTTATACGGAAACCGAAAAATTTCTGACGAAAAATTTTCCTAACCTCTACACAAAATTATACAAATATTTTTAAATTTTGATTTGAGCTTGCGTAACTCAACCGTTGATTGTCTAATTTTCATACGGTTTGTTTTAAATGATTTTCTATTCAATTCTAAGTAAGATTCTAAAAGGGCGTTGTTATACGGAAACCGAAAAATTTCTGACGAAAAATTTTCCTAACCTCTACACAAAATTATTCAAAAATTTTGATTTTAAGCTTGCGTAACTCAACAGTTGATTGTCTAATTTTCGTACGGTTTGTTTTAAACTATTCTCTATTCAATTCTAAGTAAGATTCTAAAAGGGCGTTCTTATACGGAAACCGAAAATTTTCTGATGAAAAATTTTCCTATCCTCTACACAAAATTATACAAAAATTTTGAAATTTTGACTTTGAGCTTGCGTAACTCAACCGTTGATTGTCTGATTTTAATACCGTTTGTTTTAAACTATTCTCTATTTAATTCTAAGTAAGATTCTAAAAGGGCATTATTATACGGAAACCGAAAAACTTCTGACGAAAAATTTTCCTATCCTCTACACAAAATTATACAAAAAATTTTGAAATTTTGACTTTGAGATTGCGTAACTCAACCGTTGATTGTCTAATTTACATACGGTTTGTTTTAAACTATTCTCTATTTAATTCTAAGTAAGATTCTAAAAGGGCGTTGTTATACGGAAACCGAAAAATTTCTGACGAAAAATTTTCCTAACCTCTACACAAAATTATAAAAAAATTTTGAAATTTTTACTTTGAGTTTGTGTAACTCAACCGTTGATTGTCTAATTTTCATACAGTTTGTTTTAAACTATTCTATATTCAATTCTAAGTAAGATTCTAAAAGGGCGTTGTTATACGGAAACCGAAAAATTCCTGACGAAAAGTTTTCCTAACCTCTACACAAAATTATACAAACATTTTGATTTTGGGCTTGCATAACTCAACCGTTGATTGTCTAATTTTCATACGGTTTGTTTTAAATTGTTCTCTATTCAATTCTAAATGAGATTCTAAAAGGGCGTTGTTATACGGAAATCGAAAAATTTGTGAGGAAAAATTTTTCTAATCTCTACACAAAGTTATACAAAAATTTTAAAATTTTGACTTTGAGCTCCCATAACTCAACCGTTGATTGTCTAATTTTCATTCGGTTTGTTTTAAACTATTCTCTATTCAATTCTAAGTAAGATTTTAAAAGGGCGTTGTTATACACAAACCGAAAAATTTTTTATGAAAAATTTCCCTAAAGATATATTAATTTTCTTCTTATGGGTGTTTACATTACTATTGATAACACAACCCAACAACATGTTAGTGCAATAATTAACAGCTTAACCCTGTCAGAACCTCACCAAGAACATATGTCGCGAATCCATTCACAAATCACCAACTCACCATGATCGATATCCATTCGCAGGAACAGTTTCCATGGGAACACGGCACCACAAGTGGTCGGAATTTGATTATGTTTATCCGAGGGACTACGTAAAGGACTTCGTGTAATGGATTAGTGTCATCATCGTCATCGGGTCCGATGGTTTTAATTTCAATTCTAGTGTCTGTCGCTGATTGAGTTTGCGGTTTACCGACTTTGTCCGCAAATTAACCACGTCCTGAACGCACGATTTGCATATTTGGTAAAGTTTATTGATCCGAAAGATATTTCGAAGACTATTTATTATTAGACATTTTAGATAAATTTCATCTATAATATTAATAGGATATTAAGCAGGTTTCCGGAAAAATATACAACTCCTTAGCCGGAGGAAATTTCAAAGAGAACCTAATTTGTGGAATATAAATTTAAAAGGATTTCAAAGGATTGTATGATAAACGAGCGCATAACTTTTAAGTAATAAGCGAAAGTGCGCATCTTTTTGCTTGAAACGATTTACGGAGATTAAAGAAAAATAAGTATTTACTTTTGTTCCTTTTATTCCCTGAAATTATATTTGATAATTCCATTAAGATTTCACCACAGAAACCTTTCCCAACCCTCATTCTAAACAAACAAATTAATTTTCTGTACAATAGACACGATTCCTTGCTTAATTAAAATGTTTCCTAAGCACCGAATTCGGAATAAGCACTTACAAGGGTCGAGGGTCGAAAACAGCATAATAATGAATAGTGGCAGAGAACAATTTGGATAATTAATCCTACTCGCGTAGTACAACGAAAATCAAGTTTAACATAACCGATCGCGCAGAATAAATTTATTCAAGTGAGAGGAAATACGATAATACGAGATTTAAATTACGTTTATATCATTTTAAGTAGATAGAACCACATAAATCACGATTTAAACTTTTATACCAATTATCGAAAAGTAATAATAAAGTTCTAACCTGATATCCACGTTCCATTAAATCTGGCCGGTTCAGATAGTTTTAAAAAGATATCTTCTAAGTTGGGTTTCTCCCCTTTCACTCTAGGACCTTCTTCGGGAGGCGAAACGAGTACTATGCTGAACACTATTAGTCCCAAAACGGCTACAATCACTAATAGAGCGATGAAAATTCCTCTCCAGTTTCTTTCGTTTGGCGAACTAACGACTAATTCCTGGAAAGAAAAAAAAATAAGACATTAATCAATTGAACTTTCTATTGGGTTGGCAACTAAGTAATTGCGGATATCACTCATAGAAGGCTGCAGTTGAAGTTTTAGGTTTGCAGACATAAAATGTAAAACACATTTTGTTATTTGATAGTTGACAATTCAGCTGTTAATCAGTAAAAAAAGTTTTTTGATCGGTTCCATAGTTTTCGTTTGGTTGAAACATGGAAAATCAAAAGGAACATTTGTTTCATATTTTGCTTTTTTATTTCCACAAAGGGAAGAATGCATCGAAAGTTCATAAAAAATGTGCTGTATATGGCGACGAAGCCTTGAAAGAACAGTGTCAAAATTGGTTTGCCAAATTTCGTTCTGGTGATTTTTCACTCAAAGATGAAAAACATGGTCGTCCAGTTAAAGTTGATGAAGTCTTAATCAAAGCAATAATGGATTTGGATCGTCACAGTACAACACGTGAGATTGTAGAAATGATTCATGTATCACATACATTCTCCCATACATTCTCACATACAGGCACACTCTTACCACCCAACCGAACGATCAATTTTGATGTCTACATTGAACAACTAACGAAATTAAACAATGCAGTTGAAGAAAAGTGGCCCGAATTGACAAATCGAAAAGGTGTTGTATTCCATCATGACAAAGCAAGGCCGCACATCTTTGGTCACTCGGCAAAAAATATTGGAGCTTGGTTGGGATGTTTTGCAACATCCACCATATAGTCCTGACCTTGATCTGATTACTTTTTGTTTCGATCTATACAAAATTTAAATGGTAAAAATGTCAATAATGATGATGATATCAAATCGTACCTGATTCAGTTTTTTGCTAATAAAAACCAGAAGTTTCATGAACATGGGATAATGATGCTGCTGGGATTATGATGATTGAAAGATGGCAAAAGATCATTGATCAAAATGGGAATTACATTACAGAATAAAGTTATTTAGTTCCATGAAAAAGTTCTTTGATTTTCTAAAAAATAAAATCCGCAATTACTTAGTTGCTAACCCAATAGGTAATAGCAATTTAAGTACAAAAATCGAATTCTCAACAGAGCAAAAAACGAAATTCTCTCAGATTTATATTCAAACTTTCTACACACGATTTATATCTAGACCGTAATAATTTAACGATTACCGGGTCGGCTTTAGATCAGCTTCCGGCATAAATTGACTTCAAAATGAAATATCGAACCGGCGATGTTCGCCGGAAGCGAATGGTATTATGTAATAATGCGGAAACGGCACATATGAATAGTTTAATACGCTTGATATGTAGAGTTTGATATGGCAAACGTTTGTAACGTTTGAAAGTTTGTTTTCAAAGTGATTCACAAAGATAACATTTTGGGTATGTATCAATAAGAAAGTGTAATAAATGTTTTGTAGAAGTTAATTTAAATATACTTAAAAAATTTGTAAGATGTACAGTTTGATGTTATAAACATTTGAAAATTTGTTTTGAAAATCGCTTACAAAAATCAGTCTTTGCTAGTCAATAAGAAGGTGCCGTAAATATTTCGTAGAAGTTAATTCAAAAAGTACTGAGAATGTTTTCAAAGAGTTTTCAAAGGAGTTTTTGAGTAAGCAAACATGATTAACTACCGCTTCATAATAACGGTTCATCTTTCATCGTCGCGTTCATGTACGTTAAGAGGGAATAAATTAATAAACACATGTATATTGTTTATCTAATTTATCTTTTTTTACCTGTTAACATAAAAGTCTTCAATGTATATGAAGGTAGCTTTTTGAACTTATCATTTTTTAATGTACCTATCATGTGATTAAAGAATGAGTTTCAATTAAAAATAATTATTTCTTATTCCTATGCTTTTTTGTATGCTGAGTCTGAATATAATAAAAAAAAAGTTGTATCACCCACCAATTTTTATATTTTAACATTCAATCTGTGAAAAGTTTAGTTTTGATCATTCAAATGTTATTAGGTTGGCAATAAAATCTTCACGTTATAGGGTTGGAAGTAAAATCAAATGTTATTAGATTACAGTTATGATAAATTTACTGTTCATTTCCTTTCATTTAATTATAAAGTTTCATACAGTGTTTAATTCATTTAAACTCAAAATTTAGGTATAGCTAATCGCGGTTGTAAAAATTCTCCCAACACTTTTTGTTATATATGTGGTGAATTTATGGTTAAAAAATATCAAGGAACTGACTTTGTAAAGAAAGTATACTTTGCATATTTTGGTGTAAAAATCGGTAATCAAGAAAAATGTTGGGCTCCACAAAAATTATGTTATGTTTGTGTCGAGGATCTTAGGAAATGGTACAAGAAAGAAAAGAGAGATTTTAGATTTGCAATACCAATAGTCTGGAGAGTGCAAAAAGATCATTTAAATGACTGCTATTTTTGAGCATTGATGTTTCTGGATATAACTCCAAAAATAAGAAAGTAGTTGTCTATCCCAATCTTACTTCAGCTAATCGGCAACTAATGGGCCGAAACTTCCTGTCCCTGAATCACCTCAGTCTCTTGATAACATTTTACAGTCCCGAATTTAATGAGAACATACTGGATGATGAAGAGTTTAAATGTTCTCCAGAAAATTTAAAACCACAGTTGTTTACGCAAGCTGAGTTAAATGATTTGGTGGGAGATTTGGGTTTAAGAAAAAGCAGAACTGCTCGGTTCTAGGCTGAAAAAAACATTTATTGAAATCAGGAGCATCTATTTATTATTACAGAATAAGAGATCAACAGTTTGCTCAGTTTTTCAAACAGGAAGATTTGGTTTACTGATATTGATAGTCTAATGAATGAATTTGGCATTGAATACAAGAAACAAGCTTGGAGGCTTTTTATAGACTCATCAAAAACTAGCTTAAAAGGTGTTCTCTTACACAATAGAAATACGTATATATCCCCAAAATGCAGAGGACTAATGCATCTGGACCGCGTGCATTTTTCGCACTTTTTGGTGTCCCAGCGGCCATCCCCCCATCCTTTCTCTATCCCATTCCTTTAACCTTTATCCCTAGTATTTATTTAGAGTTCCCCTTTTAAATTCCCATTCCCTATTTTCCTTTTAACTACATCATCGCAATATTTGATTGCGTTTCATTAAATATATACTTTTTCAATATTTCCAGACTACATTTTTACATTTAATAATTTTCAATAATGATTTTTGTACTGGTTCTTTTTCACGATTTCGATGTCATTTTCATTTTGCTTGGTCTTGTATTTCCGCATGCGCCTTTGTACATCTTTGTCATCTTTGTTAAGTCGTAATAAAACTGGTTCATAAAAATCACGTTGTTCTATCGACACGGTCAAATTTTGTTCAGTTAAAATATTTTATTATATACGATTTAAAATTCAATCTTTTTTGTTAACTAATGTGTTAATTTTCTTGAATTATGTAAGTATTTTTAGTATTTGTATTTTAATCTGTATTACTTTACCGCTTTCATAGTTTTTAAAACACGTTTTCTTAATTTTTGTAGTCGTCTTAGACGATGGCGTGAGCCGAAACATGTTAGGCGCAATAAATTATACAAAAACCAGTAAAAGTATAGCTTTTATTTAGTAATCACGGAGTCAATTATCAACTGGAAGTAAAGATGGATCAAAAAAAAAAAAAACTAACTTTCTTTCATGAAATACGTATACTTCACTGCCTGTTGCTCATTCAGTCCGTAAGCTTACGAAAATCTTAACATGATTTTAGAGAAAATTAACTATCCGGCTCACGATTGGATGCTGTGTGGAGATTTAAAAGTCATCTCCATGATCCTTGGCCAACAAAAGGGATTTACAAACTTTCCACGTTTTATATGTGAGTGGGACAGCAGAACAAGGGATGAACATTGGTCCAAAAGACAATGGGCCGTAAGAAAAACTTTAACATTTTAAATAAAGCTTTAGTAGACCCAAAAAAATTCTTCTACTGCAACTACATATCAAATTAGGCTTAATGAACCAATTTATAAAAGCTTTGCCTAAAGATGGTGACTGTTTTTTGAATATTTGCGCGAAAAATTTCCCCATTTGTCACAAGCTAAGCTGAAGGAAGGGATTTTCACTGGACCTGATATTCGTAAAATGATGTTGGATTCCAACTTTGAAGGAAGGATGGTTAGAAAGGAAAAGGAAGCTTGGATATCATTTAAAGAAGTTGTAACTAACAATAAGTTTCTGGGTAGTGTGAAAGGCCATAATTATGAAGTTATTGTAGCTAACATGATAAATAAGTTTAAAAATCTGGGTTGTCTAATGAGCCTTAAAGTCCACTTCTTGCACAACCATCTTGACTTCTTTCCTAAAAACTTGGGTGATGTGAGTGAAGAACAGGTGGAAGAATGAGGACATAAAAGTGATGGAGATACGATACCAGGAATGGTGGAATATCAAAAAGATGGGTGATTACTGCTGGTTACTTCATAGAGAAGAACAAAATGTATCACATCGAAGAAAAATTTACAAAAGAAACTTTACAGAGAAAAGGGAAAGGAAATACAAAAAAATCAGCACATAAAATATTCACATTAAAGTAATAGTTATTTATAGTAAGTAAAAATTGTAGCCTAATCCAATAAAAGTATGATTTTTTCTACTTTTTATGTATCAAATTTTCCCTATTTACAATAATCGATGTCATATTGTGAGAGAACTGTGGGTGATAAAAAAAATTGATGCCAAATACGGTTTCAGCATCTAAAAATTCATAAGATTTAGATGTTTTGATTTAAAAAATTTTTACAAATATTTTTTTTGTTGGCCTGTGTAATTTAAGAGCTAATTTTAACTTTTTCTTTTATATTTACTTAATTAGAAATTAATTCAAATAAATTACTTATCTTTTAATCCACAAGATTTACATCTCTATTTAATGGAGATGTATCAAATGTAATCAGATGCAGGTTAAAAGTTCACTTGGAAACTTGAGGATTTATTATCAAAACAAAAAGTTTTGATTCGATTTAGAAGAAACATGGTATCTTAATATTAAGAAAATAATTAGCAGAATATCATATGAAGTGGAATGAACATTCAGTTTATACAACTATATCAATTCAATATCCATAGAAATATTCATTAAAAGTATTTGTTTAGGGAAGATATTTCTCGAATTAGAACAGAATATATAATTTTAAAAAATATTCTTTTTGTTAATATCAGCAATTACCAGTTCAACATTACATAATATATGCTTTTTCATGCTTTTTATGTTATATATAGAAAGTTACAAAATAATAATAGCCCAGGACAAAAATATCTCCCTGAACTTATTAATTGTTTATCATAATGTGATCTTCCTCTGCCAGGATATTTAGGGAAAGTTTCCTTTTTAAGCGGATATGAATACCCACTTTTCCCAATTGATGGCTTCGCGCACTCGAATATTTTTGCAAGTTTGCTAGATACTTCCTTGTTGTTCTATTAATAAATTCAGTGATCGTTTCTAGACCCACTTCTTCGTGTATTTGGGAATTCTGCACAAACCATGATGCGTCCACAGCAATTCTCAATATTTTATTTTGAAGAACTTGGATTTTGTTAATATTAAATTTTGCTTTAGAGCCCCAAACCGGGCTTGCATATGTTAATATAGGTCTTATTAGTGATTTGTAGAGCAATATTGCACATTCAATTGAGACGGTTATAGGAACAAGGGCCCAAATCCACAAAACAAAATTTACAGGAGGGATCAAAAAGTGAATGTGTAAGAAGTTACGTGTTAACACTGTTTTTAATTTTTAATTATTGTTATATAAACTAAGCAATTTATAACTATAGCAATTTTTCTTTGTAGAAATTCAAAAAGAAAAAGTGATTTTTTTGCCCTTATTCTAATCAAAAAGTAGAATTTAAAAAAATAGATAATATTTCTTGAAAAATAGCGTGTATTTTTGTTTATTTAACCTATTGTAATAAGAAAATGTTTTTTTTATCAAACAGCAAACCTTCTTAACCACCTGTCTCATCGCCTGCTTCATTTCCCATAGTTGATTTAAGGCTCTGGTAAAACTGAATGACTTCCGGATCTGTGAGATACTTAATAAGTTGCAAAATATCTTGCAACTCTTCTTTTTTAATCCGCAAGTCGAAATTGTGAAGAGGTGTAATGGGCAACACGATTGGACTTTCAATTTGTGGTTTAAGTAAAACAAATTTATAAGAAACTGCACCTTGGAGAATAGGTGAGACCTCCACGAACAAGTCTATAGCTTTAAAAATAAAAAGTTTGTGTTTTGTGAAACTTGAGTCTCTCTTTGGTGATCGTTTTTTTTCAAATATCCGTCAAAGAAATCATTGAAATTCTTAACCATCGTTTGCTTTAGCAGAACAACCCTAGCC
Source organism: Digitonthophagus gazella (assembly GCA_036711955.1). Taxonomy (NCBI): domain Eukaryota; kingdom Metazoa; phylum Arthropoda; class Insecta; order Coleoptera; family Scarabaeidae; genus Digitonthophagus; species Digitonthophagus gazella. The sequence continues at coordinate 37,245,684 of JASCIT010000005.1, read as the reverse complement.
TTTTGGTTTATAAGGTCAACCCATTCGTCCAGCTTCTCTACTTTTTCTATTTTCCTATGAATTTTCTCAATAATCCCAAAATGTCGGTCGCAGGGTGAAAAGCTGTGACCTCTTACTAGAAAATGGTGACGAATCTCTTGGAACTGTTGATTGAATGTCAGAGTTCAGGGCCCTTATTCCAATCGCTCAAAAATAAGGATGGGTTTTTCTCCTCGTACTATATAGGCTAATAGGCCCTTGTTTCGTTTACTGGTGCGTCTTGAAACGTAGTATCAAAAAATAACAAAAAGGAAAGATCAGGAAAATACGTATATGTGCCCTTGTTCTTCTGACCGTCTCAATTTCTAATTTTGATTTTCTATTAAGAACAGGGTATAACTCACTTAATCTAGCATATGCTTCATTTAGTTTCTTGTTGATATGATATCTCCATGTAAGTCTCTGGTCTAAGTATACACCCAGATATTTGACTTTGTCTTTCAGATTCTAGCTTAAAGGATGGTTTTCTACTGTTATTATTGGTCGATTTTTGATTTAAGAGTGAATATTTTGACTTCGCATTTGCTACGGTTTAAATGGAAACACCACGTGGACAACCATTTCTGTACTTCATTAATTGATATTTGCGAGTCATTAATAGATTTTTCCAGGACTACATTTTGCGTTATAATAAATACCCTCATCCGCAAATAAGGTTCGTTACAGCTTTTTGATCATTGAATTAGAATATCATGTAGACAGATATTGGCCCTAATGAATAAGAATTTAGCAATTGCTTTTTCTTGCAATATCAAAGAAAATGCTTGAAAACTAATGAATAAAAATTGAAGTTATTGCTGTTGTTCTGAAGAATTGCTTAAAAGTGCAACAATTGCTTCTAGTCAAATAATTTTCTTAAAAAATAGAAGCAATTGCTTACATGTACTTAAAATGAGATGGATAAACCAAGGAATTGCTTTTGCTAGTGTGGCAATTGCTTTCGTATTTGTAAGCTAGGTCGACCCCTGCATCATTTGCTTGTACACAGTACAGTCAACTTTTCCTCTGTAGTATACACGTGAGCTCCTATTTATTAGATTTTTTTTAAAATTATGGCCGAATTCATGAATGTGCATAAACGAAAAATATATAGTGTTCGTAAAAATTGTAGAGGCGATGATTTCAGAAAGCTGTATCGGTTTGATCGGGAAAACGTTGAGTGGTTAGCAAATTATTTTTTTAAGTGGCAGTGGTGAAACGCAAGGTGTTGCATTATCACTTATAAATCAGATGAAAATCTTTTTGCGACAGCTTTCAGATCCCAGGTTTCAAAATTCTGTAGTTGAAGAACTCGGTGTCCATCAGAGTACTGCCAGGAAGACGTTTACTTCCGTAAAGCATGCTGTTTTGGAAAAAGCTAACGTTTTCATTAGATTTCCGAGAAGTGCTGAAGATTTTGTGGAAGCAAAATTGCTGTGGTCAGAGAGATAACGTTTTCCAACTGCCATCGGTGCAATAGATTGCACACATGTTAGAATACCAAAATTTCAAGAATTTAGAGATGAATATATAAATCGAAAAGGATACCCTAGCATTAACGTACAGGCAACATGTAATGCAAAAGAAATTTTTACAAAGTGTAGACTGTCAATTGCCAGGTTCTGTATACGATAGTAGAATTTTCAAAAATTCTAATATATACAGTATTCTTAAAAAGAGTACAGAAGAATGTGTATTATTAGGAGACGATGGGTACTCGATATCGCCTTGGATTATGACTCCCTGGAGAAATCCTGCAACCCAACAGCAGCAAAATTATAATAAAATTTTCTGTCGAGAACGTGTCGTTATTGAACGTTGTTTCGGATAATTAAAAGCAAGATTTCCTGTGCTTCAATATAAAATTAGGGGTGCATTAGAAAGGATACCATCGACGATTATATCCTGCGTTGTGCTTCACAACATCGCAATTGCTGTAGCAAGCAATTGCTATAGAGATGTAGAAGACTCAGCATTTACTTAAAAATATTATTCATGCGCAGATCTAGCTATTGCTTTTACTAGTAGCTGTTGCTTGTGAAACAATTGCTTTTCCTAAAAAGCAATTGCTTAAAGCAAATGCTAAAATTTTATTCATTAGGGCCAATAAATAGCAGAGGTGAGAGGATACTACTCTGAGGAACTCCTGCTTTACTAAGTTTGAATTCAAATGTATAAGCATTTACTCTAACGTAAAACTTCCTATCTTCAACAAATGAGTAAACTAAAGCTTTAAGGTATTCTGGAATGTTAATTTTCAATAACTTATATTTTAGTCCAAAATGAATATTAAAATAAAAAAAATATTCTTAAAATTTTAACTGAATTCAATCTCAAGATAATTAAATAACACTTGTAAATTTCATTTTACGCATTTGTATACTTGATTTGGTACTAATTTAAATAAACCAATTATCCTTTAATCCACAGAATTTATTTCTTAAATTAGTGTCAGTCAGAGAAGTTCATTAGGCAAATTAATCTTCTCTTAGTTGAAGTATAAAGCTTTTCAGTTGATGTAGAAGAGAATAATTATCTAGCAACAAGTTTTATGATTTGCTTAATTTCCGATTAGCAGAATAAATAATTTAAAATAATTTTTTTTTCTTAAATAATTCTTATCCTAATAAAATCTTACCTCAACGTATGCATATGGTGCGACAATTTTCACTCTATTAACCGATCCTTTCCCCGTTGCCTTACTATTTTTCGGTTGTGTCTTGTTATTGACATTATTTTGTTCGACATCCATATTACAATTTTTATTGTCGGTAACCATCCGATTAATTTATGAGTGAAATTCTTTTAATTCTAATATATTAAAATAGATTTTGAGCACACAGAAATTTTAGCGCTAACTAATCTAATTCTTGTACACATCGAATAAAAAATATTTTTGATTATACTACGATTACTACTCAAAGATTTTGTTTATGGCCTTTGATTAGGTGAATAAGTTTGTTCTTGAGTATAAGTTACATTTTGTAAGTGTTCTATAGTAACTGGACCGGATAGAAATGATCACAGAATGTTGTATACGAAAACTATAACGTTTACATTTCGGTGATATTAATTTAGTGAAAGTTTTACGCGTTTTTCAGTCACGTTGTTGTTGTTTTGATTACAACGTACGTTAAATTCGACACGCACCCTTCTACGGAGACAGCCCGAGACACACTGAACTGAACGCTGAAAGCTGAAGCTTGAAGCTTCAAGCGCGGGTCTTGTAGCTTCCCTCCGCGAATCGTTTTCAGGGCCGTAATTGGATTATTTGTTAGGGCGACGCCTTCCGGTGCACGGTTGCTACGAATATCGAAGGACGATATTAAGAATATTGCTGGGTTATGAAAGGGAACGATCCGGGCACGTGAATAAATTACAGCCTCTTCGTGAAAATATTCATTCGTCCCCATTGCAATTTGCACGTTATTCATGGTCATATTTTAAATTAAATATTATTCAAATGTTTTACCACGAAAGGAATTTATTCTAGTATTCCAACCTATCGTTTTTTATATCACAAAGGGGGCGTTAACCTTTATTTATGTTTTAAAAAATCTTTTCTTTATTTTCAGAAATAAGATCTGTACGATTTTTAAAAAATATAAAATTTGACTCTTAGATTATTGGAAATTAAAGTTGAAAAACTGACATTTGAGGTTATAATCAAAATTTTAGTTACAACTCCCTTAATATTAAAAATTCAAAAAATTGTTTTTAATAAATAATATTTAGAATAAAATAAGCTATAATTTCTATTTGAACAATTTTTTCCTATTTATTTCCATTTTTGAATTATTTGAAATTAAAGTTGAAAAATTGACATTTGAGGTTATAATCAAAATTTTAGTTACAACTCCCTTAATATTAAAAATTTAAAAAATTGTTTTTAATAAATAATATTTAGAATAAAATAAGCTACAATTTTTGTTTGAACGAATTTTTTCTGTCTACCTTGGCTTTTGGGATATTTGAAATTAAAGTTGAAAAATTGACATTTGAGGTTATAATCAAAATTTTAGTTACAACTCCCTTAATATTAAAAATTCAAAAAATTGTTTTTCATAAATAATATTTAGAATAAAATAAGCTATAATTTTTATTTGAACAATTTTTTTCTATTTATTTCCATTTTTGAATTATTTGAAATTAAATTTGAAAATTTGACATTTGATGTTATAATCAAAATTTTAGTTACAACTCCCTTAATATTAAAAATTCAAAAAATTATTTTTAATAAATAATATTTAAAATAAAATAGGCTACAATTTTTGTTTGAACGAATGTTTTCTGTCTACCTCGGTTTTTGGGATATTTGAAATTAAAGTTGAAAAATTGACATTTTAGGTTATAATCAAAATTTTAGTCACAACTTCCTTAATATTAAAAACTCAAAAAATTGTTTTCAATAAATAATATTTAGAATAAAATAAGCTACAATTTTTGTTTGAACGAATTTTTTCTGTCAAACTTGGTTTTTGAGATATTTGAAATTAAAGTTGGAAAATTGACTTTTGAGGTTATAATCAAAATTTTAGTTACAACTCCCTTAATATAAAAAATTCCAAAAAATGTCTTTAATAAATAATATTTAGAATAAAATAAGCTACAATTTTTGTTTGAACGAGTTTTTTCTGTCTACCTCGGTTTTTGGGATATTTGAAATTAAAATTGAAAAATTGACATTTGAGGTTGTAATCAAATTTTAGCTTGTAACTCCCTTAATATTAGAAATTCAAGAAATTGTTTTTAATAAATAATATTTAGAATAAAATAAGCTACAATTTTTGTTTGAACGAATTTTTTCTGTCTACCTTGGTTTTTGGGATATTTGAAATTAAAGTTGAAAAATTGACATTTTAGGTTATAATCAAAATTTTAGTTACAACTCCCTTAATATTAAAAATTCAAAAAATTGCTTTTAATAAATAATATTTAGAATAACATAAGCTACAATTTTTGTTTGAACGAATTTTTTCTGTCTACCTCGGTTTTTGGTTTATTTGAAATTAAAGTTGAAAAATTGACATTTGAGGTTATAATCAAAATCTTAGTTACAACTCCCTTAATATTAGAAATTCAAGAAATTGTTTATAATAAATAATCTTTAGAATAAAATAAGCTACAATTTTTGTTTGAACGAATTTTTTCTGTCTACCTTGGTTTTTGGGATATTTGAAATTAAAGTTGAAAAATTGACATTTGAGGTTATAATCAAAATTTTAGTTACAATTCCCTTAATATTAAAAATTCAAAAAATGTTTTTAATAAATAATATTTAGAATAAAATAAGCTACAATTTTTGTTTGAACGAATGTTTTCTGTCTACCTTGGTTTTTGAGTTATTTGAAATTAAAGTTGAAAAATTGACATTTAAGGTTATAATCAAAATTTTAGTTACTACTCCCTTAATATTAAAAACTCAAAAAATTAGTTTTAATAAATAATATTTAAAATAAAATAGGCTACAATTTTTGTTTGAACGAATTTTTTCTGTCTACCTTGGTTTTTGGGATATTTGAAATTAAAAATGAAAAAATGACATTTGAGGTTATAGTCAAAATTCTAGTTACAACTCCCTTAATATTAAAAATTCAAAAAATTATTTTTAATAAATAATATTTAAAAGAAAATAAGCTACAATTTTTGTTTGAACGAATTTTTTCTGTTTACCTTGGTTTTTGGGATATTTGAAATTAAAATTGAAAAATTGACATTTGAGGTTGTAATCAAATTTTAGCTTGTAACTCCCTTAATATTAGAAATTCAAGAAATTGTTTATAATAAATAATCTTTAGAATAAAATAAGCTATAATTTTTATTTGAACAATTTTTTTCTATTTATTTCCATTTTTGAATTATTTGAAATTAAAGTTGAAAAATTAACATTTGAGGTTATAATCAAAATTTTAGTTACAACTCCCTTAATATTAAAAATTCAAAAAATTATTGTTAATAAATAATATTTAAAATAAAATAAGCTACAATTTTTGTTCGAACGAATTTTTTCTGTCTACCTTGGTTTTTGGGATATTTGAAATTAAAGTTGAAAAATTGACATTTGAGGTTATAATCAAAATTTTAGTTACAACTCTCTTAATATTAAAAATTCAAAAAAATGTTTTTAATAAATAATATTTAGAATAAAATAAGCTACAATTTTTATTTGAACGAATTTTTTCTATCTACCTTGGTTTTTGGGATATTTGAAACTAAAGTTGAAAAATTGACATTTGAGGTTATAATCAAAATTTTAGTTACAACTCCCTTAATATTAAAAATTCAAAAAATTGTTTTTAATAAATAATATTTAGAATAAAGTAAGCTACAATTTTCATTTGGACAGATTTTTTCTATGTAACTCGGTTTTTGAATTATTATATAAAGCTTTTACAAGTACTTAGCATAGTATAATATTGAATAACCAGTCCGAATAAAATACTACTGATTTATATTTTTACATTTTCCAAGTTGTCTAAAACTCAAACAGAAATAATAAAATTGGTAAGAATATGCGAAGGGAAGATCGTGAATCCAACTGAAACAACAGTATGGTCTTGTACTGAATACTAAAACCTTGTAGAAAAGCGGGTAAAACGAAAGGTTACAAAATTACATGAAATCTAGAAATGTTATTGCAGCTGTCTCCTCCAGTACTATATTCGAATATGTTCCTATTGTTTATAGCTATTCGGTTCAATACATTTTACTCTTTGTTTTCATTATTTAGAGCAAAGGTTAACGCAACAGGCGATTCTGTGAAACACAAATATAAATTCATTCCACTGAATTAATAGCGTGAGCATAACGAAATAATAATTACAACCGTTAATTAACAACTAGGCACAGTTCACGTGGAAATATCAATATCTACTTCTACTTTTTCAAAAAGATTAAAACAACTTTAGGTGTTTGTTTGTAATTAATTAAAGAAAATTAATTAGTAAACCAGTAAATTTTGAAATATAGACCCCTGTTGTATAATAAAATGGTATAAAGAGTAGATGCCTTAGGCAAGATGTAAACAGACTCCTGTATACAACATCCCGTTTCGGAACTTTCCTCAAAGTTTCCTGCTTTAACTTTTGCGGCGGAAAATCGATTTTCCCAGCTCGAGCGCCATCTGCGGAAAACCTAGGAAACTCTGCAGTTGAGATTAATAGGTCTGCTGCTCACTAGAGGGAACCGACTTTTATTTACCCTGCGCTAATTACCCCGAATAAAACAAAATCATTTACTCGGAAAAGTTTATGGTAATAAAATGCAATTTCAATGGTGCAGCTGTGGTTAAAATAATTATACCGGATTCGAATTAATACGGGGAATTACCAACGATTTATTGTACTTTCATGCAAACGTATTGCACGATTTGTGCCATTTTGTTATCGTTTATCGTGTATTAAATGCGTTCTCTTATTAAAAAAAATCAATCATTCTTAAAAAAATCATAAAAAATTGAATTTTAAATATTTTGGATAGATTTTTTTACTAAACGAAACCTAAAACATTCTAGTTTTAATTAAGAAAGGCTGTTTTATTCTAAACCTTATCAAAAAATTAAAAAAAAAAATTCAAAGTTGGTAACAAAAATTTTTAGGAAAGAAATTTTTCGATTAGAAAAATCAATCATTTTTAAAAAATTCATAAAAAATTGAATTTTAAATATTTTGAACTGATTGTTTTTCTAAATGAAACCTAAAACATTCAGGTTTTAATTAAAAAAGCTCATTTAATTCTAAATCTCATCAAAAAAATTAAAAAAAATTTCAAAGTTGATAAAAAAATTTTTTAGGTTAAAAATTTTTGACTGTTAGAGAAATCAGTCATTTTTAAAAAATTCACAAAAAATTGAATTTTAAATATTTTGGACTGATTCTTCTTCTAGATGAAACCTAAAATATTCTAGTTTTAACTAAAAACGGCCGTTTTATTCTAAATCTTATCAAAAAATTTAAAAAAAATTTCAAAGTTGGTAAAAAAATTTTTTAGGTTAAAAAATTTTTTACTGTTAGAGAAATCAATCATTTTTAAAAAATTCATAAGAAATTGAATTTTAAATATTTTGGACTGATTTTTTTTTCGAAATGAAACTTAAGACATTCTAGTTTTAATTAAAAAAGATTGTTTTATTCTAAACCTTATCAAAAAATTTTAAAAAAATTTCAAAGTTGGTAAAAAAATTTTTTAGGTTAAAATTTTTTTCACTGTTAGAGAAGTCAACCATTTTTTAAAAAATCATAAAAAATTAAATTTTAAATATTTTGGAGTGATTCTTTTTCTAAATGAAACTTAAAACATTCTAGTTTTAATTAAGAAAGGCCGTTGAGTTCTAAATCTTATCAAAAAAATTTAAAAATTTTTCAAAGTTGATAAAAAAATTTTTAGGTTAAAATTTTTCGATTTGAAAAATCAATTATTTTTAAAAAATTCATAAAAAATTTAATTTTAAATATTTTGAACTGATTGTTTTTCTAAATGAAACCTAAAATATTCTGCTTTTAACTAAAAAAGACTGTTTTATTCTAAATCTTATCAAAAAAATTAAAAAAATTTTCAAAGTTAATAAAAAAAAATTTTTGGGTTCAAGATTTTTTGGTTGTTAGAAAAATCAATCATTTTTAAAAAATTCATAAAAAATTGAATTTTAAATATTTTGGGCTGATTGTTTTTCTAAATGAAACCTAAGATATTCTAGTGTTAACAAAAAAAGATCGTTTTATTCTAAATCTTATCAAAAAAATGAAAAAAAATTTCAAAGTTGATAAAAAAAATTTTTAGGTTAAAAATTTTTTGGTTGCTACCGTGCGTTCAGAAATGATTGTAGATCGTTTGAATTTGGCGCGCTCGTAATTTAGTGATTTTCGATGGTCAATATTGTTACCTGTGAATTACCTACGTCGTATCTTGCATATCAGTGGCGTAGCCGGATTTATTCATGATGTATCCTTTTCAGTATTAAGTGTATATGCACATATACTCATAATTATTGGAGATCGGATATCAATTGCAATGGCATTGGTCAATAAATTCAATAAAATACCTTTGTCTTACGGTTTTTTGACAACTTATGACAGCTTTCAATATTTTCCATGACACGCCTATGAGATATGATTAACATTATTGTATTTATACCAACCTTAAAAATTAATCTATAGCGCGCCAAATTCAAACGATCTACAATCATTTCTGAACGCACGGTAGAAAAATCAATCATTTTTAAAAAATTCATAAAAAATTTAATTTTAAATATTTTAAACTGATTCTTTTTCGAAATGAAACTTAAAACATTCTAGTTTTAACCAAAAAAGACCGTTTTATCTAAATCTTATCAAAAAGTTTTTAAAAGATTTCATAGTTGATAAAAAAATTTTTCAAAGTTGAAAAGAAAAATTTTAAGTTTAAAAATTTATATCTCAAAAACTAATTATTTTTGAGATCTGAAATTTTATGAGGATTTGTATTAATAATTCACGTTAATAATTGAAAAAAGAGAAGCTTTTTTTAGTGTAGGTTTGGCCTTTTTTAATATCTTTTAATTTCATTAAAAATATCAACAGGTTTTAAACATCCCCATTTGATTTTAAAACCCACAAGTCAGCAACGCGCACGAATTCATTCCGAAACATCCCTACTAGAGAATTTGCAATGGGATTTGGTGCAATCTTCACATCCCAGCACAATTCCCGGAAATTGGACTTTGCAATGGGATCCGAATTGGAAGGATTTCGGAGCTAAGCTGACGTATTTTTCATTTCTAATATATTCATACAAACTACAAACACAACAAAGTACAGTAACTGCGTAGTATTATCTAAAGCAACTTATCATGATGGGAGTTTATGGCACAAAAAAATAAAATCTCAAATAAGAATGATTTTTTGGTATATCTGGACTTGCAGAAGACGCAAATGAACACAAATATAAAAATGATAACAAGACATGATATTGCATAGGGTGTTTCAAAAAGAAGCCCAGATTTGAGCTACAGTTGCTCCCAAAAGTATCCGGCCGCCTGGCAAATTTTCACATTTAACACTATATTACTTAATACATATTGTGGCATGAGAACGGGAGAATGGTTATTATATAACGCAATAAGTCAGATCTCAACCCAATAGCGCATTTATGGACAATTTTGAAAGCTTTGTTAGTCTGAACAAAAAGCGCATTTCCAGTAAAGAAATGCTTAAAAACCATTCACTGCTGGAATGGAAGATGATAAACTCTTCATTAACGAATAAATTGGTTAAGTCAATGCCCAACAGATTGAGAGATGTTTTAAATTCAAAAGGTTACCCCACAAAATGTTAAAAAGCTGTTTTAATAGCTTTTAAGAGTTACATATTTAGTTTTTTCAAAGCTATTTTGTATAGGTGGCCGGATAATTTTGTGTGCCTATAATAATATTATTTATGTTCTTTGTTACATTGTTTGCTGTTGTTATATTTGCAATGTTTCAAAAGTTGAATGATAATATACTAGCATCATAAAAGAAATAACTATTGGTTATATTATTTAATTCTTAAGTAATATAGTGTTAAATGTGAGAATTTGCCAGGCGGCCGGATACTTTTGGGAGCAACTGTATCTAATGGTGGGTTTAGGATATCAAACTTAACCGTAACCTTAGCTGTAATAACCATCAAATTTGCCGTAATTCCTAGACGTTGCTTAAACGTTTCTATTGAAACAAAATAGTTGAACTTCTTTTAAATACTATAGTTACTGCTACGGTTACGATTACAGCGTTTAAGTTTGACATCCTAAACCCACCATAACATCTATTGTTTAGTATTAAGAAAAATATATAAAGTATTTATCCCAGCACAAGTTTTATTCAGTTGGCTCTTTAAGTAGGACCCAACTCCATACTTAAGCCGTATAATTATTTTTATACTTTGAGAGCTCATATAGCAAGCCTTGTATGTGAAAAATTCCAAATAATTCTAGGCCGTAGTTTTTGGTTGGTGCCCTTTTAAATACGGAGAGCGATAAGCAGCATTTTCGACATAACATACTGTTTTACTACAGAAAGGGTAAAAATGCTGTTCAAGCCAGTAGGAAATTGACTGATGTGCATGGAGAAGGTGTGCTGACAGTACGCTAGTGTCAGAACTGGTTCGCTAAATTTCGATCCGGCAATTTTGATGTCGAAGATGCACCACATTCAGGAAGGCCGTTTAAAGCTGATAAAGACGCGATAAAGGCATTAGTTGATGCGAACCTGCAAATAACAACACGTGAGATTGAATTAAGGTTAAATTTATCAAATTCAACAGTTTATGACCACTTGAAAGGCCTGGGATTATCCTCGAAGCTCGATGTATGGTTTCCCCATGTTCTCTACTGTTATCAACTGGACAAACTGAATGATGCATTTCAAGAGAAAAGGCCAGAACTAATCAACAGGAAAGGCGTAGTGTTTCACCAAGACAACGCGAGACCTCACACAAGTTTGGTCACTTCACCTCAAATAAAGAGGTCAAAAATCACCTCGATCAGTTTTTTTTTTCATCAAAGACCAAAAATTTTATGAGTATGGAATTATGTTACTACTAAAAAGATGGCGAAAGGTGTTGGACCAGAACGGCGAATATATAATTTAATAGAATATTTGTATCGGATTCAAATGGAATCCGAATGTATTGCAATGTATTAACAAAAATTCACGAAAGATTGGTTTGGAAAAGTTCGCATAAACGAAACGGGCTCTTTCAAAATATAGCTCTTTCATGCCACTCTTCTCCTAATTACTTTTTAGAATATCCTAATAGGTACCTTTACACTAACGTTCTTTCACGCGTGTGTAAAACGTCCCGCGTTAATCACTCGTTCTTAAGAGGCGACAAAACCGTCCCATTCCAATCATTTCAGACCAGAAATTAAAACATTCTAATCGCAGAGGTTCCATGCGCTGTTAGAACGAAGAGAGTAAATACGTTAATGTAAATGAAAAAGTGTCTTGTTTCCTGCATGTTTTGAGTGACTCGTAGCGTGTCGGATATTCTAACAGAATAATATACAGTTTTATGAAATGGGTCGGCTCAATAGGAAGCATAAAGTAAAAATTATGATATGTTTAGCTACATATGGACCGTTTATTTTGAAAGTGGTGTAAGTCCATTTTTGAAAAAAATGAGATATCACGTAATTCATGCTTAATTTAATGTAAATTTTTTATGTATGATAAGTCCGTGTTTAATTTCTTAACAAATTCCCATGTTTTGTACAACTTAAAATCGGTCGGTAAATGAAATTACATAATCATTGATTATGAAAGTGGTGTAAGTCCAAGTGACTATGATTACATTTGTTTTATATTACATGTTAAAAGTTGCTAATTTAAGTTACTTATTCTATTTTTCCTTAAAATGGATAACCTTAAAAGAAAAGTATTTTAAGTATACACCACAGGATTATTATGATGTAATAACACAATATAGAAAACATGACTAATTCATTTTACGTGAAATGAAACGAGAGAATTTCGTTTCAACAAAAATCTTCAAAATGCGATTAAAAAACATATTAAAAAACACTAATGGCGAACAGATCAATCGGTTGCAAATATGTTGGTTGAGGTTTCTCAAAATCGCACCATATACTATTTTGTATAAAACATCGATGAAGGGCACTGAATTTAAAATTATAAATTTATTACCAAACGTCCTGGAAGACCGCTAAAATTTGGAAAGATCGCCCATACGACTTTATACCAAAATGCCAGGTCTATTACTTACGAAAAATATGAAGACATTAGTTATTACCTTGTATACCTCCGGTGCATCGTACATATTTCGAAACACTGCCACATGCAAAGCATAAGTAAACACTATCAGTATCTTGTAATTTTTACAATGTAATTAGCGTCTAAAATTAAATTTTATGTCCTATCATGTGTATTTGTAAACAAATTTTGGATTAAAATGAAGTATATTTTAAGTGATATTTAATTTTTCAAAATTGAAATGAAACGATTTTTACAATTGTCTGATTTTGAAAGTGGTGTAAGTCCATTTACAGTCCAGAAATATGTATTGTTGTAGACTAATTTGCCTGAAACAAATCTATATAATCAAATTAAATATTGATAAACGAATAGAAATATTTAACTTTAACGATTTTATAGGTTAGAAAATCATTGATGTCTTTGGGAATTTTTTTAATTTTTTTTGGTAACACTTAGGATAAATCTGATTTATTTAGATTAAAACTAACATATTTTTTTATTTTAATTACAAAATTTTTTATTAAATTCACATAAATAAAGTCAGAGCGATTTTTTAAACTTTACCCTTTAGCGATTTTATAGGTTAGAAAATCATTGATGTCTTTGGGATTTTTTTTAATTTTTTTGGTAACACTTAGGATAAATCTGATTTATTTGGATTAAAACTAACATATTTTTTTATTTTAATTTCAAAAATTTTTATTAAATTCCCATAAATAAAGTCAGAGCGATTTTTCAAACTTTACCCTTTAGCGATTTTATAGGTTAGAAAATCATTGATGTCTTTGGGATTTTTTTTAATTTTTTTGGTAACACTTAGGATAAATCTGATTTATTTAGATTAAAACTAACATATTTTTTTATTTTAATTACAAAATTTTTTATTAAATTCCCATAAATAAAGTCAGAGCGATTTTTTAAACTTTACCCTTTAGCGATTTTATGGGTTAGAAAATCATTGATGTCTTTGGGATTTTTTTTAATTTTTTTGGTAACACTTAGGATAAATCTGATTTATTTTAATTAAAACTAACATATTTTTTTATTTTAATTTCAAAAATTTTTATTAAATTCACATAAATAAAGTCAGAGCGATTTTTTAAACTTTACCCTTTAGCGATTTTATAGGTTAGAAAATCATTGATGTCTTTGGGATTTTTTTAAATTTTTTTGGTAACACTTAGGATAAATCTGATTTATTTAGATTAAAACTAACATATTTTTTTATTTTAATTACAAAATTTTTTATTAAATTCCCATAAATAAAGTAAGAGCGATTTTTTAAACTTTACCCTTTAGCGATTTTATAGGTTAGAAAATCATTGATGTCTTTGGGATTTTTTTTTAATTTTTTTGGTAACACTTAGGATAAATCTGATTTATTTGGATTAAAACTAACATATTTTTTTATTTTAATTTCAAAAATTTTTATTAAATTCACATAAATAAAGTCAGAGCGATTTTTTAAACTTTACCCTTTAGCGATTTTATAGGTTAGAAAATCATTGATGTCTTTGGGATTTTTTTTAATTTTTTTGGTAACACTTAGGAAAAATCTGATTTATTTAGATTAAAACTAACATATTTATTTATTTTAATTTCAAAAATTTTTATTAAATTCCCATAAATAAAGTCAGAGCGATTTTCCAAACTTTACCCTTTAGCGATTTTATAGGTTAGAAAATCATTGATGTCTTTGGGATTTTTTAAAATTTTTTTGGTAACACTTAGGATAAATCTGATTTATTTAGATTAAAACTAACATATTTATTTATTTTTGTTTCAAAAATCTTTATTAAATTTCCATAAATAAAGTCAGACCGATTTTTTAAATTTCACTAATACTTTTTGACAGTTCTAACCTCACTTAAAAAAAATCGACCAACTTTAAAAATTCGCCAAAAATTCATTTTTTAAGATTTTGATTAGATTTAGATTTTGATTAGACTTCATGTAATTTGCCTAAATTTTTTAATTAATAGATGTGCTAACCTCTAATTTTCTCGAAACAAGAGAAAATGAACTTACACTACTTTCAAAATAAACGATCCATATGTTTATGAATGTTAATGTAAAGATACCTAATATCATCGATCATCATTTAAATAAAAACTTTACCTCCTGTCTCTGATCTTTCTTCCCAACCCCACCATGTCCAGTTCCAGTGCTTTGAACGGTGTTCATTCTTCGTTAACTAACTCCTTTGGGATAAATTCACTAGTTAGTAGAGTAATTCATTTCCGGGTAAATTTTGCGTCTCATTTCCGGTTCGGTAGCTGAAAAACACCTTTCGAATTAAACGCGAAACGGCGCGAAATCGGAGCTTTGACACTGTTTTCGGCGCAGAACGAAAGATAAACAGGGAACGCCAAATAGCTGTTTGCAGTAGTAATCGTTGTATATTCAGGTCCCTGATTGCATATGGAACGGTCGCGGGTAACTTTGTATACACCCCACACATTGCGATCGCTTAGTTCGTTGCCTGTCAGTCTGTTTACTGACCGGATGCAACAACATTCGTCATTAAGAACTATTGTTTTTGAGAAAGATTCTGATGAGATTTCTCATCTCATTTCTCGAAAATAAAATGTGACTGGAATCAAAAATGAACTAAATAGAAAGATAACTGAAATCAAATATAGACTAAATTTTACTATTCCTTCCTTTAATTAGTAAAAAGCAACTCTAAACACAACACATCAATAAAGATTAATGACCCTTGTCGTTTTCGGAGCTTTTGTAAATGATTTATAAATATCAGAAACGCTATCTTGAGCATAAAAGTCAGTCTCCCCCCCGGATACACTCGTTCGTAATTCGATAAATAAATATATAGTCCATATCCGGAGGCGAATATTGATGGGGTGACAAAAATAGTTTTCCCTAAAACCTATAAATCATCATTCCTGGACCAACGTTCCAACGTTTACTACTTTTTTTATGGCGTTGCTTTTATGATATGGATTTTATATATTCCAATTTTCATTAAACTATAAAAGACAAAATTGTAGGTAAAGATAGTATCTCAATTTACATTTTCGTTAAACGTTTATGAGAAAAACTATAAAAATAAAAGCAAAATCTACTTAAAATGAGTTCAATTAACTTAATATTTAACAATTCCAATGATCTAATGATTTTATATTAACTATATTACCAACAATAATAATGCAAAACCTCTATGTATTAAGAAGTATTCAAAAATATATTTCAGAAAATTCCATTCAAGGAAACTCTATAAATTTAAGGCAAATACGAGTAGATTTGAATTCTTGTAAAATTCGCTGGCTGAGGATTAAACCATGAAATATATTAAGGCGGAGGCGCCAAGCGCGAAATTTATCGTGTCAGAAAATTAGCGGAAAATTGCAAACCCGACGTGCTACACTGAGAATTATATCAATTGGCACGGAAGGACATATAAATTATGAGTAACAAGGTTGGGTTTCTAAAAAGTTTTAAAAAATTATTCGGTTGGAATGTGTCATAAGATTATCTATCAAAAAGTGGTTTATTAAGTTTATTTTTTTTCTTATAATTAAAGAGTATCTCAGTTTGGTTTCAAATCCCCTTAAGTCCAAATTTTTCGATTTTGAGAAAACGACAAAAAAGTATTTTGGGATGATTTTGGCATTATTAATTCAAACGTAATGTATTTGTTATTAGAAGACTTACTGAAGTTTCAAAAATTCTATAACCACGTCTTTTGAAATAGATATAAAAATCACAAAGTGGATTTAAAAATGCTGTTTAGTGTTTGCTACCAAACTGTAGATTAAGGCTCATTTGAATTTGAACAAAATGGATTAGGCATGAATTGAAAGTGAATCAAATCTCTTTGTAGCTAATAAGAGGAAACTTTATTTTTTGAAAGATATGTTATTTAAAAACTGTACTTAAAAACTCTTAAACGCTAAACATTTAAGTAAATCTGTAAGAATCCCACCAAAGCTACTAAAATTTTTAATAATTCCACCAAAAACTTATAAAATTTGTAAAAATTTCACCAAAGCTATCAAAATTTTTAACAATTCCACCAAAAACTTGCTGAATTTTTAAAAAATATACAAAGATTAAGATTAATTTCGTCAAGAATTGATTAGATTCTTAAAAATTTCACAAAAATAAAAAAGTAACAATAAAAATTCCACAAAAGTTAGTTAAATGGAATATAATTTCGGCAAAAATTATTAAATTTGGAGACAATTCTACTAAAAATTTAGTGAATTTTTTAAAAATTCCACCCAATATCAATAAAATTGGTAAAAATTCAAAACTTACTATATTCGTAAAAATTCCACCAAAGCTACCAACATTTTTAACAATTCCACCAAAAACGTACCAAATCTTTTCAATTGTCCACTAAAGCTACAAAAATGTTGAATAATTCCACCAAGAACTTACTGATTTTTAAAAAATATCACCAAAAACTTACCAAATTCATAAAAATTCTACTAAAATTACCAATATTTTTAACAATTCCGCCAAAAATGATTAAAGTTAATAAAGATTCCACCAAAGTTATAAACTTTTTTAACAATTCCATCAAAAACATACTGAATTTTATAAAAATTCCACCAAAAATTAATAAAATTGGAAAAATTTCACTAAAAGCTTACTAAATTCGTAAGAATTCCATAAAAAAACACCGGATTTTTTTAAAATTCCATCAAAAATGAATAAAATTCGCAAAAATTCCACCAATGTTATCAAAATTTTTGATAATTCCACCAATAACATACTGATTTCATTAAAAATTCCACCAAAAATTAATACAATTTGCAAAAATTCCACCAAAAACTTACTAAATTTATAAGAATTTTACCGAAAACAATTTCTTTGAAATTCCACCAGAAATGAATAAAATTCGCAAAAATTCCACCAATGTTATCAAAATTTTTGATAATTCCACCAATAACATACTGATTTCATTAAAAATTCCACCAAAAATTAATACAATTTACATAATTCCACCAAAAACTTACTAAATTTATAAGAATTTTACGGAAAACAATTTTTTTAGAATTCCACCAGAAATGAATAAAATTCGCAAAATTGTCATCAATGTTATCAAAATTTTTGACAATTCCACCAAAAACATACTGAATTTTTTAAAAATTTTACCAAAAACTTACTAAATTCATAAGAATTTTACCAAAAACACTGAATTTTTTTAAAAATCCACTAAAAATGAATAAAATTCGCAAAAATTCCACCAAAGCTATTAAAATATTTACCAACTACACCCAAGACTTACTGAATCTTTTTTTATTCCACCAAAAACGTAGAAAAATCCTAAAAATTACACCGAAATTGTCAACATTTTTAACAATTCTACCAAAAACTTACCAAATTTTTTAAAAATTCCACCAAAATGTCCAAATTCTTTTAAAATTCCACCAAAAATCAATCAAATTAGAAACAATTTCATTAAAAATTAACTAAAACCTTGAAAATTCCATCAAAAACTTAGTAAATTCATAAAAATTCCACCAAAGTTACTAAAATTTTTAATAATTCTACCAAAAATAATGAATTTTTTAAAAATTCCACCAAAAAACTTACAAAATTTGTAAAAATTCCACCAAAAATCTACCAATTTTTTTTAAATTCCACCAAAAACTTACTAAATTCGTAAAGCTTCCACCAAAGTTACCAAAATGTTGATCAATTCAACCAAAAACAATAATTTTTTTTTTAGAAAAGTACTAAAAATAAAACTAAACTAGTGTTATTTAAAAACTGTACTTAAAAAACTCTTAATCGCTAACATCAGGTATATTTTCGGTTGATTCACATAAATTAGGCTCTTCGTCCACATTATCTTTTCGGGAATCGCCAGGAATATTATTGTTCTGAAATTTTCCCAACATATCTCTATAATAAGCCAAATTTTCTACCTCTCTCCAGTTTTTTCCATAATGTTTGCTAAACAAGTTATTTACATTTCTCATTTTCAGATCTTTTGGTTTCACTCCGGTAGGAATTTCTTTTGGCTGGATATTCATGGCGGTTTGGTTTTTCCTAAAAACTTCATTGAATCTATTGTAGTTTTTGTAACTGCGCATCTATTGAAAATGGATTGGGATTTGAATCTAAAAGCTGTCTATTTGAATTGAGTTTTTAAGGGATTCGCGCGTTTTTTTAATACAAATCATTGGGTATTTTATAGAAAACAACTTTTTCTAACGGATGGCGTATATATCTCATTTTTTCGCAAAAATGGATTTAGGAGATATTGAAACCAGATAACTCATATATCGTCTTATACATTTTCATATTAAATGTTGTTGCATCTTGAATAAGGTGACCAGACGTCCCGCATTTGGCGGGACAGTCCCGATTTTTCACAATATGTCCCGCGTCCCGCGACGTTTTTCAAAAGTGCCGACTTTTATAATTAAGTGGAATTTTATATTTATGAAAATCATTGCTTTGCGTTCTAAGAATCCTATGGGTTACGACGACTAACATATTGCTTTTGCTGAGGAAATTGAATATCAGAAAATACGTGGATACAGTAAAACGCGTTGGTTAGTTCTTCTGCCAGCTATCGAAAGAATTTTGAAGATGTATGATCCTTTAAAATCCTACTTTCTATCACAGGACAAATGTCCTGGAATTTTAGAAAAGTTTTTTGAAAGAGAATATTCAAAAATTTGGCTAGAATTTCTACAAAATCAAGCTGCTCTTTTTCAGCACGTTATAAAGCTTTAAATGATGAAATATCAGCAATCAGAGTAGCAAATGAAGTTAATAATTTAATATGTCAATATCAAGAAAGTTTAGAAAATAATTTTCTACCGTTAACTATCCGCAATAGTATAAATCAGCTCGAAGAGCAGGGTACAATAAATTATTTTATAGTTTTATAGTAACTGTAAAAATTATTTGGAAGACCGGACCAAATTAAGGTGTTTTTACACCTTAAGGTTTCAAAAATCTGAAAAAGTTCTTTGGAAAAATCGGAGCTTTAGTACTTCTAGACTTGGTTTTTTCCTTACAACTTGATAAATTATTCCAGAAAACCAAAAAAGTGATTTTCCAGAATAAAATCTTGTATATTAAAAATCCAATCCATTGAAAATCCATTTTTTGAATCTTAAGATTTTAAAAATCTAACAACATCCTTTGAAGAAATCGTCTTTTGTAATTTTTTAGCTCGGATTTTTTCCTTACAATCAGATAATTTTTTCCTTACAATCAGGTAAATTTTTCCAAAAAGCCAGAATAGTAAAATTGAATATTATTTTTAGATGGTGAATCCAAATTAGAAATGTGGAAACCCTACATTTCTAAAAAAACCTAAATCTCTAAGAAAATCCTTCGTAAGACTTGAGAATTCATCGCAATCTACCAAAAACAAGAATTCAAAAGCTTGAAATCTTGTTATTTTTGGTTTACGATGAAGTCATAAAGCCAAGATGTTAATTGAAATACGAATTTGGATCCAGCGATAAAAGCAATATTCAATTTTACAACTTTAACTTTCTGAAATAACATCTTGTACTTTAAAAATCCAGTCTAATATCCAATATATCAAAAAACTATTTTTCGAACCTTAAGATTTTAAAAATCTAGGAACAACCTTTTGAGAAATCGTCTTTTGCAATTTTTTAGCTTGGATTTTTTTCCTTACAATTAGATTTTTCCTTACAATCAGATAAATTTTTCCAAAAAGCCAAAATAGTAAAATTGAATATTATTTTAGATGACCAGAACTTAATTGAAACGATGTGCAAAAATCATTTGATTGTATTTCTCAAAAATTTCCAAATAATAATATTTCCGAAAATGATCTTTTTAATGAAGTGTCATTAGTAAAAAAATATATTGATAAGGAAAAGGTTAAATATTGGGCATCACAAAAAATCACAGTAGGAAATAAAATCTTAGTTGTCCCGCTTTGCCCACCTAAAAATCTGGTCACCTTAATCTTGAAGTAACTATAAATTTAAGTGTTATGGTTGACATTTTTTAAAGAAGGAAGGTGAGATGGAAACTCATTTATTTACGTTTGAAAAATTGAGCAATATTCAATAAATTTAATAAGTGATCGGCGGATGGCTCAGAATTTCATCAGAAACTCCCATTAAATTCATTTGTCTTCACCTAGATGGTCCTGGAAATTTTATTAAATCTACCTCGTCCTCGATTAATCCCCCAGGTTCATTTTATCACCATTGCCAATATCCAGCCGTAATGTTTTCCACTTTATAATAAATCGAATCCAATCTTTAATTTAATAGTGTCGGTGACTATTAAAATAAAGAAAAAAACTCCATCTCCATTTTCCACCCAACTGGGGATAATTAAAGGCCAATGCTCGGCATCACTTTAATTGCTGACGCTTTTTTGAACAGACACGGTTTAATGGTTCGGAAGAAAATTGCCCTCATTTATCCAGCAAGGCGCTTCCGGTATCAATTCGCAGCTCAGCGCGATATCGGCTTTTCAGACTTGTTGTGGAAGCTCCGGTTCCCACAAGCTCGTCGAACATCGATGCAGATGTTGCAGAATTTCCAACGCGAACCACCCTCGTCGCGGACGCTCCATAATTCAATAACCCAGACATCTATAGATCAATTTAGACATGTAACGTTCTTGTACATGTTACGTCCAAGTATTCCACTTGACGTGTAAAATAAAAATTGAATGACCGAAACGAAGATGAACTACATTACCTTTCCAAGACCATCAGATGTGAATTATTAACTTTGAGGTCAAAGAAGAATACAGAAACCGTTCAAAGGATAAAACGGAAATAATTAAAACCCTCGGATTAAAACGAACTATTCGCAAAATTACATCGTAAAGCACCTCATCCACGTCGATGAAAGCCGGATTGCATAAAAACATTCGGAACGAGGTGTAATAAAACGTACAGGTTGTAAAGCGAAAGTAATAGTCACGAATTTAAAATACACAGCTCCGGGAACGAACTTTTGTAAATCAAAGTGGCGTAAACAGAGAGTTCATTCAAACGGCTCTGGCACAACATCAAAAACCGTATGGCTGCACGAAATTGTACGCATGGAGTCATGTGGATCCAAATAATTGAAAAATACGAACCCGAATGTTTACACTCGATGGAAACAATCGTGAATTGGTTGGATTAAAAAATACGACCTGTCGAATAGAACAAATATACTTTTAAATACTTTTCATTGGAATAGTTTTTTTAGTTCAAGGATAATACATATGTGGTTTGTTTTTAAAGTTTAATCATGTAGGTAAAATTAGACCAGAAAATTTTTAAAAATTCATGTAACACATTTTCTTTAAATTAAAAGAAGATTATTTGAATAAGTAGATGTAAAGTAGATGATATTTTTCTCGTTCTCTTCTCCTCTAAAAAAAATTCTAGTATAATAATGCAATTTGTCGACGAGAAAATTTTACGCTCCACTGGATAGAAATAGTGCATAATCAGCCTTTGTTCTGGACATAATCAAGTCGCGTCCCAACTTTATCTCTAAAGGATCAGCTCAAGCTGTTTAATGAAGGCTCATGAACGTGACGATATTTATAATAAGATTAACTGGTTTAGAGTTGACTTTTTTATACTTGCAATATACTGTGAAATATTAGGACATATTCTTTTAAATAGAAAGTGTGTTTAAAGACAATAGATGTGTGTTAAATGGAAAAACTTGAATGGTCTCAATTATTTATAAAATTAGGAATGTAGATATTGAAATTAAATTATTACGATTCTTCTGTCAATAGTAGTTATATGTTAAAAATCGTGGAGAACTCATTTTTTAATACAGGATATTTCCGAAATGCTTATACAACGTAAGACTTCAGATTCTTTTGCTTGAAATAGGTGGATTTAAGTTAACTTATCTATATCCAGAGTTGCTTCGTCAAAGTTCAAAAATAAAACAGGCCGACAAAATTCTATGAAAGGTGAGAACATGTTTGGAATTAAATAAAGTAGCGAATAAATTCTTATCCACAATATTCCATGCGAAATTTGAATGAACCACCTATTCCATTCAAAATGCATTTTGAATTTTTTCGAAACCTCCATTTCTTCATGAGAAAATCTTTTTTTATGATATCTCAGTCATAGTTCTCAGTATAGTAGACTAAATACTAGGCATTAGTTTGGTCGTAATCTCAAAAAGATATACCGTGAATAAGGGTTACTTGGACCCTAGGGAGTTACTTGAGCCCAAAGATTGATCCTCCTAAAATGTTAAAAAAGGGACTATTTTCAGTTCAATCAGTTAAAGAAAATGTTTAGATAAAGAATTTATATCTGTCTTCACGTTTTTCATACCTACCAAATTATAATGTTTGTAAAAATATATTTCTTCATTTATTGTATTGTATTTTTTCATATCCCATGTCCTACATGAACCCAACACACGCTAATAATGCTTTATAATAGGAAAACTAAACCTGGGTCCAAGTAACCCAACCTAAGGACTTCTTGAATCCAATAAAAAAAAAATTCAAAAATTTAATAAATGAAATAAACCACATTTAAAGGTTACATGCTTTATTTATGGGTATTCTTTAATAACTATAAGCATTGATTGATGTCATAACACAATATTTATTGATATAAATGAGGATTTATCTGGAACATTACTAAAATTGGGTTCAAGTAACCCTGATTTACGGTAACGTTTTCAAATTCTTGTTTCCAGCTAGATCATCGGTTCTATGGTTTATAGATTGGTTGGTTTTGCAGTCTGTATTAATCATTCGAAATAAATATGGAAAGTGGAAATTTAAAAACGGCGAATTCAGTATTCTAGAATTTATAATTGTTTATATTACCACTTTTAACGAACCTAAAGCAACTAAACTTTAACTTTTTGTTTTTTTTTCCTTTTTAGAAGAACAAAATTACATAGCCTTATGAAATCGTGTTTTCTTCAATTCAAATAAACGTTGCAGCCACTTGTGCTTATAACTTATGAAATTATCTTCCCTTTTCAAAGCCCAGCAAAAGTTGGTCATCATTCTTTCATCCCATCTACCTTGATAATGTCGGTCCTTTTCTTTAGAGCAGTGTTTCCCAACCTTTTTTTTGCCACGCCCCGTCTTAGCTTTCGTAATATTCTTATGCCCCCCTAAGGTACTGCGAGGCCCCACAAAGTAAAAATGTGTTGATTTGGCTGTTTACATATAAAAACAATATAAAGTTTAAACATGTCATGGAACACAATCGATACTTTTTTATGGGATTCTTCACATAAGAAACTTTTATGATACCTTTTAGGAATAAATCAGTAGGAAATTTTTAACGACGCAGAGTAACACCATTTTCGAAATATATCGTGGAAAACCCAAATTGCCCCCCTATGGGGCGCACGCCCTACGTTGGGAAACACTGCTTTAGAGTTTTCATGAAAATGTTCGCCTATCTCTTCGTTATAGTCCAACATTTTCCGGGAAATAGTTCAAATGGGAATATAGAAAATGTTATTTCATGCTCATTAAACAACCTAATCGCTTAAAATTTTGCAATATGTTTGTCACAATACTTTTAAATTTTGGAATACGATGGTTGTCAAAAGTTGTGTATATCTTTAAAAGCCAACCAAGTACTTTTTTCAATAGATATCACAACTTTTATAAAATCATCATCTTCCATGAGTTTTCTTATATCTAGTTTAACACAAAATCCTTCCGTAATTTTAGCAAAAGTTTGATTGAAATTTTGATTGAATATATTTGAAACACGATCCTCTATTTAAAACTTTTACAAATTACAATCATAGCCAACGTTCCATTCTACTCTTTCTGGCCATTTATCGTTTATTCAATACTGATCTCTTGTAAGACAGTCCCACAGGCAAACAAAACCAGGATTTTTAGTGTTTCCCAATTGCAAGCCAAGAAGAATATTTATCATTTTAAAATCACAACAAATAAGTCATTCATACGCCTTGTAATTTACTTTTCTAGGAGGTTCCTATAGTTTGATGATAGCGCAAAAAGTGATGTTATAGAAATTATTTTTCTTCAGGAAGAAATAAAGCTATTTGAAAATTTCAAAATACATTTTCAATGGGAACAGTGGCACTTTCATAAAATCTTGTGAAAAAAAATTTATTCGCTGTGTTATTTCATCTCGAATATGTTTAAAAACCGAGCTTTTTGCATCTTTAGGTTAGAATATTAAAAAAAACTGACGTGATGGAGCAATTATGAGCAATTATATTCCAAATTTGAGTTCAGCACTCCCGAAACTATTAGGAAACTATTGTCTAATCTATGGGCCTGAAAAATGTTGGCCAGATTTTATTCATTTTTTGACCATGACTTTATGTTAGCAATCTACAGCATTCTGATTTAGAAAAAAATTGTTAGAAAATTATGCAGAGTGGTTATAAAAATTTATATGGATATCTAATGGTGAGAGTTTTTCTAAACACCCTCTATGTTCCAAAATTCGGATTTGTTCCACAAAAAACCGTACTTTGCTGACATAAAGACATGGTCAAAAAATGAATAACTCACGAAAAATATTAACCACCTTTGGACATAGATAAGTTAACTTAAATCGATCTATTTTGAGCCAAGGAATCTGAAGAATCATCATCAAAATAACTAGCTAGTGATAAAAAGCATTATTATTATGAAATACTATTTTCATTGAAGAGGTTGCAATTATGAAAATTTTAGTTTTATAAAAAAAAACTAAAAATGTATTTCAAAATAAGTAGTGAGTTGATGAAGCGTTAATGAATAGAATTCATTTCTGTGGCATCATAATTGAGAAATCCACCCATTATGAACTTGATTCTCTCTAAAACGGAAACGCCCTAAAGCGCACTTCACATGCAGATGGCGCCGTAGTAGCGGTTAGCCACCATCGCCGCCTGGGATTTAAATCAGCTCATGAATATTTACCGTAAAAATGAATAATATGCAAAGTTAGTTCGTCTGATCGAATCGAATAGGATGTCGCGGCGAAGTGTGCAACGGTAAGTGCTCATTTTGCTCTCGCTTTTCGTTTAATCGCGCGATAAATTTTCCTCTGGCCAGGTTAATTTATTGCCATCACGTTATATTTTCTGCCGTGCTTTGGTTGGTACTTAAATTAATGCTTTAAGGAGGTTGAATTTATTTTTAGAAGAAAAAAAAAATTGATTTGTGAAAGTTGAAGCTGTTAGAAGTTTTTAAGCCAGAAGTTTTAGGATTCAAGCGTCGATATCGAAGGGAAAGTCAGTTGTTTTCGAGTTTTTAAAGAATTCTAATTAAGGGGTGTAACAATCGAATATTCTTTTTCGATTTTATTTGGTCTTTCTTTTTTAACTACCGCTTGAATATTCATGAGATTTCGTTCTGACGCAATGAATTATTTAGTACCCAAGTTATAACTTTTTTTCTAATTTTATTTCAAGAGAACGAATTTTTTACAAAACATTTCTTTTCAACTATGACATGTTAACTGATCGTTAATATAATCTGTAACGCCAACACACTTCTCTCTCGAGCGTGATATATACGACAGAACATTATCACACGTTACCCATTTGTCAAAACTACAACTGCAGTTTCCACTTCATGTACAATTTACGGTCATGTTTGAACAAATTTTGCAGTAACCGCAGCGCGCAGTTACGATAGCAACCGAGCGTATGGCGTTTTAGAATTTAAGTTTTATGTGTTTGTTAACAATACACCCGTTAAGCAACCGCCGTATGTTCAAAATGTTGTTAAAAATGAATGAGGCAATAAGAGTATTCCTTGCAAAGTCCAACGACATCATAAAATCCGAACCCACGCATCGTTTAAAGCGATATTGAAGGGAAAATTACACCATTATACCACCACCCTTCTACATATTACTTATTTTCCTTGTTGCGTGATTTTAATATTGAAAAATATTCAAACTTATTTGCATATAAATATAAGCTCTTAATTTTAATCTAAAAGATTAATTGCATTTTTAACTGAGTTTTATGTAATTTATTCCACTTAAATTTTATTGTATCGATTTATTATTCGCACTTTACCTACATTTACGAATAAAGCTATTGCGATGAAACCATAATAATTCAGTGTGGTATCACGTTGTAATGTATATCTACCATTACCGTTAACAGAGGTATTAACAATAATTTACACCCAGTACATAGATACTTGGGATGTATATCCCTCAATTCCTGTTAATTATTTCCCAAATCACGCTCTGTTAATTAGCCGTTTATGTACTGTTTTAGGAAATATATTGCTAAAGCATGATTGGTAACAACCCAGTTGTTAAGCTGAGATGGCGGAAATATATCAAATTTCTCGTATTTCAAAGCAACTTTCCTCATTGAAATTAATTGAAATGCTATTAATCCGTTCCTGCTTCCAAAACACCATCTTAGTTTTCATTAAGTGTTTTTGAATAAGAAAAATGTGTTTACAAGAAGAAACATTTGTTTGTAAATAACAAATACATATTCTATAAAAACATAATAAAAAGAAAAGATGAAGTGCTTACAGCAGTGCTTAATTTTTTTGTCTTGGCTTTTTTCGTAACGTTTTTCTTATTTTCACCTATAGATTGTTTAAAAAAAACTGTTCAAGGAGATTAGTTTCTTCCTCCTTTTCAGGATACTAGACCTTGGTGAATTCTAGGTGTTTCTAAAAGTTCCTTAGCGTATTTATCCAAATCTTGTTGGGTTAAATCAGATTGCCTAACATTTCCTCCCGTACTAATAACAGTATCAGAATAATTAGCACTTAAATCGTGTCCACTTTTCTTCTCAATAACATTTTTCATCTTGGACGCGTTTGCAGAATAAGATTTCGATTTAGTTTTCCTATTAATATAAGGTGACCAGATTTTTAGGTGGGCAAAGCGGGACAACTAAGATTTTATTTCCTACTTTGTTTCCTACTGTGATTTTTGTGATGCCCAATATTTAAGTTTTTCCTTATCAATATATTTTTTTACTAATGACACTTCATTAAAAAGATCATTTTCGGAAACATTATTATTTGGAAATTTTTGAGAAACACAATCAAATGATTTTTGCAAATCGTTTCAATTAAGTTCTGGCCATCTAAAATAATATTCAATTTTACTATTCTGGCTTTTTGGAAAAATTTATCTGATTGTAAGGAAAAATCTAATTGTAAGGAAAAAAATCCAAGCTAAAAAATTGCAAAAGACGATTTCTCAAAAGGTTGTTGCTAGATTTTTAAAATCTTAAGGTTCGAAAAATAGTTTTTTGATATATTTGATATTAGACTGGATTTTTAAAGTACGAGATGTTATTTCAGAAAGTTAAAGTTGTAAAATTGAATATTGCTTTTATCGCTGGATCCAAATTCGTATTTCAATTAACATCTTGACTTTATGACTTCATCGTAAACCAAAAATAACAAGATTTCCAGCTTTTGAATTCTTGTTTTTGGTAGATTACGATGAATTCTCAAGTTTTACGAAGGATTTTCTTAGAGATTTAGGTTTTTTTAGAAATGTAGGGTTTCCACATTTCTAATTTGGATTCACCATCTAAAAATAATATTCAATTTTACTATTCTGGCTTTTTGGAAGAATTTACCTGATTGTACGGAAAAAATTATCTGATTGTAAGGAAAAAATCCAAGCTAAAAAATTACAAAAGACAATTTCTTCAAAGGATGTTGTTAGATTTTTAAAATCTTAAGATTCAAAAAATAGATTTTCAATAGATTGGATTTTTAATATACAAGATGTTATTCTGGAAAATCACTTTTTTGGTTTTCTGGAATAATTTATCAAGTTGTAAGGAAAAAACCAAGTCTAGAAGTACTAAAGCTCCGATTTTTCCAAAGAACTTTTTCAGATTTTTGAAACCTTAAGGTGTAAAAACACCTTAATGTGGTCCGGTCTTCTAAATAATCTTTGCAATTACTATAAAACTCTAAAATAATTTATTGTACCCTGCTCTTCGAGCTGATTTATACTATTGCGGATAGTTAACTGTAGAAAATTATTTTCTAAACTTTCTTGATATTGACACATTAAATTACTAACTTCATTTGCTACTCTGATTGCCGATATTTCATCATCTTCAGTAAGCTTTATAACGTGCTGAAAAAGAGCAGCTTGATTTTGTAGAAACTCTAGCCGAATTTTGAATATTCTCTTTCAAAAAACTTTTCTAAAATTCTAGGACATTTGTCCTGTGATAGAAAGTAGGATTTTAAAAGATCATACATCTTCAAAATTCTTTCGATAGCTGGCAGAAGAACTAACCAACGCATTTTACTGTATCCAAGTATTTTCTGATATTCAACTTCCTCAGCAAAAGCAATATGTTAGTCGCCGTAATCTGTAGGATTCTTAGAACGCAAAGCAATGATTTTCATAAATATAAAATTCCACTTAATTCTAAAAGTCGGGACTTTTGAAAAACGTCGCGGGACGCGGGACAAATTGTAAAAAATCGGGACTGTCCCGCCAAAAGCGGGACGCCTGGTCACCTTATATTAATATCTTGAGAAGGTAGAGTAACAATATCACTATATCTTTTAACTCTTGTAGGCGAAGGTGATGAAATTTTTCTTTGGGAAGTTTTAGGAGACTTGGATATCCATCCCTCAATTCTTTTCGTTTGTTGAACGGGAACTTCCGGAACATCTTTTTTTAAATAGTCTTTTCTGTTCGCGGTAACCTCGACATAAACTTTTTCAAAGGAATTTTCCCCCCATTTTGAAATCCATTTCAAAAATCTATTTCAAAATTGGACGTTTTACTATCAGAAGTTTGTCTTCGAAGATCTTCCTCAACGTTTCTTTTCAACATTTCCGAACGGGTTATATGAGGTTCGCAAGCTGCTTCTTGTTGTTTCTTAGTCTCAAAATCTTGCGTTAAAAGCATTGAAAACAACTCTAAGAAATTTGGCACGTTCGGCATCGATACGAAAATATCTTTAAACTCCTTATTTTGATGATTATGTGGTTGATGATCGAATGATACGAATTTATATAATCCAAAGCGTTACTATACTCCCGAATGCTTCGTTCTTGGTCACCTAAACATCCGCTTGGTGAATTTTTTGGCGAGAACTTTTCTTCGCACAACGAACAAAGGACGAAATTGTTTAGAGTGTTCGTCTGCTTGTTGACCATCGATCGCGATTCATCTTTATACGCCTTTAAAGCTTGGCGCTTATGCATTTTAAATACTCGTCAATTTCTAAGTTCTTTCCCCCTTGGGATTACGGAAATGAGTTAGGCAAGGATTGTTGAACAGCTCCGATGCTTAGTTGCAACCTTTTCGGGGTGATTTTTATCCACGAACTCTATAACTTTCTCCCACATTCCCAACATCTCCTTTATATCTCTTTTAGAGATAACCTCCTCCATCTTTGGCTCCTCTTCAAAACTAATTTTTCCTTGAATCACGATATACTGCTGCGAATGTAGATCGTGTAACTCCTTGGTTGTCAGCTTCTGAGATTGTTTCTCGACGAATTCATTCACATCTCTCTCATCCACCTACAAACTCATGGATTTTCCCAGAGAAACAATCTCCTCTATCACTGACACTCCGGATTCTAATCCTTCGAAGGCCCTTTGAGCTATAGCCTCAGACCATAACTTCTTCCATGCAGAGGTTAAACTCCTCAGTGCAACATCCAGCCAGGTCTGGCCAATAATTCTTAGGCATATGTCGATGTTAAAGTGGTCCTTCCAAAACTCTCAAAGCGTAAAGTTCCTGTTCTCCATCGCTTCAAAACTGGCCGAAAAATGTGTTTGGTGTACAACTTCTTAAAATTAAAAATCACCTCCTGATCCATGGACTGCAAGATAGGCGTGGTGTTGGATTGTAGGTAGATAACCTTTATAAACTTGAACTCTTCGAGTAAATCATCTTCTAAATTTGGTGGGTGGGTGATCTCAAATCTTGCTCTCATCTCAAAGCAAAATATCGCTCTTTCGGAGGCTCGTATCTAACACTCGTA
This sequence comes from Digitonthophagus gazella, assembly GCA_036711955.1. Lineage (NCBI taxonomy): Eukaryota > Metazoa > Arthropoda > Insecta > Coleoptera > Scarabaeidae > Digitonthophagus > Digitonthophagus gazella. The sequence continues at coordinate 37,215,018 of JASCIT010000005.1, read as the reverse complement.
TATTAGTAAGGTGACCATACGACCCGGATTGGTCTGGACAGTCCCGGATTTCCACCTTGCGTCCCGGATTTTTCTTGAAGCAATAGTTGTCCTGGATTTAGGTTTTTTTTGTCCCGGATTGTCCCGAATTTTTGAAAAGATTCTTATTTTCAACATTTATTTTAAATATATTTCAACTAGAATTACTTTACAAAATTTGAACCGAAAAAATTCTGCATATCAAAATACTTACTAAGCTTTAAACCATTTCAAATATACAGTGAACCCTCGATTCTGCCAGTTCCCTTCAAGAAAGCATTGGTTTCTAGCACCTATGGTACATATCGTGTCTCTGAGCGTTAGGTGAAAGAAGAAACGCAGAATCGTGATGGTTTGACAGTATGGAGAGATCTCCTCAAGAGATATCAAACTATGCGCTACTGAAGAGAAAATTCCCAAATGGAAAAATAACCGAACTGCATCAATCCAAAGGTGGGATGAAATGGTTTCTCACTTTAATAATCGTGAACTTATATTTTCAAATTCACAAAAATTAGCGGAATTGTTTTTCAGTCTGCTTGGCACAAATGTTTCTACGAAAAGAATATATATTTTTTTAATGAATACTTTTGGACAAGTGAGAAGATTCGACTGGAAATAGACACACTAAAAGCGATATTACTTATTAAAGTTAATTATGAAGAAAATTGTACAAAATCTTATACAATGCTTTAAAGCGAAAAAGATCCATAGTTCAGAAAAATATAAAAAGTTTTGTACTCAGTAATTTAACTTAACTATATCCCCCCTGCTACAAATACCCGTCCCGGATTTAAAATAAAAAAAATATGGTCACTTTAATATTAGAGCACTCGTATATCGAGGTACCACTGTACTTGGGATATACATCCCTTAATTCCTGTTAATTATTTCTCAAATTATGTTAATTAGCCGTTCAAGTACGGTTTTAGGAAATATATTGCTAAAGCATGATAGGTAATAACCCAGTTGCAAAGCTGGGAAGTGGAAGACATTTCAAAGTAATTACATAAAAAATTACATCACGAGTTGGGTGTTGTTTTAGTACCAATAAAAAACTTTCGTCGATTTAATAAAGCTTATTAATCACTTTGACGAGTTGTAGTTTATAGTCCTGTTAAAGACATTTCGTTAAACTTATAAAAAATTTCTGTTTTATTTTAAATCGATTTAAAACACTGGTTTTCTGCCAAATTGCAGGTAAAGACCTCTAAATCGTTTCTTGCGTTTTATATCGGATAATTATGGTTTTAACTACCGGTTTTAACGTTAAACGTACAGAATGTTTGATTAGTTTTTTACGATGTCATTTATGATTTTATTATTTAATTCATAATAACTTAAATTATTAATAAAAAAGCAATGTTTTCGTTCAAACATCAAACATCAAACGTTCAAACATCACTTAATATTTATTTTAAAATAACAAATTGTTCAACTTTATAATAGTAACATGAAATGAAAACGTCTTTTAAAGTAGAAGCAAGATTGATTTCTCGCAGACTACTCGTTTGAAATCGGCGTCTTCCTCCGTAAACTTCATATCTCATCTGCCATCCTGACGCCACGAAGTGCGCTTATTCCTTTCGCAAGTACGAGCCGGTGGCGATCCGTGTCTACTTTTTTACGTCGTTTTGCCTTCTTGGGAGCTTGCCAAAACGATAGTCGTCTCGTACACACGCCCATTTCGTCCCTTTTCAGTACTTTTCGACGACGACCATAAGAATTCCTTGATGCATCACCAAATAACAACGATACCATTTTGTTTCCGTTGAATGGAAATAATGGTAAGTGTTCTGGAGTTTGCAAATAGTTTTCCCCTTGCGATTAAGTTTGGTTAAAGGCGTAAACACTACATTCCCGCGAGGAGACCAATCCTTGGCTTCGTTCCTTGATGACATTTACGCTTCTATCTGAAGCAGAAGACGCCTTTTCGAGAAGGCGTCGCAATGTACGGGTAGACAAGGTGACGCTTTGCATACATAAGTAAATTTATTCTGTAACGTGTTTGCTTTGTACATTAAGGATGCCGAGAGTCGCGTGGAAAGGATAATGACATCTTTCCTGACGAGTTTTAGCTCTGGATAAAAGCACAGAGAAGGTCAGATAAATTTTAATGGGGTGTATCATGACATCGAGAATAAAAACAAAGACCTAGAATTTTTTATTATAATGAATATTTAAAAAAAGTGTTCGTTTAATAATCATAAATAAATTTATTCTATAACGTCTTTGATTTGTACATTTAAGATGCCGAGAGTCGCGTAGAAAGGATAATGACATCTTTCCTGACGAGTTTTAACTTTGGATAAAAGCACAAAAAAGATAAATTTTAATGAAGCATATCATAACCTCGAGAATAAAAACAAAGATCTATGATTTTTTGTATAGTGGATATTTAAAAAAGTTTGTGTTTAAAGATCATAAATAAATATAGGTATTGTAATTATTAAATCAATTATAGAGGTGCTAACTAAACGATCAATCATTTGAAATGTAGTGAGCACAGCTGCGAATGATTGAGTGATAGTTGGCGTGTTAAAATTGCTGGAACTGAAAATTGCGATTTCAGCGGAACACAATATAAAAATCGGAAAAGCTATTTTCCTGTTTTTTCCATTTTTTTCACTTTTTTGCGTTATTAAAGACAGGATTTGAAGAATTTATAATTTAAAACCGACGCTTGTTTTCCTGGAAAGTAAAGGCGTGAGTGCAATTTTGTGTAGGCGAATTTCGGGAAATGCCGAATTTCCCAATTTTCAGGTTAATTCGCGAGTGGTGGTTTAATTGGATGTGGTTCAACGTCATCCTATTATTAATTTATCACCTATTTTTCGCTGTATCTCTTTTTCGCTAATATATCTACATAACTGTTTAGAGAAAAGAAATCAGTATTAAAACATGGAAAGTTATTAATATTATTAATAATATTTTTGTTGTAGGATGAATTTTAACAAACGAAACTATCGATTTTTCTACAATCATAGAAACAAAAAACGTAAAATAAACTTTGTGAAAATTACTCCATAAATGCATCAAATTAAAAAAAAGCTTTCATTTAGTAGATTTAGATATAACTCATATTTGAAATTGGATTTAAAAACCTGCTATGCAGAGTAAGCATTTCCATCGCATTTATTCATATTATGAAAAGACAAAGAAAATCGCAATAAGAATCACTATTGAATTGAGAAATAAATTTCGGTGTTGATTTTGAACCATCTCAATGATTAACACAGATATAAATCTCATTAATTAACGACATTCCCGATTATTAGAGACACTTATATCTACAGTTTGGGAAAAAAGATTCCATTTTTTTCGATGAATACATTACACAGACCTACAAAATTTTATGAAAGGTGAGACCTATAGATCAAATAGTACTTTTCTAAAAGATTTTGGCACACTGAATTCAAATTTGGTCTCAGAATTGCTTAATTACCTCAAGTTTTCAAGATATTATAATCTATAGATGCAAGAAAGAGTTCCAAATGTACACTCTACACAAGTGGCATCCAAATGTACACTCATGGTCAATGGATATGAACTTCAAAGCTCTGTGCGAGAGCGATAGTTAGAACCGTCTGTCGGTTTTCGAGAGAATGAAACCTGGCATGAGGCTAAAGCCATAGAAACACGACGGGGCATGAGCCCAACTCCATGCGGTATCCATAAGTACGAACAGTTAAACGAACATTGACTTGGATGAATTATAGCCTCAAGCCAGGTTTTATTATTTCGAAAGCCAACCGAACCCGAAACCGTTTTAAGAGCCTTCCCATCAGTTTTGACAATTACGTCACTACTTACGTCTGGTCACGTGATCGCGCTGTTGTCAAGCGTTTAAAATTTTGGTTGGAGGTACTAGAACATAACCTTGCCACAATATGCGGCAACGGTGTAAGCAGCTGTTTAGCTAAGGTTGGGTAACATCAAAACGCTAAATCATATTAACTTTTTATTTCAGTTTGATGCGAATTTTAGTTTGAAATTTAGTTTTAATGAACATATTTTGTCACTTTATCGTCGTATAAATTATATTCTGTGAAAAGTGTATTTTAAAATAGCTTAATTATGAAAATAATTTTTAATGCGATTTACCACCGAACGGTTGGTTGCAAATCCAAATTCAAATTGTGGTGACGTAAACAGCGACGTAACTGTCAAAACTGATGGGAAGACCTTTATAAATCTCATTAAATAACGACATTCCCGATTATTAGAGGCACTTATATCTGCTAGAGTTTGGAAAAAAAGATTTCATTTCTTTCGATGAATCCATTACACAGACCTACAAAACTTGGAAGGTGCGACCCATAGATCAAGTAATACTTTTCTAAAAGATTTTGGCACACTGAATTCAAATTTTGCCTTAGAACTGCTTCATCACATCCAGTTTTTAAGATATTATAATCTCTAAACGCAAGAAAGACGAGTTTTTAACATATTTGAAATTAAACAACGTATTGTCCGATAAGCGAGAACTTGCGGCTGAGATTTTATAGAAAATCCGCGACAGCGAGAGTGAGAAAGTATTCGGGTAGATAGAGATAAAATTACGCGTGCCTCTTTAGCTGCAGTGTGCTATTCAGGGCCGTCTCAAGGGTCCAGGGATCTTTGAAGAACGTGACATCGTTGACATCTTTATTACACAAATTTATTACTTTGAATCTGAGTCCATACCTGAACTTAACAAATGCGTAATGACAGAACTAAGAAAATGTCTAAACTAAAGCCTGGAATATGTGGAATTATTACAAATCTATAAAATACTTAAGACGACTCTGGTATATTCAGATCTCTTCACTGTGAGCGACTGCGTTTAAATGAAGCGTGGTAGTCTGAAGTTACTGTTGTCCACTGCGCAACTGTAGGCGTGGCTTACTCAGCCGCAAGTTCTCGCCTGTTGGATTGTAGTAAATAAATTTGTATCTACAAAACTCCTTGTGGCATCTAAAAATACCACTTTTCCCATTCAAAATGCATCTTGAATTTCTTTAATATCTTAATTGCTTCATGAAAAAATCTTCTTTTTACAATCCCCCAATTTTATTCGTCAGTATAGCAAATTAATAAGCAATGATTTGGTCGTAGCCTCAAAAAGGTGTTAAGATTTTCAAATCCTTGTTTCAAATGAACGTTGCAGTGACCCAACCCAACTTATGGAATTATCTTCCATCTTCAAATCTCAGTAATAGTACGCCATCATTCTTTCATCTCATTTAGAAAAAAAATTTATTGATTTTTGTAACAGTGGCTTCTTGAAATCATCGTTGCCTGTAAATCATCTAAATTGTACAAATTACGCACTCTAGAATGACATTATAGGCTAAAGCAGTGGTTCTCAAACTATGGTACGCGTACCACTGATGGTACGCGAGAAGTTCTCAAGTGGTACGCAAGCCAACGTTGAATTATTTATGGAGTACAATTTTTTTTCCCTCAAATAAAAACTATAATGTCCTAACAACATTTAATACCGAAATTAAGGAAGATTACTTATTTTGTACGACATTATCAACCCATACTACCGCAGACGAAATATTTAAGAATTTGAATGAATTTTTTGAAGAAAAGAGCCTCGATTGGAAGAAATGTGTGGATTTTTGTTCTGATGATGCGCGAACTATGACTGGAGAGTAAGGAGGTGTTGTTAGTAAAGTTAAAGGAGTTACAGAAAATTGTATTTTTATCCATTGTGCAATTCACAGAGAAGCTCTCGTTGTAAAGCGGATTCCTGATGAATTTAAAAATGTTCTTCAAGAAGCAGTTAAAATAGTAAATTATATAAAATCACGTGCACTGAACTCTCGGTTATTTTCAAAACTGTGTTCAGAACTGGGCAGTAACCATATTCAATTATTACTACATACAGAGGTCAGATGGCTTTCAAAAATGTTAAATAGGTTATTTGAATTAAATTCTGAAGTGCAAATGTTTTTTATGGAAACAAATTTTGAACTGCGTGATTTTGTGTAAATGATAAAACTCAGGCATTTGTCAAGAAATGCGAAAGAAAAGGTAAACTTGCAATCATTTCCTAATTTAAAAAAATTTGTGACTGAACACAACGTAAGCATAGGAGAAAATTTTATTGATAATATAAAACGCCATTGTCAAATGCTAATTGATTGTTTTGAACACTATTTTAAAGAAAATCATTCTCATTTCCTTTGGATTCGAAACCCATTTGTTCAAAATGAATCTTCGTTAAACAACTTATCTAATGAAAAGGAATCTTTATTAGAATTATCTTGTGATGGTGACTTGAAAATGGTATTTACCCAATTGATTGGTTAAAAATTAAAAATGAATATCCATCGCTTAGCAAAAAAGCGTTAGCATACCTAATTCCATTTACAACTATCTACCTCTGTGAAACTGGATTTTCTGCAATGTTAATCGTAAAAAATAAATTTCTAAATAAATTATTAAACTTGGACCCAAATTTACAGTTAAAATTGTCTACCTTTGAGCCTAACAGTTCTACACTTGTTTCAAGTATGCAGCATCATCCATCGCATTGACTTTACGTTTACGCATTATTATTACGTAAATATATCAGTGTTATTTTCTACTTCTTATATATTATTAGTACTTGGGTTTAGTGTAAATACTTAATTTATTAAAAAGGTTATACAGTTTATATTTGCATTATCATTACTATTGTTTTTTGTTCAGTGGTGCTACCTGATTTTTAAAATAGCCTTAGTGGTACGCAAGGATATAAGTTTGAGAATCGCTGGGCTAAAGTGACTGGACTAAAAGTAATGTTATAGAAATTATATTTCTTCAAAAAGAAATGAAGATATTCGAAAAATTCAAAATATGTTTAAAATGGGAACAGTGGTGTTTTTGGATGCCGCAAGAAATTTTGTAAATAAACATTTTTTCGCTATAAGATAGGAATTTAATTAAGGGCAATTCCACCACAGACACAAGAAGGGAACACAGTCAGAGGACTAGTCACCAATTTGGTGCTTTGGATGCAAGATCTTCAATTCGAGGACAACAAACAGCTTCGCTACCGGTGGCAACAACGTCACTCTCCGTGAAAACCCAAGCCCAGGAATTCCTCTGTGGCGGAATTGCACTTAATTCAATTCCTATCTTATCCATCTCTCCCGCCGATTTTTATTTTTATTCTTCTTTATATTAGTGGACTTGGGTTTTCACGGGGAGTGACGTTGTTGCCACCGGTAGCGAAGCTGTTTGTTGTCCTCGAATTGAAGATCTTGCAGCTGAAGCACCAAATTGGTGACTAGATAGTCCTCTGACTGTGTTCTCTTTTTGTGTCTTCTCCATTGAGCTTCCATCTTGCTCCTTGGCTATATCGTACTGATAAGAAGTAATAAGTTCGAAACACGTGTCTACGGTTGCATCTCTGTGGCGGAATTGCCCTTAATTCAATTCCTATCTTATTATTCCTACCGCCGATTTTTATTTTTATTCTTCTTTATTCGCTATGTTATTTAATCCCGACCATGTTTAGAAACCGAGTTCTTTGTATCTTTAGGTTAGAATGTTTCAAAAACCTGATGTGATGGAGCAATTCTGAGGCCAAATTTGAGTTCAGAGCGCCCAAAACTATTAAGAAAAGTGTTGTCTGATCTATGAGTCTAAAAAACGTTGATCAGTGTTATTTTATTAATAAAATCATTTGAGCTAATTCCTTTGATTATTGTTATCTAATGATAATTACCAAAATCAAAAAGTATTGGGCTTACTACTTACAGTGAAGTGAGAATTGATCACTACGTTGTAACCCACCATTAACAGTTTTTTTTAAATTATCACAGTATTTAATTCTCAAAGTTTTTTATACATAATTGGTTTTTCCAGAAAATATGTTAAATTAAACAACAAAATAAATATCAAGTTAAAACATTAATATAAATAAATATGTATTTATTGTAATATTTACTTACTTAAATAAACAAGGATCATCATCAAGGGTAAATATCAACTATAAAATATTTATCTAGCTGAGGTTTTTATTGTTAAACGTAAATTATCTTTCAGTATTTATTTTTCGGATATTTATTTTATATCAATCTTTTATTTATGAAATTGATATTTATTAATCTGATATTTACTTAAGTAATACAAGAAATTCTAACCTCACCTAATCAACATATTTGCTAAAATTTGCCAATTTTTAAAAATTCGCCAAAAATTCATTTTTAAAGATTTTGATTTGATTTTTTTTAAACGAAACTTAAAACATACTAATTTTAATTAAAAAAGACTGTTTTATTCTAAGAGTTGTCAATAAAATTTAAAGAAATTTCAAAGTTGGTAAAAATTTTTGCCATTTTTTAACTTAAGAAAACTAACTTTAAAAATTCATCAAAAATTCATTTTTAAAGATTTTGATTTGATTTTTTTTCTAAATGAAACTCAAAACATTGTAGTTTTAATTAAAAAAGACCGTTTTATTCTAGGTGTCGTTAAAAAATTTAAAAAAATTTTCAAAGTTGGAAAAAATTTTTGACACTTTTTAACTTAAGAAAATCAACTTTAACAATTCATCAAAAATTCATTTTTAAAGATTTTGATTTGGTTTCTTTTCTAAATGAAACTCAAAACATTCTAATTTTAATTAAAAGTGGCCGTTTCATTTTAATTGTTGTCAAAAAAAATGAAAAAAATTTTCAAAGTTAAAAAATTTTTGACACTTTTAACCTAACTTTAAAAAATCGATCAATTTTAAAAATTCATCAAAAATTCATTTTTAAAGATTTTGATTTGATTTTTTTTCTAAATGAAACGTAAAACTTTCTAGTTTTAATTAAAAAAGACCGCTTTATTCCAAGTGTCGTCAAAAAATTTAAAAAAATTTTCAAAATTGGAAAAAATTTTTGACACTTTTTAACTTAAGAACATTAACTTTAAAAATTCATCAAAAATTCATTTTTAAAGTTTTTGATTTGTTTTCTTTTCTAAATGAAACTCAAAACATTCTAATTTTAATTAAAAGAGGCCGTTTCATTTTAAGTGTTGTCAAAAAAATTAAAAAAATTTTCAGTTAAAAAATTTTTGACACTTTTAACCTAACTTTAAAAAATCAATCAATTTTAAAAATTCATCAAAAATTCATTTTTAAAGATTTTGATTTGATTTTTTTTCTAAATGAAACTCAAAACATTGTGGTTTTAATTAAAAAAGACCGTTTTATTCTAAGTGTCGTCAAAAAATTTAAAAAAATTTTCAAAGTTGGAAAAAGTTTTTGACACTTTTTAACTTAAGAAAATTAACTTTAAAAATTCATCAAAAATTCATTTTTAAAGATTTTGATTTGTTTTCTTTTCTAAATGAAACTCAAAACATTCTAATTTTAATTAAAAGAGGCCGTTTCATTTTAAGTGTTGTCAAAAAAATTAAAAAAATTTTCAAAGTTAAAAAATTTTTGACACTTTTAACCTAACTTTAAAAAATCGATCAATTTTAAAAATTCATCAAAAATTCATTTTTAAAGATTTTGATTTGATTTTTTTTCTAAATGAAACTCAAAACATTGTAGTATTAATTAAAAAAGACTGTTTTATTCTAGGTGTCGTTAAAAAATTTAAAAAAATTTTCAAAGTTGGAAAAAATTTTTGACACTTTTTAACTTAAGAAAATTAACTTTAAGAATTCATCAAAAATTCATTTTTAAACATTTTGACTTGGTTTTCCTTCTAAATGAAACTAAAAACATTCTAATTTTAATTAAAAAAGGCCGTTTTATTCCAAGTGTTGCCAAAAAAATTAACAAAATTTTCAATGTTGAGGAAGAATTTTTGACACTTTTTTAACTTAAGAAAATTAACTTTAAAAATTCATCAAAAATTCATTTTTAAAGATTTTGATTTGATTTTTTTCTAAATGAAACTCAAAACATTCTAATTTTAATTAAAAAAGACTGTTTTATTCCAAGTGTTGTCAAAAAATTTAAAAAAATTTTCAAAGTTGGAAAAATTTTTTGACACTTTTTTAACTTAAGAAATTAACTTTAAGAATTCATCAAAAATTCATTTTTAAAGATTTGGATTTGATTTTTTTTCTAAATGAAACTTAAAACATTCTAATTTTAACGAAAAAAGACCGTTTTATTCCAAGTGTTGTCAAAAAAATTAACAAAATTTTCAATGTTGAGGAAAAATTTTTGACACTTTTTAACTTAAGAAAATTAACTTTAAAAATTCATCAAAAATTCATTTTTAAAGATTTTGATTAATTTTTGTTTTAAAACAAATAAATAAGGATAACAATCCTTCTTTAATTATTGAATTAAAAAAAATTAAATGTAATGTTGTAATAATATTAAAATTTTATCAAACTTTAACATTTGACTTTATTTTTATTCAGCTATAATAAACAACAATCGTTTCTATGTCTATTTAATAACTTTTATCTTACCCTCTAGTAAATAAGCTTTTCTACCCTTTTTTTTATTACACCCACACAACGAAAACCGACACAGTTTTACATGCATTACCATAAAAACATGCAGGGTTTCCCATTTCAGGGTTAAGAGATGGCGGGTGCCTGGAGGTTTACTTTGACGATAAATTCAGTCCCCGGCGACTCCGCCAATTACTCATTAGTTCGTACGACGAAGATTTATGGCGTAAAGTTGGAATTAGTGTTTTGTCGTCGCGAAATTCGCGTCGTCGCCAAGAATTTAAGCCTCCACGGTTTATCCGGGTGTGTACGCGTGAGATTAGGGAATTTAGCTTCGCCACTAAGCGCCAGACAAAGCACAGGTGGCTTAACGGCCCTATTATAGCCGAGGATAAATTAACCCACCGATTAATTTGTGGCTAAGACGTGTTTAATGTTCCTACCTATTCATGGGTTAATATGTTCAGAAACCATCGCGAAATCGTTTGATGTGATATATCTTTGAAATCACGTAATCTCCAAAATTAGAAGCCGAATAAACGATAAATTTAAGCATATCATTATCACATTCCGTGACGATAAAATTTTAATAGTTCTTAAAACAATCTTAAAACAACTTCGCAAATAAACTGTGCGCTATTTAAGAATCAAATAACATAAAACTGAAAGAACATAAATAAATAGTTTCGATTATAACATTGTAATTATTTAAAGATTTGCCTTTGATTAATCTACATAGTTAAAATCATCATTTATTACATTTGTAAATAATATAGGATTATAATTTATGGAAATACGGGAACATGTATGTAATTCGCAATGATTTTAATAATTCAATTATTCCGCGTATGATAAAGCTTACTTTGAATAATGGAAACAATTTATATTATCCGATTTTGTAACTAAAATTAATATCCATTTAACAAGAATAAAGGAAAATAATAATTCGATTGTAAGCTTAAATAAATAAATACATAAATAAATAAATACATAAATAACAGATGTTTTCTTTCTATTTCCCTTTATTCCTTCCTTTAACCTGGCGTGCAACACAGCCATATATCACAATTTCCCATTCATTTTAATGTGAAGATATGTAGGAGTATTTGTTACTGGAAATCGTGCTTCCAGGAAATACGTATTGCTTCGTCGAGTCGTGTTTTGCCAAACAGGCTTCGATGATATGCAAACCAGCAGGAAGTCGAAACAAACGTAGGTACATTAATTCAAGAAATCGATATTAATAATATAGGTAATAAATAAAAAGTGTTAACATGAAATGAAATTGATTTATTAACATTAGAACAATATAAATGTAAATCTATGTAAATGTAAATCTAACTAATAAGAAAAATCGGTTTTAAATAAATTAAACAGACATCTATACTGTGGAAACTATCTACATCTTGAAAACTGATAAATAAAGCAGATTAATTGGCATCACTGGCAATTGGCATTAATTCATTCAAACATTGGATTAATGTTTGAATGAAAAGAATAAAACCAATTTATGGATAATGAATAAAAATGAAATTTTTGATTGATATCTTTTAGGGTAAAAAAGTGAGGTTTATGGGATGGCTCATCCAATTAAGAAGAAAATTCTTAAATTTTCCAGGTTAAAATAAATAAGTTTAAGTGTAGATATTTTCCAACGAGCTGGATAATTGGGTTCTCGTCGGTTAAATAAGGGATTACCAAACCTGCTAACGGCGGAGGCGCCAACTTTATCGTGATATTTGGCACGAAGCCAGCAGAAATTCGTGGCAAGTCACACGATGATATATTTTATCCGGTTTAGCTATTCGTTTTGTATAGAATAATGGCCTGTTCTGTTCCCATCCATCCTTAAACTTATCAATAGATAAGATGATTGCAAGTTAAATTTATTTCCCAATATCAATCCACTATTTTTCAATTATTTCAATTCCATCTAAAATTCTTTTATAATATTACTAGTTTAGTTTTATTTTTAGTATTTTTCTAAAAAAAATTTATTGTATTTGGTTGAATTGATCAACATTTTGGTAACTTAGGTGGAAGCTTTACGAATTTAGTAAGTTTTTGATGGAATTAAAAAAAAATTGGTTAATTTTTGGTGGAATTTTTACAAATTTTGTAAGTTGTTTGGTGGAATTTTTAAAAAATTCATTATTTTTGGTAGAATTATTAAAAATTTTAGTAACTTCGGTGGAATTTTTATGAATTTACTAAGTTTTTAATGGAATTCTCAAGGCTTTAGTTAATTTTTAATGAAATTGTTTCTAATTTGATTGATTTTTGTGGAATTTTAAAAGAATTTGGACATTTTGGTGGAATTTTTAAAAAATTTGGTAAGCTTTTGGTAGAACTGTTAAAAATGTTGACTTTTTCGGTGTAATTTTTAGAATCTTTCTAAGTTTTTGGTGGAATAAAAAAAACTCAATAAGTTTTGGGTGTAGTTGTTAAATATTTTAATAGCTTTGGTGCGATTTTTGCGAATTTTATTCATTTCTGGTGGAATTTTAAAAAAATTCAGTGTTTTTGGTAAAATTCTTATGAATTTAGTAAGTTTTTGGTGGAATTTCAAAAAAATTCAGTATGTTTTTGATGGAATTATCACAAATTTTGATAACATTGGTGGAATTTTTGCGAATTTTATTCATTTCTGGTGGAATAAAAAAAATCAGTGTTTTTGGTAAAATTCTTATGAATTTAGTAAGTTTTTGGTGGAATTTTTGCAAATTGTATTAATTTTTGGTAGAATTTTTAAAAAACTCAGTATATTTTTGGTGGAATTAGCAAAAATTTTGATAACATTGGTGGAATTTTTACGAATTTTATTCATTTTGGATGGAATTTAAAAAGAATTCAGTGTTTTTTATGGAATTTTTACAAATTTAATAAGTTTTTAATGAAAATTTTCCAATTTTATTAATTTTTGGTGGAATTTTTATAAAATTCAGTATGTTTTTGATGGAATAGTTAAGAAAGTTGATAACTTTGGTGGAATTTTTATTAACTTTAACCATTTTTGGTGGAATTGTTAAAAATATTGGTAATTTTAGTAGAATTTTTATGAATTTGGTAAGTTTTTGGTGGTATTTTTTAAAAATCAGTAAGTTTTTGGTGGAATTATTGAACATTTTTGTAGCTTTGGTGGAAAATTGAAAAAATTTAGTACGCTTTTGGTGGAATTGTTAAAAATGTTGGTAACTTTGAATTTTTACGAATATAGTAAGTTTTTCGTGGAATTTTTACCAATTTTATTGATTTTGGGTGAAATTTTTAAAAAATTCACTAAGTTTTTAGTAGAATTGTCTCCAAATTTAATAATTTTTGTTGAAATTATATTCAATTTAACTAACTTTTATGGAATTTTTATTGTTACTTTTTTATTTTTGTGAAATTTTTAAGAATCTAATCAATTCTTGACGAAATTAATCTTAATTTTAGTATTTTTTTTTTTTTAATTCAGTTTTTGGAGGAATTGTTAAAAATTTTGATAGCTTCGGTGGAATTTTTACAAATTTTATAAGTTTTTGATGGAATTATTAAAAATTTTAGTAGCTTTGGTGGAATTTTTACAAATTTACTTAAATTTTTGGTGATATTTTCAAGAATTTAATTAGTTTTTAGTGAAATTTATTCGAATTTCTGCTCTGCATAAATTAAATATTTGATAATTATGAAAAAACCGATCGTTTTGACATTTCATGTGGCATTAGCGTGGTTAGAATAATAAATAACGTTTGTGAAAATTGAACCAACTGTTTTATCGGCCCAAATCGAAAATGACGGAAAACGGGGACTTCGTTTAGAGCTTAAATCGGCCGTTTCGGGTCCAAAGGAGCCCCGATTTGCATATAACGTTGGGTTATAAAGCCGTTCAGAAGGTTAGCCGGAAGCAGAGTCGCGGAGCCGGTGGCTTTTTGAACAAAAAGTGCGTTCGAAAATTAGGTGGACGATCGAAAATTTTAATTTCAATTAGGGCTACCGCAACGTCGTTCGATTTTTAGAGCCGTTTTTCCGAAATCGGTCACGGACCCCCCAAAATTGTCGGGGAGGTGAAGATAATGGTCGGCAGAATGACGTAAAACCATTGAATCGTCCGGAAAGCGATTTCCAAAAAAACTATTAAAAAAAGAGCTAGGCGCCTGCGGCGCCCTTTTTTAAAGAGGCGCTGCTTGCTTACTACTTTAGTATATTATAAAGTATATTAGAAGTGAGGTACCATGAAAATGGTTGGTAGCTAACTGAATGGAATTTACGACTATCTGACCTTTCAATACGAGGACCTATAACAATTCAAACGGCGTCTGGAGCCAGCAGCTTGGAGGTTGAATTTGCGGCACTTGGTAAAGCTTTACCGGTTCGAAATATTGATGACTTCTGGGAAGACCAGCTTCCACCGCATCGCTTGATACTCCAAGTGAACTTTAAGTGCTAGCTCCTCATAAAGTCACGTCAAAGGCGACTTATGACCCGCATTTGATACCAGTACATATACACTGCATCGGCACTTATGTGAAAGGTTAGATAAGCTATTGTTACTTTTTGACTTAAAAGCTTTATGATACCCGATCCATTAAAAATATAACGTTTACTCTTTTCGTTTCGTCTACAAGATGTTTCACACTACACAAACTTTACTAACACTTATTGTAGTGTACTCGTTCAAATTATTTACTCGTTAAGTTACAAACCTTTCATAAACCAGACACAAAGTAAAGCTGCCTTTAATTTAATAAATTACCTTCCACTTAATGAGTAAATATCAGTTCGAACATCAAAACGAACTTTGACCTTAACGCTTTAGGTGGAAATTACCAGTACAAGTGAGAGATAAAATATCGATTCTCAAAAGCTTTTCAATTCAATACTTCCTTCCTAGACGTCGACGTTTGAAAGTCTTTGTACTAACGTCAAAGCCGGTGTGACTTTATGGAAATTCAATGCCGAAAACCAAACAATAGTATACCAGGAGGAAACATGAATCACAATAAACGAATATGATTCAAAATGTATTTTGGGTACGTAGATTTTCATGAAGTAAACTACAATTTTTGTAAATATCAAGGAAGATTTATACCTAGCTAGATATACAGTAGATATACCCCCTTTAATATTGCCGTATCTTTTTTAAACACCCTCTATACATATATAAATGATTCTTATCAGTATGTTGGAAGTAAACTTGTACAATTCGAAATATAACACCAAAGAAAAGAGATGGTGTTCTAGTTTGTACGTGACACGGAAGGCTATTCGGATTGCTCACGTGCATATATGAGAAATCGGACAGGTTGTGGATTTAGAGCTTCCATACGGAATAAGCGAGCATCGGACGTGTTCGAACACGATTGAACATGCGGTTTACCGCAGATAGAAATCCGCATCGATAGTGGATGCATGTTTTTGGGTAAATAGAGGTCTTCGTAATGCAACTTGGTCCTTTTCCATCAGCTTTCATTGAGTATCCAGGCAAATACGTTTCGGATTTCAGCATATTTAATCGCCCGTTCGAAAGCTGTCTATTCTAAAAGCCATCTTTTATTTGTTTAATCGAACTCGGCTACGTTCTCACTTAACTGAAGCAACATTTGAAGCGTATAAACGCAAAAGCAGACATTCGACATTTTCTTCAAAAATTAGACACGGATCTGTATTGTAAATTTAGCAAGAAATCAATTTTTATGGCCCCCAGGAGCGTAACATTACATTTAAGCGAGTTATTGCAATAATAAATTCCGCTTTAAATGCAAAAGCAGACATTTGCGCCAAGTAGTTAGGTGCAAAAGCAGACGTTTGTGTTTGAACTTATTCAGATCTCGCATTACCTCACGTGATAGCCGTGACATTGAAGTAGCTGTTAGTTTTGCTCGCTTCTGCATGATTAGTTTAAACGAGAGCGTGGTAACGAATGTAATATGGAGTTTTGATTACCTTCCACAACATTACCATTGAACCAAGTCATCGTGGCAAAGGGCGAAAGAGAATAGCAAATAAGCAAGAGTGCAAGCGTGAAAAAGCCAAGACAAAGAGGCAGAGGTTTAAGGCAGCAGGCTTAAACCTGACAAGATAAGAAGCATTTCCTCTTTGCTAGCCAAACGCTATGGTGCAGAATGGGAAAACGATGAACGTTTGGAGTTCTTCAAAAACGCCTTTCAAGTCAATCCAGCCAACACTTCGAAAACTCAGGGGGATGTGAATGACACACTAGTGTTTTCTGATAATGAATCTGATACTGACTTACGAATTTAAATTTGTACCTAAGAAACTAATTTTGTACTTTTTTTCAATAAAATCAGCTTCTTCAAAATCTCTTTTATCGCAATTCTAAATTTTATTAGTGCAGATACTGCTAGTTTTTTTTATAGAAACGCCAAATCCAGAACTTTGCAGTTCACGAAGCAGAGATTTCCAAGCCTTAGATGCAAAACAAGACAATCTCATTTTTTTAATCAAAATAACTTTTTTACTATAAGCCTGACTTACGCTTTAAAGCACATAAAGACGCGTCGATGTATTATCTACTTTTGGTTAAAATACCAAGTCGATTGAGTGACTTAAAAGACAGTGAGAGGTTTTTCGCGCTTTACTCAAAACTATTCGAATGTCAAATGTCTGGTTTTGCACTTATACGCTTCATTTATACACAGAGTAATTTTTTTTATATAAAAAGTAGCAAATTTCGCCCGGTAAAAGTTTCGAGATGTAACTTGAGTGTAATATATGTCTGTCTTTTTACGACTTCAAGAGCATTGTCTCGCGTGATTTATACAGGATTTATACGATATATCTGAAGACCTCCCAAAGCTACTTTTGCAACTTTTATAAAACGTTAAAAATAACCCGCTTTAAACTTACGAAACAGTTCTAGCGTAACTATTAATTTCCAAACCTAGTATGCAGAGTGTAAACCCACAATTTGCATTAATTTCGCGGCGTCGGTATAAAGTGCAGGGTAAAACCCAACCTACTGTAGGAACCGTAGCGAAAGTGGTCAATTAGTTGTTCTCTTTGTTTGGATAATTTCCATCCGAATCAACTGACAACACGAAATAGCCGCTATTATTTTGTAATCGCAGAAAACACACGGTTCTCTAATATTTACATTAAACGTTTTAAATACTCGCTTGTATTTAAACAACCGTTCTCCGATTTCGCGAATTATCGTAAATTCGTACTGGATATAAATCTTTAAGTGTTTATACGATTAAGGTAACAGTCTAAATTTGAACAGAAATCAGGTTGGATTGAGGTAATTTAAATAAATAAGATGAGGTCAGAAAATATAAATAATTTTAACAATAATTTATAAAGGAATAAATTTAAAGACAATTTTTAGTTTTATTATGTGACAAAAATTAAAAATGACAATTTAGTTATTGCCGAAAATAAATCTAAATGAGAATTTCAACAATTCAATGAGGTGTAAAACGGACAGCTATTCGCCACTAAATCTCGCTGAAAAACGCGATGGAAAATATATATTTTTGTTTTTGAAATTGTATAAAGTAATAATTTATTTCCAATTTTTAATGGTTCAATAACTTTTATTTTAGCGGACTATTTAGCGTAAAATTGAGCTCAAAGTCAAAATTTCTTAAATGGTGGAAAATCGAAAAAATCGAAACTCAATTTTCAGGCAATTTTTCGGTGAAAAACGATTTGGTACATGAATAAGTGTTTTTCAAATGATAATAAATGTTCAAACAATCGAAATTTAAAATAAAATGGAGAAAAATTTTTTTCAAAATTTTCGTCTAATTTTTCTGTGTAGAGGTTTGGAAAAATCTTCGCCAGAAATTTTCCCGGCCCGATATGATAACCCCCTTCTAAAGTCATATTAAGAATTAATCGGAGAATCATCGAAAACTAACCGCATAAAAATCGGACGATCGAAAGCCAAGTTACAAGAGCTCAAACTCAAAATTTTTAAAATAGCCAAAAATCCGAAAAAATCGAAAGGGGTTGGTATGGAATTTTTTCCAAAAGACGAAAGTTTTCAAATTTTATTGAAAGTCGGGTTTTTATATAATTCAATAACAGGGAAAACGATGGTGAAATCTGTTTCTCAGTAGGACCTTTGGTTTTCCAGAAAATTCGGCTAGAAGTGAGCTTTTCGATAAATTTTTCGATGCAGAGGTTCGGAAAAGAAATCCTCAGAAATTTTCTGGATCCCGAATGATAACACCCATCTAAAATCTTACTTAGAATTGAATAGAGAATTATTTAAAACAAACCGTATGAAAATCAGATGATCGACGGTCGAAATACGCGAGCTCAAAATCAAAATTTCAAAATTCTCGTCTAATTTCCATAAAAATAGGCTTTAAAATAAGATATTAAATCATTCTTAGTAATGTTATTTTAATTCTCATTTAATTCATCAATCTAATTTTAAAATTCTCAATTTAATCGTTTTAAACTCAACATTTTATAACATTTAGATCCTTTCTTAATAGAAAACGGACTTTTATTTTTATAAAAATAGAACAAAATAGTTCCCTTTCGTTCTTCGAATCGAACAACCAATTTGATCTCTACAAAGTAAAATTCGTCGAAAGCAAATGAAGTGTATCGTGAAGTCCCGAAGGCACGGGAGTAAAGAAGGTCGCAAACGTAAATTCGTCCAAAGTCCGGAAGTGGCAGCCCTGAGAAACGGGGATAAAGGCAAAGTTTATAGAAAGCTATAAAAGTTTATTGCGCCGTGTTGGGCCTGCAGTACCTACTTCTTGCTGGGTAAATACTGCAGGTAAACGGTATAATTTACCCATTTATCTAGCGCAATCGTAGCGTCTATCGAATCAAAAAGACTCAATAAAGGAGAAAAGACGTGACTTATGCTCGACTTACACGCTTCTATAATAACCGACATAGCTAGTAATCGACAACATGTGAAATTTATTCCAACACTGAAGTTATAAAGAATACTAGTTTAGTTTTATTTTTAGTATTTTTCTAAAAAAAATTATTGTTTTTGGCTGAATTGATCAACATTTTGGTAACTTTTGTGGAAGCTTTACGAATTTAGTAAGTTTTTGCTGGAATTAAAAAAAAAAAAAATTGGTAAATTTTTGGTGGAATTTTTACAAATTTTGTAAGTTCTTTGGTGGAATTTTTTAAAAATTCATTATTTTTGGAAGAATTATTAAAAATGTTAGTAACTTTGGTGGAATCTTTATGAATTTACTAAGTTTTTGATGGAATTTTCAAGGTTTTAGTTAATTTTTAATTAAAATGCTTCTAATTTGATTGATTTTTGGTGGAATTTTAAAAGAATTTGGACATTTTGGTGGAATTTTAAAAAAAATTGGTAAGTTTTTGGTAGAATTGTTAAAAATGTTGACAATGTCGGTGTCATTTTTAGGATTTTTATAAGTTTTTGGTGGAATAAAAAAAAATTCAGTAAGTTTTGGGTGTAGCTGGTAAACATTTTCTTCATTTCTGGTGGAATTTAAAAAAACTCAGTGTTTTTGGTAAAATTCTTATGAATTTAGTAAGTTTTTGGTGGAATTTTTAAAAAATTCAGTATGTGTCACGTGGAATTATCAAAAATTTTGATAAAATTGGTGGAATTTTTGCGAATTTTATTCATTTCTGGTGGAACAACAAAAAATCAGTGTTTTGCTAAAATTCTTATGAATTTTGTAAGTTTTGGTGGAATTCTTGCAAATTGTAGTAATTTTGGTGGAATTCTTAAATAATTCAGTATATTTTTGGTGGAATTATCAAAAATTTTGATAACACTGGTGGAATTTTTGCGAATTTTATTCATTTTAGATGAAATTTTTAAAAAATTCAGTGTTTTTTAAGGAATCTTTACGAATTTAGTAAGTTTTTAGTGAAATGTTTCCAATTTTATTAATTCTTGGTGGAATTTTTGCGAATTTTATTCATTTCTGGTGGAATAAAAAAAGTCAGTGTTTTTGGTAAAATTCTTATGAATTTAGTAAATTTTAGGTGGAATTTTTGCAAATTGTATTAATTTTTGGTAGAATATTTAAAAAATTCAGTATGTTTTTGATGGAATTGTTAAAAAAGTTGGTAACTTTGGTGGAATTTTTATTAACTTTAATCATTTTTGGTGGAATTGTTAAAAATATTGGTAATTTTAGTAGAATTTTTATGAATTTGGTAAGTTTTTGGTGGTATTTTTTAAAAATCAGTAAGTTTTTGGTGGAATTATTCAACATTTTTGTAGCTTTGGTGGAAAATTGAGAAAATTTAGTACGTTTTTGGTGGAATTGTTAAAAATGTTTGTAACTTTGGTGGAATTTTTACGAATATAGTAAGTTTTGAATTTTTACCAATTTTATTGATTTTGGGTGGAATTTTTAAAAAATTCACCAAGTTTTTAGTAAAATTGTCTCCAAATTTAATAATTTTTTATGAAATTATATTCAATTTAACTAACTTTTGTGGAATATTTATTGTTATTTTTTTATTTTTGTGAAATTTTTAAGAATCTAATCAATTCTTGACGAAACTAATCTTAATTTTAGTATATTTTTTAAAGAAATCAGCAAGTTTTTGGTGGAATTGTTAAAAATTTTGATAGCCTTGGTGGAATTTTTACAAATTTTATCAGTTTTTGGTGGAATTATTAAATATTTTAGTAGCTTTGGTGGAATTTTTGTGAATTGTATTCGTTTCTGGTGGAATAAAAAAATCAGTGTTTTTGGTAAAATTCTTATGAATTTAGTAAGTTTTTGGTGGAGTTTTTACAAATTGTATTAATTTTTGGTGGAATTTTTAAAAAATTCTCTGTATTTTTGGTGGAATTATCAAAAATTTTGATAACTTTGGTGGATGTTTTGCGAATTTCATTCTTTTCTGATGGAATTTTTAAAAAATTCAGTGTTTTTTATGGAATTTTTACGAATTTTGTAAGTTTTTAATGAGATTTTTCCAATTTTATTAATTTTTGGTGGAATTTTTATAAAATTCAGTATGTTTTTGATGGAATTGTTAAAAAAGTTTATAACTTTGATGGAATTTTTATTAACTTTAATCATTTTTGGTGCAATTGTTAAAAATATTGGTAATTTTAGTAGAAGTTTTATGAATTTGGTAAGTTTTCGGTGGTATTTTTTAAAAATCAGTAAGTTTTTGGTGGAATTATTCAACATTTTTGTAGCTTTGGTGGAAAATTAAAAAAAATTAGTACGTTTTTGGTGGAATTGCTAAAAATGTTGGTAACTTTGGTGGAATTTTTACGAATATAGTAAGTTTTGAATTTTTACCAATTTTATTGATTTTGGGTGGAATTTTTAAAAAATTCACTAAGTTTTTAGTCGAATTGTCTCCAAAGTTAATAATTTTTGGTGAAATTATATTCAATTTAACCCACTTTTGTGGAATTTTAATTGTTATTTTTTTATTTTTGTGAAATTTTTAAGAATCTAATCAATTCTTGACGAAATTGATCTTAATTTTAGTAAATTTTTTAAAGATTCAGTTTTTGGTGGAATTGTTAAAAATTTTGATAGCTTTGGTGAAATTTTTACAAATTTTATGTTTTTGGTGGAATTATTAAAAATTTTAGTAGCTTTGGTGGAATTTTTACAAATTTAATTTTTGGTGATATTTTCAAGAATTTAATTAGTTTTTAGTGAAATTTATTCGAATTTCTGCTCTGCATAAATTAAATATTTGATAATTATTAATAAACCGATCGTTTTGACATTTCATGTGGCATTAGCGTGGTTAGAATAATAAATAACGTTTATGAAAATTGAACCAACTGTTTTATCGGGCCAAATCGAAAATGACGGTAAACGGGGACTTCGTTTAGGGCTTAAATCGGCCGTTTCGGGTCCAAAGGAGCCCCGATTCGCATATAAGGTTGCGTTATAAAGCCGTTCAGAAGGTTAGCCGGAAACAGAGTCGCGGAGCCGGTGGCTTTTTGGACAAAAAGTGCGTTCGAAAATGAACGAAAATGACAGGCGGACGATCGAGAATCTTAATTTCAATTAAGGGCTACCGCAACGTCGCACAGTGGGGCAAGAGAGTTTCAAAGTTGGCATTAAATCGAACACTCTTTAAATGGATTTCTACATTGAATATTTTCTCTTTACAACTACCGATAGCACTAAGGACCAGTACTACCAAGTCTCAGATAACTTATCTCTGGTATAATTACTGTGGTTACTGACCAAGTAGCCAATAGGATGATGAATGATCAATGATGGACTTCGTCATTTTGATGGGTTTCAATGACTGGTTGTAGCGTCATAAGTAAACGTTCAACCGTGTGGTCTAGCAAATCTTGTAACTTAACCACAGCACAAGCATCTGTAATTTTTATGTCCTTAGGTTAGCAAAGCTTTTTTGCAGACTGTACAACTTTATAGGAGGGAAACCTTGTCGGTGCACTTGCCCTTATAATGTTTTACTGATGTCGGGATAGTTTAGCGTCTATCAAAACAGTAAAAGCGTTTTCACCTGACTTTGATTTTTCTGTTTTCTGTAACTTTTGGTAAGCTTTGCTATATTTGTTCACACGTTGTGGACTTGTTGAAGTTGTTTCTTTAAAAATTTTCAAAGCTTTTGATTGTCCTTCGGCTCTGATTGTGAGGCTCATTTGTGTAGCATAGGATAAAAGAGAAACAGGGTGGACTTTCTTAGATCTGTTGTTTTGAGTCGCTTTGTTCGTTCAGAAGATGACTCAAAAGCAATCTGAGGACGACCTAGCTTCGTTAAAGGTATCTGAAATGTAATCGAAATATCCAACCACTCTTTATTACTGCTTTGAAATTTTGCGTCTATTGTGCGTGCTTTCATTCAACGATGTATATATATTGTGACTTAAAATGCGATATTTTTTCTTAAAATCCTTTAAGTGCTTACCATCACAATTTGTTCGTGTTCTGACCTCTTCTATTAAAAATCCAAATTGTTCTTCAATGATAGTGGCTCCAGAGGTTTTCATGATATTAAGAAGTTTTTTTCTCTTGAACAACATACCTTTCGAACTCATGTCGGTTTAGTTATGCTAGTTTACTAACAGTTTACTATCGTTTACTATTTTGATAGTCGCAATAGAAACTATTTTTCACAAAATAATAGTGTCCTTGAGTAGCATCTTAAAAATGCTTTTACGGTTAAAGTGCAAAAAAGTAGCAAAAAATGTCAATTAATTTTGAAGTAGTATATTCTGTCAAATCGATAAAAGCAAGAATTGAAGCTTGACCGTGCTTGGAACGTAACTATTAACACCACTGTTTATGTAACCGTTTGCTTGAAAGAAATATCCATCTAAACTTCATGCTAATTACTAAACTATTACTAAATATCCGAACATAATGGTTCTACACTAAAGTATAAACCCTGTATTAACCCAACGATCAACTGTTTTACAAAAGTACGACTTGTATATAGAATATGAGGCCATTATTTGCAAAACTTGCTGTTTGCTTCGCGGCATTTTTTTGAGAAATCAAAAAAATTATTAACATCTGAATACCATTTTTTTACAATCTCAATAAGCTCATTAATGTTGCTTAGCGTGTCTAGGAGTGGACAGTAAAGTGTGTATCCTAAAATAATTATAGTTGTTTGGAAATAAAAATTTTTTATTGTAAAGAGCCAATTCTGAAAATAAATATCTATAAAACCAAAGGCAAAAATTAAAAAAAGTAAGTTCAATGACAAACGCAGGGGATTTATTGAGCAAAATAAACCAAATTTTTAATAATAAAGATAATTTACAACTTTAAAAATGAAAAGGTTCATAAACTCAAACAAAAAAACAGTCATTCTCTGCATTTTGGCATTTTTCCAAACCGTCATCGGTTTCTTCTGGTAAGGAAGAGCCTTTGTGTAAGTATTCTTTGTAAAAACTTAGTTATGGAAGGGTCCTCCAATTTTCTCCATAATGTTTGGAAAGGAGACCATTAATAGTTCCTTTATCCTCTTTTAGTCTTTTTCCAAGAAGTAATTTCTTAGGAGCCATGGAAAAAAGTGAAAAATTCTTTTTGCAAAACGCTTTTAGGTTTCCCGACATCAACATTGTAATTAGGTTCACCTTGAATTAGAACATTTTTGTCTCTTTTGTAAAAGATAAACCTCTTTGCCTTATTAAATTCAAAGTGCCATGAACCAGGCAACTTAATGACGCGTTTTGTTTGTGTTCTCCAATGTTTGTCGTTTGAATACACGTTACTAATTTACTAAAGATCAAATGCGTCGGAAACAGCTCTAAAACAAGCGGCCATCGCATCGTGAACAACGTGCAAGTAATTTGTTTGGTTGAGAGCATGCAGCGCGTTTTGCAAATGAGACGTCAAAACAAAAAGCCAGTTTTGCGAATCACTGTAATTTTCAAGGCACTATTTACATGTTAAAGAGATGGGTTTGGGAGTCAAGATTTTATCGTGTGTCTCCTCTTTAAAACTCAAATGCATTTGTAAGAAGAAGCGATTTTCTAAGATTTTGTCGATTAGCGGGTTTTGCAAACAAAGGCCTCATATAATTAATCCAAATTAAATGTAATGGATATGCTCGGAATGTGTACTTCAAAAAGTTGCAATAATTAAATAATTTTTATAAGAAAATATGTATATCAAAGACGAAAGGTTATTGTCATAAATGGTGCAATGGATAGTGGTTAGCCTAAGTCAGATAAAAAAACTTCTTGCCCCACTGTGCGTCGTTCGATTTTCACGGCCGTTTTTCCGAAATCGGTCACGGAACCCCCAAAATCGTCGGGGAGGTAAAGATAATGGTCGACAGAATGACGTAAAACCATTGAATCGCCCGGAAAGCGATTTCCAAAAAAACTTACTTTAATATATTATAATTTGCGTTCGATGTATTCAATTTTACATTAGTCGTTGCGATTAATTTAAAGGCGTCGCGACACAACGTTGTTGATGACAAGGTTTGTGGGCGAAATGGACTTTAATTAATGAAGGACTCCTTAAGCATATAAAACCATTTATAGCCTAGATTCTGAGGACAATAAGCGCCCGTAGAATCGAGTTATACGGTGCTTTGTTTGTTGAAGTACTTTACCATAACTAATCTTTAACTTTGAGACAAAACTAAAGTTATAAGCAAACCGTTGAAGTTAGAATTAAATACTATTTTTAAGTAGGTACCTTTTAAGATATCGATTTTAGAATTTAAGATAATCTAGAAAATAAACCCAAGAATCTAAGGTAATCTATTGAACAAATCTACTGGAGATTTTCAAGAAATTAGAATCGGATTTAATATCGAAGGTTCAGGTCGAAAATCGATAGAAGACGCCCCCGATAAATAAACGACAGTTTGATACCCTCCAGCGGTTTCGACGCCAAAAGCAGACTGGTCCAGAAGAAGCCTCATTTCGAGAGGTTATTAGATCCTGGGCGATTAACGGCCTACGCGCGATAATGGCGATAAGGGAAATTAATTACGGCCAAGTCCTAAGGAGCTCTTTCTCCCTAGGGTAAAGGAAACAAAAGCAGACCTCTTCCGGTTCTTGTAAACAGGGCGTACGTGCTCGAGAAGGTCTCAAAGGAAAAGTAATAGAAAAAAATAGAAGAACGAACAATCCCGTGTATTCGTGTAGTTAAACCCAAGAAAAGAAGATTTCTTTAAATACTTGAACCTTTATTAACTTTTCAAGCTTATGTACTTAAATAGAATTGACCTTTAGAATTCGCAAGGTCGATTTAAATTTGCCAGCGGTCTCATTTCCTAAAGAACTCTCTACAAAACGAAAAGTCGAGAATCGTTTTGCGGCAGTTCAATCTGTACTCTGTACTATCGTTGATTAAATTTCCCTGTAAACTGTTCTTTATTGAATTTTATTATTCCGGGAAGCGTCTCGAATAAGAGATAAAGATAGAAAATTACAGCATTGCAATGCCCAAAAGAGATCCCACCAGAAGGAAAATTCGTTCTTCATATTTAAAACCTGTAAAATAACATCTGGTTTGGTACAACAGGATTATTTGTCGAAAAAGCTAATTAAAACAGACTTGCCACGATGCGGACCCCGCATTGAGGTACAAGAGCTTTAATTAACGGGACAGAATATGCTACAGCTTCATTACGTGGAGAGAGGTGCTTATAAAAAGTCACCCTGGTTAATTTTACTTGAAAAAGACGTTTATTCAATTTTAGCATGATGTAAACAAATTTATCCAATTACATCAACTAATACAGGAATCATCAACTAATACCAAGCTAAGAGTTACCAAGCTAATGTTATTAAAGATTAAAATCGACTCAGATTTTAAAATTACCATTTAAAACTTTTCAAAAAATCATTAGAATTATTAATGAAAATATACAAAATTATTGATTCATCGTACATGATAAACTGAAAATCATACGTCTTCATAAATCAATTGTGGTTACCTACTGAGCATTTCAACGTCAATCTATTCACACGCCATTCAATTTAGAAGGATGAAATGATTAAATGGGAAAACCTCTCGTGTCTCGATGATTGAAAATTAACATGCAATTGATATTACATATATTATTAAAGCTATAAGCAATTGTAGCTTTTGTTTGTCTTTTTTAATTAAAATTAGAATGTTTTAAGTTTCATTTAGAAAAAAAATCAAATCAAAATGGTTAAAAATGAATTTTTCACGAATTTTTTAAAAAATTGTTAATTTTCTAACATAAAAAAATTTTTACTAACTTTGAATTTTTTTTTAATTTTTTGACAACTCTTGGAATAAAACGGTCTTTTTTAATTAAAATTAGAATATTTTGGGTTTCATCTAGAAAAAAAATCAAATCAAAATCTTTAAAAATGAATTTTTGATGAATTTTTTAAAAAATGATAAATTCTCTAACTTAAAAAAATTTTTACCAACTTTGAAATTTTTTTTAATTTTTTTCACAACACTTGGAATAAAACGGTTTTTTTAAATTAAAATTAGAATGTTTTAAGTTTCATTTAGAAAAAAAATCAAAACAAAATCTTTAAAAATGATATTTTTATGAATTTTTTAAAAAATGATTAATTTTCTAACCTAAAAGATTTTTACCAACTTTGAAATTTTTTTTAAATTTTTTGACAACACTTGGAATAAAAAGGTCCTTGTTAATTAAAATTAGAATGTTTTCAGTTTCATTTAGAAAAAAGAATCAAATCAAAATCTTTAATAATGAATTTTTGATGAATTTTTAAAAAATAGTTAATTTTCTAACCTAGAAAAATTTTTTACCAACTTTGAAAATTTTTTTAACTTTTTTCACAACACTTGGAATAAAACTGTCTTCTTTAATTAAAATTAGAATGTATTGAGTTTCATTTAGAAAAAGAATCAAATCAAAATCTTTAAAAATGAATTTTTTATGAATTTTTTAAAAAATCATAAATTTTCTAACCTAAAAAAATTTTTACCAACTTTGAAAATTTTTTTAATTTTTTTGACAACACTTGGAATAAAACGGTCTTTTTTAATTAAAATAAGAATGTTTTTAGTTTCATTTAGAAAAAAGATCAAATAAAAATTTTTAAAAATGAATTTTTGATGAATTTTTAAAGTTGATCGATTTTTTAAACTTTGGTTAGAAGTGTTAAGAATTTTTACCAACTTTGAAAATTTTTTTAATTTTTTTGAATACACTTGGAATAAAACGGTCTTTTCTAATTAAAATTAGAATGTTTTAAGTTTCATCTAGAAAAAAAATCAAATCAAAATCTTTAAAAATGAATTTTTTATGAATTTTTTAAAAAATGATTAATTTTCTAACCTAAAAAATTTTTACCAACTTTGAAAATTCTTTTAATTTTTTTCACAACACTTGGAATAAAACGGTCTTTTTTAATTAAAATTAGAATGTTTTAGGTTTCATTTGGAAAAAAAATGAAATCAAAATCTTTAAAAATGAATTTTTGGTAAATTTTTAAAATTAATTTTCTTAAGTTAGAAAAGTCTCAAACATTTTTTAAAAACTTTGAAAATTTCTTTAATTTTTTTGATAACACTTGGAATAAAACGGTCTTTTTTAATTAAAATTAGAATGTTTTAAGTTTCATTTAGAAAAAGAATCAAATCAAAATCTTTAAAAATGAATTTTTTATGAATTTTTTAAAAAATGATTAATTTTCTAACCTAAAAAGTTTTTACCAACTTTGAAAATTTCTTTAATTTTTTTGACAACACTTGGAATAAAACGGCTTTTTTTAATTAAAATTAGAATGTTTTAAGTTTCATTTAGAAAAAAAATCAAATCAAAATCTTTAAAAATGAATTTTTTATGAATTTTTTAAAAAAATGATTAATTTTCTAACCTAAAAAATTTTTACCAACTTTGAAAATTTTTTTAATTTTTTTTACAACACTTGGAATAAAACGGTCTTTTTAAATTAAAATTGGAATATTTTAGGTTTCATTTAGAAAAAGAATCAAATCAAAATCTTTAAAAATGAATTTTTCATGAATTTTTTAAAAAATTGTTAATTTTCTAACATAAAAAAATTTTTACCAACTTTGAAAATTTTTTTAATTTTTTTGAATGCACTTGGAATAAAACGGTCTTTTTTAGTTAAAATTAGAATGTTTTAAGTTTCATTTAGAAAAAGAATCAAATCAAAATCTTTAAAAATCAATTTTTTATGAATTTTTTAAAAAATGATTAATTTTCTAACCTAAAAAATTTTTACCAACTTTGAAAATTTTTTTAATTTTTTTCACAACACTTGGAATAAAACGGTCTTTTTCAGTTAAAATTAGAATGTTTTGATTTTCATTCAGAAAAAAAATCAAATCAAGATCTTTAAAAATGAATTTTTGACGAATTTTTAAAATTTGATCGATTTTCTAAACTTTGGTTAGAAGTGTTAAAAATTTTTACCAACTTTGAAAATTTTTTTAATTTTTTTGACACCACTTGGAATAAAACGGTCTTTTTTAATTAAAATTAGAATGTTTTAAGTTTCATTTAGAAAAAAAAATTAAATCAAAATCTTTAAAAATGAGTTTTTGACAAATTTTTAAAGTTGATCGATTTTTTAAAATTTGGTTAAAAGTGTTAAGAATTTTTACCAACTTTGAAATTTTCTTTAATTTTTTTGACAACACTTGGAGTAAAACGGTCTTTTTTAGTTAAAATTAGAATGTTCTAAGTTTCATTTAGAAAAAAAATCAAATCAAAATCTTTAAAAATGATATTTTTATGAATTTTTTAAAAAATGATTAATTTTCTAACCTAAAAAATTTTTACCAACTTTGAAAATTTTTTTAATTTTTTTGAAAACACTTGGAATAAAACGGTCTTTTTTAGTTAAAATTAAAATGTTTTAAGTTTCATTTAGAAGAAAAATCAAATCAAAATCTTTAAAAATGAATTTTTGACGAATTTTTAAAATTTGATCGATTTTCTAAAGTTTGGTTAGAAGTGTCAAAAATTTCTACCAACTTTGAAATTTTTTTTAATTTTTTTGATAATAATTAGAATAAAACACTTCTTTCTAATTAAAATTAGAATGTTTTAAGTTTCATTTAGAAAAAAAATCAAATCAAAATCTTTAAAAATGAATTTTTTATGATTTTTTTAAAAAATGATTAATTTTCTAACATAAAAAATTTTTACCAACTTTGAAAATTTTTTTAATTTTTTTGACAACACTTGGAATAAAACGGTCTTTTTTAATTAAAATTAGAATGTTTTAAGTTTCATTTAATATAAAAATCTTTTTTCTTTAATTCCTAAAAATAAAGTCTGCATGATTTTTTAAATTTGGTTAAATTTTTTAAAAAGTTAGATTAAAATCTGCCAAGAATTTTTACTAACTTTAAAATTTTTTTTAATTTTTTTGGTAGCATTTGGGAAAAATTTGCCATTTAAATTCGAAAATACAATCATTTAAGTTTCATTTTATATAAGAATCTTTTTTCAATTCCTAAAAATAAACTCTGGATGATTTTTTAAAGTTAGTCCAATTTTAAAAAATATTAGGTAAGATAACTCCAGTTATTAAATAAGAGAAGAATTAAAGAATTCTAAAGAGGTCTGAAGAGTTCGCTTATATATACTATTTAAAAGCATTAAATAACAAAAACCATTCCCTATAGAATTCTTTATTTTCCAGGAAATTCAAATGGATGTATTTGATTTGGACGTTTCCAATGTTCACAAATGTGTTTGTTGTTTAGTTTTATTCGCAAATAAACATTGTAGGTTTGAGTACATTGTACAAAATTTTCCTTGTTTACAGACGTAATTCAAAATAAATTGAAAGGTCAAAGTTCTAATTTTTTCCCTACCTAGTTTTCCCTACTAGTAAAAAAAACGTTATTAATGGTAAAACATTAAAGCTTATATAATAGAAAACTGTGTACTTGAAGGTCTACAATTTGGTATAAGGTTGTTTAAAACTGTTAAATCGAAATACAGGAACTTAAAATAAATCGGAGCATTTCGTGTCAGCTATTGAATTTCATAAAGGATTTATTGACGGAAGTCGTTTGGGAACGCAAAAAACGTTTTATATGGTGGGATTTTTGAAGTTTTCGGGGGGATTCATTACAGCTTTAATTTGAAGTTTTTTTTCATGGAAATTCAACTATGTTGTTTTTAATGAGGAATCTAAATTAAATTAATCTAAATTAAATTAATCCAAATTAATCATCCAAATCCAAATTAACATCTATAGTAATTAGTTAACTTGTTTAGTAAACCCAGTTCGCTATCATTAGGTAAGACAAATTTAACGGTAAAGCTCCCATTTCTTAATACTAACAAACCCTGTTTATCTCTCCAACACAAATTTTTACACCCTTATAAAAAAATATCGTAGATATTTCATCACCGGAAACAACGCGAAATATAAAAAAAGGCATAAAAACTAAGTTACATAATTTTTTTTCACCATCAGTGTCAAAGCTCGAAAATACAAGTCGTAGACTGAGAATAAAGCATAAAAAATCCAAACATACCAAAAGTCCTTGTTGCAACTTTCGTAAAAATACACTCACACAACGTCAATGTTAATTTCACGTGTTGGGGAAAAGATCTATGTTGAGTATTTCGAGTGAGAGTTTGGATCGCGGCACGTCGAGCTTCGAAGCTCACGAAAGCTTTCGCCCGTGCGTCGCGAAAAGCTACTGAGGCAGGCGGCCGACGCGCTGGCTGTGGCGGCGTCGCGACGCATGGACTCGACGCTCTGCGGTCACTTGGATTGCGATGCGGGAAAACGAAGGTGTGGTACGTGTAGAGGTGAAGCTGAAACCCGTTACGCAACGCGTTTTCAACGTCAGGCTGCAGATGAAAGGTTACGTTCGGATAAAAGCGCAACCAGTCAGCCTTCAGTAGGTACTATTTTTTAAAAAAAAAAAAAAAATTATATGAGTTGTCTGGTTTCAATATCCCCTAAATCCATTTTAGGGTAAAAATGAGATATATACACCATCTGTTAGAAAAAGTTGTTTTCTATAATATATTCAATGATTTGTATTAAAAAAACGCGCGAATCCCTTAAAAATTCAAATCAAATAGACAGCCTTTAGATTCAAATCCCACTAAATCCATTTTCAATAGATGCGCAGTTACAAAAACTGTACAATAAATTCAATGGAGTTTTTAGGAAAAACCAAACTGCCATGAATATCCAGCAAAAAGAAATTCATATCGGAGTGAAACCAAAAAATCTGAAGAGATGTAAATTACTTGTTAAGCAAACATTATGGAAAGAACTGGAGAGAGGTAGAAAATTTGGCTTATTATAGAGATATGATGGGAAAATTTCAGAACAATAATATTCCTGGCGATTCCCGAGAAGAGGGGACGAAGAGCCTAGTTTAAGAGTTTTTTAAGTACAGTTTTTAAATAACACTAGTTTAGTTTTATTTTTAGTATTTTTCTAAAAAAAAATTATTATTTTTGGTTGAATTGATCAACATTTTGGTAACTTTGGTGGAAGCTTTACGAATTTAGTAAGTTTTTGGTGGAATTAAAAAAAAAATTGTACATTTTTGGTGAAATTTTTACAAATTTTGTAAGCTTTTTGGTGGAATTTTTAAAAAATTCATTATTTTTGGAAGAATTATTAAAAATTTTAGTAACTTTGGTGGAATTTTTATGAATTTACTAAGTTTTTGTTGGAATTTTCAAGGTTTTAGTTAAATTTTAATGAAATTGTTTCTAATTTGATTGATTTTTGGTGGAATCTCAAAAGATTTTGGACATTTTGGTGGAATTTTTAAAAAATTTGGTAAGTTTTTGGTAGAATTGTTAAAAGTGTTGACAATTTCGGTGTAATTTTTAGGATTCTTGTAAATTTTTGGTGAAATAAAAAAAATCAGTAAGTTTTGAGTATAGCTGTTAAATATTTTAGTAGCTTTGGTGGAATTTTTGCGAATTTTATTCATTTCTAGTGGAATTTAAAAAAAATTCAATGTTTTTGGTAAAATTCTTATGAATTTAGTAAGTTTTTGGTAAAATTTTTAAAAAATTCAGTATGTTTTTGGTGGAATTGCCAAAAATTTTGATAACATTGGTGGAATTTTTGCGGATATTATTCATTTTTGGTGGAATTAAAAAAAAAATTGTTTTCGGTAAAATTCTTATAAATTTAGTAAGTTCTTGGTGGAATTTTTGCAAATTGTATTAATTTTTGGTGGAATTCTTAAAAAAATCAGTATGTTATTGGTGGAATTATCAAAAATTTTGATAACATTGGTGGAATTATTGCGAATTTTATTCATTTTTGATGGAATTTTAAAAAAATCCAATGTTTTTTTATGGAATTTTTACGAATTTAGTAAGTTTTTAGTGAAATTTTTTCAATTTTATTAATTTTTGGTGGAATTCTTATAAAATTCAGTATGTTTTTTATGGAATTGTTAAAAAAGTTGATAACGTTGGTGGAATTTTTATTAACTTTAATCATTTTTGGTGGAATTGTTAAAAATATTGGTAATTTTAGTAGAATTTTTATGAATTTGGTAAGTTTTTGGTGGTATTTTTTAAAAATCAGTAAGTTTTTGGTGGAATTATTCAACATTTTTGTAGCTTTGGTGGAAAATTGAAAAAATTTAGTACGCTTTTGGTGGTATTGTTAAAAATGTTGGTAACTTTGGTGGAATTTTTATGAATTTACTAAGTTTTTGATGGAATCTTCAAGGTTTTAGTTAATTTTTAATGAAATTGTTTCTAATTTGATTGATTTTTGGTGGAATCTCAAAAGATTTTGGACATTTTGGTGGAATTTTTAAAAAATTTGGTAAGTTTTTGGTAGAATTGTTAAAAATGTTGACAATTTCGGTGTAATTTTTAGGATTTTTGTAAGTCTTTGGTGGAATAAAAAAAATTCAGTAAGTCTTGGGTGTAGTTGGTAAATATTTTAATAGCTTTGGTGGAATTTTTGCGAATTTTATTCATTTCTAGTGGAATTAAAAAAAAATTCAATGTTTTTGGTAAAATTCTTATGAATTTAGTAAGTTTTTGGTAAAATTTTTAAAAAATTCAGTATGTTTTTGGTGGAATTGCCAAAAATCTTGATAACATTGGTGAAATTTTTGCGAATTTTATTCATTTCTAGTCGAATTTAAAAGAAAATTCAGTGTTTTTGGTAAAATTTTTAAAAAATTCAGTATGTTTTTGGTGGAATTGTCAAAAATTTTGATAACATTGGTGGAATTTTTGCGAATTTTCTTCATTTCTGGTGGAATTAAAAAAAAATTGTTTTCGGTAAAATTCTTATAAATTTAGTAAGTTTTTGGTGGAATTTTTGCAAATTGTATTAATTTTCGGTGGAACTTTTAAATAATTCAGTATATTTTTGGTGGAACTATCAAAAATGTTGATAACACTGGTGGAATTTTTGCGAATTTTATTCATTTTTGATGGAATTTTAAAAAAATTCAGTGTTTCTTTATGAAATTTTTACGAATTTAGTAAGTTTTTAGTGAAATTTTTCCAAATTTATTAATTTTTGGTGGAATTTTTATAAAATTCAGTATGTTTTTGATGGAATTGTTAAAAAAATTTATAACTTTGGTGGAATTTTTATTAACTTTATTCATTTTTGGTGGAATTGTTAAAAATATTGGTAATTTTAGTAGAATTTTTATAAATTTGGTAAGTTTTTGGTGGTATTTTTTAAAAATCAGTAAGTTCTTGGTGGAATTATTCAACATTTTTGTAGCTTTGGTGGAAAATTGAAAAAATTTAGTACGTTTTTGGTGGAATTATTAAAAATGTTGGTAACTTTGAATTTTTACGAATATAGTAAGTTTTTCGTGGAATTTTTACCAATTTTATTGATTTTGGGTGGAATTTTTAGAAGATTCACTAAGTTTTTTAGTAGAATTGTCTCCAAATTTAATAATTTTTGCTGAAATTATATTCAATTTAACTAACTTTTGTGGAATTTTTATTATTGCTTTTTTATTTTTGTGAAATTTTTAAGAATCTAATCAATTCTTGACCACGAGTCTGACTCGTGGTAAAGAATTTGTGTAATAAACGAAAACAACAAGTATGACTCGTGGTAAAGATTTGTGCCATAAGCGAAAACCACGAGTCCTACTTTTGTGTCCTATTGTCCCTAGTTTTTTTCTCGCTAGTTCGGGCACACGGCTAAACGGTTGAATGTCACGGCGCGCGATCTATTTTCTAGTATACTATGGCACGAGAAATTGGCAGATGTTGTGTAGGCCAAGGGGTTAATCTTAATTTTAGTATATTTTTTAAAAATTCAGCAAGTTTTTGGTGGAATTGTTAAAAATTTTGATAGCTTTGGTGGAATTTTTACAAATTTTATAAGTTTTTGGTGGAATTATTAATAATTTTAGTAGCTTTGGTGGAATTCTTACAAATTTACTTAAATTTTTAGAGTTTAAGAGTTTTTTAAGTACAGTTTTTAAATAACATATCTTTCAAAAAATAAAGTTTCATGTTATTAGCTACAAAGAGATTTGATTCACTTTCAATTCATGCCTAATCTTTGTTCAGATTCAAATGAGCCTTAATCCACAGTTTGATAGCAAACACTAAACGCCATTTTTAAATCCACTTTGTGATTTTTATATCTATTTCAAAAGACGTAGTTATAGAATTTTTAAAACTTCAGTAAGTCTTCTAATAACAAATATATCACATTTGAATTAATAACGCCAAAATCATCCCAAAATACTTTTTTGTCGTTTTTTTAAAATTGAAAAATTTGGATTTAAGAGGATTTGAAACCAAACAACTCAGATATTCAATATGACTTTAGTGAAATTTTACACTAAACATAGAACAATGGGTAATCTTAGAGGAATATAAATTAAATTTAATAGTTATGTTCTCAACACAAAGTATCGTATTTAATTAAGTTCCGTCATGTTGTTATAAGTTTATATAAGTTAAGTTTCTTGGGAGTTGTATTGCTTAATATGAAATTTTATTACTGAAAGGTATTAGCATTTCATTCTTGTTAGAGAGAGCAAGTAATTTCCAAATTAAATTCCTTGTCTTTCTTACTTCTATTTATTTAACCTTTCTTGTCACCGAATTTATTTTCATTTAACTTTAACTAAGGTTACGAGGAAATACAAGTAGAAACTCTGAGCAGTATTACTATTGTAAGTAGTATTACCTACATACCTTATAGCGAAAATTCAATTCTTTTTTGAATGACTCTTCTTGTTTTTTCTTTATTGTTCGGATTTATCGCTGTATTGATTTTTCTAATTCTGATAAATACTTCACAAAAATTTTTTTTGAAATATCTCTCGGATTTTATAGCAGTTCTGAATTTACATTCATACCGTGGAATTAAAACTTATTTGGGTCAAGAGCTATTAGAAAAAGGAAAATCGTAGTGATTTCATTTTGTTACCTAAGATAGAAGTTTCCAAATTTATTTCTTTCACGGCCGATGTTAACTGAACTAACAACGAGACCATACGATCTTGTATTCACTAATTTTGATGAAAATAGTACTAATCAATAGTTATTAGCACATAATACAAATGAGGCGCTTAGTTACAAAACTGGACAAGTCACATTTTTTTCAAATGGCCAATTTCGATACAAAGTCGTGGTGTTATAAGGCAGCTGTTGATCTGTTAGGTATTACATGTTCAAAATCGGACGTATTCGATATTACTCATATACGAAACATGACTTGGTTTCAAATCCGAACAAGACCAAGGCGCATTAGTTTCTAAAACGAACGTATTTATCGTACCCAATAAAAAACGTTAAAGAAAAAGCAAGGATTAATGACATTTTCTTATGATTGTCACAAAAAATTAATTTTGCCGAAGGTCAAAAAGTATATTACAGTCGTCAGTTATATTACTACAAGTTTTGTATAGTCAAGGGTTCGTTAAAAAACCCACTTCGACAAAAAAATGTTTTCACATACTCGTGGTTAGAAACTGAAAGTCTTTTCTAACGAAATACCATCAGCCTTATATTATTGTCTAAATCTAATGAATCGAAATGACAGGTGTTAACACTGTTCGGTTGGAAGCGATAATTGTATTCGATGACTTTGGCTGGTGACCAAAATAAAAACACCATTATTTTGGCAATGGTAATGAAATGGTTATTTGAAACTCCAAAGCAGGTTAAAAAGGTGGAAATAGTGTTTCCTATAACTGGACTGGATTCGTTCATGCCCCCTGATCGTGTTTTTGGAACGTTAGGAAAAAAAATAAAAAAAAAGGAGACCATCATAGATCCCCCGGAATACTATGGTATTTTTTAAGAACTCTTTGTTTCTACTTGGATGAGGCTGGTTTGTTCGTAAATGGAAAAGTGCGGCACAAAAAGTGTTGAAACCTCCAAGTTCATTACATTTTAAAATTTAAAATATCACAAATCAAACGTGTCCTTTTAAAACGAGCAAAGAAGACAAGTAGCATCTTAGTAAATGGAGAACATTAAAAAAAAGTCAAGTCCCAAAAAATGAAAGATGTATTATGCTTTTGACTCTGCATTTTGGCCAGAACTGGAAGGATCAAGAGAGATGCAAATTCTATTCACAGTTGTTGCCTTTCGAGGAGACTACTGACGAAGATGATGAACCTCCCTGCGAATTTGTGCAAGAGTCTGGCTATGTCTAATTTTACTTTTTTTATGTTTAGTACAAAATAAATTACGTTTTGCTGTAATCAGTGTGTTTCCTTTTTTGGTATTTTTTTCAAAATTGACCATTGGAAGTATGTTGACACTTTTATTAAATATATCTAGTCAGATGCCGATCCTGTTTCATATCGCTTTTTGAATCCCATTTTCAGTATCAGTACCGGACATATCCACTTAAAAAAAATGTTTTTTTTTTTGTTTAAATTATGGAAAAGTCTTAACCAAAAACTTGTAAAATATGTAAAATGGTTGAGTTATAAATTGAAATATGTGGTTAGCCAAATTTCAGTTAACTAGGACGATGAAACACTTTTTTCTTTTTTGCTCGAAAACTTTGTTAAGTAAAAAACTAAGTTTTGAAACTAGGCGCCTCAAATATGTAAAATATTAGGGCGCACTATCCAGCTATTCGCGAATAAATCGCGATTTCAACTTGCGATTCAACGCCACTTATATGTCAATGGTTTTTTTTTATGGAGGGGTTTAGGAAATCTGTTGACAGACGAGTGGTCCGAATCACTATCTAATTGTAAGTGATTCGTATCGATGACCACCCCGTGTTGGGTTGATGTACTCATCTTGAATACATCGACCAACTAAAACCCTTTCCCCTCCGCCTCCGGAACCACCCATCAAGGTATAACTTCAGAGGTATATAAATGTAATTTTCGGGGTCTATTGTACATTTCTTCTTCTATTTTCTAGTTCTCTTTCATGCTTTTCCTTTTTTTTTCATAATGTTTGTTACCATTTCATCTACGGCTCTCCAGTGCTCTTGTTTTTCTAGCATTATATCTATTATGTTTTCTTTTTCGATATTTTTTCCGATTTTATTACGACAAATATTTCTTTCCTCGGCAAAATTATTACATATAAAAAACGTATGTTCTGGATTATCTATTTCTTCACAAAACCAACAAAATTCATTCTCCTTCTTTTTTATTTTGAACAAATAACTACAAAAAATTCCATGACCCGTCAAAAATTGTGTTAGGTAGTAATTTAATTCTCCCCATGTTCTTTCAAACCATTTTTTTAAATCTTTGATTAATACGTTGGTCCATTTAATTCCGTGATTTCATCTTCTGTTCCATTTTTCCAATAATTCTTCTCTATATAGTTTTTTATGTTCCTTACCTCTACTGTATAGGTTACATCTTTCCTCAATACGCCGCATTAGTGTGACGTCAAATGTTGTGAAGGTCATGGAATTGAATCCAAACAAACTTTTTCTACATAGATTCAGTCCATAAGCGGCGAGAAAATAATTTTTTTAGAGTACTTAGAGACATATTTAAGGTATGAAAAGTTGGCAGTACAGTACAAAATACCGTGTTCTACATCTAAACCAAAAATGGCAAGTTAAATAAATTTTTTAACGCCGTAAAAGCAGAAATGAGTTCGCGTACACATAACCTCAAAAATCGTATCTGTCAAACATAAGCTTAAAAAGTTCGTAGTTCGGTAATTAATGAGATTTGGGCCACCAAGTCTTAGAAATGGGATGGTATTATCCTTAGAATACCTTACAGCCCTTCTTTGGTGAAAAACAACACCCTCGGATTATTTTAGATTCAATGCTAGCAACAGGTATAAATTTGATAAAAATATAGGTATTTTGTCATAAAGGAAGGGATTTTCATAGTTTTATGACCTTTATTATTGTACCCTTTGTAGGTAAAACTTAACAACTATGAAATTTGCTGATAAAGAATGTCTATTAAAGGTATTTACCACAAGGCGTAGAAATACATCAAACAGAATCATAGTAAGAGCTAGGATACATGCTAAAAGGACCATACACTCTAACACAACAGTAAAAGTTATTCAAGTTCTTACAAATTTGTAGCCCCCTTTAGTTACATATGTAGAACATTGCCATTCTTCGAGTAACAGAGATTACCGTGGACTATTTTGTATATTTTATTTCTGGAATAACTAACGGTAAGTATTAGTACTACTAAACTAACTTTTTTCTGTTATAGGATTTCATAGGATCAAACTCTGTTGGGTTATTGTAGTCTTCTATGTTTTGACTTCACAACTTCTGTTTTTTCTTAGGTTCTTATAATGTGAATGTAATTTTAATTATAAATATTAACGATTTTTAACTCTGATCTTTAGATTTTTAATATACCAGTGCTCATAGTACTCTTATTCTATATCTTATTACAGGAAGGTAAATATTTTAAATAAACTAATAAAAATCAGAACACAGGAAGGAAAATATACAAAACATATTAAAATTATAATAAGTCACAACAAAATACTTATATTATTGAAATAAAAATCCTAGCTAGTAACAAATGGGGGTGGTAGTAATAACTATAATGGTTAGGTTCAAAAGTTGGATATGAATGTGTAAATCTGAATTAAAAGTAAAACACAGCTACACATTTTAATTTATTTACTAATTAATTATTCAAGTTAAGTAAAGTAAATCTTTAAGAGTTCTAATAACTTATACTATGATGTCGGAGTGGCTTCAAAGAGTGTATTCGCACTATTCTGTTTGGTATACATGTACGTCTTGAGGTAAAATGTCTCTTAATAGACATTCTTTATCAGTAAATGTCATAGTTGTTATGTTTTACCTGCAAAGGGTATAATAATAAAGGTCATAAAACTATGAAAATCCCTTCCTTTATAACAAAATACCTATATTTTTATCAAATTTATACCTGTTGCTAGCATTGAATCTAAAATAATCCCAGGGCGTTGATTTTCCCCAAACGAGGACTGTAAGATATTCTGAGGATAATACCATCCCATTTGTAAGATATGGTGGCCCAAATCTCATTAATTACCGAACTACGAACTTTTTAAGCTTATGTTTGACAGATACGATTTTTGAGGTTATGTATACGCGAACTCATTTCTGCTTTTACGGCGTTAAAAAATTTATTTAACTTGCCACTTTTGGTGTAGATGTAGAGCACGGTATTTCGTACTGTACTGCCAACTTTTCATACCTTAAATATGTCTCTAAGTACTCTAAAAAAATTATTTTCTCGCCGCTTATGGACTGAATCTATGTAGAAAAAGTTTGTTTGGATTCAGTGCCGGACCTTTGACAACAATGTGACGTCACCACTAATGCGGCGTATTAATAGGTCAATGGGCGGTAGACGAGCCACCACTTCAATACCCACCGTAGAAACCGTTCTATATCCAGAAGATATCCTGATTCCTAATCTTCTATTAATTGAGGAAAGCATATTTAAACAGCATTTATAATTTAGAGCTCTACTCCATGTCGGAGCGGCATACAAAATGACCGAAAGAACAGTAGAAGCAAGGAGTTTCCTTTTCTTTTCTTTGGGTCCTCTGATGTTTGGCATAATTTTCGATAAGTTATTTATCATGACGTTTGCTTTCTTGCAAATTTCCTTTATATGTTCCGTCATTTTCATATCTTTGTCTAAGTAGACCCCGAGATATTTTGCCTTCTTGGCACTCCTTATCTCATTTTCGTTTATTTTTAATTGTATTTCTTTTAGTTTTCTTCTTCCTTGTAGTAATACGATTTCTGTTTTTTCTGGTGCTACTTGAAGTCCCACTCTATCAAGTTCTTCTGTGACCCTTTGAATCGCATAATTAGCCTTTTCTCGTAGAAGAGTGCTATCTTTGTGTGTAATTACGAGCGCAAGATCGTCCGCGTAAGCAATAAAATGAATATTTGGCTCTAGATTAATTTTTAGAGTTTTATTATAAAAAATAATCCAAAAGAGAGGTCCTAAAAGAGAGCCTTGAGGAACTCCGCAAGTTACCTTGTAGATTTCCTCGTTTTCAGATATCACGCTTCTGTTTGAGAAATAGGACTTTATTATGTTCATGAAATATATATGTCAATGGTTAGCCTCCTCACGAACTCGCCCTTTGTTGACTCACCACGAATCACCACATGCGGAACAAGATAGTTCGAGCCCCGTGACGTAAACTGCTTTTTATTTTTAATATAATATAATTTAATATAAATTAAATTTTTAATTTAATATAAAACTTTCAATATTTCACTTTTTCTTCTCTAATATTTTATTGTTATACGCTTTGGAAACAAATAAGTCAACACACTTTTTCGTTTTTACTTTGATTTTTTATTTAAATTAATTAAGAAAGATCTTAATTAAGAATATAAGTGCTTGAAACAGCTCAGTGTATCGTTATCTTTGGGGGTTTGATTTTATTACTGAATTACACAACCATGTAAACTATAAAAGCTTTTATTCTTATTTTTGAACGTAGAATGCCCTGGTAACGTACGGTAGACGTCCAAATATTTCGGGACACTTGTATATAGTTTATATGAATTATAAAAATCTAATTCAATAACATTAATGGTTATAATTTTTTAATGACTGTTAAAATAATTAGTATTTTAAGCAAGATCAACTCTTCTATATGTAAGAAAAACTCATGTGTAATTAAATTGGTTGTAAAATTTTTAAAATTATTTAATTTTAAGAAAATTCTATCTTATAAAATCAATTTTTCCCGTCGAGCAGATTAAACCCGCTTTGGGAATCGTAAAACTACACGCAGGTAAATTTTCTATTTAAAACTCGACCATTTCAAGTTTTTGTAACACGTTTAGACGCGTCGAAAACCACATCCCCACTCTGTTTAAGGGTTGGTTCATCCAATGAGGTTCTCAATTTAAAATTTTTACTTCGCTTCAGTAATCTCGTGCGTTTTAAATAATACGGTCGTGTTTCTAATTTAAAGAAATAATAGTTTTTAAGTTTATTTCGACATCTAGTTTTTTTATACGTTTAAACGTGTTGAAAATCATCTCCAACTCTTTTTTGGGGATGGTTTGTTTAAGGATGCTTTCAATTCAAGATTTTGATTTCACTTTAGTTATCTCGCATTTTTGTGTTTTTTTATAGTGGCGCGTTTTTATAATACGGTTGTCTCTATTTGTAAGATTTAGAATATATACGAAATCTAAAAACAATTTGAAATCAAAGACAAACCTGAAAATTAATTTCGCGTGTTTTAATGGTTTAAATGACTTGTGTTTTGGTTGGATAATTTAGTGTTTAGTGATTTGTCGAGTGTCGAGTCGTCGGATTGCTATTTTACGGATGTTAGGAGGTATGTATTAAATAAATTAAATTAAAAACAGTACGAACCATTTTCTCATAAATTTTTCGATTATGAACACAGAAAATTTCAAAAAAGTTCAAAAATATGACTTCTACTGTTTTTTAAATTTCATCGATCTAATTATTTATCAAATTATAGAAAATATTTTCCAATTTAAATGTTTTATTTCAATTATTTTCAGTAAGATTTGGATATCGAGGAGACAACATCCGTCCGGTAAGTCTTTTCCATCTATTATTTATAAGAAAATCGTAAGGTGAACCTTTTTCGTAAGAATTTTTTTCCCAAACAAAAGGATTTTTTCATCTAATCAACATTTGAAATACCGGGTGTTTATTTAAATTCAT
Organism: Digitonthophagus gazella; assembly: GCA_036711955.1. Taxonomy (NCBI): domain Eukaryota; kingdom Metazoa; phylum Arthropoda; class Insecta; order Coleoptera; family Scarabaeidae; genus Digitonthophagus; species Digitonthophagus gazella. The sequence goes on along the minus strand of JASCIT010000005.1, from coordinate 37,172,128 downwards.
TCCTTAGCGGATTTTGAAAGTTTGTTAGATGATAATGTAATCTACAAAATACGATTCGATAATAGACTTGATTTAGACAAACAGACAAAATATTTTCATATAGAAACATAAAAGGTGAACAAATTTTGTTCACCTAATCAACATTTGAAATACCGAGTGTTGATTTAAATTCATTCTTTAGCGTGTTTTGAAAATTTCTTAGACAATACTATATCGTCGGCTTAATTAGTAAATCACATAAGTTCATTTTTAGTCAAAATGAGATTTCTATGTAATTTATTGCAGAAAACAATACACTATACTCTAAGAAGTTCGCATGTACCTTAATATTAATAACAATTCAAAGATAATTATTCTTCAACAGTACCCAACAATATCCTTATATAGTTCATTCGGCAATAAGAGGTTTTTTTGCTCTCCTACACTATTTGTGATTTGGGACTTATGTGATTTACTAATTAAGCCGACGATATTCTAATCTACAAAATATGATTCGATAATACCACGACACAAATAAACGTGATTGATTTAGAATAAACCATTGGAACTATTTAGGAAATGCTTGAAATATAACTTAGATTGGTGTTATCGAAAAAAAAATTCAATTTTAAGAAAACTTACACTATACTGTAAGACGAGAACTAACATTAGAGCTAACTCTAATATTAGACCTAGTACTAGCACCTTTCCTAACAATAGACAAAATATTTTCCTTTTCATAACTGCCCTTAATCCAAGTAAACACTCATTGTGAGATAAAACTTTTGATCTCACGATATAAAAGATAATTTCAAAATGGTTATAGTAAATAATTATAATTTCTTGGTTACAATTTAATACAACTTTAACACAAATTACTAGTTTAGTTTTATTTTTAGTATTTTTCTAAAAAAAAATTATTGTTTTTGGTTAAATTGATCAACATTTTGGTAACTTTGGTGGAAGCTTTACGAATTTAGCAAGTTTTTGGTGGAATTAAAAAAAAAAATTGGTAAATTTTTGGTGGAATTTTTACAAATTTTGTAAGCTTTTTGGTGGAATTAAAAAAAAATTCATTATTTTTGGTAGAATTATTAAAAATTTTAGTAACTTTGGTTGAATTTTTATGAATTTACTGTTTTTGATGGAATTTTCAAGGTTTTAGTTAATTTTTAATGAAATTGTTTTTAATTTGATTGATTTTTGGTGGAATTTAAAAAGAATTTGGACATTTTGGTGGAATTTTTAAAAGAATTGGTAAGTTTTTGGTGGAATAAAAAGAATTCAGTAAGTTTTGGGTGTAGTTGTTAAATATTTTAATAGCTTTGGTGGAATTTTTGCGAATTTTATTCATTTCTGGTGAAATTTTAAAAAAATTCAGTGTTTTTGGTAAAATCCTTATGAATTTAGTAAGTTTTTGGTGGAATTTTTAAAAAATTCAGTATGTTTTTGGTGGAATTATCAAAAATTTTGATAACATTGGTGGAATTTTTGCGAATTTTATTCATTTCTGGTAGAATAAAAAAAATCAGTGTTTTTTGTTAAAATTCTTATGAATTTAGTAAGTTTTTGGTGGAAGTTTTGCAAGTTGTATTAATATTTGGTGGAATTTTTAAAAAATTCAGTATATTTTTGGTGGAATTTTCAAAAATTTTGATAACACTGGTGGAATTTTTCCGAATTTTATTCATTTTTGATGGAATTTTTAAAAAAATCAGTGTTTTTTATAGAATTTTTACGAATTTAGTAAGTTTTTAGTGAAATTTTTCCAATTTTATTAATCTTTGGTGGAATTTTTATAAAATTCAGTATGTTTTTGATGGAATTGTTAAAAAAATTGATAACTTTGTTGGAATTTTTATTAACTTTAATCATTTTTGGTAGAATTATTAAAAATTTTAGTAACTTTGGTGGAATTTTTATGAATTTACTAAGTTTTTGATGGAATTTTCAAGGTTTTAGTTAATTTCTAATGAAATTGTTTCTAATTTGATTGATTTTTGGTGGAATTTGAAAAGAATTTGGACATTTTGGTGGAATTTTTAAAAAAATTGGTAAGTTTTTGGTAGAATTGTTAAAAATGTTGACAATTTCGGTGTAATTTTTAGGATTTTTGTAAGTTCTTGGTGGAATAAAAAAAATTCAGTAAGTTTTGGGTGTAGTTGTTAAATATTTTAATAGCTTTGGTGGAATTTTTGCGAATTTTATTAATTTCTGGTGGAATTTTAAAAAAATTCAGTGTTTTTGGTCAAATCTTTATGAATTTAGCAAGTTTTTGGTGGAATTTTAGAAAATTCAGTATGTTTTTGGTGGAGTTATCAAAAATTTTGATAACATTGGTGGAATTTTTGCGAATTTTATTCATTTTTGATGGAATTTTTTAAAAATTCAGTGTTTTTTATAGAATTTTTACGAATTTCGTAAGTTTTTAGTGAAATTTTTCCAATTTTGTTCATTTTTGGTGGAATTTTTAAAAAAATCAGTATGTTTTTGGTGGAATTATTAAAAATTTTGATAACATTGGTGGAATTTTTGCGAATTTTATTCATCTCTGGTGGAATAAAGAGAATCAGTGTTTTTGGTAAAATTCTTATGAATTTAGTAAGTTTTTGGTGGAATTTTTGCAAATTGTATTAATTCTTGGTGGAATTTTTAAAAAATTCAGTATAATTTTGGTGGAATTATCAAAAATTTTGATAACATTGGTAGAATTTTTGCGAATTTTATTCATTTTTGATGGAATTTAAAAAAAATTCAGTGTTCTTTTTATGGAATTTTTACGAATTTAGTAAGTTTTTAGTGAAATTTTTCCAATTTTATTAATTTTTGGTGGAATTTTTATAAATTTCAGTATGTATTTGATGGAATTGTTAAAAAAGTTGATAACCTTGTTGGAATTTTTATTAACTTTAATCATTTTTGGTGGAATTGTTAAAAATATTGGTAATTTTAGTAAAATTTTTATGAATTTGGTAAGTTTTTGGTGGTATTTTTTAAAAATCAGTAAGTTTTTGGTGGAATTATTCAACATTTTTGTAGCTTTGGTGGAAAATTGAAAAGATGTAGTACGTTTTTGGTGGAATTGTTAAAAATGTTGGTAACTGGTGGAATTTTTAGGAATATAGTAAGTTTTTCGTGGAATTTTTACCAATTTTATTGATTTTGGGTGGAATTTCTAAAAAAATTCACTAAGTTTCTAGTAGAATTGTCTCCAAATTTAATAATTTTTGGTGAAATTATATTCAATTTAACTAACTTTTGTGGAATTTTTATTATTACTTTTTTATTTTTGTGAAATTTTTAAGAATCTAATCAATTCTTGACGAAATTAATCTTAATTTTAGTATATTTTTTTAAAATTCAGTTTTTGGTGGAATTGTTAAAAATTTTGATAGCTTTGGTGGAATTTTTACAAATTTTATAAGTTTTTGGTGGAATTATTAAAAATTTTAGTAACTTTGAGGGAATTTTTACAAATTTAATTTTTGGTGATATTTTCAAGAATTTAACTAGTTTTTAGTGAAATTTATTCGAATTTTTGCTCTGCATAAATTAAATATTTGATAATTATTAATAAACCGATCGTTTTGACATTTCATGTGGCATTAGCGTGGTTAGAATAATAAATAACGTTTATGAAAATTGAACCAACTGTTTTATCGGCCCAAATCGAAAATTACGGAGAACGGGGACTTCGTTTAGGGCTTAAATCTGCCGTTTCGGGTCCAAAGGAGCCCCGATTCGCATATAACGTTGCGTTATAAAGCCGTTCAGAAGGTTAGCCGGAAGCAGAGTCGCGGAGCCGGTGGCTTTTTGGACAAAAAGTGCGTTCGAAAATTAACGAAAATGACAGGCGGACGATCGAGAATTTTAATTTCAATTAGGGCTACCGCAACGTCGTTCGATTTTCAGGGCCGTTTTTTCGAAATCGGTCACGGACCCCCCAAAATCGTCGGGGAGGTGAAGATAATTGTCGGCAGAATGACGTAAAACCATTGAATCGTCCGCAAAGCGATTTCCAAAAAAACTATTAAAAAAAGAGATAGGCGCCTGCGGCGTCCTCTTTTAAAGAGGCGCTGCTTGCTTACTACTTTAATATATTACTAGTGTGGAGCATCACTTGAGTGTACGGATACTATGAATAAGTAAAAATTCGCTTTGTAAACCGTTGATGCGCACAACGGCCGTCCTTTCGAGGACCTCAAATCCGTCAAAAACTCCAAGCATTTTCTGAGCCTTATCAATATTTTTAATTTGAAATCATTGTTTGTCTGTTTTTTAATTCTATGCAAATCGTACACGTTCTTAAATTTTAATACTAATGCGGATTAAATTCGGCTTCACAAAAAGGATTTTGAAGTGATTAATATTACGACGCTCCGAGTTTACTAAACGACTTGTAAAAACGATCTAGAGAATTTGAACCAGCTCTATTGAACCGTGTATCTCTCAGGTCACATTTATATTTATTAACATTTTATTAAATAATTATAGTTTTTCATGTACTTGCGCATAAATCTTAATTCTATAGAGTTGCCATACAATCAGTATCAATATTTATGACCGTTGCCAGACTCATCAATCTGCTGTAGCAAAGTAAAAATGCTGTGCAAACTGTAACTTTCTTTTTTAAACAAAAATTCGGCCCATGGAGGAATTTGAAATATTGCTTTGGTCGTATCCCGCGATTTTAATCTATTTTCCGATTATTTTCAATGGTAACGGTTAATTATTTTTATAAATTTGCAATGATTTTTTAAATATTTTTATTTCTAATTATAGTAACATATTTGAGGGTTGATATAACTTCGTTCGTCGCGCGATCATCCAAATAGAACCTGCTTTTCATCGCGGAAACGCGTTTTTCCTCCTTTTTAAATATAAAAGCGGTGGTTTCCCTAAAATTTGACGTTTAGCAACGATTTTTACAATTTCTTAAGTAACGTTAAATTGTTTACCTCGCTAAACGCACGACATCGATAGAAGATCTATTAAATTACGTCAATGCGGTCGAAATTCGGTCCCCGCACCGCTTTTAAGTCACCTTTTCTTGAATTTACACCAAGCGCAATCGACGCCGGCTGTCAAACCAAACGCAAATTGAGATTAGGTTATGATTTTTTAAATATTTTTTACAGTAACACATTTGAGGGTTGAAATAGCTTCGTTCGTCATCCAATCATCTAAATAAAGCCCAGTTTTCATTGCGGAAACGCGTTTTTGCTTTTTTTGAAATATAAAGGCAGTCGATTACCTAAAATTTGACGTTTAGAGACAATTTTTATAATTTTTCAAGTAACGTTAAGTTGCTTACCCGCTTAAACGTACGATATCGGTACAAAATCTATTAAATTACGTCGATGTTATCGAAATTCGGTCCCCGCAACATTTTTAAGTAACTTTTTCTTGAATTTACGCCAAAAGTAAACTACGCCGACCGTCGAACCAAACGCAAATTGACGTATCGCCGTTTTTGTCCACGAAACTTACGTTCTTGGGGCAAATTTCAGTACGCGGATTGTAAACTTGTCGATTTCAGATATAATTAGGACCGGATTTGCGCAAATTCTCGGTTTTGAGTACACACTTAACGACGTTTTGACGTTCACTTTGACGTTTAATTAGAATAGCCGAGAAATGAATCATGCAAGTTTGGTTGAAATAGCCGAGAAACGAACCGCGTAAAAAATCGGAAATTGAAGGCATTTTTTCAAGAAATTGGTACAAAAGCGCGTTTGTTTTACTCGATTTTAACGATTTTGAACAATTTTCTACATTAATCAAACTGCATTTTATCCCTTTTCCTTGTTAAATTTGTCGTTTAGAACGCGGTCAATCGAACTCGTACCCGCGCCGAGGGCCCGAAATCGGACCCGGAAAAAAGCGTTTGAAACGGCGCGATTTAACCGATTTAGGCCCGGAAACGGCCCGAAACCTATAAAGTAAGGTGCGCTTGAACGTCTCGTTTGTCAACATGAACGGCAGCCAAGGTGTAAATGTCGCAAAAAAGCGAGCAAAAAACGACAATTTTGACGTTTGGAAACGTCGAAAATTGGCTTGTCGGCAATTCTGCCCTGTGATTGGTCGATTTTCGGTAGTTCGGTGCAAACTGAGGGCAAAAAAAGACGGCGCTGCTCGTTTACTACTTTAATTTTGAACAATTTTATACATAAGAAAATGCGATTTTACCAGTTTTCGATGAAGAATTTATTATTCGAAAAACGGTCAATAGAAATTGTACCCGCCCTAACGGCACAAAATCAGGCCCGGGAAAAAACGTTCGGCAAGGCGCTATTTAACCAATTTAGGCCCAAAACTGGCCCGAAACCTATAAAACAGGCTGTATTCTAACGTTTTCTTCATCAATAATATTGTTTAATATAAAACTTTATAGCAAGATAACCCAATTTTATATTTTATAACCCAAAGCAAATAAAATTTAAATTATCCAAATGAAATTTTCCTTCAAATCTTCTACGCTTGCCTTCGGAATGTTTCCAATGAACCGTACAATGTTGTTTCGGTTTTCTTTCGTTGGCATTTATTTTCACTTAACTTTTTGTAGAACCAAGTCGGCCGAAGTCCCATCAACGATTTCTTTGCCAGACACGCCCCGGAGCGATTTTATATCCGACTGCTGAAAACTTTACGTCACACAACCGAGCGAGCACCCATTTGATTTTTAATTTCGATCTGCGGCGTTTTGTGCTCGCTTTTAGAACGTTCGCCAAACGCTGAATTTACGTTTGCACGTTAACAAAGCTTCTGTAATACTGTTGTAACGACCTTTCTAAAACGGACGTTTTCACGATTATTGCATGTACTTTTTACGATACTGAAATAATCGCTTTTAATACTCCTATTAAAAGTACTAGTTATTTTTTTTAATAAACAGTGAGTTTTTAAAGAAAATAATCCATCTAATTTCGATGTAGCAAGTCAAAATTTTTAATTTAGGCACGTCAGAACGTTCCTTGCTAAGCTGAATTATTACCGCCTAGTTTCGCAAGATAAATCATGCCTTGCAGAGCTGAACTTTGCTAGGTAAGGACTCAAGAGCAGAGGTTTATCATTTGAAAAATAATGTCATTACTAAACTAAATTTTTTATGCGGTCAATAATGAAGTTATCTTGACATATACAGTTAAATGTGTCTCTAGTTTTTTTAAGTCCAAATAATCTGTTAGAAAATAAAACCGTTTTTAGCAAAAACACATTAATAATGTACGCTTCGGATATGATCACATCAAACTGTAATGCACTTTTGAAAAATTGAAGTACTATTTGCCACACGTATCGACGTTGATATCACAACAACGTTGACATCTCGTTAGCAAATGCATACAGTGCATGTTACAGCTTTCTAAAGTGATTAATGGTTGTAATGCTATGAAGATATCTCTTAACCCGGTTTTACTTTTTTCTATTTAATAGACATTTTTAGTTTGAAGACGTTCCATCTAAATGTTAGTATTTTAGAGATGTTATGATATATACTACACATTTCACAATATGAATAATAACTGATTGTTAGTTTTTTACCTTAATTTAAAATGTATATCGCAATATATTTTCCGAAATAAATGTAAAATATAGAAAATAAAGTAAAACAAAGAAAATGCATACTTCGTAGTGCATACATACATAGTTCAAAGTTTAAGATTTCAGTATTATATCTCTCAACTGCAACCCAATACTTTAACGAGAAAGTTCCCTTTGAGTTCACATCTAAATTTGAGGAATTTCTTAAAGTATGCGTTAGATCGTAAAGGATCGTCGGGGGTTTCATATGGATTCTATGTGAAACAACTTTATATCTCTAGAGAGGCGACCGTTTATCAAACTTTGATGAAAATGGTCTAACTGTTAAGTAAGGTTGCAAATTATTCAACTATCTCCTTCAAATACCAAAACTAATTCCTTCCTGATTGATTTAAAAATTTCTTTACATTGTACATTAAGGGTTAATGTAAAATCTTTAAAACGAAACTTTGAAACCAGTCTTTCCTCTAAAACTTTAAGAACTTAACCGCCTCTAAACAAACACTGTTATTTAACAGTGCTCGAACAAAGTAACCTAAGACGTACTTCCTCTTTCCTGTAGTTTAACATTATAGTTTTAAAGTGTAAAATTCCTTCAACACAAAAATCTACTAACAAAAAACTATAATTTAAAATAAGATTGTTATTAAGTACTGTATACAAAATTGATAATAAAACTAGAAATTACTTCATATGAAGCGTATAAATGTAAAACCAAACATTTAACATTCGAATAATTTTGAGTAAAGCGCGAAAAACCTCTCATTGTCGTTTAAGTCATTCAATCGACTTGGTATTTTAACCAAAAGTAGATAATACATCGACGCGTCTTTATGTGCTTTAAAGCGCAAGTCAGGCTTATAGTAAAAAAGTTATTTTGATTTAAAAAATGAGATTGTCTTGTTTTGCATCTAAGACTTGGAAATCTCTGCTTCGTGAACTGCAAAGTTCTGGATTTGGCGTTTCTGTACAAAAACTAGCAGTATCTGGCACTAATAAAATTTGGAATTGCGATAAAAGAGATTTTAAAGAAGCTGATTTTATTGAAAAAAGTACAAAATTGGTTTTTTATATACAAATTTAAATTCGTAAGTCAGTATCAGATTCATTATCAGAAAACACTAGTGTGTCATTCACATCCCCCTGAGTTTCCGAAGTATTGGCTGGATTGTCTTGAAAGGCGTTTTTGAAGAACTCCAAACGTTCATCGTTTTCCCATTCTGCACCATAGTGTTTGGCTAGCAAAGAGGAAATGCTTCTTATCTTGTCAGGTTTAAGCCTTCTGCCTTAACCCTCTGCCTCTTTGTCTTGGCTTTTTCACGCTTGCACTCTTGCTTATTTGCTATTCTCTTTCGCCCTTTGGCACGAGGACTTGCTTCAATGGTAATGTTGTTGAAGGTAATCAAAACTCCGTAATACATTCGTTACCACGCTCTCGTTTAAACTAATCATGCAGAAGCGATCAAAACTAACAGCTACTTCAATGTCACGGCTATCACGTGAGGTAATGCGAGATCTGGATAGGTTCAAACACAAACGTCTGCTTTTGCACCTAACTACTTGGCGCAAATGTCTGCTTTTGCATTTAAAGCGGAATTTATTATTGCAATAACCGGCTTAAATGTATTGTTACGCTCATGGGGGCCACAAAAATTGATTTCTTGCTAAATTTACAATACAGATCCGTGTCTAACTAATTTTTGAAGAAAATGTCGAATGTCTGCTTTTGCATTTATACGCTTCATATATATGTTACCGGCAGAATGTAGAATGTTGTCATTTTATAAAATACCTAGTGATTTTATAAAGTGACCTATCTGTTTAGTGCGTTTGTGAAAGGAATATATTAAATAAATTGACTAGGTATTTTATGAAATGCCGATGAAGAGTCTGTCAGTTTATAAAATAATTAAAATAATAGTTATTTCTCTACTTTAATATGTAAAATTCATTATGACACTGAAAACAGTTTTATAATGGATTTTGGAATTTTTTTATAAGTAATGTTGACGACGTTCGCTATTATTCGTCAAATCATTTATTGAAAAAATCCAAATAATTTAGTCAAACTCAGCAAAAACAACACAGTAATCAATGCCTTTTTTAATTATCAATTACAAGAACTAAAGAAAACTTTAGAATACCTATCAAAATCTGCCAAAATAGTTAAACTTTTTGATTTTATTTAGTTTTATTTGCAATTTTTGTCAAGACATCAATGACCAAATGATCAAAGTAGGAAAAACAAGTTATTACATCCGTTTTTCTGAAGTAGAAAAAATGGGTTATTATACCCGTTCTGAAATCTCTTGACGAACCCATTATCCAAAATCAAAACTCATCTGGCCGTTACTATTTTAGAACAATAGCATCCTTTTTACTCCCCAAAGTGTAGACGAATTCGAATGATAATAACGCTAATCTTTGTTCACCCAACAGATGCAGTAAATTAAAATTAAACTTTGGTGAGATTTAGTGCATCTGTTTGTATGGCAAAGACCATATAATAAATTAAAAATACAAATACAAGTAATAGCAGTTCGACTGATCACATTTATGGAAATTAAAAAAGTGAATGAATATAATAAATAAATAAAATCATCTTGGTAACGATGATGTAGCGATCTTTAAAATTAACAAATTTAAATTAATTTGTTAATTTAAATTATTTGATGGTTAACAGAGTATAGTGATTTAGTAATACAAAATAGTGCGTATGTCATTTGCAAAACAGCACATTACATTTGCAGTAAGCAAATTCAGAAAAATAATTAATCGATTAACTACTTACAAACTGTGTGTATCATTATTAAGCGAAATAATGTTAGTTTAAGCGCACTCTTATCTTAAATAATAATGTAGTTAACACAATTACAATCTTAACTTTTATATTTTTGTAAATCGAAGATGATTTTATGCCCTGCAATTGCAGCTAGATACACAGACGTTTAGCGTAGTATAACGCGAAACACATTACCACTAGAGTTTCACAAAGTGCCGACTTCTCAACTGGCATTATATAAAATACCTAGGCATTATATATAATACCTTCACAATTTCTGGCTTTATGTTTAATTTTGTACAAATATTATCTACAATCACTAACAATTTAGGCAATTTGTAAAATTTTATAAAATGACTAGGCATTTTACAAAATGTCGATATTCCACATCCTGCCGGTAACATATACATAAAGTGGCCAGATTTTTAGGTGGGCAAAGTGGGACAACTAAGATTTTATTTCCTACTTTGTTTCCTATTGTGATTTTTTGTAATGCCCAATATTTAAGCTTTTCCTTATCAATATATTTTTTTACTAATGACACTTCATTAAAAAGATCATTTTCGGAAATATTATTATTTGGATATTTTTGAGAAACACAATCAAATGATTTTTGCACATCGTTTCAATTAAGTTCTGGTCATCTAAAATAATATTCAATTTTACTATTCTGGCTTTTTGGAAAAATTTATCTGATTGTAAGGAAAAATCTAATTGTAAGGAAAAAATCCAAGCTAAAAAATTGTAAAAGACGATTTCTCAAAAGAATATTGCTAGATTTTTAAAATCTTAAGGTTCGAGAAATAGTTTTTTGATATATTGGATATTAGACTGGATTTTTAAAGTACAAGATGTTATTTCAGAAAATTAAAGTTGTAAAGTTGAATATTGCTTTTATCGCTGGATCCAAATTCGTATTTCAATTAACATCTTGACTTTATGACTTCATCGTAAACCAAAAATAGCAAGATTTCAAGCTTTTGAATTCTTGTTTTTGGTAGATTACGATGAATTCTCAAGTCTTACGAAGGATTTTCTTAGAGATTTAGGTCTTTTTAGAGATGTAGGGTTTCCACATTTCTAATTTAGATTCACCATCTAAAAATAATAATCAATTTTACTATTCTGGCTTTTTGGAAAAACTTACCTGATTGTAAGGAAATCATTATCTGATTGTAAGGAAAAATCTAATTGTAAGGAAAAAATCCAAGCTAAAAAATTACAAAAGACGATTTCTTCAAAGGATGTTGTTAGATTTTTAAAATCTTAAGATTCAAAAAATAGATTTTCAATAGATTGGATTTTTAATATACAAGATATTATTCTGGAAAATCACTTTTTTGGTTTTGTGGAATAATTTATCAAGTTGTAAGGAAAAAACCAAGTCTAGAAGTACTAAAGCTCCGATTTTTCCAAAGAACTTTTTCAGACTTTTGAAACCTTAAGGTGTAAAAACACCTTAAGGTGGTCTGGTCTTCCAAATAATCTTTGCAATTACTATAAAACTGTAAAATAATTTATTGTACCCTGCTCTTCGAGCTGATTTATACTATTGCGGATAGTTAACGGTAGAAAATTATTTTCTAAACTTTCTTGATATTGACATATTAAATTATTAACTTCATTTGCTACTCTGATTGCCGATATTTCATCATTTAAAGCTTTATAACGTGCTGAAAAAGAGTAGCTTGATTTTGTAGAAACTCTAGCCAAATTTTTGAATATTCTCTTTCAAAGAACTTTTCTAAAATTCTAGGACATTTGTCCTGTGATAGAAAGTAGGATTTTAAAGGATCATACATCTTCAAAATTCTTTCGATAGCTGGCAGAAGAACTAACCAACGCGTTTTACTGTATCCAAGTATTTTCTGATATTCAACTTCCTCAACAAAAGCAATATGTTAGTCGTCGTAACCCGTAGGATTCTTAGAACGCAAAGCAATGATTTTCATAAATATAAAATTCCATTTAATTCTAAAAGTCGGGACTTTTGAAAAACGTCGCGGGACGCGGGACAAATTGTGAAAAATCGGGACTGTCCCGCCAAAAGCGGGACGTCTGGTCACCTTATATATGTCGCAGGCAAATAGTAATTGTAGGAAAATCACTTTACGCTAGCAAAATAGTATTCGTCTAGCCAAATGACACGACGACATTTATTTTTTTTTGCCGGGTGTTATTATTCTAGGAAAATGGTATTTGGCTGAATTGTTATTAGTCAAATAATGTACACAGCTTACAGTGACCGAATTGAGGTTAAGTGACCAAACGAAGATGTAGAGCAAATGTTAAAAATTTGGATGGAGGAGAATAAATCTACTCATTGGTCAATTAGGTTGTCATTTTGTGCAATGGCAAAAAAATAAGTCCTATCATCGTGTTATTGGAAGAACACCCTACACTAGTTTATATGGTCCTGATCCAAAAGTGGGCTTACGATCGACAAACCTGCCCACAGACCTTCTAGATAAAATATTCACTGAAGAGGACTTGGAAGTCTTGCGCACAAATGTTCCCGATCAAGTAAATGAAGTTATTGATTCCAGATCAGAAGATATAGTTGAAAAAAATAATGTGAACGAAGTTAGCGTTCCCATCAGTTCGGAAAATCTCGAGAAAGAAGTATAAATTGACACTTCAAAAGACGATTTAAAATCCAACAATAACTGCCATACTATGAATGACGATATGTACTGCTGTGTCTGTGGAAACGACAGTACAGGTGCACATATCTGTTTCATGTGTTTTAAATTAGTGCACGTTATTTGTGGCGTTATTCAGGAAGACAGTAAAGACGTAGATAGGCAGGTCATATGCAATCATTGTGTTAATGAAGACAATATTGGAAAACATCGGAAGAGGTCATATGAAGGCCAACTGAAAGCTGCTGAAGTAATGAGAAGAGCTAGCAGAGTAACATACAACGACATAGAATGTGGCAAATGCGTCAGTGTTGCTGTCCCCAAAGTCGATAGAGGACCATTAGACAAGAAGAACTTAGAAGGGATTGTAATTGATAAAACGAATAATGTTTACAACATAGGTACAAAATCTGGTGTTTTAAGAACCTGGTTTTCTAGAAGTGATCTAACAAAAGTTTCAGCAGTAACTATTAATTACGATGACATTCTTCAGGACCACTTCATTTCTTTAAGAGAAGCCCGTGCTGCCCAATCAATGTTTTCAGGTCAGCGATTTTTCAAATGCCAGTGTCAACCATCAAAAAACTAGTGCAATACCAAACGATGTGCGTGCTTTAAAGTTAAAAATTTATGCAATAGTAGGTGTCATTACAGTAATCCCTGCCAAAACAAATAATCGCAAACAATCAAAATTTAAAGCATATTTGTTTTCACCTTAAAATAAAAGTTAGTTTTGCGATGGAGCTTCTTTTTTATTTTCCTAAGGAACCTTTAGGCAAATACTATTTGCCTAGTTAAATGATATTTTGCTAGTAAAATAGTTTGTAAATCTATAAAAAACTCATTTGAACCGACAAATGCTATTTGACTAGACAAAAGTTATTTTCTTAAATTGCTATTTGCCTGCGACATATATACAACACATTAAATTGTTCAGAATCAAGTTTAATTTTGATTATATGAACAGATTTGATATCTACAAAATCATTTTAATGCATCAAACTCACTTAAATTTATTGCTATTGTTTCATTCGTAACACTTTTTATCATTGTACATTAACTATCGTGTTAAATTGAATGTCATCCGGTATTACATAGATAACTGGTATCCACTAGTACTAGTTGACCCTTTCCATTTAGTGTTAATTGGAAAAATTTAATTAACAGTGTTCGAGAGATAAAAGCTTTCCAATTCCGGATACCACGAACCAATGTTACTTTGTTTTAGCTTAGTACACAAAAAAACCATGTCCCAACAAGATCAAAGTGAGATTTATCTTTTTATTGCGGTTTTCCAATAAACGAGTTCCGGAAAATTCCCAATTATTATTCATTCAGTTTACAATAGGAAAACAACCTTCATATCAGGACATAAAAATTCATGTAATCATAAAATTCATGTAACTAAGTAGTTTATCGTTTTATATCCTGGATAATAAATATAAATCTTTTTACAAAGTTCATTTTTAAAGTTTGCTACTTTTTTTTGTTATTACGTTACCTTTAATTTCGTAGAAAATACAGTTTATCGAAGTCGTTTAAAAGTTTAACCTAGTTTTGAGAATAGTGGAGGCGAATTAGGTTGGTTCGCATGGAAGAGGTTAATTCAAAAGTTATCTCAAAATTAGTAAAAAATAACTTTAAAAAAATTCTTTCATTAATGTTTATTTTTTTTCTTTTAAAGTTTTAAAAGTTATATATTTTAAAATAAATTTATGAAGAGCATAAGAAAGTATAGATTGCTTTTACCCCAGTACTTGGAAAAGTTTCTCGTAAACAAGTAAATGTAGGAACTTAAAAAAGAAATCACAAAAGCTTTTAAACGAAGTAATTATTTCAATTGAAGTACCATTTTCAGCCAGGTGACAGAAAACGTGGTTAATTGGCTCATTAAGGGCAATTCCAGCCGGTGCTAATTGGGCACGGGTTAATTGGAAATCGAACGCTGTTCGTAACAGTTGAGGGCTACTCTGATTTCACTCTTCTACACTTTACTTACAAAAGTACAATTCTAATGACTTCAAAAAATACTGTTATACTTACAAGAAGACCATATGACCTTGTATCCACCGATTTTAATTGAAAAATACGAAGAATTAGAAGAAGAATTCTAATACCAATTGATAGGTATTAAGTACAGCCGGCCCAATCCATCTTGGCCGATGAAGGTCACGAAAAATGCGCAGACGAAGGTGAGCGATAGTAAATCGTTGGAGAAAGATGGGTGTATTCGTTAGATAGGAGCGGCAGGTATAGAGCGCGGCAAAAGTTGACCTGTACAAAAACATGTACAGGTATTATATTGTAAATTTTAAACAGGTAAATTTTTAATAATGAATTTCTTTGTGGTAGGTTATTTTTCAGGGATTTTAAGTTTAAAAGTTATTTTTAAATTAACAAACCCATTAATCAAACATATTTTAAGCTGCAAATAGTACAATATCTGCTAAAACAATTCACAAAAATAATAAATAAATAAGAACTTACTTTATTTTTCACTTTACTTTCCGCCATCTCGAACTTAAATATTATCTCACGCACTTATACACAAACTTTTGCTTTGATCTGTACACGATCAGTACCCTGTCGAGTATACTACGCAAATGAGCTCTCTAAGAACCCCCCACCTATTGTCACTGCGCAGATGACCTCGGAAGGCCAAGATGAAATGGGCCGGCTGTACATAATATAAACGTGTGAAATATTAGAATACGCATTATTCAACGACTCAAAATCGGTAAATTCAAGGTCGTGTGGTCTTCTTGTTAGTTTGTTTTAATTTTTTAACAAAGAAACGCTCCGCCTAAGATTAAAAGAAAGAGCAAAGGAAATTAAAGTTTAAAACGTGATGCTGGCACTGTATGTAATATGAACCAGTGCTACTAGATTGAAAAAAACACAAGAAGACTGGATTAACACGTTGAGTGCCACACAGTTTTATAACGACTTCCCCGTCAGGCTACGCGCGACTGTCGCGGTCTAAACAGAAAGCTCGGTGTCAGTCATCGATGACTGACATGGCAGTCAACGTGTTAAACAAAATTGCCAGTTTTTACCAGATTTGTAGGAAATGCTTACTCAACGCATGCAATAGTTGTGAGCTTAAATGACATTTCAAATCTAATGATATAATATAGATTGAATCGGGTCACTTATTTAGCATTCACCTTATACATACTGTATTTAATGAATAGGTAGCTGCTTAACGACAAAATGACATAAAAACTGCTCACACTAAGGCGCGCTATATTTAATACAGTCAGGAGATACAATCAATTTTAGGCAAGTACTATCCTATGTTTTATAATAAGTGAGCCATTTGTATATTTTCAGCCAAATTATTAAAAATCCTATCTCAATTCTTTTCAAACCTTTTCTAACAACTGATAATAAATTTTCCATGTAAGTGTTTTTGTGATACTAGAAAGGTAATATTCATAAAAATGCTGCTATTAAAATTTTGAAGAAAATGAAAATATAACCCTTTACCTTTCAGTTAGAGTTATGAATAGCAAGAGGTAATGATGCACTTATTATGGAATAGAAGTAGTAATTTTATAAAAATTGTCACCGAAAATTTGGCACGTACTATAGAAATGGAGTTGCACCATGAAGACAAAAATGGAAAAGTAAGTCACCTCTTCGTAACAATGGAGAGCGCTCTTTCATCTTCCTCTTCGTGGTGCAGCTCCATTTCGGGTTATAGTACTTCGAAAATTTTAAAAGCATTTACCGCTGGTAATTGTTGGATGGCGCTAATAAAAGAATATTGTCGAAAATATTCTCTTTACTGACTGTTATTAAAATAGTTGGCAAATATAAATCAGTTTATTTATTGTCAGATGTTTAAATTGCAATGTTATCCAATTATGTACTGCTAAAGAATCGCCAAATTTGGCAATTTTGGCTTAAGGCAAAAATTTTCACCAAATCACCAAAATGGTTCAAAAATCACCAAGTTTGGTGAAATTTCACGAGATCTGGCATTACTGATATGAACTATTTTTTGGAGCCTATAATATTAGTAAAGATTTTGTATCCTTCCAACTGATTTAATACTGAAACTAGTTTAGTTTTATTTTTAGTATTTTTCTAAAAAAAATTTATTGTTTTTGGTTGAATTGATTAACATTTTGATACCTTTGGTGGAAGCTTTACGAATTTAGTAAGTTTTTGGTGGAATTAAAAAAAAAAATTGGTAAATTTTTGGTGGAATTTTTACAAATTTTGTAAGTTTTTTGGTGGAATTTTTAAAAAATTCATTATTTTTGGTAGAATTATTAAAAATTTTAGTAACTTTGGTGAAATTTTTATGAATTTACTAAGTTTTTGATGGAATTTTCAAGGTTTTAGTTAATTTTTAATGAAATTGTTTCTAATTTGATTGATTTTTGGTGGAATCTTAAAAGAATTTGGACATTTTGGTGGAATTTTAAAAAATTTGGTAAGTTTTAGGTGTAGTTGTCAAATATTTTAATAGCTTTGGTGGAATTTTTGCGAATTTTATTCATTTCTGTTGGAATTTAAAAAAATTCAGTGTTTTTGGTAAAATTCTTATGAATTTAATAAGTTTTTGGTGGAATTTTTGTAACTTGTATTAATTTTTGGTGGAATTTAAAAAAAAATCAGTGTATTTGGTAAAATTCTTATGAATTTAGTAAGTTTTTGGTGGAACTTTTGCAAATTCTATTAATTTTTGCTGGAATTTAAAAAAAATCAGTATGTTTTTGGTGGAATTATCAAAAATTTTGATAACATTGGTGGAATTCTTGCGAATTTTATTCATTTCTGGTGGAATAAAAAAAATCAGTGTTTTTGGTAAAATTCTTATGAATTTAGTAAGTTTTTGGTGGAATTTTTGCAAATTGTATTAATTTTTGGTGGAATTTTTAAAAAATTCAGTATATTCTTGGTGGAATTATCAAAAATTTTGATAACACGGGTAGAATTTTTGCGAATTTTATTCATTTTTGATGGAATTTTTAAAAAACTCACTGTTTTTTTATGGAATTGTTACGAATTTAGTAAGTTTTTAGTGAAATTTTTCCAATTTTATTAATTTTAGGTGGAATTTTTATAAAATTCACTATGTTTTTGATAGAATTGTTAAAAAAGTTGATAACTTTGGTGGAATTTTTTAACTTTAATCATTCTTGGTGGAATTGTTAAAAATATTGGTAATTTTAGTAGAATTTTTATGAATTTGGTAAGTTTTTGGTGGTATTTTTTAAAAATTAGTAAGTTTTTGATGGAATTATTCAACATTTTTGTAGCTTTGGTGGAAAATTGAAAAAATTTAGTACGTTTTTGGTGGAATTGTTAAAAATGCTGCTAACTTTGGCGGAATTTTTACGAATATAGTAAGTTTTTCGTGGAATTTTTACCAATTTTATTGATTTTGGGTGAAATTTTTAAAAAATTTACTAAGTTTTTAGTAGAATTGTCTCCAAATTTAATAATTTTTGGTGAAATTATATTCAATTTAACTAACTTTTGTGGAATTCTTATTATTACTTTTTTATTTTTGTGAAATTTTTAAGAATCTAATCAATTCTTGACGAAATGAATCTTAATTTTAGTATATTTTTTTTAAAATTCAGCAAATTTTTGGTGGTATTGTTAAAAATTTTGATAGCTTTGGTGGAATTTTTACAAATTTTATAAGTTTTTGGTGGAATTATTAAAAATTTTAGTAGCTTTGGTGGAATTTTTACAAATTTTATAAGTTTTTGGTGGAATTATTAAAAATTTTAGTTGCTTTGGTGGAATTTTTACAAATTTTATAAGTTTTTGGTGGAATTATTAAAAACTTTAGTAGCTTTGGTGGAATTTTTACAAATTTTATAAGTTTTTGGTGGAATTATTAAAAGTCACTGATATGAACTATTTTTTGGAGCCTATGATATTAGTAAAGATTTTGTATCCTTCCAACTGATTTAATACTGAAATTAAGAAATTCTCCTTAATAAATGCAGTGGTGCAACCGCAATTAAGGATCAAACCCAGTAAAAACCATTCAAGTGAAAAATATTCTTGAATATTATTAAATTTGTTGAATATGAAAAAAGATAATTATAATTAATCTACAACATCTTAATTTAACATAAAGACACCAATCAAAAATAAAAAAGTTTTGATTCCTATCCAAAAATTGGTGAATTTTGTCTATTTTAACAAACTTATCAGATATGAGTAAAAAACAAATATCAGATATCACTTAAGAGTTAAGGGTGAACTTATCAGATCTCAACCGTGCTCCTAAAATCGATCTTCGGGTTTTTCTGTAAGAATTTCTATAGAAAGGCCGAATGTAAGAAGTATTTTTTCAAGGGTTGAGCTTTGGGTAGTTTACCCTACTTTCTATATTCACAATTAAAATAAAAAGTTCAAATAATTCATACCAAAAGTAACCTAAACAAAAACTCTTTTTAATAAATTTCATTTTAGTACAATTTAGGGCCCCACCCGGTGAAAACTACCTCCAACTTTTAATTACAGCTTAATATTAGTGTGGTCTCATGTGTCTTAACATAACATCATGCAAAAGGGTGTCATTAGTCCGCATGAAAATGAAGAGTGGTTCACGCTACTTGGTGTTAATTAAAGGCGCTGACACGCCTCCGGGCGTTTGCTGGCGCTTGTACGAGCCTGTTGATCGTGACGCGCGTCCTGCGCAATCTTGTCGAAGAATCGGTCACTATGACGACGCCGAAAGCTTGCGATTTTCGCGTACTCTGGCGGCGAAACGCCGAACCATATCGTCCCGAACTTTTATCTCCTGAAAAACCTCTGTAGTAGAGCCCGGTTCGGATTTTGTTCGCTAGAGGCTCTCTCGGTTTAAAATTTGGAGATTATAGAGATTAAGCGTATTTCAAGTACCTGTTGACAAGGGCGTTTAATTATTTCCGGTCACGACTCATCGAGTTGAACGCAATTTGAATTTTAAAACCTCATCAAAGATTAAATAGCCCGTGTGCATTTATTACTTCCCTTCTTTTTTAATAAAAACGTAAAAAATAGGTAGCTTATAAAGTTTTCAAATGAAACAGGTTATTTATTTTAATACCATAAATTGGGGTTAACTTTTCCCTTTAAAAGCGGCGTAGAGAATCTAAATAAGTCCCTTAAGGTTCGTAATGAATTCACCGCATCGCGTCCTAATTTACTTAAACTTCGTCTTCGGTTGAATACTTCAATTATGAAAGAATTACAAATTATTTACACAGAGATAGAAACGTTTAGGGTCAGTTGATAAAATGTAAACCCCGTATGGTATCCTGGAGCTATAACTAACGGGTAGCAACCTCACTAATTACAACGCAGAGATAATTGAGTCAATCTATTAATCAACCAGTTCGTTACATAGATGAAATTTCGTCATTAAATTCTACTCATATGATATAATATAATTTTTAGCTGTTTTAATAGAACTAGGTCGTTTTATTGTTGGTATTTAATTATAATAATATATGTTTCCATTTATCATAAATATCTATACTTAAAAAAAAAATGTAAATTTCATGTCGATTAAACACAAAATTGATAACCCGTGAAAAATAACACAAAGAAAATTTCATTCAAATTCAAATACATGCAAACACATATACCATATAACAATTTTTTCTCGCAACATAGCAAAGTCCACAGGTTAATACAGTACATTAGGATTTCTTTAAGTAGGACAAAGATAACTTATATAGCTGTCCAATCCTAATAATCGTTATTACTATGCCTACACAATGCCAGATGAAAAGCACAAGTTATGCTTTTGACAGATTGCTTGACATATCGGTTAATAAAACTGTTAAAAAATTGTTACTGAAATGCACACTGTACAAATTGTTAAGGTTGTTGCAAGAACACGAGTTAAATTTAATAAATAAATACAAACTTCATACAAAGGGCACTTTATTGTAAGAAACGACAAAATTAACAGTAAATAACTCGTACAATCATACAAATGAAAATGTGTACTTATTGTAAGTTACTTGGGGCATCTAAAGTAATTTATAATAAGTATTCAAATATAGATCCTTGCACTGCTAAACAGTACCCTAGTCTGTTGTAGAAGTTTCTTTTTGTGTTATGAAGCATAACAGGCGTAATGCTTCCAAACACATTTATAATCCTTTGACGAAGATGTTCCAAATCTTCAGTTTTTACGTGGTTGTACACTTTCTGTTTTACGTATGGCCAAGCGGAGAAGTTAACAGCTAAATCGGGTGACCTGGCTGCCTATCTAACTTCTACCAAACACACGATTTGAAAAAGTGATATCTAAAAATTGCCGCACATCAGCCATATCGTGCGCAGGACATTCATCCTGCTGATACCATATTTCTGCCCACCTAAGAAAAAGTGCCGTATGTGCAAAATTATCGATTTTGAGTTATACATTGATTCCCATATTTTAGACCACGAGGAATCTAATAAATTAGTCAAAAAGTCCGTATCTCTAACCGTTTTTTAGATATTCAGATGTAGTTTGCCGTAAGTACATTAAAATCCCACCATTGCTAAGCAAAAGTGTCGTAAGTACAAGACACTAAACATAAATGCAGTAACTCCAATGCTCATACTGCACTTTTGCTTAGCTCCAGTACATACGGCAGCTTTGCTTAACAATATTACCACTGTGGGTGTACATACGACAATGTAAGTGCTCTCTATATGTTTCTAAAGAAAAATAGAGATATTAAGAAAATCATTCTTTGGCTAGACAACTGTTCGTCTCAAAACAAGAACTGGTGTCTTTTCACATTTCTTGTGTATGTTATTAACTCATCTGATATTGCTGCAGAAGAAATTCTTTTGAATTAATTTTAATCTGGCCATTCGTTCATGAGTGCCGATAGCTTTCACCACCAGGTGGAACAATCCCTGAGAAAACAAAAAAAAATATACGATTTTAAAGACTTTGTGCTTGTAGTGTCAACAGCAAACTCGGGAAATGTTGAGGTGCTGCGAATGTATCATTTTGATTTCTTTGACTGGCCTGATTTTACATCGTAACATAAATTGAAGAAATCTCCTTGTAGATTGTATTTGAGTGACATTGTCCATGTGAGTGCAAGAAGAGGAGATTATGTATTATATTGTAAATCCAACTACGATCCTATGTGTCCATACCAAGAATTGGATTTCTTACAGAAAAAGGCTATGAAGGGAAACAAAATGCCCAAGTCCCATGAGTCCCCATGTGGATTTCTTAAAGAAGAGAGGGATAATATCCTAGAAGTACTCAATGAAGTTCTTCCCAAAAACAGGAAAACATTCTGGAAAAACTTATTAATCCGCTAAAGTGTTAAGTGTGTTGAAAATCATGCAGGACTGGCTAAAACTTTATTAAATATGACAATTTAAATGTTTTGTACTAAAGTAAATTTTAACGGTAATCCAAATAAATGAGGGTCTTAATCTAGCCAAGCCTATTTTTACTCATTACTCACTTTTTACTGCTAAAATAGCATACTTGGGTAAGAAGTTATAATAACAAAGTCACTTACTGCATTTTTGCTTAGTTTAAGTTTCTTGGAGATACAGTGAGAATACTAAGCAAAAATGCAGTATGTGCACATTTTGTTGAAAAAAACACATTTCCCGGGATATTTTGAGAGCAAACTTTGATTAAAAATGTTTTTCAATTTGTCAGTGACACAATAGTGCCAACTGTTACTAATTTATTGAGTTTTATCACTCAGGGCTAATCATTAAACTTAAGGCCTTGATTTCTCAAAGGCTTACCTATATGACATACGGCACTTTTCCTTAGTTGGGCAGATTTGGTTTAAGTCGATTCCCAGAAGTTGTGTCAAAGCTGTAGTGATTTGCTCCCTAAGGAGATCCAAATATGTTCATTCAAATTGCACTCAATAAAGAAAGGTCCAACAATATGATCTCCAAGGACACCAGCCCACACGTTCAGCTTTGTTGGGTATTGAGTTCGGAAGTTCATTCGATAGATTCTCTCTACTCCACAATTTAATAACAGTAGGATTATGCCTTCCTAATAATGTAAACGTCGATTCAAAAAACAAATATTAGTCAAAAAAATTGGATTTTCGTTTGCACGTTCCATCATCGTTTCGCAGAATATCTTTGGATCTCATCATCGGGAAATATCTGGTGACCTTTTGGTATCTTGTACGATTTGTATCCATGTCGTGTGAGTATCTGTCGAACAGTTTCCCTATTGGTACCGACTTCTGTAGCAATTTGAAGGCTAGATTTTCGATGACTCTTCTTCGGCAATATTTATCAATCAATGTGACACGTATTTGCTTGTTTTCTGTAGGAGCTCTTTCTTCTCTTCTGTGGCATCTATTGTCTGCATCTGCAACACACCCATTCTCTTCAAAGGCTTTTACAATCCTTGATATTGTGGGAAAATGTGAAATTGGCCGGTTCTCAAAATGTTCAACAAATGAACCGTATTTTAATGGGTTGCCACCGTAAACCCATCTAATTATCTGTATGTTCTCTTGCAAAGTGTACAACATCGCACTAGTAGACAGTATTTGAAGCAAAATTCGACAGAATGTAAATTTATTTACAAATACATAAGTATAGTAACGACAATTGAAGGGTTTCGTGCAAAATGTCCCTAAGTGACATTTTAATGTTTTGAGATATTAAGGGTTTTTATTATAACTTAGGGACTTTCAAAAAAAAAAAAAACAATTATGTATTTTATTCAAAGAAGTAACAATAACATCAAAACTGCAAACATATTCTAACAAAATTCTGGACTGTCTATAACAAATAAACTTATAAAGAAATGAATGTTCTTAACAAAGAAAAAATAATATTTTTAAACAGGACTAACAACAAATTTATTCATACTCTTCTATGTCTGATTTTTCTTCTTCTCCATCTTCCATTTGATCGCTTTCTTCATCTAACAACTTATAAAACTCATTGTCTTCTTCTTTTTCAATATAATTGACGAGGAACTTAATATTTTTTAACTTCTCTGGCTTCAGTTTCAGAAATGAAGTGTATGCTGGATTTGGTGAAATTGTTGCAGAAAGAAGTCGTTGGTGTCCCTTTTTATATGAAACGAAAGGCTCATAATATCCTGTCATGCTCTCCCTTATTTTAGGTTTTTCGTGAGTAGAAAATATGACGGATCGACATTTTGATATATTAGGTATAGAAGCCTTTATCTCTTCACCAAACATTTTTTTGTAATCCAGTACTTTAAGAACGTTAATTTCTTCTGAAATATTGTTATTTTTAGTTAGTAAACTGTGTTCTAAGAACACTATTTCAAAAGGATCCTTGTATTGAGCATTTTGTATAAGCTTAACATAATATTCTGGATTATTTGCTTTTTCGCTTTTAAGTCTCTTCTTTTCAATTAACGCAAAGCATCGGTCTACAGGCATCATAGAGTGACCAGGCATAGGATAATATATTACAATAATTTGAAAAATTCCTGATGCACAAAGAGAATCTAAATAGGTAAATAAATATCTATTTTTGTTTTGGGAAAAACAGTTGTCACAAAATATTATCAGGGTTTGCTGTTCAGTTCTCTTATACTTTTTTAAATAATAATCTAGAGCAGTGATAACTTCGTTAGGACCTTTCGTGGCAAAGTTTTCAGTAAAGAGAAACATAGTTGCCTGATTAGTAACAACGTTATTTATGCCAAAATTATGAAGCCATAGTTGCCTTTTATAGTATTCATCAGTAATGTTAGTAACTGGTAAAGGTAGGTTTTTTTGAAAATCGAAACATATAACTAAGTCTCTATTACTGGTATGTTCTTTCTTATCTTTAAGGAGATCAAAAAACACCTGGGACTTACGAAGGTGTAGTTCCTTTGCTGCAGTAATAGAGCTAATTTCATCTTCATTGAAATTGTACACACTGCACATATATCTTTCTTTGGATGTGCAAAGGAGTAGTTGTAATCTTCCGTAAAAATTTTGTAGAATAGTCCATACTTTACAGTATGATCAGGAAAATGTTTACAATAATCTCTATGGAGTTGGGTTATAGTAAGATCTGACGGCAGATACTTTTTGCACCTGTTTTCAGAACGACTATAATGTGACTCAAGTGCTGGTACATTTTTTAAAAAACTATTCACCTTGGCAATAGTCTCTGCAGGTACTTTGCTTTTTCGATTAGGGTATTCTCCTCTATAGTCCCTTACATCCTCTACCTTAAAATTTAAAATCTTCTTTCTAAGTCTATCTCTTTCTATGCCATGCAATGCCAAAAAACTGTTTTGGCATGTAGTAATAGATTTTCCATTAGCTATAACTTTGTATTGAAAAACCATTCTCGGAGTTTTATTTTTGTTAATGTGTCTTGACGCTGGTGTTGAAGTTACGCAGCCTCTTAAATACAAATTTTGCTCATTATAGATTAAAGATTGGAAGTTGGAAAATATTTGCTCGCGAGAATCGCTAGAAATTCTACTTTTGCAGTTGCAACGACACTTTGGCATTTCAGATGGTTTTCGTGAGTTTTTTAAGCTCATCTTTTTCTTTTCGCGCACCCATTGCTTTGGGTCGGATTTTCTCTTTTTACATTGAACTTCTTCCTCTTCGTCATTACTTGAAAATGGTTCTGTACAGGCAAGTTAAATGTTACGTATTAACGCGATTGAAATTTTGATTTAACTTACCAGATATTTTTTTATTAATATCGCTCATTTTTGTTAATAGTCAACAATTAAAGCACAATAACTCAAGTGACAGTAAACATAAAATTTTACAATACAAATAGAAACCGAAGTCACCGCCGTCTTATTTTTTTTTACTTAGGGACTTTTTAGAACTTAGGCACTTTTCAAAAAAAAGTCTAGTGAAGGCATAAAAGAAGTATATAAGAATTTAACTGTTCAGAGACTTATACGAACAAAATAGTTTCAATATTATGAAAATAGGTGATGTTGCATCTGATGATGCAGATAGTACAAAATCGTGAAAATGTCACTTAGGGACTTCTTGCACGAAACCCTTCAATTATTACGATTAATCTAATATACATTTCGTCCTTGTCTTGGATCAGGAAATCCTATTGTACTGTACTAACTTATGGAATTTGCTATGTTGCGAGAAAAAATTGTTATACGATATATTTTTTCTTATTAATAATTTGAAATCACGAAAAGTATCTTTCCACAATATTACATTCTAGACGTAACCAGGTAGGTCGAACTCGTGAATCCCAACAGTTTCGGCCTACCGACCCTTAGGTGATTTTCCTTGTAAAAAGAGATGGGACCGAGCAATAAAACTTCGTAGGAGGCCACCAAATCGCGTTTTCCGTCTTTATTGCTGTCGACAAAAGAAAATCTCGTCGGAAACTCCGCAAGTCTTCTTCACCTGGGCGTATTAGATTGGAATTTTATACGCTCTCCCCTGAGGGCATCAAAGTTTCTAGTAGTTTCGGTCGTAATCTCGCCGAGAACGTCATTTCCGAGAAGTTAGACGTAATAGCACCGCCTCTAAGCTTGAAAAATGTGTATTCACTTTTTGGCGGAGGCGCCAGAAAAAAAACATATGTTGACTTAAAATATTCATTTTCTTCGTTTTATTATCTCCTAGTTTGTAATTACAAATGGCTTGATGTTCCACAAATAGAAACAGCTTCCGCTCTAATAAGAATTTCATTACGTCCCAAGGTAAGGTAGACGTAATTTCAGTAATAATTTAAGGCTTTAGTTTCGAGCACATTAAGAATTGTCCTAGCATACAAACCGTGGAGAAAAGTAATGGAATAATAGAAATTAACCTTCACTTTTAATTTATCGCAAAGTCGAAATGTTATTGGGTATTATTAAGCCACCCAATATACAAAAAATATAAATTGTTAAGGATTTATATTATGTAGTTTAAAAGTGAAATGATGCAATTTTAATTAAACTTTATATTCTTTTAATGAATATTGTAAATGTAGTTAAGTATTGTGATATAATAGTAAGAACTAATTATCTTGAAAACTTCTTGAATTATTATAAAATGATGTCTATATGAAGAAACATTTTCTGGGAAAACTGCTTCTGGAAAGCAGAGTGAGTTTGCTTAAAATCAGAACGAAATGGAACGGGTGGAATTTAATAGGTTCGAAGCTTGGCAAAAAGGCAACTAGGATGGAACGAGGGCAGCTGCCGTGCATATTAAAAAATTCGAATCTTCCTCTTCCGACTTGTGTATTAATTTAGGTTTCTAATATCGAGAATCGAGCAAGTTTAATAATTTCATCGAAGCTTCGATTTGCTTTATTTTACAAATAAAGCTTTAAAACATCAAACCTCAGGTACTATATTAAAATTATGAGAACTTACACATCTTTTCTGTATTATAAATCGTACCTATCTTTAGAATTTGATTATACTTGTAAATTATAGATATACAACCATTAAAAATATTCATGATAAACTTACGACAACGTATATTTAAAAATAAATATCCTACTTTCAAGATCTTTATTTAAATAAGTGGCGAACGATGATATACCGTATAACAATTTTTTCTCGCAACATAGCAAATTCCATAAGTTAGTGCAATAGGATTTCCTGATGTAA
Source organism: Digitonthophagus gazella (assembly GCA_036711955.1). NCBI lineage: Eukaryota > Metazoa > Arthropoda > Insecta > Coleoptera > Scarabaeidae > Digitonthophagus > Digitonthophagus gazella. The sequence continues at coordinate 37,144,638 of JASCIT010000005.1, read as the reverse complement.
GACAAGGACGAAATGTATATTAGATTAATCGTAATAATTGTCGTTACTATAGTTAAGTATTTGTAACTAAATTTACATTCTGTCGAATTTTGCTTCAAATACTGTCGACTAGTGCGATCTTGTACACTCTGCAAGAGAAAATACAGAAAATTAAATGGGTTTACGGTGACAACTCAGTCAGAAATACGGTTCATTTGTTGAACATTTTGAGAATCGGCCAATTTCACATCTTCCCACAATATCAAGGATTGTAAGAGCCTTTGAAGAGAATGGGTGTGTTGCAGATGTAGACAATAGGTGCCACAGAAGAGAAGAAAGAGCTCCTAAAGAAAACAAGCAAATACGCGACACAATGATTTGCGCTATTGCCGAAGAAGTGTCATCGAAATCTAGCCTTCAAATTGCTACAGAAGTCAGTACCAATAGGGAAACTGTTCGACAGGTACTCAGACGACATGGATACAAATCGTACAAGATATCAACAGGTCACCAGATATTTCCCGATGATGAGATCCAAAGATATTCTGCGAAACGATGATGGAACGTGCAAACGAAAATCCAAATTTTTTAACTAATATTTGTTTTGTGAATCGACGTTTATATTATTAGGAAGGCACAATCCTGCTGTTATTAATTATTAAATTTTGGAGTAGAGAGAATCCATCGAATGGACCTACGAACTCAATATCCAACAAAGCTGAACGTGTGGGCTGATGTCCTTGGAGATCATATTGTTGGACCTTTCTTTATTGAGTGCAATTTGAATGAACATATTTGGATCTCCTTAGGGAGCAAATCACTCCAGCTTTGACACAACTTCTGGGAATCGACTTAAACCAGATCTGCCCAACTAAGGAAAAGTGCCGTATGTCACATAGGTAAGCCTTTGAGAAATCAAGGCCTAAAGTTTAATGATTAGCCCTGAGTGATAAAACTCAATAAATTAGTAACAGTTGGCACTATTGTGTCACTGACAAATTGAAAAACATTTTTAATCAAAGTTTGCTCTCAAAATATCCCGGGAAATGTGTGTTTTTCAACAAAATGTGCACATACTGCATTTTTGCTTAGTATTCCTACTATATCTCCAAGAAACTTAAACTAAGCAAAAATGCAGTAAGTGACTTTGTTATTATAACTTCTTACCCAAGTATGCTATTTTAGCAATAAAAAAATGAGTAATGAGTAAAAATAGGCTTGGCTAGATTAAGACCCTCATTTATTTGGATTACCGTTAAAGTTTACTTTGGTACAAAACATTTAAATTGTCATATTTAATAAGGTTTTAGCCAGTCCTGCGTGATTTTCAACACACTTAACACTTTAGCGGATTAATAAGTTTTTCCAGAATGTTTTCCTGTTTTTGGGAAGAACTTCATTGAGTACTTCTAGGATATTATCCCTCTCTTCTTTAAGAAATCCACATGGGGATTCATGGGATTTGGGCATTTTGTTTCCCTTCATAGCCTTTTTCTGTGAGAAATCCAATTCTTGGTATGGACACATAGCATCGTAGTTGGATTTACAATATAATACATAATCTCCTCTTCTTGCACTCACATGGACAATGTCACTCAAATACAATCTACAAGGAGATTTCTTCAATTTATGTTGCGATGTAAAATCAGGCCAGTCAAAGAAATCAAAATGATACATTCGCAGCACCTCAACATTTCCCGAGTTTGCTGTTGACACTACAAGCACAAAGTCTTCAAAATCGTATGTTTTTTTTTTGTTTTCTCAGGGATTGTTCCACTTGGTGGTGCAAATTATCGGCACTCATGAACGAATGGCCAGATTAAAAATAATTCAAAAGAATTTCTTCTGCAGCAATATCAGATGAGTTAATAACATACACAACAAATGTGAAAAAACACCAGTTCTTGTTTTGAAACGAACAGTTGTCTAGCCAAAGAATGATTTTCTTAATATCTTTATCTTTCTTCAGAAACATATAGAAAGCACTTACATTGTCGTATGTACCGGGTGGCCAACTAAGAATGATCACCGGCCATATCTCTATGACGAATCATCCTATTTTAATGAAACAAAAATTTGTATAAGGAAAGTGGCCATAAAAAATCGCTGGAAAATATTTTCAAGTTTCTTAAATGGCCGCTAGGGGGCGTAACCTAAATGACTGAACAGAAAATCACGATTTTTTCATTTTCTTCAAAATTAAGGGGTATTGAAAATAAATTAATTTGAAAGATAAATGAATTTCGACTGACATGTATGAAACACTTTTTGTCGTATCTCCAAAAATAAAGTGGTGGGGATGAGTTGAAAATGTTCATTTTCGATGGCCGATTACTCCGGTCATACTGAACAGAATTTAACAAACTTAATCTCGTTGGAAAGGGTTTTTCGTGGTCTACTAACGGCTCCTTACGCTGTTTTGATATGAATATTCGTTTCGCTGCCAGAGGGCGATATCTAGAATTTTGACAAATATTATAGCTTTTCTCAAAAAATTTAAATGGAACGGTATGTTCATTTTTACGCGATAAAACAAGGAATTAAAAGCTTAACATGGCGCTGAAAACCCGAGCTCGCTATCTTGCTCCTAACGGTAGATATTAGCCAAAAAGCAAAAGCTATAGTTTTTACCCCTCATTTTAAAGGCGAATAATAACAAAACTACCCCGCGGAAAAAAACGAAACCGGTGTCGTTGGTAGCGTCATTTAACTTTGTATTATCAGTAGAAACTTCAAATTTTGCCTTCCACTCGTATAATAATTATGACAGGTTTAATAAAAAAAAAGTACCCGGTTTTGGGCTCTCGGGGCAGTACCTCAATTTTGCGATTTTTTTACACGGGAATGGCTTGTCGAAAAAACTTGAAATTTCAACAACACATTGCCTTAAGTGTCCTAAACATGTTGGTAATTTTTATTTTTAATTTTTCTCTCACGAGTTTAAATAACAACACATTATGTGAAATAGCGATATCTGGATAAGCCGTTATCGTAGAAGTTTGAAACTGACACCATTCTAACAGTCATATTAAATTGAATAAAAATTTAATATGCGTTATAAACCTCGTATAAAAAAAAATAAATGCGAAATAGTTTTCGTAGGTGTGATGAGTAAGGCGGGAGCGCAGGCGAAGTCGAACGGTCGGTCGGGTCTGCTAGCATATAAATTGGTATCAAATATCAAGTACGTAGTGGAAATCAGCCGATAAAAAAACGTAGGTCAAACATATGTCAACAATGTGACATCGATCAACTAGATCGTATAATGCTATAGTTTTTGCTTTTTGGCTAATATCTACCGTTAGAAGCAAGATAGTGAGCTCGGGTTTTCAGCGTCACGTTAAGCTTTTAGTTCTTTATTTTATCGTGTAAAAATGAACATACCGTTCCATTTAAATTTTTTGAGAAAAGCTATAATATTTGTCAAAATTCTAGATATCGCCCTCTGGCGGCGAAGCGAATATTCATATCAAAACAGCGTAAGGAGGCGTTAGTAGACCACGAAAAACCCTTTCCAACGAGATTAAGTTTGTTAAATTCTGTTCAGTATGACCGGAGTAATCGGCCATCGAAAATGAACATTTTCAACTCATCCCCACCACTTTATTTTTGGAGATACGACAAAAAGTGTTCCATACATGTCAGTCGAAATTCATTTATCTTTCAAATTAATTTATTTTCAATACCCCTTAATTTTGAAGAAAATGAAAAAAATCGTGATTTTCTGTTCAGTCATTTAGGTTACGCCCCCTAGTGGCCATTTAAGAAACTTGAAAATATTTTCCAGCGATTTTTTATGGCCACTTTCATTATAAATTTTTTTGTTTGATTAAAATAGGATGATCCGTCATTGAGATATGGCCGGTGATCATTCTTAGTTGGCCACCCGGTACACCCACAGTGGTAATATTGTTAAGCAAAACTGCCGTATGTACTAGAGCTAAGCAAAAGTGCAGTATGAGCATTGGAGTTACTGCATTTGTGTTTAGTGTCTTGTACTTACGACACTTTTGCTTAGCAATGGTGGGATTTTAATGTACTTACGGCAAACTACATCTGAATATCTAAAAAACGGTTAAAGATACGGACTTTTTGACTAGTTTGTTAGATTCCTCGTGGTCTAAAACATGGGAATCAATGTATAACTCAAAATCGATCATTTTGCACATACGGCACTTTGTTACGGTTCGAATTTTTTATTTTCTTTCAGGGATTTAATGTTTCCTTTTGGTTGTGTGTTGGTGCTTGGTTTTGTTTGGGAGTATTTTAGGTTGCCTGGTTTGGTAATTTAGTTTGTTTTATTGTTAGTTTAATTAGGAAAGTACTTTTTTTACATTTTGTTGGTTAATAGTTTTTCTTTACAGCGACGTTACTCCGAAGATCTCCTTTGACTATTTTCCCTCTTCCTAAAATTTTATTTTCCTTCCCCTCTCGTTCTTTATCTTTAAGAGTTGGAGTTGGTGCGCAGGTGTTTTTGTTGGTACAGAGGGTATTTATGCTTCGAATTTTATTCCGGCTCTGTCTCTTTTCCTGTATGTGAAATCGAAAAGTACTCTGTGCGCATTAGATTGGGTATATGGTTGAGCCATATTGGATTTTGGTGAAATACCTTTTCCGAATTTTTGAGATTCATCTTTGCGACACAGTCCTTTTGGAAAACTTTTTCGTTGACCAGAATTTCGGTTTTGCCCGGATATATCAGTATTTTTCATCTACTCATAATTATTTTGTCTAAACCTCGAAGAACTGAGATAAGTTTCACGTCATGCTTTCTTTCATAAATCACCTCGCACTCATCTTTCATTCCTTCATTTTAAAACCCCCCACCTACTAAATCAAAACTAACCTTATTCAAAAAAAAAAAATCCTAAACTATTTCTACGTCCTACTTCTACTTTTCTTCATCCTTTTTTTTGCGTCTCTAACTCCATTATTTTATAGGTTTTTAATCAGGGAGCAAAAATTGATAAGTCTGAGAGCAAGTTTCTATCTAAGGAGCGTAATCTTCCTGGGAGTTTTAAGTTTACTCCTGAGACGCCATTCTCTCTCTGGTTGGGAAATATTCTTTTCTGGGTCTACTTCGGGGCCGTCAACCTCATTTCCAGGACCTCCGAAAGTTATCCTTATTCTATATTGGAGGAGTACGTCGCAGTGAAGGTCACCTTAAGGGTAGTAAACAACCTCGGCACCATCAAGACAGCGTACCAGGTCAGACCGACTACTTTCTTTTACTTTTACTTCATATTACCGTCGTGACATTTTGTTCGGTCTTTTGATTTAAAAGAAGACATTAACACAAATTATTAATTAACTTGTGATTGTATACAAAAAAGATTGTTTTACTGTAAATTTTGGCGTAGAGTACTTATATGTTATTTTGTAAAATTTCGGCGTTCCTGTTTTTTGCCTTCAAATATCAAAATTTTTTTTACATAAACGATACCACTTTGACGTCAGGGGTACGGGTCGTGCGCGTAGTTCGGTTTCGATTTATTTTATTTTTCTTTTTATTGTTTCTTTTGGTATTTTCATTCATTTAGATTTGATCGAACGCCGGAAATTAAGAGAAAATACTTCTCGTTGTTTATATTCTTTATTTATTATATTTTTTTACCAACTTTAAAAAAAATACTTACCTTTACTTATGGTTAAACGTTTATTATTTTTTTTAAATAAACCGAGGCAACTTGAAATACTCCGTTTTTCTTTTGTGGTGTTTCTTTGTTCGAATCATACCTTTTTATACCACCTCACGTCACAGTTCGTGCACAACGCGGGGAGAACTGTGTGGCGCCTTAAAAAAATCAACCCCCCCGTCTTCACTGAGCCGGCTGAGGACCTGCGTTGAAGAATCTAATCAAAGTGTATGATTGAGTTTTGTTCATCGTTTGTGTCTTGTTTGTCTTTAAGGTGTCACAACTTTTTCTTAGGTGGGCAGAAATATGGTATAAGCAGGATGGCTGTCCTGCGCACGATATGGCTGATGTGTGACAATTTTTAAATATCACTTTTTCAAATCGTGTGTATGGTAGAAGTCAGATAGGCAGCCAGGTCACCCGATTTAGCTGTTAACTTCTTCGTTTGGCCATAAGTAAAACAGAAAGTGTACAATCACGTAAGAACTGAAGATTTGGAACATCTTCGTCAAAGGATTATAAATATGTTTGGAAGCATTACACCTGTTATGCTTCATAACGTAAGAAAGAACTTCTACGACAGATTAGGGTACTGTTTAGGAGTGCAAGGATCTGTATTTGAACACTTATTATAAATTACTTTAGATCCCTCAAATAATTTACAATAAGTACACATTTTCATTTGTATGATTGTACGAATTATTTACTGTTAATTTTGTCGTTTCTTATAATAAAGTGCCCTTTGTATGAAGTTTGAATTTATTTATTAAATTTAACTCGTGTTCTTGCAACAACCTTAACAATTTGTACAGTGTGCATTTCAGTAAAAAATTTTTAACAGTTTTATTTACCGATATATCAGGCAATTTGTCAAAAGCGTAACTTGTGCTTTTGACCTGGCATTATGTAGGCATAGTAACAACGATTATTACGATTCGACTGCTATATAAGTTATCTTTGTCCTACTTAACCCATTTGCATCATAAGCGCATATATGCGCGCATTTTGCCTGGCCACTATCACCAAAGCGTGCATATATGCGCTCATCGCATATAAAATTGCATATAAAAAAAATGTTCGGTGATAAGGGCAAATTTTTCATTTTTCTGTGTGATGCAAATGGGTTAAAGAAATCCTAATGTACTGTATTAACATGTGGACTTTGCTATGTTGCGAGAAAAAATTGTTATACGGTATAAAGTAATTTTATAATTTCTCAACAGAGTGTTTTATAGGTTGTTGATTCACCTACTTTATTTGCATTTTTTGTTAGCCTTCTTTATATATTTAAATCTTTTTTATTTCGAAATTATTATTCTAGTTTAATAATTCAATAAACAAATCAAATAAAGCCCCTTTTATATAATTTTATTTGTCAGTACAACAAATAAAATAATTTATAAAGGGAATAAAAGAGAAATATTTTTATTTAAAATTAAATTAAACCAAAGTAATTACAAGTCTGATTAAGATGTGGTTTGCCTAATAAACCCACAATTTAACGAACCGGTATAATGAATTTAGACCACAAACAGAAACTACTTAATCAGATTACCGGTTTCATGCATACCAAAGCTTCGAACGTGATGTAGTTAACAGGATCATACTAAACTAACTTTGAAGATTACAACATCATCTCATCAAGTAATAATTAATATCACAATATAAATCTTAAAAAGAGAAAGAAAGATTTTATTAAAACCTTTAAACAATTTAATTCTACTTACAATTAGAAATCATATTTTTATAAAATTACATCCCTTTGTAAATTTTATAATTTCTCAACAGAGAACATTCTGACACATTTAAATTACTAAAAAAAACGCTTACACACGTTACTAATCACACAAATGTACTGCTGAGTAAAGAATATTTGAGATGGTCCTTTTATATTTTCAAAAAGCCCGTGCAGTACGTTTGACCAAAGGCATTTTACCACTCCAAAAAAAACTCTACAATGGGAACGTAATAAAGGATTCCTTACTCATTCCCAGCGTCACAATGCAAAGCGTATAAATGCCACAAACAACTCCCCCCGTTATTCTCTCTTAAAGATATACCATTGTATTTTACAGTTTCCCTTTACTTCGCGTCGTCGTTTACGGTTTCCTTTTTGTTCAGACTATTGAGACTATTCAAATAAACGGTAGGTACATTTAGGTTTTATTGTACGATTTCCTCTTCAATTTATTAGCGTTAGGCTTAAATAAAAAATAACCAGAAAAAAACTTCAATCAATAACGTCAGTGAGGTATCAATCATAAAGTTTACAAAAATAACATTCATCATTTTTACATCGTCGGTGTTTAATTCTTCGGTGATTAATTTCAATTTGGATATGTTGAAACCCGTTACAGATTAGAGAGTTTGGTCAACTGTTATCCAATGACCTGACCTCGATCTGTTTATTTACCCTCAATGAAGTCAACTCAAAGTGTAAACTGTACCAGACGTCGTTAACTCGGTTTATTGGAAATTTTGTCGTAAAGTGAATCGTTTTATTCTAGCAGGATAACAACAGCGATATTACTTGGATAAATTTAATACGAATACCTTTAAAGGTCAAAAATAAATTTATTTAACACCATCCTTCATCAAAGTTTATCATACTTTGTTACGAATTCACTTTAGCTTTCAAACAAAGAAAATCAAAGTTCGAAGTATATCATCCTTATCGGCAATATCTTAAGTCTTCGTCCTATACCCGAGGGAAAGTCAATACTTCGATAACAAGCAATAAAGGAACAGTGTCTTCGTAACTGACAAGTTGATCCGTGGATATTTGTAAGCGTCATGGTTTCCCCAGTTGGAGACCTTGATACATAAATTCTTCGGAAACTCGGAGGGAGAAAGAAATCCGATTCTTTTCCGAATCATTAAATACAAAAAGGAGTCATAACTATCGAAGTAAAGGGAAACTATAAAACAGTCGTTGAGAAAGAATCGCTATGTTGTGTTGCAACAATAAATTCTCTCCGATATTTGTATTGTATTGGTATTTGTAGAGATTGTTAATAGTATTTGTAGAGATTGTTAATAGTATTTGTAGGGAACGTTAATGGCATTTGTAAAGGACCAACTGTAAGCTAATAAACTTTATAGTTAGTTTAGTCCGATTTGGTTAACTACATCCTCCTAAAAGCTTTGACATGCTCGAAACCGATAATCTACTTACAGTTAGATAGTTTCCGTTTGTGGTTTAAATTCTGTATTCAGTTTTCCAAACTGTCGATTAATCAGTTGAATGACTATCACAGTTCTAAACATCTTAATTTTACTCAAAATAAAGATATTTAAAAAACTAGTTTAGTTTTATTTTTAGTATTTTTCTAAAAAAAATTTATTGTTTTTGGTTGAATTGATCAACATTTTGGTAACTTTGGTAGAAATTTTACGAATTTAGTAAGTTTTTGGTGGAATTAAAAAAAGTTGGTAAATTTTTGGTGGAATTTTTACAAATTTTGTAAGTTTTTTGGTGGAATCTTTTAAAAATTCATTATTTTTGGTAGAATTATTAAAAATTTTAGTAACTTTGGTGGGATTTTTATGAATTTACTAAGTTTTTGATGGAATTTTCAAGGTTTTAGTTAATTTTTAATGAAATTGTTTCTAATTTGATTGACTTTTGGTGGAATTTTAAAAGAATTTGAACATTTTGGTAGAATTTTTAAAAAATTTGGTAAGTTCTTGGTAGAATTGTTAAAAATGTTGACAATTTCGGTGTAATTTTTAGGATTTTTGTAAGTTTTTGGTGGAATAAAAAAAATTCAGTAAGTTTTGGGTGTAGTTGTTAAATATTTTAATAGCTTTGGCGGAATTTTTGCAAATTTTATTCATTTCTGGTGGAATTTAAAAAAAATTCAGTGTTTTTGGTAAAGTTCTTATGAATTTAGTAAGTTTTTGGTGGAATTTTTAAAAAATTCACTATGTTTTTGGTGGAATTATCAAAAATGTTGATAATATTGGTGGAACTTTTGCGAATTTTATTCATTTCTGGTGGAATAAAAAAGAACAGTGTTTTTGGTAAAATTCTTTTGAATTTAGTAAGTTTTTGTTGGAATTTTTGCAAATTGTATTAACTTTTGGTGGAATCTTTAAAAAATTCAGTATATTTTTGGTGGAATTATCAAAAATTTTGATAGCACTGGTGGAATTTTTGCGAATTTTATTCATTTTTGATGGATTTTTTTTTAAATTCAGTGTTTTTTATGGAATTTTTACGAATTTAGTAAGTTTTTAGTGAAATTTTTCCAATTTTATTAACTTTAGGTGGAATTTTTATAAAATTCAGTATGTTTTTGATGGAATTGTTAAAAAAGTTGATAACTTTGGTGGAATTTTTATTAACTTTAATCATTTTTGGTGGAATTGTTAAAAATATTGGTAATGCTAGTAGAATTTTTATGAATTTGGTAAGTTTTTGGTGGTATTTTTTAAAAATCAGTAAGTTTTTGGTGGAATTATTCAACATTTTTGTAGCTTTGGTGGAAAATTGAAAAAATTTAGTACGTTTTTGGTGGAATTGTAAAAAATGTTGGTAACTTTGGCGGAATTTTTGCGAATTTTATTCATTTCTGGTGGAATTTTAAAAAAATTCAGTGTTTTTGGTAAAATTCTTATGAATTTAGTAAGTTTTTGGTGGAATTTTTAAAAAATTCAGTATGTTTGTGGTGAAATCATCAAAAATTTTGATAACATTGGTGGAACTTTTGCGAATTTTATTCATTTCTGGTGGAATGAAAAAGAATCAGTATTTTTGGTAAAATTCTTATGAATTTAGTAAGTTTTTGGTGGAATTTTTGCAAATTGTATTAATTTTTGGTGGAATTTTTAAAAAATTCAGTATATTTTTGGTGGAATTATCAAAAATTTTTATAACACTGGTGGAATTTTTGCGAATTTTATTCATTTTTGATGGAATTTTTAAAAAATTCAGTGTTTTTTTTATGGAATTTTTACGAATTTAGTAAGTTTTTAGTGATATTTTTCCAATTTTATTAACTTTTGGTGGAATTTTTATAAAATTCACTATGTTTTTGATGGAGTTGTTAAAAAAGTTGATAACTTTGGTGGAATTTTTATTAACTTTAATCATTTTTGGTGGAATTGTTAAAAATAATGGTAATTTTAGTAGAATTTTTATGAATTTGGTAAGTTTTTGGTGGTATTTTTTAAAAATCAGTAAATTTTTGGTGGAATTATTCAACATTTTTGTAGCTTTGGTGGAAAATTGAGAAAATTTAGTACGTTTTTTTGGTGGAACTAAAAAAAAAAATTGGTAAATTTTTGGTGGAATTTTTACAAATTTTGTAAGTTTTCTGGTGGAATTTTTAAAAAATTCATTATTTTTGGTAGAATTATTAAAAATTTTAGTAACTTTGGTGGAATTTTTATGAATTTACTAAATTTTTGATGGAATTTTCGAGGTTTTAGTTAATTTTTAATGAAATTGTTTCTAATTGGATTGATTTTTGGTGGAATTTTAAAAGAACTTGGACATTTAAGTGAAATTTTTAAAAAATTTGGTAAGTTTTTGGTAGAATTGTTAAAAATGCTGACAATTTCGGTGTAATTTTTAGGATTTTTCTTAGTTTTTGGTGGAATAAAAAAAATTCAGTAAGTTTTGGGTGTAGTTGTTAAATATTTTGATAGCTTTGGCGGAATTTTTGGGAATTTTATTGATTTCTGGTGGAATTTTAAAAAAATTCAGTGTTTTTGGTAAAATTCTTAAGAATTTAGTAAGTTTTTGGTGGAATTTAAAAAAAAATTCAGTATGTGTGTGGTGAAATTATCAAAAACTTTGATAAAATTGGTGGAACTTTTGCGAATTTTATTCATTTCTGGTGGAATAAAAAAAAATCAGTATTTTTGGTAAAATTCTTATGAATTTAGTAAGTTTTTGGTGGAATTTTTGCAAATTGTATTAATTTTTGGTGGAATTTTTAAAAAATTCAGTATATTTTTGGTGGTATTATCAAAAATTTTGATAACACTGGTGGAATTTTTGCGAATTTTATTCATTCTTGATGGAATTTTTTAAAAATTCAGTGTTTTTTTATGGAATTTTTACGAATTTAGTAAGTTTTTTGTGAAATTTTTCCAATTTTATTAACTTTTGGTGGAATTTTTATAAAATTCAGTATGTTTTTGATGGAATTGTTAAAAAAGTTGATAACTTTGGTGGAATTTTTATTAACTTTAATCATTTTTGGTGGAATTGTTAAAAATAATGGTAATTTTAGTAGAATTTTTATAAATTTGGTAAGTTTTTGGTGGTATTTTTTAAAAATCAGTAAGTTTTTGGTGGAATTATTCAACATTTTTGTAGCTTTGGTGGAAAATTGAAAAGATTTAGTACGTTTTTCGTGGAATTGTTAAAAATGTTGGTAACTTTGGTGGAATTTTTGCGAATTTTATTCATTTCTGGTGGAATTTTAAAAAAATTCAGTGTTTTTGGTAAAATTCCTATGAATTTAGTAAGTTTTCGGTGGAATTTTTAAAAAATTTAGTATGTTTGTGGTGAAATTATCAAAAACTTTGATAACATTGGTGGAACTTTTGCGAATTTTATTCATTTCTGGTGGAATAAAAAAAAATCAGTATTTTTGGTAAAATTCTTATGAATTTAGTAAGTTTTCGGTGGAATTTTTAAAAAATTCAGTATGTTTGTGGTGAAATTATCAAAAACTTTGATAACATTGGTGGAACTTTTGCGAATTTTATTCATTTCTGGTGGAATAAAAAAAATCAGTATTTTTGGTAAAATTCTTATGAATTTAGTAAGTTTTTGGTGGAATTTTTGCAAATTGTATTAATTTTTGGTGGAATTTTTAAAAAATTCAGTATATTTTTGGTGGAATTATCAAAAATTTTGATAACACTGGTGGAATTTTTGCGAATTTTATTCATCTTTAATGGAATTTTTAAAAAATTCACTGTTTTTTTATGGAATTTTTACGAATTTAGTAAGCTTTTAGTGAAATTTTTCCAATTTCATTAATTTTTGGTGGAATTTTTATAAAATTCAGTATGTTTTTGACGGAATTGTTAAAAAAGTTGATAACTTTGGTGGAATTTTTATTAACTTTAATCATTTTTGGTGGAATTGTTAAAAATAATGGTAATTTTAGTAGAATTTTTATGAATTTGGTAAGTTTTTGGTGGTATTTTTTAAAAATCAGTAAGTTTTTGGTGGAATTATTCAACATTTTTGTAGCTTTGGTGGAAAATTGAAAAAATTTAGTACGTTTTTGGTGGAATTGTTAAAAATGTTGGTAACTTTGGTGGAATTTCTACGAATATATTAAGTTTTTCGTGGAATTTTTACAAATTTTATTGATTTTGGGTGGAATTTTTTAAAAATTCACTAAGTTTTTAGTAGAATTGTCTCCAAATTTAATAATTTTTGGTGAAATTATATTCAGTTTAACTAACTTTTGTGGAATTTTTATTATTACTTTTTTATTTTTGTGGAATTTTTAAGAATCTAATCAATTTGCGAATATAGTAAGTTTTTCGTGGAATATTTACCAATTTTATTGATTTTGGGTAGAATTTTTAACTTTTCTAAACTATTGATTTTCTAAAACTGTTGATTAATCAGGTGAATGACCACCACAGTTCTAAACATCTTAGATTAATTTTACTCCAAATATTTAAAAAACATCACATAATAAAGTTATTAATTATACTGAGATGATATTAGATGTCACTTTATGATCACATCGTCAACAGGGGTACGTCATAAACGGGGTTTAGAGCGGGTTTAATTAAATTTTGGGGAATTGTATCATAATAGAAAAATACCCCTGATGTAATTTCATGAACCCGAGTCTTAATTATACGAAACCTCGAGAGCATACAAAGACCATTTATAAATTGTATCAACCCCCCTCTATGTCGATGAATATGTTAAAGAAACATGACCGATTGGCGGGGCGGCCGGAAAATTATCGCTGAATTATGCAGAATAAATTTCGCTTCGGGGAAAACTCGAAGCGGGAAATTCGCTGATAATCCCGTTTGGACCCTGACCCGTCAATTCGGGAAACCCTTGAGTACAGTACGTCACTGGAACTGCAGATACAGCGAATAACAATCTGGAATATATTAGTAAACTTCGTACGTATCTGTTAGTCAAATGAACTTGTTCATGTCAATTATACGGTAGTCACCCCGCACTATCGAATTCACCGTAAAGGTAATTCAGATAATACCCGAGGTTCAATTACAAACGATACGAGCACATGTTCGTTCGAATTCAGTTTATGATCCGGGATTATTGTTTCAGTACATCATAAAGGCTAATAGTTTCCTTGCTTCAGGCGAGATTTGTTATCCTTACTGATTGTGAGAATCATGTTTCACTGTTATACACAAAAGCCGATTATGATTGCTTTTAACTAAAGCAATATACAGCTGGCCCATTTCATCTTGGCCTTCCGAAGTCATCTGCGCAGTGACAATAGGTGGGGAGTTCTTAGAGAACTCATTTGCGCAGTATACTCAACAGGGTACTGATCGTGTACAGATCAAAGCAAAAGTTTGTGTATAAGTGCGTGAGATAATATTTAAGTTCGAGATGGCGGAAAGTAAAGTAAAAAATAAAGTAAGTTCTTATTTATTTGTTATTTTTGTTAATTGTTTTAGCAGATATTGTACTATTTGCAGCTTAAAATATGTTTGATTAATGGGTTTGTTAATTTAAAAATAACTTTTAAACTTAAAAACCCTGAAAAATAACCTACTACAAAGAAATTCATTATTAAAAATTTACCTGTTTAAAATTTACAATACAATATCTGTACATGTTTTTGTACAGATCAACTTTTGCCGCGCTCTATACTTGCCGCTCCTATCTAACGAATACACCCATCTTTCTCCAACGATTTACTGTCGCACTCCTTCGTCTGCGCATTTTTCGTGACCTTCATCGGCCAAGATGGATTGAGCCGGCTGTACTAGCATTTTGGTGTTTTTTGGCTTCATTAAATTCTAAAAAATTTTCACTCCTGCTTTATAATACTCGCATAGAGTCGAAGATAATTTAATTTGAGTTGCTCAGGCATTCAAATACAGTGATCTCTCAGCAAGCAAAAGAGACTACACGAACGTTTCATCCAGAATCGTGACATTGTATACTTTATACTGGATTTATTAAAAGATACCAGTTAAGTGCGCTCAAATAAAATTAATTCCGGATTTATAGACGCTCCACGAACGACGCTCGCTATAAATTAGTTTACGAGTAAAGTTATATCATCAAAAAAATAAACAAAGAAAATTACTTCATCATTATGGTAATAAAGCTTAATGCTATGGATTAAATTTTACATATTTTATCGATTCTAATTATTATTTATACGATCATAAATTGCACATCCAAAATTGTAATGTGAGTAATCACTAATAATAATCTTGATGAAATATGCAAATTGTAATTTCTGTATAAATATGCTAGATATTCTATAAAATCGATTACAGTAGAACCCCGATTATCCGAGTCGCAATTATTCAAGCTTTGGGTTAATCGAGCCATTTTGACAGGAAAAATCAGCTCCTGGGCACAAACGAAATCAGGGAAAATTAACTGTAATGGCATGTTCCAATGCGTCTGATAAGCACAAACTTCCATTGATGGTGAATGGCAAGTCAGCACGTCCAAGAGTTTTAAAAGACATTTCACCCAAAGCCCTACCAGTTTATTACAAAAATCAGAAGAGGACTTAGATGGATGCGACCTTATTTACTAACTGGCTTAAAGAAGGGTTTATGCCATCTGTGACTAAATTTTTGAAGAGAAACGATCTCCCTATTAAAGCAATTTTATTAATGGACAATGCTCCTTCTCACGCTGGGAAAAAACTTCATGTAGGTAATATTTTTGTAAAATTTTTGCCTCCAAATGTAACCAGCATAGTGCAACCAATGGATCAAGGCGTTCTCGAAAATATCAAACAAAAATAGATGTTTATATCTTGAACATGTATTACAATACACTGAAAAAAAAGAGGATATTATCAGTGGAATAAAAAAGATTACACTGAAAAATGTTATTTACTGGATAAGCCAAGCTTGGGATTCCGTACGTGGTTCCACTATTAAAAAATCTTGGTCAAAAGATTGATATTGAGAACTATGACCGTGAAGATATTCCATTAAATGAATTGGCTTTGAAATGGAGAAGCCGGGGAGAAATGCCCTCTTCAAATTTTTACACCGAGACAGAAAAAGAAGAAAAAATTTCGACGCTGCCGAGCCAAAACGGCATAAACGCCATTAACCTAATTTTTCAGAAAACGCACAAAAAACGATTGACATAATGAATCTTAAATGGCTTTTACGCAAACTTTAAACCAATTTTATAGCGAATGAAGTTTGTTTGCGGGTATACCGCTTTAACTGTTGCATGCAGATTTAAAAATGCTACTCAACGGTGCAGCTAACTAAAAAATGACCATTTTGGCGTTTATGCCGTTTTGGCTTGAGAGCGTCGATTTATTTGAATTAATACAAAACTTAAAAGGTTTGGAAAATGTGACAAGACAAGACGTTATTAAATGGGTTACAACAGATGATTTAAAAGAAGAAATGAACATTGAAGAACTAACGAATACCTTTCAGGAAACCGAAAAATCAGATGACGACAACGAGATATTAAATGAATATCGAAATCGAATAATAGTTTTTGAATTTCGTGACCTTAAAATAACTTTTAGAACTCATATTTGCAGAATAAACGTATCATAAACCTGGCAACAACGTAATTACTGTACAAAGTCGGTCGACACTAAACTAGGTTTGCGGTCTCGAATATTCACATTCCCGTTCTTGTTAGTGAGTGTTGCTACGGATTTTGCGCGACCGTTAGCAATTGTGCAGAATCGGATTTTAATTAAGGCCGGTTATAAACGTTCATCCAATCAATAAATATATAAAAAAGATATTGTACATAATTGTAAACAATATTAGGAGATGTATGGAATACATTCAAGATTCAATTGACTAATTGTACAATTGGACTAATAGTACTTCGCATGATAAATTACATATTGAGATTTATGATAATTGCTGGTATCAAATTACCACATTAATTAATTAATAATTAATTATCAGTGAGATAAGATCAGATATATAGTTTATTAATCCTAAATATTACTTACCACAGTCACGCAATTTAATTCTAGGTGAAAATAAAGTGTATGTGAAAATAAACTCACCTGAAACAAAATAAAACACTTTAGAAATTCTCAAGAAATAAGTAAATTTTCTTTATAACTAAAGTGTTCAAAGGATATAAGTTCTGGAAACTTTTCGAAGTGTAAAAAGAAGATAAATCCATCACATTCCCCCTTCGGAACTGGCCGTAATATTGCCTTCGACAGTTACTCGCATTAGACCACGAGTCCATCAGCGCAAAGGTTCGATATTTGAGCGTTTAGAGGAGCTTTTTGTAACCCTCTTTTTACTATTGGCTCGCTAACTTTTTTATCACACCGCAGCATTCGAACAGACTTTTTTGGTTCGAAACATCGCACCACTTTCAGGTTGATGTGTTAATAAGTAATGTATGCAGTTTATTATAAATGAATAAATTATGGATTTTGGGTCAAAAAAAATAATATGTTAGCTTTAGGATTTTACAAATGAAATAAAACCAACTCTGACCTCCATTAGGAATTGAATCGGTCATTTCAAAAACCGCATTAGTCACGTTTTTCTCAAAAATGCTTTCTTTGCTGCGAACGCTTCCTCAAAGGTAGACGCATATTCTGGGTAAAAACCACGTAAGTACATTCCTTCCTCTTCAAGCAAGAGCGCGTAATTGACGTTCATTGCTTAAATAACATAAGTCAGTGATTTAAGCGGTTTTTGCATGCAGTACCAGATGGCAGACCGTGATTTTGGAGTTATAAAAAAAACTGTGCGAAAACATGATCGCATCTACGTCCCAGAAGAATACATTAATTTGGTTTCGAACTCCAATTCAACATTTACAGTCAAAAAACTAAAAACTGAAGATTTAGATTTTCAGAAATGGTGACCAACTTTATACAAAAGAAAAATATTTATCAACGGAACCGTACGGTAAATGTGTTCCAAAAGAACAAAAAATAATATTTTCTCCTTCGACATATATGAGTTTTCATTATGATTCAAATAAAAAGGTACTATCATAGCCGAGGAATTTATTGATGGATTCATTAAACATTCATTCATATTATTGAAAAAACTATCAACTCCTCACTTCCATTAGTAAAGCTTATGATTTGAGAGTACCAATTAATAGTAAATAATTAGATGATTTAAAGCCAGTTCAGGATAGCAATCTGGAAGAGCATATGCCATTTTATCAAAACATATTTAGCTGGCCAACTGCAAATGTTGAAGTTAATTCAGATGAGAATGATGGAGAATATGATTTCGTACCATAATGATAGTAAAACATGAAAATGTAAACATGTAACATGTTAATAAGATAATGTTTAAGTGTAATTTTCAATAATATTGATTAAAAATATGATTTATATGACTGTTTTGTTCAAATTATATACCATCTAACCGTGTTCCTTGCTAAAACAACATAAGTCAAGAACAGTTTTTCAGGTTTTTTTATTATTATTATTCATAAATTATAAAGATTATTCGATATTTTAATATTTTAAAGTTTAAACATTATAATCAGCCCAAAAAAGTCCTTCAAAACTCGTTTACTTGTGAATGACACAGTTTTTATTGATTCCTGAAAAATTCTAATTGTGTGACTTATGCGGTTTTTGAAATGATCGATTCAAATGAATAAATTACGGATTTTGGGTCCAAAAAAAGATGATACGGTAGCTTTAGGGTTTTGCAAATGAAATAAAACCAACCCTGACCTCTACTAGGAATTATATTCAACTGCTTCTCGCCAGATACAAGGTACAATTGATTTACTTTTGGGTAGATTTTATCATAAAAATTAACCGGAGCGTTACACAAGAACTAATTCCTACAATTAAGTTGTTTGGTTTTAAATCCCCTTAAGTTTAAATTTTTCGATTTTGAGAAAACGGTAAAAAAGTATTTTGGGATGATTTTGGAGTTATTAATCAAACGAAATTTATTTGTTATTAGAAGACTTACTGAAGTTTCAAAAATTCTACAACCACGTCTTTTGAAATAGATATAAAAATCACAAAGTGGATTTAAAAATGGTGTTTAGTGTTTGCTACCAAAGTGTGGATTAAGGCTCATTTGAATCTGAACAAAGATTAGGCATGAATTGAAAGTGAATCAAATCTCTTTGTAGCTAATAATAGGAAACTTTATTTTTTAAAACATATGTTATTTAAAAACTGTACTTAAAAAAACTCTTAAATTCTAACATCAGGTATATTTTCGGTTGATATAAACCAGACTCTTCGTCCTCACTGTCTTTTTGGGAATCGCCAGGAATATTGTTCTGAAATTTTCACATCTCTATAATAAGGCAAATTTTCTACCTCTCTCCAGTTCTTTCCATAATGTGTGCTTAACAAGTTATTTAATCTCTCATTTTCAGATCTTTTGGTTTAACTCCGGTAGGAATTTCTTTTGGCTGGATATTCATAGCGATTTGGTTTTTTCTAAAAACTCCTTTGAATGTATTGTACAATTTTTGTAACTGCGCATCTGTTGAAAATGAATTTAGTGGGATTTGAATCTAAAGGCTGTCTATTTGATTTGAATTTTTAATTCGAGTGTTTTTTTAATATAAATCATTGAGTATTTTATAGAAAACAACTTTTTCTAACAGATGGCGAATATATCTCATTTTTGCCCAAAAATGGATTTAGGGGATATTGACACCAGACAACTCTATTACTCACACCTGAATAAAAAGCATTCATCACATAACATCCCAACTGGTAAGAACCAAATCTAAATATACTCTACTAAAAGCATGACAGAAAAATTCAATGTACAAATTGATTAATTAAAATTTTAAAGATCCACTCACAAAGCCTTTTATTTTTCATATTTTTTTAATGTATTTTATAACTTCAAGCGATGGAGTAATATAGATATAATCAAATAAATGCATTTAAAAATAAAATTTTATATTTGACATTTAAATGGATAAATCGAGAACAAAAAGCAATTGCGTTATTATTCATGCGGACCAGGAAATAAACTATTTAGTTTCGTGTTTCATTTTCGAATGTATAACCATCAGAACAAACTTTTGGTTTAACATGACGCGGTTGATTAAATTAAAATAGAATTGCATTATCTAACGAAGTTATTATCTCACAAGTAAGTTGAGATATTTATTTTAAATTCAAAATATAGAACTAACAAACAAGATAATTCATTTGAAAACGATTTTTTATTATATTATAAAGTTAAATTCCTTAAATGGAAATAAAATACAATCGTGTTAAAATTCATATTCACGCGGAAATAAACCAGTCTCGCGTCCTAGTTTGAAATGTAGGGTTCTCGCTGTAAACCGCTTGCGTTGTGTAAATAGTAATCAAGTCGGATTTTTCACGCGCAATTAAATTTCGCTTGTGGTATTTCCAACAATGTTAAGGAAATAGCTTAAACTATAAATTTAAATTATACAGGGTGATTCATTAGCTCTATGACAAACTTTGACAGATTTTGTGATGCGATTCTAAGGAAAAGATGTTATATGAATGTGGATCCGATTCATTTTGGTTAAAGAGTTTTAACTTTAAAAATTTTACACAGTTTAATAGGCAAATGAAAATGTAACATAAAAAATAAGTTTAAAAATTACAAAAATTGTTCGAAATGTCCGCCTTCAGCTTGAATGCACGCCTCACATCGACGAAGTAAAGATTCTGTTACACGACTTATGAAATTTGGATCATTCCGTATGCTATTAGCTGCATCTTGAATTCTGTCCAATACGCCGCATTAGTGGTGACGTCACATTGTTGACAAAGGTCCGGGACTGAATCCAAACAAACTTTTTCTACATAGAGTCAGTCCATAAGCGGCGAGAAAATAATTTTTTTAGAGTACTTAGAGACATATTTAAGGTATGAAAAGTTGGCAGTACAGTACGAAATACCGTGCTCTACATCTACACCAAAAGTGGCAAGTTAAATAATTTTTTTAACGCCGTAAAAGCAGAAATGAGTTCGCGTATACATAACCTCAAAAATCGTATCTGTCAAACATAAGCTTAAAAAGTTCGTAGTTCGGTAATTAATGAGATTTGGGCCACCAAATCTTACAAATGGGATGGTATTATCCTCAGAATATCTTACAGTCCTCGTTTGGGGAAAATCAACGCCCTGGGATTATTTTAGATTCAATGCTAGCAACAGGTATAAATTTGATAAAAATATAGGTATTTTGTTATAAAGGAAGGGATTTTCATAGTTTTATGACCTTTATTATTATACCCTTTGCAGGTAAAACATAACAACTATGACATTTACTGATAAAGAATGTCTATTAAGAGACATTTTACCTCAAGACGTACATGTACACCAAACAGAATAGTGCGAATACACTCTTTGAAGCCACTCCGACATCATAGTATAAGTTATTAGCACTCTTAAAGATTTACTTTACTTAACTTGAATAATTAATTAATAAATAAATTAAAATGTGTAGCTGTGTTTTACTTTTAATTCAGATTTACACATTCATATCCAACTTTTGAACTTAACCATTATAGTTATTACTACCACCCCCATTTGTTACTAGCTAGCATTTTTATTTCAATAATATAAGTATTTTGTTGTGACTTATTATAATTTTAATATGTTTTGTATATTTTCCTTCCTGTGTTCTGATTTTTATTAGTTTATTTAAAATATTTACCTTCCTGTAATAAGATATAGAATAAGAGTACTATGAGCACTGGTATATTAAAAATCTAAAGATCAGAGTTAAAAATCTTTAATATTTATAATTAAAATTACATTCACATTATAAGAACCTAAGAAAAAACAGAAGTTGTGAAGTCAAAACATAGAAGACTACAATAACCCAACAGAGTTTGATCCTATGAAATCCTATAACAGAAAAAAGTTAGTTTAGTAGTACTGATACTTACCGTTAGTTATTCCAGAAATAAAATGTACAAAATAGTCCACGGTAATCTCTGTTACTCGAAGAATGGCAATGTTCTACATATGTAACTAAAGGGAGCTACAAATTTGTAAGAACTTGAATAACTTTTACTGTTGTGTTAGAGTGTATGGTCCTTTTAGCATGTATCCTAGCTCTTACTATGATTCTGTTTGATGTATTTCTACGCCTTGTGGTAAATACCTTTAACAGACATTCTTTATCAGCAAATTTCATAGTTGTTAAGTTTTACCTACAAAGGGTACAATAATAAAGGTCATAAAACTATGAAAATCCCTTCGTTTATGACAAAATACCTATATTTTTATCAAATTTATACCTGTTGCTAGCATTGAATCTAAAATAATCCGAGGGTGTTGTTTTTCACCAAAGAAGGGCTGTAAGGTATTGTAAGGATAATACCATCCCATTTCTAAGATTTGGTGGCCCAAATCTCATTAATTACCGAACTTCGAACTTTTTAAGCTTATGTTTGACAGATACGATTTTTGAGGTTATGTGTACGCGAACTCATTTCTGCTTTTACGGCGTTAAAAAATTTATTTAACTTGCCATTTTTGGTTTAGATGTAGAACACGGTATTTTGTACTGTACTGCCAACTTTTCATACCTTAAATATGTCTCTAAGTACTCTAAAAAAATTATTTTCTCGCCGCTTATGGACTGAATCTATGTAGAAAAAGTTTGTTTGGATTCAATTCCATGACCTTCACAACATTTGACGTCACACTAATGCGGCGTATAGTCGCTGACGGGTAGTAATTCTGCACCTTAGAGCTAAGGGGACGTAAGTCCAAAATGACATAATTGTGAAATAACGAAAAATATACTATTTTTAATTTAAAATAATAATTTTCATATTCTCAGCTCACAATTTACCTCATAAATGTTGTTATTTAATAGTAATAGTCTGCCTTTGTTCATTAACAAAACATTTTTATGAAAACTTTTTATTTTTACGAATTTTTTGGACTTACTACATTTTGGTTTCAAAAAATTATTTCTGAATAACTGTATGGACTTACAACAAAGCAATAATTTGGGACAATAATAACATGTATGAACTTATTACAAAAAAGAATAAATTTTAAAATATATTAACTCATACACGCATTCATCATCAGGGAGATCTGATACTTCTTCAGTATGGGGTAAGGTTCTGAAATAATCCTGATATTCTTTAGGGACCCAGATAAGGAGAGTTACCAGGTTGTCGTACTTTGCTTTATTTATAGACTTTCTTAAAAATCTTGATTGGGTCAAACTTTTTGATATATTTGACAGTTTAAACTCTTGCCCATCATTGCTTTTCTTTCTACACCTTCCAGTTTTGACTTCATCCCACATCATGCACCACGTATTTTTATTACAAGGATCATGAATTGTATAATTTAGAGTCCACAATTCTCGAAGATAAAAGCTTTCCGAATTTGTTAAAAAAGGAGTAGGAAGACATTTTTGAAGATCAGCCACTACTACAAGTTGACGTTCATTACCTTCCAAAGCACATTTCTTATCTTCATTCTTCATTTTATATCTACCATTTACGTTATCTAAGTGTGTCTTGCTCTTTAGCAATGGCTTGTTTTTCTTCTGCGCTAAGGTCAGTTTTTAGTTTTACATTAAAATAATCACACAAATCGCAAGTGTTGTCTGGCAAATGAAAGAACAAATCAAACTGTTCATTAAAGATTTTTCTAAATAGCCATTCTTTAGCTGGTTCTTCACCTTCCTTTGTTAATTTTTCACAATATAATGTATACATTTTTGAAATATTTAGTTCCTCTCCAAGATACTTCTTAGTACACCTTTCTCGGGAATAATGGCTTTCGTAAGTAGGATAAGTCTGAATGTGTTTAACAATTTTTGCGACGTCATTACAAACTTAATTAATAGGGAATTTTCTTCCTCTTTGATCCGGCACTGATATATTACGGGTAGATTTCTTTCGTAGAGCGTTATAAACAAATTTCTCGCTGACTGATTATGTGTTCATAAAAAAAACACTTTGCAAACTCTAATCTTTTTGTTTTGAATATTAAAAGAATAAAAATTTTGTTGTGTACGGCTTTGTTTGGACACAACGTCTGGTGGTCTGCGTCGTTCATCTTCTTCACTAGAAACACAAGAAATTATGAACTGTCTCTTGTACTCCCAAGAAAGGATTTGTTCCAAAAATCATTATGAATTTGTTGGCGTTGATTTTCAGGTGTTAACGGACTGCACTTGTATGTGCAGGTCAAGCGACATGGTTTTTTTAATTTTTTATTTGATACAAGTTTATTATTACTAGGTAAATATAATTCACTTCGTTGCCTTCTACATTTACGACTATTTGGCCCCAAAACGGTAATGATTTACTTCTTTATAACCCAAAAAATTTTTTTCGTTATCAATTTTTTTAGATAATATTATAAAAAATGAAATGTTGTGTTTGACGAGATACTTATTTTAAGCATACCTCATTTTCATAAAATTTGGACTTACGTCCCTTTAGCTCTCAGGTACAGAATTTCTACATGGTACACAAGCTGCTTCATGTGTCCCCAGAAATAATAATCCAGCGGATTTAGATCTGGGAATCGTGGTGGCCAGACTACTGGACTTCCATTGCCAATCCATTTTTTGGAAAATGTTCATATAACCAAGCGATAATTTGTTTTCCTCGACGTGGTGGTGCACCATCGTGCTGATACCAGATATTTTGAACGATGTTAAGTGGTACGTCGTCGATAAAACCGAAAATGTTATTTTCCAAGAAATTTTTGTACATTGCATTTAAGCGGTCATTTATCACCCATACAGGTAGCAAAGAATTGTTAAAAATTCCACCCCAAATGTTTACACTAAACCGATGCTGAAATCTTTATGGTCTAATTGCATGTGGATTTTGCAAGGACCACTCATGTTCGTTATGATAATTATTTATGCCGTCCCTAGTGAAACACGCTTCATCAGACCACAGAATTTGTGAAATGAAGTTATTATTTTGACCATGTTGTTGAATAATCCAGTGGCAAAATGCTAAGGGTTGCTCAGTATCTCCAGGATGTAATGCTTGAACATTTTGGCGATGAAGCGGATGTAACATTTCTCGATTCAATACACGCCATACAAAACTTTGGGATATTTGTAGCATGCTCGCTATACGCCAAGTACTAATTGAAGGTTCGTCAAGTACTAAATCAGTAACACGTTCTTCATTTTGTACATTCACTTCATGGGGACGAATGGAATGTGGTGGAGCGGGGTTACTTGTTTCTCTCAGTCTGCGAAATGATGCACTAAACATTGTATGGGCAAGTTGATGTCTATTTGGAAACCTACGAAGGTATTCTCTTGCTGCTTGCCAAGCGTTTCCATTACAAAGCCCGTATACAAAAATAATATCTGCATATTCTTCAGTCGTAATTAGGGTGAACTATGGAGATATGGAGATTCGGGTGAAATTATGATTTACTTTATTTCATTTCCGAGCGTACAAATGTCCCTGAACGTTTGTATGGCGATTGTTTACGATCACCTTTGGAACGAGCATTGCTGAAAATCAACCCGGTCTTGAAAATAGCAAGTAATTTGTACAAAACTATTTCCGATCCTTAATAATTTTTATGCTGTGCATGTACTGATAGATGTTACATCAAGCAACGTAGTCTGTGAAGTATTTTTTGATAAGTTCTACATTCTTACACTATTTATTCAATTGCTTGCCGCACTCTTCACCGTTTCACCCATAACAAATGTGAGAAATGGTGAACTCGTGCATGGGTGATACGGCAAATGGCTTTTCTTATCAGCGCAGGTATTTCTTGACCTAACTAAAAGTTTTACTATCAGCATTGCTCCAGGCAAGGATACCTTCATTTTATAAAAAGTAAAGAGAATCTACCGTGTTGAATGGAGATGAGCAGCTTAAAGATGCCGTAAAGGCAATACAAAATTGTATGAGCCTGAATTCGGCTTCAAAGGCTTTTGGCATTCCATGGTCAACACTGAAAAGAAGACTAGCAAATGGTTGCTTAACTAAAAAAATTTTGGGCGAACCGCCTGTTCTTACACAAGAATGTGAGAAGAATATGGTGAAACATATTTTAAAACTACAAAAATTCGGTTTTGCACCGACAAGAACAGAAGTTACGTACCATTGAATTAGCTGAGAAATGTAACCAGCATCACAAATTTAATGAAGAAAAGGAAACTGCTGGATTAGATTGACTACATTTATTCTTGAAAAGAAATCCAAAACTCTCAGTTCGCAAATCGGAGGGAAATCTGAATTTGCTAGGAAAAATTTGAGAGTATTAACTGAGGTTTTAAATTCTCCAGCAAACATTGTCACTCTACGAAGCAGAAACCAAAATTAAACAATTACAGCAGTAGAAAGTGGAGCTTATGCTAAAATAAAGGCTCAAGCAAATACCATAACTAAACAGACTACTAAAAGAAATATTAAACCTAAGCCATTTAGGAAACAAAAAGCCTTTACTACTGACACCAAATCTAACGCATCGCACAACGTACAATTGCAAGACGACGATGTTGACGTGGACAATGAAAATTTTAGTTGTGTAGGGTGCGGCGAACTATACAGCATCATTAAAAAGATTGTGGATTGTATCAAATGTATTCGCTGTCAACGTTGGCTACACGAAGACTGTACTAAATATAAATCAATGAGTAATAAATGCGGTAAATAGGAGAAAAATTAAGTTCGCCATTTCACCCAACGTAGATTCGTCAATTCACCCGCATGCATGGGTGAAATGGTGAATTGATAAAAATAAATATTATTATTATTTTTCGATTTTTTTGATGATTTAAAAAGAAGATGACACTGTTAAGTTGTTGCTTATATATTTCATAGAAGATTAGTGTTTTTATGTTGTTTAAATACACAACTTCTTGTATTCTACAGGCCTTAATTTTTTTGTTCACCACGTCACCCTGGTTTACCCTACATGCATTTTCGTTTTCGATAAAAACTCTGACCACTAATTATCAGAACTCAGCTTTGTTATCACACTCTACTCTGTATTTGTATTTCATAATTATTGTTGCAATTGTTGCGAATCTTTACTTCGTCGATGTGAGGAGTGCATTCAAGCTGAAGGCGGACATTTCGAACAATTTTTCTAATTTTTAAACTTATTATTTATGTTACATTTTCATTTGCCTATTAAACTGTATAAAATTTTCAACGGCCAATTTTTAACCAAAATGAATCGGACCCATATTCATATAACATCTTTTCCTTAGAAACGCATCACCTTTCATCTGCCAAAGTTTGTCATAGGGCTAATGAATCACCCTGTACATTACATTAAATTAAATATTCCAATAGAGGTATTTCAACTTAATTCGCTTTAAAGCAAGAGTTAGCTAATTCTATCAGAGTGATACACTCTGATAGAATTTTAAAAAAGAACACGTCCCAGTGAATTACACAACCGTCTTCAATAAAATTCAATTATCCAGGATCAATTGTATCCCTTAATTAAATCAACATCCGAAGATGCCTAATCGTTATTCCAGATACGACTGTCCTAGAAACCGACAAGTTCAATTGCATTAAATGTCAAGAATTGGGAAACGTTTCTTGTGTCACATTAAAGGCACTTTGTAACTAACGACAATTTATGAAACACTTAAGTAAACTGTATGTAGCATTTAGTTTGATTTATGGTGTTATTACTCATGTAAGTTATGACTCGTTAATAAATAGACGTCCAATAATTTTAGATCTCATTTATGCTCGCTTGGCATTTATGTATTTATCCGGTCGGTAGCAATAAGGTTACTATGTCACATACCGAAAGCTGGCCGGGGTCAGATTTTAGACAAGAATTTATGGCGCTGCTACGAGCTTACCACAAACCCTAGGTAAGTAAATTATGGTCACAGCATGGTTCACTTAGGGCGGGATATTTCACGCTTTACGTTACGGTTTATTTATTAACCGTTCCTTTTAGATGAGTTTTTAAGGTGAAGATAAATAGGGAGATTATTTTTCGTAAGAGTAAAATTTTTGAAACTTATATGAAAGTACCTTGTATGAAGTACCATAAACAAAAAAAAAACATAAGAAAACACAGTTTGGATCGATCACTATTACGTTATCAGCTTACCAGCCGTTCGAGAAAAATAGAACTCCTTTTACCTAAGAAAATACAACTGCTCCTTGCCAAAGACACACAGTCGCAAATATTTGTCCTCCCTACTGTCGATTTTAATGGAGCTAAGGTCTCCAGCTACGTCCTCTAACAAAGTTTCTCTCGAGGAAATCAAACAACTTAAATATTTTATCAATTTGAAAAAGCAGGGCTGACATTACCGACAAATCGAAGGTAAAAGCAGACAAAATATTAAACACTACCATCAACTAATTCACATTGACATCAAAGACAATCAATAACATCGTCAGCATAGATATCTAAGGTGATCAGACGTCCAGCTTTTGGCGGGACAGTCCCGATTTTTCACAATTTGTCCCGCGTCCCGCGACGTTTTTCAAAAGTCCCGACTTCTAGAATTAAGTGGAATTTTATATTTATGAAGATCATTGCTTTGCGTTCTAAGAATCTGGGTTACGACGACTTATTGCTTTTGCTAAGGAAGTTTAGTATCAGAAAATACTTGGATGCAGTAAAACGCGTTGGTTAGTTCTTCTGCCAGCTATCGAAAGAATTTTGAAGATGTATGATCCTTTAAAATCCTACTTTCTATCACAGGACAAATGTCCTCGAATTTTAGAAAAGTTTTTTGAAAGAGAATATTCAAAAATTTGGCTAGAGTTTCTACAAAATCAAGCTGCTCTTTTTCAGCACGTTATAAAGCTTACTGAAGATTGAAATTCGATACTTTTGCCAATTCAATAACAAATTTTATAAATATAATGAAGGTCTGCCAATGGGATCTCCCTTGAGCGGTCTTCTTTCGGACATCTTCCTCAACCATTTGGAAAATAAAATTTTTGAACCCAATAACTCCATTAATAAAAATGTAATACTTTGGCAGAGATATATAGACGATGTATTCATTATTTGGAACAATAACAACAATAACTCGATAGAAAATTTTCACAATTATATCAACACTTTACATAATAACATAAAATTTACCTTAGAAGTCGAAACTAACAACAGATTAAACTTTTTAGATATTACTTTAAATAACAATAAAAATAACATCCTTTATAATATTTATCGAAAACCTACTCAAACAGATTCCATCATCCCAGCTGATTCTTACCATCATAACTCACATAAAGCTGCAGCTTTTAGAGCTTATACAGGGTGTTTAAAAAATACGTTCGAATGTTTGGCCCACTTATAGATCTCATCAGTACAAACAAAAAAGTTAAAATAAACATAAGTCCAAAAATCAGCCTTTTCCTAATTACAGCCTGTTTTTCAAATTAAAGTAATTTACACTCAGTAGGAGTGATTCGCGTATTTATGAAGTCATCCATGGAAATAACAAAACAAATTTTGTTCGTTTCTGTTAGTGTAGTTGGCACATTTGTTGTAATTATTGTGTGTCCGTTATTGTCAGTGTTTATTGAAGTAGTTGTTGCTGTAACCCATTGTTGAAATTTTCGAATATGCCTTATACCAACGCAGAAATGGCAGACATGCATTTTATGTATGGCAAAGCCGATGGAAATGCTTGTGAGGCACGTCGCCTTTATGCCGAAGCATTCCCAAACCGGGTACTTCCGTGTGACAAACTTTTTACAAATTTACATCAACGTTTATCCGAAGTTGGATCGTTTAAATCAAGGAACGG
Source organism: Digitonthophagus gazella (assembly GCA_036711955.1). Taxonomy (NCBI): domain Eukaryota; kingdom Metazoa; phylum Arthropoda; class Insecta; order Coleoptera; family Scarabaeidae; genus Digitonthophagus; species Digitonthophagus gazella. Next base: position 37,115,143 of record JASCIT010000005.1, on the reverse strand, counting down.
TGATGGTGGTCGGCCTAGATCAGTTTGTACTCCCGACGCAGAACTTAACATTTTAAGACGAATTGAAGAAAATCCTGGTACTAGTACTAGAAGACTCTCTACTGAAACAAATGTTAATTTTTCCCTAATTTGGAGAATTTTACGGGAGCAGCAATTGCACCCATACCATATTCAAAGGGTACAGGCTCTAGCTGTGCCTGATTATGCCGCACGACTGGTGTTTTGTCGAAGCATGTTGACAAAAGTCGCGGAGAACCCAAATTTTGTTACGAAAATTTTATTTACAGACGAAGCTGGTTTCACGAGAAATGGCATTTTTAATTTTCATAATAGCCATGTTTGGGCCGACGAAAATCCGCATGCCGTTGTTGAATCGAATCATCAACACCGATTTGCAATCAACGTTTGGCTTGGTGTGTTAGGAGACCATCTGATAGGACCTTGTTTCCTGCCTAACCGTTTGACTAGTCAGTTGTACCTTGACTTTTTGCGGAATACATTACCACTGCTGTTAGAAGATGTGCCCCTCAACCACAGAATTAATATGTGGTTGAGGCACGATGGAGCTCCTGCGCATTACGGAGTCTTGGTCAGAAATTATCTAAACGAAAATTACAATGGCAGGTGGATAGGGCGGGGAGGTCCAATTGCATGGCCCCCTAGATCTCCCGACCTCACTCCACTCGATTTTTGCATTTGGGGCTATTTAAAGACATTAGTTTATTCAAGTCCTGTGAATAATTTAGATGAGTTGCGAGAACGAATTGAACATGCCTGCCAGACTGTTCGTATAAATCCGGGACTCTTTGAGAGAGTGCGGCGTTCACTTTTGCGAAGATGTGAAATGTGTATACAAATGGAAGGAGGACATTTTGAACATCTTCTTTAAGAATCATTAATTTGTAATAATTAAAATGTATTTATACTGATATTTGAGTGTAAATTATTTTAATTTGAAAAACAAGCTGTAATTAGGAAACGGCTGATTTTTGAACTTATGTTTATTTTGACTTTTTTGTTTGTACTGATGAGATCTATAAGTGGGCCAAATATTCGAACGTATTTTTTAAACACCCTGTATACATAGATGCTTCAATACACCCTTATCAGAACAAGATAAGAAATTAGAATTAAACACTATCAGACAGATTGCTATTAATAATAACTTTACTTTAACACAAATCAACACCCTCATCAATAATATGCACCTTAAATTTCAATTTAATAGATCTACAGCTTTACTACCATCTAATAATATAAATTTAACATATCGTTCTATAAATTTCCCGGGAAACATCGCCTACAATATCCAAAAAATATTCCATAAACACAACATTGAAATTTCATTTAAAAACACAAACACTTTACAAAAAAAGCTCTTTAACGCCAAAGACAAAATGAATCTAATGGACCAAAGTGGAGTCTATAAATTAGAATGTGGTACCTGTAGCGCAACATACCTAGGCGAAACGGGCAGATCTATCAAAACTAGGGTTAAAGAACATAAAATGAACGAACAATCCAATTTTGGAAGACATATGTTGATTTATAATCACGATTTTGACAATAATAACAATATTAAACTTTTACATAAAAGTAATAAAGGATTCAAACTTAATTTATTAGAACACTACGAAATCGATAAGTTCATTAACAATAGAACAGATCTAGAATGTCTCAATGACCAAGTCCAATGTCCAAAAATCCCTTTATACAAGTACTTAACCCATCCTTTTCCCCAAAATGCCGAGGATTGACACATTTGGTAAGCGTGTGCCTTTCGCACTTTTTGGGGTCCTAGCGGCCATCCCCAACTCCTCCCCCCAACCCCCTTCCTTAATATCTCCCTTAATAATTCCCAAATCCATATATAACTAACTATTACATTTTAATTAATTTTTAAAAATCTTTCAATTTAATTTTATTAATTAATTGTGTAATGGTTTTGTTTTTCGACTAATTAAATTTGAAATTATTTGATTTGGGGCCATCTGTTGGAATCGGTCATTTTTAGATCTTTTGGTTTTATTTCGCAATACAGAATACTGGTTGGTTTCTCAGATTGGTGCGATCGGAAATAGTGGTGGGGATTTGGTTCTTTCGAGTGTCGCAATTGAGGTAATTTCGCCCTCTTCATTGTTGTGTCTCGGAAGAGGATACACGTTTCTGGTTGCGATAAAAACTGCGTGGGTGTCGAAGAGTCTAGAAGCGTCTCTGTTGGTGTTTGGGAGAGCTTCTAAAAACGCAATTTGGCGGATTATCTTCACACACCACAAATTTGATGTTGTATTTGTGAGTTATCGGATTGATCGGATAAAAGGGTTTTTACGCCAGCCAATACTTCAAGCCGCTTAAGATCGTAAGGTATGGTTTTTTGCGCTTTGAGAGAACAAGAATCTTTTCGTTGGGATCATTTTGTAATTTTTGTTTTCCCTAGGCTTTTTATTTTTATCTTTGGATTTATTTTGGTAATTTCGTCGAAATTTTGGATTGAAAATTTATTGCGTCGCAATTTTGAGTGGATCCCCTGGCGGCCATCTTTCTCTCTTCATTACATTGAACGCCGTTAGAGAGACAGGGACGGAAGTACACTCAACCGACGCCAGAGCGACGCGCTTGATCGAGAAAGACAGAGACGACCAGCCCTGCGAAACCAGACAGAGACACCACCAACAGATAAGCCAACGTTTTATGTTTTTCTTTTATTATCGTTTTGTTTTTTTATTTTATTTGTTATTACGGATCTTCAATCCGAATAATATTTCAACTTGTATTATTCTAAATTTATTGAATATCATTTTACGAAACTGTTTTGTGTACCTAATCGCTCAGAGAATTTTTATTCCGATTTAAAGTTTGACACTCATTAGAAAGTGTGATATATATTTGACAACAGCTGTTATCATTTATTTATTTATTTATTTTTGTGTTCGCGTTAACATTTAAATTTCAGGTTATTTGTTTATAATTCTTTAGAGCTACTGCAGCGATAGGGGTTTATTACCGTTTGTAAATTTTTATATGAATATTCCTTTTGAACATTCTTATTTTTCATCTTTATTATTACGTTGTTTCTTTTCAATACAAGTGAATTTTGGTTTTCAAAATTGTCTTTTATTTTGTTGTTGTCCTTCGATCGTGGATTCGGACTTGCCTGATCCTAGGATAAGTGAAGGTTGGTAGGTATCGGTTTAAGTTCGTGGCGCCCTTTTATTCAACATCTGAACCCCCCCCCCCTCTCCGCAGAGTGAATCGGAGCCCGGTCCTATCAACGGTTGTTTTTGGCTTTTGAAACGAACTTAATTTTATTTCTTTATAACTAGAGTTTGAGCGCTACAATTGTTACAACTGGTTTATACGTCACATCTACGTCACATTATCCACATGCGTATTGAGATTCTTGTACGTCGCATTAGACATTTTAACATCTTGACAACCACACGTGTTTTAAACTTTAAATTTTAATTCGCTCGTCTTATAGTTTTAAAAATTTTTAAATTTTCACATTTCGACTCATCGTTTTTCGGAGTATGTTATTTTATAAGGATTCATAATTTTGTATTCTCATTAGAAGCTGTAAGTATTTTAACTTAGATTTTAGTTAATTAAGATAAAACATTTGTTAAATAAAAATTTTTTGTATCGCTTCTTGTTAGGCCTGAAGATGGCTATCAGCCGAAACTAGTAGCATTTCGTATTAATAAACCAGTAAAAGTACAGAACTAGAGATTATTTTATTTAATTCTTACTGAAGATGATGAAATATCGGCAATCAGAGTAGCAAATGAAGTTAGTAATTTAATATGTCAATATCAAGAAAGTTTAGAAAATAATTTTCTACCGTTTACTATCCGCAATAGTATAAATCAGCTCGAAGAGCAGGGTACAATAAATTATTTTATACTTCTATAGTAACTACAAAGATTATTTGGAAGACCGGACCACATTAAGGTGTTTTTACACCTTAAGGTTTCAAAAATCTGAAAAAGTTGGAAAAATCGGAGCTTTAGTACTTCTAGACTTGGTTTTTTCCTTACAACTTGATAAATTATTCCAGAAAACCAAAAAAGTGATTTTCCAGAATAACATCTTGTATATTAAAAATCCAATCTATTGAAAATCTATTTTTTGAATCTTAATATTTTAAAAATCTAACATCCTTTGAAGAAATCGTCTTTTGTAATTTTTTAGCTTGGATTTTTTCCTTACAATCAGATAATTTTTTCCTTACAATCAGGTAAATTTCTCCAAAAAGCCAGAATAGGAAAATTGAATATTATTTTTAGATGGTGAATCCAAATTAGAAATGTGGAAACCCTACATTTCTAAAATATCCTAAATCTCTAAGAAAATCCTTCGTAAGACTTGAGAATTCATCGTAATCTACCAAAAACAAGAATTCAAAAGCTTGAAATCTTGTTATTTTTGGTTTACGATGAAGTCATAAAGACAAGATGTTAATTGAAATACGAATTTGGATCCAGCGATAAAAGCAATATTCAATTTTACAACTTTAACTTTCTGAAATAACATCTCGTACTTTAAAAATCCAGTTTAATATCCAATATATCAAAAAACTATTTTTCGAACCTTAAGATTTTAAAAATCTAGCAACATCATTTTGAAAAATCGTCTTTTGCAATTTTTAGCTTGGATTTTTTCCTTACTATTAGATTTTTCCTTATAATTAGATTTTTCCTTACAATCAGATAAATTTTTCCAAAAAGCGAGAGTAGTAAAATTGAATATTATTTCAGATGACCAGAACTTAAGGGGAGATATCAGTGTGAAAAAAAAAAATATTCGATTTTTTTTTCTTGCTTAAATAGTTAGTTTTGTCCTTTAAGAATATGCCTACAAAATGTTTAAACAATATTCGGCTTAGAAGTATTCGAAATTGGCGTCAAGCGTCGACGCTTTCAGAGCAGTCTATAGAAGACTATGTTTTTGTGGCGCCCAAGTAGTCAAAACAGCTGCTAATTTGGTTACTATCATATTCAACGATGGTCACGTGGCTTTGTTGAATGTTGTTGAGGACTTGGGAACCTCCATCGGCGAGAAACTGTTCAATTATTGCCGCGAAATCGACCAAAAACGTATCAAGGACGCCGAACGCTACTCTTTAAACCGACGTGAGGAGGAGGAAATGTTATTGTTGGACGCAGATGAACTTCTATATGGTCCAGGGATAGCAGAATAATCGGTAAGAACTTGTTTTATATTAATATTCAAGTTACATCGTTCAATATTATCCTCTCAAAACTTTAAATGCGTTTTTCTCGAAACCATATTTTTTTACCTGGTTGACAGCATTACTCTGTTAAATTTTGTCCAATCGACTTTATTCAACATGGATTCTCTTCAGAAAACTTATCGCTATCGTTGCATCGTAGAGGTTTTTTTAAAATTGTTTACTTTTTTTTTTATTCACGATTTACTGCAAAATTTTCGTGTAAAATTCGAATTTTTTTTTTAAATGGCCAGCATTTCTTTTTAAATCAAAATTTTCAAATTTTCTACGATGCTGCGATAGCTATACTATTATAATTTAATAATCTTTTCGAATTTTTCATTTCAGATGCTTGCTGTGGCTCTAATGTTGTCAACCGTCGGGAGGTCTTTTTTCTGAGACGTCATTTTACGACTGCTCCCCTGCTTCATAGATCGTAATATAAATTCAAAGAAAATTTCCTTGCATACTTTAATGCTTCAATGATTAATAGACAAAATCCGAAATAATTTGATACAGCCGTTTAAAAGAAAGAAAAACCCAAAAAACACCTCATTTTTCAGCCTGTCACACTGATTTGATTGTATTTCTGAAAAATTTCCAAATAATAATATTTCCGAAAATGATCTTTTTAATGAAGTGTCATTAGTAAAAAAAATGTATTGATAAGGAAAGGCTTAAATATTGGGCATTACAAAAAATCACAGTAGGAAACAAAGTAGGAAATAAAATCTTAGTTGTCCCACTTTGCCCACCTAAAAATCTGGTCACCTTATAGATATCCCAATTTTACAAGCTGTAATTTTTGGTATTGTATGTGACACATCAAAGAAGTACATTGATTCATAGTTAATAAATGGCAATAGAGTTGTCACCAGCAGCTGTGTGCTATTAGAAGTTAGGGCTAAATTAGAAGTCTTTTTACCTAAGAAAATACAACTGCACGTTTTCAAAGATAGTTCGTCGCAAATATTTATCCTCCCTACTGCCGATTTTAATGAATCTCCAGCTACATCGTCTAACAAAATTTCTCTCAAGGAAATCAAACAACTTAAATATTTTATGAATTCGAAAAAGACAAATATTACCGACAGATCGAACGTAAAAACAGACAAAAAATTAAACACTGTAATACCATCAACCAATCCACATTGACATCAAAGCCAATCAATAACATCGTCAGCATAGATATCCCAATTACCCCACAAGCTGTAATTTCTGGTATTGTATGCGACACATCAAAGAAGTACATTGATTCATAGTTAATAAACGGCAATAGAGTTGTCACCAGCAGCTGTGTGCTATTATATGACTATTGTTTAAAGTTTAAAGCCACCATTTCAATCGAGTTTCAATCAAAATTAGTTATAAATTATTGTCCTCTGTCTCTAATAACCTACTTAAATACATGAACAAAAAAAGTATTTTAAATAAAATAATTTAATTCAACGTGTTAGTTCTCTCATACATCATGATAACAGTTTCAATCGTATTATCGCATCCCAACGGATCAAATGTTACCGGAAACGATCTCATCAATCAAATTAAATGGGAAAAAAGAGTCACGTCGCGTCGATCGTAAACACGCGTGCCAATTAAAAACTTTAATGGAAACATTTCTATCTAACGAAGCTTTGCTGTTTTTAATTCTGTCGTATGCGGACATAAAGCCGGTGTTATCATTAAGTTGAGTACGGGAAACGGAAGCCTCTTAAGAAAATTAACGTGTAACAGAGCAACGCCGAGGATCGTGTAACCCCTTGGGATCGGCTGTCTTGTTAAATTTAACGCTACGAGAGCGGATTTTCCAAGCTTTTTCGATTCCACGGTCGCGACCGCCACGGTGGTCGCATGATATTTTCGATCGATCGATCCGGAATTATATTTGGAGAGAGCGACGTTGCCGGAAGGTCCTCGAATAGAGACGGTTCGGTTGAATGTGGAACGAGAACGATATGTGAATTTTCGATTGGTATGTGAATATGGATGTCTGTGTTGTGTTGATAAAAGAAGAGAACTTTTATCAATTGTACCGTTGTATGAAATGTAAATGAAAGGGATAATAAAATGCAAGAAGTAAATAACTGTAATCGAAAAATACAATTTTAAGAAATGGGATATTATTAAGGTTGTAATTTAATTAGTTTTTACATAACGTAAAGTAGGTACTTAAAAGTTAACACATGATGTAATGTAGTTTGAAACTATAACAAGTTTGTTCTAATTGGGTAATAAGGTAAATATTAGCTCAAAGTAAAAATTTTGGTTTAAAATGGCGGATGCGCCGGATTCTTCGATATAGACGTTCGGAAAACGTTCGTTAGAAATTTTCCGGATACAACGTGACGACGCGCGTCTAGAATCTTACTTAGAATTGAATAGAGAATAGTTTACAATAAACCATATAAAAATTAGACAATCAACGGTTGAGTTATGCAAGCTCAAAATCAAGATTTTAAAATTTTTGTATAATTTAGTGTAGAGGTTAGGAAAATTTTTCGTCAGAAATTTTTCGGTTTCGTATAACAACGCCCTTTTAGAATCTTACTTAGAATTAAATAAATAATAGTTTAAAACAAACCCTATGAAAAGTAGACAATCAACGGCTGAGTTAAGCGAGCCCAAAATCAAAATTTTTGTATAATTTTGTGTAGAGGTTAGGAAAATTTTTCGCCAAAAATTTTTCCGTTTCCGTATAACAACGCCCTTTTAGAGTCTTACTTAGAATTGAATAGAGAATAGTTTAAAACAAACCGTATGAAAAATAGACAATCAACGGTTGAGTTACGCAAGCTCAAAGTCAAAATTTCAAAATTTTTGTATAATTTTGTGTAGAGGTTAGGAAAATTTTTCGTCAGAAATTTTTCGGTTTCCGTATAACAACGCCCTTTTAGAATCTTACTTAGAATTCAATAGAGAATAGTTTAAAACAAACCGTATGAAAATCAGACGATCAACAGCCGAGTTACGCGAGCTCAAATTCAAAATTTAAAAATTTTCTAATTTTTTGGTGTAGAGGTTGTCAAAATCGGTTGTCAGAAATTTTCCAGATCTGACACGACGATACCCATCTGGAATCTTACTCACAATTCAACAGAGAATCGTTTAAAAAAATCCGTTCGAAAATTTGGCTATCAACGGCCGAGTTACGCGAACTCAAAGTCAACATTTCAAAATTTTCTAATTTTACGGTGTAGAGGTTGCGAAAATCATTTATCAGAAATTTTTAAGAACCGGCACGATGACACCTTTCTAGAGTCTTACTAAGAATTGAATGGAGAGTAACTTAAAGTAAGCCGCATGAAAATCAGACGGTCAACAGCCGAGTTACGTGAGCTCAAATTCAAAATTTAAAAATTTTCAAATTTTTCGATGTAGAGGTTGCGAATGTCGATTGTCAGAAATTTTCCAGATCTGGCACGACAACACCCATCTGGAATCTTACTCACAATTCAACAGAGAACCGTTTAAAAAATCCATACGAAAATCTTGCTATCAACGGTCGAGTTACGCGAACTCAAAGTCAAAATTTCAAAATTTACTAATCTTACGGTATAGAGGTTGCGAAAATCATTTATCAGAAATTTTTAAGAACCGGCACGACGACGCCTTTCTAGAGTCTTACTAAGAATTGAATGGAGAATCACATAAAGTAAACCGTATGAAAATCAGATGATCAACGGCCGAGTTACACGAGCTCAAAGTTAAAATTTCAAAATTTTCTAATTTTTCAGTATAGAAGTTGCCAAAATCGGTTGTCAAAAATTTTCCAGATCTGGCATGACGACACCCATTTGGAATCTTACTCACAATTCAACAGAGAATCGTATAAAAAAATCCGTTCGAAAATCTGGCTATCAACAGCCGAGTTGCGCGAACTCAAAGTCAAAATTTCAAAATTTTCTAATTTTACGATGTAGAGGTTGCGAAAATCGTTTATCAGAAATTTTTAAGAACCGGCACGACGATGCCTTTCTAGAGTCTTACTAAGAATTGATTGGAGAGTAACTTAAAGTAAACCGTATGAAAATCAGACGATTAACAGCCGAGTTACGCGAGCTCAAATTCAAAATTTAAAGATTTTCTAATTTTTGGTGTAGAGGTTGCGAAAATCGGTTGTCAGAAATTTTCCAGATCTGGCACGACGACACCCATCTGGAATCTTACTCACAATTCACCAGAGAATCGTTTAAAAAAATCCGTTCGAAATTCTGGCTATCAACGACCGAGTTAGGTGAACTCAAAGTCAAAATTTCAAAATTTTCTTATTTTACGGTGTAGAGGTTGCGAAAATCATTTATCAGAAATTTTTAAGAACCGGCACGACGATGCCTTTCTAGAGTCTTACTAAGAATTGATTGGAGAGTAACTTAAAGTAAACCATATGAAAATCAGACGATCAACAGCCGAGTTACCCGAACTCAAAGTAAAAATTTTAATTTTTTCTAATTTTTCAGTATAGAGGTTGCCAAAATCGGTTTTCAAAAATTTTCCAGATCTGGCATGACGACACTCATTTGGAATCTTACTCACAATTCAACAGAGAATCGTTTAAGAAAATCCGTTCGAAAATCTGGCTATCAACAGCTGAGTTGCGCGAACTCAAAGTCAAAATTTCAAAATTTTCTAATTTTACGATGTAGAGGTTGCGAAAATCGTTTATCAGAAATTTTTAAGAACCGGCACGACGACACCTTTCTAGAGTCTTACTAAGAATTGAATGGAGAATCACTTAAAGTAAACCGTATGAAAATCAGATGATCAACGGCCGAGTTACACGAGCTCAAAGTTAAAATTTCAAAATTTTCTAATTTTTCAGTATAGAGGTTGCCAAAATCGGTTGTCAAAAATTTTCCAGATCTGGCATGACGACACTCATTTGGAATCTTACTCACAATTCAACAGAGAATCGTTTAAAAAAATCCGTTCGAAAATCTGGCTATCAACAGCTGAGTTGCGCGAACTCAAAGTCAAAATTTCAAAATTTTCGAATTTTACGGTGTAGAGGTTGCGAAAATCATTTATCAGAAATTTTTAAGAACCGGCACGACGACACCTTTCTAGAGTCTTACTAAGAATTGAATGGAGAGCAACTTAAAGTAAACCGTATGAATATCAGACGATCAACAGCCGAGTTACGGGAGCTCAAAATTAAAATTTCAAAATTCTTTAATTTTTCGGTGTACAGGTTGTGAAAATCGGTTGTCAGAAATTTTCCAGATCTGGCACGACGACACCCATCTGGAATCTTACTCACAATTCAACAGAGAATCGTTTAGAAAAATCCGTTCGAAATTCTGGCTATCAACGACCGAGTTAGGTGAACTCAAAATCAAAATTTCAAAATTTTCTAATTTTTCGTTCTAGAGGTTGCGAAAATTATTTATTAGAAATTTTTAAAAACTGGCACGACGATGCCCTTCTGGAGTCTTACTAAGAATTGAATAGAGAATCACTTAGAGTAAACCGTATGAAAATCAGACGATCAACAGCCGAGTTACGCGAGCTCAAATTCAAAGTTTAAAAATTTTCTAATTTTTTGGTGTAGAGTTGGCGAAAATTATTTATCAGAAATTTTTAAGAACCGGCACGACGACGCCTTTCTAGAGTCCTACTAAGCATTGAATGGAGAGTAACTTAAAGGAACTCGTATAAAAATCAGACGATCAACAGCCGAGTTACGCGAACTCAAAGTCAAAATGTCAACATTTTCAAATTTTTCGGTATAGAGGTTGTCAAAATCGATTGTCAGAAATTTTCCAGATCTGGTACAACAACACCCATCTGGAATCTTACTCACAATTCAATAGAGAATCGTTTAAAAAAATACGTTCAAAAATCTGGCAATCAACGGCCGAATTACGCGAACTCAAAGTCAAAATTTCAAAATTTTCTAATTTTACGGCGTGGAGGTTAAGAAAATCATTTATCAAAAATTTTTAAGCACCGACACGACGACGCCTTTCTCTAGACTTAGTAAGACTCTAGTCTTACTAAGAATTGAATGGAGAGTAACTTAAAGTAAACCGTATGAAAATCAGACGATGAACAGCCGTGTTAGGCGAACTCAAAGTCAAAAGTTCTAATTTTTTGGTGCAGATCTGGCACGACGACACCCATTTAGAATCTTACCCATAATCCAACAGAGAATCGTTTAAAAAAATCCTTTCGAAAATCTGCCTATCAACGGCCGAGTTACGCGAACTCAAAGTCAAAATTTTCTAATTTCTCGGTGTAGAGGTTGCCAAAATCCGTTGTCAGAAACTTTCCAGATCTGGCACGACGACACCCATCTGGTATCTTACTCATAATTCAACAGAGAATCGTTTAAAAGAATCCGTTCAAAAATCTGGCTATCAACGGCCGAGTTACGCGAACTCAAAGTCAAAGTTTCAAAATTTTCTAATTTTTCGGTATAGAGGTTGTCAAAATCGGTTGTCAGAAATTTTCCAGAGCTGGGACGACGACACCCATCCGGAATCTTACTCATAATTCAATAGAGAATCGTTTAAAGAATTCCGTTCAAAAATCTGCTATCGACGGCCGAGTTGCGCGAACTCAAAGTCAAAATTTAAAAATTTTCTAATTTTTCGATGTAAAGGTTGCCAAAATCAGTTGTCAGAAATTTTCCTGATCTGGCACAACGACACCCATCTAGAATCATACTCACAATTCAATAGAGAATCGTTTAAAAGAATCCGTTCGAGAATCTGGCTATCAACGGCCGAGTTACGCGAACTCAAAGTCAAAATTTTCTAATTTATCGGCGTAAAGGTCGCGAAAATCATTTATCAGAAATTTTTAAGAACTGGCACGACAACGCCTTTCTAGAGTCTTACTAAGAATTGAATGGAGAGTAACTTAAAGTAACCCGTATCAAAATCAGACGATCAGCAGCCGAGTTACGTGAGCTCAAAGTTAAAATTTCAAAATTTTCTAATTTTTCGGTGTAGAGGTTGTCAAAATCGGTTATCAGAAATTTTCCAGATCTGGCACGACGACACCCATCTAGAATCTTACTCACAATTCAACAGAGAGTCGTTTAAAAAAATCCGTTCGAAGATCTGGCTATCAACGGCCGAGTTACGCGAACTCAAAGTCAAAATTTCAAAATTTTCTAATTTTACGGTATAGAGGTTGCGAAAATCATTTATCAGAAATTTTTAAGAACCGGCACGACGACGCCTTTCTAGAGTCTTACTAAGAATTGAATGGAGAGCAACTTAAATTAAACCGTATGAAAATTGGACGATCAATAGCTGTGTTATACGAACAAAGTCAACATTTCTAATTTTTCGGTGTAGAGGTTGCGAAAATTGTCCAATGATGTTTGTGGCCTTGCATTGTCATGATGGAATACAACATCTTTTCGATTTGTCAATTCGGGCAGCTTTTCTTCAACTGCATTGTTTAATTTCGTTAATTGTTCAAGGTAGACATCAAAATTGATCGTTCGGTTGGGTGGTAAGAGTGTGCATGTATGTGAGAATGTATGGCAGAATGTATGTGATACATGAATCTTTTCTGCAACCTCACGTGTTCTATTGTGACGATCCGAATCGATTATTGCTTTGATTAGGACTTTAATTAGGACATCAACTTTAACTGGACGACTATGTTTTTCATCTTTGAGTGAAAAATCACCAGAATGAAATTTGGCAAAGTTTTTTGACATTGTTCTTTTAAGGCTTCGTCGCCATATACAACACATTTTTTATGAGGCTTCCATGCGTTTTTCCCTTTGTGGAAATAAAAAAGCAAAATATGACGAAAGTGTTCCTTTTGATTTTCCATTTTTCAACGATGTCCAAAGAAAAACAACCGATCAAAAAACTTTTTTTACTGATTGACTGCTAAATTGCCAACTATCAAATAACAAAATGTGTTTTACATTTGTACTATGTCTGCAAACCTAAAAATTTAACTGAAATGCGATTTTTTATTACTACGTTAGATCTTGCTAGATATATTCAATCATGAAAACAAAAATTTTATTTGAAAAAAAGAAACCAGATTAAGATCTTTAGAAACTTTAAATTTACCGTTAAAAGACCGAACAGCTTCATAAATCCTTCCACCGCGCTACTTGATACTTAATTTTTGTGGTAGTTACGACGAAGGGTAAAGATTCTTTTCTTTAACCGTACTTTAACTTCGTCTTTAAAATCAATATCGATTTATCTTTAAACTTTACTGTTTAAAACAACACCAAACTTTCTTAAGAAAAACTTAAAAAGAAAGGAATAATAATAGATAAAAAGGAACATACCCTGGTTCTTCCTAGTAACAATGCGTCCATTTCTCCCTCGGGATTAGCTTGAGCACCACTTACAGTTGGAATTGGTTTAACGTCCGCTGTGGCCATTTATTTTAAAAAGCCGAAGAAAATAGTATTCGTCGTTTTACATCAATTTCGGTATTCGTTAACAATCAAATTTCATTTATATTATTTTATTTTAATAAATTTATAATATGAACGATTTATTATATGAACGATCATTTAAATGTTGTTAACAATTAATTGAGTTAACAGGTAATAGACATACAATTTCCTATTAAAATATATGGTTTATATACGGTTTTGTTAATAGGTATTTTATATAAATTTGGGGTATACTAATACGAAAAATATATCGTTTCTACCTGATATCTTACTTGTTCTTGTTACTGTTTGGGTAAATATATCGTTTTATATTATCTTACTTTTTTTGGCACTAATTTTGTAACTACTTTTCCGTTTATTACTTATCTGTATTTGTTTGAAATTTTTGGTACTAATCACGTGGACCCATCGGTGCGATATAATGAACGGTTATTCCCCTAAAGACTAATTTATTGAGCACATTGAGTTTCTAGGTTTACGTTAGGAAAATTGGAAAATAAAAATTACGTAAAATCGTGATGTAATCGTGTAGAAGATAGAAAAAATAAAGTTTACATCTTTATCCGCCCTTTTGGATATGTTTGAGGGTTGACCGCCGGATTTTCTTGCGATTTCCCGACGACGATCACTCTCGAGATCAACATTAATATACAATTTTATTTTTTCTAGTTAAAATCACCCCGTTTTCTTTTAATGTAAATGAAAATTTATTTGTTTTATTTTTAGAAGGTAATTATTATTTTCCCGCGCACGAAACTTTTAAGTAAACATCGTCGGGTCGGTTCGAATCGGTTTGTTTACGGCGAAGACATGTGACTTGCCCGAAAGCTCGGTTATAAGTGCTTGATTTTAGTCGGTTGCACTCTTACCAGCGAAAATTCGACGCAGACGCTCCAAGCGGTACATAGATGAAATCAAGTTACGTATTGATTTTTCCAAGTAATAAAGAGCTTCACCGTTAGAGGTCTTCCTTAAACAGTTTTCTATTTTTATTATAAAATCTCAAAAAATACGAATTTCAACATATCATTAGAATAAGCTTTTATTTAAATATGCGACCTAAAAGTTCTAACTATGATTTAAATTCTCTTTGGGGAAAAAACCAGCGCATCCACCATTTTTAAACAAAGACTAATAGCTTCTAGCATAAGGTGACCAGTCAGTTTTTCAAAAGTCCCGACTTTTAGAATTAAGTGGAATTTTATATTTGTGAAAATCATTGCTTTGCGTTCTAAGAATCTGAGTTACGACGATTTATTGCTTTTGCTGAGGAAATTGAACATCAGAAAATACTTGGATACAGTAAAACGCGTTGGTTAGTTCTTTTGCCAGCTTTCGAAAGAATTTTGAAGATGTATGATCCTTTAAAATCCTACTTTCTATCACAGGACAAATGTCCTAGAATTTTAGAAAAGTTTTTCGAAAGAGAATATTCAAAAATTTGGCTAGAGTTTCTACAAAATCAAGCTGCTCTTTTTCAGCACGTTTTAAAGCTTTAAATGATGAAATATCGGCAATCAAAGTAGCAAATGAAGTTAATAATTTAATATGTCAATATCAAGAAAGTTTAGAAAATAATTTTCTACCGTTAACTATCCGCAATAGTATAAATCAGCTCGAAAAGCAGGGTACAATAAATTATTTTATAGTTTTATAGTAATTGCAAAGATTATTTGGAAGACCGAACCACATTAAGGTGTTTTTACACCTTAAAGTTTCAAAAATCTGAAAAAGTTCTTTGGAAAAATCGGAACTTTAGTACTTCTAGACTTGGTTTTTTCCTTACAACTTGATAAATTATTCCAAAAAACCAAAAAAGTGATTTTCCAGAATAACATCTTGTATATTAAAAATCCAATCTATTGAAAATCTATTTTTTTAATCTTAAGATTTTAAAAATCTAACAACATCCTTTGAAGAAATCGTCTTTTGTAATTTTTTAGCTTGAATTTTTTTCTTACAATCAGATAATTTTTTCCTTACAATCAGGTAAATTTTTCCAAAAAGCCAGAATAGTAAAATTGAATATTATTTTTAGATGGTGAATCCAAATTAGAAATGTGGAAACCCTACATTTCTAAAAAACCTAAATCTCTAAGAAAATCCTTCGTAAGCCTTGAGAATTCATCGTAATCTACCAAAAACAAGAATTCAAAAGCTTGAAATGCTATTTTTGGTTTACGATGAAGTCATAAAGTCAAGATGTTAATTGAAATACGAATTTGGATCCAGCGATAAAAGCAATATTCAATTTTACAACTTTAACTTTCTGAAATAACATCTCATACTTTAAAAATCCAGTCTAATATCCAATATATCAAACTACTATTTTTCGAACCTTAAGATTTTAAAAATCTAGCAACATCCTTTTGAGAAATCGTCTTTTGCAATTTTTTAGCTTGGATTTCTTCCTTACAATTAGTTTTTTCCTTACAATTAGATTTTTCCTTACAATCAGATAAATTTTTCCAAAAAGCCAGAATAGTAAAATTGAATATTATTTTAGATGACCAGAACTTAATTAAAACGATGTGCAAAAATCATTTCATTGTGTTTCTCAAAAATTTCCAAATAATAATATTTCCGAAAATGATTTTTTTAATGAAGTGTCATTAGTAAAAAAATATATTGATAAGGAAAAGCTTAAATATTGGGCATCACAAAAAATCACAGTAGGAAACAAAGTAGGAGATAAAATCTTAGTTGTCCCGCTTTGCCCACCTAAAAATCTGGTCACCTTATTCTAGCAATTACCATAGGAGATAATTTAAAATAAATGCACCCTAAATTTTCCTCGAAAACGTTTAAATTTATGTTCCTTTAAAGTAATCAGCCGGTGGAAATCTCGACAAATGAGGAATTAAACGTATATACCGTTCCGGAAGACAGTTAACCGTTTTCTATTCCTTCGAAGACGGTCT
The DNA here is from genome assembly GCA_036711955.1 of Digitonthophagus gazella. Taxonomy (NCBI): domain Eukaryota; kingdom Metazoa; phylum Arthropoda; class Insecta; order Coleoptera; family Scarabaeidae; genus Digitonthophagus; species Digitonthophagus gazella. Next base: position 37,098,609 of record JASCIT010000005.1, on the reverse strand, counting down.
ATAATTGAAAAAGGGCGCGAAATAATCCAATTTTACACCGACGCGTCCATTGCCAATTGACAGAGCTTTTATCTGGGTTTAATCAAATTCGTTTTCAATTTTCGCAACCGCTCCAACGCCGCAACTTTCATAAGATTTTAATCCGCGGCATATATACGCAAAGAATAGAGTTTTAGTTTGCGTTCAATTCATTCAATTTATTTTCCTCATCTCTTTTAAAAATTCCGTCAGTTCCCAACAAAGAACCCATAAAGTTAAACGTACATATGCTGCGTGGATAAAGGATTGTAACGGTTTTATTTCCGTAAGGTCGTATGGGAAATAAAACTAAGGACGGGACAATTACGCACTACGACATGAGAGGAGAAAGTAAAAATTCGTGCCATCCCCGATGGGATATAAAGGAAAAGGTTGGAGTAATAAACCAGGGAGAATAATGGCTGCCAGAAATGGAGACTTTATCTCGCTAAAACTTCGTACGTTATTCAACTTTAGGGATATTTTTACTTTTTAGGTATAAAATTTTAGAATTCGCGATATAATTTATTACATCATTTTTTAATCCGAATGTCTTTTCAGATTTTTACCTTTTATGCTTTACAAAAGTGGATTGATGTATTAAATTTATTTAAATTAAATTTGTGATATTACATTCTGTTTGATGTTTCTGACTTTTCCACTTTGTGTATATACAGGAGTCCCGTTTTGTTTTTCCTATCCTTTAAAGGCGCCTTCCCTAGTTGAAAAGAAGTAAAAAAAGTCCTTATGAATGTAGGTCCAAAAGTTATTCATGTTCGAGATATTCAAGGTTTTAATTCGCTAAGTTAACTTATTATATTATTACAATATCTCTTTAAAAGAGGGCGCCGCAGGCGTCTAACTCTTTTTTTTAATAGTTTTTTTTTTAAATCGCTTTCCGGACGATTCAATGGTTTAATTTGGGGGGTCCGCGACGGATTTCGGAAAAACGGCCCTGAAAATCGAACGACGTTGCGGTAGACCTAATTGAAATTAAAATTCTCGATCGTCCGCCTGTCATTTTCGTTAATTTTCGAACGCACTTTTTGTCCAAAAACCACAGGCTCCGCGACTCTGTTTCCGGCTAACCTTCCGAACGGCTTTATAACGCAACGTTATATGCGAATCGGTGCTCCTTTGGACCCGAAATGGCCGATTTAAACCCTAAACGAAGTCCCCGTTTTCCGTCATTTTCGATTTGGGCCGATAAAACAGTTGGTTCAATGTTCATAAACGTTATTTATTATTCTAACCACGCTAATGCCACATGAAATGTCAAAACGATCGGTTTATTAATAACTATCAAATATTTAATTGCAGAGCAGAAATTCGAATAAATTTCACTAAAAACTAATTAAATTCTTAAAAATATCACTAAAAATGTAAATAAATTTGTAAAAATTTAAAGTTACTAAAATTTTTAATAATTCCACCAAAAACTTATAAAATTTGTAGAAATTCCACCAAAGCTATCAAAACTTTTAACAATTCCACCAAAAACTGAATTTTTAAAATATATACTAAAATTAAGATTAATTTCGTCAAGAAATGATTAGATTCTTAAAAATTCCACAAAAATAAAAAAGTAATAACAAAAATTCCACAAAAGTTAGTTAAATTGAATATGATCTCACCAAAAATTATTAAATTTGGAGACAATTCTACTAAAAACTTAGTGAATTTTTTAAAAATTCCACCCAAAATCAATAAAATTAGTAAAAATTCCACGAAAAATTTACTATATTCGTAAAAGTTCCACCAAAGTTGCCAACATTTTTAACAATTCCACTAAAAACATACTAAATTTTTTCAATTTTCCACCAAAGCTACAAAATGTTGAATAATTCCACCAAAAAATTACTGATTTTTAAAGAATACCACCAAAAACTTACGAAATTCGTAAAAATTCTACTAAAATTACCAATATTTTTAACAATTCCACCAAAAATGATTAAAGTTAATAAAAATTCCACCAAAGTTACCAACTTTTTTAATAATTCCATCAAAAACATACAGAATTTTATAAAAATTCCACCAAAAATTAATAAAATTGGAAAAATTTCACTAAAAGCTTACTAAATTCGTAAAAATTACATAAAAAACACTGAATTTTTAAAAATTCCATCAAAAATGAATAAAATTCGCAAAAATTCTACTAGTGTTATCAAAATTTTTGATAATTCCACTAAAAATATACTGAAATTTTTAAAAATTCTAACAAAAATTAAAACGATTTGCAAAAATTCCACCAAAAACTTACTAAGTTCATAAAAATTTTACCAAAAGCACTGATTTTGTTTTATTCCACCAGAAATGAATAAAATTCGCAAAAATTCCACCAACGTTATCCAAATTTTTGATAATTTCACCAAAAACATATTGAATTTTTAAAAGTTCCACCAAAAACTTACTAAATTCTAAGAATTTTACCAAAAACACTGAATTTTTTTAAAATTCCGCCAGAAATGACCAAATTCTTTTAAAATTCTACCCAAAATCAATCAAATCAGAAACAATTTCATTAAAAATTAACTAAAACATTGAAAATTCTATCAAAAACTTAGTAGATTCATAAAAATTCCACCAAAGTTACTAAAATTTTTAATAATTCTACCAAAAATAATGATTTTTTTAAAAAATCCACAAAAAAACTTTTCATAATAATTATGTGGCCGACTTAAGGTAGAACGTTTTTAAGAAAAATCTAATCTCGGCCGGGGATGCCGACTTTAGGAATTATACTACATTTCATTTTGTCTTAAACTCGGCCATTTAAGATTATTTTAGATCTGCCCCAACACCGTCCCAAAACTGCTTTTTGCAACCAAATCAGGTAGATACGTTGTAATATAACAGTCATGAGTAGTCATTCGTAAAGTAGTCGGTTGTTGTAATTCAACGACTTTGAATCGATTTTCTTGGTGAGTGATAACCTTAGTTATGTGTTAAAAGTGCATTTATTTAAACATTTTTGTTATTAAATCAATATAATTGTGAATTTTTGCTTCTCAATAACAAGTTGTTATTAGTAATAACCATTAACTTAATTTTAATGAGAAGAATCGCTACAGATTTCTGCCGTCCCAGTAGTTACCTATTTATTTATGACTTCTTTACTAGATCACCATCGAAAACCGGATCAAAACTATTTTAAAGGCTGTTATATTGCGGTATCATAATTCCGAACCTCGATGTGGATAACTATAGTTCGTTCTACCTATTTATGTAATTTTGTAATAACTATGCCGACTTTAGGTAAACATGCGGCCGGACAAAGGGTGATAGTGGCCGACTTTTGGAAAATGTGCTGTTCTAAAATAACTTGACTTTATTTTATTCTTCCATGAATTTTACTTACTTTTACAAAATATAATCGTTTAAAAAATAAATGTCGCAAGCAGAAAACAGGTAGAGTCGTACTCAACGGTTACTGATTTAAAAACTATAAAGATTGTAATGTGAAAAAATCGTTAAAAGGCCGACATTTGGCGAATTTACTCTAGTTATTAACATTATTACAGTAAATTATTTGAATTAAATCTCGAAAACGAATCACTTTTGGAACGATGTTCATTAGAACTTTTTTACTTATTGTTAGCCAAGGAATACGTTAGTAAAAGATCTGGCAATCAAAATGGGAGACCTGTATTTTCATTAAAACGAATTTACATTTTTTTTTTTGTTTTGGAAAATTATTACCATTTCATACACGTATGGATAAACGATCAACAAACTTGTCTTATCGCCAAGCTTTATTGATCACATAACGGTATGCAAATGTGATCGCTATCTGTGAGAGCGAAATTTCCACCCAAAGGGTAATAAATGAGAATTAATGTCACACGACACCTCCTAATGCAAAATAATAACTATTGGAGGAATAATAACTACGTGATGTGAAATACAAAAATCGTGAAAAATAAGCGTAAAAAAACGAAACGGATAAAACCGGTGGTAAACCGGATTTCGTTAGCAGTTCTCTAGAAAAACTTTTGTAACCCTCGACAAAAGGATGAAGGTCTGATAAGGCCATTTATTTGCAAGCGACCCACGAATGCTACAAAATTACGGACGAAATCTTCCCGATGTATACAGAATGTAAATTCTTATTCAAACCTTTTACAAAAATGTTACAAGGATTTAGCTTGGAATACATAATTAAATTATAATAGATTTAAGAGGTTCATTCATTTTGGAGGGGAACAACAGGGTAATTTTTTTGAAAAATCGTTTGTTCTTTACGCAATTTGAAAGTAGGGTGGATGAGCCAGTAATTGACCAGTACTCACTAATTGACCAAACATCTTTGAAAAATCGGAAATAAGGTTAACTTTTACCTTCTTACGGCTTTTGGAGACTTGATATAATGGTTGATCCCTTCACTAATTGGGGGTGCGACTTGAATTTTGTTTTTTAAGCGATCAGGTGTTTAACAGCTGATGTAATTCTCAAATACGGTGTTGAAGTGCTAAATGTGTGTTTTTGTAATAAGCAAGGTGAGTGCGCATGTATACTTAAATTTGCAGTTACCTTAAATTCTAGGGAGTAATACGTATTTATTTTGGGTTTGGTGACCGCTAAACACATGGAATTAAGGATTTTCCTATGTATATAATTTATACCTCACATTTCTATACAAAAAAACGGAGTGGTCAATTAGTGCTGCGGATTATACTTTCAGATTCCAGTAATTGTTCACCTTGGTCAATTACTAGTATTTCAGTAAACCATGTTGCTTTCTCACTTTTTCGGCAGCAATCAATTAGTTGTTAAATACAGATAGAATCTTGTTTGATAAAAGCTTTGTATTTTAACCGTTTCCAGTATTTGACCACACAAAACAGAGTGGTCAATTACTGGTTGTGAAAGGTGGTTAACAACTGGACTTTCTTTCCTCTTGTCACAATAAGAACAAAAACTGGGATAAATACGATTAGAGCTAAGGGAGATTTTTACTTAGTTAGCTTTCCAGGAAAAAAGGTTGTACATAAATATGTTTGCTTTGTGAAAAACATTATTAACACCAATGAACTGGAGGTACAAGCATTTTCGCGAATTGTAGGAAATAAGACAACATTTAAAATAATTGAAAATTATATTATTACAGTCACAAAAGATCAACTTATTTGTAAACTAGAACAACCCCAAATTATTAGGTCGGGTAACAGAATTAAGTATAGATTTTCTAAAGAAATATTGTGAACATTATATTTTCTTCATATCTTTGTACGCGATGATAATGCAAATATTGTTGTCATAGAAAATAGGCAATTACCAGTATTTTTTCATTAAGGTTTACTATTTTAGTCTTTGTATTGTTTGAGGTATCGTAATATGGGGTTATTAGAAACACCAAGCGTAAATAGAAATACAAATTCAAAAATCCAAGTTTAAAACATCTGTAACACTCTCAGGAGTTTTCGAACGAAGGAAAAGACAAAGAGAACCTGTAATTATTATTATTATTATTTAATTTCGAATATTTGTTTCTATTTACCCCTGGTCTTTCTAATAAATAATTTTGCGGTACTTAGTATGTTACATTCCTGTTTTTCTATAAATAAAAAGTACTAGATACAAGAAAGAGAACTTTTATTGCTTTTTCAAATGTTGGTCAATTACTGGTAAAAGCTGTGGTCAACTATGGAGTTGCTTATGGTCAATTATTAGACATTTTCCATTTTTTTTTTAAACCTTTTCTGTTATCACCCAACAAAACCCTTTTAATTCTGCTTAAATAGGTTGGGTTGGGTTTTTCTCATAATTAAAATGCTCCCCTTCTTGTTAGTAAGGTTTAATTTGAGGTAAAACTATTAACAAAAGAGTTGTAGATTTTCAATTTCAACAATTTGATTATCTGGTCAATTATTGGTTCGTACACCCTATGTACCTTTTAGAATATTGTCCTACAATATTATAATAAAATTCGTACAAATAATGGAATTGTAGCACTTTTTCTGCTCGCGCGCACAAAACCTGAATGAATACGAACATAAACAACCATTGTCACAAAATGTTATCGACGCTATTACTCCCATTTATTCGGATTTGTCCAAGACATAGTTGCTTGAGCGCTGTTTAGGCTGATTTACGCAAATTTCAAATGAGAGCTTTAATTAAGCCCTCATTTGGAAGTTCGCTCCTAAAATTTTATCAAGTCGGGTAGTTATTGTGCAAATTACTACTTATTTGGCGGTTTCCATTTTTAATAATAGAATGGCATCTTTATTAAAGGTGATAAATGAAATACAAATCCAGATTGGACTTCAAATGTACGCATTTTATACAGCTAAAGACCAACACCGTATGAATCGAGCTCAAATGCGTTCAATTTCAAGTACACTCCGCATCAAAATTAACGCACCACAAAAAAAAAATCCCAAAATTCAAAGTTCATTTTCTCTCAAGTCACTAGTCTAATTTAATTTTAGTTTTTTTTGTAATGTAGACTTTTTCTTCAGGAACAACCCATTTCATTTATCTGTTTATGCAAGCAAACAGTGGACCTTTTAAAATTGACTGACTAATTTATTGAAAGAGTGCAGAAACAAATTAAACATGTAAGCCAAGGTAGGCTAAGGAGAAAAACGATTTATTTGAAAAATTAAAAAAGAAATTTAACATTTTTAAACCTAAGAAGTTACATCAAGTAACAAAAAAAAGTAGCGCGTATTTCCGCCCCTAGACCGTATGACGGCCTCACAGCGACGTCTCATGCTTAAAAATAAACGCCGTATTTAATTTTGGTCGATGTTGTCCCAAATTTCTCTATAGAGAGAGATATGTAATCTCTCAACGTCATCAAGAGAAGCAGCGAGCGGTTGATGATTTCTTAGTTTCTTGCCAATGCTTCCCACACGTGCTCAATAGGATTGAGGTCTGGACTATGAGGAGGCCAGTTTAGGGTCTCTATACCTTCGTGCAAAAAATCCTGCACTATCAGAGCAACGTGTGGTCTAGCATTGTCTTGCATCAACAAGAAATCGCTTCCAATGTACCCAGCAAATGGGACTACATGTTCTGCTAAAATCGCATTGATGTATCGTTGACTGTTTAGAGAGGCTCCTCGTAATGATACCAGTTCTGTTGGAGCGCTTAAGGAAATTCCTCCCCAAAACATCACAGAACCTCCATTAAATGAAACCGTAGGACGAATATTGCATTGTACGTATCGTTCGTTGGCCCGTCTAAGAACTTGTACTTAGCGTTTAGACGAGTAAAGGCAATATCTGATTTCGTCAGTAAACAGAGCATGCTCCCAATCTCGGAAGTGTCCAATTGACATGATGTCTCGCAAATTCCAACCGGACTCTGCGCTGGCTTTCAGTTAACTTTGGTGCCCTTGCTGGAATCCTAAATTTTAAACCTCGTTCCTCTAAACGACGTCTTACGGTGGACAAACTCATTTGAATGTTGTGAGTTGCATTCAGTTGTACCTGAAGATTTCTTGATGTTACAAATCGTTCTCTCAAACCTCGTAATTGAATGAAACAGTCTGGCATAACTGTGGTTTTCCGAGATCTTCCCTGTCCATGACGTCTGCTATAATCATTAGTTGCTTCAAAACGACGAACAACTCGCATTACAGAAGTATAAGATACACCGAGTCTCCTACCAATAGCACGGTAGCTTAATCCTTCTTGGGCCAATGTAGTCGCCATTACACATTCATCGCGACTTAAATTTCTTGTTTGGCTCTTTTTCAATAAATTAGTCAGTTAATCTTTAAGAGACCACTGTTTCTTTGAATAAACAGATAAACACATGATTCAAAAAACAAATGGTTAAGAAAAGACTGGAATATCTTTTGATTATGGTAGTCATCAGATGGTGCATTTGAAACGGCCCACAGGTGTTCCAAAGATCGATGAAAAATGATGTCTTCCTTAGACACCCTGTACATGTCTTAAACGAAAGTTTAAATAAAAATGTTATACTCTGGATTGTTCCTGAAGAAAAAGTCTACATTAGAAAAAAAACTAAAATTAAATTAGACTAGTGACTTCAGAGAAAATGAACTTTGAATTTTGGGATTTTTTTTGTGGTGCGTTAATTTTGATGCGGAGTGTATTTTAGACAATTCAGACAACAAGAAGAAAGTCAAATTATGTTCTACAAATTCTAAAGACCTTTATTATGGAGCAGGAATCGATGAATTTTGGTAACTCTTAAAATTTCCTCCATTATATCATCTAGAACTGAACTTTACTTTTTAAATGCGTTTTTCTCCCAGTAACATTTCTTTAACCTATTGTCAAAATTTCTTTTCCAAAGAGAATCGCATTCAAATTTTATTGAGACGTCCTCAATCTATATAAAATTCCCTTCAGTTAAGCGTACGGATTTTTATTTGTATTAATATTTGCTGCCTCTTTATCCCCTGGAAAAATAAATTATTTTATCGATTTTTTTACCTCTTTTTTGCAGATGTGCCATTTTAAAAGCAATTATTTTTTTTTAAATTGGGTGTGCTTAACTGAAACTACACTAATACAGATTAAAATGACGTTTTCTTTTTTATTTTTAGATTATTTTTACACGTTTTATAGTGAGAATCAGCAAGATGCTTTTTTTGTTAGTGCATTTGGACATTCTTCGTACATGTATTCTAAGATACATTTTTTTCTCTATAGTTTCTAAAATAAGTTTAAACTGCTTAATTACAAATATCAAATTAAAGTTTTTCTAAAATATATGAGTGAACCAAAATAAAATCTTAATTATCGCCTTTTTTCGTAGTCTCTACTCTGTTGTTCCCTCTTAAAATAAATTCTATAACTTTTTCACATTTCTAACTAGAGGTATTACATAAGCGATGTTATAAAACCTTTTAAAATCGATTTCAAAGGTAAGTTTCAGATTTCAATTCTGCTCTACTATCAAGCACAGCTTTTCTACGGATTTATAGCTCACACCCGTCTGGAATATTGCTTATAAATTTACGTTCAACAAGAACAATATTTTACCAAGTCCCATTGAAAAAGCAATCTTAAACAATAAAATCTAATGGTCGTTTAGTGGTCGTTTTCTTTTATCCAATTCGGTTTGTTTTTTTTGCGTAAATACAAAAATAAATTCGGCCGGCTCAGCAAGTAAACAGGCGAAACGGGAAAATACGCGAAAATTATACGAACTGGTAATGAAAGTTGTTTGCTTCGTATATCAACCGACCGAAGACGAAACTTGATTGCCCAGAAAGTTTTTCCAATGACTCACAATAACGCCATAAAGCTACAACTGATATCAAAGTTATACAAAAAAAATCTTCTCTAGAATAAACGCGAGAGTTGTAATACTTGTATTTATCGATTTGTTCCGAATTTTGGTTATAACCGAACCCTCAAAGTTTGAAAGTCAAACCGAAGTTCGGATATATCTCGATTCAAATATTTGCTTTCAATGTAACGCGATCGGTTTTACTCTTGGGAATTACACTGAATTTGAGGCCAACGCCAATGGAATGATAAATTTACCAACTTGTGTTTAACTTCGTCAACATCTTTAAATTAACTGGAAAGTTAAACGAAAAGTTATATTTATCGATTCAATATTTTATTGGAGCATAACTACGACCTCAAAATTAGTTTGAAAGTTAATATAAAGCTTGAACGTTTATAAAGAGTTTTATATTTATTTATAATTACTTAAAATTCTATGTTGGACTGCTAATAATTTTTTGATATAACTATTCCTAAACTTTCTTAATATTTGAATTAGTTTTTCACGTTGTTTAATTTTAAATTATTTCCTAGAACTTAATTTAAGTTTTAAAATAAATGAGGTGAAATAACTATTAAGGTCTTGAAGCCTTTGTCGAGGAGTCATTAACTTTAAAAGTAGGAATTATCAAGCCCCACCCTTCCGCTTTAACCCAGGACAATTTCACCTTTAGAAATTCCTTTGTGGTTCGCCGTTTCCGTGAAACTAACTTTAAAGTTTTCTGTTAAAGTTGTAAATGCTTCACACCTACGTATATGTGGTTTAAAACCAAAACTTATAAGACAGGATAGATAAGGCGCTTTTAAAACACGAAATACTTTCGTGCTACACAAGTTCTTTCAAAAAGTTTTCTTAAAATAGGCTTAAAATTTTTCTAAATTTTTGTTTGTATTTAAAACCGCAAATCTCTTGATGTTGCACAACTGGATATTCGTGTTGATCAATACCTCGTTTGGGTTCACAGCAATTAGTCCCTAATTACTTCTAACTAACCCACATATTACTGTGCTGGGACGATCCAATTTCCACCAATGTTAACTTTAACCAGACATCTCTTAATCAGCATAAATCCCAACACCCTATTGCCGTTGGATAATGTTGGGTTATGTCTTTAGGTAGGGTCTGTAAACCGTGGATTAAGAAGTAAGGATTTTAGGGTAGATATAAAACCAACCCCGTGAAATCAGTTTATTGAAACATAAAAGAAAACGGATGGAAGAAAGTATTAGGTTATATAAATACAACCTTGGGTTTTGTAACATTACTTGTTTTATCTACAACAAATTTTGATATTTGTTGACATGATTAAGTTTGAGAAACAGTTTTATTGATAGAAACTAACTTGTCTCCTACAGATGTTAACTTGCTACCAAAGTTACTCAAACTTGATGACATAGTAATACAATAGATTCACATCTAACCACCTAAATTTAATGTAAACTTAAGAAAATATAACTAACTATTTATACAGAAGTTTATTACTTAAAGAAAATTTCCAAGTAGAGACAAAATGAACCTCGTGAAATCAGTTTATTGAAACATCACAAACAGTTTTAAGAAAATTTCAAAAAAATACAACCGAAATTTGATAATATCCAATCACCTAAATTTAGTGAGATCCTTAAAACAATACAATTCGTATTTTTCTACAGTAATTTACTTGTTAATATTCATAATTAATTCCAATTGTGTATTCAATTACTTTTTGTAGAATTACTTTTTGTAGTAATAAAAACTTTCCCAACGTACACATACTTTTAACGATGTTATCTCTCTAGGATGAAATGTGCACGCAATTTAAATAACCCCATAAGGATACACAGCGCCGGCTAAATACGTACACATATAAATAAACAGATCGATAAAATTTAAATATTTTACTAGATCTAACCCGTATCTCATCCGGTTAAAAGGTCCGAAGCTCATTACTAACAAAGTTTCAAGTTTTTAGGTAGAAGTTTTAAGGTAGATAATAAACGTGTCAAACCTTATGATTGATACGCATCTAATCGACAGATGTCGTTTGGGACTAAGAACGTCCGACAAAAAGACGTTTCTTGTTAGAGCTTCGGACGTGAGATCCATTGGTAGACGATGAGAGGGCGTTCAATTAAAGCCGAGGTCTTCAGGGAACGATGTAGAATTTCGGATAATACGGTCGACTGGAACGCGACCTATGAAAGTTCTCACCCTTGAGAAAGTTCTAGGTTTCCAAGAAAGTTGCAAAGTGCACTTTTTTATTGTTTTGGAAGGTGAAGATAATTATTGCTTGAAAATATTGTTTAAAAATCGGTTATTAGAACTCAAGAAGCATTTATTTAATTTCGGAATCTTGGATTTATAAACGCTATTATTATTTATTACTAAGTTTACCAAAAATTCTAAGTTTCCAACAAAGTTGCAATATGCACATTTTTAATTGTTTCGGTAAATGAAGGCATTGTAGGATTGTTAAAAAATCACCTACAAATGAAAAAGCATCCTTAATTCCGGGATTTGTTATTCCTAAACCCACACAATGCGATGAAATCAATCAATCAACACTTCGACAGAACAATTCTACTGTACTGTTCGTACTTTTTCTGTCGGGGCTTTATCGGAAGATAAAATAAACTCTGAAGCGAGCCCGTATTGACCTTTCCACCTCTCCTAACGATGCCCATCGAAGCATAAAGTGTGACCTTACAAATGAGGTCCGTATTCAGTTTCCCATTAACTACAACACAGGGATGCTCTATATAAGGTTACTGTTGCCCAGAGCAAGCAATAGATATTACAATTATAACTTCATAAACACTGATCAAATTAATTCCAACGTAGTTATACCATTATCGAATTTATACAGGGTGATATATTGTCAGAGAAATTATTAAAGCTTAACGAACGAACGCATTTCTTGCATTTCAGTATTGACATTTATGCACCAATCTCCCTGTATACATGGTGATTTATTAGCTCTATGACAAACTTTGGCAGATGAAAGATGATGCGATTCTAAGGAAAAGATGTTAAATGAATATGAGTCCGATTCATCTTGGTTAAACAGTTACAAGCATTAGAAAATTTTACACAGTTTAATAGGCAAATGAAAATGTAACATAAAAAATAAGTTTAAAAATTACAAAAATTGTTCGAAATGTCCGCCTTCAGCTTGAATGCACGCCTCACATCGACGAAGTAAAGGTTCGCAACAATCGCAACAATAATTATGAAACACAAATACAAAATTGGCTGTGATAACAAAGCTGAGTTCTATAACAAACCGCATTCTTCGTTAGGAATATTATCGGTCGGATTTGTTGCGGTAATAAACCACGCTATCGTAACGCATGTTATCGTCCAGCTATGCTGCGTGGTAAGTTTATTTCTTGGAATGGCGTGGGAAGCTGAAATGCTTGGTGCCGAACTGGGAGCTTGTCTAGGCTAGGGCTGATACGCGAATGAGGGAAACGCTGAGGTGTTAGCACGTGGCGGTAATGGGGCCAATCAAGATATGTGGTCCCACTACCGGAACCGAGGGTAGATGGAAAGAAAAGAATGATTGAGACGAGAGAGTGTGCCGGGACACGGGAGAAAAAAGACCGCGAAATCTTAAAGAGTTAAGTTGAAAGTTAAAAAAAAGAGTAATTGGAAGTTTGTTTTTTTTTTTCTTTTTATCGCCGTAAATTGTTACGTATTAATTTTTTCGTGAATCAATCAAACATTAATAAGAATTGTGAAAGTAACGAAATAATTGTCAACCCAAACCCAGGAGAGTGGAATGGGTAAGTTAAATGTAGCTTAGCTGATTGTCAATAACCGCCTAGCTTAAACATTGGCTGCTAGTTTACAGAATTCAGTTTGCCCACGCCGTTAATTAGTTTCCGTTTTTTTCCCCTCTTAGATTATTATCATTGGTACTTGTAAAATTTAATTCTTGTCTTAGTTAATAAATTTTCTATCAAGTTAAAGCCTTTATTTTATTTAACAATTCCCAAGCAGCAATTTTAGACACATGGTCGACACTGTGTCGACACATAAGCCTGGACACGACACATTTTATGGGCACAGTGTCGACAGTGTGCCCGCTATGTTTGGGAAATGTGTCCAAAATGGTGACAAAAATGTGTACCATATAGTGCCCAAAATGTACCCAAGTTAGTGTTTAAAATGCGCCTTTAATTGTACTAAAATGTCTCCAGAATGTGTCGCATTTGTGTCGTATATGTTTCCAAAGTGAACGTTTAATGTGTTCAAAATGTTTCTCTTTTGTTACCAAATAGATTTTCATGTGTCCATTATGTTCCTACTGCTAAAACTGCTAAGGTATTTTATACTGGTATGTTATAATTGAAGTTTTGCTATGTCTGAGGGTTAAAAAATATTACGGATTCAAATTTTCTGATAATAGTGTGTATGATACCTATAAATAACGAAAGCGCCTAAAAAATATTGATTATTTTTAACAAACTAAAAAAGTCAAACATTTTTAGTTATTACAAATTTCAAGAAATGTTGTCAGAAATTAGTGTGGAGATATTTGGGGTGACACAAAAAAATTATTTGCTCAAATATTTATGTTTATTAACGCCAAATATTGTAATTCAGAGCAAAATATAGATATCCGCCATTTTTTTTTCATCTCGTTGGCACAACTTTTCAACGAAAATATGGCGGATTTAATGGTTGTGTCCAAATAGAAACACGTGTCCGATATTTAACCAATTATTTTCCGAAAATGATTCAAAGTAACACAAAAAACATAAGGGCTATAATTTGGACTCGTGTTTCCAAAATTTGACCGATATGTTGCCTAAAAGTGTCTATGCACACAGAACAAATTTGGGCACGTCGTGTCAATTAGGTGTCGACTCATCTGGGATTAAATTGCGTCTACTTAACACATTTTGGAAACAAATTAGAAACGCAAACTTAAGAACAAATTCAAGCACATTGTGTCAATTAAGTGTCGACTCGTTTGTGACTAAATTGTGTTTTGAAGTCGAAAGTAACACATAATGGAAACATATTAGACACGTGAGTCCAAAATGTGTCTGTTTAGACACGCATTTTTTTCTGACACACTGTGTCCATAATTTGTCGACACATAGCGGCTACATTCTTATAAATTGGATACAGGACACAAAAAGTCCGATAAGTGTCGACTCAATTCGGACTCAAAAAAATTGTGCCCGATATCGGACACAATTTGCTGCTTGGGTTTGTAGGTAAAAGAAATTAAAGTAAATAACCCCGACTGCTGTTCGTTTTCAAACGAACGCTAAAGCAGTGTGCCGAACCCCACCAAACGATAACAACCCCCTAATAAGCAGCAAAGATTGTGCGTATTGCTCAGTCGAGACGCGAGTCGCTCCACGGATCCGACGAAGCAATCTGCAAGCCAGAAAGATCCCACTACGTCATAGAGAGCTGCTGCTGGCTTGTTACAGTTCTGACAATTAGTGGTCAGAGTTTTGATCGAAAACGAAAATGCATGTATTTACAACTGAAGAATATGCAGATATTATTTTTGTATACGGGCTTTGTAACGGAAACGCTCGGCAAGCAGCAAAAGAATACCTTCGTAGATTTCCAAATAGACATCAACCTGCCCATATAGTGTTTAGTGCATCATTTCGCAGACTGAGAGAAACAGGTAACCCCGCTTCACCACATTCCGTTCGTCCCCATGAAGTGAATGTACCGGGTGGCCAACTAAGAATGATCACCGGCCATATCTCAATGACGGATCATCCTATTTTAATGAAACAAAAAATTTTATAAGGAAAGGGGCCATAAAAAATCGCTGGAAAATATTTTCAAGTTTCTTAAATGGCCGCTAGGGGGCGTAACCTAAATGACTGAACAAAAAATCACGATTTTTTTCATTTTCTTCAAAATTAAGGGGTACTGAAAATAAATTAATTTGAAAGATAAATGAATTTCGACTAATATGTACGAAACACTTTTTGTTGTATCTCCAAAAATAAAGTGGTGGGGATGAGTTGAAAATGTTCATTTTCGATGGCCGATTACTCCGGTCATACTGAACAGAATTTAACAAACTTAATCTCGTTGGAAAGGGCTTTTCGTGGTCTACTAACGGCTCCTTACGCTGTTTTGATATGAATATTCGTTTCGCCGCCAGAGGGCGATATCTAGAATTTTGACAAATATTATAGCTTTTCTCAAAAAATTTAAATGGAACGGTATGTTCATTTCTACACGATAAAATAAAGAATTAAAAGCTTAACATGACGCTGAAAATCCGAGCTCGCTATCTTGCTTCTAACGGAAGATATTAGACCAAAAGCTATAGCTTTTACCCCTTATTTTAAAGGCGAATAATAACAAAACTACCCCGCGGAAAAAAACGAAACCGGTATCGTTGGTAGCATGATTTAACTCTGTATTATCAGTAGAAACTTTAAATTTTGTCTCCCACTCGTATAATAATTATGACAGGTTTAATAAAAAAATATATACCCAGTTTTGAGCTCTCGGCGCAGTATCTCAACTTTGCGATTTTTTTACAGGGGAATAGCTTGTCGAAAAAACTTGAAATTTCAACAATACATTGCCTTAAGTGTCCTAAACATGTTGGTAATTTTTATTTTTAATTTTTCTCTCAGGTGTTTAAATAACAGCACATTATGTGAAATAGCGATATTTCGATAAACCGTTACCGTAGAAGTTTGTAACTGGCACCATTCTAACAGTCATATTAAATTGAATCAAAATTTAATATGCGTTATTAACCTCGTATAAAAAAAATAAATGCGAAATAGTTTTAGTGGGTGTGATGAGTAAGGCGGGAGCACAGGCGAAGTTGAACGGTCGGTCGGGTCGACTAGCATGTAAATTGGTATCAAATATCAAGTAAGTTGTGGAAATCAGACGCTAACAAAACGTATGTCAAACATATGTCAACAATGTAACATCGGTCAACTAGATCTTATAATGCTATAGTTTTTGCCTTTTGGCTAATATCTACCGTTAGAAGCAAAATAGCGAGCTCGGGTTTTCAGCATCATGTTAAGCTATTAATTCTTTATTTTATCGTGTAGAAATGAACATACCGTTCCATTTAAATTTTTTGAGAAAAGCTATAATATTTGTCAAAATTCTAGATATCGCCCTCTGGCGACGAAACGAATATTCATATCAAAACAGCGTAAGGAGCCGTTAGTAGACCACGAAAAACCCTTTCCAACGAGATTAAGTTTGTTAAATTCTGTTCAGTATGACCGGAGTAATCGGCCATCCAAAATGAACATTTTCAACTCATCCCCACCTCTTTATTTTTGGAGATACAACAAAAAGTGTTTCATACATGTTAGTCGAAATTCATTTATCTTTCAAATTAATTTATTTTCAATACCCCTTAATTTTGAAGAAAATGAAAAAAATCGTGATTTTCTGTTCAGTCATTTAGGTTACGCCCCCTATCGGCCATTTAAGAAACTTGAAAATATTTTCCAGCGATTTTTTATGGCCACTTTCCTTATAAAATTTTTTGTTTCATTAAAATAGGATGATCCGTCATTTAGATATGGCCGGTGATCATTCTTAGTTGGCCACCCGGTACAAAATGAAGAACGTGTTATTGATTTAGTACTTGACAAACCTTTAGTACTCGGCGTATAGCATGCTACAAATATCCAAAAGTTTTGTATGGCGTGTATTGAATCGAGAAATGTTACATCCGCTTCATCGCTAAAATGTTCAAGCATTACATCCTGGAGATACTGAGCAACGTTTAGCATTTTGCCACTGGATTATTCAACAACATGCTCAAAATAATAACTTCATTTCACAAGTTCTGTGGTCTGATGAAGCGTGTTTCACTAGGGACGGCATAAATAATTATCATAACGAACATGTGATCCTTGCAAAATCCACATGCAATTAGACCACGAAGATTTCAGCAACGGTTTAGTGTAAACGTTTGGGGTGGAATTTTTAACAATTTTTTGCTACCTGTATGGGTGAAAAATGACCCCTTAAATGCAGATATGTACAGAAATTTCTCGGAAAATAACCTTTTCGGCTTTATCGACGACGTACCACTAAACATCGTTCAAAATATTTGGTATCAGCACGATGGTGCACCACCACATCGAGGAAGACAAGTCATCGCTTATATGAACATTTTCCAAACAAATGGATTGGAAATGGAGGTCCAGTAGTCTGGCCACCACGATCCCCAGATCTAAATCCACTGGATTACTATTTCTGGGAACACATAAAGCAACTTGTGTACCATGTAGAAACTACTACCCTTCAGCAACTATTGGACAGAATTCAAGATGCAGCTAACATAAGGTGACCAGATTTTTAGGTGGGCAAAGCGGGACAACTAAGATTTTATTTCCTACTTTGTTTCCTATTGTGATTTCTTGTAATGCCCAATATTTAAGCTTTTCCTTATCAATATATTTTTTTACTAATGACACTTCATTAAAAAGATCATTTTCGGAAATATTATTATTTGGAAATTTTTGAGAAACACAATCAAATGATTTTTGCACATCGTTTCAATTAAGTTCTGGTCATCTAAAATAATATTCAATTTTACTATTCTGGCTTTTTGGAAAAATTTATCTGATTGTAAGGAAAAATCTAATTGTAAGGAAAAAATCCAAGCTAAAAAATTGCAAAAGAGGATTTCTCAAAAGGATGTTGCTAGATTTTTAAAATCTTAAGGTTCGAAAAATAGTTTTTTGATATATTTGATATTAGACTGGATTTTTAAAGTACCAGATGTTATTTCAAAAAGTTAAAGTTGTAAAATTGAATATTGCTTTTATCGCTGGATCCAAATTCGTATTTCAATTAACATCTTAACTTTGACTTCATCGTAAACCAAAAATAACAAGATTTCAAGCTTTTGAATTCTTGTTTTTGGTAGATTACCATGAATTCTCAAGTCTTACGAAGGATTTTCTTAGAGATCTAGGTTTTTTTAGAAATGTAGGGTTTCCACATTTCTAATTTGGATTCACCATCTAAAAATAATATTCAATTTTACTATTCTGGCTTTTTGGAAAAATTTACCTGATTGTAAGGAAAAAATTATCTGATTGTAAGGAAAAATCTAATTGTAAGGAAAAATCCAAGCTAAAGAATTACAAAAGACGATTTCTTCAAAGGATGTTGTTAGATTTTTAAAATCTTAAGATTCAAAAAATAGATTTTCAATAGATTGGATTTTTAATATACAAGATGTTATTCTGGAAAATCACTTTTTTGGTTTTCTGGAATAATTTATCAAGTTGTAAGGAAAAAACCAAGTCTAGAAGTACTAAAGCTCCGATTTTTCCAAAGAACTTTTTCAGATTTTTGAAATCTTAAGGTGTAAAAACACCTTAATGTGGTCCGGTCTTCCAAATAATCTTTGCAGTTACTATAAAACTATAAAATAATTTATTGTACCCTGCTCTTCGAGCTGATTTATACTATTGCGGGTAATTAATGGTAGAAAATTATTTTCTAAACTTTCTTGATATTGACATATTAAATTATTAACTTCATTTGCTACTCTGATTGCTGATATTTCATCATTTAAAGCTTTATAACGTGCTGAAAAAGAGCAGCTTGATTTTGTAGAAACTCTAACCAAATTTTTGAATATTCTCTTTCAAAAAACTTTTCTAAAATTCTAGGACATTTGTCCTGTGATAGAAAGTAGGATTTTAAAGGATCATACATCTTCAAAATTCTTTCGATAGCTGGCAGAAGAACTAACCAACGCGTTTTACTGTATCCAAGTATTTTCTGATATTCAACTTCCTCAGCAAAAGCAATATGTTAGTCGTCGTAACCCGTAGGATTCTTAGAACGCAAAGCAATGATTTTCATAAATATAAAATTCCACTTAATTCTAAAAGTCGGGACTTTTGAAAAACGTCGCGGGACGCGAGACAAATTGTGAAAAATCGGAACTGTCCCGCCAAAAGCGGGACGTCTGGTCACCTTATACTTGGTCGATGTGAGGCGTGCATTCAAGCTGAAAGCGGACATTTCGAACAATTTTTGTAATTTTTAAACTTATTTTTTATGTTACATTTTCATTTGCCTATTAAACTGTGTACAATTTTCAAAGGCTTGTAACTCTTTAATCAAAATGAATCGAGCCCATATTCATATAATATCTTTTCCTTAGAATCGCATCACCTTTCATCTGCCAAAGTTTGTCATAGAGCTAATGAATCACCCTGTATAATGAGTACTAAATAGGTTTTTTTTTTTCGTAAAGGAAGGTTATTTAGTGTATAGGTTTTTTGAAATAACATCTCCATAATGATTATATTGTTCTCGAAAAGCCAATAATTCACGTTACCCATCCCGGTACTAGATAATAAGCACTTCCTGCATTGTGTTATGCATAGAGCAATTTGTCACAACAACAAAGAACAGTTAATGCCCGTCCTAGTTCGAAAAAGGAAAATTACACACGAAAAATCTTACTTGCAAAACTTTTCCGTGGATTTTATTGCAATAGCAATAGCTTCGTGATTGATAACGTCCAACTTATCTATCCTAAACACCTCAAAACCGAAAACTAATAGACCATCAAGTCAAACCCACGCGATCTTTACAATTCGCGTAGGGGCGAATGCGTATAAATCAAAGTGTCCACCGGGAACACCCTAACCTTGCTCCATGTTTTTGCTGTCCCGATTGAATACAAACTTGTCCCGATTTCCTAGTTTTTTTTTAAGATGTATATATAGACAAAATTCTAGGTTATATTTCTTTGGATGCTTTATAAAAATCGATCGCTAATAAAATAAGGATCGCATTTAAATGCTCAGTATTTTTATACCTTATTGCTCAGTAAAAAATACTAAACGCTCAGTATTTAATTTTAAACATGTTAAGTATAAAAACAAAAAATGCTCAATAAAATATTTGAAATGTTAAACATATAAAGCATAGTATGAAATTCAATAACTCCCAGTAAAGAATTACGATTGCTTAATGGGTACCAAGTAGATCAGTAAATGTGACTCGCTGCTTTAACTGGTTGGCAACACTGACATCGCAGATCACCGTTTACAGTGCTCGCCGTGTGTTCATCTAACCTCAAAATTGTTCATCAAAATTTTAGATTAAAAATGAATGAAATATCTCATTACGAGAGTGGTGAAAGAGAAAGTGAACACGAAGAAACTGTTTTTTTGTTCAGGCAAAAATTATCGATGACTGGGAATTTTTTAATTTTTTTTTTGGGAACAACTACAATTAATTTGATTTTGTTAACATAAAATAGATACTTTAACCTATTTCTATTCAAAAAATCTCTTCAAAATTTTCATAAATAAACTCAATGAAATTTTTAAAATTTATTCAAATTTTGTTGAATTTGGAAAAAAATCATCGATGACTTTGGGAATTTTTTTTTATTTTTTGGGAACAGTTACAGTAAATTTGGGTCGTATTGCATAAAATAGATACTTCATTGTATTTTTATATAAAAAATCTTTTCAAAATTTTCATAAATAAACTTAGTACGATTTTTCAAATTTGTTAAAGTTATATTAAATTCGAGCGAAAATCTTCGATGACTTTGGGACTTTTTTTATTTTTTCTGAGAACAGTTACAATGAATTTGATTTATTTAGCATAAAATAGATGCTTTAATGTATTTCTATTTAAAAATTTTTTTCAAAATTTTCATAAATAAATTCAGCACGATTTTTTAAATTTGTTCAAGTTATGTTTAGTTTGGGCAAAAATCGTCGATGACTTTGGGTTTTTTTAGGAGCAGCTATAATTAATTTGATTTGTTTTATATAAAATAGATGCTTTAATATATTCCTACTTCAAAAATCTTTTAAAAATTTTCATAAATAAACTCTGAGCAGTTTTTCAAAATTCTCCAATTTATACTAAATTCGGGCGAAAATTATCGATGACTGGGATCTTTTTTTTTATTTTTTTGGAAACAGCTGCTGTAAATTTGATTTGTTTAACATAAACTAGATACTTTAATGTATTTCTATTCCAAAAATCTTTTAAAAGTTTTCATAAATAAGCTCAGTGCGATTTTTTTAAAACTTTTCAGGTTATATTGAATTTGGCCAAAAATCATTGATGACTTTGGGATTTTTTTTAATTTTTTCGGAAAAAGCTAGAGTAAATTCGATTTGTTTAACATAAAATAGATATGTTAATGTATTTCTATTTAAAAAAGCTTTTCAAAATTTTCTTAAATAAGCTCAGTACGATTTTTCAAATTTGTTCAATTTTTTTTGGGTTCGGGCAAAAATCGTCGATGACTTTGGGAATTTTTAAAATTTTTTTAGAAACAGTTACGATAAATTTGATTTGTTTAGCATAAAATAGATGGATTAATGTTTTTCTATTTGAATTTTTTTTTTTTTTTTTTGAATTTCCGGAAATAGCCTCAGTACGATTTTTTAAATTTGTTCAAGTTATGTTGAGTATGAGCATATTATTTTTTTAAAAGTAGTTGTGATTTTCTAGTGATTATTTGGTATAATTACTGAACAGTTAAGATTTGTACTGAACATTTAGGATTTTTACTGTGCATTTAGTATATTGACTCTACATTTAACATTTTTAATGGTCATTTAGTTTCCGTACTGAATATTTATATTAATACTGAGCGGCTAGTTTTTTACTGAGCAATTAAATAATATACCGTGTATGCCTACTTTACATTCAAGTGTAATACTGGGTATTTAATTTATACCCATAAAATAATTCATTTCTAACAATAAGACGTTGATATGGAAAACCCATTTACTTCCATACAAAAATTCGATTTGACACAATTAAATTCTCACCATATTATCTAAAATACTTAAATTTATCATATTAATTTTATTACAGTTGTTATAAATATTATAATATATTAAAGTAGTAAGCAAGCAGCACCTCTTTAAAAGAGGGCGCCGCAGGCTCCCCGGCAATTTTGGGGGGTCCGTGACCGATTTCGGAAAAACAACCCTGAAAATTGAACGACGTTGCGGTAGCCCTATGTAATTGAAATTAAAATCCTCGATCGTCCGCCTGTCATTTTCGTTATTTTTCGAACGCACTTTTTGTCCAAAAAGCCACTGGCTCCGCGACTCTGCTTCTGGCTAATCTTCTGAAAGGCTTTATAACGCAAC
Organism: Digitonthophagus gazella; assembly: GCA_036711955.1. NCBI lineage: Eukaryota > Metazoa > Arthropoda > Insecta > Coleoptera > Scarabaeidae > Digitonthophagus > Digitonthophagus gazella. The sequence continues at coordinate 37,076,251 of JASCIT010000005.1, read as the reverse complement.
GTTATATGCAAATTGGGGCTCCTTTAGACGCGAAACGGCCGATTTAAGCCCTAAACGAAGTCCCCGTTTTCCGTCATTTTCGATTTGGGCCGATAAAACAGTTGGTTCAATTTTCATAAACGTTATTTATTATTCTAACCACCCTAATACCACATGAAATGTCAAAACGATCGGTTTATTAATAATTATCAAATATTTAATTTATGCAGAGCAAAAACTCGAATAAATTTCACTAAAAACTAATTAAATTCTTGAAAATATCACCAAAAATTTAAGTAAATTTGTAAAAATTCAAAGTTACTAAAATTTTTAACAATTCCACCAAAAACTTGCTGAATTTTTAAAGAATATACTAAAATTAAGATTAACTTCGTCAAGAATTGATTAGATTCTTAAAAATTTCACAAAAATAAAAAAGTAACAATAAAAATTCCACTAAAGTTAATTAAATTGAATACAATTCCACCAAAAATCAATAAAATTGGTAAGAATTCCACGAACAACTTACTATATTCGTAAAAATTCCACCAAAGTTACCAACATTTTTAACAATTCCACCAAAAACGTACTAATTTTTTTCAATTTTCCACCAAAGCTACAAAAATGTTGAATAATTCCACCAAAAACTTACTGATTTTTAAAAACTACCACCAAGAACTTACCAAATTCATAAAAATTCTACTAAAATTACCAATATTTTTAACAATTCCACCAAGAATGATTAAAGTTAATAAAAATTCCACCAAAGTTATTAACTTTTTTAACAATTCCATCAAAAACATAGTGAATTTTATAAAAATTCCACCAAAAATATTAATAAAATTGGAAAAATTTCACTAAAAACTTACTAAATTCGTAAAAATTCCATAAAAAAAACACTAAATTTTTTAAAAATTCCATCAAAAATGAATAAAATTCGCAAAAATTCCACCAGTGTTATCAAAATTTTTGATAATTCCACCAAAAACATACTGAATTTTTTAAAAATTCCACCAAAAATTAATACAATTTGCAAAAATTCCACCAAAAACTTACTAAATTCATAAGAATTTTACCAAAAACACTGATTTTTTTATTCCACCAGAAATGAATAAAATTCGCAAAAATTCCACCAATGTTATCAAAATTTTTGATAATTCCACCAAAAACATAATGAATTTTTTAAAAATTCCACCCAAAACTTACTAAATTCATAAGAATTTTACCGAAAACGCTGAATTTTTTTTAAATTCCACCAGAAATGAATAAAATTCGCAAAAATTCCAACAAAGCTATTAAAATCTTTAACAACTACATCCAAAACTTACTGATTTTTTTTAATCCACCAAAAACTTACAAAAATCCTAAAAATTACACCGAAATTGTCAACATTTTTAACAATTCTATCAAAAACTTACCAAATTTTTTAAAAATTCCACCAAAATGTCCAAATTCTTTTAAGATTCCACCAAAATCAATCAAATCAGAAACATTTTCATTAAAAATTAACTAAAACCTTGAAAGTTCCATCAAACACTTAGTAAATTCATAAAAATTCCACCAAAGTTACTAAAATTTTTAATAACTCTACCAAAAATAATGAATTTTTTTTTAAATTCCACAAAAAAACTTACAAAATTTATAAAAATTCCACCAAAAATTTACTAATTTTTTTTTTTTTTGATTCCACCAAAAACTTATTAAATTCGTAAAGCTTCCACTAAAGTTACCAAAATGTTGACCAATTCAACCAAAAACAATAAATTTTTTTTTAGAAAATACTAAAAATAAAACTAAACTAATGAGGATAAAAGTTGAAAATATACCATAAACCACACTTACAATTCTTTTTCTAAAATACACCTTTTTAAACACGACATATTTCTTGAGTAACACCTCAACGATTTTCTGGTATTACCACTTTTGACACTCAAACGTCTACAATTGATTGCCGGCCGTATTTCACGAGCCAAAACCCTCTTTTCCCGGAGAAAATCTTACATCCATAAAGTACAGAATTTTCTCCTTTCCAAGAAACAAAGTAACGTTTGAAGTGTATCGAATATTGGCTACAAACTTCTTTTCATCTTCGAATTTCATTTAAATTCCATTACATTCGACTGTGCGTAGCTCGACGATTAATTTAAATTAAATCGTCCCATTTGTATTCATATATTCGAGAGTATTGAATTCCACTAGACCGAGCACGTTCGCACGGAACGCCATCTTTGACTTTTCCGTTTCCGAAACGGAAATTGACCGGAAAATCGTTGAGAGTTGGTCGACTTTGGGTCGTTTATCAAGCGAAGTGATTGCAAGTAATTCGTTGACCCTTGAGTAGAAAGAAGTTTAATTTTGTAGTAGTTTAATTTTGGGTAATTATTATTTGGGTAATTATTATTTGGGTTATTAATATTTTTTAATTTGTTAGGATTTTGCATAACTGGATTTAACTGTAACGCATCCAAACGAGAACATAAATTGAAAAGTTCGGAACGACGATTTTGACTACTTGCCAGAAAGCGATTGTAAACAAGGCCGATGTCTAGACTAAAAGTGGACAATATTTTTCGGTCTATTTCTTAAAAATTCTAGAAAATTTCTTATTAAATATAATTTTTTTTTGTTTAAGTAGTAATAAATTATAAAACATTGGATGTAGTATAAAACATTTTTAATCTCATATACAACCGAAATTTGTACGGTTCTAGATTTAGCAACGAGAAATTCTCCGTTTATTACCACTTAACGACCCACGCAACAATCGTTACGAAATCTAGAAGTATAAATCAATCTTTATGGCAATCGGATGAAAAAAACTTCCTTCCATAGAAGAAAATTTCCTTAAGTTACAAAGAAAACGAGAGAAAAGAAACCTTGTCGTCTGTTCGCAGCTGATTTAGCGAAAATTAATCGCCTACCAGATAAAATATTACCATAATTTATCATACTTACTACTTTTAAACCCTCAAAAAAATGTACTAATAAATCCTTCCGCTAAATTAATAAATTTAGCAATTGTACACTACTTTAGCAAAGTCATTAAAAACACATAAACGTTAAAAAGTGTGTTACTCTTAAAGAAGTTTTAGATTTTAATCGACGACTATAAAGTAAACTAAAATGTTAAAAACGGAGATTTAAAAAATCCGAAAGCTTAATTTATTGCGCCGAGGATTTATCCGCTTAATTGCAATTTCCAGTGTCGCTTGCAGCGGTGTAATTCAATAACAAGCTGCAAAACATGCTAATTTCGTGACTACTAAAACAGTAATTTAACGTGGAGATGGTTAATTGACCAGATATGATGGGCTTCAATTCACCTCAATTAAAATTGATATTAATTGATAATTAATATTTATTAATAATTTCCATTAATATTTAATATTTTTTGGAACAAACACTTTTGTAATAAAAGATTTGAATCTTAGAATTAATATACTTAGTCCTTTGTGATTTAATGTAGATATCAATTTAGTATTCATTTATGTCGTGTACTTTAAAGAAACCTTGGTATTTATTTGCGTGATAAAGTACTAAGACGTGTAAAAATTAATATGCAAATGTGGTATATTTATCAATAAAAAAAAACAGTATTAGCAATGCTAATGCTTTTTCTAGAAAGACAACTATCTTTCTTAAGTTTATTATTTTTAATCGACCGTAATAAAAAGAAAAATAAATTTAAAATGTTGGGTTGGCAACTTAATTGCGGATTTCACTCATAAATTACTTCAGTTGAATTTTTATGTTTATGTAGTACAAATGTAAAACACATTTTGTTATTTGATAGTTGGCAATTCAGAAGTCAATCAATAAAAAAAATTTTTTGATCGGTTGTTTTCGTTTGGCCTTCCTTGAAAAATGGAATATCAAAAGGAACATTTTCATATTTTGCTTTTTTATTTCAACAAAGAGAAAAACGCATCGAAAGCTCATAAAAAATGTGCTATATATGGCGACGAAGCTTTAAAAGAACAGTGTCAAAATTGCTTTGCCAAATTTCATTCTGGTGATTTTTCACTCAACGATGGAAAACATGGTCGTCCAGTTAAAGTTGATGAAGTCCTAATCAAAGCAATAATCGATTCGGATCGTCACAGTACAACACGTGAGATTGTAGAAAAGATTCATATATCACATACATTCTCCCATACATTCTCGCATACATGCACACTCTTACCACCCAACCGAACGATCAATTTTGATGTCTACATTGAGCAACTAACGAAATTAAACAATACAGTTGAAGAAAAGCGACCCAAATTGACAAATCGAAAAGGTGTTTTATTCCATCATGACAATGCAAGACCACACACATCTTTAGACAAACGACTTTCGCAACCTCTACACCGAAAAATTAGAAAATTTTGAAATTTTGACTTTGAGTTCGCCTAACTCGGCCGTTAATAGCTAGATTTTCGTACGGATTTTTTAAACGATTCTCTATTGAATTGTGAGTAAGACTCTAGATGGGTGTCGTCGTGCCAGATCTGGAAAATTTCTGACAACCAATTTTGGCGACCTCTACACCGAAAAATTAGAAAATTTTGAAATTTTAACTTTGAGCTCGCGTATCTCGGCTGTTGATCGTCTGATTTTCATACGGTTTACTTTAAGTGATTCTCCATTCAATTCTTAGTAAGATTCTAGACGGGCGTCATCACGTTTTATCCGGAAAATTTCTAACGAACGCTTTTCCGAACGTCTTTATCGAAGAATCCGGCGCCTCCACCATTTTAAACCTAAATTTTTACTTTGAGCTCGGTTAACTCAAGCGTTGATTGTCTAATTTTCATACGATTTGTTTTAAACTATTCTCTATTCAATTCTAAAGAAGATTCTAAAAGGGTGTTGTTATACGGAAACCGAAAAATTTCTGACGAAAAATTTTCCTAACCTCTACACAAAATTATACAAAAATTTTGAAATTTTAACTTTGAGTTTGCGTAACTCAACCGTTGATTGTCTAATTTTCATACGGTTTGTTTTAAACGATTCTCTATTCAATTCTAGGTAAGATTCTAAAAGGGCGTTGTTATACAGAAACTGAAAAATTTCTGACGAAAAATTTTCCTAACCTCTACACAAAATTATACAAGAATTTTGAAGTTTTGACTTTGAGCTTGCGTAACTCAACCGTTGATTGTCTAATTTTCATACGGTTTGTTTTAAACGATTCTCTATTTAATTCTGAGTAAGATTCTAAAAGGGCGTTGTTATACTGAAACCGAAGAATTTCTGACGAAAATTTTTCCTAACCTCTACACAAAATTATACAAAAATTTTGAAATTTTGACTTTGAGCTTGCCTAACTCAACCGTTGATTGTCTAATTTTCATACGGTTAGTTTTAAACGATTCTCTATTCAATTCTAAGTAAGATTCTAAAAGGGTGTTGTTATAGGGAAGCCGAAAAATTTCTTACAAAAAATTTTCCTAACCTCTACACAAAATTACACAAAAATTTTGAAATTTTGACTTTGAGCTGGCGTAACTCAACCGTTGATTGTCTAATTTTCATACGGTTTGTTTTAAACGATTCTCTATTCAATTCTAAGTAAGATTCTAAAAGGATGTTGTTATACGGAAACCGAAAAATTTCTAACAAAAAATTTTCCTAACCTCTACACAAAATTATACAAAAATTTTGTAATTTTCACTTTGAACTTGCGTAATTCAACCGTTGATTGTTTAATTTTCATACGGTTTGTTTTAAACTATTCTATATTTAATTCTAAGTAAGATTCTAAAAGGGCGTTGTTATGCGGAAACTGAAAAATTTCTGACGAAAAATTTTCCTAACCTCTACACAAAATTATACAAAAATTTTGATTTTGAGCTTGCGTAACTCAACCGTTGATTGTCTAATTTTCATACGGTTTGTTTTAAACTATTCTTTATTTAATTCTAAGTAAGATTCTAAAAGGGTGTTGTTATACGGAAACCGAAAAATTAGAAAATTTTGAAATTTTGACTTTGAGCTCGCGTAACTCGGCTGTTGATCGTCTGATTTTCATACGGTTTACTTTAAGTGATTCTCCATTTAATTCTTAGTAAGATTCTAGACGGGCGTCGACACATTTTATCCAGAAAATTTCTAACGAACGTTTTTTCGAACGTCTTTATCGAAGAATCCGGCACCTCCACCATTTTAAACCTAAAATTTGACTTTGAGCTCGCGTAACTTGGCTTTTAATCGTCTGATTTTCATACGGTTTGTTTTAAATGATTCTCTATTCAATTCTAAGTAAGATTCTAAAAGGATGTTGTTATACGGAAACCGAAAAATTTCTAACAAAAAATTTTTCTAACCTCTACACAAAATTATACAAATATTTTGTAATTTTCACTTTGAACTTGCGTAATTCAACCGTTGATTGTTTAATTTTCATACGGTTTGTTTTAAACTATTCTATATTTAATTCTAAGTAAGATTCTAAAAGGGCGTTGTTATGCGGAAACCGAAAAATTTCTGACGAAAAATTTTCCTAACCTCTACACAAAATTATACAAAAATTTTGATTTTGAGCTTGCGTAACTCAACCGTTGATTGTCTAATTTTCATACGGTTTGTTTTAAACTATTCTTTATTTAATTCTAAGTAAGATTCTAAAAGGGTGTTGTTATACGGAAACCGAAAAATTAGAAAATTTTGAAATTTTGACTTTGAGCTCGCGTAACTCGGCTGTTGATCGTCTGATTTTCATACGGTTTACTTTAAGTGATTCTCCATTTAATTCTTAGTAAGATTCTAGACGGGCGTCGACACATTTTATCCAGAAAATTTCTAACGAACGTTTTTTCGAACGTCTTTTTCGAAGAATCCGGCACCTCCACCATTTTAAACCTAAAATTTGACTTTGAGCTCGCGTAACTTGGCTTTTAATCGTCTGATTTTCATACGATTTGTTTTAAATGATTCTCTATTCAATTCTAAGTAAGACTCTAAAAGAGTGTTCTTATACGGAAACCGAAAAAATTCTGATGAAAAATTTTCCTAACCTCTACACAAAATTATACAAAAATTTTGAAATTTTGATTTTGAGTTCGCGTAACTCAACCGTTGATCGTCTGATTTTCATGCGGTTTATTTTATACTATTTTCTATTCAATTCTAAGTAAGATTCTAAAACGGCGTTGTTATACAGAAACCGAAAAATTTCTGACGAAAAATTTTCCTAACCTCTACACAAAATTATACAAAAATGTTGAAATTTTGACTTTGAACTTGCGTAACTCAACCGTTGATTGTCTAATTTTCATACGGTTTCTTTTAAACGATTCTCTATTCAATTCTAAGTAAGATTCTAAAAGGGCGTTGTTATACAGAAACCGAAAAATTTCTGACGAAAAATTTTCCTAACCTCTACACAAAATTGTACAAAAATTTTGATTTTAAGCTTGCGTAACTCGACCGTTGATTGTCTGATTTTCATACGGTTTGTTTTAAACGATTCTCTATTCAATTCTAGGTAAGATTCTAAAAGGGCGTTGTTATACAGAAACTGAAAATTTTCTGACGAAAAATTTTCCTAACCTCTACACAAAATTATACAAAAATTTTGAAATTTTGACTTTGTGCTTGCGTAACTCAACCGTTGATTGTCTAATTTTCATACGGTTTGTTTTAAACTATTCTCTATTCAATTCTAAGTAAGATTCTAAAAGGGCGTTGTTATACAGAAACCGAAAAATTTCTGACGAAAAATTTTCCTAACCTCTACACAAAATTATAAAGAAATCTTGAAATTTTGACTTTGAGCTTGCGTAACTCCACCGTTGATTGTCTAATTTTCATACGGTTTGTTTTAAACGATTCTCTATTCAATTCTAAGTAAGATTCTAAAAGGATGTTGTTATACGGAAACCGAAAAATTTCTAACCAAAAATTTTCCTAACCTCTACACAAAATTAAACAAAAATTTTGAAATTTTGACTTTGAGTTCGCGTAACTCAACCGTTGATCGTCTGATTTTCATACGGTTTGTTTTAAACGATTCTCTATTCAATTCTAAGTAAGATTCTAAAAGGGCGTTGTTATACGGAAACCGAAAAATTTCTGACGAAAAATTTTCCTAACCTCTACACAAAATTATACAAAAATTTTGAAATTTTACTTTGAGCTTGCATAACTCAACCGTTGATTGTCTAATTTTCATACGGTTTGTTTTAAGCGATTCTCTATTCAATTCTAAGTAAGATTCTAAAAGGGCGTTGTTATACAGAAACCGAAAAATTTCTGACGAAAAATTTTCCTAACATCTACACAAAATTATACAAGAATTTTGAAGTTTTGACTTTGAGCTTGCGTAACTCAACCCTTGATTGTTCAATTTTCATACGGTTTGTTTTAAGTGATTCTATATTCAATTCTAAGTAAGATTCTAAAAGGGCGTTGTTATACAGAAACCGAAAAATTTCTGACGAAAGATTTTTGTATCTTCTACACAAAATTATACAAAAATTTTGAAATTTTGACTTTGAACTCGGTTAACTTAACTGTTGATTGTCTAATTTTCATACGGTTTGTTTTAAACGATTCTCTATTCAATTCTAAGTAAGATTCTAAAAGGGCGTTGTTATACGGAAACCGAAAAATTTCTGACGAAAAATTTTCCTAACCTCTACACAAAATTATACAAAAATTTTGAAATTTTGACTTTGAACTTGCGTAACTCAACCGTTGATTGCCTAATTTTCATACGGTTTATTTTAAATTATTCTCTACTCAATTCTAAGTAAGATTCTAGAAGGGTGTTGTTATACGGAAACCGAAAAATTTCTGACGAAAAATTTTCCTAACTTCTACACAAAATTATAAGAAAATTTTGATTTTGAGTTCGCGTATTTCAATTTCAATAATGATGATGATATCAAATTGTACCTGATTCAGTTTTTTGCTAATAAAAACCAGAAGTTTTATGAACGTGGGATTATGGCAAACGATGGCAAAAAAATTGTCTTTGATTTTCTAAAAAAAATCCGTAATTACTTAATTGCCAACCCAATATTAAAATATTTAAAATAATGTTTTATTGTTCAATAATATAAAAGATAATGCAACGAATTCGATAAGGATTTAAATCGCATAAATAAAACACTTGTAGAATGTCTTTCTTTTATTATTGGTACTTTAAAAATCTATCGTGTGATTTATTATTGAATTTTCCAGTTAAAGTGTTACTATTATAACTTGTGAACATTGTCATCCACATCCACCTATTATTTTCACAAATAATTTACATACAATTAAAATTTCCGCACGCTTTTCATGTTTTAAAAGCATTTTATGTGGCAATTCATCAAAACCCTAAAAATGTACACACGCAACTCACAGAAACTAGATGCACTCTGATAAAAAGCAAAAATCTAATTATCCTACCACCCCCAACTTGGCAATCGGCCAAACTTTAATTTAGTTTTCGATCGAAAACCGAAATGTTTTTGAAAGGATATAAAACAAATTTCTATGATATAAAAAAAAATCCTATTTCAAATACTCTATGTTACGTACACTTTTTTTATATATAATAAAAATATTAATTTAACACATCCTAATAAATCATGTTTTAACCTTTAAGAGTTAATTAAACTCTTATACCTGTTGCTTGTTTTCTTTATAATATTACCCTTTGGAAATTTAATAAATTCCCTTCCGAGCACCAAGTACTTTTAAGTTTTATACCGAAAACTAAACTAATTAAACCAAGAAAACAAATTAAAACTAAGCTTTTAAGTCCCTTACCTCGATGGTCCTCTGCCCGTAGCCGGCTCCTTTAATTCTATGTTCTGGGGAGCTTTTAAAGTTTTTAGTGTCGATGTGCACGTTCGTTTGCATGATTAGCCGTGATCGCAACCGTCGACGTCGCGACGCCGCTTCACGTTGTGTAACAGGTGAGAAAAACCCCGTCTAATCGCCGGGCGTCATCGCACCGAGCTTTCGACGACGCTACTGGCTTCGAGCAGCGACGTCGAAAGCACAAAGCTGCGCCCGACCTCGTCCGAAAGCTCCCGGAACGATTTCTTCGTTAGCGTTGTTACCTAACGGTGGCTGTCGGACAAATAGTCTTTAGGTATTTGATGCTTTTAGTACAACTCTCGAGGAGAGGCTTTCAAAGACAGAGCTTTTACCAGTTGATTTAAACCGAAAGTAGTTTATAGGGTATTTTCTTAAAAACTTCTTAGAAAAAAAGCAAAAGATACTTTAAATAAAGATTAATTATCATTTTATTATTAACTATAATCGATCTTGAATTTGTAATTGGATTACATGAATTACTAGAAGCAATAATGTCGATCAATCAAGTACAGTGTTAACATAGTTTACATCGGCATCCAAGTGGCACAGATGTAAGCAGTAAAGCACGAGCTTTGGGTGTTTGAGCACGTTCGGGATTTAACGAAGTAATACGTTAATCTACGGCAAAATGTCGCAATCAAACTTTAACATCCGAATTTATAATGTATTCCATTTTGAAATCGTCAATCTCCCTATTATAAACGCCATTAGAAAGCTTTTAAAGACTCAAAAAATAATTATAAAATAAATGAATGATTAATTAAAATAAATGAATGAAAACTATAATCTGCACCAAAATCCAAGAGATATAAAGCTTAATGTCAAAATGTATACATCTATTTTTAACGGTGAAACATCAAACGGTAAAAAAAATATTGTAGTATGTAGGGAGCTTTTGAAGTTGCTCTTCGTGAATACACAAAGGTATAACGATAACAAATGTGTCTCTCTTTTGGAATATTCGAGTTGAGCATGTAACACGTTCCATATTTTGCAGGAAAATCCCGAAATGCTGGGACGCGATAGTGTCCCCTGCCATAAATATCCACCCGAACCGAAAGAGCTTCCTATCTGGAAAGCTTTTTTCGAAAGCCGATCGCGTAAATAAATTTACGCACCATTTGGTTTATTTATCATTATCGGCAATATCTACGAACAATCAATTCGTTATCCGAATGTGGGTAAATTAATAAATTTTAAAATTTGCTGATACTTGATTTATTAGTTTTAACTCGGGTTAATTCTATATCTCATATTTTATTAATAAAAATTTCATTTACCTTTTAACCTTCGAATCATTCTTCCGGTACTTCGGGCTCGGAGTAGGGATTTCAAAGGTGACCAACCAATATTTTTCTTAACTTCTATATTTGCCTTAATTTCTAACAATACCGAACTTAACTTTAAGGCGGTTTAATCGCGAATCCTTGTATCATTCCCGATCATTGGTTGCGGTATTCTTTTTACCTTCTTTAGCATTTTTGTACGACCGATGTTCGTGAACTCTACTTTCTATCACGGCCGTTCACGGCAAAATAATTTAAATTGCTCCCCAAAAAGAAACGCAACACCTAGAAGAGATTGACGTACGAACTTGAAATTTTGGTGATATCTACAGCTCAAAGGAGATAGTAAATGATTAAATTTTTTTCAGGATCCCAGCTCTCTTTAATTGTTTTTAATCTGGATTTTGGATATTTTTTTGGGTATACTTTTTCTTACACCATATAGCTATACTAATGATCACCGACAACCCAAATCTTGTCAAATCATTGTGTTGTTGTTAAGCTCCGCGACCATCGAAATCAGCCTTACATTCAATTAATTAATGTTAAATGGAGCTAAATTGTGGGAAGTTTTCGCTTTCACTGGTAATTAATGTTTAATGGAAGATAAATCTGAAGATTATGTATGATCCGGTAGTAAATTGGCATTCTTCTGATTAAAAATGTTATTTTGAATCGTACTGACAATAAACGTGATTCAGTGTTGTCTTGTTGAAAAACCATTGTTGTTATTCATGGTGTAGATCCGTTTAACCAATATGTTGAATAAAATATAAAACAAATTTTTATGCTTGTACTGGTTATACAGGGTGTCTCCGAAATGCGTGTACAACGCAAGACGAGAGATTCTTTGGCTCAAAATAGGTCGATTTAAGTTAACTTACCTATATCCAAAGTTGCTTCGTTTTGCCGCTAAAACGCTTTAAAAATAATATTTTTCATGAGTTTTTCTTAAATTACTCGAAAAATCTTCATTAGATTTTATTCATTTTTTGACCACGTCTTTATATCGGCTGGGCACAACTTTCTGTGGAACAAATTCGAATTTCGCAACATACAGAGTGTTTAGAAACACTCTCACCACAAGTTATCCATCCAAATCTTTTTAACCAGCCTGTATAATTTTCTATCAACTCTTTTTCTGGATAGCTACATTAATTTAGACATTATTTTCTCTCTTATAAAATTTCAGTTGGACAAACGGTTTAGCCACAAAAAAAGATTTTCTAACTCCCTGCAAGTTCAAATCTGTAAGTTACCGCAACATTCACCCAGTTTAAAGTAGAAATTTCTTCACAGGATATGCAGCTCTTTCAAGAAAATCACATTTTAGAGGATTAGTACTAGTTTTTGCTCAAAACGTTGTCAGGATTTGTGACCATCATCAGTGGAAAAATAATACAGTCTTCAAAATTTTTACTGCTTGCTCTTTTTGTTGCATTTTTGCTTTTATGATACCCAACAAACAAAATCAGAAGGTGCTAGGATTACTGATCTTGCTGACCAGTTTACAGGAGCATGATTTCCCCTTTAATTCCTTCGATTCTACGGTGGAACTGCATAATACGGATTAAAAGGGCTAAACACTGATAACGTTCACAAATGCTGGCGAAAATTTGAAAATTTTAAGCAAGAAACTACTTACAAACCTATAACATGTGGTTTCCTGGAAAGATTTTCATATCCCCTGAAGAAATTGGTACTTGGAATTTTGTTAATGTTACCTTAATTTGCTGTTTTGGACTTGTAGGCATTTAGAAAATCTTCTTTTGTGCCTAAACCGTTTGCCCAACTAAAATTTTGTAAGAGAGAAAATAGTTTCTAAATGAATGTAGCTATTCGGAAAAAAGAATTGTTAGAAAATTATACAGGGTGCTTAAAAAGATTTAGATGAATAACTAACGGTAAGAGTGTTTCTAAATACTCTGTATGTTGTGAAATTCGAATTTGTTCCACAGAAAGCTGTGCCCAGCTGATATAAAGACGTGGTCAAAAAATGAATAAAATCTAATGAAGGTTTTCCGAGTAATTTAAGAAAAGCTCGGGAAAAATATTGTTTTTAAAGCCCTCTAGCAGCAAAACGAAGCAACTTTGGATATAGATAAGTTAACTTAAATCGACCTGTTTTAAGCCAAGGAATCTGAGGTCTTACGTTGTACACGCATTTCGGAGACACCCTGTATAACCAGTACAAGCATAAAAATTTGTTTTATATTTTATTTCATTGTTGTTATGTCTTTGAAGGTATGGTAACAAAATTGGTTCTAAAATTTCGTTGACGTACCAGATCGCAGTCAGACTTTTCTTGAATGATACCTTAGGATTACTGGCGTCTAATTCAAGCGGCGTCTAAACAGTATTTCACAACATTAGAAGTTAAGCCAGAATAACGTCCATCGCCGAATTTCAAATTTAGTCTTCCTGCTTTAGATCTTCTGAGACACAGTTAACCATCAAATTGCAATAGACAAAACCGATATTCATCACTAAAAATGTTTTGGTGTTATTCTTCGACCTGATGCCCCCTCAAACTATACCATTTGAATCTGAAAACTGGATATGTTGGGATTAAAGAAACTTGAAAAAGTTGTAGGTGTGATGGTAAACTATAGCAATTAATTCTTCGGCAAATTGTTTGCGTCGATGTCTGACTTCCCTAAATTGCTCTCCAAGTAACGTCCGCTGGCCGAGTTGTCTCACAAGGAGACCACAAGATGTTGTATTCACTGATTTTGATGAAAGTAGTATCAATCGATAGGTATTGGTACACAATATAAAATATTAGGGCGCAATGTTCAGGGATTCGCGAGTAAATTGCAATTTTAGGTCGCAATTCAAGGCCGCGCCGCTTATATGTCAATGGTTCTACTCCTCCCGACCCCTCCTCTTGCTGACTCATCACGAACCGGCTTCCACATGCGGAATAAAATGGTCTGAACCTCACGACGTAACTGCGTTTTATTTTTAATATAATCAAAATTTTTAATATTCCACTTTATATCTTGTAATATTTTATTGTTATATGCTTTGAAAACAAATAATTCAACACACTTTTTCGTTTTTACTTTGATTTTTCATTTAATTTAATTAAAAGAAGACCCAGAGGCGGTCGTAGAGGGAGTGGCTAACTGATGACGTAAAGTGGTGTGGTCTTAAATCGCGAGCTAAAATTGCAATTTACTCGCGAATCCCTGAACGTTGCGCCCTAATATTTTACAAATTTGTATTGTGTACCAATACCTATCGATTGATACTACTTTCATTAAAATCGGTGAATACAACATCTTGTGGTCTCCTTGTCAAACGGGTTAATTAAGACTGTTGCAAACCGCAAAGGTTTGTCTTGTCTGATTGTGAGTCTTCGTCTGAGCTCGAATCGTCGATAGTTGTTTGTTAAAATTCGTCGTTTTGTTATAAGTTCATCTTCGGTCTTAATTCGTCTTTGAATTCTCTTAGTTTGCTTTTCGTCAGTATCAATTATTAACGAGTGATTAAATTCGGGTCCGGAGTATTATCGGTCCCGGTCCACGGTGCAACTAATTGTAAGAATTGTATCGTACGTAAAATTTGGATTATACAATGTCAACCCAGATGATCTTGGGTAAGTTTTTATAAATGTTTGTGTAACAAACCTGTTATTGAAAGCAACGTATCAACTATTAGCAATTACGTATTGAAAGCAACTGGGTGTAAGTTATCTTTTGTTTGATTGCTTGGTAATTACATTTTTGTTTGAGATCATTAAATATTATATTAAAAATAATTCCTGCCTTATTCTTGAGTTAGTACCTGAATTTTCCCACAGTGATAATAAATAAGGCATTGGTGGCGGTAGCTGCTCGCCGTCAACACCCCTTTGGGTCGCGACAAGACATTTAGCGAAGACGTCTCTTTTACCGTTTATTCATAATTTGTGATCGACCACTGCCTCTTTTAGGTGTTTCTCAGATTTCATTGCACTAGACACTACATAGTTGAATGATAATAAAGCCATTTTGACTTAATTTTCTAGCAATTTCGCGAAAAGATATTCGAAGCTTTATGCATTTCGATAATTAGACTCTCCTTAAAAAGTGTTAATTGAATTTAAGACTGATATTGATAGACGCGACACATTACACATACACAAGTGAAGGATTTTACAAAGTCTAGATTATTAAAAAGCATTAACGTAGCACCACGTTTTAAAAGAAATATGTCTGTTAAAACATACAATATCAGACAAAAAACAACCAAAGAGGGCAAGGATTATGACCAAATTTTCATCATTTACTATCTTGCATGTGCTCTACATGCCACCAAAATTTCATGTTCGTACGACCATCCCTTCTGGGTGTCGCGTTTCTTTTTTCACGAGCAGTGTATTATTTAATAAATAAATGGTCAACCATATAAAAAGGAAATGTCACGTTTTATTTCTAAGTAATTGAATTAAAGTTTGAAACCATAGAACAAGTAAATAAAATCTAATTATTTCATTTTCCCACGAAATTTCTTTCTTTGAATTATTGATTTGATAAAAATACAGATACTTAATGGGCAAATTAATAATATTTAGGGGCTTTCGAGATTCTTGTTTCATTTAGAACGTATATGAAAATTTTATGGAACTTCATTAAAGTATTGTGAGTATTTGTAAAATTGAGACATTACTGTTCAAAGTGAACTTTAAACTTTTTTACAATTTAAGTACATCTCACAAGGAGAGTGCAAGGTCTTGGGATCACAGATGTGCTTCAAATTTTGTAGCATGGTAGATTTAGTCCCCCTGTTGATGAAAATATATGGTTATAGGGGCCACTACTCAATACCTTTTTAGATATTTGCAATTGAAAGTGCATTTCACTCGTTGCGATGTTCGAAGTTGAATAACGTCAAAAATGACCGAATTTTTATCGATTAAGTCAGGCTTTTTGAAGGAAGGTTATTTATTTATTTATTTATTTTTAGTTTACAAGGTATTGGATTTGGAGTTTGAGTGTTTAGCTCTTCTTCTCCAGTCTCAATGTTTATGCTTCACTTTTTTCCATTAAAATCTGCGATCTGCGTATGATGAGCACATTTTGATTATTTTATCCGTACTATATTTTAATTAGCCCAATCATTTAGTATTTTTTGATATATTCTTCAAAATTACCAATTTCTTCACCAAAATAACGAATTTTACATCAACTTTTATAAAATAATTTTCATTTAATTTGACAGTTAAAACTATAAAAATGAAGGAAGGTTATAATGTCCGGTTATGTTCCTGCACTAATTTTGAAATTCTGACATATTAAATAACAATTAGCTGACAAATCGAAAGTGCGGTGCACACTCAAAAAATGTATCGATATCGTTACATGTTATGGTCACCGATGACATGTTTATATCTAGAAACAGACATAACATTGAAAAAAAATTAATTACACTGCCCGAACTCGAATTTGACGCCTAACGACGAAAAACACCGATTTGTTGCTGCTACGTTAAACCTATTACGTTTGATTGTTTGCTACAGAACTGAATTTAACTAAAGAATTGCAACGTCAATTGCAAATATCTAAAAAGCTATTGAGTAGTGGCCCCTACAACCATATGTTTCCATCAACAGGGAGACTTAATCTACCATCTTACAAAATTTGAAGCAAATCTGTGACCCCAACACCTTGCACCCTCCTTGTTAGCAATTTTTAATCGCTGCTTAGAAATGGGCTATTTCTCGGTAGAGTGGAAAAAGACGCAAATTCGAATGTTCGCGAAGCCAAGTAAATTATAATACCTAAATTAAAATTTAAATCTAAATTAAATTAGTAAATACCTAAACTTTTCGGACAAACTATCCACCGCCGACTTCAAGATGAGCTAAGTCTCCTCAAAACCATACCAAACATCCAGTACGGTTTCAGAGAGGGGCATTCTACAATTCATCAGCTAGCCAGAGTGACGGAATTCATAGAGAAAGGCTTCGAAGCCAAAAATTTTACAGCTGCTCCTTCTCTGGATGTATGAAGGGCGTTTGATACAGTCTGGATTGAAGGACTTAAATTTAAACTTAATAAAATTGGAATTTGCACCAACAAATGTTGTTCAGAATATACCTTTAATTTCATGGTTTGATTGAATGAAGGTAAATAATTTCGTCATTTATACATATTATTTCTAACTAGTCTAATTTTGTTTTTCAGTCATTTTAAGTTCAATTTTTGATTTTTATTTTCGTTTTTCACAATTGTAAGCCACGTGAGTTTAACCTGATACGCCATTTTGTGCATAATTTTTACACGTGTTTTTCTAGGATTTTTTCCTTTAAGATGCCTTCAGCTTTTAAAATATTGTAACATGCCTTCAGCCTTAAATTTTGAATTGTAACACGCCTTCAGCTTTCACTTTTTATTTCAATTTTAAATTCTTAATTTTTTAAATTTCAACGGAATTGTCTACGCATCTCTACAACTTATAATTTAATAACTTTGTTCATCTCGAAGCTTATGTCCGGTTTTTCTATTATTTGACGGTAACTAATTTTATATATTTAGATGTTCTATTTTTAATCTCGCTTTTATATCAATGTTTATAGATGTGCCTGAAGACGCGTAAAGCGAAACATTTAATGTAGCACTTAAAACAAATAAAACTTTTATCATCGTGGTTTACAAAAACTACTAGTTGTATTCATTTGTTACCTACTATCCTGTTATCCTTCTTGAAGGAAAGATCTTTTAAATTGTCATCAATGGATTCTCCTTTAGCACCCGGAAAATTCTAGAGTCCCCCAAAAAAGCTGCTTATCCCCATCTCTATTTAACATTTTTATGCATGATATTTTATTCATGACCCTTTTGACCCAAATTTCGAAATGGCAATGTTCGCTGATGATATGCTAATAATGGCACAAAATGACATCCTTAACGACGCAATCGAATCATTGCAAAGACCAATTATACTCAATGGCAATGTCAATCCAAGATCTTTACGCTAAGACACCTGCACGCAACGTAATGCCCCTTGCGTTGTTATCAACAACTAAATAATCCCATCGAGCGCAAAAAACGAGACTATCAAATACCTTAGAGCAGTGTTTCCCAACCTTTTTTCTGCCATGCCCCATGTTAGGTTTTGTAATATTGGTATGTCCCCCCTAAGGTTCCGCGAGGCCCCACCAAGAAAAAATTTGTTGATTAGGGTATTTACATATGAAAACAATATAAAGTTGAAACATAAAATCTACCTAAAAACACATCCATGCGCCCAAAAAAAAGGTCACACGGTTTTAAAGTAATAATTTTTTATGGGATTGTTCATATAACAATCCTTTCTGATGCCTTTTAGGAAGAAATCAATAGCCAATTTTTTACGAAACGGACTAACAAAATTTTTAAACACATCTTCAAAAACCGAAATTGCCCCCCTTAACAATCAAATTGTCCCCCTGTGGGGCCTACGCCCCACGTTGGGAAACACTGCCTTAGAGTATTCCTTGACC
Source organism: Digitonthophagus gazella (assembly GCA_036711955.1). NCBI lineage: Eukaryota > Metazoa > Arthropoda > Insecta > Coleoptera > Scarabaeidae > Digitonthophagus > Digitonthophagus gazella. The sequence goes on along the minus strand of JASCIT010000005.1, from coordinate 37,057,717 downwards.
AACGTCTAACTTGGAAATACCACATTAAAACTGAACCAAGGATATGTCAGGCTTAGATTTTATCCCCTGATTAATAGAACATCTCCTATGAAAACAGAGTGCACTCTCATCCTCTACAAAGCTCTTATTAGACCACTGGTCACCTATGCTTGCCCGGTTTGAAGTAACTCAGCAGCCTCAAATATGAAAAAGATTCAAACCCTACAGAACAAAATCCTTACGATCTCAGTGAACACCCTATAAGGAACAGTGATCATAAGGAAGGTTTATAAGGAACAGTGATCTACATGAAGACCTAAAAGTGCTGTAATACTTGGGGCTCAATTATTTAAGATAATTAAACCCCATCGCTGAACCGCCATTATTAAAAATGAACGGGGTAACGTAGCCGCCACCAGGGCAAGGTTTTTCCCCGGGAAAACCTTCCGGAAAAGCCGTGGATTCTTGCGCCAAGGCTCCTGATTCGAAATGCAAAAGTGTTGTAGGGTAGAAAATGATATAAAAAAACTACTTTATTTTTATTATCAAAACTTTAATCAAACCAGATTCAGAAAAGGGAAAATTAAACTTTATTAAATAAAACTCAAACCTAACTTTAAACGTTTATTAAGTCAATGCAAAATCTGTGTAATCTAATTAATCAAGAGGATAGCTATGCGAATTCCTAACTCACACAATTATTAACCGGGAGATTTGTCTAATAGTAAATATTTACTCAGGCTCAGAAAACTCACCCGCTTTTCCTCAACCACAAAACCCATTGGTTTGCGATTATGCCCTCAGTTTGCACTCCACGAAGATGGCGAAATTACCATAACGGAGATAAACTCCGGATGGGAGCACGCGCAAGTCTATCATGCGGACATAATCGCCGAGGAACACTCAAACTCGGACGCGAAATCTGAACCCGCGAAAAACCGTCGATGTGTTGAATAGCTTCTCAAAGCATATCCAACACATTTTCGCGAAGAAGAAAAATCTTCTTGACTCGAAGAGAACCCCGGGAAGAGAGAGCGATTCAAGCCCAAAACTTCCCTTTAAAAGCACGCGTTTCTTTTGTAAAGTTGGTGGGAGAATATCTTCAGACTTTCTTTTTCTACTAAGTAAAATTCCAACGCGTAGGTCAAGATAAATTTATTCAAAGGTTCGGCTGACTCGAGTTTAACAACTTCCAAAAACAACCCTTAGTTAAACTCTTTTACCTGCCAAGAGGCACTTTTAAAAATGACATTCTTATTGCTTGAATTTATTACTTTTTTGCAAGGACAGAGTCCTTTCTACCTGACGAAGTGAAAACACAAAATACAAAACTAAAATTTAATTTAAAAAAAAGATCTTTAAGTTTAACCCGTAATAATTGAATCAACCGAATAATCCGAATTATTACAGTGCCAACTATTGGTGAGTTTAGTAAGAACATAACCAAAAAGTTCTATAACAACATCAACACGTGCTTTAGTACGGTTTTGCATAAAGTGGGAATCTACTAAATCCACACGCGCCTAAAGAGGAAGCTTCCTCAAGACCTGATTTCATCTGATACAGAGTGTAATAATTCGGATTATTCGGTTGATTCAATTATTACGGGTTAAATTTAAAAATCTTTTTTTTAAATTAAATTTTAGTTTTGTAGTTTGTGTTTTAACTTCAAGTCAGGTAGAAAGGACTCTGTCCTTGCAAAAAAAGTAATAAATTCAAGCAATAAGAATGTCATTTTTAAAAGTGCCTTTTAGCAGGTAGTAGATTTTAACACGAGGGTTGTTTTTAGAAATTGTTAAAGTACGTGCAAGGATTTTGTTTAGTAGAAAAAGAAAGTCTAAGGATATTCTCCCCACCAACTTTACAAAAAACGCGTGTTTTTAAAAGGGAAGTTTTGGGCTTGAATCGCTCTCTCTTCCCGGGGTTCTCTTCGAGTCAAGAAGATTTTTCTTCTTCGCGAAAATGTGTTGGATATGCTTTGAGAAGCTATTCAACACATCGACGGTTTTTCGCGGGTTCAGATTTCGCGTCCGAGTTTGAGTTTTCCTCGGCGGTTATGTCCGCATGATAGACTTGCGCGTGCTCCCATCCGGAGTTTATCTCCGTTATGGTAATTTCGCCATCTTCGTGGAGTGCAGACTGAGGGCATAATCGCAAACCAACGGGTTTTGTGGTTGAGGAAAAGCGGGTGAGTTTTCTGAGCCTGAGTAAATATTTACTATTAGACAAATCTCTCCGGTTAATAATTATTTGAGTTAGGAATTCGCATAGCTATCCTCTTGATTAATTAGATTAATAAAGTTTTGCATTTTTCTCAATAAACTTTTGAAGCTAGGTTTGAGTTTTATTTAATAAAGTTTAATTTTCCCTTTTCTGAATCTGGTTTGATTAAAGTTTTGATAATAAAAATAAAGTAGTTTTTTTTTATATCACTTTCTACCCTGCAACACTTTTGCATTTCGAATCAAGAGCCTTGGCGCAAGAATCCACGGCTTTTCCGGAAGGTTTTCCCGGGGAAAAACCTTGCGCTGGTGGCGGCTACGTTACCCCGTTCATTTTTAATAATGGCGGTTCAGCGATGGGGTTTAATTATCTTAAATAATTGAGCCCCAAGTTCTACAAGAGTAATAGCTATCCACATTGAAACCAGTGTGGAAATCTTATAATATTTGTGTCTAACTTAGTAAATTCAATAATTAGTTACCAATTTTCATTAATTTCTTTTTTTAATGAAAAATTTCTCTTTGTGAAAATGAGAGCTTTCTTGCAAAGAAAACATAGGGAAGGATAGTTATTGCTATGAGCTTTTACTCGGGTCGACATTAGTATTCTATGAATATAAAAACTTTCTAGATTAAATTTCTGTGCTAAAATCGAACCATTTGATTCGATTATCTAAATGAAGTCAAAAGACCTCCGGGAAACTTTTCCATTACTTCATTATCCGAAAAGCAAACAAAGATAACGCCAAAGATAATTCCACAGTAAATAATAAAATAATCTAGTTTATATTTTTTGTATTTCGAGAGAAACAACAATAAAAAGCTTCTATTTATTAAAACCAAACATTCTGCACTAAAATGAATATTCCACGAGTATAAAACCTTTTTTAGGCAATATTTCGCAGTTGGTGCTAACCATTCCACTCGTTACATTCCAATTGGCTTCCAGTTAAATAATTTATTTTGCAGTGGTCGCCTGCAGTTCCCGCTGCGTTATTTATTTAGCTTTCGTTTTTATAATGCAACGATTTTCACGAGTAGGTACTTTTAACTTTTAATCTCGAGGTACTAAATCCAGTGTGTTATTAAAGAAATTAGCATACATTTTCCATTTTCTACCATATTCTTAACAATTGTAACGTTGATAAAACATCAAAGCACTAGGATAATAAACCTTTACGTTAAAAACCACCATATTCTCAGTTTATTACTCCAACCATCACATCGTATGTTAAAGTAGCAAGTACATTTACGATTTCAAAATGTCTCGGGTCGTTTTATGGTAGCGTGTTTTGTGTTTAAACACTTTCACTCTACAATTAGCGGGGAAATAAAACCTCTTATGGAAATATTGTTCCTTACTAGAAAGAATTATCTAGATATTTTTTATGCTTTATTACAAATGTGGTGATAACAATTTCATTTCTTATAAAAATGAAATTTAATATTACCTAAACTTTTGAATTAAAATAAATTTATCCTTTCTCTACAACAAAGCATAATGAGAATCCTTTGAAAATCTACACGGGAATATTTCAATGAAAGGCAGCGTACCTTGTATCATAACGTTATTTATAATGACACCGTTCATAACAAAAGGGGCTAAAATTCAATTTGCCGGCTTTCCTTAATCCAATCAATTTCAACCCGAAAGCACAAGCGTAACCTTGCATAAATCGCTAACTAATATAGCAGTTAACGTTAATATATCAAAGCTGATACATTTGGGAATGTATTCGCATTTGTGTAGTTTGCTTGTAACTCGATTAGAACCGTCAAATCTAGTATTAAGTCGTAATGTTGATCCCTTAGTATGAAACAGGAAACCAGGATGTATCCTGGGAAATCATTAAATTCGAACCAAATTCCTACAAACCGAACTAATATTCGAAACTAAGGCTATTCCATTTGAATTTTAATCCGATTTTTGTACATAATAAACGTTTTTTCTAATAATTTCTTACTGATTTTTATATATTTATGCTTATATTTTAATTTTTATATTTTTAATAATTTATGTTAGTTCAATATTTTGCATACAAATAACAGTAATAAACATCACTCAATTTATAATGAGATTTAAAATTATGGATATCGATGTGTCACATATATCCTTTATACTTTATGGTTTGCGGTTTTGATTTTGTGGCATTTCATAACTACGTTGGAACCCAGATCAATGTAGACACAATGAAAAGCTTCCGTTTGATAACTACTTCCATTGTTTAATTTATTAACCGTTCATTTATTCGAAAAACCAACAAAACCGAATTCACATAATTTAAACATTCCGTTCAGTACGAATATTTATTAATTTACCAAAAAATATCAAAAAATTTTAACTAATTTCAAAATTAGGGTTGAAACGAATATTTCTAGTCTATGTTGATAGTTAAATAAATAAAAACTTGTTTTTAAAAGTTTTTACTGAAGAGACTTATTGGTACTTGACTACCCGGGATTCGATTTGAAATATCGACCTATGCAACGAAAACTATCGTAAGTCAAAAATGGTGATTTTGAAAAATTTGAAAAGAAAACAGAATTAATTGCTATTCTTCTATGGTGAATCCTTTCGGAATCCTCTATAAGATATCTATAGCAACCAAGTAGAAAATTTTTGCCTAGAAAATTTTATTTCTTAAAATGCAATCGGTGCAAAACCTTTAAACACTTATATCTGACGCAGTTATATCAAAAATGACTTACAATAGTTTTCGTTGCATAGGTCGATATGGCATTTTGAGGGTCGTTGCAGTTTTTGGGTTATAATCGATTAATATCGAGAATACAAAAAAATGTTTATAATAAAAGATATTCGTAGTTAAAAATGGAATAACTTTTATTTGAAATAATTTTTCCTACCTCAATTAGTTTTTGGGTTAGATGGATCCAAAGTTGAAATATGGGATTTTGCGGTTGTTCCAGTTTTTGGATTATAACTCCGATAATATCGAAAATAGAAAAGAATATTTAAAATAAGAAATGTTCGCGGTTAGAAATGGAATATCTTTTATTTGAAATATATTTTCCGAACTCGATTAGTTTTTGAGTTAGATGAAGCCAAAGTTGAAATATGACATTTGGGGGTTGTTCCACTTTTTGGGATATAACTCCATTAATATCGAGAATAGGAAAAAAATGTTTAAAACAAGAAATGTTCGCGGTTAAAAATTGGATAACTTCTATTTGAAATATTTTATCCTAACTCGATTAGTTTTTGAGTTAGATGGAGGCAAAGTTGAAATATGGCATTTTACGATTGTTCCAGTTCTTGTATTATAACTCCGTTAATATCGAAAATAGGAAAAAATATTTATAAGAGAAGATGTTAATAGTTAAAAATGAAATAACTTTTATTTGAATTATTTTTTCATAACTCGATTAGTTTTTGAGTTAGATGGAGCCAAAGTTGAAATATACCATATTAGGATTGTTCCAATTTTTGGGTTATAACCACGTTAATATCGAAAATAAGAAAAAATATTTACAACAAAAGATATTAAGAGCTAAAAATGGAATAACTTTTATTTGAATTATTTTTTCCTAATTCGATTAGTTTTTGAGTTAGATGGAGCCAAAGTTGAAATATGCCATTTTAAGATTGTTCCAGTTTTTGGGTTATAACTCCGTTACTATTAAGAATAGAAAAAAATATTTATAACAAAGATATACGCAATTAAAGATGAAATAACTTTTATTTCAAATATTTTTTCCTGATTCCTTTAGTTTTTGAGTTAGATGGAGTCAAAGTTGAAATATGCCATTTTGGGATTGTTCCAGTTTTTGGGTTAATATCGGGAATAGAACTCCGTTAATATCGGGAGTAGACAAAAATATTTATAACAAAAGATGTTCGTAGTTAAAAATGTTCAAACTTTTATTTGAAATAATTTTTCCTAACTCGATTAGTTTTTCAGTTAAATGGAGTCAAAGTTGAAATATGGCATTTTGGAATTGTTCCAGTTTTTGGATTATAACTCAGTTAATATCGAGAATAGGAAAAAATATTTATAACAAAAGATGTTTGCAATTAGAAATAGAATAACTTTTATTAAAAATATTCTTTCCTTACTTGATTAGTTTTTGAGTTACATGGAGCCACAATTGAAATATGGCATTTAGGGGTTGTTCCTCTTTTTAGGTTATAACTCTGTTAATATCGAGAATAGGAAAAATTGTTTATAACAAAATATGTTCGTAGTTAAAAATGGAATAACTTTTATTTGAAATATTTTTTCCAAACTCGATTAGTTTTTGAGTTAGATTGAGCCAAAGTTGAAATATGGCATTTTGGGATTGTTCCAGTTTTTGGATTATAACTTCATGAATATCGAGAATAGAAAAAAATGTTTAAAACAAGAAATATTCGCGGTTAAAAATGGAATAACTTTTATTTGAAATATCTTTTCCTAGCTCGATTAGTTTTTGAGTTAGATGGAGTCAAAGTTGAAATATGGCATTTTGGGGTTGTTCCAATTTTTGGGCTATAACTCCGTTTATATCGAGAATTGAAAAAAGTAGTTAAAACAAGAAATGTTCGCGATTAAAAATGAAATAGCTTTTATTTGAAACATTTTTCCTAATTCAATTAGTTTCTGAGTTAGATGGAGCTAAAGTTGAAATATGCTATTTTGGGGTTCTTCCAGTTTTTGGGTTATAACTCCATTAATATCGAGAATAGGAAAAAATATTTATAACAAAAGATCTTTGCAATTAAAAACGAAATAACTTTTATTTGAAACATTTTTCCCTAGCTCGCTTAGTTTTTGAGTTAGATGGAGCCAAAGTTGAAATATGGCATTTTAAAATTGTTCCAGTTTTTGGGTTATAACCACGTTAATATCGAGAATAGGAAAAGATATTTATAACAAAAGATCTTTGCAATTAAAAGCGAAATAGCTTTTATTTGATACATTTTTTCCTAGCTCGCTTAGTTTTTGAGTTAGATGGAGCCAAAGTTGAAATATGGCATTTTGGGGTTGTTCCAGTTTTTACGTCATAACCACGTTAATATCGAAAATAGGAAAAAATATTTATAACAAAAGATATTAATAGTTAAAAATGCAATAACTTTTATTTGAATTATTTTTTCCTAATTCGATTAGTTTTTAAGTTAGATGGAGCCAAAGTTGAAATATGACATTTTGGGATTGTTCCAGTACTTGGATTGTAACTCCATTAATATCGAAAATAGAAAAAAATGTTTATAACAGAAGCTGTTAGCAATTAAAAATGGAATAACTTTTATCAGAATTATTTTTTTTTAACTTGATTAGTTTTTGAGCTAGATGTAGCCAAAGTTGAAATATGCAATTTTTTGTTTTGTTGTTGTTCCAGTTTTCGATCCTTCAAAAACTTCTGGTTTTTATTTGTTTAATAATTTCGAAATGATATGAGAAAATGACAACAATTGTTCCTTGCTATTATTATTTACAAACCTTACCAAAATAATTTCTCAGAATATAAAATCTCACATACAGCGTAAAATGCTCAAATGTTTGCTCAAATTTAACCGTTTGGGTAGCACGAGCCACTTTCGCGCTCTTCAGATTTAGCGTTGAGAAAAGCCAAGGACTGACTTTCTTTGATTCGTAACCAAACAAGCGCTGTCGCGCTCTTCGGCTTTTTTGACACATAATCGACGGAGCGTGATTGCGCTCTTTGAAGCTCTTCGAACGTGTTTTTTTCAAATCCCACTGGTACGCAAACTGTAAAATCAACCAACAATCAGGCTGGACGTTTAAAAAGAGCTTGCATATCATAACTTTTATAACATAAAACTAATTAACTTAAAATTAAAAAAATACATATTATAAAATTACCTCATCCTACCCATCTAACCGTGATAATGTAGGATAACATTTAATGTCGTTTTTGATCGGCTTTGATGGCGTGAACAACAAAGCTTCGAGCGTGAATATTGCATCGAAAACGATGTCACACGGTCGAGAGTGCGCAAATATGTGGGGGGAAAGCACACACGCAACGTCAACATGTCCAGCTTCCGCTGAAGGAAGCGTTACCATGACATCGTCATGCGTTGCGGAAATCGACTGACGTTGGTGTAGTTCAGAAGCCACGAAGACCACTTGTTACGCTACACACGATTTCGAATAACCTCAGCCTTATTACTTTGGTTACCACGACTTTTCAACACACACTTCAGTGAATATTTTAGGTAGAAAATTTATCATAAGAAAAAATATATGTCGAAGAAAGGAGGATTTTATATGAAAATATGAAGTAATTTTGAAGAAAAGGATCATTCGTTAAATTTAAAAGAATGATTAAGAATAATTATTTAAAATCGTATTTGATAGTCATAATTTTACCCCTGATGATGCACTCTATGTGTGAATAGTGAAAATGTAAACGAAGAGATCTACAATATACTCCGTAGTATTTATAGGAAAACTTAAAACTTTAATGAGTTACAGTTGAATCGAGTTGAATGTATGATCCATATTACCAATTTGTTGAACCTAAGGAAACTGATGATGTACTTTACTGGTTTTATTGACTAGCTTTCTTAAAAGTTTTCGGCTATTCTAATCCAAAAAGCTGAACTTTGAATTCCTATATCAACACTATCATCTTCATCATCAGAAAGTTGTGCAAAATCAGCAGAATATGAAGTACTTGGTTTTGGTTGTTGTTCCGACTTACTACATTCGTATTTGATTTTCCAGTTGGGTACGTAATCTTTCCAGCTCTTTCAGTTGTCAATCTGTATCGTCTTTTATGATGAATGAACGAAAAAGTTTTAACAGATCTTTCAGTTTCAGCCAATGAAACTGGTGCAGTTAAAATTCTTACAGCAGGTTTAGATAAAGACTTTGTACCACAGTCCTCTCCACCAAAAACTGGAGATGTAGAGTGGATACAACTCCACAGGAGACTTTTGGACCATAAATTGTGCTTTGAGTGGTAATTTGCTAAATCTGTCATAACATTTTTAAGGGAATCGACTTTCATATCGGTGGTTACTTTATATATGAATTCCATCCCGTCAATTTGTTGTTCTTGAGTGAGGTTTGAACCTTGATTGAATGGATCTAGTAATGCAGTTGCAAAATGGAGTGGCTTCAAAGCACGTTCGCTCCTCTTTTCAAATAAGTTCAAAATATTGGCAATATAGTCTTCATTCAAGTTCATGTCACTTCCGGAAAGATTTTCTCTTAAATTTACTTCAACATTTGACACATATTCACAAACTTTGTGAGCAATACAGTCTTGTGTTTGAAATTTATCTAAAACTTCTACAATTGGTTTCAATATTTGAATAATCGCCTCAATTTTAGGGCAAAATATTAAGTCATCTAATAAATTTCTTTTCATATGTACAGATAGTAATCCAGATGATTCTTCTTTTACAGCTAGATGATGAAGTGACATTTTTTATTTTTTTAAGGATTCGAGGCAGGCGAAAGAACTACCCCAACGTGTTACCCGTATATACTTGTAAGGGTATATCCTGTAGGTATATGCCAGGTATATACCCAAGTTTTATTTATCTACCCGTTAGGTATTTGCCCATCGCTGGCTACAATAACCATAAAATTTAGCATTATTCCTAAACGTTGCCTAAACACTTCTATTGAAACAAAATAGTTGAACTTTTTTAAAATACTAGAGTTACTGCTACGGTTATGATTAGAGTCTTTAAGTTTAACATCCTAAACCCACCATAATAAATCTAAAATGATCTAAAATTTTTAGTTAAATAAATAAAGCAACACAAAAAACATGCAGCCATCTATTGAAAAGTAGCCAACGAACACAGACTAAGCCTTTAAATCGAACATTATTTAGAATAACAGCAGCCTGTAATAATTTCATAAATTTATATTTACTTCTCACAAGATGGGGCTTCAAACACTATTTTCAAAATGTAAAGTTCATAAGAAATGAAATTATCTAAAAAACAACTTATATTTTCGCAATTTATACAATTAGTGTAGTATTTAAAATTAAAAAAAATATATATATAATTGAATATAATTACCTAACAAAAAATAAAATTTCCCCACAAAAAAATAAAATCATCTAACAAGATTAATAGCTACTTCAAGGTGAAATCGTCACGAAATTTACTTCGCTAAACATCGTAATTGATATCATTCCTATTTTGAAAATTGTTTATCACATTCGGTCCTCATATCTGCAATTTGTGACCTGAGGTTACTAAAATTGTTTCCGAAAAAAGGTTATAAGTAAAAGTAATTGCGTAAAAGTTACAATTCCATCGAAATGTATTTTGTGTTAATTCTCCTTGGGGTATTATGTTTACAAATTTTATACGTGAAAAAATGGAAGTACAGGTCAATGGAAAATATTCCCGGTCCACCACCAAATATATTAATAGGAAATATGGGATTAATGAAGGGAAATATAGAAGGTAAAATATGAAAATTCAATTTCCTAAAATATGATAATATTATAGATATGTTTTATAATTTTCTAGATATGTTTTACAACATTATCTCATTAAATAAAACATTTGGAAAATTTGTAAAAATATGGTCGAGCCCAATGACCCCAAAAATAATTATATCAGATCCAGAAGTAGCACAAAAAGTGTTAAATTCTTCATTGAGTAAATCAACTCTTTATAACCACATGTTTCCTTTTTTGGGAAATGGGTTAGTGACATCACCAGGTAATTCTAATAATTCTGTTTTTTATTAAATTACCCTTTATAAACAGTCACCATTTATATAATATTATAGTTGATTTATGGAAGAAAGATAGAAAATTAACAAACCTCGCATTTAACACGAAGTTAATGGATATTTACAACGTTGCTTTTGAATATCATGGAAATGAATTAGTATCTGTTTTAAATGACAAAACTGGGTTAAAATCTGTAAATATAGTACCGTTTATAGATTTGTATGCTTTGGACGTAATATGTGGTATTTACTACGAAAAAAACTCTTATTTATTTAATATAAACATTTAAATTAATTAAATTTTTTAGAAACTATGATGGGTGTTAGAACACACATTTTAAAATCTGGTGATATGGAATACTTAAACGCCAGATCTACATTTTTAACCATAGTTATGAACCGAACTTATTCTTTTTATAAGGGATACGATTTCTTATTTAATCTAACCGGAGAATATCGATTAAGAAAACGTTGCGAAGAAGTTTTAAGAAATTTCTCAAAGTATCTTATAGCGGAATATATGAAAAACAATAAAATCCAATCTGAAGATGATTTCAAAAACGTTTTTGAACTTATTGTGGAAGCTGGTTTAACAGAAGATAGATTAATTGATCATGTTAACACATTTATAGTTGCTGTATGTAAATTTACCATATTTTAGGAGGTATATTTATTATAATAAGATCTTTTTAAATATAGGGTCAAGATACTCCAGCTTCAACTATAGCATACGCCTTGTATGAAATCGCCCATAAACCAGAAATTCAACAAAAAGTTCTTGATGAATCCATAAATATTTTAGGACGAGATAAAAACGTAACAATCACGAGAAATGATATGCATCAAATGGTTTACTTAGAAGCTGTAATAAAAGAAGCTCTTAGACACTACCCCGCAGTTCCAATGGTTGAAAGAACTTTAGACGAAGATTTAAATATCCATGAAGGTATTGTACCAGCAGGTACTGATGCTACAATAAATATTTACGCTATGCAACACGATGAAGAATTTTTTGAGGAACCAAATAAATTTATTCCGGAAAGATTTTTACCGGAAAATATTTCTAAAGTCAATTTAAATGGATTTTTGCCATTTTCAAAAGGATCTAGGGATTGTATTGGAAAAACTTTTGCTATGTACCAAATGAAATCTGCCATTTCAAAAGTTGTAAGAAATTTTGAATTGTTTCCAGCTGATCCTCCAGTTAAACTTGTACTCACCTCTGAGTTTGTTATGAAATCTTCTACTGGTAATAAAATACAACTTAAACCACGGTTGTTATAAAGTAAATTTGTATTTACGATATTATATTTACTTACATTAAAAAAATTACAATCAAAAATTATCTTTCTTATTAAGTTATTCTGTACATGAAGGTTTGCAGGTATCATTTTCCGCTTTAGCACACTCTTGTAACTCCTCAAAGAAGTAATATCCATTAGGACAGTTAAAAATTTGAGGTTTTCCATCTACACATCTGTATGATTTTTTACAATCGGTTGGATGAGCAATTAATGGAGAGTATAAATCTTGTTTACACATTGAATTTGGATCGCAAGCTGATGTACCATCTATAATTACAATTTTTTAATTTTATTACTATTATTATTATTTTATTTTATTTTATTTATTTTTTTTGTTTGTGTAATCAATTTATATCTTGCATAATACTTACATTCATTTTCCGAACATACTTTACATACAACTTTCCCTTTAGGTTCGCAAGCTTGTAAATCATAGTCAAAATATTTTCCGGGTGGACAGTTATAAATTTTAGGTTTACCATTCTCGCATAAGAAAGATTTCGAACAATCTAATGGATGAACGTTAAAATGTGTACTGGTAAATCCGGATTGTGAACAGTCTATGTTACATTTCTTTGTGGAAACTACAAATATAAAATTTCATAATTTTTAAAGAGTTAAGTGATTTAAAAAGTAAAATAATTTCTAAACAAATAAAATAATTTCTAAACAAAAAATAATTTCTAAAAAAAAAATCTTACCTAAATTTCCAAAAAATGCTACAATTAAAACAGCACAGATGTATAATTTCATTTTAATATTTTGTATTTACACTAGCAATAAGTAAACAACTTATGGTATAAATTATTATGTGCAATTTGACTTATATTTGTATGTAGTGATTTATCTGATAAAATTTGATAAGAAATTCGACATTGTAAACATTTTATGAAATAGTTATCAACTAATGGGATAGACATGTAACTATTCCATTTAATGTTCTTCTAATTGTTTTTAATTTTTTTCTAGAAAGAGTTTAACAAAGGAATTTAAAGTTCAATTATAAACACTTCACATTTGATATTTGTAACATTTACTTTCAGTAGTTTAATAAACAAGCAATTAGAGGTTTTAACAAGATAATTAATCGAATCATTGATCATAAAAGCGCAACGTCACAGATCAAGTATCTTAAACTTTTTCCAACTAAATTTTTAGAGGTAGCTTTTATATGATTTTTCTTTCTTACGACCGACTATTAACACAATAGATTTGAAAAAGAAAATTTTATTTTATTAACAGCACAGATCAAGAATTATTTATTGTGGGTTTAGGATGTTAAACTTAACCGCAACAGTAGCAGTAATTTTAATTGTAAAGGAATTGGTTCAACTGTAAAGGATGCAGATTTTACAATAGCCTAGTTTAGGGAGATGTTTAGATTTTAAAATTTAAATATTTAGCCAATAAAATCTTGAGGAATCTATCTAACATTTTAAAACGTTTATGATCATTGGCATTCCCCCTTTTTCGCTTATAATTCATTTAGTATCTAAGAATTCGGATTCGGTTACGATGAATAAGAAAAAAATAGTTCTTGGTGTAGCAAGAGAAGTTTTGTTTGTAACTGCAGCTATTGTTGTGGTGATTTTTCAGAAGATATATGAACCGAAATCTAGAGTTAGAACCCAACCTATCTAAACCTAAATCATGACATGGAGGGTCATTTCTCGATCTTAATAAAAGATGTGTTACGTAAAGAACATCCCGACCAATTTTTCAAATATACAAGAATGTCATTTCCGGCATTTACAGTGACTTCAAGCCAAACTCGGACACTGGAGTAATAATGGTTTCTTATTAAAAAATATTCAAACTAAAACAGCTAGATGAAAAAGTAAATTGATTTTCAGTAGTTTATTAACTGCATATTCAAAAAATAAAGACGAAACAGAAACATTTATTCACTGTAATAAAAAAATACAAAAATAAACGAAAACACCACAAAAACTAGGCACAAGCCAAATACGGACAGCAAACAAAATTTATAAAACATTTATGTTTCTAATAACTAATATTTAGTATGGAGGCCTTTGTTCTTTATGACCATTTTAAGATGGTTAAGCATTGAGTGCACCAATTTTTCGTAAAAACTTAGTGAAATTTTCTCCTATTCTTCCAACAAGGCGCTCTTCAGTTCAGTTTTACTAGAAACCTCATGTTCCCGAACCTTGATATCCAAATAATTCCATAAATTTTCAATGGGATTTGTGTCTGGACTTTGGGGTGGCGTTTCCATTACATGAGGGCAATTATATAAGAGCCAAGAACGTACCTTTTACGCTTTGTGTTTCGGATCGTTGTCTTGGTAGAATAGCCAGTCGCATCCAAGAGATAGTTTATATTTAAATACGCATGTTTGTTTATTATTCCTTCAATAAAATGCAAACAGCCTGGCCCAGCAACTGAAAATGATCCCCACACCATCACCGATCTGCCACCATGTTTTACCATTGGTCTTAAATTTTTTAAATGCAACTCTTTATTTTTTTCTCCATACATATGGCTTACTATCTGACCCAAATAAGTTGTATTTACTTTCATCAGTAAATAGAACGGTTTTCCAAAAAGAATAATCTTTATATTCGTGTTCTTTTGCAAATGTTAATCTGATGTTTTGATTCTTTTTACTGATTAACGGTTTTCTTCTCGCCTTTCTACCATGTAAATTAGCATTACGTAGCATGTTTGTAATGGTTGACGCAATAGTTTTCTTCCCTAATTCACATTTGAGTAACTGTAATAGTAACAGAGGACTAATCACCAATTTGGTACTTCGGCTGCAAGATCCTCAATTTGAGGTCAACAAACAAGCATCTTTGTGGCAGTTTTGCCTTTAATTTCGGTTCTTTTCTTATTTTCCCACCGCCGATATTGTTCTTCCTTATATTTCTAGGCTTGGGTTCACGGGGAGTGACATTGTTGCCCTCGATGCGAAGCCTGTTTGTTGTCCTCAAATTGAGGATCTTACAGCCGAAGCACCAAATTGGTGATTAGTCCTCTGACTATGTTCCCTTTTTGTGTTGAAACTTTTCCAAGTCTGTTATTTTGTACTATCGTTCCATTGTTAGCAAAATGCAAGTTTGATAGTAATTCTTCAAACCGATTGCGGGGCATTGTGCTGCACGGCAATGAAAAATTATATACAGGATCCGTTGACCAACATTTCTTTAGCGGTGTTTGTACTAAGCCCATCCATCATCCATCCATCATCAATGCAATAATTTTTTTAATTTCTTCATAAGTGGTGAGATTTCATTTTTTTTATCCAGTCTTTTTATGTTCAAGTAATTTCTGCTCTGCATATCTATTATTTCTGTGACTAAAAAACTTGTTACTGTATCATTCAAGAATAGCGAAATAACTTCACCAGGGTTAATGTCAAACGGCAAATCCAATAAAAAGTCCTACTATCGAAGCCGTTCCATTGGATATTTTCCAATGAATTATTAGCTGTTTCAATTTCTCTTCTTCGTCGAAAATCAGTCCTTCTAGTAATTCTTCAATATCTTCACCTGCATATGATTCATCAGTATCCAAGCTTGAACTCGACAAAATTCTATTTCTAACTTCTAAAACTCAACCTTTTCATCAACATTTTGGAGATAAAAAATTATTGATGTGTGTTTCAGAAAACACATGAAGACACATCTCTTCGCTATCACCCTTGGTACACAACGTGTTAAACGTTACACCCACTCCTACGGTTATAGCTACGGCCTTCAAGTTTGACATTCTAAACCAGTGTTTCCCAACGTGGGGCCCACGTCCCACAGGGGGGCAATTTGATTGTTGAGGGAGGCAATTTCGGTTTTTCATTGTAGTTTCGAAAATTCACTTACTCTGTTTGGTCAACAATTTCCTAAGTGGTTTCTTCCTAAAAGGTATAATTTAAGTTTCTTATGTGAAGAATTCCATTTTGTAATATTAAAAATTCTCACTTTCAAAACGCGCGACCTTTTTTTGGACATCGATTGTGTTCCATGGCATTTTTTAGAAAGATTGAATATTTCAAGTTTACATTGCTTTTATATGTAAACAGTCAAATGAACAGATTTTTACTTTGTGGGGCCTCGCGGAACCTTAGGGGGGGGGCATAAGAATATTTGAAAACATACGATGGGACATGGCACAAAAAAGGTTGGAAAACACTGTTCTAAACCCATCATTACAGTTGAATAACTACTTTAACTGTAACTATTGCAACACTGTTTCTGTTAAAAATTTATCATATTTCAATTTTGATTATAACTATAAACAATTACCATTTTTAGACTTCTCGGGTTTTCTTTAATTTGCCATATAATCACTCCAAATACATAAACATTAACGATCAGAATCGAATATTTATGTGCTCGGACGTGTTCGAAAGGAAGAAATATGTGCCTTGAGTAATATCTTGACATGGTCGTTTGTCATTCCTTAATCCAATCTGCGCAGAAAGTTATATCGTTTTAACGCAATCGAATTACGAAACAATAACGAAAAAAAAAACGGGTAAAACATTCCTCGTCCGTTTTTTATTCCCCACTGATTTAATAACGCGTCTCATTCAAATATGAGACGGAGGTAAATTTAAGCGATTAGAAAACTAAATGTTTACTTTACGCGATAAATCCAAGAAAACCTGTTCGCTTATAAAACCGACTTGATAGATAATCTGGAATTTTTAATTCTAATCTTAAACGCAATTTGTCCTGGCAAAAAGAGAAAATCGAGTTTAATAGCAAAGCGGTTTGTGCGTATATGCGAACTGGGTCAATTATTGTTAAAAGTGTCAAGTTTGATTTAGCACCGGACCGGGAATAACGATGGTTTTTCCGTTCTAAAACGTTCGGTTACGTTGGTGCTTTTTTACATCGCCATTCACGTCAAGAAACCGCAAGCGGCATGAATGAATTGGCGTTTCGATGTTGGAAAACGTTAATTTAATTTTTACCATTGTTACGCAATAAATCACAAATCGATTTTATTTTATCTATTTAATCTCTCCACCTTTATTTTTGTTGTGTTGTATAAAAGAATTATTAACAGAAATGATATGTTAATTTTCAATCCTTTTTTATATCTAATTGTTTTAAAATTGAATAAGAAACGAGTTTCATTTAAGAAAAATAATGGATTAAGACTAAGGTGACCAGATTTTTAGGTGGGCAAAGCGGGACAACTAAGATTCTATTTCCTACGTTGTTTCCTACTGTGATTTTTTGTAATGCCCAATATTTAAGCTTTTCCTTATCAATATATTTTTTTACTAATGACACTTCATTAAAAAGATTATTTTCGGAGATATTATTATTTGGAAATTTTTGAGAAACATAATCAAATGATTTTTGCACATCGTTTCAATTAAGTTCTGGCCATCTAAAATAATATTCAATTTTACTATTCTGGTTCTTTGGAAAAAATTATCTGATTGTAAGGAAAAATCTAATTGTAAGGAAAAAATCCAAGCTAAAAAATTGCAAAAGACGATTTCTCAAAAGGATGTTGCTAGATTTTTAAAATCTTAAGGTTCGAAAAATAGTTTTTTGATATATTGGATATTAGACTGAATTTTTAAAGAACGAGATGTTATTTCAGAAAGTTAAAGTTGTAAAATTGAATATTGCTTTTATCGCTGAATCCAAATTCGTATTTCAATTAACATCTTGACTTTGACTTCATCGTAAACCAAAAACAACAAGATTTCAAGGTTTTGAATTCTTGTTTTTGGTAGATTACGATGAATTCTCAAGTCTTACGAAGGATTTTCTTAGAGACTTAGGTTTTTTTAGAAATGTAGGGTTTCCACATTCCTAATTTGGATTCACAATCTAAAAATAATATTTAATTTTATTATTTTGGCTTTTTGGAAAAATTTACCTGATTGTAAGGAAAAAATTATCTGATTGTAAGAAAAAAATCCAAGCTAAAAAATTACAAAAGACGATTTCTCAAAAGGAAGTTGCTAGATCTTCAAAATCTTAAGGTTCGAAAAATAGTTTTTTGATATATTGGATATTAGACTGGATTTTTAAAGTACGAGATGTTATTTCAGAAAGTTAAAGTTGTAAAATTGAATATTGCTTTTATCGCTGGATCCAAATTCGCATTTCAATTAACATCTTGACTTTGACTTCATCGTAAACCAAAAATAACAAGATTTCAAGCTTTTGAATTCTTGTTTTTGGTAGATTACGATGAATTCTCAAGTCTTACGAAGGATTTTCTTAGAGATTTAGGTTTTTTTTAGAAATGTAGGGTTTCCACATTTCTAATTTGGATTCACCATCTAAAAATAATATTCAACTTTACTATTCTGGCTTTTTGGAAAAATTTACCTGATTGTAAGGAAAGAATTATCTGCTTGTAAGGAAAAAATCCAAGCTAAAGAATTACAAAAGACGATTTCTTCAAAGGATGTTGTTAAATTTTTAAAATCTTAAGATTCAAAAAGTAGATTTTTAATAGATTGGATTTTTAATATACAAGATGTTATTCTGGAAAATCACTTTTTTGGTTTTCTGGAATAATTTATCAAGTTGTAAGGAAAAAACCAAGTCTAGAAGTACTAAAGCTCCGATTTTTCCAAAGAACTTTTTCAGATTTTTGAAACCTTAAGGTGTAAAAACACCTTAATGTGGTCCGGTCCTCCAAATAATCTTTGCAGTTACTATAAAACTATAAAATAATTTATTGTACCCTGCTCTTCGAGCTGATTTATACTATTGCGGATACTAAACGGTAGAAAATTATTTTCTAAACTTTCTTGATAGTATAATATATTAAAGTAGTTAGCTAGCAGCGCCACTTTAAAGGAGGGCGCCGCAGGCGCCTAGCTCTTTTTTTAATAGTTTTTTTGGAAATCGCTTTCCGGACGATTCAATGGTTTTACGTCATTCTGTCGACCATTATCTTCACCTCCCCGACGATTTTGAGGGGTCCGTGACCGATTTCAGAAAAACGGCCCTGAAAATCGAACGATGTTGCGGTAGCCCTAATTGAAATTAAAATTCTCGATCGTCCGCCTGTCATTTTAGTTAATTTTCGAACGCACTTTTTGTCCAAAAAGCCACCGGCTCCGCGACTCTGCTTCCGGCTAACTTTCTGAACGGCTTTATAACGCAACGTTATATGCGAATCGGGGCTCCTTTGGACCCGAAACGGCCGATTTAACCCCTAAACGAAGTTACCGTTTTCCGTCATTTTCGATTTGGACCGATAAAACAGTTGGTTCAATTTTCATAAACGTAATTTATTATTCGAACAACGCTAATGCCACATGAAATGTCAAAACGATCGGTTTATTAATAATTATCAAATATTTAATTTATGCAGAGCAGAAATTCGAATAAATTTCACTGAAAACTAATTAAATTCTTGAAAATATCACCAAACATTTAAGAAAATTTGTAAAAATTCCACCAAAGCTACTAAAATTTTTAAAATTCCACCAAAAACTTATAAAATTTGTTAAAATTCCACCAAAGCTATCAAAATTTTGAATAATTCCACCAAAACCTGCTGAACTTTAAAAAAATATACTAAAATTAAGATTAATTTCGTCAAGAATTGATTAGATTCTTAAAAATTTCACAAAAATAAAAAAATTACAATAAAAATTCCACAAAAGTTAGTTAAATTGAATATAATTTCACCAAAAATTATTAAATTTGGAGACAATTTTACTAAAAACTTAGTGAATTCTTTAAAAATTCCACCCAAAATCAATAAAATTGGTAAAAATTCCACAAAGAACTTGCTATATTCGTAAAACTTCCACCAAAGTTACCAACATTTTTAACAATTCCCCCAAAAGCGTACTAAATTTTTTCAATTCTCCACCAAAGCTACAAAAATGTTGAATAATTCCACCAAAAACTTATTGATTTTTAAAAACTACCACCAAAAGCGTACCAAATTCATAAAAATTCTACTAAAATTACCAATATTTTTAACAATTCCACCAAAAATGATTAAAGTTAATAAAAATTCCATCAAAGTTATCAACTTTTTTAACAATTCCACCAAAAATATACTGAATTTTATAAAAATTCCACCAAAAATTAATAAAATTGGAAAAATTTCACTAAAAACTTACTAAATTCGTAAAAATTTCATAAAAAAACACTGAATTTTTTAAAAATTCCATCAAAAATGAATAAAATTCGCAAATATTCCACCAGTGTTATCAAAATCTTTGATAATTCCACCAAAAATATACTGAATTTTTAAAAATTCCACCAAAAATTAATACAATTTGCAAAAATTTCACCAAAAACTTACCAAATTCATAAGAATTTTACCAAAAACACTGACTTTTTTTGATTCCACCAGAAATGAATAAAATTCGCAAAAATTCCAATAATGTTATCAAAATTTTTGATAATTTCACCAAAAACAAACTGAATTTTTTAAAAATTCCACCAAAAACTTACTAAATTCATAAGAATTTTACCAAGAACACTGAATTTTTTAATATTCCACCAGAGATGAATAAAATTCGCAAAAATTCCACCAAAGCTGTTAAAATATTTAACAACCACACCCAAAACTTACTGAATTTTTTTTATTCCGCCAAAAACTTACAAAAATCCTAAAAATTACACCGAAATTGTCAACATTTTTAACAATTCTACCAAAAACTTACCAAATTTTTTAAATATTCCACCAAAATGTCCAAATTCTTTTAAAACTCCGCCAAAAATCAATCAAATTAGAACCAATTTCATTAAAAATGAACTAAAACCTTGAACATTCCATCAAAAACTTAGTAAATTCATAAAAATTCCACCAAAGTTACTAAAATTTTTAATAATTCTACCAAAAACTTACTAAATTTTTTAAAAATTCCACCAAAATGTCCAAATTCTTTTAAAATTCCACCAAAAATCAATCAAATTAGAACCAATTTCATTAAAAATGAACTAATACCTTGAACATTCCATCAAAAACTTAGTAAATTTATAAAAATTCCACCAAAGTTACTAAAATCTTTAATAATTCCACCAAAAACTTACCAATTTTTTTAAAAATTCCACAAAAATGTCCAAATTCTTTTAAAATTCCACCAAAAATCAATCAAATTAGAAACAATTTCATTAAGAATTAACTAAAACCTTGAAAATTCCATCAAAAACTTAGTAAATTCATAAAAATTCCACCAAAGTTACTAAAATTTTTAATATTTCTACCAAAAATAATGAATTTTTTTAAAATTCCACCAAAAACTTACAAAATTTGTAAAAATTCCACCAAAAATTTATCAATTTTTTTTTTTAATTCCACCAAAAACTTGCTAAATTCGTAAAGCTTCCACCAAAGTTACCAAAATGTTGATCAATTCAACCAAAAACAACAAATTTTTTTTTAGAAAAATACTAAAAATAAAACTAAACTAGTTGACATATTAAATTATTAACTTCATTTGCTACTCTGATTGCTGATATTTCATCATTTAAAGCTTTATAACGTGCTGAAAAAGAGCAGCTTGATTTTGTAGAAACTCTAGCCAAATTTTTGAATATTCTCTTTCAAAAAACTTTTCTAAAATTGTAGGACATTTGTCCTGTGATAGAAAGTAGGATTTTAAAGGATCATACATCTTCAAAATTCTTTCGATAGCTGGCAGAAGAACTAACCAACTCGTTTTACTGTATCCAAGTATTTTCTGATATTCAACTTCATCAACAAAAGCAATATGTTAGTCGTCGTAACCCGTAGGATTCTTAGAACGCAAAGCAATGATTTTCATAAATATAAAATTCCACTTAATTCTAAAAGTCGGGACTTTTGAAAAACATCGCGGGACGCGGGACAAATTTTCAAAAATCGGGACTGTCCCGCCAAAAGCGAGACGTCTGGTCACTTTAATTAAGACGTAATACTTTATTTGTGATCTTCATGACGCATTTTTAATAATTATGAGTATACATACAATAGAGAAAAGTTTCCTATTTTAACTCTAAATAAATAGACTTATAAATCAATCTTTAAATCAACCTTTAAAGCAATTCATTACAACAATGGATACTATACCCTACGAGTTTTTAATTAACAATGTCCATACAAGGCGTTACGAATCGGGAAAGAATTTCCTAGAATCGTAATGTTCCAATTTCAACACTAAAGGTAATCCAAATAAATCGTTCAGGTGCGTACGGTGAGTAATGCAAAAAAAAGTATAAATTTAAAATCGGCGCACACTTTCACCTCAGCTCTCATGTAAAATGTAAAAAGTCATAGAGAGTTGTCAGAAGATATACTGAAAGATCTAGAATCGGTTCGTTACCGAACTCTACCAGGATTTACTTGCAAGTGACGCGATACCCAAGAGTCTTTCTTGAGAGATAATGAATAAAATCGCTCTCGAATCTGTTCGATTTTAACCGCACCTCGAATTGAGTGGAAACTTACGCAATCCATAATGTTCAAGATTTGTTTACAAACGAGGCGATAGTGTACGTTTATTGCTTTGAAAAACCCAGAGAAATTAAATTAACGGCTGGTTAGGGTACTTGTTACGTGGATAATTGCACTTGTACGTTTTAAACTATAGTAATTAAACTTAGTAATTAATGGGTAAAAGGTTTAAAGCAAATGTAATTAAAAAAAAATAATTTTAAATAAAATCATTAAATATATTTGCAAACTTTTTTATTTAAGCATTATTAGAACAACCAGCATGTACAGGCCAATCACAAACTTTCAACTCGAAATTAAAATGCAATCCTGGGGGACATTCCTCGGTAGAAATTGTATTTTCATGGCACACACAATATTTGTTGCAATCAAAATGAGGTAAGAGTACAAGTTGAGATCCAATGGTTTCCGGACATCGACTATAAACACATTCAAAAGTTTCAGGATCAGCTGGTCGAATTTCAATGTCTTGATCTGGTTCAATTTCTGGCACAAAACACTCAACATCGCACTTTGTATCATCGGGAGTTTTACACACTTGTAAATCAGCAAAGAAATATTGATTTTGCGGACACGTGTAAATTTTAGCTTCGCCGTTTTGGCATCTGAAAGATTTAGTACAGTCTGTTGGGTGTCGTCTGAATCTAACATCCGAAGATGAACCACAAATTATTTTGGTGTTACATTCTGAAGTTGATTCTGTAAAAAAATAGATTTATATTAATAAATAAAAAACTTTTTTTAATATAAATAAATAAGAAATTTTTTTTTAAATAAATAAATAAGAAATTTTTTTAAAATAAATAAACAAGAATTTTTTTAAAATAAATAAATAAGAATTTTTTTAAAAATAAATAAATAAGAAATTTTTTTAAATAAATAAATAAGAAATAGTTTTTCTTACCAGATGTGACAACCAAGGTTGTATAACAAGAAATAAGTAAAATAAATGAAATGAGCTTCATAGTTGTGACTACACAAGTTTCTATAATAAATTTTGCGGTAATATCGCAAATTGTAAGCTTAATATACCTGCGATCGGTTAGATATTAGATAATGATAAAATAGTAAATAAAGAACACCATTAAGTGCTCTATTAATTAGTAAGATGCAATTATGATTAGATCTGTTTTTAAAAAATTCTAGATCTTTTAAAAGATAATACTTTAATTTAATGACATATAATTCAAAAAATAATGCAATAATATTATTTATGTTTATATTTCACTACAATGGAATTTGTCTAATGAGATTGAATTAAACCTTTGAAGTAAATTTAATTTATTAATTTGATATTAATAAATTTTATTAATTTAATTGAAAAGTTAATTGTAAATTACAAAATTTAATTGGTTTTAGCCATTTCATGCTCATTTCTCTCTCGGAAAATATAATGGATATCAAAATTGCTGAATTAAAAGACACATATTATCTAGGGCAGGGGTGGGCAACTTTTTGTATACTGAGAGCCGGATTAAGGGTTACTTTTCGTACGTGGACCGGATTAAAAATTAACAAATTTTTGTTACTTATATTTACTAACAAATTTATACTAATTAATAAAGTTAGTGTTTAGATCCCCCAGATTTCCCACTTTCCGTGATACAACTCCCCAGAAAGCAGGAAATTTGGGATCGAATCTCACAATCAGTGCAGTAATGAGACATTTTTTTTCTCTAATGCATTAGAGGTAAAAACCTTTCTTAATTTTTTTCTTTCTTTTAAAAAATAATAATTTTGAAAACAAAAATTATTTATTATTCTTTCTAAAGGTCTAGGGGGCCAGATTAGACCCTCACGCGGGCCTTAGGTTGTCCACCGTTAATCTAGGACAGTGATGGCGAACCTTTTTGAGAAGTGGGTAAAATTTTGGGAATTGTATTTATTTAGTGCTTCATCGTGGGTCACTACTTTAAAATCACTTGTAGAAAAGGATGGTCATTACTTGAATCTTTCTAAAAAAAGTCATGGGACACAGTTGACGACTAAAAAAAAAGGTCATGATGCACAAATGGACATTTTTCTGTATTCTGAAATCGCTTCATAGCCGGCCCTTTGTGGGTCACTTAAAAGGTTTGTGTGAGTCACTGTCTAACCCGCGGGTCATAGGTTCGCCATCACTGATCTAGGACATTGATGGCGAACCTTTTTGAGAAGTGGGTAAAATTTTATTGATTGTATTTCTTTAGTGCTTCCTCGTGGGTCACAAATTTCAAATCACTTGGAAAAGAGGGAGGTCAATACTTGAATCTTTCTAAAAAAAGTCATGGGACACAAGTAAACATTTTTCTATATTATAAAATCGCCTCATATCCGACCCTGTTTGTGGGCCACTTAAAAGGTTTGTTAAAAGGGTCATAGGTTCGCCATCATTTAAATTAAAAAAAAATTAATCTAGAGCCAAATATTCATTTTATTGCTTACGCGGACGATCTTGCGCTTGTAATTACATACAAAGATAGCACTCTTCTACGAGAAAACGCTAATTATGCGATTCAAAGGGTCACAGAAGAACTTGATAGAATGGGACTTCAAGTAGCACCAGAAAAAACAGAAATCGTATTACTACAAGGAAGAAGAAAACTAAAAGAAATACAATTAAAAATAAACGAAAATGAGATAAGGAGTGCCAAGAAGGCAAAATATCTCGGGGTCTACTTAGAATTAGACAAAGATATGAAAATGACGGAACATATAAAGGAAATTTGCAAGAAAGCAAACGTCATGATAAATAACTTATCGAAAATTATGCCAAACATCAGAGGACCCAAAGAAAAGAAAAGGAAACTCCTTGCTTCTACTGTTCTTTCGGTCATTTTGTATGCCGCTCCGACATGGAGTAGAGCTCTAAATTATAAATACTGTTTAAATATGCTTTCCTCAATTAATAGAAGATTAGGAATCAGGATATCTTCTGGATATAGAACGGTTTCTACGGTGGGTATTGAAGTGGTGGCTCGTCTACCGCCCATTGACCTATTAATTGAGGAAAGATGTAACCTATACAGTAGAGGTAAGGAACATAAAAAACTATATAGAGAAGAATTATTGGAAAAATGGAACAGAAGATGGAATCACGGAATTAAATGGACCAACGTATTAATCAAAGATTTAAAAAAATCGTTTGAAAGAACATGGGGCGAATTAAATTACTACCTAACACAATTTTGACGGGTCATGGAATTTTTTGTAGTTATTTGTTCAAAATAAAAAAGAAGGAGAATGAATTTTGTTGGTTTTGTGAAGAAATAGATAATCCAGAACATACGTTTTTTATATGTAATAATTTTGCCGAGGAAAGAAATATTTGTCGTAATAAAATCGGAAAAAATATCGAAAAAGAAAACATAATAGATATAATGCTAGAAAAACAAGAGCACTGGAGAGCCGTAGATGAAATGGTAACAAACATTATGAAAAAAAAAAGGAAAAGCATGAAAGAGAACTAGAAAATAGAAGAAGAAATGTACAGTAGACCCCGAAAATTACATTTATATACCTCTGAAGTTATACCTTGATGGGTGGTTCCGGAGGCGGAGAGGAAAGGGTTTTAGTTGGTCGATGTATTCAAGATGAGTACATCAACCCAACACAAGGTGGTCATCGATACGAATCACTTAGATAGTGATTCGGACCACTAGTCTGTCAACAGATTTCCTAAACCCCTCCATAAAAAAAAAAATGTCGGATTTGAAACCACCAGAAATCGAATTTATTTACTTAAAAGAGGCAAACAAAGCACACCATTCTCTTTTTTAGATGGTGCAGTTTGAATATGAAAAAGCGTATCATGAATATGACCATTCATACTAGTTCACAGGCGACAAGGTTCGGTCTAAAAGTAGTAAGTGTCCCACGATAACGAAAGGAAATCAAACCAACCCACCTTAATCTTATAATTTGACACTTTAGGAATTGATTACTATTTACAAGAGATGGGACCAAAGCCGAATAATTACTCGGTATTCGGCTTATTCGGCTTCATTTGCAATATTCGGGTTTCGGCCGAATATTGAATTTATTTACCGAATATTCGGTTGTCTATATGACTGTGCTAAGTTTTAATACATTCGAAGAATATATTAAATGACCATACAATGGATTTTTGCACATTTGTCAATTCGTTACTTTTTTTTGTACATGTTTCCTGCTTTAGAGAACAGTTGTTCACTGAAAACTGTACTTGATGGGGTTGACAAGTGCACTTCTACCAGTTTATTCATTTTTGGGTATTTCAAGCTCTGTTGTTTCTACCAAACAAACGGAAATTGTTCTCTCTTTAGAAATTCCTCAGACAAGTAACCGTCCAGTTCAATTGCTACTCTATTTCTAGGAGTGCAGTCATTAACGGCCTTACTAGATGTGGCACTATACTTTATAGCAGTGCCAAAATGCAAAATTACTTCGATTTAAATGTTTGCCTGTTGTACAGGACTGAATATTTCTGTTTCTATTCATCTTATCACTATCATCGCTCGTTGTATCATCGCTACTACTGCTTCCGGAGTTTAACTCTCTTCCAAGTGCTTTCAAAAAGAGTATCCTTATAGCGGATATGATTTTCCCTCTCTATTTCTTTGAATCTCATTTTCACGCCATTCAACAAAGATCGAATATTCGGTTCAAATTTAGCCGAATGTTCGATATTCGGGTCAATTACTATTCGTCACATCGCCACCTTTTATTAATATAAGTTGATTAGGTTAAGTTTATTGGTAAGAACGCGGAAGTAGGTATACAGGGTTTGGGATGGAAATAGGTTGGAGCAGTTCGGAATTGTTATTAAGGCCGGTTCAGACGAAGCCAGTAGTTTAGTCAAGTGGTCGAGTAATTTATTACTTGACCAATTTGAACACATTCATTTTAGTCGAGTCAATTAGCATAGTCGAGATAACGGTTGAGTTTAGTAAATAAAAGTTTATCTATTTTTCTGGGCGAGTATCAACTCCCACCCTAGACTCCACTGACTCGCACGTCAAGTAAACACGTGTGGACAGGCACCTCAAATAAATAATAAATTCCGTCCTGTGTGAGCTGAAGATCTTATTTCGGAAATTAATTAATATTTAATATTATTATTAATTATAAAAATGACAAGGTGGTCGGAAGAGACAACTTTTAAATTCGTGGAAGAATACATAAAACATGAATCCCTATGGGAGGTAAGAAAGAAAGAGTACAAAAATAAACAGAAACGACAAGCAGCTTATTTAAAAATTGAAGAAGTTATGGGTATGGAAGGTTTTGAGCAAAAAGAAATTGTTCAAAAAATAAAAAATATAAGATCAACCAAGAAAAAAGAAAATAATGAATTCTAAAAAATTTGTAGCTGCCACTTCTGATTTGTATAAACCGTCATTGAAATGGTTTAAGATTTTTTTACAAATTTACGTTTTGGTCGTTGCATTTCTTCCAGACATATGGTTTCAGTTTCGTCTATAACCAGTTTTCAAACTGATCGTAGACCACGTTTTAGCAGCTGCTTTTTCGATTCATTTTAATACTGACTGCACGATATCTTGGTAAGATATACAAATCCACACTAATTTTAAAATCACTGTACTTGCCCTGGCACTAATTAATTCGACTAAACACTGACCGCGTGTAAACGACTATTTTGTCTCGACTTAATTTGACAAACTATACTAAATTACTTGTCTCGTGCGAACTGAAGATTTACTCGACTGTATTAGTTTACTATACTAAACTACTAGCTTCGTCTGAACCGGCCTTTAGGAGAAGAGAGTTAGTCGAATAAAGACGAAAGTTGAGGAGTTGAGTTTAGTCATGTAACGACGAAAGACGAATAATGGTGTTTAATGTTTATTTTTCAATAAGGTACAGAAAAGTACAATATATCATCACAAAAAAAACAAAATTACAATTCAAGATTTATAATTTTATTTAAGGAATTTTGCTTTAAGGAATAAAGCAGCAGGGAAAACTCCTTCCTTTAGACATTTGTTTATTATCTTACGCAACAATTTGGAAATGTTTATGTCGATTGATTTTAGTAGTGGTACTGTTATATCGGATAGGGTATAAATTAAATACCCAGTATTACACTTGAATGTAAAGTAGGCATACACGGTATATTATTTAATTGCTCAGTAAAAAACTAGCCGCTCAGTATTAATATAAATATTCAGTACGGAAACTAAATGACCATTAAAAATGTTAAATGCAGAGTCAATATACTAAACGCTCAGTAAAAATCCTAAATGTTCAGTACAAATCTTAACTGTTTAGTAATTATACCAAATAATCAGTAAAAAATCGAAACTACTTTAAAAAAAATAATATGCTCATACCCAACATAACTTGAACAAATTTAAAAAATCGTACTGAGGCTATTTCTGGAAATTCAGAAAAAAATTTTAAATAGAAATACATTAATCCATCTATTTTATGCTAAACAAATCAAATTTATCGTAGCTGTTTCCAAAAAAATTTAAAAAATTCCCAATCATCGACGATTTTTGCCCGAACCCAAAAAAATTTGAACAAATTTGAAAAATCGTACTGAGCTTATTTAAGAAAATTTTGAAAAGGTTTTTTAAATAGAAATACATTAGCATATCTATTTTATGTTAAACAAATCGAATTTACTGTAGCTTTTTCCTAAAAAATTAAAAAAATTCCCAGTCATCAATGATTTTTTACCAAATTCAAAATAACCTGAAAATTTTTAAAAAATCGCACTGAGCTTATTTATGAAAATTTTGAAAAGATTTTTGGAATATGAATACATTAAAGTATCTATTTTATGTTAAACAAATTAAATTTACTGTAGCTGTTTCCAAAAAAATTAAAAAAAATCTCTGAGTCATCGATAATTTTCGCCCGAATTTAGTATAATTTGAAGAATTTTGAAAAATCGCTCAGAGTTTATTTATGAAAATATTTAAAAGATGTTTGAAATAGGAATATATTAAAGCATCTATTTTATATAAAACAAATCAAATTAATTATAGCTGTTCCTAAAAAAAAAAAAAACAGTCTTCGACAATTTTTACCCAAACTAAACATAACTTGAACAAATTAAAAAAATCGTGCTGAGTTTACTTATGAAAATTTTGAAAAGATTTTTTAAATAGAAATACATTATAGCATCTATTTGATGCTAAATAAATCAAATTCATTGCAACTGTTCTCAGAAAAAAAAAAAATCACAAAGTCATCGATGATTTTCGCCCGAATTCAATATAACTTGAACAAATTTGAAAAATCGTACTGAGCTTATTTATGAAAATTTTGAAAAGATTTTTTGACTAGAAATAGGTTAAAGTATCTAATTTATGTTAAAAAAATCAAATTAATTGTAGTTGTTCCCAAAAAAATTTAAAAAATTCCCAAAGTCATCGATAATTTTTGCCTGAAAAAAAAAACAGTTTCTTCGTGTTAACTTTCTCTTTCATCACTCTCGTAATGAGGTATTTCATTCATTTTTAATCTAAAATTTTGATGAACAATTTTGAAGTTAGATTAACACACGGCGAGTACTGTAAACGGTGATCTCCGATGTCAGTGTTGCCAACCAGTTAAAGCAGCGCCTCACATTTACTGATCTACTTAATACCCATTAAGCAATCGTAATTCTTTACTGGGAGTTATTGAATTTCATACTATGCTTTATATGTTTAACATTTCGAATATTTTACTGAGCATTTTTTGTTTTTATACTTAACATATTTAAAATTAAATACTGAACGTTTAGTATTTTTTACTGAGCAATAAGGTATAAAAATACTGAACATTTAAATGCGATCCTATTGGATATACCTTTCGTATTTTTCATGTTCAAAGCTTGTATAATATTTATGACTTCCTGCTCATCTATTTGTTCAAAGTGTTCTAGTCTTGCTGTAATTTTTAACGGTGTTATAGTTTTCTCAATGTTGGGAGAGGACTGATTTTATATGGATGACACTTCGGTAGAAAATTAAGACGAGTAAAGACGAAATATTGTAAAGACGAGAGGAGCAAAGACGAAAGAAGTGTAACGACGTTAGAAGTGTAAAAAAAAGCTAGGCTAATTAAGGCATAGAACGACGAATAACTGTATACTTTATTTTTGTTAAATATATTCGTTTATATTGTTTTACAAAAAAATCAAGCCTTATTACCAAAAATCAAACCCCTAGACACAGCCAATTTCCTACAATACTTTGAAAGTTTTTCCTATGGGGTAGCATCTAAAAAAATAATACATTTCACCACGAGGAGAAAAATACAAGTTCATCTTTCTCTTCGTGAAGCAATTTATCTTCTCTTCAATAGTACATCAAACCACGAGTTTATCAAAACAAACCCTTCCTTTAACCTACTAGAACCCAAGCAAAACTTTGATAAAGTTGAAAAATTTATAATTCGGTTATTTTATTATGTAGAGCTAATACAGTTAATTATATTACATTAATCAATGATCATATTAAAATGGTGTGCTTTATTTGCTTTGTTCAAATAAATAAATTGAAGTTTTAGTAGGTTCATACTAAATATTTATTAGCTTCATATTTCTAAGTCACATTAAAAATAGGTATAATTAAATGGACTCCTGTAGTACGTGCAAAATCATTCAATACTTATTATCACAAAAAATTAATCATAAAATCTTCATATTTATTGAAAAATGGTATTCATTTTTTTTAGTTTCGAAAGAATGTACAAAATTTACTTTCACCAAAACCATTTTTAGAAATGTCATAACTGTAATTATCATTGATTGAATGTCAATAAAAATCTCGAGTGTTTAGGAACATTTTAAAGTGAATGAATTTCAAGTGTATTGAGTATAAAATTATATGAATTAATTTAATTACATTAAATGACGTTAAAAAGACGTCAACAGTTATTTGGTATTGAATAATAAACATAGAGTTTTAAACATAAAAAATCCAGTCAGTAATAATAAAGCATTAACATAAAATTTTAATATAATTTGGTACAGGAAAAACTATGGAGAACGAAATTAAAAAGTTATTTAAAATTTAACATATTAACATCCCAATTAATTCAAGTCAATAATTATATATATTAAAACATTTCATTATTGCACAAAAACCACGCCCGATGATTACATAAAAAATATCGTTAAAAATCGAAAGCGTTCGTACGAACGGCCTTCGACGGAGAGCAAGAGTTCGTCATGATGTGGTTCAAGTCAGCCACGCTGTCCTACTTCTTCAGCTAGGTATTCGCGGTCAAAAGAAAGGTACGCCTACGGCCCCTCCGTTTTCTATTAAACTCCTAGACTAAGGAATTTCGTCCGTTTCCGTTTTACCTTAAAAATTAAATAACTCCAATTAACAAAGACCAACAGACCAACCCAACTCTGAAACTTGATCAAGGTACAATCTCAAGAACTTATCCAACCGCTTTTTATGAGGTCAAGGAAACTGGTCCTTTAATTGTTGTCTTCATGCCATTCCAAAAAAAGGCTACACTGTCCGGTAAACTTACATAATGGAGTTGGTAAATGCCCTTGTGGTAAATTAAAAATTGAAAAGAATCGAACAATTAAAAATTGCCTGTATATCATGTGAATTACGTCATAATGATGAATCATTTTCTCCATTTCTAAATTACTGGGTGTATAATTTTCTTGTTAAATGCAATAAATCAATAATATATAGTTAATTAGGTAAGCCTTTTAGTTAGTATATTACAAAACTCAACTTTCAAAAAATGTAATAAAATATTTAGGGAATTAAATTGCTCACGTAATACAAACCGAATCGACATGTAGAAAATATAGGACCACTTTTCACGGTCTATTTAGAATTAAACGTAGTATATGACTTTCTCAATAAAGATAGAACCTTCACCTTGTAAAATCCCAAGGTGCTTTAAAAGTAATTATTGATCTCTATCTATTAGACTGAAAATAAAATTCTGCATATTCAATTCTGCTTAAATTAATTCGGCATATTTTCGACAATGCAAGAAAATTTCTGATGTTAAATTATCGACCAAGTGTAAGGTGACCAGATTTTTAGGTTGGCAAAGCGGGACAACTAAGATTTTATTTCCTACTTTGCTTCCTACTGTAATTTTTTGTAATGCCCAATATTTAAGCTTTTCCTTATCAATATATTTTTCTACTAATGACACTTCATTAAAAAGATCATTTTCGGAAATATTATTATTTGGAAATTTTTGAGAAACACAATCAAATGATTTTTGCACATCGTTTCAATTAAGTTCTGGTCATCTAAAATAATATTCAATTTTTACTATTCTGGCTTTTTGAAAAAATTTATCTGATTGTAAGGAAAAATCTAATTGTAAGGAAAAAATCCAAGCTAAAAAATTGCAAAAGACGATTTCTCAAAAGAATATTGCTAGACTTTTAAAATCTTAAGGTTCGAAAAATAGTTTTTTGATATATTAGATATTAGACTGGATTTTTAAAGTACAAGATGTTATTTCAGAAAGTTAAAGTTGTAAAATTGAATATTGCTTTTATCGCTGGATCCAAATTAGTATTTCAATTAATATCTTGCTTTTTTGACTTCATCGTAAACCAAAAATAACAAGATTTCAAGCTTTTGAATTCTTGTTTTTGGTAAATTACGATGAATTCTCAAGTCTTACGGAGGATTTTCTTGGAGATTTAGGTTTTTTTTAGAAATGTAGGGTTTCCACATTTCTAATTTGGATTCACCATCTAAAAATAATATTTGACTTTACTATTCTGGCTTTTTGAAAAAATTTACCTGATTGTAAGGAAAAAATTATCTGATCGTAAGGAAAAAGTTATCTGATTGTAAGGAAAAAATCCAAGCTAAAAAATTACAAAAGACGATTTCTTCAAAGGATGTTAGATTTTTAAAATCTTAAGATTCAAAAAATAGATTTTCAATAGATTGGATTTTTAATATACAAGATGTTATTCTGGAAAATCACTTTTTTGGTTTTCTGGAATAATTTATCAAGTTGTAAGGAAAAAACCAAGTCTAAAAGTACTAAAGCTCCGATTTTTCCAAAGAACTTTTTCAGATTTTTGAAACTTTAATGTGTAAAGACACCTTAATGTGGTCTGGTCTTCCAAATAATCTTTGCAGTTATTTATAAAATTTGTTAAAATTCCACCAAAGCTATCAAAATTTTTAACAATTCCACCAAAAACCTGCTGAATTAAAAAAAAATATACTAAAATTAAGATTAATTTCGTCAAGAATTGATTGGATTCTTAAAAATTTTAGAAAAATAAAAAAGTGAAAATAAGAATTCCACAAAAGTTAGTTAAATTGAATATAATATCACCAAAAATTATTAAATTTGGAGACAATTCTACTAAAAACTTAGTGAATTCTTTAAAAATCCCACCCAAAATCAATAAAATTGGTAAATATTCCACGAAAAACTTACTATATTCGTAAAAATTCTACCAAAGTTACCAACATTTTTAACAATTTCACCAAAAACGTACTAAATTTTTTCAATTTTCCACCAAAGCTACAAAAATCTTGAATAATTCCACCAAAAACTTACTGATTTTTAAAAACCACCACCAAAAACTTACCAAATTCATAAAAATTCTACTAAAATTACCAATATTCTTAACAATTCCACCAAAAATGATTAAAGTTAATAAAAATTCCATCAAAGTTGTCAACTATTTTAACAATTTTATCAAAAACATACTGAATTTTATAAAAATTCCACTAAAAATTAATAAAATTGGAAAAATTTCACTAAAAACTTACTAAATTCGTAAAAATTCCATAAAAAAACACTGAATTTTTTAAAAATTCCATCAAAAATGATTAAAATTCGCAAAAATTCCACCCGTGTTAACAAAATTTTTGGTAATTCCACCAAGAACATACTGAATTTTTTAAAAATTCCACCAAAAATTAATACAATTTGCAAAAATTCCACCAGAAACTTACTAAATTTATAAGAATTTTACCAAAAACACTGATGTTTATTGGTAAAAATTCCACTGAAAACTTACTGTATTCGTAAAAATTCCACCAAAGTTACCAACATTTTTAACAATTCCGCCAAAAGCGTACTAAATTTTTTCAATTTTCCACCAAAGCTACAAAAATGTTGAATAATTCCATCAAAAACTTACTGATTTTTAAAAAATAGCACCAGAAACTTACCAAATTCATAAAGATTCTAATAAAATTACCAATATTTTTAACAATTCCACTGAAAATGATTAAAGTTAATAAAAACTCCACCAAAGTTACCAACTTTTTAACAATTCCATCAAAAACATACTGAATTTTATAAAAATTCCACCAAAAATTAATAAAATTGGAGAAATTTCACTAAAAACTTACTAAATTCGTAAAAATTCCATAAAAAACCACTGATTTTTTAAAAGATTCCATCTAAAATGAATATAATTCGCAAAAATTCCATCAATGTTATCAAAATTTTTGGTAATTCCACCAAAAATATACTGAATTTTTTAAAAATTCCACCAAAAATTAATACAATTTGCAAAAATTCCACCAGAAACTTACTAAATTTATAAGAATTTTACCAAAAACACTGATTTTTTTTATTCCACCAGAAATGAATAAAATTCGCAAAAATTCCACCAAAGCTATTAAAATATTCAACAACTACACCCAAAACTTACTGAATTTTTTTTGATTCCACCAGAAACTTGCAAAAATCCTAAAAATTTCACCGAAATTGTCAACATTTTTAACAATTCTACTAAAAACTTACCAATTTTTTTAAAAATTCCACCAAAACGTCCAATTTCTTTTAAAATTCCACCAAAAATCAATTAAATTAGAAACAATTTCATTAAAAATTAACTAAAACCTTGAAAATTCCATCAAAAACTTAGTAAATTCATAAAAATTCCACCAAAGTTACTAAAATTTTTAATAATTCCACCAAAAGTATACTGAATTTTTTAAAAATTCCACCAAAAATTAATACAATTTGCAAAAATTCCACCAAAAACTTACTAAATTCATAAGAATCTTACCAAAAACACTGTTTTTCTTTATTCCACCAGAAATGAATAAAATTCGCAAAAATTCCACCAAAGCTATTAAAATATTTAACAACTACACCCAAAACTTAATGAATTTTTTTTATTCCACCGAGAACTTACAAAAATCCTAAAAATTACACCGAAATTGTCAACATTTTTAACAATTCTACTAAAAACTTACCAAATTTTTTAAAAATTCCACCAAAATGTCCAAGTTCTTTTAAAATTCCACCAAAAATCAATCAAATTAGAAACAATTTCATTAAAAATTAACTAAAACCTTGAAAATTCCATCAAAAACTTAGTAAATTCATAAAAATTCCACCAAAGTTACTAAAATTTTTAATAATTCCACCAAAAATATACTGAATTTTTTAAAAATTCCACCAAAAATTAATACAATTTGCAAAAATTCCACCAAAAACTTACTAAATTCATAAGAATTTTACCAAAAACACTGTTTTTCTTTATTCCACCAGAAATGAATAAAATTCGCAAAAATTCCACCAAAGCTATTAAAATATTTAACAACTACACCCAAAACTTAATGAATTTTTTTTATTCCACCGAAAACTTACAAAAATCCTAAAAATTACACCGAGATTGTCAACATTTTTAACAATTCTACTAAAAACTTACCAAATTTTTTAAAAATTCCACCAAAATGTCCAAATTCTGTTAAAATTCCATCAAAAATCAATCAAATTAGAAACAATTTCATTAAAAATTAACTAAAACCTTGAAAATTCCATCAAAAACTTAGTAAATTCATAAAAATTCCACCAAAGTTGCTAAAATTTTTAATAATTCCACCAAAAATAATGAAGTTTTTTAAAATTCCACCAAAAATTAATATAATTTGCAAAAATTCCACCAAAAACTTACTAAATTTATAAGAATTTTACCAAAAACACTCATTTTTTTTTATTCCACCAGAAATGAATAAAATTCGCAAAAATTCCACCAAAGCTATTAAAATATTTAACAACTATACCCAAAACTTACTGAATTTTTTTATTCCACCAAGAACTTACAAAAATCCTAAAAATTACACCGAAATTGTCAACATTTTTAACAATTCTACTAAAAACTTACCAAAGTTTTTAAAAATTCCGCCAAAATGTCCAAGTTTTTTTAAAATTCCACCAAAAATCAATCAAATTAGAAACAATTTCATTAAAAATTAACTAAAACCTTGAAAATTCCATCAAAAACTTAGTAAATTCATAAAAATTCCACCAAAGTTACTAAAATTCTTAATAATTCCACCAAAAATATACTGAATTTTTTAAAAATTCCACCAAAAATTAATACAATTTGCAGAAATTCCACCAAAAACTTATTAAATTTATAAGAATTTTACCAAAAACACTAATTTTTTTTATTCCACCAGAAATGAATAAAATTCGCAAAAACTCCACCAAAGCTATTAAAATATTTAACAACTACACCCGAAACTTACTGAATTTTTTTTATTCCACCAAGAACTTACAAAAATCCTAAAAATTACACCGAAATTGTCAAAATTTTTAACAATTCTACTAAGAACTTACCAAATTTTTTAAAAATTCCGCCAAAATGTCCAAGTTGTTTTAAAATTCAACCAAAAATCAATCAAATTAGAAACAATTTCATTAAAAATTAACTAAAACCTTGAAAATTCCATCAAAAACTTAGTAAATTCATAAAAATTCCACCAAAGTTACTAAAATTTTTAATAATTCTACGAAAAATAATGAAGTTTTTTAAAATTCCACCAAAAAACTTACAAAATTTGTAAAAATTCTACCAAAAATTTGCCAATTGTTTTTTAAATTCCACCAAAAACTTACTAAATTCGTAAAGCTTCCACCAAAGTTACCAAAATGTTGATCAATTCAACCAAAAACAATAAATTTTTTTTTTAGAAAAATACTAAAAATAAAACTAAACTAGTTGACATATTAAATTATTAACTTCATTTTCTACTCTGATTGCCGATATTTCATCATCTTCAGTAAGCTTTATAACGTGTTGAGAAAGAGCAGCTTGATTTTGTAGAAACTCCAGTCAAATTTTTGAATATTTTTCAAAAAACTTTTCTAAAATTCTAGTACATTTGTCCTGCGATAGAAAGTAGGTTTTTAAAGGATCATACATCTTCAAAATTCTTTCGATAGATGGCAGAAGAACTAACCAACGCGTTTTACTGTATCCAAGTATTTTCTGATATTCAACTTCCTCAGCAAAAGCAATAGGTCGTCGTAACCCAGATTCTTAGAACGCAAAGCAATGATTTTCATAAATATAAAATTCCACTTAATTCTAAAAGTCGGGACTTTTGAAAAACGTCGCGGGACGCGGGACAAATTGTGAAAAATCGGGACTGTCCCGCCAAAAGCGAGACGTCTGGTCACCTTAACCAAGTGTAAAAGAATACAGTACAAGTATTTGAAGAATTTTTGGATCACCTCAATTAACTTTAATAATAAACTCATTTACGTTCTTGTACACATTACTTAACTTACTGAAATTACTTGTACCACACATAAAACGTACTTGGTCTATTTTATGTATATCTTGAATGGAGTAATAAAATGCGACCAAAAATTCGAAACGGTCTTAAGTTGTAACTGAAGCGTGTCGAATACCTATGGTAGAATATCCTAATAAAGCGTTTCCAACGAAGCCGGCTCGCCATGTTTCCAGACAAACAGGCGCCACCAATGGCATTAAATCGTTACAGTATCGGAACGCGCGCTTGCAACAGTTTAACGTCGCGACGCTACGTCATTGGCGTCGCGCAGACCTATGGCGTCCCTTTTCATACAGTTGCGCATTGCAATCGATAGCCCCCGGGGGCCTACATTCCAACCCCTTCGGAATGCGAATTAAAATTTGAATTGAAATTCTGTATTGGAAGTTAAAAAAAAAAAATTATTCCCAATCGGCAGATATTGCGTCGTATTGCGACAATTTGAGAATAGCCAAAGTATTACCCACGCGTTTTTTATTCATTTCAAAACCCGAAACATATCAACGTCGATCCGGTGAAAGGACAATTGACATACACCGGATTGCGGACTCTACTCCAGTTCAAAAGAACCACGCCTCAACCATCAAATTGGTATAAAAGCCAACGGTTACTACCGAAAAGCACAGTTACCAAAAATATCTCAAACAATCAACATGTTTAAAGTAAGTAACTTATACCACAATACCCAATAATCTCAAATTACTCTAAAATATATATTTTTTTTCGTTTAGTTTGTTGCATTCGCCACTCTTTTGGCTTTCGCCAACGCTGGAGTTCCTCTTGGTCTCCATGGATATGCTGCCCCCGCTGTAGCAACTTACAGTGCCGCTCCAGCAGTGTCTCATGCGTACATTTCCACCCCAGCTGTGGCTAAAGTAGCTGCTCCAGTAGCCTACAGCGCCCCAATTGCCAAAGTTGCCTATTCCGCCCCAACTTACTCCACCTACGCTGCCCCATCTTACTCCACCTACGCTGCTCCATCTTACTCATACGCCGCCCCAGCCATCGCCAAATACGCCCCAGCTCCAGTAACCTACTCAGCTCCAGTTGTCGCCAAATACGCCGCCCCAGTCGTAGCTAAAACCGTTGTAGCCGAACCAGTTGCCCCAGCTGCGTACGATTTCGCTTATGCCGTCAACGACCCACACACCGGAGACTCCAAAACCCAACAAGAATCCAGAAATGGAGATGTTGTCCATGGATCTTACTCTTTAGTTGAAGCTGACGGAACCAAACGTATCGTAGAATACACCGCTGATGCTCACAATGGATTCAACGCTGTCGTCCACAAAGAAGGAGAACCAATCGTTAAAGCTGTCGCCCCAGTAGCTAAAGTTGTTGCTCCAGTAGCTTACAGCGCTCCAGTAGCTAAAGTTGTCTCCCCCTACGCTTATCAAGCTCCAATTGCCAAAGTAGCTACTTATGCTGCTCCGGCTTATCATGCCCCAGCGGCTTATGCTGCTCCGGCTTATTACCATTAAATGTAAGAACGATTGGCAGTCGCCAATTGTGTCAATTGGTACTGTTGCTGAATGCGTATGATTGTTAGAAAATGAATGGTCGTAACGAATAAGTATAGTATTTATTGATACAAATCACTGCATATCACCAATGTACATAATAGCAATTTACGATGGATTTCTTTTGTATAATAATAAAGGAAGTTTATCTTAAGACATGTATTTTTTTTTCTTTTTGAAGTTATCTTAAATTTGATTTTAATTATCCTTCAACCCAATCTTTTTTAAATACTCTCAAGAAAATTATGAAAAGGGAAACCGTTTTTCAAGTGAAATGAAAGAATTAATTATTTAGTGTTTTATTATTTTTTATTACTTATGATTCATAGATAAAATAATTAGTAAAAATAATTAAAAAAAAAACTGGAAATCTATAATTTGAAAAATTTATAGGAAATAAAGAACTGTATTCCATATATTACAATTTTTGTTCCGTACTTAACTGTAAAAATTTGTGCTGCAATTTTATATTTTAAAACATGCAAAATTTTCGATTTTCATTAGTTTGGTCACATCACGCTAAAATAACTCTACTTTTCTGCCTTAAAACGAAGTTTTTACTTCACTTAAAAATAATTATAAAATATTATGTCTTCAAAAACACACAACGGTTACAATAACAACTGCAGGTTGTCAATATTCTAATAATATATCACATATCCGAGATATAAACAAGTAATTATAGCCAAATGAAATAGAAAAAAATAATTACGTGCAGTAGAGCCTCGATAATCCAAATTAATTGGGACCGATGGTTGTTCGGATTATCAAAGTGTTCGGATTATAAAACATTACTACTAAATAGCTAAAAATAGAGTATAATTTTGCAAACTCAAAACAATTATTGTAAACATAAACAATATGCACAACTAAATGAACTATGTTTATTATCTTTAAGGGCCTATACATAAGGTGATCAGACGTCCCGCTTTTGGCGGGACAGTCCCGATTTTTCACAATTTGTCCCGCGTCCCGCGACGTTTTTCAAAACCCCAACTTTTAGAATTAAGTGGAATTTTATATTTATGAAAATCATTGCTTTGCGTTCTAAGAATACTACGGGTTACGACGACTAACTTATTGCTTTTGCTGAGCAAGTTGAATATCAGAAAATACTTGGATACAGTAAAACGCGTTGGTTAGTTCTTCTGCCAGCTATCAAAAGAATTTTGAAAATGTATGATCCTTTAAAATCCTACTTTCTATCACAGGACAAATGTCCTAGAATTTTAGAAAAGTTTTTTGAAAGAGAATATTCAAAAATTTGGCTAGAGTTTCTACAAAATCAAGCTGCTCTTTTTCAGCACGTTATAAAGCTTTAAATGATGAAATATCGGCAATCAGAGTAGCAAATGAAGTTAATAATTTAATATGTTAATATCAAGAAAGTTTAGAAAATAATTTTCTACCGTTAACTAACCGCAATAGTATAAATCAGCTCGAAGAGCAGGGTACAATAAATTATTTTATAGTTTTATAGTAACTGCAAAGATTATTTGGAAAACCGGACCACATTAAGGTGTTTTTACACCTTAAGGTTTCAAAAATCTGAAAAAGTTCTTTGGAAAAATCGGAGCTTTAGTACTTCTAGACTTGGTTTTTTCCTTACAACTTGATAAATTATTCCAGAAAACCAAAAAAGTGATTTTCCAGAATAACATCTTGTATATTAAAAATCCAATCTATTGAAAATCTATTTCTTGAATCTTAAGATTTTAAAAATCTAACAACATCCTTTGAAGAAATCGTCTTTTGTAATTTTTTAGCTTGGATTTTTTCCTTACAATTAGATTTTTCCTTACAATCAGATAATTTTTTCCTTACAATCAGGTAAATTTTTCCAAAAAGCCAGAATAATAAAATTGAATATTATTTTTAGATGGTGAATCCAAATTGGAAATGTGGAAACCCTACATTTCTAAAAAAATCTATATCTCTAAGAAAATCCTTCGTAAGGCTTGAGAATTCATCGTAATCTACCAAAAACAAGAATTCAAAAGCTTGAAATCTTGTTATTTTTGGTTTACGATGAAGTCATAAAGTCAAGATGTTAATTGAAATACGAATTTGGATCCAGCGATAAAAGCAATATTCAATTTTACAACTTTAACTTTCTGAAATAACGTCTTGTACTTTAAAAATCCAGTCTAATATCCAATATATCAAAAAACTATTTTTCGAACCTTAAGGTTTTAAAAAACTAGCAACATCCTTTTGAGAAATCGTCTTTTGCAATTTTTTAGCTTGGATTTTTTCCTTGCAATTAGATTTTTCCTTACAATTAGATTTTTCCTTACAATCAGATAAATGTTTCCAAAAAGCCAGAATAATAAAATTGAATATTATTTTAGATGACCAGAACTTAATTGAAACGATGTGCAAAAATCATTTTATTGTGTTTCTCAAAAATTTCCAAATAATAATATTTCCGAAAATGATCTTTTTAATGAAGTGTCATTAGTAAAAAAATATATCGATAAGGAAAAGCTTAAATATTGGGCATTACAAAAAATCACAGTAGGAAATGCAATCTTAGTTGTCCCGCTTTGCCCACCTAAAAATCTGGTCACCTTACCTATACACAGTGTCCCAGAACTTAGTTACCAAACGCAGACCACGCATTCCAGAGCTGATTTCATGTCGATTCAATGAAAAAGTCCTTATGCAAAATTGCTTCCTAAGAGAACTAGAGCATCCTGAAGATGATGTGTCTGATCTTGTTTTTTCGAAATATCTTAATAACGATTTAGCTATCACAATGAAATTTTGAGCGTTTGTAAACTTCGAAATTCTTCATCGTTTGTTGATAAAACAATCTTTTTATTGCTATCGTAAAGGTGTTAAGCGCTACCAGGGTTCAATTCATAAGTTCTCTTAAGAAGTAATTTCAGCAAAGGACTTTTTCGTTGAATCGGCATGAAATCAGCTCTAGAATGTTAGTGTTAGCATTTGGCAGCTGAATTTTGGGACAACCTGTAGATACATATGTCAGGTTCGGTTAAAATTATCAGAAATTTTCTTCTGAACTGTTGTCTCAACCCTTTCTTTTTTTTTCGCAGCAAGATCCCGGATGCGTTTTAGTACTTGCAATTGAGTAGAATTAGACTCGGGCAGCTTTTTTGAACCATTTACAGTTTCCATTGAGTGAAATACTTTTGAATGTGAAGGGGTAAAATTA
Source organism: Digitonthophagus gazella (assembly GCA_036711955.1). Lineage (NCBI taxonomy): Eukaryota > Metazoa > Arthropoda > Insecta > Coleoptera > Scarabaeidae > Digitonthophagus > Digitonthophagus gazella. The sequence goes on along the minus strand of JASCIT010000005.1, from coordinate 37,014,947 downwards.
TTATCAATTGCTGCTATCTTCAACGTTAGCATTATCGTTGTTGCTTAGTACCGTATTGACAATTTCATCATCTTCATAAATTTCATGTCCTTGTAAATTATCGTCAGTTTCGAGCCATTCATTCACATTTTGTTCGTCACACTTCGAATTCGGGTATTCTTTGACAAGTGGTTACAATGTCTGTTGTTATATTATCCATCTGAACACTCTTGTTTTCTTTGTCGGTTTCTTTCCACAGATTATTCCAGCCATTTTTTAAATTAGCTGTTGTTAAACTTATCCATGAGTCCGCCAACATATAACAACAGAACAAAGTTCGAAATCGAAGTCTATCATCAAAACACTTTTGGTGGGTTCTAAACAAAAAAGGAGGCATACTTTAAAAATTTCATATTTTAGGAGAAAGTTGAGCAAAACCTTTTTGATATCGATTTTTAAGAGCTCTATAATGAGTGCTTTCGATTGGTATATAACTTGACCTAATCCGCCGAGATAAGTTTGTACCAAACCCTTGTAAAGTTAGCAATCAGTTTATTCACTGTTGGATAAATTAATCTATATGACATTTAGTATGGTTACTGGCAAAATAGCCAATCATACCATGCGAAATTACAGTAATGGTGAATAAACTGGCCCTAAACATGGTATCTCATTTTAACCACTTGCGCTGGCAAGAAATTTACGGCTGAGCATGCCAGGTGAGTCATTTTTCTACCTGCAACAATGGTCTGATGGCGTGCGTAACACCGTTGCGCTGGCGTTCCGGTAACAAAAGTATCTTATCTCGACATACAGTGTACGTCCAGCCACCGCAAGTGATTCAAGTTAACTGTTTCGGAAAAGCGATCACACTGTCTTCTTCCTGGTCACTAATAAGCAAGCTTTCGTATATTTTTTTAAAATTTAACTATAATTTCCTGGTCCATGGGCTGTAAAAGAGACGTCACATTTTGTGGAAAAAACATCAGTTTAAAATCCTTATTAATTGTGTTTAAACGCTCTGATTCAAGGTGAGTCGGTGCATTGTCAATAAACAACAATACTTCCCCAACTTTGCCCTTTTTCTTTCTGTATTTTTTTTAACCTCGGCTCAAAAAATCTTAGAGAACCATTCCAAGAAAATTTCGGATTCCATTCAAGCACTTTTTTGTCCTCTATAAGTGATAGAAAAACGTGACATTTTTGAAGCAACGCGGATTCTTGCTTTTGCCTATCACTAACAAGGGAAGTGAATGCATGCCACTTAAAAATTTTATTAAAATTTATATAAAATATTAATTTAATTTTTATTTATTTATTTATTTATTTTTGAGCGTTCGAATTTGTGAGAGTTTGGATTACTAGGGTTCGGATTATCGAGGTTCTACTGTATTCTGTAAATCAGGGGTGGGCAAAGTTTAATGTTCAATGATCGACGTAAATGTTTGCTGGTTAATGGCGATCGACATTTTCAGAAATAGGAAAAAAATAACGCATTGAATGGTAATTAAATGATTTATTCATATCAATATATATAATTCATTTTTTGGAAGTGGACGCATGGCATTCCATTTTATTACTGAGTTTATTAAAATTAGGTTTATATTCACTAACAATAAGACATAATCGCATAGATGCCATCAAGTGATTGTCAGTTAGATTGCTTCTAAATTTTGATTTAATGAATTTCATTTGTGAAAACGCTGCTTAGCATAAATATGTCGAACCAGAAAATGCAAATATCCTCAATTTTCATGTGCGCGTCCTTTTAAGACAATATCTGATTTTATTGTTAAAACTTCTGATTCTATGTCTGTTTAATTTAATTGGAAGTTATCAACTAAATTTGAAGAAATATCTTCGATGTCATATTCTCCAAACGGAAATGAAATAAATTCAACAATAACTTGAAAGCGACTGAGATTAGAAAAACGTCTTTCAAATTCTTGATTAAAATTTTCTATTTCACAACAAAACTGTTGAATGTTGCATTGACTACTAATTTTAATCTGTGTTTCTAAATGTGGAAAATTCTTTAAGTTATTTTGTGTATTGAACTCACTAGTTGAATAATATTTTTTCCTTTTCCTTGTAATTCTAAATTTAGTAAGTTATAATGACCCATAAAATCAGTTAGAAACGCCAACTTTTGTACCCAAAGTGGATCTTCCAGCTGTCTATATTTTTCTCCCAACGAATTTAAAAATTCTACTATTTCGGGCAATTGCTCTAAAAATCGTTCCAAAAAACATCCTCGACTAACAATAAGCCATCTAACGTTGGAAAAAAGCACTAAATCTTCATATTCCGAATCATTCTCCTCTAACTGATTACGGAACAATCGCCTTCTTAAAGTCCGCGCTCTTATAGAATTAGCAATTTTTACTGCAACATCCATAACATTGTTAACATCCAACACTTTTGCACATAAAGCGTTATTATGAATGAAGCAATGGAATGATATAAAATCGGGAAATTGTTCGTTTTGTCGACAAAGGGCTAAAAATCCATTTTTTCGGCCAACCATACAGGGTGCTCCATCGGTTGATATAGAAACCAACTTATGTAGAGGCAATTTTGTTTTTTCAGTAAATATAACAAACGTTGTAAATATGTCTTCACCTCGTGTTGTTCCTTTCATCGGAAGTATTGTTAAAAATTCCTCTTTTTTATAGTATTTATTTATAGTATTTAAAGAACTTTTGTGATCTCCTGCCGATCTCTTCGCGATCGACTGTTTGCCCACCTCTGCTGTAAATGATGTAATACAGAGTGATGAAGAGCCACTTACTTATTTAGAAATTTAATTAAAACAAAAATAATACAGGTATACAGCATCAAAAACAACAATTTTATTTTTCGTAATAAACAAGTTGCTATACCACACCCTATATTATTGAAGTGATTATGTAAGGTATTTAAAAGTATATTCACATTTTAATCTCGCAATATCAAATTAACCATCGGTGTCGTTAATATAACAATTAAGCTCTTAATATTTTAATGGCCTATTAACTGCTGTACCTACATCATACTTTTTGTGAAAGGATATTAATTAATTATCTAACGTCTAATGTAAACGCAATTTATACCACTCAATTAATTAAACTTATTAACACAGATAACATAAATAAACATTAGAAAAACCATTCATGATAATAATTTTTATTTAACGACTTTCTTAGTACGTTTTTGACAAAGCAACATACAAAACTAGTTTTTAAAACTATATTAAAACGAATAATTTATAAACCAATTTAATACATAAACAAAAACACTTACTACATCAGTAAAAAATAGATTCAGTTTTTCAAATGTGACACATTTCTCAAAATGAAGCAATACATTTTAACCGATCCACTTAAAAACTTTCTTAACAGCTCGCTACACATAAAATTCATTGCAAAAGCTGTTTGGAAAACGTTGCTCATAATTACCCTACCGAATTTCGTAAAATTAAAAAAAGTCTCGCAGCTTCCATTCCATTACCGCGATGACCCAAATAAAAATTCGACGAAATCACATTACTCCGAAATATGTACGCCTATAAGTATATCATTATGTAATCGATCGGATATATTCCGACGTTAGATTTTAGCCTTACATAATTACTACGTATTGGAATCGGAATAAATTTGACATGAATTGTATGCCCGATACCAATTTGCAAATGTTACGAACGCTGACAATGGCCCGCCAAAGAAGCGAGCTGCGACAGTGAAAGGACACCGACACTCTTTGGCCCGGGCCGTACTCCTTCCAGTAACCACACCCTCCAATCCTGATCGATATATAAACCCAGATTAATCTGTTGTATGCCGTAGTTACTAAAAATACGTTACAGTATTCAGTTGAATCAACTGGTAAATTATTAAAACCATGGTGTTCAAGGTATGTATTTTTTTATAAGATTTGAAACGTTTTTTAATACATATTTTCTTGTCACAAATTTATATTTATATTTGTCAAATTGAAATAATTAAGAATTTATTTTTAATTATTATAGTTTGTTGCATTTGCCACACTTTTGGCTTTCGCCAACGCCGGAGTTCCTCTTGGATATGCTACCCCCGCTGTAGCAACATACAGTTCTGCTCCTGCAGTGTCTCATGCTTACATCTCCACCCCAGCTGTAGCCAAAGTAGCTGCTCCAGTAGCCTACAGCGCCCCAATCGCCAAAGTAGCATACTCCGCCCCAACTTACTCTACCTACGCTGCCCCAGCTTACTCCACCTACTCTGCTCCAATCGCCAAAGTAGCATATTCTGCTCCAGCTTACTCCACATACTCTGCTCCAGCTTACTCCACATACTCCGCTCCAGCTTACTCCACATACTCCTCCCCAATTGCCAAAGTAGCCTACTCTGCCCCATCTTACTCATACGCCGCCCCAGCCATCGCCAAATACGCCCCAGCCCCAGTCACCTACTCAGCTCCAGTCGTAGCTAAATACGCTGCCCCAGTTGTAGCCAAAACTGTCGTTGCTGAACCTGACGCTCCAGCTGTTTACGATTTCGCTTATGCCGTCAACGACCCACACACCGGAGACTCCAAAACCCAACAAGAATCCAGAAATGGAGATGTTGTCCATGGATCTTACTCCTTAGTTGAAGCTGACGGAACCAAACGTATTGTAGAATACACCGCTGATGCTCACAACGGTTTCAACGCTGTCGTTCACAAGGAAGGTGAACCAGTAGTTAAAGCTGTTGCCCCAGTAGCTAAAGTTGTAGCTCCAGTAGCTTACAGCGCTCCAATTGCCAAAGTAGCTACTTATGCTGCCCCCTCATACTACCACTAAGAAGATACAGAGAAAGTATGATTTAGATCTTTTATTTTAAGATGTAACTGCTGTGTTTTAATGTTTGTTTTACGAGTAATTGTATTTATTGTTTCTGATGTATTGTTGTGTATATATACTTAAATATACAAACATTCAATTGAATCTATAGTTTTCTTATATGCTTGGGAAGATTCCGAAAACGTCTTTGCTCTTTTAGTTAGAGTTTTGCTATTTTAGACCAGATTTTTAGGTGGGCAAAGCGGGACAACTAAGATTTTATTTCCTACTTTGTTTCCTACTGTGATTTTTTTGTAATGCCCAATATTTAAGCTTTTCCTTATCAATATATTTTTTTACTAATGACACTTCATTAAAAAGATCATTTTCGGAAATATTATTATTTGGAAATTTTTGAGAAAAATCAAATGATTTTTGCACATCATTTCAATTAAGTTCTAGTCATCTAAAATAATATTCAATTTTACTATTCTGGCTTTTTGGAAAAATTTATCTGATTGTAAGAAAAAATCTAATAGTAAGGAAAAAATCTAGTAGTAAGGAAGAAATCTAATAGTAAGGAAAAAATCCAAGCTAAAAAATTGCAAAAGACGATTTCTCAAAAGGATGTTGCTAGATTTTTAAAATTTTAAGGTTCGAAAAATAGTTTTTTGATATATTGGATATTAGACTGGATTTTTAAAGTACGAGATGTTATTTCAGAAAGTTAAAGTTGTAAAATTGAATATTGCTTTTATCGCTGGATCCAAATTCGTATTTCAATTAACATCTTGCTTTTTTGACTTCATTTTAAACCAAAAATTACAAGATTTCAAGCTTTTGAATTCTTGTTTTTGGTAGATTACGATGAATTCTCAAGTCTTACGAAGGATTTTTTTAGAGATTTAGATTTTTTAGAAATGTAGGGTTTTCACATTTCTAATTTGGATTCACCATCTAAAAATAATATTCAATTTTACTATTCTGGCTTTTTGGAAAAATTTACCTGATTGTAAGGAAAAATTATCTGATTGTAAGGAAAAATTATCTGATTGTAAGGAAAAAATTATCTGATTATAAGGAAAAAATCCAAGCTAAAAAATTGCAAAAGACGATTTCTTCAAAGGATGTTGTTAGATTTTTAAAATCTTAAGATTCAAAAAATAGATTTTCAATAGATTTGGATTTTTAATATAAAAGATGTTATTCTGGAAAATCATTTTTTTGGTTTTCTGGAATAATTTATCAAGTTGTAAGGAAAAAACCAAGTCTAGAAGTACTAAAGTTCCGATTTTTCCAAAGAACTCTTTCAGATTTTTGAAACCTTAAGGTGTAAAAACGCCTTAATGTGGTCCGGTCTTCCAAATAATCTTTGCAGTTACTATAAAACTATAAAATAATTTATTGTACCCTGCTCTTCGAGCTGATTTATACTATTGCGGTTAGTTAACGGTAGAAAATTATTTTCTAAACTTTCTTGATATTGACATATTAAATTATTAACTTCATTTGCTACTCTGATTGCCGATATTTCATCATTTAAAGCTTTATAACGTGCTGAAAAAGAGCAGCTTGATTTTGTAGAAACTCTAGCCAAATTGTTGAATATTCTCTTTCAAAAAATTTTTCTAAAATTCTAGGACATTTGTCCTGTGATAGAAAGTAGGATTTTAAAGGATCATACATCTTCAAAATTCTTTCGATAGCTGGCAGAAGAACTAACCAACGCGTTTTACTGTATCCAAGTATTTTCTGATATTCAACTTCCTCATCAAAAGCAATATGTTAGTCGTCGTAACCCGTAGGATTCTTAGAACGCAAAGCAATGATTTTCATAAATATAAAATTCCACTTAATTCTAAAAGGGTCGCATTTAAATGCTCAGTATTTTTATACCTTATTGCTCAGTAAAAAATACTAAACGCTCAGTATTTAATTTTAAACATGTTAAGTATAAAAACAAAAAATGCTCAGTAAAATATTTGAAATGTTAAATATATAAAGCATAGTATTAAATTCAATAACTCCCAGTAAAGAATTACGATTGCTTAATGGGTATTCAAGTAGATCAGTACATAAATGTGACGCGCTGCTAAAGCAGATTGAACTGGTTGGCAACACTGACATCGGAGATGCTGCATGAAATTTTTTATGACGAAAATCCTTCTTTCCACTTTTTTATTTCATCGAAGACATTATTGCAATTATCATTAAATTGTACTCATCTTCATGCTGATGCTACATATAAACTTATTTGGCAAGGTTTCCCGGTACTAATATTGGGTACTACTGATAGAAGAAAAACGTATCATATTATTGGAGTAGCAGTATGTGCAAATGAAGCAACTGATGATTTTAAATTTTTGTTCAGTGCATATAAATTAGGTGCTGAGAAGGCATTGGGGAAGACTGTCAATCCTAGTATAGTTATATGTGATGCTGTGAAAAGTATTCAAAATGTCTTTCAATATGTATTTGGTTCAAAAAGCAAAGTAAGAATGTGTTGGACACACATGAAAAAAAATTGCCAAAAGGAAGTTGAGCAAGTTGTTAAACAAAGAAATAAAAGAAGCAAGATTCTAGAAGACACAGATATTTTACAACTCACAAGGAGAGTGCAAGGTCTTGGGGTCGTGGATTTAGTTCAAATTTCGTAGAATGGTAGATTTAGTTTCCCTGTTGATGAAAATATATGGTTATAGGGGCCACTATTCAATAATTTTTTAAATATTTGCAATTAAAGATTCAATTAATTCGTTAGGACAAGTCCGGATAATGTCGAAATTAACCGAATTTATGCGGATTAAGTCAGGCTTTTTGAAAAAAGGTTATAATGTCAAGTCATATTCCTGTATTAATTTTGAAGTCTTAACAGATCAAATGACAATTAACTGACAAATCCAAAGTGCGGTGCACACTCAAAAAATGTTTCGATGTCGCAATAATTTATATCCACCCATGGTATCTTTACATGTAAAAATAGACACTCTCAGAACTCGAACCCGGCGCCTAATGACGAGAAACACCGATCTATTGCTGCTAAGCTAAACCCATTATGTTTAATCGTTTGCTACAGACCTGAATTTAACTAGTGAATTGCATCTTCAATTGCAAATATCTAAAGAACTATTGAGTAGTGGCCCCTACAACTATATATTTTCATCAACAGGGAAACTAAATGTACCATCCTACAAAATTTGAACTAAATCTATGACCCCAAGACCTTGCACTCTCCTTGTCAGTAAAAATGAGGAAGTATTTGATAAAGTGTCGCGTATGTTTATTTTCAAATAGAAGGATAGCCAAAATGAATTCGTCACATACACCTAAGTCTGTTTTTACACGGTCTTTTTGTACACGGTTTTGATATAACACGGTTTGAAAATTGAATATTTTTAATTTTTTTACACGATTTTATTCCATTTAGCACGATTTGAAATTTTATGTACTTAAATTTTTTTTGTCAAATTTAATTTTTGCGAAGTATGTTCATATCACAAAAAAGTATTTATGAAAGAAAAAAGTCTGAAACCATCGATAGTATCGATAGTTTGCGAACACTAGCTTAAAGATTTAAGTGAATTCCCCTTTAGCGCGTACAAACAATTTTTACTGGTCAAAGCAAATGTGAATAGCACTAATTTAGGGGAATTCCCTTTATGTGCATACAATAAAATTTACTGGTCAGAGCAATTGAAACGTGTTAATATTTTGTGAACTGTCAATGCAATAAGACGTGTTTGGTAAAGAAATTTTTTGCAGGCAAATTTGATTTTCCATTAAATTTAATTTTAACGCATTAAGATAAAAGGTAAGCCAAAAAATATTTTGTATTTATTCAATTATTTATGTTTTTTAATTTTGTTAAATATTTTATGTATCCCTAAAAGGAAATGTCAGATATAAAACTAAAACGGAAGGCAATTTCTTTGGAAACCAAGATTAAAATTTTAGATCGCCTTCGAAATGGAGAAGGCTCAACTGCTCTTGGTAAAACGTTCGGTTTAAATGAAGCCACAATAAGAACTATAAAGAAAAATGAAATTGCAATTAGGCAATCGGTGATTTCTGGAACGAACCTATCTGTTAAGTCTTCATCATACACTAGAGATGCTGTTAAAGAAAAAATGGAAAAAGCACTCATAATATGGCTGGAGGAAAATGCCCAAAAAAGAATTCCCGTAGACGGAAACAATATCAAACAGCAAGCATTAAGGTTCTATAAAATGATAAAAGACGAACAACCGTCTACATCCACACAAACAACTGCTGAGAAGAGCTACGTATTTTCTGCAAGCACAGGTTGGATGAGGGGATTTCTCCATAGGCATGCGCTTGATAACATAAAAATCAAGGGCGAGATTGCTTCTGGAGATCAGAAAGCCGCCGAAGAATACCAACTAAAACTTAAAAAAATAATAGCGGATGGTGGATACAGTCCAGATCAGGTTTTTAACGCTGACGAAACCGGTCTTTTTTGGAAAAAAATGCCGAGAAGAACATATGTGGCCAAATCGCAAAAAAGTGCTGGGGGTTTTAAAGTTGAAAAAGATCGAGTCACATTTTTATTGTGCAGTAACGCTTCTGGAGATCGGATGTTAAAGCCCCTGCTTATCAATCGTGCATTAAAGCCTCGAGCAATGAAAGGTGTCGATTTTGATACATTGCCGGTTAATTGGATGGCCAATAAAAAAGCATGGGTGACGACTACAGTTTTCACAGAATGGTTCATTAAATATTTTGTGCCAGAAACTAGAAAATATTTGAATGAAAAGGGCTTAGAATTTAAAGTTCTTCTGTTGGTAGACAATGCACCCGGGCATCCTCAGTTGGAACACGAAAATGTACAAGTTTTGTTCCTGCCACCAAATACCACATCCCTAATCCAACCACTGGACCAAGGAATTATCGCAACATTCAAAACTTATTATATCAAACGAACATTCCAGTACATTTTGGACACTTTGGATAGGGATAAAACTCTAACAGTAATTGATGCCTGGAAAAAGTTTTCTATCAAAGATTGCGTTACACATGCTGCTTTAGCATTGTCAGATTTACGACCATCAACCTTAAACGGATGTTGGAGAGCAATTTGGCCAGAATGTGTAAAAAGTAAAAATCCTGTGGAGAAAAATACAAACGAACATCCCAATATAATTGCTTTAGCACACGTAGTTGGTGGGGAGGGTTTTGATGACTTGGTATCTGATGACATTGATGAACTGATGATTGATAAAGTTCTTAGCGAAGACGAAATATTACATTTTGCCTCACAGAATGCTGATGTTATAGAAAGCAGTGATAGTGAAGAACCTGTAAAATTAACTGAAAATTTAATTCAAGAAGGGCTTCAATTTGCAAATAAATTAGGACACCATTTCGTCAAAAATGATCCCAATGTCGAAAGAGCTGCACAATTCCAACGTGAGCTGAATTCTTGTATGGCTCGTTACAAGGAATTATACAAAGAGGTAGCAAGAATTGGCGAACAACGGCTCATAACAGAGTTCATTTTTCAAAATGTAGATGCCGAACGAGCAAGAGAAAGTCCAGTTCAAAATTATTCCAGCGATGATTCCAGCGTTCGAAGCAAGCGAATGCGAATAACTGATGACGACAGCAATTAAATTTATGTTGTTGTATTTATGATTATCACTTATTCTATTTTATTTTATTTTTTACCTTAAAAATTGAATAACCTATTCTTTTCGTTCACAACATAGTTTTTTAGTTCCTGAACTTGCCATACATTTAATTTATATTACTTTTAAGATTAGAGTGCATATCTTTTTTATCATTAATTACTATGCTTGTGAAAATAAGCAATATATATTTGATTTAATAAAATAAACATGAATTCTTGTTCTTAAAAATTCTTGTTTTTCACTAATTTTAATAGGTTTTAGAGATTAGGAACAAATCACCCATTTTTGTATAAGATCAATGTCTTTTTTTACACAGTTTTTTTTTACACGGCTTCTTCTGGAACCAATCTACCGTGTAAAAACAGACTTAGGTGTATTTTGAACGGGAATGGTTGCAAAATAATAAAAATTTTTATGAAGGGGTAGATAAGTTCACTCCAAGTACTAATAATGCTTTAGAAACATTCAATAGAATTATTAAAGATGAAAACACATTAAGAGAAAGGCTACCAATATCTCAGTTTACACCGCATTTAAAAGAATACGTTAAAAGCTGGTCATGTCAATATGCCAATAATATAAAGGAAATGCATACGGAAGCCAGCATAGGTTTAAACTTATGGACGGAAGCATATCAATTTGTAAAACTTAAAAAAAAAAAGTTGTTGTTACTGAAGACAACAGTTACATAATTGCTTCGAAGAATACTCTAGAAATTAATTTGGAAAGCTTACAAAAACTTCGGGCATACGATTTCAATAATTTTGATAATTATAAGAATGTTATGTTTAATTTTTTGAAAGTAACAGTTCCAGAAGGCTGCGATTGGACTAAAGGAGAGTGTGATTGCTCATCATTTTTTAAGCAAAAAATTTGCAAACACGTGGTAGGTCTCGCAATACGCCTGAAGTATGCAAATCCGCCTCCCGAAGCGAAAACAATTCCATTAGGAACCAAAAGACGAAGGGATCGTTCAGCTAAATCAAAGAAAAAGCACTTCTCGTGCAATAGATATTCAGTTCATTCATACACCTATAACATGTAAAAATAACATAAAATAAATGACCTATAATGTACATACTTTTTTTCCCCAAACATATTATTTTTTTAAAAGTGGTTTCGATTTTTTACTGATTATTTGGTATAATTACTGAACAGTTAAGATTTGTACTGAACATTTAGGATTTTTACTGAGCGTTTATTATATTGACTCTGCATTTAACATTTTTAATGGTCATTTAGTTTCCGTACTGAATATTTATATTAATACTGAGCGGCTAGTTTTTTACTGAGCAATTAAATAATATACCGTGTATGCCTACTTTACATTCAAGTGTAATACTGGGTATTTAATTTATACCCATTCTAAAAGTCGGGACTTTTGAAAAACGTCGCGGGACGCAGAACAAATTGTGAAAAATCGCGACTGTCTCGCCAAAAGCGGGACGTCTGGTCATCTTAGTACAGTAAGAATCAATCTTTAACAAGAAAATTACTTCACCAAAAAATGTATTTTGGGTTGTCTGTAGTTCCCTTCCCCTTCTAAATTTAAAATGAAAAAGTGTATAATAAATCATTACAATTGCATTGGTATTCAAATTTTATAAAACCTAAGACATCATATCGTCGGCTTTATGCAGAAACTCATTAAGTTAAAATAAGTCATTTCGAGAAAATGGCGCTTAAAAAAAAGTTATGTTTTGTGACATTTAATTCATACAGAACGGTTTTTTTTCTAATTTTTATGTCACCACTGAACAAAAAGTATATCATCTACCTAATTTGTTAATAAATTTCTTATCAGAAGTAAACCACTTTCAATGAAATCAAAGAACAATTAAAAAAAAATGACTTAATGAGTTTTTAAATTTTCAATTATTTTAAGTAAATTATTAGAACTAAGGATAATTTCGACAAAGAATTACTATGAAAAGAACTTTTAGAATGTCAACATTGAATTTATTAAACGAACTACAAATTTTCAATATCGATACAACAAAGCTGCCTGTTATTGATAACCTTCTTCAAGATTTTCTAATTCAGGAATAACATCTCTAGCTGTAGACGATGTTGGTAGTGACCTATATCACCCATGATATTCACTTGAAATAATTTCCTTTTCTCAGAGTTTAAGATTGCTTTTTTATTAGCAGATATTGGTAGAGCGCTCTGATACAACTTTTTCGGTTTAAGGTCAGCATAGTCCACTTCTTGAACAGTACGCCCTCGTTCCTTGATCTTTTTGTAATCGCCGAAATAATCATATCTGTATTCAACAATGTTTGGTTGTGATTTCTGAAACCTAAAGCATTTAATTTTAAGCCAATTAACTTTCTCATTATTACAATTAAACAATTTATTTTTTAATAAGTTTTTCGATAAATCTTTCAAATCTATGAATTCATTAAATTTAAATTCTTTTGTAATGTATGGGGCACAATTTTTATTTCTGTTGCGCCTAGACCTAGCCCTTCTAAAAATATTTAGCCAGTCGTTCACAATAAAACAGGTTGATACTTTTTTTCTTTCTCAATGGCACTGTGCATAGAGTCAACCTCCATGTACGAGTGGCCACTTTCCAAAAATTTATGTTTAATGATGTCTATGGAAGATGTTTGAACAAGGTATAAAAAGAGTGCAACAATATTTTGGTTTCTATTCTGACCTCCGCATGTATCAGAGAAAACCGTGATGTGAATTACTTCAGGGTCTATTCCTTCTAGCCATTTGTATAAGCACGTACCAATTTCTGAACTGCCTCACTTTCCGTTTAATTCACTCCAGGCAAAACAGTATGCTTTGTGCGGTTGTGGGGATTCGTAAATGGTTAAATTGTACATGTTTATCTTTCTGGTGTAGTACATAGGAGATACATCAGAAGATGATATTTGTAAAACTGACTGTAAGTCGAATGTTGCAGAAAGAAATGATGAGTCGCTCTGGGCTCTAGCCTTGTCAATTTCCTTTGCTTTAGTCAAATTATTTTTTCTGGCTATGTGATTCCTATAGTTCTCTTTTAAATCACTACACTTTTTTCCATCTGATATTTCATAACGACGACAAATTAAAATAAAATTTACTGCGTATAAATTCACTATATTACTTGATGAGTTTTTGCGTTTCTACACAACTAATAAAAATCACTTAATGTGTATTTTGCACTCATATTCTGTATGACCTAGTGGAGTTTTAAAAATAAAAGATTTTTAAAATGATAAAATGGAACCACACTTAACAAAATATATAAAAATTCCAAAAATCGCAAATTTTGACTTAATGAGTTTCTGCACCAAGCCGACGATATATCGTGTAAATTTTAAAACAATAGATAATTAATTAAATTTTGAATGATAATATATATTTTTTAATGACGTCTCATAATGATTCATAAAGATATGTAAACAATATAGATAAAATCAGATAAAAAGTTCGCCCATCTTTATCATTATAATTATGTTAATTGAATATAATAAGCTCCCACAGTAAACATACGTTGATAGATCAAACCACCACTCCACTGATATTCGCTCGACTGATCTTCCATTTAATAAATATCATAATCGCAATCGCGGTCGCCTCTTTATTTACTCTTTTATTCGCGGTCGGATGCCGCCGTTCGATCGTATCTCGATTGTTGAGGCCCCCCATTGTTGGCACTAATAATTTTTCTATACGCGCCACGGTGCGTTTGTACAATTTGAATAAAGATATTCCTCCATTCACGAACTGAATGGCGCTGTGCGTGTGACCATAAGAGTACTCCGCGGTCGAAATAATAGGAAAAAAGCGAACGAGGGTAGTTGTATAAAATATGAACATATCCCTTTCTTACATTATAAAGCCGAAGTTTAAATGTTTGTCTCCGCTACTACAACCAACCAAAAAAAAAAATAAATAAATAAAACCTGTTCAAGAGAGCGTGTAAAATTTTAACTGATTCGATCTGTGGGTTATTGAAGCTACTAAACAACCCTTCTATAAAATAAAATTAAGCTGCAAGCAGTTAATCCTAATACCGACCATACAGTTTTAATTGTCCACTCCATCCTGCGGTGGAATATTATCAAGTTTTGCGTTCAATATCAAATCTCTCACTTGACGGGTTTCACGAACAAACCACTTGTATTGTTTCCGGGCCAGGTCATACCTTATAAGTACCCCGTTCTATAATAGTACCCTACCCACCCCCGACAGAGTTAATTGTTTCTACGGAACGCGAAACAATCCCCCCATTATGTGCAGCTCTACTCCAGATATTAGGAGCATGCGAGAATCAATTTCTGCAAAATCGATTTGATAATGATTTGATATTTACGCGATCGTACGAAAACATAACTATTATACCCCAATAATGCAAGTGATGCCCTTTAAATGAACCGTATACACACGAGATATCTATCTGATTTATCAGGTTGCTCATCGCAAATATAACGTTACGTTCGTTGAAGGTACGTTCGCGCAAATCCCGTGGTATAATACCCGGTAATACGAGAAGGCATTTCCCACGCAATTCATCCCCAACAAAAGGGCATAATAGCGAAGAGAATACAATCAACGACCGTAGAAAAGAAACCAAAAGAAAAAATACAGTACGCAGTGTACGAATTCGATACGAACTACCTGGATGCTGCTGGTGGCTAAAATATCTCCGGTACGTCGGTCACGACGTGATTCCTTTTATTTGTTTAGTGGTCTGTTTTGTTAACTGTATTCGACCGGGACAATTAAATACAATAATGAATTGAAGGGAGGATGAATTGGACCACGAGCGTCGTCGAAAGGGTCTTTCAAGGCTGACATTTAATACTCCTTAATGAAATGTACGTGTGTTAAGGGATTGGGGGGTCGGTAAGAAGGTACGAGTCTTCTACCACAAGGGAGTTTTTATATATTGTTTTATTTTCTTGAAGATATCAAATTTACATCCTGGCGAATATAATAAATTAAATTCAAACACTTCTCCAATGCAATAAATCAAAAAAGAGAAAAAAATATTTTTTAAACATGTGTTTTTTTTTAATAAGTATAAAATTTATAACACATTTTTTATTGATCGTATCGGAAAAAGAAGAATTTATTATGAATGTAGCAGTAAATAAAAAAAGTGTGTACCGGACGGCTGAGGGTAGCCACCCTTTCTCCGGAAAGGGTGTGTTGCAAATTGTTCACATTTCTGGCTGCATTTTATTGCCGTGACGGTCTTATATCATTTTATCTTACTATATCCTTTGCGGTTTTCTACAGGGGTGGATTTAAATAACTTTGCTAAGGATATCAGTAGGAGTTTTTTTTTGTAATGACTATGAAAATTGTATCAAATCTAAAACTTTTCTCTTAGGGAAAATAACTCATAACTTCTTTTTCTAACAAAACATGTTATTACAACATTTATAATATAGTGGAACTTCTATATAAAGAACTTCTATATAACTAATTTTCTTTATAGAGAATATTTTTGAAGTCCCAAGAAATTCCTTTATAAAAATTCTAGTTTAGTTTTATTTTTAGTATTTTTCTAAAAAAAATTTATTGTTTTTGGTTGAATTGATCAACATTTTGGTAACTTTGGTGGAAGCTTTACGAATTTAGTAAGTTTTTGGTGGAATTAAAAAAAAAATTGGTAAATTTTTGGTGGAATTTTTAAGAAATTCATGATTTTTAAAATTATTAAAAATTTTAGTAACTTTGGTAGAATTTTTATGAATCTAGTAAGTTTTCAATTTTTAAGGTTTTAGTTAATTTTTAATGACATTGTTTCTAATTTGATTGATTTTTGGTGGAATTTTAAAAGAATTTGGACATTTTGGCGGAATTTTTAAAAATTTAGTAAGTTCTTGGTAGAATTGTTAAAAATGTTGACAATTTCGGTGTAATTTTTAGGATTTTTCTAAGTTTTTGGTGGAATAAAAAAAATTCAGTAAGTTTTGGGTGTAGTTGTTAAAAATTTTAATAGCTTTGGTGAAATTTTTGCGAATTTTGTTCATTTCTGGTGGAATTTTAAAAAAATTCAGTGCTTTTGGTAAAATTCTTATAAATTTAGTAAGTTTTTGGTGGAATTTTTAAAAAAATCACTATGTTTTTGGTGAAATTATCAAAAATGTTGATAACATTGGCGGAATTTTTGCGAATTTTATTCATTTCTGGTGGAATAAAAAAAAACAGTGTTTTTGGTAAAATTCTTATGAATTTAGTAAGTTTTTAGTGGAACTTCTGCAAATTGTATTAATTTTTGGTGGAATTTTTTAAAAATTCAGTATATTTTTGGTGGAATTATCAAAAATTTTGATAACACTGGTGGAATTTTTGCGAATTTTATTCGTTTTTGATGGAATTTTTAAAAAATTCAGTCTTTCTTTATGGAATTTTTACGAATTTAGTAAGTTTTTAGTGAAATTTTTCCAATTTTATTAATTTTTGGTGGAATTTTTATAAAATTCAGTATGTTTTTGATGGAATTGTTAAAAAAGTTGGTAACTTTGATGGAATTTTTATTAACTTTAATCATTTTTGGTGGAATTGTTAAAAATATTCGTAATTTTAGTAGAATTTTTATGAAATTGGTAAGTTTTTGGTGGTATTTTTTAAAAATCAGTAAGTTTTTGGTGGAATTATTCAATATTTTTGTAGCTTTGGTGGAAAATTGAAAAAATTTAGTACGTTTTTGGTGGAATTGTTAAAAATGTTGGTAACTTTGGTGGAATGTTTACGAATATAGTTAGTTTTTCGTAGAATTTTTACCAATTTTATTGATTTTGGGTGAAATTTTTTAAAAATTCACTAAGTTTTTAGTAGAATTGTCTCCAAATTTAATAATTTTTGGTGAAATTATATTCAATTTAACTAACTTTTGTGGAATTTTTATTGTTACTTTTTTATTTTTGTGAAGTTTTTAAAAATCTAATCAATTCTTGACGAAGTTAATTTTAATTTTAGTATATTTTTTTAAAATTCATCAAGTTTTTGGTGGAATTATTAAAAATGTTGATAGCTTTGGTGGAATGTTTACAAATTTTATAAGTTTTTGGTGGAATTATTAAAAATTTTAGTAGCTTTGGGGGAAATTTTACAAATTTAATTTTTGGTGATATTTTCAAGAATTTAATTAGTTTTTAGTGAAATTTATTCGAATTTCTGCTCTGCATAAATTAAATATTTGATAATTATTAATAAACCGATCGTTTTGACATTTCATGGGGCATTAGCGTGTTTAGAATAATAAATAACGTTTATGAAAATTGAACCAACTGTTTTATCGGCCCAAATCGAAAATGACGGAAAACGGGGACTTCGTTTAACTCCTACCCTTAATGTTGATATGGCAAAATTGGAACCTGTTTGTTGCGTATGCGAAAAGGAAACCTCAGGAATCTACAAGTGTTATAGCTGTACGCAGGATGTTCATGTCATCTGTGCCCAGAGCACAAGTAATACCAACGTGGAGTACGGAACATCAGTTTTATGTCTTCGATGTGCAAATAGAAAAACGATTATTTCAAATCAAGAGAAAGCTTTCGAAGGATTGAAAGAGCAGGCAGAGAGAATAAAAGTTTACATCTAATAAAAAATTTCTCCCGATTGAGGTTGGAACATCAGTTACTGTGCCTGTTCCAAGCCTTGACAGGAGCAAAGGAGATGCGCGAAACTTAATTGGCATAGTTTTTGAGACAACAAATTATGGTTTTTATAAAATTGGAACCAACAAAGAAATTATTAACTCGCTGTATTCAAGAAATCAAATTCAAGCGTGTAAAGACACACTTTTGAAAATTCAGGATGTCCCAGATACTGAATTCTCGTTGCGTTAGTACCCAAAATTCTGTCTTCGGGGGCCAAGGATTTTTGAAGTGTAACTGCTATAAGAAATGTCAAACAAATTTATGCAAATGTAAAAGGGCTAAAGTGCTTTGCAATTTTCCTCTTTCGTCAATTTCAGCATCAACCATAGCTAAAACTCTTTTTAATCATTACTTTTCATGTTTTGAAATTCCTCATACAATTACCCACGATCAAGGTCGACACTTTGAATCACACCTCTTTTCAGAATTTAATAAATTTTTAGGTGTTCATCAAACTCATATTTCAGCTTATCATCCCAAAGTAACGGAATTCTTGAGAGATCTCGAGAGAGAAAAATGAGCTTCCAATAGTCCTTTTAGGTCTTTGGTCAGCTGTTAAGAAAGATTTAGGTTGCTTTTCTGCTAGCAACAGAAAGTTAGTTTTCAAACAGTCCATAAAACTTCTTATTGAATACTTTTCTCCATCTCATCCATCGATGGATATAATACCTCTTCTCGACAGTTTATGCAATACATTTACCAATTTGAAGCCAACCCCAATTCAAGATCATACAGCAAAAAAAAACTTTTTGTTCATAATTTTCATAACAAATTTTTTGTTCATTACATAAGAAGGTAAAAGAACCTCATTTTATCCTCATTTTGGTCTATTTAATAGACAAAAAAAGACCATAAACTTTCATAATGTTTTTGCATTTTAACCGTTAAAAGTCCTCTGTCCATTTTCTGTCCATTATAATGTCCACCTTGTAGACATTATATTGGTGTTTGCTAAGGCCCGTTACTACCAATTTAATGCTATCCAAAGGATAGGCTATCTGTGAGATATAATTTAACCGATAGATAGGAGTGTGCCGGGTACTACCATGTTCATGTATCTAAGGGATAAGCTATCTATAGGATAATAACGGAATCTAGGGACATTTTAGGAACTTGTTTTCATATGGTAACACTAAACGGTCAGAAGACCTAATAATTAGGTATTTTCAACGTATCTGTCAAAACCACGTGAAAACAGACGTAAACAATCGTGCTTTGCCGACGCTGATCATTCATCAGTGGTCTATTTAACAGTTATTTTATGTATTGAATTTATCGTGAAAGTAGTGGTGACTATGTTTTCAATATTTGTTGTAAGACCTAGTTCTCAAATCCCATTGCCTGACCTTTATTTTAAGAAGAATCGTGCTGTAACCCCAAAATAAAAATGGAACAGGCAAAACGTCGTAGAAATTTTAATTTTGCAAATTCAGAGATAGAGTTGCTTATACAACATAGAAAAAATTTGTGGAAATGAGGCAAGGCCTAATGGGAACTGGTGGAGGGTCCCAAAAAGGGGTTTCCTTAACACCCATAGAGGAAAAAATTAAAGGTAAATTTGTTTTATGATAATTAACTTTACTTATATATCTGTTTTTAGAAACACCAAATAAAGCTATCCATTATGGTTACAATAAACTATCAGAAAAAAGGATAGAATTCACCGAGCTTCTAATAAAGCAAAATAAGGAGGAGCGTGAACACAAGATGAAAATGTTGAAGGAAGTGCATGAGAATTATTTATACTGTTTTGTTTGAAAATAGAAACTTTATTTTTATATTAAATTAATGTTGAAAAATAATTTGTTATTTCATTTTGCCTTTTATTTTCTGGATTCCCCCTTCTTCTAGAAGAAGATTAATGTCTTCTGTTGGAATTTCAACATCAGGGGTTAAAGGTTCATTCATGTTTATACATATGTATAACAGCCGTTGCAATAATAATAGGTTGTATTCTGGAAACAAAGAATTGAACATTAGTTATTTATTTAAAAGATTGCGAGTTAAATAATTTTTATTGTACATACCTTTGTAATGATAACCTTAACTCTAGCCGCAAACATTGAAACCTTCTCTTCCATGTCTTTCTACGACATTTCGTGTCATATGAGCTTTGTTGTAAAGCTGTTGTGCCTCTGTTTGTGGTTCATCAAGAGAAATCTCGTTATAAATTCCACATCAGAGTGAATATTAATGTGATCAATCCTCTGCCTTATAATTCTTTCCCCTCTTATGGGAAATAGGTCGTTTATTTCTTCCAACAGCAGCTCTTTATTACCCACATCTATATTATTGTTTATTCTTGAAATACTGATAAAATGGATATTAAGGCAGTTCAAAATTAGTTAACTTTAAATGTGTACTTACTGTTTAAATTATGGCGAGATTCTAAACTTTTCAAACTGTCAACACGATATTTGAGGTTAGGTTTCTCACTTATCCCTAAGATAAAAGTTTAACAGCGACCCAATGAACGGGTTAAAATTTATCTCTAGGATAGCGTTAACTACGAGATAAATGGAGTGGTAGGAACCAATTTTTATTATATCTATAGGATAAAGTTATCCACGACTTTAACTGTGACTGGTAGTAACGGGCCTAAGTCATATTTCCAGACGTTGTGGATTAAAGCTAAAGGGGAAAATCTTGAATACGTCCCTGTAAGAAAATTCTCGGTGGTAAGAAGGCGTGTCGACGCCGACCCTCCCGGACAATGTAAATATCGCGCGGTATTCTTTATGTCGTATTGCGACGACTTTTTATTGCCGAGGCCGGAGGGTGCGCAGGTTTAAAAATGTCATTTGTATTTAAATGTCGCGCCGAGATATTCCAATTCCGCGATAATTGAAGATGCTATTAGAATAAATTGTCGCTCCAGTTCGGGGCAACCGACGCTGACGCCGCCGACGACGACGCCGCTCGAACAGAGATTTTTATAAAGTGAACGATGTCGGTACGTGAGTCCTTTGCCCCACTTGCAATAAAATCTCGCGCTTCACTGACCATCCTTCCCCTGCTTGTGAGTCTTTTTACATTTTCGTTGACGATACCGACAATGGAATGTCTCCGGAAACCCGAGGACATGTGTATTATTTGTCAGTAAGTATCATTACATGGGTATGTCAACTGAAATTATTTCCCTTTCTGAACTTCAATAGAAATATATATATTAGGATGTTATTGATTGAACGTAGTTATTGCAGTGAACGTATTATTGAGTTTTACTGATGTGGGATATTCCAGGTGTAACCAACACACGGGACAAAATAAGTTTATTTTTGTATTCGGTAAAATTATAAATTTGAAGAGTAAGACAATTTTTTAATTAAAAAAAATATATCTTTGCATTTGAAGTGTTTCATGGAATCGTTGGCCTTAACAGCGAAACAAAAACCAAGAAAACCAGGCGAATAATGAAAACGAGGGTCGTGGGCAGGGTATCACATTAACAGACCGGAAGGGGACGTTAAAATGCAATTATTTTCCTAAGTTTCTTTTGATTTCTTTCTCTTTCGGTCGGCAGGCGAAGTCGAGGGCCTCGCCGAGGTATACCTTTTCAGCGTCCCGTTTCTTCCCGTCCCGTGCTGCCGTGTTCCCGGCGCTCTTCAGGGAGCATAATGGGCCACAGTTAATGGGCATGTGTGCGGAGCACCGCCTCCCACTGCTGCATTGTTCGTCAAATCTCTTTTTTTCTATGCTCAAAAAGACTGTATATAATAACACAGCGTTCGCCAGTCGAGGGAATAATGCGCCAGAAACCGACTCTTTTGTTATTCAATTGTCCAACATTGTGATATTTGATTGTCGGAGGGCCGATTGCTCCCTACGCCTAAGAGACGACATGTTAAAACAATCGGGGACCCAGCGTGAGGCCAACGGATAAAAACTGCTGTTTCTTTATCGTTAGGAAATCGCTTTGTCTCCAATCATTATTGTTCTCAACTAATTGAAAGATTTTATTCGATTTAACAATAAAAAATTTTGTCCATGGAAAATCTCTTCCTCTCACCCCTCACCTTCACCATAAGCGTTATCCACCACTCGAAGAAACCTTAAATCGCGATCTCTCTAACGAGACGATCCCGTGTGGCACAGTGTATAGGTTTGGCCAGGAAACTTTTAAAGCTCAAGTGGTGCTCCAGTGGCCAGATCACGACCGCGTTCACAACAACCGGGCTGATACCACCGGAGGCAGTTCTTCCTCGGACGGTACACGAGATATCTTCTTGAGTGCTTCGTATAAAGGAACCTTCCCGGTCCCACTCGAAACATCACTCGAATGGCAAACGTACTATAGCGAGTGACGTTTGTAAAACGTTTCTCCCGCGCCTAAAGTGGAACTTCTTGAGACGTGAAAACGGTTTCTAAAGACGAATGAAATCTTCGATGTTAAATGCAAGTTATGGTAGTTTAAAATACCTATACAAGCAGAGAATTTAAATAAAAATTAAAAAGGAAACAAATCACTAACTATTTTCTTTACAGTTAAATCATGAAAATATAAACTCATTTCATTTAGGATGCACCCTCAAATACCTTCTAATGAAAGTATTGCTTAATAGCAAAAGGAAAAAAATTGAATTGTAGTTAAAAATTTAAAAAATCGGTAAAATTTTATCAGTAATTGGAAGACTAATGGAAGATTGATTGAAGTAATGGAAAATCATCAATTTGTTACATAATCAATTCTTTTGATTAAATTTTTTCTTTAACCCCTTTCATTTTAATATAATTCGTAAATATTTAGAAGAGATCATTTTTGTACAGAAAGAAATTTTCTTTCTTAACTATGTATAATCTGTATGTTATATCATAATAATTTATAGTTAAAATTAATTACTAAAACTCATTTTAACATAAACAATTTTAACATAATATAATTAGGTCAAATCAAAATCTTCAAAACATTGAATATTTGTGGTGATCACACGTTTTTAGTCCTATTAACTCATTACTGACCGCTAAAAATCCTTACTTCACCCGGCGTGAAGCCGGGCCTTAATCACTCAAATAACTAGTGAATTTATTCAGATGAAAAAGTGCCTAATCTGAAAATTGAACTTCTAGTAATTTCATTTAATATGGTAACCCTCAAAATATTTTTCTGCACATAAAGGCATCTGAGAATATCCGTACACGAAGCAGGTTTCTTTTATTTGCCATGACTTTTGCAAATTTTGCAACGTTTCTGAGAACTACACTAACTTTTTTCCCGAACTACAATTTTTATCAATCTGTGCTTTTTTTATATTTCTTGAAAGCGTAGTTGGTGCGTCTTTACAAGAGATAATTTTTGATGGACCTCTGGATTTTCATCCAATCTGTAGAAACTTGTAGTAAGTTATAGGTAAATTTTATTTTCTTTGCCGGTTTCAGTTTTTTGTATAAATGAATTAAATAATGCATAATTCATCATAAACATAAAAGTTTTTTTTGTCCATTCGACACTTTTTCTTATAATTAGATTGTAAGAAAAGTAATGATCTGCAAAATCAACATCTTTCATATACATACTATAATCTATAATACTTTCAGATTTTTTTTATCATTTCACCACTTTTTCGATTTATTTTACCAGTTCCTATCAATCGTACATAAAGGTACCATAACTCCAAATGGAGCTACACCATGAACAAAAAGGTGAAAAAGTAAGCCCCCTCTGTGTAACACTACCGAATGGTCTTTCTTCTTTCTCTTAATGGTACAACTCCACTTCGGGTTATAGTACGTTCCTACAGATCATGATAGACTATCGTGAGGCACACGTTCGAAAAATACGCCCCGTATGAAGGAAGTCTCGTGGGTTAACTATGACGTCATAGGCAAGCGTGGTGCTCACGCCTTAGATCAAACATGTTTGATTTTTGCTGTGAATTTGCTTTCGAATGTCCGTTTTTAAAAATAGCGACAAGTAGCAAAATGAAAAGTCTTGTTATTAAATTACAAAACAATGGGACCATACGGTTTCTTGAATCGTATGCTGTTAATAAATGTTGTATGATGCCACTATTGAAAACTACAAAAATCGAGATTTGAGAATGGCAGCAGCTAATTGTAAGAGAATTTCTGGCGCGCTTAATATACCTGGATTTAGACCGAAAGACATCAAAATTAAAAAACTTGAATTCATACTGTAATTTTGACATTAGTGGCGAAACGGTTTCCAGTAGGTAATCAAAGTCTTCAAACATTCATAATACGTTTTTAAAATCCTCTATGTAATAACTTCTTAGCTCCCTGATTTTTTGCCAAAACTTTTTCTAACACACCATTATCTTTTCTTCCGTTTCTCTTTCGATTTTAGGAACTGATTCCGCCACAGCACAAACCTCGATGAGCAGTTGGTTCATAGTTGGCTTTCAGTGATTAATTAAATCACGTTTTCGTTGATACTGAAATCCATCTGAACGGTCCACATTCCACGACTGATAAAGTCCCTTGAGTATTGTCATGACAGCAAATCACAAAGTACAAAAGCTTGATATACTTTCATTTTGACGTTCCATTGGACTGCACCTTAATGTATCGTGAAAATCATATTTTTTGTCTTTCGGTTATCTTTGCGATGCGCCTAAACAAGCAATAGAATAAACTGACTGAGTAGAAACGTATTAATACGGCAACGGCTTTTGAATTGGGAAGAAAAAATGATAATAAGATTAGTTCCTTCAGATTAGCATATCGTCGCCGAGCGTGCAATACCTCCAATGTGACATACCTTCCAAAATCTAGGTTTTGACACTAAAAGACGTATTGGAGATTGCCGGATCTTCTGGCTATACCTCTAATTTTCCGCAGTCCACTAACATGGTATGTAAAACAACTTTTTCAATCGCCAATGTGACACATGCCCAAATACTATGACAGAAATATACTCAATGTGCAATTAAGCAACATTGGTGTTATTTACCAGGCGTTCAATACCTCCAATGTGCGTTCTTTAGTACATTGGATTTATATTTTCGCAAGACTGAATGCACATCGGTTGTATTTCCTAAACTCTAAATTCAATTCAATAGAAACGTGTAATGGCATTATTTACGTAGAGGAGCCAGGTAATAATGATAGATTCCTGCACACGAATGACACAAAAAAATCGAATCGAGGTAGAAACTGCAGATTGGCATTCAACTTTTGATCTGGGTGAAAATCCAAAGAGCATCGGACTTGAAGAACTCGAAGAATTACGAAGAAGTCCACATTTTGTGCTCATTCACGTTCCAGAAGAGATGGAGAACGCAGGAAGATATACTGATTTTGGATCTGTCAAAGATCCTTGTATCATAGAAAACAACTAAGAAACAGAGAATGAAATCGGTGAAAAATTCGAGAACGTCAAAGAGGCAGTAGAGGGCAAAGGAGAGCAAAAACAATCGGAAGATCCTTATTCTGATTCTAGAGGAGATACAGAGATGGGTAAAAAATATAAACAAAAAAAAATGCAGAAAACAATTCTGATTTTGAGAAAGTAGCAATGCGGAAGGTGAAATCATTTTAAGGGACACATTTGAAGCGAGGATACAAGCTAGAAACAAAATTAAAAAGAGTTCAAGGTAAAGCTTATGAAGGTTACAGAAGAAATAAAGAAAAACATATAACACGTACTCCAAGGGAAGCTAGACATCTAAAGGCAAGATGCAATCATAATACAATAAGACAACAGGAATAGAAAAAATAACAACAAAATCTTTTTTGTGCGCTTCACTTACCGCTGAGGACAGACAAGAAGCAGACACAGAACAGAAGCTAGATACTTGGAATGAAAAAAAAAACTATTTATCCGAAATCTCGTTGTCACCAGACCAATTCGCAAACGAAGAAAAGACATAAACAATAAGGATGGTGATTTCAATAAAAATGAAAGTCATGACCATTTTCGAAGCGAAATGTAGAAAGACTCAAAGTTTGTCAAAAGATGTTTTCACATACTTTAAGTTTGGGTGAAGACTGCTTGAAGAGATGGCTAAAAGAAAGCAGGTCGGTCTCTGAATCTGTCGGTCTGTTACATTCAAAATGTATATAAATCAGCGTCAATACAATTTTTTATGATATTTTGCCAAATCTCCTTCAATTATATAGTTTTTTCGTTCTCCTGTAAAATTTATAATTATTCACATTAAAGGTATTGCACGCCCGGCGACGATATTTTGCATATTTGTTGTAATAAATCTATGGTATGTTTTAATTACTTCCTTAAAACAAAGCATTAAGTAGGTTTTACATCAGTACAAGTTCAGGATATTTTAAGATCAGATCGAGTTAAATACGAGTAGGATGTAATTCACATCACTTGCAGTTGATCGGTTCGCGCTTCAAACCAAACGTTAATCTAGGAAAAAATTGGCCAGAGCGTGCGGCCGCATTAGAAATAGAGCAAATAATAAACACGCCGGATTAATTTTGAAAACGAACAATACACAATATCTCGGGCACCGTACGCTCGCCTCCCGCTTTACATAAATCTCAATCTGGCTTTGTGGCTTGCCAACGGAAAAAAAAACGCTCGCGCCAGAGTTATGTACGCGCGCCTAAAAATATATAGATATAGAATTTGAATAACGCCGTTGGCTCTGGCAGTCCGAGGGAAGAGAGAGATTTTTTATTGGGACCTTTTATTCCTCTTTTTTTTGGAAAGGCACCCGGTGGTCAGCGGTACCACTAGTCAATGTCGCCAACAGATACCGTCCAGTAATAACCCTTGCAGTTTGGCGCCCTCCGAGCTGTGGTCAGCGCCGGCAGTTCGTTTTGGGGAAACACGTTTCACGTCACCTATATACTAACCCCACCTATCCTTCTATTCTTTTTATAAAGGAATAAAAGGATTCATTTTTCAAATTTATTTTTCAAATACATTTTTCAAATTTCTCTTCATTATTAAAAAATTTCGAAAATCTAAACGATAAAAGCGACAAATTAAACCGGGGAAATTATCTGTCCTGCTGTAAACTTTCGCGGATGGTGTCGGAGGAGCAGCTGTTTCTGACAGGTGGAAAGCCTTTTGGGCCGCGGGGGCCAAAGGACCTCTCGCCAAAGCCAAAACCCGGGGGCGGCCCAAGCGACATTCTAACTTCGTCTTACAGTCAGTCCTCCGTAACAACAAAAAGCATTTAAATTAAACTGAGCCGAGCTGGCGGAACCGAGGAAGGAAATGTAATTTGTAAGACCAGCCGGGCCGAAGTAATTTTCGTTTCCCGGTAACAGACCGAATGGAAGACGAAAGCAGAGTGCCTCCTACAAAGAGGAAACCTCAATCCGAGAGATTTCACCTCAGGCACTCTTTCAGCGTACAATGTCACTTTTTCTTATTGTTAGTGCATCTATTTTTCCTTTAAAATCGAAAAATACTATATATAATATATTAAAGTAGTCTTTTTAATAGTTTTTTTGGAAATTGGTTTTACGTCATTCTGCTCACCATTATCTTCACCTCCCCGACGATTTTTTGGGGATCCGTGACCAATTTCAGAAAAACGGCCCTGAAAATCAAACGACGTTGCGGTAGCCCTAATTGAAATTAAAATTCTCGATCGTCCGCCTGCAATTTTCGTTAATTTTCGAACGCACTTTTTGTCCAAAAAGCCACCGGTTCCGCGACTCTACTTCCGGCTAACCTTCTGAGCGGCTTTATAACGCAACGTTATATGCGAATCGGTGCTCCTTTGGACCCGAAACAGCCGATTTAAGCCCTAAACGATGTCCCCGTTTTCCGTCATTTTCGATTTGGGCCGATAAAACAATTGGTTCAATTTTCATAAACGTTATTTTTTATTCCAACCACGCTAATGCCACATGAAATGTCAAAACGATCGGTTTATTAATAATCATCAAATATTTAATTTATGCAGAGCAGAAATTCGTATAAATTTCACTAAAAACTAATTAAATTCTTGAAAATATCACCAAACATTTAAGAAAATTTGTAAAAATTCCACCAAAGCTACTAAAATTTTTAATAATTCCACCAAAAACTTATAAAATTTGTAAAAATTCCACCAAAGCTATCAAAATTTTTAACAATTCCACCAAAAACTTGCTGAATTTTTAAAAAATGTACTAAAATTAAAACTAATTTCGTCAAGAATTGATTAGATTCTTAAAAATTTCACAAAAATAAAAAAATAATAATAAAAATTCCACAAATGTTAGTTAAATTGAATATAATTTCACCAAAAATTATTAAATTTGGAATCAATTCTACTAAAAACTTAGTGAATTTTTTAAAAATTCCACCCAAAATCAATAAAATTGGTAAAAATTCCACGAAAAACACTATATTCGCAAAAATTCCACCAAAGTTACCAACATTTTTAACAATTCCACCAAAAACGTACTAAATTTTTTCAATTTTCCACCAAAGCTACAAAAATGTTGAATAATTCCACCAAAAACTTACTGATTTTTAAAAAATACCACCAAAACTTACCAAATTCATAAAAACTCTACTAAAATTACCAATATTTTTAACAATTCTACCAAAAATGATTAAAGTTAATAAAAATTCCACGAAAGTTATCAACTTTTTTACCAATTCCATCAAAAACATACTGAATTTTATAAAAATTCCACCAAAAATTAATAAAATTGGAAAAATTTCACTAAAAACTTACTAAATTCGTAAAAATTCCACCAAAGTTACCAACATTTTTAACAATTCCACCAAAAACGTACTAAATTTTTTCAATTTTCCACCAAAGCTACAAAAATGTTGAATAATTCCACCAAAAACTTACTGATTTTTAAAAAATACCACCAAAAACTTACCAAATTCATAAAAATTCTACTAAAATTACCAATATTTTTAACAATTCCACCAAAAATGATTAAAGTTAATAAAAAATACCACGAAAGTTATCAACTTTTCTAACAATTCCATCAAAAACATACTGAATTTTATAAAAATTCCACCAAAAATTAATAAAATTGGAAAAATTTCACTAAAAACTTACTAAATTCGTAAAAATTCCACCAAAGTTACCAACATTTTTAACAATTCCACCAAAAACGTACTAAATTTTTTCAATTTTCCACCAAAGCTACAAAAATGTTGAATAATTCCACCAAAAACTTACTGATTTTTAAAAAATACCACCAAAAACTTACCAAATTCATAAAAATTCTACTAAAATTACCAATATTTTTAACAATTCCACCAAAAATGATTAAGGTTAATAAAAATTCCAAAGTTATAAACTTTTTTAAACAATTCCATCAAGAACATACTGAATTTTATAAAAATTCCACCAAAAATTAATAAAATTGGAAAAACTTCACTAAAAACTTACTAAATTCGTAAAAATTCCATAAAAAACATTGAATTTTTTAACAATTCCATCAAAAATGAATAAAATTCGCAAAAATTCCACCAATTTTATCCAAATTTTTGACAATTCCCACAAAAATATAATGAGTTTTCTTAAGATTCCACCAAAAATTAATACAATTTGCAATAATTCCACCAAAAACTTACTAAATTCATAAGAATTTTACCAAAAACACTGATTTTTTTTATTCCACCAGAAATGAATAAAATTCGCAAAAATTCCACCAATTTTATCAAAATTTTTGAAAATTCCACCAAAAACATACTGAATTTTTTTAAAAATTCCACCCAAAATACTATATTCATAAGAATTTTACCAAAAACACTGAATTTTTTTTTAAATTCCACCAGAAATGAATAAAATTCGCAAAAATTCCACCAAAGCTATTAAAATATTTAACAACTACACCTAAAACTTACTGATTTTTTTTATTCAACCAAAAAGTTACAAAAATCCTAAAAATTATACAGAAATTGTTAACATTTTTAACAATTCTACCAAAAACTTACCAATTTTTTTAAAAATTCCACCAAAATGTCCAAATTCTTTTAAAATTCCACCAAAAATCAATCAAATTAGAAACAATTTCATTAAAAATTAACTAAAACCTTGAAAATTCCATCAAAAACTTAGTAAATTCATAAAAATTCCACCAAAGTTACTAAAATTTTTAATAATTTCACCAAAAACTTACTGATTTTTTAAAAATACCCTCAAAAACCTGCCAAATTCATAAAAATTCTACTAAAATTACCAGTATTTTTAACAATTCCACCAAAAATGATTAAATTTAATAAAAATTCCACCAAAGTTATCAACTTTTTTAACAATTCCATCAAAAACAAACTGACTTTTTCAAAAATTCCACCGATAATTTTTAAAATTGGAAAAATTTCACTAAAAACCTACTAAATTCGTAAAAATTTCATAAAAAACACCGAATTTTTTAAAAACTCCATCAAAAATGAATGAAATTCGCAAAAATTCCACCAATGTTATCAAAATTTTGGATAATTCCCCCAAAAAGATATTGAGTTTTTTAAAAATTCCACCAAAAATTAATACAATTTGCAAGAATTCCACCAAAAACTTCCTAAATTCATAAGAATTTTACCAAAGACACTGAATTTTTTATATTCCACCAGAAATGAATAAAATTCGCAAAAATTCCACCAATGTTATCAAAATTTTTGATAATTCCATCAAAACCATACTGAATTTTTTAAAAATTCCACCAAAAACTTGCTAAATTCATAAGAATTTTACCAAAAACACTGAATTTTTTTATTCCACCAGAAATGAATAAAATTCGCAAAAATTCCACCAATGTTATCAAAATTTTTGTTAATTCCACCAAAAACATACTGAATTTTTTAAGAATTCCACCAAAAACTTACTAGATTCATAAGAATTTTACCAAAAACACTGAATTTTTTTAAAATTCCACCAGAAATGAATAAAATTCGCTAAAATTCCACCAAAGCTATTAAAATATTTAACAACTACACCCAAAACTTACTGAATTTTTTTTAATCCACCAAAAACTTACAAAAATTCTAAAAATTATACAGAAATTGTTAACATTTTTAACATTTCTACCAACAACTTACCAAATTTTTTAAAAATTCCACCAAAATGTCCAAATTCTTTTAAAATTCCACTAAAAATCAATCAAATTAGAAACAATTTCATTAAAAATTAACTAAAGCTTTGAAAATTCCATCAAAAACTTAGTAAATTCATAAAAATTCCACCAAAGTTACTAAAATTTTTAATAATTCTACCAAAAATAATGAATTTTTTAAAAATTCCACCAAAAAACTTACTAAATTCGTAAAAATTCCATGAAAAACACTGAATTTTTTAAAAATTCCATCAAAAATGAATAAAATTCGCAAAAATTCCACCAATGTTATCAAAATTTTTGATAATTCCCCCAAAAATATAATGAGTTTTTTAAAAATTCCATCAAAAATTAATACAATTTGCGAAAACTCCACCAAAAGCTTACTAAATTCATAAGAATTTTACCAAAAACACTGATTTTTTTATGCCACCAGAAATTAATAAAATTCGCAAAAATTCCACCAATGTCATCAAAATTTTTGATAATTCCCCCAAAAATATAATGAGTTTTTTAAAAATTTCACCAAAAATTAATACAATTTGCAAAAATTCCACCAGAAACTTACTAAATTCATATGAATTTTATCAAAAACACTGATTTTTTTATCCCACCAGAAATGAATAAAATTCGCAAAAATTCCACCAATTTTATCAAAATTTTTGATAATTCCACAAAAACCTACTAAATTTTTTAAAAATTCCACCAAAAACTTACTAAATTCATAAGAATTTTACCAAAAACACTGAATTTTTTTTAAATTCCACCAGAAATGAATAAAATTCGCAAAAATTCCACCAAAGCTATTAAAATATTTAACAACTACACCCAAAACACACTGAATTTTTTTTATTCCACCAAAAACTTACAAAAATTCGAAAAATTATACAGAAATTGTTAACATTTTTAACAATTCTACCAAAAACTTACCAAATTTTTTAAAAATTCCACCAAAATGTCCAAATTGTTTTAAAATTCCATCAAAAATCAATCAAATTAGAAACAATTTCATTAAAAATTAACTAAAACTTTGAAAATTCCATCAAAAACTTAGTAAATTCATAAAAATTCCACCAAAGTTACTAAAATTTTTAATAATTTTACCAAAAATAATGAATTTTTTAAAAATTCCACCAAAAAATTTACAAAATTTGTAAAAATTCCACCAAAAATTTACCAATTTTTTTTTTAATTCCACCAAAAACTTACTAAATTCGTAAAGCTTCCACCAAAGTTACCAAAATGTTGATCAATAATTTTTTTTAGAAAAATACTAAAAATAAAACTAAACTAGTAAGAAACTAAAATTATATAAGAAACTTCAACTCTTCTTATTATTAAATCTTTTCTCTCTAATTATAAATTTACCTTTAATACATTTCAATAAATCTCAATGAAAAATAATTTTAAATCAAGACTTGAATACTTTTATTAAACTACAATCTAATTTCTTTCCCATTTATAAATCTAATAAAAATAAAAATTATAATCCAGATTAAATTTAAAACCAATCGATCTTAACATTTATACTATATGACATAAATGGGACTTTTAGGTGTGGACACTCAACATGTAACTAGTTCAAGTAAAAAATCTTCATGAATCACACGCGAGCATTAATCGCAAAGTTTTCCTTTGAAGGATAGATACAAGAGGCACTAATTTATAGTAAATATCAAACGATTACGTAATAAGAACCAGATTTTGATTTCGCGACACGTCCAATGAAAAGTGGTTTTGTCTTTAAATCGGAAAGTTAGTGTCATTCCGTGGGCGTAGTGAAAAATAATATCACTTTCGATCGGGTCGCGCCCGTCGATCTAGAGATCATCGAGTTACGAGACGAAGAAGTGAACGAGTTGTTAACGAGACGCTCGGTTTGTGGGTCATGAGTGTTAAACCGGGCATATACAGGTCGGTTATATAATCGTGCCACCCGACGCCGTAGCATGTGGCATAATGGCCGAAATCGACCGAGGACTGGTTTAACGCGAATTTATCGACCACGATTACGTCGGGCGAAAAAATATACATGTCAGATACAATTGAGAAATGCCTTTTACGGTATTGCGTGGGGTATGTATGGAGTAATGTTTCCCAAAATGTACGGTTATTAAAAAAAGTATACTGTTTTATTTTAAATATTGTCAAAAAAATTTTAAAAAATTTCAAAGTTGGTAAAAATTTTTAACACCTTTCTAACTTAAGAAATTAACTTTAAAAATTCATCAAAAATTCATTTTTAAAGATTTTGATTTGATTCTTTTTTTAAATGAAACCTAAAACATTTTAATTTTAACTAAAAAAGACCGTTTTATTCTAAATGTTGTCAAAAAAATTAAAAAAATTTTCAAAGTTGGTAAAAATTTTTACACTTTTCTAACTTAAGAAATTAACTTTAAAAATTCATCAAAAATTCATTTTTAAGGATTTTGATTTGATTCTTTTTCTAAATGAAACCTAAAACATTTTAATTTTAATTCAAAAAGACCGTTTTATTCTAAATGTTGTCAAAAAAATTAAAAAAATTTTCAAAGTTGGTAAAAATTTTTGACGCTTTTCTAACTTAACTAATTAACTTTAAAAATTCATCAAAAATTCATTTTTAAAGGTTTTGATTTGATTCTTTTTTTAAATGAAACTTAAAACATTTTAATTTCAATTAAAAAAGACCTTTTTATTCTAAATGTTGTCAAAAAAATTAAAAAAATTTTCAAAGTTGTTAAAAATTTTTGACACTTTTCTAACTTAAGAAATTAACTTTAAAAATTCATCAAAAATTCATTTTTAAAGATTTTGATTTGATTCTTTTTTTAAATGAAACTTAAAACATTTTAATTTTAATTCAAAAAGACCGTTTTATTCCAAGTGTTGTCAAAAAAATTAAAAAAATTTTCAAAGTTGTTAAAAATTTTTGACACTTTTCTAATTTAAGAAATTAACTTTAAAAATTCATCAAAAATTCATTTTTAAAGATTTTGATTTGATTCTTTTTCTAAATGAAACCTAAAACATTTTAATTTTCATTCAAAAAGACCGTTTTATTCTAAATGTTGTCAAAAAAATTAAAAAAATTTTCAAAGTTGTTAAAAATTTTTGACACTTTTCTAATTTAAGAAATTAACTTTAAAAATTCATCAAAAATTCATTTTTAAAGATTTTGATTTGATTCTTTTTTTAAATGAAACCTAAAACATTTTAATTTTAACTAAAAAAGACCGTTTTATTCTAAATGTTGTCAAAAAAATTAAAAAAATTTTCAAAGTTGGTAAAAATTTTTACACTTTTCTAACTTAAGAAATTAACTTTAAAAATTCATCAAAAATTCATTTTTAAGGATTTTGATTTGATTCTTTTTCTAAATGAAACCTAAAACATTTTAATTTTAATTCAAAAAGACCGTTTTATTCTAAATGTTGTCAAAAAAATTAAAAAAATTTTCAAAGTTGGTAAAAATTTTTGACGCTTTTCTAACTTAACTAATTAACTTTAAAAATTCATCAAAAATTCATTTTTAAAGGTTTTGATTTGATTCTTTTTTTAAATGAAACTTAAAACATTTTAATTTCAATTAAAAAAGACCTTTTTATTCTAAATGTTGTCAAAAAAATTAAAAAAATTTTCAAAGTTGTTAAAAATTTTTGACACTTTTCTAACTTAAGAAATTAACTTTAAAAATTCATCAAAAATTCATTTTAAAAGATTTTGATTTGATTCTTTTTCTAGATTAATCCTAAAACATTTTAATTTTAATTCAAAAAGACCGTTTTATTCCAAGTGTTGTCAAAAAAATTAAAAAAATTTTCTAAGTTGGTAAAAATTTTTAACACTTTTTTACTTAAGAAAACTAACTTTAAAAATTTATCAAAAATTCATTTTTAAAGATTTTAATTTGATTCTTTTTTTAATTGAAACCTAAAACATTTTAATTTCAATTAAAAAAGACCGTTTTATTCTAAATGTTGTCAAAAAAATTTTCAAAGTTGGTAAACATTTTTAACACTTTTCTAACTTAAGAAATTAACTTTAAAAATTCATCAAAAATTCATTTTTAAAGATTTTGATTTGATTCTTTTTTTAAATGAAACTTAAAACTTTTTAATTTTAATTAAAAAAGACCGTTTTATTCCAAGTGTTGTCAAAAAAATTAAGAAAAATTTCAAAGTTGGTAAAAATTTTTTTTAGGTTAGAAAATTAACCATTTTTTAAAAAATTCATCAAAAATTCATTTTTGAAGATTTTGATTTGATTCTTTTTTTAAGTGAAACCTAAAACTTTTTAATTTTAATTAAAAAAGACTGTTTTATTCTAAATGTTGTCAAAAAAATTAAAAGAATTTTCAAAGTTATTAAAAATTTTTGACACTTTTCTAACTTAAGAAATTAACTTTAAAAATTCATCAAAAATTCATTTTTAAGGATTTTAATTTAATTCTTTTTCTAAATGAAACTAAAAACATTCTAATTTTAAATAAAAAAGGCCGTTTTATTCAAATTTCTTCTAAATGCTACAAAAAAAAAAATTAAAAAGATTGACGTTTAAAAGTTACAACTTTATTATATACAAAGTTTTGTATATGCATTATGGAAGAATATTCTTTTATGGTTTATAATAACTTCTAGTAATTTCCAATACGTAGACCGTTTTCGATTTAATTGTGTGGAGAAAATAGTTAGGTATAGAGGAGGGAACAATAGGGTTGGTATAAAATTCACCGCGAAATATTTTCACATATAATCGCACAATTACTACTACGGAACTGGAATTGTTGAATAGAACGCCTGGGGGTGGTGGGTTTCAATTATAATTTCATTAAAACGGCTGGAAATATCTCGCGGGGGAAGATAATGGATGTGAAATCCTATTCTTTCCCTATTGGTTTGAAGTAAATCTAGAAGACATTTATTTCACATTACTAAAGTTCGTAAATTACTCATTATATTCATCATTGTAACCAGTAAAAACATTTTTTTAGTATTGTATAAGCTAAATTAGCAATGTGATTAATCATTAATTATACCTGAAATTTCTTTTTATTCTTCTTGTCCTTAATCAAAATCATTCTAAACCAACCCCCAAATCAAGCTTGAATATTTTTTTTAGTTCTCTTTTCTTTAGTTTTTAACATTGATTTCAATTCTAATATCTTAAACTTTATTTTATTTATGGTGTGATTTTATTTTAATCTTATTTTATTTTTTATTGAATTTTTGATCCAAAATATATAAAAATATACAAAAGAAACATCTGATTCTTACATCATAAAAAAAAAGATCGCATTTAAATGCTCAGTATTTTTATACCTTATTACTCACAATCAGTAAAAAATACTAAACGATCAGTATTTTATTTTAAACATGTTACAGTGCTCGCCATGTGTTCATCTAACCTCAAAATTGTTCATCAAAATTTTAGATTAAAAATGAATGAAATACCTCATTATGAGAGTGATG
This sequence comes from Digitonthophagus gazella, assembly GCA_036711955.1. NCBI lineage: Eukaryota > Metazoa > Arthropoda > Insecta > Coleoptera > Scarabaeidae > Digitonthophagus > Digitonthophagus gazella. Next base: position 36,978,526 of record JASCIT010000005.1, on the reverse strand, counting down.
AAAGAGAAAGTGAACACGAAGAAACTGTTTTTTTTTTTGTTCAGGCAAAAATTATCGATGACTTTGGGAATTTTTTAAATTTTTTTGGGGACAACTACAATTAATTTAATTTTTTTAACATAAAGTAGATACTCTAACCTATTTCTATTCAAAAAATCTTTTCAAAATTTTCATAAATAAACTCAATGAGATTTTTCAAATTTGTTCAAATTTTGTTGAATTTGGGAAAAAATCATCGATGACTTTGGAAATTTTTAAAATTTTTTTGGGAACAGTTACAGTAAATTTGGTTTGTATTGCATAAAATAGATACTTTAATGTATTTCTATATAAAAGATCTTTTCAAAATTTTCATAAATAAGCTCAGTATGATTTTTCAAATTTGTTCAAGTTATATTAAATTCGAGCGAAAATCATCGATGACTTTGGGATTTTTTTTATTTTTTCTGGGAACAGTTACAATGAATTTTATTGATTTAGCATAAAATAAATGCTTTAATGTATTTCTATTTAAAAAATCTTTTTAAAATTTTCATAAATAAGCTCAGCACGATTTTTTTAATTCGTTCAAGTTATGTTTAGTTTGGGCAAAAATCGTCGATGACTTTGTTTTTTTTTTTTAGGAACAGCTATAATTAATTTGATTTGTTTTATATAAAATAGATGCTTGAATATATTCCTATTTCAAAAATCTTTTAAAAATTTTCATAAATAAACTCTGAGCGATTTTTCAAAATTCGTCGTTATACTAAATTCGGGCAAAAATTATTGATGACTCTAGGATTTTTTTTTATTTTTTTTGGAAACAGCTACAGTAAATTTGATTTGTTTAACATAAAATAGATACTTTAATGTATTCCTATTCTAGAAATCTTTTCAAAATTTTCATAAATAAGCTCAGTACGATTTCTTAAAAATTTTCAGGTTTTATTGAATTTGGCCAAAAATCATTGATGACTTTGGGAATTTTTTTATTTTTTTCGGAAAAAGCTACAGTAAATTTGATTTATTTAACATAAAATAAATGCTTTAATGCATTTCTATTTAAAAAAGCTTTTCAAAATTTTTTTAAATAAGCCCAGTACGATTTTTCAAATTTGTTCAAATTTTTTTAGGTTCGGGCAAAAATCGTCGATGAGTTTGGGATTTTTTTAAATTTTTTAGGAAACAGCTACTATAAATTTGATTTGTTTAGCATAAAATAGATGAATTAATGTATTTCTATTTAAGATTTTTTTCTGAATTTCCAGAAATAGCCTCAGTACGATTTTTTAAATTTCTTCAAGTTATGTTGAGTATGAGCATATTATTTTTTTAAAAGTAGTTTCGATTTTTTACTGATTATTTGGTTTAATAATTGAACAATTAAGATTTGTACCGAATATTTACGATTTTTACTGAGCGTTTAGTATATTGACTCTGCATTTAACATTTTTAATGGTCACTTAGTTTCCGTACTGAATATTTATATTAATACTGAGCGGCAAGTTTTCTACAGAGCAATTAAATAATATACCGTGTATGCCTACTTTACATTAAAGTGTATTACTGGGTATTTACTTAATCCCCAAAAAAATACCTTCCCAATCTAGAATCTATTGGCATTCCGTAAGAAAGTGATCGCTTTTTTTACTGAAATACCACTCATCCGGTGTTGCGTCAGTTATTTCACTCGAGAGCGTGTTTACCGGCAAAAATGTGCAGCCATACGAGTAAAACTGGAGCACGAGGCGTTACAGCATCACATCGTCAGGACCAAAACAAACCTCCGCTACTTTAGGCAATGTCTTAAAAACAGGTTGTGATGGGCGCAATATGGGTGAAAGGTCCCCGATGTACCTCCTGCCGCAGGAATCCGATGGGGCCTACCACGCCTTCCTGCTCCTCGCATCTACGCCAAGAGTATAAAACCGACCCCTGGTCAGTGATTTGGTACAGACCAAGTCGATATCTCATACTGTAAACATGTTTCAGGTGAGTATCTACGTTCATTTACTCTTTATTTGAAAAAATTTACTTTTTTTTTCAAGTTTTACCAATTAATTACATTGATTTTACTAATCATAGACTATCCATCAATCTCAAATTTCAATCAATTTTTATCTACTTCTAGATTTTGGGATTAGCCGCTCTCTTAACCATCGTCCAAGCAGTGGATGAAGTCGGTTACACAACATATCACTCACAATCACCTTATCATGCTCCATTATCCTACGCCGCAGCTCCAATAGCTAAAACTTATACCGCCCCAGTGGCAACTTATACCTCCCCAGTGGCAACTTACACCACCCCAGTTGCAAAAGTAGCAACTTATACTCCTGTGCAGACTTATGCCGCTCCTGTGCAAACTTACTCCACCCCTGTACATACTTACAGCACTCCTGTACAAACCTACACCACTCCTGTACAAACCTACGCTACTCCTGTTCATACTTACGCTACCCCAATCGCTAAAGTAGCGACGTACGCTCCACAACATGTGAATTATGAAGATACACCAGCAGCTTATGATTTTGAATATGGAGTCAACGACCCACACACTGGTGACATTAAGAGCCAACACGAATCCAGACGTGGTGATGTAGTACAAGGAAGTTATTCCGTCGTTGATCCAGATGGCACAAAGAGAACCGTAGATTACACTGCTGATTCACATAATGGGTTTAACGCGGTTGTTCGCAGAGAACCATTAGGACATGGTGCTGTTTACTCACCGCAACATGCTTATTCTAGTCCTGTAACTAAGGTAGCATACGCAACTCCCATTGCTAAAATTGCAACTCCTGTAGCAACATATTCTCATGCTCCTGTAACATATTCTCATGCTCCTGTAGCAACATATTCTCCTTCCCCTATCGCGGCAAGTTATGGACATGCACCAGTTACTTACACGTCATCGATTTCTCATACTCCAGTAGCTTATTCGGCACCTGTTGCTAAAGTTGCTGGAATAACTTATGCATCACCATCTGCCAGTTACTACCATTAGATTTTGATGGTATATTTAAATAAATATACCAGTGTTCAATTTTTTATCGATGCTCAAATAGTGTAATTATTCTAAACAATGTTATTAATTGTATAGGACCTCTCTAATGTGTTCCCATATATTTACTTTACTTATATTTTAAATAAATGTTTTTGTATATTCTTAAAAACTAATTTTTATTACTTAACATCAAATCAAATAAACTCCAGATAATAAAAATTAAACAAACTCCAAATCACTCACACGTCATTTCCACACAACTAAGCTTATACTATTATACTAACAAAACCAAATAAAATCAGAGTGCAAAATCCAACTCGAGTCGGAAGAATTTAAAATCTTCGTACCCCTATAAGCCGCACGTCGAACATCAAACACGGCACGGGTTCGTAAAGAATTAAGCCGACCGCGTTAGGATTTAAAGTTCTGCGGTTGACGGGGCGGTTAGTTTTCAATTAGTCGGCGTCCACCGCGTTGCGACGCCGGTCCATTCGGCTAATTGTAACCGAGAGGGGACGCCGCGACCGCGATGATTGGAGACATCACCGGCACATGCAGCACGGATTAGCACAACAATGCGCCTACAATAATTAATTGTGCCCTGTGTGTCCCGGCGGGCGGAGGGACCCAATGCGATGGGGCTTACAATAGACCTCGGGGCGCGGGGGCTGCTTTAACCCCGACCGACCCTGACGACGACGCCGTCGATGTCGCCGACGCTGCCAACGTCCGCGGGCGTGAACATGAAGGGTTAATCTGAAAACGTGTACGTATTTATCTATACTTGTGTCGACGGTGAGATTTTATGAATAAATTAATCAAATAATTTGTATTTAATAGAATGTATACTTATTAAAATTTGAAGTAAATTATTTTTTATAGAATACATATTCGAAAACCCATAGAGCTAAATGGGTTAACTTTTAGAAGTTAACCCATATAATTGGGTTAATATAACCCTAATAATGTGATAAAATCTATCACCTAAAACGACTTTGTATGACTTCATAATGATCTGGTATCGATACACTTCAAATAAATGGGATTTTTGTTTAAAAGAATTAAGGTTTAAAATTCAATCACTATTAATAATTGAGAAGCTGGTAAATAAAAGCGGTTTTGTCCCAAAAAAAATTTTTTTTCAAATGCGCCCAAAAATTGTAACTGCTGTATAGAAAAAAAACAAATCTTTTTGGTTTTGCTGATTCAATATCATTTCTTAAACGCTTTTAGGTAGTTTTTATTGAAACTATGAGGTAGGATTTATAAAAATAGACATTTACAGTCCGAAACCAACAAAATATAATGTTCATCATATTGTGGACAAATCCGCTTTTGTTCGCCAGCTCGTCAATTATGACCACTAATAAACAAATCACCAAAAACACATTCGAGATGAAGATTTTTTCGAACAAGGTCCTCAAACATGTTTACTATGGAAATAACCCAATTCGTAAATGAATTCACATAAATATACCATTTTCGGCGAAGGATGTCTCATGCGTCATTAATTAATTATGTTATCCTAGACTACTATTTTCGGTTTTCGTCTCTCTCTGACATGTACAATTAAATAAAAAAATTATTTGACATAGGTCGAGAAAACGACGACAACTAATGACGCATGAGACATCTTTCGCCAAAAATAGTATAAGATCATTGCACACCAAATGTACAGCTCATTCCTCGGAAAATTTTTATTACAAGAAACGAATTTAGCACTATGTATGCAATTTGTAATTGAGGGCTTTGGAACAAAAAGTGCAATTTTGACAATTTTGAGATATTTGCACTAAAAGTTAAGTAACAAGTGCAGAAATTATTCATACCGCAATTGAAGGGTGGAGTGCAAGAAGTACCTAAGTAGCATTTTTATAAAATCAGCCTAACCCCGATATCTACGTTAATCATGTTTGATAAACCATGTTTGTGATGATTAGGCAGATTTTATAAAAATGCTACTTAGGTACTTCTTGCACTCCACCCTTCAATTGTACTCCTTAATATGACACTTAAAGTGAACATATCACTAGTATCTGATTTGCAACAGACAAATATAAACATTTAATGTCAATATATCGACCTATCCAACGAAAACTGTCGTAAGTCAAAAATGGTGATTTTGAAAAATTTGAAAAGAAAACAGAATTAATTGCTATTGTTCTATGGTGAATCCTTTCGGAATCCTCTGTATGATATCTATAGCAACCAAGTAGGAAATTTGTACATAGAAAATTTTATTTCTTAAAATGCAATCTGTTCAAAACCTTTAAACGCTTATATCTCATTCAGTTCTATCAAAAATGACTTACAATAGTCTTCGTTGCATAAGTCGATATGCTCATATCTCCAAAATGAAAAAAAAAATGCACTTACACCCCTTTTATTCTAAAGCCCTCGATTTAAAGAGTTTATTTTTGTGGAAAGTTTCCTCACTATAATTCTAAATCAACTTTCACTACTCCATTGTAACCATTATCTGGTATTTTACGTAATATATCTTGATACTCAGCTGGTAAACAAGATTCTTGCGCTCCTAACAAAATAGTTTTTAAATATTGGGGTGATGGTCTTCTATCTTTTAGTAACTCTGAAAAATTTGTAAAATGTTCTTGTTCTTTTTGCATTTTATAAACCCGGCATTTTCTCACTAAATCATTATCATCATTGACCTCGACTTTTAGTGGATAATAAAGTTACTTGTCAAAAACCTTCTTGTTGATCTAACGTTTTAAGATGTTCAATTCCAATTTCACAAATTGCACCCCAAACGTGTTGTCCTTTAGCTGGAACTATGGTGGCGACAGGGCCTTTCCATCTTTTAGAATAAGATGAAAAGTCGAGACCGTAGTCGTCTAAAGGCGCGGTTACACGGCACGTGGTTCGCCGAACCACGAAACTACAAGCCAGTTCGGGATGACTTGCGTTTTAACGAACCAGTAGTGACAACACGGTGCGCGGTTCGTCAGACTTTTAACGTGATTTAGTTCGTCTTAATGGTTCGTCCGTGGTTTGCCGAAAGTCTGTCAATCTTGAATTGGAATCATGGATGACAGGCAGAAAATTATTGTGACTGCGTCATTGTGCGTTATTAACGCAGGATTAATACTGCAGAATCGTCATAAAAAGAGATGATGGATAGTGTATAAACCGACCGCAAAAATTTGTCAACCAATTTATAGTACCGCCAGTTCGGTTCATGTATGTCTTGCGTCCCACTTCCACTTTTTTTTGACTCTGCCACTTTTTTTGCATACTTTCTATAAGTAGCAAATATTTCGTCTTTTTTCTTTTTTAATTCTTTTATAGAACCGGCGTATTTGTTTTCTAATCTAGCCTATGCCGTATGCACAATATTGCGGTCATGATGGCCCATGTCTTTGGGGTTCCATATTTCCGGGGCTTGTTCCAGGTCTTCAATAAATTCAGATGTCCTTTCTGTGGACCACGCCATATTAACCCGAAGGAATTCAATGATGTACCTACGTTGTTTAACCTACAAAATCTGCAACGAAGTTCCTCTGTAACGTCGAGCCAACACGAGCCAACACAAACCATCACGAACCTTGCCCGAGCTCTCCTTTGATCTTTCCAAGTTTACCGACATTCGATGGTAATCAGCGAACCGCGTACCACGAACCACGGAACAATGCGAACCGTCTATGTCAGACGGCTTGTGGTTCGTGGTTCGTCCAGAGAGGTTCGGTGAACCACGCGCCGTGTAACCGCGCCTTAACCTTCCTAGACCGTGGCGAACAGCACTCGGATTTTTAATATGGATGTGTCTTTGCAGCAAGTTGCTGCCGTAGGCGAAGTAACTGAACATAGACCTTATACGCTGCCGTGGATAAACAGCAGAAGCTCTTCGTGGGTCATTTCCATCAGCTACGCGGCTGTCGGAGATGGTCGTTGATCGTCGGTTATGTTGTTCTTCGGAGGTTTCACCTTCCCAAGATTTAAAAAATAACGTTTAACAACTAGAAATTTTAAAGTCTTAACTTTAAAATTTACCTTAGTAAATGTAAGGTAAAATGAAAACACATCATTAAAAAAGTTTGAAGTCTTGTTGTATGTTACATGTAAGAAAAGCTTCAGATAATTTTTAGATTTTTTAGTACACAGTAAAACCAATGCCAAATTTTGTTTTTCTGTACTTTACAGATTTCATTAGTTCAAAAAAAATTACATTTCGATATTACTCCTATGGCATACACGGAGGGCCGTCTTATAGCCTCGAATATCAATTGTACACACGGTGTGCAGCCAGTCTCAAACGGGTTAAAGGTTTTTTGTAACACATATTATTATTACAAAGTAATTTAAACTCTCTGCTGATAGGAAAGCTTAGTAGGTATATGTAGTAGTTTATTTGACGGGAGAGGGATAATGTAGAGATGGAAGAATCTTTTTCCAATCAAGTATAGGAAGTCGATTATACGTCAACCGATTGATTGTTGAACGATTATGACGTTGAATGGCACTAGTATCATCGGCAGATGCACGTGCCGTCAGGACGCGTCAAACGTTCGTTTGTCCGCGCACGAACGCACGTGCGTTTGACCAACGGTTATCGGTCCGAAATCGAGTTGACATACGCCTGACGATTCGTCAATGCACCGGAGCCATACGTGCCACTTCATGCGGTATTCAGTTATTGTTTTCGTGATTAACAAAGCTCGGAAGCTCGCCGCGGTGGCACTAAATTGCCCCGGAGCCGTCATAAATCCGGGCGGGGGCCGCGAATTGAGGTCCCCGCGCCGAAACTTCGGCCGCCGCCGTTTTGTATTCTTATTCGTTCTTCTGTGCGGATTCAATATTTTACGAGCGCCGAGCCATTAAAAGTGGATCCGTCCATTACAGGTCGTATTGTTCGCGCCGCGACGACGCTAGTAAAGTTTTGAAAACAGTTTTAAAAGAATCGCGAGCGCTTTTATCTGTCTGGCTTCTGCTTTTCATTCCGGTCTCCTCCCCTTTTCTTTATACTTCAACGTTTCCCTCAAAAGGATCTCGGTTTACTTAAGGTGTTCACCGATTTTATGACTTTCGTAGGAATTTCACATTTTTCTTTTTGGTATTTACATAAAAATAACCATTGTATAAAATGTGAACCTACTCAATAAGGACACACTTCCCGGGGGTGTTTGTATTTCTTAACACACCAACGTAAACATATCTTCTCCAAGATTAGTATCTTTTCTGCCTGCTCTACTCCTTGAGATAATACCCTCTGGATACAGCAAATCTTCGTTCCCACGAATAACAATAAGTAACAAGTTGCAATGAAGCAAACACAGGTTCAGTTCTCCTTTTTATTCAACTGCAGCTTATACATTAGATTTTTTTAATAGATAAAAGAGTGATAATACAAACGTAATGGTAAAAGAAAGTAGTAAAAACACAAGGCTGTTCAAACAATTTATGTACACTGACCAAACGCTAATGGGTAGGCAAACAAATTCTTATGTATCCAACTAACTTCGGGGTTGTATATTATTTAGTTCTTAGAAGTTAGTTTGTGATCTCGTCAAGTCTGGCGGAAATATTTATCAAGTTATCTTCACACGTCGCAGTTTCTTGGTTGAGAACAATAATCACAATTATCAAAACCGCCATTAACACAAGGTTACCGATTATTATAAAAAATAGGATTTTTTCCTTGCGACCCCATTGCGAAAAACTCAAAATAGAAGTTCGTCTAAAGACTGTTGATTGGGTGTGAGACGATCCCTGGAGAACCCTTCTAACGGGAAACTCTATTTTTAAAAATTATTATAAAAAATTCTTCATCTAAATCTATTAAAATAAATACCTGTACCAGATGTACTTGAATGTCCAAACGGCATTTTTTAAAGGAAAATATGTTCAATTACAAATACCTTTCTATCACTTCCACACTTCTTTTGACGTTTAATGTGTCAACGTTTAAAAATTTTAAAAACTTGGTAAAAAAATATTATCGCGAACCGGAAAGTAAATTAAAAGCAATTTTCCGTTATGCCAAACTCGCTCCCGATTACAAAATCGAAATTACCGAATCTGGAAAAGTTCGGCATCCGGCGCCGATGGTAATGGAGGGCTCGGAAGGCGATTATATACAAGTTTTCGAGCGACATTTTTCAATTCGGGAATTTAATTATCGCGGGGCGTTCCGGGGGCGGGAATTCTCCGATCGAACCGCCGCCTCTCCTCGGTTCCGAGTAGAGAATGCTAATAGTATTTCAATTAGATTTAAGAAGTTTCAAAGAGTTTCCGTCTGGCGGTGACAGGCGAGATATCTCTTCCGATTTTATATACCCCGTTATATTCAATAAGTCTCGACACCATCGGCAACCCTTATATATAAATGGAGTTTTCGATATCTATACAGAACCGTATCCAGAACCAATACTTAAGGTGACCAGATTTTTAGGTGGGCAAAGCGAGACAACTAAGATTTTATTTCCTACTTTGTTTCCTACTGTGATTTTTTGTAATGCCCAATATTTAAGCTTCTCCTTATCAATATATTTTTTTACTAATGACACTTCATTAAAAAGATCATTTTCGGAAATATTATTATTTGGAAATTTTTGAGAAACACAATCAAATGATTTTTGCACATCGTTTCAATTAAGTTCTGGTCATCTAAAATAATATTCAATTTTACTATTCTGGCTTTTTGGAAAAATTTATCTGATTGTAAGGAAAAATCTAATTGTAAGGAAAAATCTAATTGTAAAGAAAAAATCCAAGCTAAAAAATTGTAAAAGACGATTTCTCAAAAGGATGTTGCTAGATTTTTAAAATCTTAAGGTTCGAAAAATAGTTTTTTGATGTATTGGATATTAGACTGGATTTTTAAAGTACGAGATGTTATTTCAGAAAGTTAAAGTTGTAAAATTGAATATTGCTTTTATCGCTGGATCGAAATTCGTATTTCAATTAACATCTTGACTTTATGACTTCATTGTAAATCAAAAATAACAAGATTTCAAGCTTTTGAATTCTTGTTTTTGGTAGATTACGACGAATTTTCAAATCTTACGAAGGATTTTCTTAGAGATTTAGGTTTTTTTAGAAATGTAGGGTTTCCACATTTCTGATTAGGATTCACCATCTAAAAATAATATTCAATTTTCCTATCCTGGCTTTTTGGAAAAATTTACCTGATTGTAAGGAAAAAATTATCTGATTGTAAGGAAAAAATCCAAGCTAAAAAATTACAAAAGACGATTTCTTCAAACGATGTTGTTAGATTTTTAAAATCTTAAGATTCAAAAAATAGATTTTCAATAGATTGGATTTTTAATATACAAGATGTTATTCTGGAAAATCACTTTTTTGGTTTTCTGGAATAATTTGTCAAGTTGTAAGGAAAAAACCAAGTTTAGAAGTACTAAAGCTCCGATTTTTCCAAAGAACTTTTTTAGATTTTTGAAACTTTAAGATGTAAGAACACCTTAATGTGGTCCGGTCTTCCAAATAATCTTTGCAATTACTATAAAACTATAAAGTAATTTATTGTACCCTACTCTTCGAGCTGATTTATACTATTGCGGTTAGTTAACGGTAGAAAATTATTTTCTAAACTTTCCTGACATTGACATATTAAATTATTAACTTCATTTGCTACTCTGATTGCCGATATTTCATCATCTTCAGTAAGCTTTATAACGTGCTGAAAAAGAGCAGCTTGATTTTGTAGAAACTCTAGAAAAAATTTTGAATATTCTCTTTCAAAAAACTATTCTAAAATTCTAGGACATTTGTCCTGTGATAGAAAGTAGGATTTTAAAGGATCATACATCTTCAAAATTCTTTCGATAGCTGGCAGAAGAACTAACCAACGCGTTTTACTGTATCCAAGTATTTTCTGATATTCAACTTCCTCAGCAAAAGCAATATGTTAGTCGTCGTAACCCGTAGGATTCTTAGAACGCAAAGCAATGATTTTCATAAATATAAAATTCCACTTAATTCTAAAAGTCGGGACTTTTGAAAAACATCGCGGGACGCGGGACAAATTGTGAAACATCGCGACTGTGCCACCAAAAGCGGGACGTCTGGTCACCTTACCAATACTGGTACGCTCAATCAAAGTTTTTTACTACATACTCAAACTAAAACATGATAGAAACTGGATACAATTTATAAAATGAATTAATGACCGTATTTTAGTCATTTTGCATAGAGAAAAAAAATCATTTTATTTCTAAGAGTTTACATTACGGTCCTGGTTTGCAGACGGCGTGATAGCGGAAATCTGCGGTAAGCGGTCCTCGAGAGCGGACGGATATGGAAATGTCGCACAAAAATAATTGGTTCGTAATCTAGCGTACAAAAGTACAAGGCGGTTTACTAACAGTCTATTATTCTTTCTGCCACCATTGTACCATTGAGAAACGCCTCTCCCCCTCATAAAGCTCCGGTCCGGGTTAACCTCCAGATAATAAGCTTCCAGTTAACACCAAGAGACAAATTTGCACGCTCGCACTTAACATTTATTTAAGCATTTAAGCCTTTATTTAATGTTCTATTTCTTAAAAAACCTAATTACACTCCATTTACGTAATTGTAAATATTACAGAAACTATATAGCTGTATAAGAATTTTAGAACCAATTAGTTTTAAGACTATTCTTATTTTTAAAACTTGACATAGGGCTAAATGTAAACAGTTTTTGTATTTTGCTTTGAAATGGCAAATTTCAAAGCATCATTTTTTATGTTTAATAGGTAATGATTGGTAATTGAATTTAAACTAATATAATTTAAACTGTTTCAAGCAATTTTTCGAAAATTTCATGTTCATACGACTTACTTTGTAAGGTTTAGGGACGGTTTACAATTACCCCAATGAAAAATTAAATAGTACCAAATTTAGGGGTAAATGGAAACACAACTTTCGTAGGTCTATTAGGTTTATAACACAATTTCTAGAGGAAAATATAAACAGCATAACAACTTGGTATCTTACGTTAATATTTGTGACCTGGACTACGGAAAGGGGGTTTATGTGCGAAAATGTGTTTTCGAGATAAATGCGTTTGAAGTTTGGAACAACAACGCACTAGTTTTCTACGTCAACGGTGTTGTTATCAGTATTACATTATTAGACAGCCTATTAGTTACGAGTTACGAAGGTTTTATAAACGAAATTTCTTATTCTTGGAAATATTATTGAGCAGTATGCGAAAATTGAGGACAATGCTTCAAGAAGGCTGTAACTCCATTTTTTCAACAATTTTTGAATGCGGTTTAACCCTTTCGTGGATAAATCATATTTTTGAGAGTTTCGCCACTTTTTAATTAATCGATCCGTAGCGGTAATGTTGTATACCAATACACTAAAATATAATAAAGTTGTATCTATTAAACATCCAATTTTAATGTAATTAACAGAAAATTTCGCTTTTAAAATCTAGCCTTATTTTTAGAAAGTTTAAAATTTACTATTAAGGACATTAACTTATATTTTCTCTTCTGAGGAAAAAGATTTTTCGTTAACTCGCTTAGTTTTTGAGTTAGAGGGATCCAAAGTTTTGGTATGTCGTTTTGAGGTTGTTCCAGTTTTTGGACTATACCTCTATAAATACCGATTGTACGAAAAAATGTTTACAAGAAAATATGTTCGTAGTCAAACTTGGAATAACTTTTATTTGAAACATGTTTCGTTAACTCGCTTAGCTTTTGAGTTAGAGGAAACCGAAGTTAAGGTATGCCGTTTTGGGATTATTCAAGTTCTTGAGCTATTACTATAAATATCGATTATATGAAAAAAAAAATTTATAACAAAATATGTTCGCAGTTGAATAGGGAATAACTTTTATTTAAAATATTTTTTCGCTAACTCGCTTAGTTTTAGAGTTAGAGGAAGCCAAAATTTAGGTGTGACGTTTTGGGGTTGTTCCAGTTATTGGGCTACAACTCCATAAATATCAATTGTACGAAAAATTTTTTATGACAAAATATGTTCGAAATAGAATGTGAAATAACTCTTATTTAAAGTATTTTTCCCTAACTGGTTTTGTTTTTGAGGTAGAGGAAGCCGAAGTTGAGGTATGCCGTTTTAGGGCTGTTTCAGCCTTTAGGCTACAACTTCATAAATATCGATTGTACGAAAAAATGTTTATAACAAAAGATGTTCGCAGTCAAATAGGGCATAACTTTTATTTGAAACATGTTTCGTTAACTTACTTAGTTTTTGAGTTAGAGGCAGCCAAAGTTGAGATATGTTGTTTTGATATGAATTTTTAAAACTTGACCAATTAGTAGATTGTAGTTTCGTTTCTGTAGAAAAAACTAAAATTCGTAGAAAATTCATTTCTGGTAAAAATAAAGATTAAGTTTTGATCTAAATCCTGATAAAATTTCTAATCTTGAGACTAATTAGTTTCTTAGAAATGAATTTTTAAGAATTGATTACTTGCACGTAAGGTTAGTGGTAAGTATGTATACCAATATCTGCGAAAGGGTTAAATACAAGCACCTAAGCATTTAGAGTCTTTTTCGATCTTTTTTAGGAAATGGTAAAAATTGTGCTGCATCCTTGAAGTAGAGTCTTCAATTACGTCGACGTACTATAAACGTTATACATGGTGTCCCACCGAAGTGGGCAAGTCGAAATAATTCGAAAACTACAAAAACGACGAATTTGAAATTTTATACATAGATTTAGTGGATGGTAAGCTACGTTTTGACCGCACTTACGCGTATCTATGACTTTTGGTTATACCGGAAGCGGTTAGCCAATTCATTTTTTTTTTACAGAATATTTTTTTTTTTTCGTCAGACCACTTACAATTAGTTTAAATATAATTTAAAAAATATAATTTTACGCTTGCAGCTTATTTATGTTGCGTTTTAGTCGCGTCGATGGCGCCTTAAAGAAACGCCGTGTGCAAAGGTCCTAAGATAGCCACAAAGCTGAGAGTAGGTTCATTGGAAAGAGCACACTTTGCTCTATTAGAATCATCCAAAACCTCAAAATCGACATTTTACCACATAAACTCCTTTTTCGTGGTCCAGGTCACATATACCAATCTACACATTTGTATAAAATTACCCCATTTTCTAGTTCTTGGGTGTTTAAGGGTGAGTTTCCAGATGGACTTTATAAGAGAGGAACAAAACACTTTATTTAGATTAATTTTACGTAGTTTGAACATATCTTATAAAAATAAAAATAAGAAAAGTGATACACAAAGAGGTTATTTTTCGAAAACTCTTACACTGTCTGAAAAAATATGCAGTTTTTCTGGCTTGCACAATAATTTTTGGCTTGGGTAATATTGCTGCAACCATTTCAAATTCAATGGTAGAAATATCATATTCTTTTTCAATAAATTCAGTTCCTAAGGCACTGATGCATTTAAATCCAATAACTTTAATGTCTCCGTCTTTTTCTTTCTGGATACTCCACGAAATTTTACTACTAACAAGAAGTCATCCCAGTTGACTCTTCACTAATTTTGATGAATCTTTTTATGGTGAATCTATATTGAATATAAGTAAGTTCCCCCAGAGCTTTTGATCCAATGGCCCTTCTAAAGGGAGTTATTATTTTTTGAAAGTTACGTTTTTTGGGAGTTGTTGTTATAAGCTATAAAGCGATGCCGTCTTACGTATCTGTCCATAGTGCATTGAATGAATGCCGCGCTTCTGTGCAAGAAGGATCGGAATTCTGATATTACAACTTTTTTTTGTATTAATTATTATGGAAGAGGAGGTGCTATCTTGCGATTCTACTACAGCATTTGTTAATGGAACTTCTTCGTCTGGCAAAAATAACTAAACAGTTTTCTCCCAAAATTTTTACAATATATTGGGCAAACTTCTCCCCTAAAATAGATGCCTTCGGCGACATTGATTCACTTGCCGCGTTATTTAAAATTTTCTTTTTTTAAATATTTGGAAACAAACGTGCATACCGTCTGTAATATCCCGATTGTCGTATAATTGCATGAAACTTACAATTAACGTTTCTTCTTCCAGAACCCCTTCATGTTCAACAATTGTTGACGGTTGCTTTTCAATTGATACTGTATTCATATTATCCAAAAATATAATCCAAAAATCGCTATCCAAAAATCAATATCTGATAATTGTTATCCAAAATCGCTGTTCAATAATCAGTATCCAATAAATCGTTGTCCAAAAATCACTATTCAATAATCGTTATCTAATAATCACTATTCAAAACGCTTATAACAACAACTCCCAAAAAATGTAACTTTCAAAAATTAATAACTCCCTTTAGAAGGGCCATTGGATTAAAAGCTCTGGGGGAACTTACTTATATTCAATATAGATTCACCATAAAAAAATTCATCAAAATTAGTGAAGAGTCAACTGCGATTTCTCCTTGTAAGTACACCTCTGGCTTAATTAAGTGCCTTTCTGGCTTTAGATAGCCAATCTCTGGGTAGCTGTTTGCTGTGAGTTGTTCGGCCCATTCCGTTTCGTTCCTTTCTTCATCTGACTTATCAATGCAAAATTCTAAAAATTCCACATTGTTTTCTTTTTCGCTTTCACTGCACTCCTTACGTTTTCCTTTTAGTTTCTGTTTGGTAGCCTTTTTCTCTCTTTTCTGCTATTTTTTCTCTTCTTTTATACGCTTGGCTTCTTTGAGGCGTTCCGTAACCTCAGCAGTTGTTAAAATTTCTACATATTGAGCTGCTCCCAATTTGGGAATGACTTTTTAGATTCTATAAATTTTTTGTCTGAGTCTACACTTAATCTTTTAACAATTGCTGTTGAAAAAACAGCAACAATGTAGTTAAATTATCATATTTTTTAAGTTATTGTTTACAAAAAAGAGTTTTAAGAGGGGTAATTGTAAACACTTATTGATAAAAAACTGATTGACAATTTCGAGGTTTTGTTAACAAAATACGTTTATTTACAATAAACTGTAACTTCCAAACACATTAAACTTCCAAAACTAACTTATTATTAACACCACAAGAATTAGGAAACTGATCATCAAAAAAAAAGTAAATAAAATATGCCAACACATATTTTAGCATAGTGGTATTTTAACTTCATATAGCAAAAACTTGCTTATTTAGTACACTATATGGTTAATTTTTTCGTAAAATGTGGCATCATCAAAGTCAATTAGGGTTTCCAATCCCAGGATCCCGGAATCCCGAATCCCGATGTTTTTTCAATCTAGAAATCCCGAAATCCCGATTCAGTCCCGAAATTTTTATATCTTTAATATTATCCCTGATCGATTTAGAGAGCCCAATAATATTCACAAATTCAGATTTTGAAGTCGCATAGACAATTGTCTATTGCTTAGAACCAGTTAAACTAACTGTAGAAGGTATATGCCGACGAGATGCTAATCTTGCTACTACGGATGTAAGTTTTAAATTTCTGTTTCGGGAGCTACGTGAACTAAAAACAAAGTTAAGCAATGACCTGGAAGAGTCTTTAAGAAAGCGAATATCAGAGCGAAGAACCATACTGTCTGGAGTCATGGATTATCTCCAAAATCCCAATAAGCAAAACAGGGAGGATCCTTTTTTTGATTTGCCCCTACCGACATAATTGCGAATTTCGTCAAAAATATTTCAAAAAGCTTATCAGGAATCGTTCTCAGCAACCAAGCTTAACCAACTACAATAAATCTTGACGAGGACGGTTTCGACTCTGAAGATGAGTTGCCAATCAGCCGATTGAAAGGAGGTGAAAATTTAAGTCTCAAAAACAAACTCGAACAGGCTATAACAAATGCGATGAAACCGGTACAACAACCATTGAAAGGAAAATCTATTGATGTTTTAAAGATGGTGAAAAAAGAAATGGCCCTATTAGAAAATGGTGGATTGCATGGTTTACTTTTGGAGCGGTACTTTGAATGCTTGCTTACAGTTCAACCCACCAGTGTGGAATCGGAAAGAGCTTTTTCTTCTGCATCATCGCTTGCCACAAAAATAAGATCTCGGTTAGCTGATTCTACCTTAGCACTTGTGATGCTCAAAAGCCAATTCCGTTCTAAGTTGTAAATATAATTTGTCTGTTAAAACTTTATGTTTTTGTTTAAATTTACGTTCATAATATTATTTTCGAGTTACGTAATTTATGTCTTAAACAATAAGATTTACATATTACATTTCCAAGTTCTTTTATTAAAATAGTCAAAAATATAAGTTATTTTAACCCAATAAATTATTTTTCTAATTTTTTCGAGATTTCGAGATTAATCCTAGGATCCCGGGATTGAAATACAAAATCCCGAAATTCAATCCCGATCCCGAAATTTGGAAACCCTAAAGTCAATAGGAAACTTTAAGGGAATATCCAGGAAAGCTATTGGGATAGCGTTTATTATAATATTATAAATATATAGATATTTTATAAAAGAAGGTGTTGGTGAAAGAAATAAAACCACCGTAATAATTGATATTACATACTATATTTTTACTTCAACTCGTATACACATCAACACTTACAATCTACTCTATAATTTTCACTACCCTAACACTTCTACAAATCTACAATGAATTCTCTTTCTAAAGATACGTACGTTTTTACTTCGATATACATATATATTTTTAAATAAGTACACGTCTTTATCTTAAATGCAGTAATATACACATTATTTACAAAGGTAACTATATTTTTAATTACATATGCATTATCCTATTTCGATTAAAAAAAACTTTTCGTTCACATTTCTAGACAAATTGAGTGTGTGGTTATTTTATCAATGTAGTGTTTTTTTATTAGTATTGATATATTTCATGAATTTTTATTAAAAACGGAAAACGTACAAGCACAGAGGGCAGGATACAAATTAATTCAATTTAAAAAGGATTAAAAGCGCCCTCGTGGAAAGGTCGCCGGGGAGAAATTGTAATCAATAGGCCCCCGGGGAGACGAGCACACGTCCTCGGCGTTTAGTGTTTACAATATAATTTATTCGAATCTGGTAGCTACAGAAGCACAATAGCGCCCCCGGACGGCCTCAATAACGCTGCTTCAATGGGAAAGCCCGCGTTGGGACGTTCCGAATTCAATACCATTCCTGTCCCGCCCCGTGATTCCGTATCACGTGTATGCCGTAATTAAATTCTGATGTGGCAGCCGGTCGATCCCTTAAAAGTAACCTCTAAAATCAATTCATATCACAGACACTTCAAAACGAATTGCCAAGTTGCAAATCAATCGAAACGGTACACCCATCGATCAACAATGAGAAAAACCAAAATTAAAAAAACCAAACGTTTTTCAATTAATAAAATCTCGGCTATTCGGAGTAAGAAGTCTTATCGGAACCCGCATTTGAACCCGGCGATGACGTTGTGGTCTTGTCCGAGGGGTAAAGCTCATGGGGAGGAATCATGGGTATATGATATTCGTTAGGAGGCCTAATAACGGTGGGCAAATAACCGGTTCCGGCGTAGGGTGCTGACAGGAACCTCCTGGAGGGACTGTATCGGTGGTACGAAGGGGGCGGCCCCAACGGTGAAAATGCAGAAGGAGTGGCTATATCTTCATTTGAACCACTCACCATCAATTCCATAGCTTGTAGAACATCACCTTTACATCTGTACCAAAGAAAAAATCAATACAATCACATTAAAAATGTTATTAGTGTTACTACCTTTGCAAAATCGTTTCAACATCCGATCTTCTTCTCCCCGGAAACACCCTCAAAAGAACATCAACTGGAGACCTTTGGTATTGCGGTTGAAAAGGATGAAATTGAGGAAAAGGTGGATAATGAAGCATAGCTGGTGGATGTTGTTGTACTGGAGTTTCTGGAGACGCCGCTTTTTTCAACGAAAGATTTTCAGGAGCTTCCGTTTCATTTTCATCTTCAACATCGAGGTCTGGATCAGGGGAAATTGATCTGGGATCGGGAGAAGGTGTCGTTATCGGTATAGTTTGTGGTTGAGGAGGTGGAGATAATGTTTTTATCGGTCGTTTTATATCTTCATGGTCGGATTCTGAATCTTCAGGTTGGCACTCTTCACTAGATCTTCGTAATCTCTTAGCATCTGTAATTAAAAAAGAAATAACTTAATTTTTTTTAACTTGAAAATGAGCAAATAAAATGAAATTAATACAAGTTGAAAAGACTATTAAAGATCTATTTACACCTCCCTTTTTGAGGGTGAACTAAAGGGGAATAGAGTATCAGACGAAGAGTCATCTTCATTAGGATTAAAAGGCAATTCGCGCGCAGGCACTTCATTTCAACCGCAAATGATACTCGGGAATTCGCAATAAGCGAGGAATGTACCGCTGTAAATATAGGAGTAACCGTTTAATATAATGGCTTCATCCCCGCCAAACGGGGGGTTCGATATAAACGACTTTCTAACGACCTCCGACGGAAAATTTCTTCACCTCACGTTCCCCGCTCGCTCACAATTCCCATTGTGCCCGTCGATTGGTTATCGATTTGTTTTCGATTAATTTTCAAGGAAACCTGGAACATCTCTCTCCTCACATTATCTGGAGTGTTGTAGCGTCTGCGGAGGCGCCCTTCTCCCCTCTAAGGGACTGTTAACTTGTCTCCCGCAGGTCTCCATATATCCATTGGCGTCCGTGCATAAGACAAAGGCCGGGACGTCCGCGGATAGGAACACAATGGGCAGACGCCCGTTTAACAACGAAATTTATTACCCCCGGAGTATTGTTATACTTAACACAATTATGAGCCGGAGCGACGCCTCGCCATGCGTCGCGACGCCCGCGTGCATACGGGTACACCTCTCTAAAACTCGATGGCCCCCCCTTTGGGTCTAAATCTACGGATACGGACGGATGGATGGATGGATGGAGAGATTCAATTTTACCCGCGACCATTGTCAACCGATCACGTTCGAATTTGAGGGCGTATGTCGTAAATTTCCAAACGGGGTTGTGTCGCCTACACTAGATAATTCACTGTGTTTTATGTCGTTGTATTCTCTATTGAAATCTTAAATAACAACTCCTGCACTAGTAGTAAAAAAACTATACAAAAAAATAGACATACCATAAATGAGGTAAAAATAAAATTTTTGGAGGTAAAGCACAGTTTGGGCTACCTGCTCAGTCCGTGCCATGCCGTCAAGATACAAATACATTGATGAATCAGAGAGTTTTTACTAATTAGTTGCTGACAAGATCACCAATTTATCATTAATCATAGATATATCAATCAAGGTGAGCCTCAAATTGAAAATTTAATTAACCCTTAAGTACTGACGTCAAAAAATTGGAACATAACCACCGACCGTCGATCCTTCAGACCGCTATCTTATTTTGGCCGTTTTTAACAATTTCTTTTGCTTTTTGCACTTTAAGGTAACCAAAATCTTCTTTGCTACAAATGCATACAGCATATTCAAACCTTATGAGTTTACTATACTTCATTTAATAACTAGGAGGAGTGAATCTCAAAACCCCATTTAGATAGGAAAAAGTAACTATAAATACACTAAACATTTTTAGCAGCAAATTTGAATTCTAAACTTCAAACCAGTCACATTTATGCAACCAACAAAACACCAAGCGCTTAAGCGTAGTATTCTAGAACATACCAAATATCTCTATGGCCGTTTATCTATACGTAGATTGTTCAAAATTTATCCAAAAGACGTTCCTTGTGTTGACGTATTATATCCAACAGATGACATCGTACCATACCTTCTTCGAACTTAATATTTTTTGATCGCAACCATTTGAGCACAACGAAAAAGCGAGAAACAAGTTGACAAATTAGGTAAAGCACCTAACCTCAAACGTTAAAAGCAATAAACGACAAAAACCAAATTTTTCGTCTTTGTAAACTTGACTGCGGAGCGACCAATAATAGTTCATTATTTTGGCGCGCAAAATTCAAATCACTCCTCCTAGTTATTAAATGAAGTATAGTGAAACAAAACTTTATAAAACTTGTATTTAATCTACCCTGCTTTCCATTATATATTGCAATAAAAGTAGAGTGTGATATCTGAATTTTATTTATTTAGGGTTGATATATTGGTAAAATTGTACTAAAAAATATCAGTGTGTTGTTGTGAGCCATTATCCAAAAGTCATAATTTAATTGGAAGTACGATAGAAAGATAGGTATATGTAAATAAAAATAAAAATGAAAAGTAAAAAAGTATGTATTCAAAAAACCTACAAGAAAAATTTGAAAAAGCAGTCTTTACATATTTTTTGGGAACATTGGAGACAAGTTGAACTCTCGCATGAGGTACAGGTGTACTGTGTCTTTCTCTTTTTTTGGTAAGGGCATATCGAACATGTTTTTCTTTTCAGGAGTCTACCTTCATCATTGACAACCGGCGCGTCGACATCTATAGAATATCCTCGACAAGTCAAAATACGTCTCATGATTTGACGAGTTTCACGATTCATTATTATTTGCTACCCTTCGTTTCATTTCTGGTATTACTAACGAGAACGCAAGATCTTTCATAAATTGCAATCGAGTTAGTTCAGGATTTTCTCTAAAACTGTTGTAAAGCACATACTCGTTTACAGCGCTGAAAATTATTCGGAAAAATATAGCCAGTGACCATCTTCTAGTTCTTCTTGCTGTGCTATATTTGCTACATTTCTCATCAAGAGAATCTACTCCTCCTTTCGTGTTATTATAGTAAGCAATTATCTCCGGTTTTCCAGAGTCTTTATCTACACAGGCTGTGTGATGTATAGAACTAACTAAAATGGCTGCTTTCGACTTTTTCGGTACAAACGAAACTATGGTCATATTCTCGTTAAAACCGTATATTGCCAAGCCTATTTTTCTAGATCGTTTCGGGAGGAATTCAGGCGGAATCTCTCTTTTATTTTTTTTATGTTTCCAACATAAGTAACTCCTCAAAATATCAATCAGTTCAACTGAAGTAAACCAATTGTCAGCCGAAATACTTCGATTTGTGTAAATGGGAGTTGCAAGTCGTAAAACAGACTGAGTAGGTCTTTGGTACTTTCTTTCGCGATCTGTTAGAGTCTGACCATCCGAATTTTTGCCCAAATACAAGTAGCCATTAAAAAAATAATTATTTCTATCTCTCTAAAATTTCTCGAAGTACACATATTTTTAACTTCAAATCACGTAGCGATCTGTCAGGCCGATGATCGGTACTTAAGGGTTAAAGTATTTTACAACTATTATTTTCTGTCTCCCTTCAAATGGCAACAAATAGGAAAAGAACAAACCAAGACGAATTCCTTAATTAGGGTTTTACACAAACAGAAGACAATGGTACAATGAAACCACAGTGTGTTATATGTATGAAGGTACTGACTTCAGAATCTTTCAAAAAAAAAGTCAATTGAAGAAACATTTAGATAATTTCCATTCACACCTGTCTTCCAAACCGCGAGAATACTTTGCAAATTTAGAAGTATCTGTTAAAAGACAAAGATTGGATAGTTACTTGTTTGGTACATTTGATCAGCGTACAGCATCAAGAGCTAGCTTTGAAGTAGCCTGGTTGATTGCTCGAAATAAGAAAGCATACACTATTGGTGAAGATTTGGTTAAACCAGCTGCTGTAAAAATGGCAGAGATTATGTGCGATCAAAAAGAAGCGAAGAAACTGAATTCAGTGCCCTTGTCTGCGAGAATTGTGAAAGAACGAATTTCTATATTAGCAGAAAATGTGAAGAAACAGGTTATTTTCGCATTAAAACAGTCTAAATATTTTGCTAATCAGCTTGATGAGACAGCTGATTTTAGTAGCAATTCACAGCTAATGGTATATATTCGCTACAAAGGTGCAGATAATTTTGAAGAGGAATTGCTGTTTTGTTCTCCTCTTGAGTTGAGATCTCCTGGAATTGATGTCTCAACTTCTGAAAAAACTATACTACATAAACTTGAATATACAAATCAAGCTTACAATTAGACGAACAATAAAAGAATTTTGTTCCCTTCATCTTTTAAATATAATATTTAATCATAATCAGCAACTGTAACCTGAGAAAGAATCTGAAATCCATGAAACTGTACAAGAAAAAGCCTATTTACAGAATGAAATTAAATGATGGGGACGAAAAGAAATTAGGACACCCGAAACCTGGATATTTGCTGACCAAAAAAATAGAGATAAATTATAATAATAACTGCACAAGTATAGTCGTCCACACCAAAGTTCGAAATTACGATACGGCAATATAACATCCTTAATAATAATTTCATGGTGGTGCAAGTAAGAAAATCGTAAATTAAAATAGGTATCCGTACAGATGACAGAAATTAGGTAAGGTTTTAACAACTTGCAAGAGTTGTAACGTCTTAATTCTCAAAACAAACAAAGAACAAAATTTTGTCCACAAGAATTCCCTGAATTTCGTCAGTAACGCAGGACCTCGATCAGCCCAGTGAAGAAGGTGAGGTTCAAATTTATTTAAGGCCCCACGTGATTTAAACCCTAACATTAATCACGAAGTGTAGGTGGTAACAGCTTATTTTCATTCAGTAGGAATTCAAAACAATACACAAGGGAGAAATATATAGGGATTTCAAACAAAATGTTCAAAAGAAATTTCATAAAAGTAATATTAAGTTCCCTAATATTCACCTAACTTGATAGATTTCAAAACTAGTCAAAGTATTAATAATTTTATATGAAATTCTAAAATTAAACTGAATTTTATTACAACAAATCCATAAATAAATTCTTCTAATTCTCTTCAATCTAGTATAACGCTCGATCTTCCGCTGATAATTATATAAATATAATAAAATTTCTGACCTTATGTAGTCAAATTTTCAGTGCTTCACGTAATTTATTGCAGGAGCGACTAAAGTCCTCCAGGGGTAAATTATGAGGTCGACCAGCAGTCCACAAACAGTCAGCAGTCAGCGATGTCCTCTGGAACGGGGAAAAGGAGGTCGAAAAGGGCCAAAATTTGGAAGTGTTCCTTCCATTCCGAAGATTTGAATGCTCTTTTAGGTTCAGAGCAAGAGGACAACAGCACGAAAAGTTAAAGAAGTGCAAAAAAGGCCTCAGTTCTTCGAGTCCTCGACTAGATGTTAATTAAACTCGTGTATAGAAAATATTAATAAATCCGAATGAACCGAAGTTCAAAGTCTAATTTATAGAACTTTAAAACAGTAGACAATAGATAATGAATCCGATTAACGGGGCTTTTCTCAACACTACCAAAATTCAGAATCCAAAATGTCGCAGAAAAATTAAGCCAAGACATCTACGTCTTATCATCACAAGAGCTAGTCGTAAAGAGAACGAAAACCCACTTGACCTGTCGTAATATCCAACATATATTCTTTATAATACTTTAATAAACAAATACTTTATGATACTTTATAAAGAATTTTGTGAGCACGTCTCTAATTTTTATTAAACCAAAGCATTTTTACTAAAAATATAACTAATTAAATACATAAACAGAGAGTTTCTGAGTGTTTTCCATGAAAATAAAATGAAAAGAATCTGTACTATAACAAGACCCTTTAGAGTGGTAGTATTTAGTAAAGAACAAAAGCGAATTTCCTCGACGCCGGACTGTGGAACAGTAGCGCCAACTTTCCGTCGAAATAATTACTGTTCAAGTGCGGTCAGTGTGGAGTGGTTTTTCCAACTCGACCGGATCCTTGAAAGCGGGGTCGCTTTATTTCGTTATTTTAGGGCCGACCGTTTGAATAAGGGGGCGTAGCGAAACGTTACGCGCAATACCGGGATCAACTCGGTATACAAAATCTTTTATCCCGAGGCCGGTTTCCGGCGCATACCATAAAAGAGTTGTTAATTCGTTCCTTTTTCCGCTTTTTCTCAACCGCCCGACGCCATTCGCGCCCGCTCGCCCGTTTAATGAACTGTGTTTTAACCTCGCTGATGAAAAAGGTCCTTTTGCGGTGTATATTTTTTGTAGTTAATTGCCAACGGATTTAACTCCCTCTTTCCGCCGCAAGTAGTGCTGTAGAGTAGTTCCGCAGCTCTTTGAGCGCGTGGCGCCTTTGATGTAAATCACATGGTAAATTGGAGATGTTTTTGGGAAAACTGTGTATTCAAAGCACCATGGAGAACGGGAATTATGAACTAATGATTCAAACTCTTGTAGCTCGGTTTTCTTAAGCTATAAAAACTACTTTCTATTCGTTTTTTATTTTCCTTATTTTCTATTTGATTTTGAATGCTTAAAATATAGAACCAAGATGTATTACGCCCATACCACTTATTATTTTTCTTACAATTAAACAACTTAAGAATGTCATGTATTGAAAATAAAATAACTATTTTAACATTTTCATACATTATCACTCCTCAATTGACTTTTGAGCAATTTTGAAGCTTTTTACTTAAAAACAATAACCTTAATGTAATAAATATAAGGTTTTCACGACTAGTGTTAAGTGAATTAAGACTAGAACTAACATTAGCACTAACTCTAAAGTCGGGAATACACCTGGCGAATGTTACCATTCGTGCGCAGTGGTTCGTATTCGTTTTCACGCGCACCATTGCTACCCATTCACAAAGATTCCTTCAGGGTGGCGTGATACATTTGAACGAATAGCTAGCTTTCCCTCATTGCGAATAGTTCGACTCGTTCGCATTTAGTTCGTTTAGTCAGGAATATACCTGGCGAATGTTACCATTCGTTCGCAGTCGTTCGCGTTCGTTCTTATGCGCACCATTGCTACCCATTCGCAAAGATTCCTTCAGGTTGGCGTGATACTTTTGAACGAATAGCTACTGTCTTTTCGCGGAAAGATGTCTCATGCGTCATTAGTTGTCGGCGTTTTCTCGACGTATGTCAAATATTTTTTTCTTTATTTAATCATATATGTCAGATAGAGACGAAAACCGAAAGTAGTAGTCTAGGATAATATAATTAATTAATGACGCATGAGACATCTTTCCGCGAAAAGAGTATAGCTTTCCTTCATTCCGAATAGTTCGACTCGTTTGCAATTGTTCGTTTGGTGGGCAATTCGTGAAAAATTACAATACAACTTTTCGCGACAAACTAATGCCTAATCTAATACCTAATGCCACATGAAATGTCAAAACGATCGGTTTATTAATAATTACCAAATATTTAATTTATGCAGAGCAGAAATTCGAATAAATTTCACTAAAAAGTAATTAAATTCTTGAAAATATCACCAAAAATTTAAGTAAATTTGTAAAAATTCCACCAAAGCTACTAAAATTTTTAATAATTCCACCAAAAATTATAAAATTTGTAAAAATTCCACCAAAGCTATCAAAATTATTAACAATTCCACCAAAAGCTTGCTGAATTTAAAAAAAATATACTAAAGTTAAGATTAATGTCGTCAAAAATTGATTAGATTCTTAAAAATTTCACAAAAATAAAAAAGTAACAATAAAAATTCCACAAAAGTTAGTTAAATTGAATATAATTTCACCAAAAATTATTAAATTTGGAGACAATTCTACTAAAAACTGAATTTTTTAAAAATTCCACCCAAAATCAATAAACTTGGTAAAAATTCCACGAAAAACTTGCTATATTCGTAAAAATTCCACCAAAGTTACCAACATTTTTAACAATTCCACCAAAAACATACTAATTTTTTTCAATTTTCCACCAAAACTACAAAAATGTTGAATAATTCCACCAAAAACTTACTGATTTTTAAAAAATACCACCAAAAACTTACCAAATTCATAAAAATTCTACTAAAATTACCAATATTTTTAACAATTCCATCAAAAATGATCAAAATTAATAAAAATTCCACCAAAGTTATCAACTTCTTTAACAATTCCATCAAAAACATACTGAATTTTATGAAAATTCCACCAAAAATTAATAAAATTGGAAAAATTTCACTAAAAACTTACTAAATTCGTAAAAATTCTATAAAAAACACTGAATTTTTAAAAAGTTTCATCAAAAATGAATAAAATTCGCAAAAATTCTACAAATGTTATCAAAATTTTTGATAATTCCACCAAAAACATACTGAATTTTTCAAAAATTCCACCAAAAAATAATACAATTTGCAAAAATTCCACCAAAAACTTACTAAATTCATAAGAATTTTACCAAAAACACTAATTTTTTTTATTCCACCAGAAATGAATAAAATTCGCAAAAATTCCACCAATGTTATCAAAATTTTTGATAATTCCACCAAAAATATACTGAATTTTTTAAAGATTCCACCAAGAATTAATACGATTTGCAAAAATTCAACCAAAAACTTACTAAATTCATAAGAATTTTACCAAAAACACTGATTTTTTTTAAATTCCACCAGAAACGAATAAAATTCGCAAAAATTCCACCAAAGCTATTAAAATATTTGACAACTACACCCAAAATTTAATGAATTTTTTTTATTCCACCAGAAACTTAAAAAAATCCTAAAAATTACATCGAAATTGTCAACATTTTTAACAATTCTACCAAAAATTTTCCAATTTTTTTAAACATTCCACCAAAATGTCCAAATTCTCTTAAAATTCTACCAAAAATCAATCAAATTAGAAACAATTTCATTAAAAATTAACTAAAATCTTGAGAATTCCATCAAAAACTTAATAAATTCATAAAAATTCCACCAAAGTTATCAACTTTTTTAACAATTCCATCAAAAACATACTGAATTTTATAAAAATTCCACCAAAAATTAATAAAATTAGAAAAATTTCACTAAAAACTTACTAAATTCGTAAAAATTCTATAAAAAAACACTGAATTTTTAAAAAATTTCATCAAAAAATGAATAAAATTCGCAAAAATGAATAAAATTCGCAAAAATTCCACCAATGTTATCAAAATTTTTGATAATTCCACCAAAAACGTACTGAATTTTTTAAAAATTCCACCAAAAACTTACTAAATTCATAAGAATTTTACCAAAAACACTGATTTTTTTAAAATTCCAACAGAAATGAATAAAATTCGCAAAAAATTCCACCAAAGCTATTAAAATATTTGACAACTACACCCAAAACTTAATGATTTTTTTTATTCCACCATAAACTTACAGAAATCCTAAAAATTACATCGAAATTGTCAACATTTTTAACAATTCTACCAAAAACTTACCGAATTTTCTAAATATTCCACCAAAATGTCCAAATTTTTTTAAAATTCCACCAAAAATCAATCAAATTAGAAACAATTTCATTAAAAATTAACTAAAACCTTGAACATTCCATCAAAAACTTAGTAAATTCATAAAAATTCCACCAAAGCTATCAACTTTTTTAACAATTCCATCAAAGACATACTGAATTTTATAAAAATTCCACCAAAAATTAATAAAATTGGAAAAACTTCACTAAAAACTTACTAAATTCATAAAAATTCTATAAAAAAACACTGAATTTTTAAAAAATGTCATCAAAAATGGATAAAATTCGCAAAAACTCCACCAATGTTATCAAAATCTTTGATAATTCCACCAAAAACATACTGAATTTTTTAAAAATTCCACCAAAAATTAATACAATTTGCAAAAATTCCACCAAAAACTTACTAAATTCATAAGAATTTTACCAAAAACACTGATTTTTTTTTTATTCCACCAGAAATGAATAAAATTCGCAAACATTCCACCAATGTTATCAAAATTTTTGATAATTCCACCAAAAACATACTGAATTTTTTAAAAATTCCACCAAAAACTTACTAAATTCATAAGAATTTTACCAAAAACACTGAATTTTCTTTAAATTCCACCAGAGATTGTCAACATTTTTAACAATTCTACCAAAAACTTACCAAATTTTTTAAAAATTTCACCAAAATGTCCAAATTCTTTTAAAATTCCACCAAAAATCAATCAAATCAGAAACAATTTCATTAAAAATTAACTAAAACTTTGAAAATTCCATCAAAAACTTAGTAAATTCATAAAAATTCCACCAAAGTAACTAAAATTTTTAATAATTCTACCAAAAATAATGAATTTTTTTTAAATTCCACCAAAAATTAATACAATTTGCAAAAATTCCACCAAAAACTTACTAAATTCATAAGAATTTTACCAAAAACACTGATTTTTTTTTATTCCACCAGAAATGAATAAAATTTGCAAAAATTCCACCAATGTTATCAAAATTTTTGATAATTTCACAAAAAACATACTAAATTTTTTAAAAATTCCACCTAAAACACTAAATTCACAAGAATTTTACCAAAAACACTGAATTTTTTTAGAGTTCCACCAGAAATGAATAAAATTCACAAAAATTCCACCAAAGCTATTAAAATACTTAACAACTATACCCAAAACTTACTGAATTTTTTTTATTCCACCAAAAGGTTACAAAAATCCTAAAAATTATACAGAAATTGTTAACATTTTTAACAATTCTATCAAAAACTTACCAAATTTTTTAAATATTCCACCAAAATTTCCAAATTCTTTTAAAATTCCACTAAAAATCAATCAAATTAGAAACAATTTCATTAAAAATTAACTAAAACCTTGAAAATTCCATCAAAAACTTAGTAAATTCATAAAAATTTCACCAAAGTAACTAAAATTTTTAATAATTCTACCAAAAATAGTGAATTTTTTTTAAATTCTACCAAAAAACTTACAAAATTTATAAGAATTTTACCAAAAACACTAAATTTTTTTTAAATTCCACCAGAAATGAATAAAATTCGCAAAAATTTCACCAAAGCTATTAAAATATTTGACAACTACACCCAAAACCTAATGAATTTTTTTTTATTCCACCAAAAACCTACAAACATCCTAAAAATTACATCGAAATTGTCAACATTTTGAACAACTCTACCAAAAACTTACCAAATTTTTTAAATATTCCACCAAAAATCAATCAAATTAGAAACAATTTCATTAAAAATTAACTAAAACCTTGAAAATTCCATCAAAAACTTAGTAAATTCATAAAAATTTCACCAAAGTAACTAAAATTTTTTATAATTCTACCAAAAATAATGATTTTTTTTTAAATTCCACCAAAAAACTTACAAAATTTGTAAAAATTCCACCAAAAATTTACCAATTTCTTTTAATTTCATCAAAAACTTACTAAATTTGTAAAGCTTCCACCAAAGTTACCAAAATGTTGATCAATTCAACCAAAAACAATAAATTTTTTTTAGAAAAATACTAAAAATAAAACTAAACTAGTATAGAATTAATGAGCTAAACTTTTAAAAATGTCTACTACCTTAAAAGTTTAGTTTAAAAGTAATATTAATCTTTAACAGTAAATAATCTTAAGTTTTGTGGAATTCTATGTATCTACTTAGCATAAGGTTACAAAACCTTCTTTCTCAAACAGTAGGTGTAACATTACGAATGAACTAATAAAACCTGAAAAGAATTCCAAATCCTCTCATCCTCCTTCGTAAACTTTGCAATGTATATTACAGTCTTCAAGTATCACATAACACAAAAGTATTCGAAACCTAAGGACAATCGTTTGGTATCCAACGAATCTCGACGTACTTTTTCTCGCGTATTATGTTTCCTACGGAATTTTTAACGTTCGACCTTAGCAAACGAGCAAACAACTTGAAACCTCCCCCACGTACCTAAACCTTCATTTTTATACAAGGGTTAATTACCGTCCCCGCGTTTTCCCCGCTTTCAACCCACACATCCACACAAAACGAACACGATTTAACCGTTTCTACGGCTTTTTTTCGATTCATTACCTTCACCCCGCTATTTTCTTTTAGTATGAATCGCGACGCCTCTTTCCGGCGCCCCGGGATGTCGATATTTACGCCTCAAGTTCGTATTATCGCTGTTTAAGTTTCACTTAAGCGGAACCAATTACTTTATTTCGGTTTCCCAGATTTTCCCATACGTAATTAGCGAGAAATGCATCTGGAAATTCCGGATATATTGTTATTAGAGCACCGACGATATCGATTCGAGGTCTACTCGTTATTTTTTCACTTGGACGAGTTTAAATTTAATTCCTCTTCTTGAAAAACGCGTTTTTTAAAATCTTAGGCAAATATATTGGTTGAACAACTGGTTACTTTGCTTGCAATATGCCATAAAACAACATTTTCAACGAGGGTTCCATTAAGAGTTATTTCTACCAGTGTAAATAATGACAGAAGTTTCTAATGTCTATTTAAATTACAGGGCACATCGTCTCCTATGGTAACATTTACCGTCACTAATGGTTAAGCAAACAATTCCGTGTCTATACCGTTTTCTTGACCACTCTATCAAAAACCATAGATACACTTTAGAATGCTAATAGAGATTTAAAAAGTTAAAACTTTCATTTTAAGTCGTCTAGTTTACTCTCTTAAATTGCGTTCTTTACCTAAGGTGACCAGACGTCTCGCTTTTGACGGGACAGTCCCGATTTTTCACAATTTGTCCCGCGTCCCGCGACGTTTTTCAAAAGTCCGGACTTTTAGAATTAAGTGGAATTTTATATTTATGAAAATCATTGCTTTGCGTTCTAAGAATCCTACGGGTTACGACGACTAACATATTGCTTTTGCTGAGGAAGTTGAATATCAGAAAATACTTGGATACAGTAAAACGCGTTGGTTAGTCCTTCTGCCAGCTATCGAAAGAATTTTGAAGATGTATGATCCTTTAAAATCATACTTTCTATCACAGGACAAATGTCCTAGAATTTTAGAAAAGTTTTTTGAAAGAGAATATTCAAAAATTTGGCTAGAGTTTCTACAAAATCAAGCTGCTCTTTTTCAGCACGTTATAAAGCTTTAAATGATGAAATATCGGCAATCAGAGTAGCAAATGAAGTTAATAATTTAATATATCAATATCAAGAAAGTTTAGAAAATAATTTTCTACCGTTAACTAACCGCAATAGTATAAATCAGCTCGAAGAGAAGGGTACAATAAATTATTTTATAGCTTTATAGTAACTGCAAAGATTATTTGGAAGACCGGACCACATTAAGGTGTTTTTACACCTTAAGGTTTCAAAAATCTGAAAAAGTTCTTTGGAAAAATCGGAGCTTTAGTACTTCTAGACTTGGTTTTTTCCTCACAACTTGATAAATTATTCCAGAAAACCAAAAAAGCGATTTTCCAGAATAACATCTTGTATATTAAAAATCCAATCTATTGAAAATCTATTTTTTGAATCTTAAGATTTTTAAAATCTAACAACATCCTTTGAAGAAATCGTCTTTTGTAATTTTTTAGCTTGGATTTTTTTTCTTACAATCAGATAATTTTTTCCTTACAATCAGGTGAATTTTTCCAAAAAGCCAGAATAGTAAAATTTATTATTTTTAGATGCTGAATCCAAATTAGAAATGTGGAAACCCTACATTTCTAAAAAACCTAAATCTCTAAGAAAATCCTTCGTAAGACTTGAGAATTCATCGTAATCTACCAAAAACAAGAATTCAAAAGCTTGAAATCTTGTTATTTTTGGTTTACGATGAAGTCATAAAGTCAAGATGTTAATTGAAATACAAATTTGGATCCAGCGATAAAAGCAATATTCAATTTTACAACTTTAACTTTCTGAAATAACATCTTGTACTTTAAAAATCCAGTCTAATATTCAATATATCAAAAAACTATTTTTCGAATCTTAAGATTTTAAAAATCTAGCAACATCCTTTTGAGAAATCGTCTTTTGCAATTTTTTAGCTTGGATTTTTTCCTTACAATTAGATTTTTCCTTACAATCAGATAAATTTTTCCAAAAAGCCAGAATAGTAAAATTGAATATTATTTTAGATGACCAGAACTTAACTGAAACGATGTGCAACAATCATTTGATTGTGTTTCTCAAAAATTTCCAAATAATAATATTTCCGAAAATGATCTTTTTAATGAAGTGTCATTAGTAAAAAAATATATTGATAAGGAAAAGCTTAAATATTGGGCATTACAAAAAATCAAAGTAGGAAATAAAATCTTAGTTGTCCCGCTTTGCCCACCTAAAAATCTGGTCACCTTATCTTTACCGGTCCACTTACTTATTATAAGAAAATATCGATCCGGTATTTATGGTGGAAGGGCTTGACGGTCAAAATCATTAAGCCGATTTTTCCGTCCGAACAGCGTTCGGCCACGTGCGAAAGTATTCGCATTTAATTGATCGCGCGTCTCGACTCCATTCCCTAATGGCTCTCGAAAACGATACAGGACTCGTTAACGAGGCCCCCCTAAACCGAAGGGGGCTCTACAACTCCTTACATTCGACGGATAAAATACATCGTACGCCGCAGAAAACACTCAAGGAAATAATAATAATACCTTTCTGCAAAACCTCTTCAAGTAAAGTGTGCCAAAGTGAGTTCTTTGGATTGAAATGAACATCAGATTGTTTATATACATATGATATAGAGTGATTACAAAACTGATACGTATATTAGCTACAAGCTGAAATATAAATTTTTGAGACATATATTTGCACTCCTAAATTAAAAGATATGGTTACTTCAATATCATATGCTATGATTGGTTATTTAACCAATAATTATGGTCAATATTAGGCAGATTAATTTACCCAAAGATGAATAAACCGGCTCTAAGTCTTCAATTCTGTACCCTAGAGGCTGTAGAGTTAAGCCTAACTCCCAACTTAAGGTTGGGAGTTAGGCTTAAGGTTATGGAAAAGGCATCTGAAGTTACAGTAACGACCAAAAAATGAATTTAATTAATTTTTACTATACTTATAACAAAAATTTAAATTTTAATTGCCAGATTAACATTATTTGCCATTTTTATAAAACTTATATTATTAGATTTACAACTGTTTACCTCTACGGTACAGAATTGAAGACTAGGGTGACAATTGTACATGCCTCAAATCCTAATTATTGAGAAGATTAAATTTACATTGTCATTAGATTCGAAAGGAATGATTAAATAGACAGTAGAATAGAATTTGTCTTAAACAGTGCAACAGTGCAAAATTTTACTTTTAGTTCTTAATTATATTTTAGTAATTGAGTTTACGTTTAACTTCTTCGTGTTATTTAACCCTCGCCTGGTGGTTGCCAGGTCACAGCGACCCGAAATTTTAGTGCGTACTCTTTTACCTGAGTGCTGTTATGACTCATTACTTTACCTAATTAGGGATTTATTTGCGTATTTGGGTCAGAAAGTCAGCGTTGGTCATGCTTTACAGTTCACTTCAAAAGCAACGAAAATATGGAAAATATTCCAAATTTGAGTGAATTTGTTGCAAATGAAGAAGATCAGTTTTTAGAAGAAGAATCATGTAGCGATGTAAGTAATGGGGAACCCGAAATTTAACACTTTGTTGACCGGGAATTTTACATAGAAACTATCTCATGACACCGCAATTTGACATAACAAGTGCTATGACGACGAGTTAACTCGTCACCGGTCAGCAACGTTTGGATATGAAATGACGAGTTATCTCGTCACCGGTCAACAAGGTGTTAAGATAGTGAGGTCGGATATATTTACCGCTTCAAAAACAAACGATCGAGATTACGACGATTGAGTTGTAATGGTCTATACCAACGGTGGGCAACCTCCGGCCCGTGGGCCAACTCCGGCCCACGTGAGGGTCTAATCTGGCCCGCGAGACCTTTGGAAGGAATAATATACAATTGTTGTTTTAAATCAAAAATTTGTAATAGAAAAAAATAATTAAAGAAAGGTTTTTACCACTAATGTGTTATATAAAAAGAAGTCTCATTACTGAACAAGGATACGAACCCAGATCTCCTGCATTTTGGGCAGTTGTATAAGGATTGAGAGATGTCTGCCGCCTAAAAAAATTTTTTAAGTCAATTTTTAAAGGTTTTAAGGCCGATCCACCCTTAGAGCTCCTTACCATTTGAG
Organism: Digitonthophagus gazella; assembly: GCA_036711955.1. Taxonomy (NCBI): domain Eukaryota; kingdom Metazoa; phylum Arthropoda; class Insecta; order Coleoptera; family Scarabaeidae; genus Digitonthophagus; species Digitonthophagus gazella. Next base: position 36,943,827 of record JASCIT010000005.1, on the reverse strand, counting down.
TCTACTGCAACGGAATTGTGGCTTAAGATACTCAGAGACCAAGGACACTGGAGTAACAGAAAAGCTCAATCTGCGATAATCGCTCGCCACCCCTTAACGTCACTGCCGAGCTTAGCGTCTCTGTTTTACACTTGATTGTCTTACACCCGACTCCGCAATACGAACCCAGATGTCCTGCCTTTTGGGCAGTTGTTCTATCGATCGAAAGCAGATCTGGGAGATCTAATCTTTAACTTTATTTTTTATATTAAACTGTAATCTGGCCCCCACTATACAAAAGGTTGCCCACCCCTGGTCTATACATGGAAATTGCACCAAAATCTGCTGAGCTACCATAGTATTTTCATCAGCATGGTTCTTTAACAAATAAAAGTCAAAATGTAAAATCTATACAAGATTGTTTCAAATTATCCATGGACCATGACATAATTGCAAAAATTGTTACATACACCAACCAAAAAGCAAATACACGTCACGCCAATGATTCTGCATCGTGGAAACAAGTTGATTGCATTGAACTATATGCTTTACTTGGTCTATTATTGCTGATTGGAAGGTTTAGAGAATCTCGTGAAAGTGAGAATGATCTATAGAGAAAAGACAACTCATGAAGACAGATATACACTGGGGTTATGGCACGTGATTCAAAAGCATTTTGTTATCAAGATTTGATAACATGGAAACCCGAGAAGAAAGAGAAAAAGAAGATAAATTAGCACCCATACGAGAGATAGTAGATATATTTGCAGCAAATTGTAGGATATTTTATGACGCATCTAGAATTGGTACCGTGAATGAACTGATGACATATCGCGGACGATGTCCTTTCAAAGTATATGCCGTCAAAACTAAATATGAAATAAAAATATGGTCGCTTTGCGATGGCAAAACTTACTACAAATTTGGACGTTTACCTTGGAAAAATTTGACAAATTCCTGAAAAAATCAGGGCTAACGAATAGTAAAACTGACTGATTTTTTGAAGGACTCTAATCGTGTAATAACCAGAGATAATTTTTTTACAAGTATTAAATGTAATACCTAATGAACAGAATATTTATTGGATGGTTACTTACTTGTTGGAACAATTCGTAAAAATAGAAAAGCTCTGCTAAAACTGGTGCAAACCTTGGTGCACGCTTATTACAATTCTGCTTTTACGCGACAGATACGTTCCCAATAAATTCGCGTAAAAGAAAATCGCGTAAAAAAAGATATGGTACTTATCGACGCGTCCAACGAAGAGTATACTAACTCAAAATTTTGGTTATTTGAGTTACATTGCCTAAAACATTTATTTTCAAGTGGTCTTCCGACGAACAAAAATTCAACGTGTAGTGAAGACGAGGATGAGAGTGTGGAGGAAGAAGAAATTGAGTAACAAACAAAATAAATAATATTGGAGGTGGATCAAAAGTTTTACTTGATTCATCTCCAATGTTCAAAATTTGAGTTAGTACACTCTTCGTTGGGAGCGTCGTTATGTAAAAATAGGGGATAGGTTCCAACATTTCAAAAATCTTTAAAAAATGGAGAGAAAAAAATTCATTATTTAGTGAAACAAAAATGAATTTCTAACTACTAGTACAGCTTGAAAAGGAAAGCGGCTGAAAGGAAACAAGCTGTACTGTCACTTCAGTATTTCTAGTCACAAATTCTGTTAATGATCGTTGTGTTCCTGGTTTGATGAGGCTGTTACACAATTCACAATAATTACCCATTGATAATTTAATTTCATATTGAAATTTGCTAGATCTTTCCTCGATATAATCATGCTTCTGAAAATGACTGCCTAATTTAGCAGACAGTTGTAGTCCTTCATTGATTAAATCTGCAGTAAGGAAAGGAACCTCTTCGTCATTGTCACTATATTCTTTAACATCAGGAGTCTCAAGTGCTAAACTAATGATTCCATCACAGTTCTAGAAGTTAATCGATATCTGCAGATGTTGGGGTATTGATCTATATTAGAAGACACGTGATCTTTATTTTTTACACATTCTGACCAAAGAGATCTCCAACATGCGTTTAAAGTTGATGGACTCTGTTCAGATAATGCTAATCTAGCATATTTAATTAATGCCAAAATTATTCTAGATTAAAATTTCTTGCACCGCCTTAAATAAAATTCGCGTAAAAACAGAATTAGGTGTATTATAATTCGACTAAGAGTGGAATAGATACCCTTGATAAATTACTAAGAGAATATACATATTGTGGATGTACAAGACGGTGGTCATTCTCGCTGTTTCTACATCTTGTAGATATTGCAACCTATAATGCTTTACTAATTTGGATGATCAAAAATTCGGAATGGGAGTCGAAAAATTCTATGAAAAATAAACGAATTTTTTTCTTGAGATCTTGGCAAAAGAGTTATTTTCAGAAAATATTGAGCGACGTGCACTTTGGTTCGAAAATGAAACCATGGTATTACACAAATCTATAGTACAAGCATTTGAAGCTTACAATAGACCTATCAAAAGAAGGGAATTCCACAAACATCTTCAAAACGTTCACATTGTCATATTTGCATTGGAAACGACAACAAATATAGTAAAAAATATGAACAATGTAATAAATTTATTTTTTCTACACAGCTTCTACAACTGTTTTATGTACCTATTGTTTTACAACATAAATTTAATAAACTTATTTAGAAATTTTATATAACAAACTATTACTTGTTTCCTAAAAGAAATTATTTGATGTGGGTAAAATTTACTCTGTTTTCGGCTAACGCGTCACTATTCAGACATCCGTCATTCGAGGGTTAATAACAAACAGTTAAAATGTTGTAAATATTTACTTACACTAGCATAGATCATCAATTGAGAGTACGGATACTATGAATAGGTAAAATTGCGGTCATGGATGGAAATTTACATCCGCCAATGACGTCCAACAATTTCCTAAACGTAATTGATTAATTTAAATTCCTTAGCCTTATCAATATTTTAAATTTGAAATCATTGCTTTGCTGTTTTTTAATTTCATGCAAATCGTGTCCATTCTTAAAGTTTAATACTAATACGGATTGCGTTCGGGTTTACAAAAAGGGTTACAGATTGACCGATATTATAACTGATAAATAAGTTTACTAAACTATATAAACGACTTGTAAACAGAATCTGGAGAATTTGAATCAATGTGGTTGGTTAATTTTAATTCAGAGCATTGACCATGTTTTAAATTTGAAATATTACTTTGGACTTTTTTAGTTCTCAAAGGTATCAAATAGAATTTGGTACTGGTATTAAGGGAAATCGTATTCCGCGATTTTGACTTTTTTCCGGTGATGTTTGGTGGTAACAGTTAATTATTTCATAGGCCATCGTTCAGTTACAGCGCAGAAAGAAAAAAATAGAATCCCTTGATGATACTTTTGATTTCTCCCATACTGAGCGAATTATTCCAGAAACGTTAATTACAATGGGCAAACTGTTTTAAGAACTGCATTGGTCAAAAATAATTTAAAGTACTTTTTCGGTCTTTTCGTATTGACAAAAAGAATTAATCATACTTACAATCAAATAAAACATAGAAAAAGATTCGTTGCTTACAAAATTGTTCTTTAAAGATCCCTTTAAGTTAACGTATTGTTGAAACTAATATCAAATAATTTTATTGTTTTACTGATTATAGGATAGTAATAGTAACCCTACCTGGACTGCTTGGTTCCGAATGATCACCTCCACCATTACTCCCGGCGACTCCACCACTTTGAAAGTTGTTCCTTTGATTTAACTGCTGACTGACGTTGAGTTCCGCCGGAGGATTATCGCTGGCCAAGCTAGCCGGAGTCGGGAAAAGAATCCCAAGCTCCCTAGCTTCGTTTTCCTCTTGAGCCTGTTGCCTCCTGAGGGCGACTTGGGCGGCCATGACCCTCTGCCTTTCGGCGATTAAAGTGCATTTCGCACACGCACAATCTCTCCACCTGCAGTACCTCTTGTGGCCCTTCAGGGCGCTCACGACGCCGTGATTCCGGCACCGCGCGCACTTCGGCGTTCTTTGGTAGCGTTCGCTCGCTCGCAAGAAGAACGCCGGCGGAATGGCACCGAGCACCGGGTGCTGTGACATCAGCGTGGACATATCCACCCCCGATCCGGGGACCGTCATCTCGTCGTCCTCTTGAGGTGCTAGTCGCTCCGGACGAGTCCGGATGGTCCGCCGGATGCTACCGGGGAAACGTTTCAAATTGAACTAGCGCCGGTTACGCAGTAGCTAACCGTGACGAGCTAAGGTTACAAACGTTCCTGGCGTCCCTGCGACTGTTGGCGGACCGTTTTGGTTACATGCGCCAATGGCGCGCGCTTATCGTCAAAACCCCGCCTTCACAAATCCCCGCCTATCGGACCTCTCTCTCGTGGTTGTTAACTGTTTTCCAAGTGTGTAGGTACTGTGGAGGACCGCTGAAACCCACATATTAAGAGGCATTCTGAATAAAAAATCTACGAATGCAAAACTTCTCTTTCTTTATACAACTTCAATTCACATATTATTTCAATTATTATTAATTATTCAAAAATTTTTTATAATCAAAAAATCTTTTTCAATATTACAGTCAAGAATGATTGAGGAATTTATATTATACCAACTATAATATAAATTCTTAAAAATTTCTTTTAATATTCATTACTCCTCTTTATAAAACCCCATGAGACGCCACTGGTCAACCAACTGATACTACTACTACCCAAACCACTCAAGTCTAAATATTATTTAATAATATCCACATTAATTCACAATTCATTAATCATTCATTGGTCAACTATTCAATTCTATATATAAAATATTCGAAATTAGACAATAAATGACAAATTCCAAAACGAACGACCATATAATTAAAAAGCTATTTATTGTCAAAAGTTAATAAAGTCGATCGATCGGGACCACGCGCCGATTCTGGGCATAGAAATCGAACCCAGCGCGACGGTGGTGGCGGTATATTAATTAACTCCGTGTCGGCCGCTGATACAATATTTTATTTAATTCGTTCGTTTCGCGAGTATTTCATTTCGAAAGCCATTGTTTCGCAGCCCGCCCATTGTTGTCCTCGAATGCGCGCTCGGCATTATTCCGAGCTCGCATATAAATATCAGAATTGCGAGCGAACGCGGCTCCACTGGAAAATGGAAAATCCCGGTTGCGCGCGATCCGAACACAATGAATTTGAACATTTGTCAACAGTAAAACATCGGCCGTTAAAAAACGATATTCAAAGTTTTAAACAATGAAAACCGATCGATAACAAACTCGCAAATTATTCTATGACGTAAAATTACCGAAAATAAAATAGAAATTTTTATTTCTATTTATTTGTCTTGTTACAGGTTCCATCATAAATTAGCTTTAATGCAAAAATGTAGATTTAATGCAAAAGTCTGGATTGATTATGAGAGATTCTGTGAATCATAAAATGAAGATTAAAATGTATAAAGAACCTGATGTGGATGAATTCAAAAAAGCATTGTGTACTTACATAAAAGTTGAATCAGTTGACTTGGCATTCAAATTATTAGATGGTTCGACATTTAAAGATAAGACAATTAAGGTTAAAAGAGCCAAATCCTCAGAGGTAACTACAATTTCAAGATCTTAATAGTATAATTGAGTTGTTTGGTTTCAAATCCTTTAAGTCCATATTTTTCGATTTTGAGAAAACGACAAAAAAAGTATTTTGGGATGACTTTGGCGGTATTAATTCAAACGTAATTTATTTGTTATTAGAAGACTTACTGAAGTTTTAAAAATTCTATAACCACGTCTTTTGAAATAGATATAAAAATCACAAAGTGGATTTAAAAATGGCGTTTGGTTGCGTTTGCTACCAAACTGTGGATTAACTCATTTGACTCATTTGAATCTGAACAAAATGGATTAGGCATGAACTGAAAGTGAATCAAATCTCTTTGTAGCTAATAACAGGAATCTTTATTTTTTGAAAGATATGTTATTTAAAAACTGTACTTAAAAAACTCTTAAACTCTAACATCAGGTATATTTTCGGTTGATTCACATAAACTAGGCTCTTCGTCCCCTATTCTCAGGAATCGCCAGGAATATTATTGTTCTGAAAATTTCCAAACACATCTCTATAATAAGCCAATTTTTCTACCTCTCTCCAGTTCTTTCCATAATGTTTGCTTAACAAATTATTTACATCTCTCATTTTGAGATCTTTTGGTTTCACTCCGGTAGGAATTTCTTTTGGCTGGATATTCATAGCAGTTTGGTTTTTCCTAAAAACTCCTTTGAATCTATTGTACAGTTTTTGTAACTGCGCATCTATTGAAAATGGATTTAGTGGGATTTTAATCTAAAGGCTGTCTATTTGATTTGAATTTTTAAGGGATTCCCGCGTTTTTTAATACAAATCATTGAGTATATTATAGAAAACAACGTTTTCTAACAGATGGCGTATATCGCCGTTCCGGAACAACATCGACGTAACTGCAATTTTTTGATAAAATTATGTCATGCTCTAAAAAAATATCATCTGAATTTAGAGAGCAACTTTTCGAAAAATTTTGGGAGTTAGGATCTTTACAACGTCAACGTGATTTTTTTAGGCACATGCGTTGAACAGCTAAGGCTTAAGTATCGAAGAATTTCTTCTACCACACCAAGAAATCCAAACTGTGGGTTTTACTTATTTAATATTGGAGAGAAAGTCAGAGTGTGCAAAACTTTTTTAATAAATACGCTCGGAATATCAGAAAAAATGCTACGAAGTGTTGTCCATTCAAAATTTAAATTAATTAATTTTAGACCGAATAAAAGACGGTCAAAGCAGAATTACAAAAATACTAAAATTAAAAAAGCTTATCAGAAGAAATTTCCACTATCCGAAAACAAGAAGAAAGATCTAAAAAATTTAATGGAACTAACATAATTCCTGAATTTTATAGCCATTTTTTTGAGTCTGTTATAAATTAAAGTATTCATTTAAATTACTTTAGAAACATAACTTATTTTTTCTAGTAAAATAAATTTAAATAACCGGCGTAAATGTTTTATTTCGTTGTATGTCTTAGGGAAAAAAAGACCTATCTACAAAATCTAATACATCTTTAATCCTAAACAAAAGTTTGTATATTGCGTTTTAAACTACTCACTAAATATTAACAATACCAGAAAAGTCATTAGTATCAGTAAATTACTATTTTTTTAAGAGATAATTCTAGTTGATCTTAATTGTTTTTCCCTTCTCCTGTAAAATTTTGTATTTTGCAGTTATGTCGATGTTCTTCCGGAACGGCGATATATCTAATTTTTGCCCAAAAATGGATTTAGGGGATATTGAAACCAGACAACTCAATTGAACATCATTAAAATTTTTTAAATATGAATTTACATGTAAACAGTTAAATTATTCACAGTTTTCGTATAATAAACAAATACTTTATTAACTTATACAGGTTGTCCGGAAAAATATGATGAATTAACCCAAACTTATCTATATACAAAGTTGCTTAGTTTAGCCGCTAGAGTACTTTAAAAATCATATTTTTTGTGAGCTTTTCTTAAATCACTCGAAAAATCTTCATTAGATTTTATTCATTTTTTGACCATGTCTTTACATCAGCAAGTTAGAGCTTTCTCTGCAACAAATTTGAATTTCGTAACAAACAGGCTGTTTAGAAACACTCCCATGACAAGTTATCCAGCCAGATCTTTCTAACCAGCCTGTATAATTTTCTGGCATTTTTTTTCTGAACAGCTATATTAATTTAGAAACTATTTTCTTTCTTATAAAATTTCAGTTGGACAAACGGTTTAACCACAAAAAAATATTTTCTAAATCCTTACAAAATGAAATTGATAAAGTAAGGTACCATTGGCAAAGTTCAAAGTAGCAATTTCTGTAAGCGGTGTGAAGTTCTTTCACAAAAACCAAATTTTTTAGATTTAGAAGTACTTTATTGCTTATAATAATCAATTTTGGACAGGATTTATGACCATCATCAGAACTAAAAATAATACAGAGTGCAAAATTTTTACAATTTGCCTTTTTCATGGAATTTTTGCTTTATGACTCCCCATAAACAAAACCGAATAACCGAATACCGAATATTCGGCTAAATTTGAACCGGATATTCGGCCGAATATTCGGCCTTTGTTGACTGGCGTGAAAATAAGATTCAAAGAAATAGAGAAAAAATTCGAACATAAGCTTCAAAAAGGATAAAACATCAAAACGAGATCGAAGAGGCGTGTAGAAATTCTGAACTGAAGGCGTATTAGTGAAACTGTTAAAGCTGAAGGCGGGTTCGATAAAAACTGTTAAAGCTGAAGGCAGGTTTGATGATAATTAAGAGGTAAAAATTAAAATCTGAAACGTGGCTTACAAAATCCAAAGGGAAATTAAATCAAACAAAAAGAATTGAAAAACTTAAACATAACTAATAATAAACATAATAAATTGATTGAATTCAATCACCAACTTTTATAAAAGGTAGATTAATTTTAGGTTCGATTGAATAAAGTTATATTTATGTTAAGTTTTTTAATTCTTTTTGTTTGATTTAATTTCCCTTTGGATTTCCCTTTATATCTGTGTTAGGTTGGTGTACTCATCTTGAATATATAGTAGTGATGTGACGAATAGTAGTTCAACCGAATAACCGAATACCGAACATTCGGCTAAATTTGTCCTTTGTTGACTGGCATGAAAATAAGATTCAAAGAAATAGAGAAGCAAAAAAATTATTTTATGGCAACGTCGTTGAATCTCCGATATCTCTTAAACTTTTTCTCACGTGAGAACATATCCGTTATAAGGCATACTTTTTTTTATGCACTTGGAAGAGATTTAGACTCGCTAAACTCCGGAAGCAGTAGTAGCGATGAAAGTGATAAGATGAATATAAGCACAAACATTCAGCAGTTGTCCCCTACAACAGGCAAAACTTTGAATCTAAGTCATTTTGCAACTGCTATAAAGTCATAGCCACATCTAGTAAGGCCGTTAGTGACTCCAATCCAGTCGTTAGTGAACTGGACTGTTACTTGTATGAGGAATTATTAAATAGAGAGCAAGTTCCATTTGTTTGGTGGAAATAATATAGCTTGAAATATCCAAAAATAAGTAAACTGACAAAAGTGTACTCATCAGCCCCATCAAGTACAGTTTTCAGTGACCAGTTGTTCTCTGAAGCAGGAAGGATACAAAAAAAACTAATCGACAATTGCGCAAAAATCCATTGTATGCTCATTTCGACCTATCCAATGAAAACTGTCGTAAGTCAAAAATGGTGATTTTGCAAAATTTGAAAAGAAAACAGAATTAATTGCTATTCTCCTATGGCGAATCCTTTCGGAATCCTCTATATAAGATATCTATAGCAACCAAGTAGGAAATTTTTACGTAGAAAGTTTTATTTCTTAAAATGTAATCTGTTCAAAACCTTTAAACGCTTATATCTCACTCAGTTCTATCAAAAATGACTTACAATAGTCTTCGTTGCATAGGTCGATTTAATGTATTCTTCGAATTTATTAAAACTTAGAGCAGTCACATAGACAACCGAATATTCGGTAAATAAATTTTATATTCGGCCGAATACCGAATATTACAAATGAAGCCGAATAGGCCGAATACCGAATAATTATTCGGCTTCGGTCCCATCTCTAATTTCTATTACACCAAATTAAAAAAAAATGAAACAATAAAAATTCAATATGGCCTTTAACATCTTCGTTCTGGCCATAACTTATAACAACTTGTACTTATATGAAATAAATAGTTAATTTACAATGTGGTGTTTCAACAATGTACTAACTCGTTATAGAACCATTGCAGACGTTTTAATGTAAATTCCCGTTGGAGAATTACGGGAGAAGCGGGCGCATCTGGGAATATGGAGCGTCGCGGCTCCGGCTCAAGTAAGTAAGCGGTAAATATTCGGCGCCGCGAGCGGATTAATTGAATTGGTAGGGAACAATGGCGCACGTCGGAGGACGTATATATCTATGCAAAGTCACAATTCCATTGTCGTCGGTTGGGACAATGCCCCGATATCGCATTGTAACTCGCGAACTTTAAATTAATCCACTGACACATGAACGCGGTGCGGCGCCTCCTCCCATCCGAATTGTTGGAGCGGGAGCGTCGCGACGCCCGCCGCTTGACGCCGCACCGCACCGGCGCTTTCGCCATTTCCGGCGCGATCTCGTCCGTCGCGTTACCGGTTTGCCTAACCTTTAGACATTCAAATCTAGCCAATTTCACGCTACCGGCGCCATGTTGTTCCGCTGCTGCGGTTGCTTCTATCAGAAATTAATGACAAAATTCAAAATTCACGTTGATGGGTAAACCAACCCAACTATAAAACACTAAAAGATTTTTATAATTTGTAATCCTATAATTACATCATTTATATTGATGTAATTTAATGATATTCATTAAAAAACCCTCAATTTTTTTTGAAGAAAATACGTTAATACATAAAATGATAATACACCCCTTTGATACTCAAAACCCAACCCCACCCAATAACATAATATTAATTCATATAATATTTAAGCAATGGCAAAACCAGAAGGTACACAACAGCTCACAGTATCGAGCACTTGAAAAGCACCCCCTGCGAATAGCAATTACAAGTATCCCGACGTCACGGAGGTTTTTGAAAAGGTTGACAGCAACTCTACACCGCCATGTGTAGCAACACACGGGAATAATAAGGGTGGCATTATACGACCCGAATGGATGCTGTAGCATACCGTTTTAGGCGTCGCATAACTGGCCGGAGCGATGATACTCTTTAAATAAAATCGGCACAATAGCCTTTGTGAATGGCAGCTCTAGGGGTGATTATATTATATATACCGCTTCCTCCCCTGGAGGTATATTAAATTTCATTCTTATTACAGTTTATATTTTGATGTATTACCTTTACCATTCATTGGTACAAATCGAATTAATTTTAAAATTAATGAAATTATTTTTTTTATTTCTATTTAGTAGAAATGAAAAATTAAAAAAGATGGATTTAGTCAGGATTGTAATTGATTTCGTTATTTTTCACCCTTTGAAATATAACGAGTAAAGAGTTGAACAGTTTTTAAAATACTTTTTAACGATACCAGTTTTTTAAGAGGACTCTGAAAATGAATGAAATCGATAGCCGAATTAAGAAACGATTTTTATCTCAAATGAAACCTAAAACATTCTATCTTACCTTAAATCAGTCAAATTTGTTCCAACTTTTCCCAAAAAAATTTAAAAAAATCCGAAAGAAAACTATAATTTTTGACAGATAACCTAATTTTTAATTTTTTTTTTTTAATCGTACCGAACTTATTTATAAAAGTAAAGAAACGATTTTTATGTCAAATGAAACCTAAAACATTCTATTTTACCTTAAATCGGTCAAATTTGTTCCAACTTTTCCCAAAAAAATTAAAAAAATTCCGAAAGACAGCCATAATTTTTGAAAGGTAACTTAACCTATTTTTAAAAAAATTTTAAAAAATCGTACCGAACTTATTTATAAGAGTAAAGAAACGATTTTTATGTCAAATGAAACCTAAAATACTCTATTTTATCTCAAATCGATCAAATTTGTTCCAACTCTTCCCAAAAAAATTAAAAAAATTCCGAAAGACAGCCATAATTTTTGAAAGGTAACTTAACCTATTTTTTAAAAATTTTTAAAAAATCGTACCGAACTTATTTATAAGAGTAAAGAAACGATTTTTATGTCAAATGAAACCTAAAATATTCTATTTTTCCTTAAATTTGTCAAATTTGTTCCAACTTTTCCCAAAAAAAATGAAAAAGATTCCGAAAGACAGCCATAATTTTTGACAGGTAACAACCTAATTTTTAAAAAATCTTAAAAAAATCGTACCGAACTTATTTATAAAAGTAAAGAAACGATTTTTATGTCAAATGAAACCTAAAACATTCTATTTTACCTTAAATCGGTCAAATTTGTTCCAACTTTTCCCAAAAAATTTAAAAAAATTCCGAAAGACAGCCATAATTTTTGAAAGGTAACTTAACCTACTTAAAAAAAAAAAATTTTAAATCGTACCGAACTTATTTATAAGAGTAAAGAAACGATTTTTATGTCAAATGAAACCTAAAACATTCTATTTTATCTTAAATTGGTCAAATTTGTTCTAACTTTTCCCAAAAAAATTAAAAAAATTCCGAAAGACAGCCATAATTTTTGAAAGATAACTTAACCTATTTTTAAAAAAAATTTTAAAAATCGTACCGAACTTATTTATAAGAGTAAAGAAACGATTTTTATGTCAAATGAAGCCTAAAACATTCTATTTCATCTTAAAACTGCCAAATTTGTTCCAACTTTTCCCAAAAAAATTAAAGAAATTGCGAAAGACAGCCATAATTTTTGAAAGGTACCTTAACCTATTTTTAAAAAAATGTTAAAAAATTGTACCGAACTTATTTATAAAAATGAAGATATGATTTTTATGTCAAATGAAACCTAAAACATTCTATTTTACCTTAAATCTGTCAAATTTGTTCCAACTTTTCCCAAAAAAATTAAAAAAATTCCCAAAGACAGGCATAATTTTTGGGATGCAACAATTTTAAAAAATTTGACGTTTGGTAGTTACAACTTTGTTATATATACGAGAAATTGTTCCATCAACTAAACATAATACTTGAAACTTAAAAAATAGACTTGATTTCAACGATTTTCGTATCAACATGTAGAACAACAAAGGTTGCAAGGTCAAAAAAAGCGAGAAAAGTAGCAGTTCGTTTGACATTTAGAAACGTCAAAAATCTTTCGAAAAAATCTTCCTTTAAAATCGTCCAGAAGGGCTTTATTTGATCGATTTATATCGATATAAAAGTTGAAATTCAAAAAATAAACTTGATTTCAACGATTTTCGTATCAACATGTAGAGCAACAAAGGTTGCAAGGTCAAAAAAAGCGAGAAAAGTAGCGGTTCGTTTGACATTTAAAAACGTCAAAAATTTTACGAAAAAATCTTCCTTTAAAATCGTCCAGAAGAGCTTTATTTGATCGATTTATATCGATATAAAAGTTGAAAATCAAAAAATAAACTTAATTTCAACGATTTACGTATTAACATGTAGAGCAACAAAGGTTGCAAGGTCAAAAAAGCGAGAAAAGTAGCGGTTCGTTTAACATTTAGAAACATCAAAAATCTTTCGAAAAAATCTTCCTTTAAAATCGTCCAGAAGGGCTTTATTTGATCGATTTATATCGATATAAAAGTTGAAATTTAAAAAATAAACTTGATTTCAACGATTTTCGTATTAACATGTAGAGCAAGAAAGGTTGCAAAGTCAAAAAAAGCGATAAAAGTAGCGGTTCGTTTGACATTTAGAAACGTCAAAAATCTTTCGAAAAAAATCTTCTTTTAAAATCGTCCAGAAGGGCTTTATTTGATCTATTTATATCGATATAAAAGTTGAAAATCAAAAAATAAACTTGATTTCAACGATTTTCGTATTAACATGTAGAGCAATAAAGGTTGCAAGGTCAAAAAAAGCGAGAAAAGTAGCGGTTCGTTTGACATTTAGAAACGTCAAAAATCTTTCGAAAAAATCTTGCTTTAAAATCGTCCTGAAGGGCTTTATTTGATCGATTTATATCGATATAAAAGTTGTAATTCAAAAAATAAACTTAATTTCAACGATTTACGTATTAACATGTAGAGCAATAAAGGTTGCAGGGTCAAAAAAAGCGAGAAAAGTAGCGGTTCGTTTGACACTTAGAAACGTCAAAAATCTTTCGAAAAAATCTTCCTTTAAAATCGTCCAGAAAGGCTTTATTTGATCGATTTATATCGATATAAAAGTTGAAATTCAAAAAATAAACTTGATTTCAACGATTTTCGTATTAACATGTAGAGCAACAAAGGTTGCAAGGTCAAAAAAAGCTAGAAAAGTAGCGGTTTGTTTGACATTTAGAAAAGTCAAAAATCTTTTGGAAAAATCTTGCTTTAAAATCGCTCGAAAGAGCTTTATTTGATCGATTTATGCTGACATAAAACTTGAAACTTAAAAAATAGACTTGATTTCAACGATTTCCGTATCAGCATGTAGAGCAAAAAAGATTGCAAAGTCAAAAAAGCGAGAAAAATAGCGATTCGTTTAACGTTTAAAAACGTCAAAAATCACCCTTCTTTCTTTTTATATGATTTACTATACTTTATTATAATAAATAGCTTTGTTCGTTAGGGCTGCACTACTAGCACTTAGCAGTTCAGTGCAATAGCAGCAGTTAGGTCAGTCAACTCGTCATTACCTGTGAAATGACTTAAGTTTCTAAGCAAAATTCCCGCCCAACAGAGTGTTAATAGTGATAAAATATCGGGTGTTAATTTAAATACATGCTCGCGTGACCTATGGATTTTATCTGCATTTTTTACGTATATCCAATAATAAAAGTTAATTAAAGCAATGTCAAACACTCAAATGTTCAACAGGTTATAAGTAACAAAGTAAGAAAATAGTCCAAAAACTTGTTTTTGGGTAAATCCCACCTAAACACCAATCTTTTTAGTAATCGGTTCTTCAAAATTTTATGAGGATATTCAAGAAGACAGTAAAATTATGCGGTAAATATTCCCAAACTTCGTCAATTTTCAAACCAATTTAAAAATAAGACATACGATCAATTTTTTTTGTTACAAATTAAACACATCATGGATAAATAACCTCTGCAAGCCGTTCAATGTAGTTTGACCAAATTTGATGTTTATCAAATTTAAAATTTAATTGAATAGTGTGCACTAATAATGTGACAAAATTTTTTCTCTCCATCGCTGTTTAACAAAATTTCAAAGCACACATGAGCACGAAATTAAATGAACACCCTATATAAAACGAGACTAAAGTTTCTTTAAAATGAAAAGTACTCTCAAAATGAATAAAATCGATAATACTTTTGATTTCACATAAGAATTGTTAAAAGTTTTTGGGGACTTTTATTTAAATTATTGAATCGATATACCTCAAGTCTTTTATATCGAGTGTGAAATGTAGAATAGGTCGGAATGCGGGGGTGGTTTACAAATTTCAATTCACGGACGACGACATCTTGAGATATTGCTGTATGAAAGGGTCGCCGCTCGGGAATCTCAAGAATTGCAACCGTGCGTCTTATCGGCGGTCGGCCACAACCAATATTAAGTCGCCGATTCGATCTTAGGCACTCACCCTCCCAGGGTAGTCCCTTTTGTGCTCCCGACAAGGTCCCGTCGTCTTCGCCAAGACGCGCAAATTAAATTCTGTTCTTAATTTTACAAATCATTTACATATCGACGGGCGCCCAACATCGTCCCGACGATCGCACTCGACTCCAATGGAAATCGATCCGAGCCCGTAATGTGAATTGTATGGAAATTGGAAAGTTCTTATTGCGACGACGGCATAGAACGCAACTTCCACCCGTTTCTGCTCCCATTTCGTTTTATTAAAACGACCTCTAAGAAAAGAAATTGAAAGGCCCGGCATAAATTTATCAAATTTTACATCAAATAACATTTTAAAGATAAGTGGAAACTCTACAGAGAAAAGCTCCGTATACTTCTTATCTGGATAGTTTCTCCGTGGGTCGTGTAAAGGGCGGGAACGGTTCCAACACAACGTTTTGTGAAGTCGTTCCGCGCGAACTCCCCCATTATAATCGCGAACCAGTAGGCAGAGACTTTTATGCACAATTACACTGGAAGAACGGAACGCAAGATAGTAGTTAGTAGAATGGGGGTTCGAAGGGAGTCCGGAATTTCACCCGAAAGAAGAAATAATGGTTACTGAAGGTGCGCCGACTCTCTCTATATCTATTCAATTCGCGAAAGGAACCTCACGGCGGAATTTAATTAAATAAGGATTATAGATTTCGTTTCTGTGTGAATGCGTACGATTCAATAAGGACAATAATGCTTGCGATTAACTGGGTAATTGTTTGGTGACCCTCTCAAATGTTACTAAGCGATCATTGATTTAATTTTGAAGATCACCCTAATCGCGTTTTATTTAATATGACCTGCACTTTGAATAATCCTATTGATACATAAAGTTCAAGCGGTTACAGTCTTTGTTACAAATAAAATTAAAAAAGGATTTAGCATCTGTTCCGATAATAAATAATAAAATTTAATCCTCAATTATTTGGACTTTCTTATAAAAATCGAAAGTACTCGGATTGTGTTGTTTGCCACGTTCTGTTATAATTTGATAATGGGGAAAACAATGGTGGAATCCGTTTTTTTGTAAGTCTTTTGGTCTTCCAGGAAAATGTTAAAAATTTTGGTCTGATTTTTCGATGCAGAGGTTCGAAAAAAAATTTGTACAAAATTTTTTGAATCTAGCATATTCACATCCTTCTAAAATATTATTCAATATTGAATGAGAAATCATATAAAACAAACCGCATGAAAATTAAACGATCGACGGCTGCGTTACGCGAGCTCAAAGTAAAAATTTCTAAAATGGACGAAATCCGAAAAAATCGAAAGGGGTTTATTTGGAATTTTTCATAAAAATCGACAATACTCGGATTGTGTTGTTTGTCATGTTCTGTTATAATTTGATAATGGGGAAAACGATGGTGGAATCCGTTTTTTGTAAGTCTTTTGGTTTTTCCAGGAAAATGTTCAAAATTTGCGTCTGATTTTTCAATGCAAATTTTTCGAATCTAGCGTATTCACGTCCTTCTAAAATTTTATTCAATAGTGAATGAGGAATCATTTAAAAAAAACCGCATGAAAATTAAACGATCGACCGCTGAGTTACGCGAGCTCAAAATAAAAATTTCTAAAATGGACGAAATCCGAAAAATCGAAATTTATTTGGAATTTTTCATAAAAATCGAAAATACTCGGATTGTGTTGTTTGTCACGTTCTGTTATATGTAATTTGAAAATGGGCAAAACAATAGTAGAAACCGTTTTTCCCTAGATTTTTTAGTTTTCCAGAAAAATGTTCAAAATTTTGGTTTGATTTTTCGATGCAGAGGTTCGAAAAAAAATTCGTAAAAAATTTTTCGAACCTAGCATATTCACGTCCTTTTAAAATTTTATTCAATATTGAATGAGGAATCATTTAAAACAAACCGCATGAAAATTAAACGATCGATGGCTGAGTTACCGGAGCTCAAAGTAAAAATTTCTAAAATAGATCCCGTTGGTGTCCGCCCAAGAGAGATTTCACTGTACATATTTTAAAACTACCCCTGGAAACGTAATCAATTTTTGGAGATTAAGAACACAACCGACTCTGTGAAAAGTATTGTACAATATATGGAGAATTACGACTTAAGTTGCTGTAAGTTCGAGGTTGGTTAAATAAAATTCCAAACTTCTAATTAAATAGTACTTTATTCACTAACGAAAATATACCGGAACGCTTAACCCTTACTTAAGAACCCTTTTTGTTCTTATGCGACGAGTTGTTCGATCTAATCTCGTCCACGGATTCAATCCAAGTCTTCAACGTCTGGTCAACAACGTCAACGTCCGGACTCAGGCTGGAAAACTAGCCCGGAGCATCTTCAACCAACGTCCCAAGCAGCGCGGAGGTTCATCGTACCTTCTGTGTTGTGCCGTTCTAAATCATTGGAAATCATTGCGGATTACCTTCGGAAAAATCTTGGTAAGTCTCTCTTGTTATTTTCAATTTCTTATGGCAGAAAGCGATTCTCATGTCTGACGTAGAACAAGACCCTGAAACTCACAACAACGTACTTAAAAATAAAACGCTGTTAAGGAAGGCGAAATATTAAGAGAAGAAAAGGAAATGCAATGTGGTTAAACTGAAGATGATTGTATTATAATAGGTTACCATTGTTTAAAATAAAACCATTTCTTGTTTCCCTCTGTACTTTGTATGTACAATAACCCGAAATGGAACTACACCATAAAGAGAAAGATGAAAGAGTACCCAGCAATGTTACGGAGTGTAGGCTTACTTTTTCATCTTTCTCTTCATGGTGCAGCTCCATTTCGGGTTATAGTACGTTGTAATAGACATTTTTTCTTGGTTCCGATTTTCCTTGCACATTTCTAGCAACTGTAGTCACAAGATACCAAAAAAACCTTTCCAAACCATCTATTTGGTATTCTGTTCAATAATTTTCCTTTCATATGCATTAACAATAAGTCTTGTAGATATCAATTAGAAAATAAATTTTGAATAAAAAGCTGTACTTTTGCTGGTCTTTACAATTTATTATCGTCTCACATATTTCGACTTACGTCATCGAACAGATGGGCTTAAATGTTAAATGATGAAAACAATTGTTGGACGTCTGTTTGTAGAGAAAGCAGTTTCATGATCGAAGTTATGTTCCATTCCTCTTTGAATATTCGCCCATTAGATGGTAACGTGGTTATTACGATTATAACGACTCTGTTCGTGGTAAAAACCAGCCGCGTGGAGGAATTCATGGACGACGATGTTATGCCAAAGACATCCACAACGTTGTAAGTTGAGTTGTTGACGACCTCCACGTCTTCCAACCCAAGACCAACAACCAGTATTTTCACCCTTGGTTAAAAACATTATTACTTAGAAAATTACAATTAATTTAGGGATTGAATTCTTTATACTTACAGTAACCCAAACCCAATCTCTATCAGTATTTTTTATCTAACAGTAACACAAGAAACATTAGCAAACTCTAATAGAATTATGAATGAAATTAGCTTCTTGATTAGTAAACGCTCTATCAACTTCATAAGGAATTTTACGATTAGCCCATCTGTTGAACTAGATATGTGGCCATAATTATGAAAGTGGTCTAAGTCAAAATTTTTAAAAAATGAGTTTATCACTTATTTCACACCACATTATTCTAAACTAAATTTATTGAATGTATTTTTTGCGATATCGACAAAAATGAACCTTTAGGTAGTGGTTGTAATTTCAACGTTATACGGAATTCATTTAGTGTTAATTATGAAAGTGGTCTAAGTCAAAAATCATCAAATTTATATATTGAAAAATAATATTGAAACGATAGATCATAAATTTTTGGTATCGGGTCATTCCTTTCTACCAAATGACCGTGATTTTGGTTTAATAGAAACGAAAATAAAAATAAGCAAATTTTTTATACAACCCTGAGCATTATTATGAATTGATAGAAATGTGTAGAAGAAGAAATACACTTTCGATAAAACGAATGTCACAGTCGGATGTTATTTCAATGAAATCACTAGAAGAATCATCAACAAGAAGAGCAAAAAATACCTCAGGCGAATCTGTCTCCTGGCTGCAAATTCAGTGGATGAGATTCTTGAAAAATGAACTTTATAAAATGTTTTATAAAACTTCTTTAAATTATTCTGAATTCCACGTTTTGGATTTTTCGCCTAAAAGAGGAAAACCAAAAATATACGGAAATATTACTTTACTTTTATTATAGACCTCCATTAGACCAACAACAGAAGAAAAACATAAAGATATTATATGTTTACTACCATACACCCCCCCCCCCCAGTTTTTCAAGAACATTTTAATAATCTTAAAACCTCGGAATGATAAAAATGGATTACTTTTTAATTAACAAATATTCATAAATTATTTTATTAAAGTTGTTGTTTTAAATGAAATTTATAGTTCTTTCCTGCTCTAAGTCATTTATTGGGCATTCAGTTAATTTTGAAAATGGTCTAATTGTAAGTCAATTCAAGCTTTAAAAATAACATTTTAGTATGAAATTCACAAAAAATTTCATATTCATAATAAATTTCCATTAATCAAGACTAATAAAATTATAAATTAATATGTCGTATAACGTGAAAATATTTTTTAATTCGTTCAAATACAATTCATTAAATATCTCGAAACAAAAAATATATTACTTAGACCACTTTCATAATTATGGGCGCATATGTCATAGTCGAAGACGAAATATAGTTCAGAAATTAACATGAAAATCTTTAAGACATCCATATTGACTCAAACTCCAAAATAATATACGTTAAAATTAATCAAAATACATCGCAAAATTAAACCACGTTGTATAATCAGACATGACAATAGAACGAATTCATTTTTCATCGTCTTCTCTAAATTTTCAACTGGTAAAACCATGAATCAATCAACAAACATTTTGTCACATAGTCTCATAGATATTAATATTTTATATATGACTTTTAACTGTTACAAGACGTGATAATAAAATCAAAGAAAGGGATGAAAAAGATAAAACTTTACAAAGTTATAATAACTTATCACTAATAGATTAATAATAAACAAACCGATTCATAATGCAGTTATACATTTATTGAAAGTATACATGTCCATAGATAACTATATAAATTACAACAATACAAGCAAAAATGTAATTGATATATTGACCCTTAGATCATTTTCTTTGCAAAAGTGTGAATAAAATACATTAAAAATGATCTAAAATTCAATATCATACATCATTATATTTTATCAGTAAGCTTAAGCTGCCCCCTTGCTCAATCAACATGTAGGTAAATTTGAATAAGCAGATTATTCGTTTTTTGTAAATTTCCCACAAAGACTATTGTATTTTTTTCGAGTTTTTACCTAAATATTTTAGTTTCGTTCCAATTAAGATTACATCGAATTATCACTAAATATCTCTGATCATCTTTTTTACGTTCTAGGGTACTAATTGTAAGAAAAAAATGCTTTGAATGGTTACATAAAGAAATAAAAAAAAATCTGGAATATAATCAATTAAAAATAGTTTTTTTGATATATTTTTTCCCTTCTACTTAATGACACATTTCAACAAACTCCAAAACGTGATTTTCTATTTTTCCGCCTTGTCCTCGAACTGGAATAGTTATTGGCATTGTTGGTAAACTCCAAGGCTCCCCTTCTGTTGTTTCCATCGCCATACGTTCAGGAGATTTGCTTCCAATAATAAAATGTCCTTCGGTCAATGGTAATAGGTCTTTCAACAATAACCAGACGTTTTCATTTGCGACAATATGAACTTTAGGAATTGGAAATCCATTAAATGGGCTTGCCACTGGTAAAGTGTAAGCTCCCATATTTTCAAAAACTAACCAATCACCCAAATGCATTTCCGGAAGCAATACACTTGGGAGAACTTCATCCAGGGCGTCACAAGTTGGTCCCCAAACGCTGCTACTGTGTAATTCCGAATCAGAATAGTCCTAAAAATTATTAAAAAATGTTGATTAAATTGAAAAAAAATTGATTTGTAAATGTAACAGTTTTAAATTAATTACCTTTAGAGGCTGTGCAACAACTTTTTGATGATCGTACAAAATACAATTAAAACTTCCATAAACACCATCGTTTATGTAATACATAAAATGTTTCTCTCCATTTTTATCATCGACAGCCCTTATGGAATGGATGTTACAAGCTAAAGTATACGCAGAACTAACGTAATATCGTCCTGGTTCAGCGATAATATTAACTGAAGGATCCGGAAAGTAATCATCAAGTGCAGAATTTACAATTTCGGCAATCTTAAAATAAACAAAGAAAGATTATTAAATTTATTTTTAATCTCAACTTCATCTCTTATATATGCTATGTAGTTCTCCATTCTTCAATGTGAAATGTAATAAAACAAGAGGCTCTATCGGCTAATGACGGTGGGAACGCCAAAAGCCTGGGTAGTCGAGAACATTAACACGTTGAAGGCCATTGTGAAAATGACAAAAAAAAGCATATTTATTGATAAAAAAAAATCCTTTAATGAGATTGATGAACATTAAAACGTATTTCTTTTTTAATTTGGGATTAAAACGTTTAAATGCTTTTTAAACACATCTCTAAAGTAAGGTGACCTACTATAATCAAAGCTCAATTTACACCATGGAGAGAAGGATGCAAGAGCGCGCTTTCTCCCCGTAACTTTACTGAGTAAGCCCGAGTGGAGTACAGGGGAAGGGAGAAACGGAGTTTTAAGCGGTCCTCGCAAACGCAAAGGTCTTCCGGCAAGAACGCCGTCGTAGACAGGCTCGCGGCACCTCGCTGTTTTAACTTTTTCGGTCAGACTTTTGGCCCTTTTTCAGGTCTTACAGAAAAAGCGAGAAGTGTTAATTCACCAACCACAATCATTGGTTGTAGTTTTAATCATATTTGACAAAACCCGGTGAAAATTGAAGAAATTAATTGGTTACCGGGACTGTGCGCTTTCCAGGTAAAGCACAAAATTAACGTCGGGTCTTTGTCACCCCGAACACCACGGATATTTGAGAATACCTGCGTGTTTGTTGACTTTATATTTTATTAAAAGTATTATTATTAACGAAAATTACTCCAACAATAGAAATGTTGCAGGTGTTTTCCATTAACTCTTCTACTTTTCATCAAGACTTCTACTAATTAAAATCTTACACGTGTTGGCAATCTTCTTTTAATTCTATATCCAAACCGTTTTTGTTCTGTTACAACAAAATCAACAAACTTTGAAAGAAATTCATTTACTAATCGAGATATTTTTAAACTAATAGGTAGAATCGGGAAAATCAAATTACTAAAAAATTAATTACAAAGATAATGTATTTTTATAAACATCAATGCTTAATTGTTGGTTTGTGATTTATTGCTACTTACAGTTAAAAGTTAAATTCAAACTTTCTTATTTTCATTGTAGCAAATTCATAGAATTATTATAGTCACATTACTCTACTACATTATGCAAAATCAGTTTACTATTTGCTATAATAATTATTTAAAAATTGTTACTTAGAAATCCTAAAGTTATAAGTTAGCTTTTGATTGTTTAAATGTTAATATACTTTAAAATCATTAGAACTTTTCTAATTATTTAAGTACACGATTTCTTTTCAGTGTGTGTTTTCCTCGACCTTCTTCTTAAATGAAAATCAATTAAGCAAATTTACAGATTATTCGTAAACATTATACATAATGAAGAAAATGAATAAATTTATTGCTATCTACCAGTATCTTGAAAATTAATTTCCTTATTTTATTACAATAATAAATGTGTGTCATAAAAACTTATTACTTGTTTATTTTTCCCATATTTAAATATCCCTTTCCTAATTAGACATTTATTTCATTATTCTAAAACCAGTTTACTTTTTGGATTCCAATTTTCTAATTTTTAAATCAAAAATTGATAAATTTATAAATTGATTTAAAGATAAAGTTATTATGACATGACGACGTTGTTCATTTGTGATAAAATTAAACGATGAAAGTTCATCAAAACTTGATTTTTAAATAATAAATTTGTAACAATGAAGGTGAATTTGTGACGTCACATCCTAATATGTATAAAATATGATTAAAATTACAGCCAATGATTGTGGTTGGTGAATTAACATTTCTCGCTTTTCCTGTAAGACCTGAAAAAGGGCCAAAAGTCTGACCGAAAAAGTTAAAACAGCGAGGTGCCGCGAGCCTGTCTACGAGGGCGTTCTTGCCGGAAGATCTTTGCGTTTGCGAGGACCGCTTAAAACTCCGTTTCTCCCTTCCCCTGTACTCCACTCGGGCTTACTCGGTAAAGTTACGGGGAGAAAGCGCGCTCTTGCATCCTTCTCTCCATGGTGTAAATTGAGCTTGGATTAGTACGAGGTGCAATGATCAGGACATTTTGAGGTCATCGGTAAGGTGACCAGACGTCCCGCTTTTGGCCGGACAGTCCCGATTTTTCATAATTTGTCCCGCGTCCCGCGACGTTTTTCAAAAGTCCGGACTTTTAGAATTAAGTGGAATTTTATATTTATGAAAATCATTGCTTTCCGTTCTAAGAATCCTACGAGTTACGACGACTAATATATTGCTTTTGCTGAGGAAGTTGAATATCAGAAAATACTTGGATACAGTAAAACGCGTTGGATAGTTCTTCTGCCAGCTATCGAAAGAATTTTGAAGATGTATGATCCTTTAAAATCCTACTTTCTATCCCAGGACAAATGTCCTAGAATTTTAAAAAAGTTTTTTGAAAGAGAATATTCAAAAATTTGGCTAGAGTTTCTACAAAATCAAGCTGCTCTTTTTCAGCACGTTATAAAGCTTTAAATGATGAAATATCTGCAATCAGAGTAGCAAATGAAGTTAATAATTTAATATGTCAATATCAAGAAAGTTTAGAAAATAATTTTCTACCGTCAACTATCCGCAATAGTATAAATAAGCTCGAAGAGCAGGGTACAATAAATTATTTTATAGTTTTATAGTAACTGCAAAGATTATTTGGAAGACCGGACCACATTAAGGTGTTTTTACACCTTAAGATTTCAAAAATCTGAAAAAGTTCTTTGAAAAAATCGGAGCTTTAGTACTTCTAGACTTGGTTTTTTCCTTACAACTTGATAAATTATTCCAGAAAACCAAAAAAGTGATTTTCCAGAACAACATCTTGTATATTAAAAATCCAATCTATTGAAAATCTATTTTTTTAATCTTAAGATTTTAAAAATCTAACATCCTTTGAAGAAATCGTCTTTTGTAATTTTTTAGCTTGGATTTTTTCCTTACAATCAGATCATTTTTTCCTTACAATCAGGTAAATTTTTCCAAAAAGCCAGAATAGTAAAATTGAATATTATTTTTAGATGGTGAATCCAAATTAGAAATGTGGAAACCCTACATTTCTAAAAAAACCTAAACCTCTAAGAAAATCCTTCCTAAGACTTGAGAATTCATCGTAATCTACCAAAAACAAGAATTCAAATGCTTGAAATCTTGTTATTTTTGGTTTACGACGAAGTCATAAAGTCAAGATGTTAATTGAAATACGAATTTGGATCCAGCGATAAAAGCAATATTCAATTTTACAACTTTAACTTTCTGAAATAACATCTTGTACTTTAAAAATCCACTCTAATATCCAATATATCAAAAAACTATTTTTCGAACCTTAAGATTTTAAAAATCTAGCAACATCCTTTTGAGAAATCGTCTTTTGCAATTTTTTAGCTTGGATTTTTTCCTTACAATTAGATTTTTCCTTACAATTAAATTTTTCCTTACAATCAGATAAATTTTTCCAAAAATCCAGAATAGTAAAATTGAATATTATTTTAGATGACCAGAACTTAATTGAAACGATGTGCAAAAATCATTTGATTGTGTTTCTGAAAAGTTTCCAAATAATATTTCCGAAAATGATCTTTTTAATGAAGTGTCATTAGTAAAAAAATATATTGATAAGGAAAAGCTTAAATATTGGGCATTACAAAAAATCAAAGTAGGAAATAAAATCTTAGTTGTCCCGCTTTGCCCACCTAAAAATCTGGTCACTTTAGTCATCGGTGACTTACACGGCATATAACGTGTTAAATAAAATCTACAGCTCCAATATACA
Source organism: Digitonthophagus gazella (assembly GCA_036711955.1). Taxonomy (NCBI): domain Eukaryota; kingdom Metazoa; phylum Arthropoda; class Insecta; order Coleoptera; family Scarabaeidae; genus Digitonthophagus; species Digitonthophagus gazella. The sequence goes on along the minus strand of JASCIT010000005.1, from coordinate 36,918,562 downwards.
CCTCTTGTTTTATTTCATCTGTTATCATATTACACCTACCCTATCGATAGATGTTCCAAAATCGCCTGGGAATCCTCCACCAATATCCAACAAATTAAAATTAAAATCCAATGTTTTCGCATAATCAAAAACACTTCTCGCAGCCGCGATAGCTTTTCGAAATACTGGAGGATCTTTACAACCAGAACCAACGTGGAAACTAACCCCAACAACATTTATACCCAACTCGCGGGCAAGTTTGAGCAGTTGAGGTGCTTCGGTGATGGCGTTACAACCAAATTTCATTCCCAAAGGACATTGAGAAACTGTTGCGTCTTGCCGGATACGAATCACCATTCTAAATAAACATTTAATTAATTTGTATCAATATTTTTACTTATTAAAAACTTACCTAGCGTCAGGAAATAAATCTTTAACTTTGTACAGCTCAGTTTCATTATCAAAAGTCATCAAATCAACTCCCATCGCAACAGCGTGTTTAATATGACTGTTTGGTTTAGCCGGGTTGGCAAAAATAATCCGATCAGATTGCACACCAAGGGATAAGACTTTATTAATCTCACCCTTTGAAGCGCAATCAAATCCAGTTCCCAAAGCTGCTAAGACTTCCAAAACAGTTAAACTATCGTTACATTTAACAGCTAGAAAAATATAATTTATTATAAAAATACATTTTATGATAATATTAATTATTACCGTAAAAGGGTTTCACCCTAGGCATAGCACTTGTCCATATTTTATGTTTATGAACAATATTACCAATGTCGCAAACGTAAAAAGCGTCTTCCTGCATACCAGCATTAGCAATCTGGTCAATAACAGTCCAAACGTTGGTTTGAGAGTCAAGGACGTGAACGCGTTCATCCAAACTTAAAGTGTCGGCCCTCATGGTGTTAATGTTTTTTAGATTTATGGGGAAAAGCGAAGGAAAAAAAACCGTCCTTAAAACGTAAAGAACTTAGTGATAATTCTTCGTGTACGGGTGGTGTAGATTGGTTGAAAAAAGCAAGGAGGCAGCTATGCGCTCAGAATCGCGCAGTTTGTGTGTGCGGGGTTATAGGGGGGTTCAGCTACTCAAACGAGGTTAAGCTAGCAACACCACGGCGGCTCCGCGTTCAGGTACAACTTCCAGTTGAACGGAAGGTGCTCGCTGCCGATTTCCGGTGTAACGGTCGTCACAACGCAACCCTAAAATTAAAATAAAAATGTGTTAATAAAATATTTAATAAAAATAAAAAATATTTTTATATAATTTTAATTTAATAAAAATAAAAAATATTTTTATTTAATTTTAATTTAATAAAAATAAAAAATTTTATCTATCGATTACAATTTAGTCATTAAAATTAAAAAAGAAAACGTTAAATTGTTATTCTATAATTCGATGACCACTTCAATAGACAACGATGCATATTGCGTTCCAGGTCATGTTATCATACTATGATAAAAATGTCACGGTTCAAGTCTTATCAAAAATCTATGAATTCTGAGTCTTTTTAATCCTAGACGATAGTAGTGCGTTGTACAATCACCAAACTTTGTAGTTATTTGAGATAAGGAGGAATAAATGGATGACGTTCTAAGATAAAATCTATGTTAGTTTTCTAAAGTTAGTTTCGTACAGCTTGAACAAAAATATTTTAGTTTCTTTTTAATGGGGCATGTGAAAGAAAGAGAAAGCAAAATATTCTTATAATTATAGCCAATAAAGTAAAATTAATGAATAACGTTCACCATTCATAACTATGCATTTCATTTAAATAAATAATAAAGTAATTTTACAATTAAAAGTTTTAATTTAGAAACAATCTAAAGAAATTTTAATACCTACTTTTATTTTAAGAGATTTAAACATTATTTTGAAATTGGAGAGTAGTAAGTGGTAAATATTAAGTAGGATGACAAAAATTATGGGTACCTAGCAAAGTAACCAGTTCAAATTAAATCAATTTTGCTTTAACTAAAACCAACCTTTCGGAATAATTTATTTCATTCATACGGAAATGAAATATTTAAAAACGAGCAGAAAAACTTATTACTCATAATTTGGGGTGGAAGAAAATGATTTCGAAAACTTGGTTTTAACAAAAAAAGAAGTACTGGTTTAATTTTCGTTGTCGCAGGTTTAATATTACAAAATACTCGGATATCTTATAAGTACTTTAAAATTCAATAATGACGACTTTAAAAATTTTTCAGGTATTTATTATTGATGTAAAAATCGTTAAAATTGGAATTGAAGTCTACTTCTTAAGTTGTAAGTTTTTTATCGGCATAAATTAATCAAAAAACACTCTTTCGGGCGTTTTGTTAGGTTAAAAAACATCGACATCTTTGTGAATTTTTAAAATTTTTTTGGTAATGATTAGAATAAATCCGACTTTTTTAATCGAAAATAGAATCTTTTAGCTTTCATTTAACATAAGAATCATTTCTTAATTCCAGCAAATAAAGTCGTAGTGATTTTTTAAAATTGACCAATTTTTTACGGTTAGGTTGGTCGAAAAAAACATGGGTGTTTTTGTAATTTTTTTTGATTTTTTTGGTAATAATTAGAATAAATCCGACTTTTTTAATCGAAAATAAAATCTTTTAGCTTTCATTTAATATAAGAATCATTTCTTAATTCCTATAAATAAAGTCGTAGTGATTTTTTAAAATGTACCAATTTTTTGAGGTTAGGTTGGTCGAAAAAAACATGGGTGTCTTTGTAAATTTTTTTATTTTTTTTCGTAATAATTAGAATAAATCCGACTTTTTTAATCGAAAATAGAATCTTTTAGTTTTCATTTAACATAAGATTCATATCTAAATTCCTACAAATAAAGTCGCAGTGATTTTTTAAAGTTGACCAATTTTTTGAGGTTAGGTTGGTGGAAAAAACATGGGTGTCTTTAAGAATTTTTTAATTTTTTTTGGTAGTAATTAGAATAAATCCAACTTTTTTAATCGAAAATAGAATCTTTTAGCTTTCATTTAACATAAGAATCATATCTAAATTCTAATAAATAAAGTCCTAGGGATTTTTTAAAATTGACCAATTTTTTGAGGTTAGGTTGGCCGGAAAAACATGGGTGTTTTGAGAATTTTTTAAATTTTTTTGATAGTAATTAGAATAAATCCGACTTTTTTAATCGAAAATAGAATCTTTTAGCTTTCATTTAACATTAGAATCATTTCTTTATTCCAATAAATAAAGTCGTAGTGATTTTTTAAAATTGGCCAATTTTTTTAGATTGGGTTGGTCGAAAAAACATGGGTGTCTTTAAGAATTTTTTTAATTTTTTTGGTAATAATTAGAATAAATCCGACTTTTTTAATCGAAAATAGAATCTTTTAGCTTTCATTTAACATAAGAATCATTTCTTAATTCCAATAACTAGAATCGTAGTAATTTTTTTAAAATTGATCAATTTTTTGAGGTTAGGTTGGTCGAAAAAAATATGGGTGTTTTTGTAATTTTTTTTTGATTTTTTTGGTAATAATTAGAATAAATCCGACTTCTTTAATCGAAAATAGAATCTTTTAGCTTTCATTTAACATCAGAATCATTTCTAAATTCCAATAAATAAAGTCATAGTGATTTTTTTAAATTTACCAATTTTTTGAGGTTAGGTTGGTCGAAAAAACATGGGCGTTTTTGTAAATTTTTTTGATTTTTTTGGCAATAATTAGAATAAATCCGACTTTTTTAATCGAAAATAGAATCTTTTAGCTTTCATTTAACATAAGATTCATATCTAAATTCCTATAAATAAAGTCGCAGTGATTTTTTAAAATTGACCAATTTTTTGAGGTTAGGTTGGTCGAAAAAACATGGGTGTTTTGAGAATTTTTTAAATTTTTTTGGTAGTAATTAGTATAAATCCGACCTTTTTAATCGAAAATAGAATCTTTTAGCTTTCATTTAACATAAGAATCATATCTAAATTCCAATAAATGAAGTCGTAGTGATTTTTTAAAATTGACCAATTTTTTGAGGTTAGGTTGGTAGAAAAAACATGGGTGTTTTTGTAATTTCTTTTAATTTTTTTGGTAATAATTAGAATAAATCCGACTTTTTTAACCGAAAATAGAATCTTTTAGTTTTCATTTAACATAAGATTCATTGCTTAATTCCAATAAATAAAATCATAGTGATTTTTAAAAATTTACCAATTTTTTGAGGTTAGGTTGGTCGAAAAAACATAGGTGTCTTTGCGATTTTTTTTAATTTTTTTGGTAATAATTAGAATAAATCCGACTTTTTTAATGGAAAATACAATGTTTTGGATTTAATTTAATACAAGAATCATTTTCCTATTCCTATAAATAAAGTCTGTACGATTTTTTTAAATATACTAAATTTTTGAAAAGTTAGGTTATGTCAATAAACATTCTCATCTTTAAGATTTTTTTTAATTTTTTTGATACTAATTAGAGAAAATCCGTCTTTTTTAGATTAAAGTAGAATGTTTTAAATTTAATTTAGTACAAGAATCATGTTTTTATTCATATAAATAAAGTATGTACGATTTTTTAAAACTTACTAAAATTTGGAAAAGTTAGGATATATTAAAAAACATACTCATTTTTAATTTTTTTTTAACTTTTTCTCTTTCTTTCTAAATTTTCTCTTCTGACGGAAAAACTAAAAGTCGTACAAAATTCATCTTTGACGAAAATAAAAATTAAGTTCCAGTCTAAATCCTTATAAAATTTCAAGTCTCAACAACAATTAGTTTCCTAGATATGAATTTTTTAAAATTAACAAATTTTATTCGACATTTTCGCTTCTGAGGGAAAAGCTAAAAGTCGTAGAAAGTCTATTCTTGGTAGAAGTAAAAACTAAGTCTCAATCTAAATCCTCATCAAATTTTAAATCTTAGAAACAATTAGTTTCTTAAACATGAATTTTTTTAAACTGACAAATTTTAAGCCAATGTAGAAATAAATCCCCCAGAATTGGGAAATATTCAGAAAAAGAATTTAATTTTATTTCAAATATTTAAGGCCCCTAGGCCTAGGCCCCCATTTAGAGACGCAAGAAAACGCGGTCCTCACTGATACTTTGTGTTCAATTGCGTTTTCCTGCTTTGAGAGGGCGGTCTTCGTCGTTTCGCCGTTGAAAATAATTTTTCAAATTAAAAAAATAACTTAAGACAATCGATCAACTTTAAAAATTCATCAAAAATTCATTTTTAAAGATTTTGATTTGATTATTTTTCTAAATGAAACTTAAAACATTCTAATTTTAACCAAAAAAGGCCGATTTATTCCAAATGTTGTTAAAAAAATTTCAAAGTTGATAAAAAATGTTGACACTTCTAACCTAACTTAGGAAAATTGATCAACTTTAAAAATTCATCAAAAATTTATTTTTAAAGATTTTGATTTGATTTTTCTTCTAAATGAAACTTAAAACATTCTAATTTTAATTAGAAAGGAATGTTTTATTCCGTGTTGTCAAAAAAATTAAAAAAATTTTCAAAGTTGGTAAACATTTTGACGCTTTTTTAATTTAAAAAAAATTAACTTTAAAAATTAATCAAAAATTCATTTTTAATGATTTTGATTTGATCTTTTTTCTAAATGAAAGTTAAAAGATTTTAATTTTAATTAAAAAGACCGTTTTATTCCAAGTGTTGTCAAAAAAATTTAAAAAATTTTCAAAGTTGGTAAAAATTTTTGACACTTTTCTAACTTAAGAAAATTAACTTTAAAAATTCATCAAAAATTCATTTTTAAAGATTTCGATTTGATTTTTTTTTCTCTAAATGAAACTTAAAACATTCTAGTTTTAACCTAAAGAGACGGATTTATTCTAAATATTGCCAAAAAAATTTTAAAAAATTTCAAAGTATTTATTTATTACTGGATTTTTTCAATAAAGAGCCAAAAATTCTTAAGTGGTTTACATAGTTTTCACTTAAGAATTTAATGTTATAAAAATTTATTTCCTTTCAAATTTATAATTCAGGACATAATAATATATAACGATATAAACACGTTGAATCATGTTAAGTTAGAAATCAAACAAAGATCTATTCTAGCACTATACTTAAGAAATTCTTCTTAAATTAATTCATCCTTTAAATTTAGATAATGGTATTTAACACATTTTCACTTATTGTTAGTTGTATTTCTTTAAATGTTAAGTTATTAATTAGATTATTTTATGAGTCTGAGAAAGATTTCAGTAAAATCAATTTGTATTTTTAAATTTTTTTCTAAACTAATTTAAATAAAATCTTCAAGACAAATAACTCTTATAACATATAAATTTTATAATTTAAATTACATAATTCATCCATTAGAGCATTGTAGTTACATCTCCATTGTCTTATGATCGCCTACATCATCAATTCGTTTACATAACATAAAAAAGACATTACCTAATAAATTAACGATATCTAATATTTTTAATACATCATTTCATTCATTTTTCATTAAAAAATAAAATTTAATCAAGTTAAAATTTCATTACTGATTCTGTTTTTACCTGATGGTGTCGGAAGCAACAAGTTCCCTCCTCTATTTTACATAAAAACATTCACGAAGCACTCGTTCTATCAGAAAAAGCGACCAAATTGCAATTTGGCCACCAAAAGTTAAAGAAACGGATTAGAAACGGGCGCGCGCGAAGCGAAGAAGGACTGGTTTTGCCGGTTAGCAACTGGCACGTGAAGCACAAATGACACTTTAAGTAACCACTCCGTCGTTTTATACTTCGACTACCCATACATCCCGTATCAATTATAATTATCGTACAAACATCGCGGTGGGGGGCAGATAAGCGATAAGCCTTAGACTTGGATCCTACTTATATCACCAGTTCGTGTACATTGTTTTGGATGTACCGCGTTAGCTTATGGTGGTGGTTTACCAGATACAGCCGCTTATGGTAGCCGATTTGTTAACTTAGGACTTGGTGCCGAAAATTTAAGATTAGATGATTTTTTTTGTGGTACCGGGTTCAATTAGCGACGATGGATCAAAATTACAAGGACGAGTTTTTTTTGATACAGTTATTTAGTTGGATACAGTTTAGTAGGGTTTTGTATCAAAGATGTTTAACAGCATGATGAAGACGTGATTAATAAATCTACTTGGAAGACATATTTTTAGATGAGAGTTTACTTTGTTAATTTTTGTCCTACATTTCTACAAACCTCTTTTTGTCTCGTAATCAATACAGTTATACTGCATCATCGTAGAACGTTTTTATCTTGCTTGTCGTCTTTAATATTTTGTTCAAAGCTTTTTTATCCAATGAGGAAGATTCGATATTTTTTCATAATATTATCATAATAACTACCTTTTAAAGCTATTTTTTCCTAAGTTGACATTTCACCTTTCCTTTCTTCCCAAAAAGTTTCTGCATAACATGAAACGTTTAGAAAGATTCAATATTTTTTAACAACCTTATGTACTATGAGTTGATCCTAAGCCTCACCATAGCAAGCAGGATGCAAGATCGAGGTTCTTCCCCGTAACTTTACCAAGTAGACCCGACTGGAGTACAGTGGAAGGGAGCTTAGGAAGGGAAACCACTCCCTACCTGTTAACCTCTAATGCAAAGATCTTGCAAACCAAAATACCGTCGAATAGAGGCCCACCGCATCTCGATGTTTTAATTCTTTCGCTCGGATTTTGGTCCTTTTTTAAGTCTTACAGCAGAGGCGAGAAGAGTTAACTCTCAAATTATTAAATTGACTCTGCATTATAATCCTTGATTTCGGCGGTATTTTATCCTGCAAGACCTTCGCATTAAGGAGGGCTGGACAATACTCCGTTTCTCCCTTCTACTGTACTCTAGTCGGGGCTGCTCGGTAAAGTTATGGGGAGGAACCTTCTCTTGCATCCTTTTTTCCATGGTGCAGCTTAGGATCAACTTATAATATTTCAATGGAGTGTTTCTTTGCCTTAAAATATCTTAGCTATTGAGAATTTATCTTATTTCTCATTCAGTATTTGTACTTTTCTCTTTTTTCTCTCTTTTTTTTAATAAAAAAAAATTAAATTATTGTAAGACAAATTTATTCCAATTACAATTTGACATTTATCATAAAAAATCGAATCTTTACTTTTTTAATTTAATAAAAAAATCATTTTTTAGTTCTTATAAAGAAAGTTCCTTCGATTTTTTAAAGTTAATTAAAAAGAATAAAGTTTGTTTTTTTAGGTTCGGTCAAAATTCTTCGTTCTTTTCAAAAATTTTTTGCAATAATTTGCCTTACTTAATGAAAAACAGAATCATTTTAATAACAGAAGTTTTAATTTAACGTAAAACCCATTTTTTAATCTTTATAAATAGACTCTATGATCTTTCAAAGTTAATCAAATTTTAAAGAAAGTTAGTTAACTATCAGGAATTGTTGCAAAATTTAATTAGTTTAAATTTTTTTGAGTAATAGAACAGAATTTTACTCTTCCAACGCAAGAGAAAATCGTAAGTTCACAATAAATAATTAAATCTTTAAGCTTCAATTTAGAGTAAAAATCATTTCTTAATTTTCGCATATAATTTCTGTGCAATAATTTTAATTAAAACTTATTGTTAGTTAAGTATAATGCTGATGAAGCCCATTTATTTCTGTATCTTTCATTTGAGTAAATCGTTTCCCACTTCAAAATCAATTACAGTGAAATCTCCCTTGGGCGGACATCAATGGGACCCACCAAAGTGTCCGTTCAAGAGGGGTGCCCGCTTAAGAGAAATACGAAGTAATTGTATGAGAGTTTGACGGTTCCACGAAAACTGTCCGTCCAAGGAGGGTGTCCATTCAAGAGGGGTGTCCGCAAAGGGGAATTTATTTCCACTGTATTACCAATCAATAAGAAAATTAAAATAAGGGATAATTTGTCTTTCATATTCGTTTATGCTGTTTAATAAATGCTGATCAACAAAATGAAAAGATTAATTAAAATCCAAAATGTAAATGTTTATACTTTTGGGAGAAACTCTAGACGATTAATATTTTTATAGTAAATGAGAAATATTTATCGACGTTTGTTCATGTTGATTCACAATATGCAATTCGATTTTACTGGCCCATATCAAGTTCAATTCGATTTCGTAAGATTTTCTTTTCAATTTTTCACTCATTGATGTAATTTTCAGTTTTTTTTTTTTTTGCATCAGAAATACGAGATTTTAATAAAATAAGTTTTAAAGAACTACTTGTTATTAATTGAGAGCTTATTTATTTATTATCTAACATTTTTAGCTAGTAAATTGTCTTTATCATAAGTAGCTTAGAGATTTATTTCCTATTGTATTCAATACAAAAACTATAAAACTTTTTAACTGTTTATTATATTTAGGAATATTTTTTCACTCCATGGTTTTTTAGTAATTCGATATCACTCCTAGAACTTATTCATTTGCTTACTATCTTATTATTCTTACTTATATTTTACAGTAAATACCGAGCGTTCATAAATGATTGTAAGGTGTTTGAATTTTTACTGCAGGTTACTTTTTAAGGATGGTATAAACATAATAATGTTAATTTATGTGATTTTATGGGGTAAATCATAGGTTAATAAATTTATTCAACGTGTCAGGTAATCAATTAACGATCGATATTTTATTAGCTTTATAGACATGTGTCATTTTAATTGACATCCGTTATCCAATAATTATGAATGTGTCTACAAGTTCCCTTAACCCCTTAACACAGAGTTAACATAAAAAAAATCGGCAAAAGAAAATATTTTTTATTTAACCCTTTAACGTACATATCGAGTTTAAAAAACTGTTCGAATTGTCCCGTTTAGCACACTTGAATTAACTCATGCATGTACGTTAAGGGGTTAATCCTGAAAAAAATAAATCATGAATGAATCTATCTACGCCACTGATGTCAAAAATACGTTGTAGATACTTCCCATGTAACAACGGTAAGCATCAAAGATCATTAAACAACCAGCGTGCCAAATTCAAAACCCTACAACAGGAATCCCCAAAATATTTTGGACAAGTGACCACTTTTCCAAAATGAACTGTTACCTCAGACCCCTATGGCCAAATTACCTACTTTTAAGATCAACCCCCTTATTCATAATGGTCCGCTAACTTAAAAAGCTAAAAGTAGGTAATTTGGCCATAGGATGTTATTAGTTAGCAGCTTCATTCTGACTTACTGTAAGATCAACAGAAGAAAACAGAGTGAGAATTAGTAATGCTTTAAGTTAGCAGACTATTATGAATAAGGGGGCCTATCTTTAGTTTCTTCCTATTGATGCAAAATACCTAGGTACTAAGGTACCAAAAACAAGATCTAAAGAATTTAATAAAAACAAGCAAAGCAGAAAAGTGGAACGAACTTTGCGAAAACCTAAACGAAAACATATGGGGTAAAGTTTATCAGATTGTAATGAAAAGATTACACTTAAAGAAGAGAACTAAAATTGAAGAAAACACTGTTAAAATTGAAATCAAGAAACTTTTGCCAAAGCATGAAGAAATTGAATGGACTAATCAAGAAATTATAGTTGAAGAGGACAAACTTTTTAAGAACGACGAAATAAAATCTATAACATCAAAATTAAATAATAAAAAAGCTCCAGGCCCAGACGGTATTACAACAGAAATATTAAAAATTTTAGTAGAAAAATACTGCGAAGATTTTAAAAATGTGTTTAATAAGTGCCTAAAAGAAGGAATTTTCCCCGACATTTGGAAAAAATCTAAATTAGTACTAATTGAAAAACCAAAAAAAAGTAACGAAAAATCATATAGGCCCATTTGTCTAATCGATGCAACTGGTAAGGTATTAGAGGGACTAATCAAAAAAAGACTAGAAGAAGAAGGAATAGATAAGAAACTAATCGAAAGAAACCAATTTGGTTTTCAGAAAGGTAAGTCAACTCTAGACGCAGTTTCTAACGTTCAAATCATTGTAGATCAATTAAAAGAAAAAAGCTATAGGAACAGGGAATTATGCGCGTTGGTGCTACTTGATATTAAGAACGCATTTAATTCTGCTCCTTGGAAAGGAATTATAAAAACTTTAGAAGAGGGTAAGATTAGTGACTATTTAATGAACATAATAAAGTCCTATTTCTCAAACAGAAGCGTGATATCTGAAAACGACGAAATATACAAGGTAACTTGCGGAGTTCCTCAAGGCTCTCTTTTAGGACCTCTCTTTTGGATTATTTTTTATAATAAAATTCTAAAAATTAATCTAGAGCGAAATATTCATTTTATTGCTTACGCGGACGATCTTGCGCTCGTAATTACACACAAAGATAGCACTCTTCTACGAGAAAAGGCTAATTATGCGATTCAAAGGGTCTCAGAAGAACTTGATAGAATGGGAATTCAAGTAGCACCAGAAAAAACAGAAATCGTATTACTACAAGGAAAGAAGAAAACTAAAAGAAATACAATTAAAAATAAACGAAAATGAGATAAGGAGTGCCAAGAAGGCAAAATATCTCGGGGTCTACTTAGACAAAGATATGAAAATGACGGAACATATAAAGGAAATTTGCAAGAAAGCAAACGTCATGATAAATAATTTATCGAAAATTATGCCAAACATCAGAGGACCCAAAGAAAAGAAAAGGAAACTCCTTGCTTCTACTGTTCTTTCGGTCATTTTGTATGCCGCTCCGGCATGGAGTAGAGCTCTAAATTATAAATACTGTTTAAATATGCTTTCCTCAATTAATAGAAGATTAGGAATCAGGATATCTTCTGGATATAGAACGGTTTCTACGGTGGGTATTGAAGTGGTGGCTCGTCTACCGCCCATTGACCTATTAATTGAGGAAAGATGTAACCTATACAGTAGAGGTAAGGAACATAAAAAACTATATAGAGAAGAATTATTGGAAAAATGGAACAGAAGATGGAATCACGGAATTAAATGGACCAACGTATTAATTAAAGATTTAAAAAAATGGTTTGAAAGAACATGGGGCGAATTAAATTACTACCTAACACAATTTTTGACGGGTCATGGAATTTTTTGTAGTTATTTGTTCAAAATAAAAAAGAAGGAAAATGAATTTTGCTGGTTTTGTGAAGAAATAGATAATCCAGAACATACGTTTTTTATATGTAATAATTTTGCCGAGGAAAGAAATATTTGTCGTAATAAAATCGGAAAAAATATCGAAAAAGAAAACATAATAGATATAATGCTAGAAAAACAAGAGCACTGGAGAGCCGTAGATGAAATGGTAACAAACATTATGAAAAAAAAGGAAAAGCATGAAAGAGAACTAGAAAATAGAAGAAGAAATGTATAGTAGACCCCGAAAAAAAAAAAAACATTAATTTAGATACCTCTGAAGTTATACCTTGATGGGTGGTTCCGGAGGCGGAGGGGAAAGGGTTTTAGTTGGTCGATGTATTCAAGATGAGTACATCAACCCAACACAGGGTGGTCATCGATACGAATCACTTAGATAGTGATTCGGACCACTCGTCTGTCAACAGATTTCCTAAACCCCTCCAGAAAAAAAAAAAAAAAGGTACCAATTGGAAAACTTTGCACTTGGTTAAGTAAGTAAAGTTGACTTCATTTTCTTATCAAAATTTAACAAAATAAAAAGACATACAATTCAGTAAATATCAAGTTTAATTTATAATGATTATTACAAATTAAGTACTAAAAGAATCTTAAATAGGTAGGAAATTGTATTCAAAAAAGTATTAATTTGCAAAGAGAAAATAAAACATTCAGTGTGATGGATGAACCTGGTGACTATCTGCCAATCTAGCTACATCCGGTTCAATATTGGTGAGTTGCAGCCTTAAATCTCCACTTCGTTAGGTAACGTTCCACGTTCGTTACCCATCGTTGCCCATTTAAAATATGCTGTATATTGTGTTTATTACCACTTTTTCAGTCACTTTACTTCACTTAATTTGCCAAAGTAATTTTGTAATCTGTTGAAATAAATGAGTGCAAGCTCGTTAAATAGTAAAATATCAGGAACATGTTTGGACTTGATCATGAATTCGTTCGTGTTAAATCGCGTAAGCGTCAAATAGAGAGCAAGTCAAAACGCGCCTGAAAGACGTACGCTCGAACTCATTATCTTGCACAAACTTGTCCACACAAACTTGCCGAGTTTTTCATTTTGTGCGAACTAAAGACTTTGCACTTCTACAACAATGCTATTTCCAACAAAAATATTAATTATTCTTAGTACACGTAACACTGCATAAACAATACACCACCTACTCATCTTGAAAGTTTTAAATAAGAACTTGTGTTAATTTAATAGGGGTCGATTTTTAAACCTCGTCGACCCCCAAAATCAGTTTTCGTTTATGTTGACCCTTAGGAAACCGATATCGACCCCAAGGGGCGATATCGACCACTTTGGGGATCCCTGCCCTACAATCATCTATGAACGCTCGGTATTAGTAACTTAGAAGGTTATTTTGCATTATTTCAGTAAATTTGTAAACCTAACTTATTCCCTTTCTTGATAATATTTTTTTCATCTAAAACATTTGAATTTTTAGAAACCATCTTCTCATCAATGGAAAATTTATTTTATTCACGTTACAATATTTTCTAATAAATTCCTAATTTCCATTTCCCAATAAATTCTATTAAATCTTAATAATTCTCGAAATCTTCTTTGTCTCTAATTTAAGTACTTAACTCATTTCTATTATTATTTCTTACGCAAGTTAATATGATGATCAATAAAGTTAAAGGGTAAATTAAATTCATAACATCGACAATATTTATATATTTACCAAACTTACTAAGAAATATTTACAGCCATTTGAAACAAAATTGATTCGGTTTTAGTGGCCCCAATCGAGTTCAATCCGATTTTAAAGTCCGACGCAAGTTTTTTCTCTTTTCATTTTCGATAGTTGATATCAAAAACGTAAAAGTTCAATGAGACGTGTCCGGTTTTTTCGTCTACACCCGCGATAAACGCGCCTCAGCAGCTTGTTTATCATAAACTATGCGTTGCAAAGTAGTCTAGTGACTCTTATTATCGTTTATTTACAAATAAACATAATAAAACGCCGGATGCATCAACAATTTCAGGACGTCATTTCTTACTAACAACGTGTTGATCATGTTAAAAGTAAACAATGTTGAAAGTAAATCATGTTGAAAGTAAACGAACAAGACAAAAGTAGTTATACAGGTTTTAAACTAGATTAAATTAGATTTTTATCTAAAGTTACAAAAAAATAATTAAACGCCCACTTTTTTTTAAATATAACTGATAATAAACTGTCTGTTATTGATAACTGGTAATTCAAGGTCTTTTTTTTTTGATTCAAGAAAACATGGTTTGTGTTAGCAACAATTTTAAATTTGGAAATTGATTTAAAATTAATTAATTAAACGGATTTATTAAAGAAATGAAATTTTATTTAAATAGATTTTAAATAAAATTACAATTTTAAAGAATATTACAAAAAAAAATTCTTAAATACATTAAGATTAATCAAGTTCAATTGAAATAAAATAAACCACTTCATAAAAAATCACTTTTTCATATTTTTTTGGATCTGCTCCAGCAACATTTCCATCCTATCTTTCATTATCGGTTGACCTTTCTTCGTTTTCCTGTTTAATCTTTTAAACTTAACCATCCTTTCTTCTTTATTCTTTTTTATAGCCTCTCGCTTTTCCGCTTTTTTCTTAATAGACTCCTCTTTGAGTTTCTTCTTCTCCTCTTTGATTCTTTTAAACTCTTCATGAGCTTTCTTCCTTGCTTTATTCTTCTTAAAATCTTTTTGCTCGATTGGTTTTTCTTCCATTATTTCTTCAAACGAAACTTCATTATTCATTGAAAATTTTTCAATCACCTCCGACTTATTTTCAAATTCTTGTTTTTCATCATCTTCTTCATCATCATCTTCCTCGTAAATTTTTTTCACGTCAATTTTCGGCCTATCGTCGATTTGTTTGTAATATTCCCTTAAAACTGCTTTCTTCCTCTTGTCTTCCCACTGTTGAACTTTGTACTTCTTACTGTATCTTTGCAATCTCCATTTTTTCTTATCAAAGGGTTTCTTCTCCGTTTTAAAGTCCAATTGGGATGATTTCTTGTTTCTTTTTTTATCATTTTCTTTGCGTGTTTCATTGGAAATGTTTTTCTTAGCTATAGTTGTTGTTTCATTATTAGCTGGTTTAAAGAAAAAACTGCTTGTTCCTTGTTTGGATGGTTTTTCATTATGTATTTTGGTCGTTTTAAAATTATCTGCTGGTTTTATTTTATTCGACATAAACATGCCTTTTCTTGGTGCCATATTTTTCGTATTTTTTCTTAAAAATCCTAAAAGACACTGTGCTTTATACAGGGTGATTAAAAAAGATGCGGCAATATTAAAGGGGGTGATTGTCCAGGTCATTTTATACAAAAAAATTTATAATAAACTAGCTAAAATTTCATTGATAAAGACATGATACTCGACTATCAGGGGTGGACAAACCCCGAAAAGGAAAAATGGGATTTCAGGGGTGGGCAAACCTCTTCGAGGGAGCTTTTAGGGGTTGACAAACTTTATTGGGGGACATTTCAGGAGTTGTCAAACTTTCTAGAAACCAAATTCAAGAATAAGTAAACCCTCTATTTTTCAAACGGGCTTCAGGGGTGGGAAAACCTCGTCGAGACATTTCAAAAGTTTGCAAACCTCGTAGAAACCCGGATTCAAGGATAAGTAAACTCTCAATTTTTCAAATGGGCTTCAGGGATGGGCAAACCTCTTCGAGGAAGATTTTAGGGGTTGACAAACTTTGTTGAGGGACATTTCAGGGGTTGACAAACTTTCTAGAAACCAAATTCAAGGGTAAGTAAACCCTCTATTTCTCAAACGGGCTTCAGGGGTGGGAAAACCTCGTCGAGAGACATTTCAAAAGTTGCAAACCTCGTAGAAACCCGAATTCAAAAATAAGTAAACCCTCAATTTTTCAAATGGGCTTCAGGGATGGGCAAACCTCTTCGAGGGAGATTTTAGGGGTTGGCAAACTTTGTTGAGGGATATTTCAGGGGTTGACAAACTTTCTAGAAACCAAATTCAAGGATAAGTAAACCTTCTATTTCTCATACGGGCTTCAGGAGTGGGAAAA
The DNA here is from genome assembly GCA_036711955.1 of Digitonthophagus gazella. Classification (NCBI taxonomy): domain Eukaryota; kingdom Metazoa; phylum Arthropoda; class Insecta; order Coleoptera; family Scarabaeidae; genus Digitonthophagus; species Digitonthophagus gazella. The sequence continues at coordinate 36,902,507 of JASCIT010000005.1, read as the reverse complement.
CCTCGTCGAGAGACATTTCAAAAGTTTGCAAACCTCGTAGAAACCCGAATTCAAGGATAAGTAAACTCTCAATTTTTCAAACGGGCTTCAGGAATGGGCAAACCTCATCTAAAGACATTTTAGAGATTGACAAACTTCGTACAAACCCGATTTAAGGATAACTAAACCCTCCATTTTTCAAATGGACTTCAAGGGTGGGCAAACTTCATCGAGAGACATTTCAGGGGTTGACCGTAAAGACATTTAAAAGTTACAACTTTATTATATATAACATGGACTGGAAACGCTTCGTTACACTGGCATAATAAATGACATTTGATTAATAATTTTGTATGTGTAAAATTTGTTGAATTTCCTTATCATGAATCGTTATACAAATGCCGAGATGACCGACATGCACTACATTATTTATGAATTTGCTAATGGCAATGCATTAGAAGATTTATTTACTTAATAGCCCTCAATGTCAATATTAAGTTACGAAGTAAGGACAGATTAATTTTAAACATGGGTCGACGTACTAGCGTAGAGCAACGAAAATTAGTAATCAACCACTATAAAGATGGCAAAAGCCAATGTTTAATAGCTAAAATGGAAAACATACCATCATCTACAGTCCACCATACAATAGAACGATTCTTGAAGAAGAACCGACTGAAAGATAAGGGCAGAAACGCGCCAAATAAAATATTTACACCAAGCGACGAAAGATGGATCATCCGAAAAATTTGAGTAAACACCAAGTTATCGGCCCAAAAATTAGCTGATGAGGTACAAAATTTTCTTGGTAAGAATTGTAGTGCATCAACAATTCGCCGTATCTTGCGATCACATGATTTTCATGGTCGAGTACCACTCAAGAAGCCCTTTATCAACCAAAGGAATAAAATTAGCTGGCTGTCCTTCGCCAAAAATCATGTTTCCAAGAATTCTAAATTTTGGAACACCATAATTTTTGCTAATGACTCCAAATTTAATATATTTGGTTCTGACGGAAGGTCGTTAGTATGACGGAAGCCTAATAAACAGCTCGTTTTAAAAAAATTATGCGCGAGTGTAAAACATGGTGGAGGATGTGTTATGGTTTAGGTCTGCATGGCAACATCAGGCGTTGGAAACCTTGTTTTTATAGACGGAAATATGGATAAAACCATGTATTTAAGCATATTAAAAGAGAACTTGCTACAAAGTGCTGAGAAACTGGGTCTGCGTAGCAATTTCAGATTTTACCAAGATAACGACCCTAAACATATAGGGTGAGTCTGGATAAGCGCCCCCCTCTGTAACTTCTAAACCGTTAGAGATTTTACAGAAATTGTTACAGGAGTTTAATAGGGCGTTCAATGTTCTACGTTGTCAAACAAAAACCATTTATACAGGGTGTTCCATAACAGAGCAGTAACATAAACGAATGCTTTTTATGCTAAAACGCTATGCTTATTGTGAGCGTTTTAGATAGTGCTTTGAAAAACAAACATTTTGGTATAACATAATGCTTATCAAAAATTAATAGTTTTAGAAAAAACCGCATTCGTAGATTACAAACATGAACAGATTTAGTGTCAATTTTGGTAATCCAGGTAGGCTCGGTCTTGTTAAATTTCAACAATTACTTGAGATCTGTCATCTGGGCATTGTTGATTGTACCAGACTACAACTTTACTTACATTTTGTAATTCCAAATTGGACTTCCTTGAGCATAAGCAAGACGTTTACTTCTGAATTAATTTTTTGAATAACAAAAATCGGCTCTGATCGAAACTCATCGATACCGTGAAACAATTAATAAAAATTTAAGTAAGCACAGCCTGCGTAGATTCAAAGCAGCGTTCAATTTACTCATGTTCAGGGAAAATACCATTTGCAATTTCGATCAGAGCCGATTTCTGTTATTCAAGAACTGAATTCAGAAGTAAACGTCCTAGTTATTCTCAAGGAAGTCCAATTTGGAATTACAAAATGAAAGTAAAGTTGTAATCTGGTACAGTCAACAATGCCCAGATGACAGATGTCAAGTAATTGTTGAAATTTAACAAGACCCAGCCTACCTGGATTACCAAAATTGACACTAAATCTGTTCATGTTTGCAATCTACGAATGCGGTTATTTCTAAAACTATTAAATTTTGATAAGCATTATGTTATACCAAAATGTTTGCTTTTCAAAGTAATACAGACAATAAGCATAGCGTTTTAGCATAAAAAGAAATCATTTAGGTTGCTACTTTGTTATGGAACACCCTGTATAAATGTTTTTTGTTTGACAATGTAGAACATTGAACGCCCTATCAAACTCCTGTAACAATTTCTGTAAAATCTCTAACGGTTTATAAGTTACAGAGGGGGGCGCTTATCCAGACTCACCCTGTATATTAGAAACCAAATCAATATTAAAAAACATAACATTTCTAGCAAAGAAACTTTGAAAAAAGTATTAGTCGAAGAATGAACTAAAATTTCGCCGGAAGTAACCAAAAAACTAGTAAATTCTATGGAAAATCGGGTAAAGGCAGTGATCTCGCAAAAAGGATACCATACAAAGTACTGAAGGTACCGCAAAAATCAAAAAATTTGTTTCGTTTTTCAATTTTTATTCTGCATCAAATAAGCTGCTAATTTTCAAAATACTGTTTTCTTTATTTCATTCTATTTTATAAGAATTACGAATAAAATATGAAACATATGAAATGTTTATTTTATAGAAAAAGTTACGCTCTTTAGAATAGCATTTCAGGTTTTTCGATATCTCATTTGGTTCAGAAGTTAAATGACTTGAAACCTAATTTTGTTGCCTACATCAAATAAGCTGACACTCACTGTATAACGCGTTCAAGCATTACTTCCTACCGATTTTCCTCCTCGCATTGCATTCTGGCTTTTGCAGAAAATGAAATCCCTCAATTCTTGATGTTGATTCTGTTCACCAATAAAGCGAATTTTTCGAGAAATGCAATCCGCAATTTCCAAAATAACCATGTATGACGTGACGAGAATCCACATGAAATGAAGATCGTTTTCAACATCATTTTTCTTTGAACATTAGGCTTGGAATTGTATGACTGCCTAATTAGACCAGTATTTTTACCAGAAAGACTTACCAGAGAGGTGTATCGCAACTTTTTGGAAAACACGCTCCCTGGTTTTCTAGAAGACGTACCATTAGCAATTAGAGATGCAATGTGAATATGCACGATGGCGCACCAACCCACTTTAGTCAAATATCTCGTGATTTCTTAACACAAGCATATGGAAATCAGATTTGCCGAGGTTATACTTATGGAATGCACGCTCCCCAGACTTAAATCCCCTGGATTTTTGCCTGTGGGGCCATTTGAAGTCCTTGGTGGACGTTGTATGTTCTCCATTGGAAAATGTAGAAGACTTAAGACATCGAATCATTGTTAGGTGCAACTCAATTAAAACAGATCCTAGTGTTTTTGAGAGAGTTCGCCATTCAATGAGGAGAAGATTGGATTCTTGCATCCAACCTCGAGCTGGTCACTTTGCAGTTTTTATAATTTTTGCTTATTATTAGTAAAATTGTTGGTTTGGTAAAATATTTGCTTTTATCCTTGAATAAAACCCTTGTTCTTTAAAAAAAAATTCTTTTATTATAAACTTTTTTGTATAAAATAACCTGGACGATCACCCCCATTAATATTACCGCATCTTTTTTAAACACCCTGTATTTTTTTTTTTTTTGTAATTGAACTTTTTTAATTTATTTTTCTAGCCTAACATTACGCAATATTAATTACTACAAAATCGTATTTATCACACAATAACTGATGACGTTGATAAGAAAAGAAAAAATGAGACAGCTTTTATAAATACATTTAGCAACACGAATTACTTAACATTCTTGTCTCTGAAAGACACAACATTCCTTGCTGATTATTTCTTATCACTCAAATTCTACAAAACAATTGAAATTCCCAACAAAAAAAAGAACAAAAAACAAAAAACCCAATTAAATCGCAATTTGTACACCAAATTAAAACCAGTTTTTAAATTTACATCAAATCAGCTTTTAAGTGGATTGAAAAGTCGGAGAAACCTACCATTTCCGCTTTCTCAGAATAACATGGAACAACACAATCAGTTATGCCAGAAAGCGCACGGAGACAGTTAAAAATAAAGTCGTTATTTTCAATTTTCGATAATTAGGCTCGTTATTAAGGTTAAGTTATTGTGGCGATAATAACTTAATAAACATCGTGATTGTGACGTAGAAAAATTAAAACACCTCGTTTTAAACCGAGTCAATAATTTCACAATTCAAAGAAGCTCGTGATGTCACTCAACAACCTCGAAATTTTCCGCGCAGTTGCCATATAACCTACGCGAACATATTTTTGCGTTATTTAAAGTGGTCATTGAAATGTAACGATACGACACGTAATCTACAAAATATACACGTTATTTATCGCTTAAATATGTGTATTATCTTTAATTTAAACGCAACGTTGACCATACGTTCATAATGAAACACATTTTTATAATTTGTGGGAGTTTTAAATCATCTGAATTGTTGATTTAATACTAGCCGTATTAAAATAATAATAAGTATAATAATAATAAGTAGTAGTATAGATAAGTTTGTTAAATATTTATGAATAAAAACGGTCGTTTAATTATGTAGTGACAACATGGCCACCTGAGACGGTTGAATAAACATACCTTCCGATGCCACCCCTTGGGTTGGCAGGAGCTTTTCGGCGGAATCTTGGTTTTTTGTGAAAACGTCTGATTAAAAATCAGTGGAATTCTGTGTCAGACGCTGATTTCTGTCGGTTTTTCGAATCGCGGAGCCAAAACCATGCCGCACACCATTACCGCACACTCGAAAGAGAGTGACAGCTTACGACAGCGCCTCCTCGTAGATGATTCGAGAATTTGTATTTTAACACATGCGCCCTGTAAATTAAAAAATAAATGTAGGCAACTCAATTAACATTTATATAGGTGTCCATAAAAAAATGAACTTTTCAAATTAAAATTTATATTTTTTATTGGTTTTGGTTTATTCCAAACCTATCAAAATACTGTTAATAATGTTATACAAGTAGATCATTTAGTTTGAGATAAGAGAAAAATAAAAAAATAAAATAAATCATTTTCCACATTCCTTATTTTAAGTTTAATGAATAGCATTACAAAGTAAATCCATATTCTTGAATCCATTTAAATGAAGAATCCGTTGGTTTATACTCCAAACCAATCCAATCATTATACCCACATTCACGAATCACTTTTAATAAATACGTATAATTTATTTCCCCTTCTGTATTTGGTTCGTTTCTACCAGGAACTTGAGCGATTTGAACGTGTCCGGTGTGTTCCATTAGGTCTTTAATGGTTTGAGTTAAATTCCCGCGAATGTGTTGCATGTGGAAAATATCCAGCATGATTTTTAGATTAGGATTTCCAACTTTTTTGATGACATTTAATGCTGCAATAATATCAATTAATATTAGGTACATTTCACACTAAGGTAACAAGCAATTAGCAACCAGCAACAAATGATATAGCCACTTGATGACTTATTACAGTAGGTCAAAAAAGTGTTTGGACACTTCACATTTTTCAAGAAAACGCCAGAAGATCTAAACATTTGTTATTTCCAGTAATAAATGTAAATATGTATAGTATGTAAACACATTAGCAAAAAAATCAAGCAGAAATCAGAAATACATGCTCGTTTTATTCAAAAAAAAACCAAAATTTCAATAACAATAAAGGATTTGGACACTTGCACGTTTTGCCTCAAAAACCTTTCCTCAAAGAGGGTTTTCCTGAAAGGGAAACCTCCGAAATTTACGTTGATTTAACCTATCCTCAAAAATACTAAAACGTTAATTGAGTTTAGTTGTTTGCTAAGACTAGTGACATAATGAGTGAAAAACGGCGCAAACTTAGTATGGACTTGAAAGAATGCATTGTAAATATGCACAGACAAGGAAAATGTGTCCGTAAAATAGCTGATTTGGTGAAAAAAACCGCCTAGTACAATACATTTTATCATAAAAAATACAAAACCACTAATAGTGTTGATAATCGAAAACGTTCCGGACGTCAAAAGGTGTTAAGCGTACAAAATAAGAGGTACATCTTACGCGGAATGAAGAAAAATCGCCATGAAGAATCGCCAATGAAGAAAGCCATTTATAAGTGAAACCAATAGACTTCGACGCGTTGAATTTGCAAGACAGTATATTGATCAGCCATTAAACTTTTGGAAAAACATAATTTTTTCCGATGAAAGTAAATTTAATGTAGATGATTCGGATGGACGTAAATCGTATAGTGTAAACTTAACACTGAACTCAGAAAGACAACTTGACACCTACAGTCAAACATGGAAGTGGACATGTAATGGTTTGGGGTTGCATGGGGCACAATGCAGTAGGAAATCTTCATTTTATTGACGGTATATTGGACGCAAAAGGTTACCTGAAGATACTACAAGGTAACTTACATGACAGTGTTATCAGTTGGAAAATCTATGGCATCAGTTGAATTTAAATATAAGAAAACACCATATAAGAAATAACGATGAGCTAAAAATTTACTTCCAAGAAGAATGGAATAAAATTACAGGGGAAACTACCAGAAAGCTTGTGTTATCCGTGCCAAGAAGATTGCAAGCAGTATTCGAGGCTTCTGAAATGGTTACAAAGTACTAAGGCTTCGTCGAAATTGGATAAACTAAATGTTCTTTTAGTTAAATTTTAGTGTTCAAACACTTTATTGGAATTAATATTTAAGTTTTGTTGAATAAACTATACATTATTTTGATTTTGACCTGACTTGTTTTATTTTAGTGTGTTTACATATTACATAGAATCATATTTTATTATTAGAAATAAAACATTTCTATATCATCAAGTAGTTTTTTGGAAAATAATAGGGTTGATTGGTGATCTTTTGCAATGAATAGCGTAGTAACAGTAACATTCATGTTATGGTTTTTTTCTGTTATCGATAGGAAGAACAGGCAGTTCTATAAATGACCGACTGTACGCTATTTTTTATGCTATTTTTAAACTTATGTTATTGGTGTAACCCGGATTAATATATATTCAAAGGAAAAGCATTTTTACATAACAAACTTGTCTTGAGCAAAATGTCATGTGTCATATTTTTGAAAAGGAAATTTTAAGCTCTCCTCGAATATGCAAAAATATACGGGGTGTTCCATTTGAAAAAAATCATTTTTATGTCTATAACTATTCAATTAATTAAACTTTTCAAAAAATACACTTTTTTGAAAAACAGCCTATATCTCTGGAACTATGGTTCCTCTTTATATGGTTTATGATTAGAGATATTATTATATGGTTTGACCATACAATTTCTTATAAAAATTAAGCATCAGATACCGACATTAATTTTTCTCTGCCTGTTCTATAGAAATGTAGAACTTACAGAAATGAGAGTCTCCATTTAAAAGTGTCTAGAGCTGCACTAGAAGAAAAAGTACTTGGTAATGTTAGGGATAGGGGGCTTACTTTTTCATCTTTCTCTTCATAGTGCAGCTCTATTTTGGATTGTACATACATTGTAAATAAACAGCATTTAAAGTTGAGAAATCTGATCACCCTAGTTTAATTTGCAATATGCAATTAGTTGTTTACCTTTGTTATAACAATTCATATAATAACCAGGTATTGAATAATTATTAATTGGTTCAATAACACCTAATATGTTTTCTTTTTGAAGCATATCTGTAGCCAATTTTAAATTGTTTATGTAAACTTCATCGTTTTGTATAGATGGGTTTTCTACTTTTCCTGACATAATATGAACTCTACAAAAAAATAATAACATTATAAATAAAATATAACATTCAATCAATATCTACATATTATTAGCAAACTACTTTTTAACTTGTAATCCCTTAGCTAATTTAATAGTTTCTTCCACACTATCTTTAAATTCCTTTTCTTTCCCGGGAATTGCAGCGAATCCCAATTCACCTTTAGTTACATCTCCTAAAAATAAAATCAATTTTAGTATCTTATGTATAATTGGTTGCTTTCATTTCCAAAAAAAATAAGACAAAAATTACCAGTGTAAACATTCAACAAAACCTGTTGAATTCCAGAGTCGTTCTTAGCTCGTATAACTTCTTCATGTTTAATTCCGAAAGGATATCCAGACTCGACTGCTTTAAATCCGGCTTTTTTAGCAAGGTTATATCTTTCCAAAAATGAACTTTCGACAAACATAAACGACAGGTTGGCGCAAAATTTTGCCATTTTTATATACGTTTATATACGTTTTTGTTTACTCGAACGATTATCGCAAGCGTAACAAGTATGAAATTAGAAAAACGATAAGAATGACAAGAATTAATTGACCTTATAACAACGACTGATAAGCACTCGGTCAATATCAAGCGGTTTACTTTCTAAAAATATAAAAACAACTGCAAATTAAGTTGCAGAATTAAGTTTTAAAAAAAAGCAAAGATTTTATATTGCAAGTTTTACAAAACTGAATTATAGATTGAACTCCTAATATTTAAACAATTCTTTGAATTATATATCACATGTAATAAAAGTACACTTTGTAATCTTTATACAAATAACATGAAATAAAACTTGACAATAATGTCAAATTGTTTATTTTTAAATGTCATAATATAGCATAGGAAATTGAAGTTTTTAAGAAATTTTTCTTACATCGTTTGTCAAAGTAACGTTCACTGCAATAATTAATTTTACCTTTATCAATTAGTAATATTCTACAGTTGTCATCTAATGATTATATTTTACATAGGTAAATAAATAATTATATTAACTAGATTTTAAAATAATCCACATTTTAATTTTAGTGTTCCTGTTCGATTATTTTTTAATTGAAAAATGTTTCGTGTGTCATGTTTTAGATACTATACCACTTATTGATGGGTAATATTATTTGAAAATTTTATACAACGCGTAGTTTAAAATTCGCTGCAATTGATTAACTCTGATTACAAATTACTTGAATTCAAAATTACACTAGAACTCCAATTATCCGAATCAAATGGGATCGGACCACATTCGGATAATCAAAAATTCGAATAATTGAATCGCTCATTTCAAAAACCACATAAGTCAAAATTTTACAAAATGGAGTTTTTGCCAGAAATCGTTTCTTTGGGGGTATTCACACCGTTTGTGCAAAAATTACACAAGTCTCGTGAAGCGTTACCAAAGAAAAGACCAGTAAAATCACATAGATTTCGCAAAGAAGGAGCAGCGGCAAGAGTATATTCTTTTATGTATTAAGTAGTTACTCCAAACAAGAAAGAAATGGTATGCAAGAAGGCCTTTACTTCTGTATATGGCATCACTGAAAACCGAGTAAGACGCCTTACCGACTTACTTCAGCAACCGCTTATACCGCGCGATAAACAAGGGCAACATGAAAAAGCAAACACTACACCTCCAGAAGTTTTAAAAACCATCCATGACCACATTCTTGATTTTCCTCAAAAAGGTACATACTATTCAGACAAAGAAATAGAATATTTAGACGCTCGATTAGACGTTAAAACCATGCACGATGTTTTTAAGAAGAGATATCCAAATTATAAGGTTACCTACGCTTTCTATGCAAACTACTACAAGACAACATTTTCACTAAGATTTGGAAGACCCCAAATAGACACATGCATTGTATGAGAAGAATTGTCAGTAAAACTAGAAAATCCCACCTTAGCCTTTAATGCAAAAAAACCAGTCGAAGTTGTACTAGCAGTGCATAAAAAACGGGCCAAAAAATTTCACAAGAAAATCGCTGCTGTGAAAGAAATTTGTACCACCCGAAACGACAGTGCTTGCATTACATTCGACTTTATGCAAAATTTACTCCTGCCACACCTACAAATTCAGGAAATATTTTGTCTCCGCCAATTATGGGTGAACTGTTTTGGTATAAATAATTTGAAAACTAATGAATCCGTATTTTACGTCTTCCATGAAAGCATAGCAAACAAAGGAGCAAACGAAGTTTGCTCAATGATTCTTGATTACATGGACAATTTTCTAACAAATCAAATTAAGGAATTAATACTATTTTCGGATAACTACCAACAGAATGTGCGTATCCAGTTGGTTCTGTTCCCATAAACCCTAAAAAGACAGAAAATATCAAACAGGTACAAAGTAGTATTATTTCCAAACATATGTCTTTCTATAAAAGAATTTTTCAATGGCCAACTACAGAAGAGGAAAAAAATGCCATCGAAAGTGGCAATGAATACGATTATGTACCATAAATTTGCTTTGTTAGTCGTGTAATACTTTTTTCAAACTGCAATAAGACTTTTATGTTGAGTCTCTTGTAATTATTTTCCTCTAATGCCAGCATTTAGACATGGGAAAAACAGTTCGTGCAAAAACCACGTAAGTCATACAAAGAAAAATACGGTTTTTGCAAAAATCTAACAATTCATTATACCGTGTTTCATTATATTTGTTGTGGTTTCATAAATAGTTCAATTTGCATTCACGGTTTTGTTCATGCAAGGCATACCTTTTATGCTAAATGGTTCTTTAGTGCTACTGAAAATTTAACTTTTTTGACTTATGTGGTTTTTGAAATGAGCGATTCAATTGGATTTTTCAAAAACAAAAGGGCACATATATATTTTAAAGAAAAAGATTCTTTTCAGCCCTGTATGAATTTTTAATTAATTAAATGAGAAGGCAACATTTTTAGATGTTATATAGCGGACTGGTGCTTTACATTCCTAGTAAATAAAATTATTTGCTGAACATCTCGGTCAGAGTAAGCTGTTTGACTGCCTTAATCCGTTTTCGGACAAGTCACGTATCCCCTTGATAGTGAGAAGTTGCATATGATTACACTGAGGCTGATGTTCCATCCACTTCAATGCAGTTTCAAGGTTGGCGAATGCTTAACATGATAGTCCCATGTTTTCAACTTCGATATTAAGGTCATCTTCCTCAATACTATCTTCTCTCATACTTTCCATAAGTTCATCGTCATTAAAAATTTGAAACCCAGAATCTGACGAATCACATATGAAGACCTTGGCGTGAAAAGGATGTACGCCACACATTATAACTTTCGAGAAATTAATCAAAGAAATTTCTTTTAAATGCACAAAATCCAATTTACATACAATACATTTAATTTTAAGAAGAAAAAATAAGATAGATTACTTAGTACCTTTTAAATAAAATGGAGTTGAAGAAAAAGCACTGGTATTGCTTTTTAAGATTTATTTGCTTAAAAAATGTGGCTAGTATCCTTTTACATGAAAAAATAAACGGTGATTTGAAAAAACTTAAGAATTAAAAGTAAGAGATTAGTTATCAACGAGCGAGTAATCTTCATCCATATGCTCTACTTCGATTGTTAATTATTCAATTTCTTGATGGTTGAAATTTTTAGCATCGATTTCCAAATAAAATTGTTGGTTCACTTAGGGTAATACACAAAAAAGAAAAGATTTAATAAAAGTTTAGGAAAAGGGTAACAATACATATACAGAATTTGCCTTTGAGGCAGGAAAATTTAAAGTTTTTTGTATTGTGAAATGTTGGTGTATTCTCGCTTAAGATTTGAAGAAAATTTTCCTAGAAACGGCTTTCTCATGACCGTCGTTAATTTTAGAAAATAAAATGACATGGTTTTCTGAATTCAAACTTGTACAAAAGACTTCAGAGAAGTAATATTTGTCGAAAAAATGGAACACTTCAGAATTTCTCGCCTTGCAGCCGGATTTTGTATATGCAAAATTACGTCATCATGATTTTCAGTAAAAGGGTGTATGCCACATAACCGTAAATATGTATCTGTTGCTCTTCGGAGGATGATGAATTCTCTTGATTATCACTTTCAATATAGTTTCTGTCCCTTATGCTATCATCTGAGTTAAACTCATAACTATTCTTTTTGTTTAAATTACCAGAAAATTGGTGAAAATCACGAGAACACCCAGCACGCGTATCACTCATGTTAGTGGCTTGTAACCTTATTGTGAAAATTTGCGCCACTTACTCGTAATTATGAAAACGTCATTTTACCGCACCGAGGCTTATTATTGAAGAATCGCTAAAAGTAGTTGTATGTGGCTAATACCTTCATTTCTGAATCATTTGGACCGAAAATCTTAATTTTTTAATTTTTGTGGCTTGCACCCTTTTCACGCCAAGGTCTTCATATCATCCATTCTTCTACATTTTCAGCATTAATTTCTGAACATCCAGGAATTTTCAAAAGAACATTTCTTAATTCCTCAAGTGATAAATCATCCTCATCTTCTTCTGTCTCTTCTTTTTCCTTTTTCTCCTTTTCCTTCTCTTCTTCAGTTGATATGCCTTTCAACTAGTTCCACGCACGTCTTAATGTAACTGGCTTAATCAAGCTCCAAGCTTCCACCACCATGTAAGTGCAATCTTTCAAATTAATATTTTTATAGTTAGCCAACACATCTTCTTCATCTTCGCCCTTTACCAAAAGTTTTCTTAAAATTTGCCTTCTGTAATGACGTTTCATGGTTTCGATAACAGACTGGTCCATTGGTTGTAACAAGCTTGTGACGTTTGGTGGTAAAAAGATTGTTGTAAACGGGCCGTTCCCTCTTTCCAACAATTCTTTGGTGGGATGAGTTGGTGCATTATTTATAATCAACAGTACTTTACTGCCTTCTTTTCTAAGAGATTTTTGCCGCTTTTTCACTTGAGGGATTAAAATTTCGTCGTACCATTCGGTAAACAATGCTGCAGTTGTTTAGTTTTCTTCAGTCATCCAAACCTTGGGTTGGTTTTTATAAAAGAGGGGAAGTTTTTTCGCATTTCCAAATGCTCTTGGGCGTTTTGACTTCCCTATCAAAAGAAGGGGTATTTTATGGCTTAACGTAAAGTTCGCGCAGTTAAGCACCGTAACACGTTCTTTACTCACTTTATGTCCTGGAGCACTATATTCCCTTTTAGAGGCTAAAGTGGTTTTAGGCAGAGCTTTTCAAAGAAGACCGGTTTCATCGGCGTTGTACAAAAACTCAGAATCGAAGGAGTCTGCTACAAGTTTAAATTTTTTAATAAAATCTTTTGCGGCTTTGAAGTCTGCTGATAACTTCTCGCCACTTAAATCTAATTCACGAATACCGTGCCTGAACTTGAAATTTCTTAGCCAGCCCTTACTTGTTTTAAAGCAGGGATTCCCAACCTTTTTCTTGTATCGACCCCTTGTAAGAGAACAGTTTCTTACATCGACCCCCAAGCACTTTTACAAAATTTTGTTGAAAAGTCGTCAATGTGATGGCTGCGCTTGATGTGTCGATATTTTTTTAATATTTGGCTTAAAATTACTTAATGCAATTCTTAAGTCCTCTCTTTCGAAAACATTCAATCTATTTCTTGTTTTACGCAGCAAGTTGTTGAGGTGACTAAAACCTGCTTCCACCAAATAAGAAGAGAGGAACGTTAATAATAGTGGTTCTGTGATAACTAGTAATTGTGGATACTTTTCCCTGATGATTTTCAAATTCCAAAACTTTGCGTATCCGCGTGTTTTGAATAAGAGTTGTGCTTGAACATCTTTCTTCAACGCAATTAACTCTTCTTGCACCATAATATTATATCGAGATATATCGCACTGTAATGGATCTATAAGCCATGCTGGCACACCCAAATTTTCTATGTCTCGAAAGCGAACAGCTATAGCTATCGACCCCCAATCGACCCTCTGATCAACATTGACCCCCTCTAGAACTTCATTGACCCCCAAGGGGTCGATACCGACCCCGTTGGGAATCCCTGTTTTAAAGGATAACTAGCCACGCTTCTGAGTTATAATCTTAGCCTTTTCACAAAGAATTGGGCCTGAAATTGGGTTTCCCATAGAACGTTGCTGCAAAAACCACTTGACAAATCAAAACAAACAGCGACAAGTTGAATCTGAAATCGATTTGGATAATCGGCGAATCGGATAGTCAGAGTTCGGATAATTGGAGTTCTACTGTACTTGAATTCAAAATTACTCGAATACTTGAATCCATTTGAAATCTATTTTCCAAATAAATCTATTGATTTACAACAAAAAAATAACGAGTAAATTAATTGTATGAAATTAAATATTTAAATATTTTTTGTCATTATAATCATTAATCAAATTAAAATTTAATTACTTTATTTTTAGCCACAATGATTTACCAAACAATTTGTATGAAAAACTCAATAATGAAATAGCAAATTTCGAATTCGACAAAGATTTAAGAAAAGATAAACTTTTTGGCGTAGAAAAATGTGATTATTGTTACACAGATTTACCCAGATTACGCAAGGGAAAAGTTGGTGGCCAGGTAAAAATAAAACTTAACAAATTAAAATTGTAAAAAAATATTTTTATATTACTCAGTTCTTTGTTGCTTATGTACCTTGTGAAACCCAATATAGAGATGCTGTAGCTAAAACTCTGGATCAAATCGATGTTATAAAACGATTAGTACATAAATATCCAAATGATTTACAATTAGCCACATCAGTTTCTGGTATTTTAGAAACCACAATTTTAGTAATTTATTACCTAATTTTTTTTTATTGTAGAAATTTGGAATGCATTTAATAAAAGTAAACTGGCTTGTCTTATATCTGTAGAAGGAGGCCATTCAATCGATTCTAGATTAGGTCTTCTTAGAATTTATTACGAACTTGGTGTTAGATATCTAACATTAACACACGCATGCAGCACACCTTGGTTTGTTTCTTTTTAAGGGGGAACAACAGGGTGGAGACCGCGAAAAAAGGCAATAATTAAGATTTTATTTTGGTTTACTAATATATTTTAGAAAAATCGGAATTTGATATTTGTAACTACGCAGTTTAAACTTATTTTAGGAAGTATAGAGAAAAAAAATCTGTCTTAGAATACATGTATGGAGGGTGTCCAAATGCACTAACAAAAAAAAGCATCTTGTTGGTTGTCACTATAAAACGTGTAAAAATAATTTGAAAATAAAAAAGGAAACGTCATTTTAATCTATATTAGTGTAGCTTCAGTTAAGCGTACCCGATTTAGAAAATAATAATTGCTGTTAAAATGGCACCCCTGCAAAAAAAGAGTAAAGAAAATCGATAAAATAATTAATCTTTTCAGGTGGTAAAGAGGCAGCAAATATTAATACAAATAAAAATCCGTACGCTTAACTGAAGGGAATTTTATATAGATTGAGGACGTCTCAATAAAATTTGAATGCGATTCTCGTTGGTAAAGAAGTTGTGACAACAGGTTAAAAAAATTTTACTGTGAGAAAAACGCATTTAAAAAGTTAAGTTTAGTTCTAGATGATATAATGGAGGAAATTTTAAGAGTTACCACAATTCATCGATTCCTGCTCCATAATAAAGGTCTTTAGAATTTCTAGAACATAACTCGACTTTCTTCTTGTTGTCTGAATTGTCTAAAACACTTGAAATTTAACGCACTTGAGCTCGACTTATACGGTGTTGGTCTTTAGCTGTACAAAATGCGTACATTTGGGGTTCAATCTGGATTTGTATTTCATTTGCCACCTTTAATAAAGATGCCATTCCATTATTAAAAATGGAAACCGTCAAATAAATAGCAATTTGCACAATCACTGCCCGACTTGATAAAATTTTCGGAGCGAACTTCCAAATGAAGGCATTAAAGCTTTCATTCGAATTTTGCGTAAATCTACCTATACAGCGCTCAAGCAACTCCGTCTTGGACAAATCCATATAAATGGGAGTAATAGCATCGATAACATTTTGTGACAATGGTTGTTTATGTTCGTATTCAAGTAATGGCTTCGTGCGCGCGAGCAGAAAAGAGCTATAATTCCATTATTTGTACAAATGTTGTTATAATATTGTATGACAATATTCTAAAAGGTACATACTTTCGAATTGCGTAAAGAAAAAAAAACGATTTTTAAAAAAATTTACCCTGTTGTTCCCCCTTAAAAAATAACTTCCTCTTAAAAAAAACTACTAATAAACTCTTTTAAAATTCTTTTTAGGGCCGATAATTCCTGGGAACCATATCCAGTTAGAAATCTTACAAAATTTGGTAAAGTACGAATTTAATCAATTCGAACCAAACCAAAATTTAACGACAACTAACTTTTAGATTATCATAAAAGAAATGAATAGGCTAGGAATGTTAGTGGATTTATCTCACGTTTCTTTTCCCGTAATGGAACAAGCTCTTAAAATTAGCGAAGCGCCAGTGATATTTTCTCACTCCGCAACATATACATTATGTCCACATAATAGAAACGTTCCAGATAAAATATTAAGAATGTTGGTAATTAAATATTTTTATTTTATTTTATAAAAAAAAATTTTTACAACTTTTTCTAATAGAAAAGAAATAATGGTATAATCATGATTGTATTCCACAATGAATTTGTTACACCCCAAGTTTTAAATGCTACTTTAGCGGACGTTGCAAGTATGTTTTTAATGTTTAAATTAATTAATGAGAATTTCATTTATTTAATTTTTAATTTGAGTTTAAAGAACATATTAATTACGTTGTGGATCTAATTGGAATAAATCACGTTGGAATTGGAGCAGATTACGATGGAGTACCTTTGTAAGCAATATTAGTAACTTATGATAAATACTTAGTAAATTATGATAAATACTGATTTTAATAAATATTATTTATAGTATGCCTAAAGGTTTAGAGGATGTTTCAAAGTATCCAAATTTGTTTAATTACCTCAAAGACCATAACCGGACGAGGTGGACATGGAAAAATTTAGGAAAATTGGCTGGATTAAATTTTTTGAGGGTTTTAAAAGCAGCTGAACGCGTAATTTAATATTACTAGGATTAACACATTTACACTTAAACATTATTTACTTATTATGATTACTGACCCTTATAGATAGTCACATTAATCAAAATAAGAATACAATGAATCGCAAAATTTTCAATTAATGTGATAGAATACTTGGTCAGTAATTGTAGTAAATGATTTTACTCTTATGAATAAATTTAATTTTGATTTATAAAATCGACCCTTAATATTTTAGATACGAGATCAATTACGCGATAAAACTGAATATGAAACCCATATAAAGAGGAATGATTTGCAACAAATTGGATCATTAGCATTTAAATGTCGAACTACTTAAATAACAAAACAGAAAAAATACAAACAAAATACTAGTAAAGTTGCATTAATGCATATTCAAGAAACGACCGCTATAAACGCAGTGAATCTTCATTGTTGGAACGTAGTTAAGTTTTGGTATTAACTGAAAATAAAAATATACAATTTTTAAAAATAAAAATTATTTCAATGTAGAAGTATAGAGTTGAAACGTTTTTAATTCGGCTCGTCTTATTGTTAGCATAAAATGCAAGTTGTCAAACCAAAACGAATAGGCTTTAGATCTTCTCAAATTTTCAGTTTTAATCATATATAAATAAAAATAAGCATAATGCATAAGGAAATTCTAAAAAGTTAATTGCGTGTTAATGTGTTTACGTTTTAACAATTGAACTTTATATTTTGTGTTAGTGTTACTATTCCACAAACTGTTCGGTAATAGTTGAACAATAAAATTCGAAGTTAAACTGAAACAATCGAGTGTAAGACAGAGACGCTATACCTGGCAGCGACGTTAAAGGTGGCGGGTAATTATCGCAGATTGAGCTGTCCTGTTAGTCCAGTGTCCTTGGACAATACCCAAGTGTCTTTACATTACCATTTATATACTGCGTGACACTGAAATTGCAACACATAAAAGGAGTGAATATTTTTTGACCCAATTTGGCATCAAGATTACTTTATAGGAATACAACAATTGATTAAAATTTGAAAATCATACGTTCTGTATATTTTTAATAATTGACATTTCTTATATCTATGTACTTAACTTATTAACCAGTGTTCTTTCTGATAATTTATATTTTTTCTTTGTTGTTTTGTGTTATTGTATTTCGTTATAAATTGTTATTGTGCCTAGAGTAGCAAAATGTCAAAGTTACTGCCAATGAATTGCTTTTGAGAGAGGAAGAATTATCGGCATGAAAGAGGGTGGTTCTTCATTTGCCGAAATCGCTTCCGGTTTAAATCGAAATCGAGAGGGTGGTTTGAGAATGTTCAAGAATAGTGTAAGAGAGAATGTGGGGCTTTAAGAAAAACGACAGCGCGTCAAGATCGCCGTTCGGAATTATTAGCTTTCAGAGATAGATATTCAACTACTAATTGTAACTCATGTGGTGTTGAGTGGATTGCAGACGCTGCTCGTCTAATCACAATGTGAACAGTGTATTACCACATTAGATATTTTGGGCTAAAATCATACAGGCCATATTGTATGTTACCATTTACTCCCAATCATCGACGGCAAGGTTTGAATTGGTGCAAGAAAAAGACTGATTGGAAGACCGAGTGGCTTAGGATTATCTTTAGTAATGAATCTAGATTCTGCCTGGGGATGTATGATGGTCGTCAGATGGTCAAACGAGGAAAAACATAGAATTTGCAATACGCTATAGAAAGACCTATGCACCGAACTGCTGGTATAATGGTATGGGGCGCAATTGCTTATGGAAGCAGGTCCCCTTTAGTTTTTATTGAGGACACTTTGACTGCACAGCGATACATACAGGAGGTTTTGGAGCCGTATCTTCTCCCGTACCTTCAGGGTCTGGAAAATTCAATTTTCCAACAAGGCAATGCACGGCCCCATGTGGCAAGACACACTTTAACCTTTTTAGGAGAGGCTGCGGTAGATCTTTTATCATGGCCAGCAAAATCTCCGGATTTATCCCAAATTGGAAATGCATGGGATATGATAGGCAGAAATTTAAACAATTTGCCACAACCTCCGCAGATCTCGGACGTTCTCAGACACGGAATTCGGATAGCCTAGGATACAATATTACAAAATAATACAGACAACTTAATCAAATCTATGCTTCGCCGTCTTAATCAATGTTTCCAAAGTAGGGATGGAGCAGCATTTTTTTTAAGGAATAAGAGTTATCCTTTTATTTTATTTTAT
Organism: Digitonthophagus gazella; assembly: GCA_036711955.1. Taxonomy (NCBI): domain Eukaryota; kingdom Metazoa; phylum Arthropoda; class Insecta; order Coleoptera; family Scarabaeidae; genus Digitonthophagus; species Digitonthophagus gazella. The sequence continues at coordinate 36,883,499 of JASCIT010000005.1, read as the reverse complement.
TTTCTCCAAACTTTAATCAATTGGTATACTCCTATAAACGAACATTTGTACCAAATTTGGTTAAATAATATTTTCTCCTTCTAGGTGTTGCAATTTCAACGTCACGCAGTATACATATCGTTTGGAAATTGGTTTTAGTTTTGTACCCCTTCACATACGAAATTTAAAAGTAACATTAAATTGTTCATACTTCCAATTATTGTTCGTAGCTTGCACAGTACTTTTAACACTTTACCACCCGCTAGCCTATTAATAGGTTTTATAGCCGACATGCTGGTCGGCATTGTGTTAAGAAAGTTCATGCTCACTTTTATTATGAAATGTTTCGTATATTTCGTCGTTTTTGAATAAATCAAAAGGTATTAAAGGTGTGGGGCACCTTTACCACGTTGACTGCCACGGACTTTCTTTCTCCTTCAAATCACCGATTTTACTGTCACACGATAATACGGATGATGGGGCAGTCAACATGTTACATCAGCATTTTTACAACTCAAAACTCGATTTGTTTCCAGAATGTATGTTTTGGTCTTATTTTTTCAAAACGATTTTGGAACTGTATGGATAACCATTTTAAAAACGTCTTTGATTTTGAAAACGTTTTTGATGCGCAGTGACAAATGATACACAACCGTCGTCTTCACGCTTCTTATCATTTTAATTGAACTTAAACAAAAAGGCCAAATAAAGCCCTTCTTAACCACTTCCGCGTTGATATGACGCCCTTTTAGTGTATAGCTCAATATTACAAAGTGAAATAAGTTTTGACTAATTGTAAACGTATTTGTAGTATGAACGGTCAAAGCTTTGAAAATTATCTAACACATATCAATACTTAAATTTTGTGAAAAATTGACAAAACGTCGTCTTTGACTGTAGTCTTCAATTGTATACCTGGTAATTAAAAAACTAACTTTCTCATTTTGGAAAAGTAGAGCCCAATTATTCTCAAATTTAACATGTATTCGTTTTGATTTGACTACTCTATCCAAATAAACGATTTATCCTCATGCAAACATACCTTAACTGATAATGAAAGGGATAAATCGGTCTTTAACATCTGTACTTAACTTACCTTGGGCGTAACAAAAATATATTGGGCAGTATGAGGTTGAGACGTCAACTCCGTAAGTAAACGAAAAATCCTTCTTTCGTTAGTCTCATCCATACCCTGATTTATCTCATCCACACATCTAAACGGAACAGGCGTTAATTCTTGCAAAGATAACATATAAGTAGCTGTAGCAACAGCTTTTTCTCCACCGCTCTGTGTTAAACTGTTTAATTCTTGTAAAGGTTCGCCATTGCGATAGGAAACTTTTATTGATATTCCATAATTACTATAATCCTTTGGTTTTTCACCTAATTCATAAAAAACATTTTATATTATTTTATGTTTATTTGAGCTAATTCAATTTTTTTTTATTGAGCTAATTCAAAAAAATATCTACCTTTATAAATACTAACTTCTCCAGCACATCCCATTCTTTCATAAGCTGACTGAAACTTCTCATTTATCCGTCCAATAAAATCCTCTAAAGGATCCAAATATTCCCTTTCGAGAGTATCAATTCTCTTAAGGACCAAATCAGCATTTTTGGTCGTATTTTGAATCGTCTCCTCAAGTTGTTCAATTAACTTCAATCTTTCTTTATACTTGTTCATCTCATCCGCATCCGCAGGATTTAAACATCCAATTTTATTCTGAAGCGTTTCCTTTTCAGCCATTAATTGATCGACTTCATCAGGAAATTTATCATACATTTCCCTAAATTCCTGAAAACCTTCATCAGCCGGCGTAAATCCATTTGATAATTTCTTAGCATTTTGTAGCAAAGTTTTCGCTTGCTCTGTTAAAGTATTAAAACGTGTAGTTAACTCGTCAAAAAGTTGTTGTTCGTTCGCACAAGCATCTTGCATGTTTATAATTTCATTGTTTAAAGATAATATTTCATCCTTTATATTTTCTCGTTTTATATCAGTTAAACATTCTGTAAATTCTAAGCCTTGAAAATTTTTCATTTGAGGTGTTAGAAGGCTTAGTGCCTCTTTCATTCTAACGGCTAATTCCTTTAAATCAATTTATTCAAATATTAAGATGTAATAATAATATAGGGTGTTTATAAATGAATATCGGGGTTTTAACTCTTTCTAATATTTATTATATTAAACGTACAGTTATAAAATATACTATTTTAGTTTTATTTTTAGTATTTTTCTAAAAAAAATTATTGTTTTTGGTTGAATTGATCAACATTTTGGTAACTTTGGTGGAAGCTTTACGAATTTAGTAAGTTTTTGGTGGAATTTAAAAAAACATTGGTAAATTTTTGGTGGAATTTTTACAAATTTTGTTAGTTTTTTGGTGGAATTTTAAAAAAATTCATTATTTTTGGTAGACTTATTAAAAATTTTAGTAACTTTGGTGGAATTTTTATGAATCTACAAAGTTTTTGATGGAATTTTCAAGGTTTTAGTTAATTTTTAATGAAATTGTTTCTAATTTGATTGATTTTTGGTGGAATTTTAAAAGAATTTGGACATTTTGGTGAAATTTTTAAAAAATTTGGTAAGTTTTTGGTAGAATTGTTAAAAATGTTGACAATTTTGGTGTAATTTTTAGGATTTGTGTAAGTTTTTGGTGGAATAAAAAAAATTCAGTAAGTTTTGGGTGTAGTTATTAAATATATTAATAGCTTTGGTGGAATTTTTGCGAAGTTTATTAATTTCTGGTGGAATTTAAAAAAAATTCAGTGTTTTTGGTAAAATTCTTATGAATTTAGTAAGTTTAGGGTGGAATTTTTAAAAAATTCAGTATGTTTTTGGTGGAATTATCAAAAATTTTGATAACATTGGTGGAATTTTTGCGAATTTTGTTCATTTCTGGTGGAATAAAAAAAATCAGCGTTTTTTGGTAAAATTCTTATGAATGTAGTAAGTTTTTGGTGGAATTTTTGCAAATTGTATTAATTTTTGGTGGAATTTTTTAAAAATTCAGTATATTTTTGGTGGAATTATCAAACATTTTGATAACACTGGTGGAATTTTTGCGAATTTTATACATTTTTGATGGACTTTTTAAAAGTTCAGTATTTTTTATGGAATTTTTACGAATTTAGTAAGTTTTTAGTGAACTTTTTCCAATTTTATTAATTTTTTGTGGAATTTTTATAAAATTCAGTATGTTTTTGCTGGAATTGTTAAAAAAGTTGATAACTTTGGTGGAATTTTTATTAACTTTAATCATTTTTGGTAGAATTGTTAAAAATATTGGTAATTTTAGTAAAATTTTTGTGAATTTTACGGGTTAGGTTGGGTTTATTTTATGCATTTTCATCTAATCCCTGTCACAGCGCAAATGTGACAGGTGACAGCATACCAAGCCGATCGTCTGATTGGTAACAACTTAATAAGTTAAGTGGAAGGTCTGTAGTCATCTCGCTTCTACTGACGCTTTATTCGGTTCTGTCGTTTGCTCTTACTAAAATACCTATATAGCGATCGATGATTTCCACACTGTATAATAATAATAATAATATGAGGCTGTCAGAAGCCAATGTGACTAACTCCATTTTTATCAAAATTTAGATAATAACAATGTTTGGTTGTAAATTTCAATATTATTTCGGTGTACAACCTGATTGACTCCACAGTTCGCTCGTTTGCCACCAGAATATGCTAACTGCTTTGGCAACTGAACACTTCACCACCTGTTTTTTTTTATGAACTTTTAGCTTTACCTTTTCGTACTGAAAATTGTCATTATATGGAGTTAGTCACATTGGCTTCTGACAGCCTCATATATAATATAATAAAGCGTTAAAACCCCGATATTCATTTATAAACACCTTGTATGTATGTAACTAATATACATACTTTATTTTTTTGCTTTGTTTCAGCCTGAATACTATCAATTGTTGTGGTATCGTTTTGAAATTGCTCCATCATTTGATTGTTTGATCTTATTTTATTTTCGATGACGCGAAGATTATTATGAGCCTGTTTTAACACGTTTAAAGCTTCTTTTTGTTTATCAATTTTCTCTTGTACTTTTCCAACCTAAAAAAATACTCTTTTTATCTCACATTAAAATCTATTCACTAATCGTACCTTTTCACCTATTACTTTCTCTTCTTCTACAATTTTCGCGTAAGTTTGTTTATATTCTTCTAATTTATCTCTAATTTCTGCAAGTTTTCCAGAATCTACAGATATAGAAAAACTTCCATCTGAACTGATTCTATCCTGTTTACTTATCTTTTGATTTGTGTACTTTGAATAAGAAATTGCAAATCTATTCTTATCTAAAACGGAATTAAATGATAAAAGATCAAAATCGAAAGAAAAGAATTATTTTTAGTTATTTACCACTAAAAAATAAACGAACTTCTTTTGGTATACTCTCAAAATAATTATTGGTACTTTCATTTCCAACAGGAATTTGATGAATCGAATTATTTTTACACAAATACTTCATAATCGGTCTAGGAGCTGTTATTAAAGTGTTTAAATACGCGAACATGCCGTATTTATGTAATTGTTCAATAGGAATTCTCGGTTTGTATATATTTAAACCTTGATCGTCACGATCATCGGAATGTAAGACATTCACGCTGAAATTTTGTTGATCTCTAAGTACTCTAATTAAGTGGTTCATATCTTGTTTTTCTGTACAAACGAAAGCTGTTTTATCTCGTTTGGCAATGACATTTTCTATGTATAAAGCGTGTTTAGGATCAATTACATTTAACTATAAAAGAAAAAGTTGTATTTAATAAATTTCAAAGTTTGGTAAATTAATTTATATTTTATTTAATGTATATTTTATTTAATTTATATTTCATTTATTTACCTCCAATATCATAGGTTCATAAACTTGTCCAATAAACTCCTGTTTATTTTGCCTCAACCACATCACAGCCTGATAAGTTCCAGGATCATATCTTCTTAAAAACTCCAATCGTTGATCTTTAACGTTCTCAATTGATCGAATTTGATTTTCTAAAGGTTGTCTTTCGTACATATTCTGTCGTTTTAATCCAGCGAATTCGTGTCTTTTATTATCTATATGATTCAGTTCACTCATTATTTGTCCAAGAACTTGAGTTTGGTTCTTTATGTGCGAAACTAGTTGTTCTTCTAGAAATTATATAAAAAAGTGTAATAAAAATGGGCAAATTATTAACACTTTGTTGACCGGTGACGAGATAACTCGTCATTTCATGTCCAAACGTTGCTGACCGGTGACGAGTTAACTCGTCGTCATTACACGTTATACTCACATTGCGGTGACATGACATAGTTTCTACGTAAAATTGCCGGTCAACAAAGTGTTAAGACTATAAAATTATTAGATTATAAAATTATTAAATTATCAGAATTTACCGCTTCCATATTTAGTAATAATTCCTGTTTTATCTGCATTCAAAGCTTGTATTTTGTTAGAATAGCTTTGTATTTCTTTATCTCGTTGACGTAACTCTTCTAATTGAGATGCCATGTTTCGTTCCTGGTGGTTTATTTCTTCTTTTATAGATGCTATTTGGGATGTAATTCTTCTTATATTGTCACTTGAACTTTTTACAATTTTCTCCTGTTTAAAATAAACTTAACATGAATAATGAATATTTGAAGCAAGATATATAAAAAAAATCAAAAAACAAATATACATCAAGTATAGTTTTTATAAGTTTCTGGATTTCTGAATAATAAGCTATCGGCTATAGATTGATAATTGGACAAAACAAGCAAGAAGAAATTAAGATGCATTTTCATCTTTCGTATCTTTCGGACTTTCAGGTGTTGTATGAAATTTTGTAGATAAAAATTTATTCGCTTCGTTATTTAATTCTGAACTTAAAAATCGAATTTTTATGCAGCTTTGGATTAGAATATTTCAAAAACCTGCTGTGATAGAACAATTCTAAGGCTGAATTTGGATTTAAAGCGCCCAAAACTTTTATGAAACCATTGTTTGATTTGGCGGTTTAAAAAATATCGGTCAGTATTATTTAAAAGCGCTACATTAGAAATTGAAAAATCAATTTTGAACTATAAGACTAGAACTAACATTAGCCCTAACTCTAACACTAGACCTAGAACTACGAGCCTTTGGGTTTAGCCGTGCGTGTTTTGAAAGTGTTTGACGTTTCGGATAACATGTTACAACCTTCTTCAGAAACGAGTTCGAGGTGAACTTCATTTCTAAAGTGAACTCATTTCTGAAGGAGGTTGCAACATGGCATCTGAAACGCCAAATACTTTTTCAAAAGACGCACAGCTAAATTGCTCCAATGTGAGAGATATCATTTAATTATATGTAAAATGTCATCAAGTGGCAATATTGCTTGTTACTGGTTGTCAGTTGCTTGTTACTGATTTTTTTAGTGTGAGGCATACCTTAGTGCAATGATTCTCAACCACTATGCCGCGGCACTTTACTATGCCGCAGATTCTTGAAATGTGCCCCCAAATTTTACAGATGCGTACAGTAAAATATTAAAGTTTAATAAAACAGAAATATGAAAAGTAGAACTTAAGATAAAGATTTTCTACATTTAACTCTTTGAGGGGCGGACATTTTCAAATAAAAAAACCCAAAGTGGGCACAACAGAGATGTTTAGTCATCTAAGAGATTAGCAAAAAGCATAATCTGAGCTTGAAATGGTGACAGTACAGCACTCACTATACAGCAAAAGGAGTAGAAATTTAAAAAAAAATGGTTTATTTTGTGTACCAGCGAGCGCAAAGGTCAAAATTCGAAGTGGTACATTAAGCCACCCACCAACCCTCAAAGAGTTAAAGGATTTCGATAACTAAAATGAATGCGCGCCTAATATAACTACTATCGTGGCGTAATCTTATTGGTAAAATTTAATTTCAAAACAGTCAGAAGAATCAATTAATTCTTTCCAGATGAATCTTACAATTAGATTCGATTACCCAACAATATCACAAAAAGCTTTAACCCCTTGGCCTACACAACATCTGCCAATTGCGCGTGCCATAGTATATGAGAAAATCGATCGCGCGCCTTGACATTCAACCAAATGAAATAATCAAAAAATACCAACCACAAATTTCGCATTAAAAGTAGTTTGTAATTTATCATTAAATAAACATTTTCTTTACTTTGTAATGCTATTTTACTTTATTTTCCATTGAAAATTATTATCGTCTGCTATTTTTAAAAAATAAATCATATTATAGGTATAGCAGTTAATTAATTATGTTTTTTAATTTATGTAATTGTTATGGTGTGTTTAGGATGTCAAACTTAACCGTAACCTTAGGTGTAATAACCATCAAATTTGCCGTAATTCCTAAACCAATGATGGCGAACTTTTTGGCGCAGTGAGTCATATTTTGTTCATTATATTGTTTTGATACTAGCTCGTGGGTTATAGTATTAAGTCGCATGCGAAAGGGAAATTATATTATATATAATAAAGTTGTAACTTTTAAATGTCTCTACGAAGTTTGTCAACCCCTGAAATGTCTCTCGATGAAACTTGCCCACCCTTGAAGTCTATTTGAAAAATCGAGGTTTTAGTTATCCTTGAAGCAGGTTTCTACGAAGTTTGTCAACCTCTAAAATGTCTCTCGACAAGGTTTGGCAACCCTTAAAATGTCTCTCGACGAGTTTTATCCAACCTTGGAGTCAGTTCGAAAAATTGAGGATTTATTTATCCTTTAATCGGGTTTCTACGAAGTTTGTCAACCTCTGAAATGTCTCTCGATGAGGATTGCCCACCCTTGAAGTTCCTTTGAAAAATCGAGGGTTTACATATCCTTGAATCGGGTTTTTGCGAAGTTTGCAAAACTTTGAAATATCTCTCAACAAGATCTTCCCACCCTTGAAGCCCATTTGAAAAATAGAGGGTTTACTTATCCTTGAATTTGGTTTCTAGAAAGTTTGACAACCCCTGAAATGTCCCTCAACAAGGTTTGTCAACCCCTAAAATCTCCCTCGAAGAAGTTTGCCCACGCTTGAAATCCCATTTTTCCTTTTCGGACATTGTCCACCCCTGATAGTTGAGTGTCAAACCACGTCTTTATCAATAAAATTTTAGCTAGTGTGTTTTTATAAACTTATATTCTAACTTCTAAGACTAAAGACCCCTACAGATGTTCCAACTTATCTTCAGAGTGCTCATGACGCACGATCAAAGAGAATTGCACCCACACATACTATAACCTGAAATGGATCTGCACCACAAAGAGGAAGATAAAAGAGTCCTGAGCAATGTTATGGAGACGAGGTTTACTTTTTCATCTTTCTTTTCATGGTGCAGCTCCATTTCGGGTTATAGTACAAAAACTAGTACGATTTACCTGGGCAAACTGCCAAACAGGCAAGTCATCGGGTAAGTTGGGGTGTCTGTAGGGCCCTTAAAGACTAAAAGAGCTCTTTTTCTTAGTTTAAAAATTAAAAAATAAAAATTGATTGGAAAAGAATATCACTGAGAAGGCACTAATTCTCTCTGCACTGAATATTTGACTGAACAAGGGAGAAAGTTACATACATACTATGACATAATTGTATTATTTATTAATAAATAATTAGTTGAAATAAAATTGTTTATTTTCTTTTTTAGGACATAAAAAATAAGTTTGCAAAAATAAATGTGTGGGTCACTTAACCTTTAATGGGTAACGTGGGAAAGTAGAACATAAATGGTAATGTGGGGTGTCTGATTACCCCCATTTATTTTTTTCTATTTACTTAAGACATTATGGACAAAAAATATACCTCTTTTTTTTAGAAGTGGAGGTATTTCTACCCCCACGTTACCTTTTAAAGGTTAAAAGGATTATATGGGTCAGTTTCTGACCCATGGGTAATAGATTCGCCATCGCTGTCCTAGACGTTACCCAAACGCTTCTATTGAAACAAAATAGTTGACTTTTTTTTCAATACCAGAGTTACTGCTACGATTACGATTACAATATTTAAGTTTGAGACCCTAAACTCACCATTAGTGTGCTGCCAAACTTTTAAGTTATTAAAAGTGTGCCGTGATGAGAAAAAGGTTGAGAATCAGTGCCTTATTATATATTATCTAACTCAAATCACTAATTAGTTGATACATATAAAGCTTATTTAATAAATTAAACCTACTGTAGTTTCAATTTTCTGCGTTAATTTTTCAACACTTTTCTCTAAAGCTTTAACCTCATTTTGTTTAGGTTCAATTTCCTTTTTTCTATTATTTAACAATTCCTTAGCCTTCGATCTATCTTCTTTAACTTCATTTCTTTTCAAATTAACTTCCTCGTATTCCTTCCACGCGACTTTTCGATCAATATCCTTAATATACCCGAGATATTTCTTTTTCTTCTCAAAATTCTTCACCTTTCCTTCCAACCTCATATTAGCATCTTTAGCATTTTGTAACCGCTCAATATTTTTTTCTAAATTCTTATTACTGTTGTTAAAATCCTCCATAGTTTTTACCAAAGTGTCTCTTTTTTCCGTCAAATCAGCTCTACACAAAGCCATTTCAGTTTGAACCAATAATTCCTGTTTATTTAATTTTGCAAACTCCTGTACTCGGTCTTGAGGTAAAAATTGACATAAATTGTCTACTTGTATGTTAAATTTATTTTTATACTCATTCACATCGTTTAAAGAAACTTTACGTCCATCGATTTTCCATATGGAATTATTATTTATATTAAATTCTCTTGTTATTGTAAATTTTTTTGCAGAAATGCTTGGATCGTAAAGCGTTATGTCTATTTTTGATTCTTGACAGCCATGTTTTACATATTCACACACTCTACTACCTCGTCCAACTTGTTTTGGGGTTCCTCCCAATCCTAATATAATTGCGGCAACAATAGTTGACTTTCCTGTACCGTTCGGACCAATTAGTAAATTGAAATGTTGACCCATTGATATACTAGCTTTAGTATAAGTTCTAAAATATTAAAAATATAATAAAATTACTTTAATATAATAAAAAAAGAACTTTCAAACTTACACAAAATTTTTCATGTGTATCTTTAAAATACTTCCGGGTCTCTTATTTTCTGCCGCTTCCTCTAATTCCATGTTTTCATCCTGTATGTATAAAAATGATTTAAATGTTTATTTAGGTTAAATAAAAAGCAAAATTAAATCTATAAATTTTCATTCAATTATAAGATGAATGATCTTTAAAATTAATGTTAATTTACCATTTTAATTTAGTTTTCTATCAACTGCGATTTTGTAGCTTGTTTCCAGTGAAAATCACTAGCTGTAGATAACACAATATTATCAATTTATTTAACACAAAACACAGCAAAGTAATTCAAAGCAGATAGCAAATATACAACCCGCCTAACTCCAGAATGCCAATGATAAAATAATTAATAACCAACTATAAACCAAAATTCTTTCCATTATTACACAATACTTAAATAACTAAAAGAATTAATTACAATTTACTGATACATATCAATATTTAATCAATTTAAATTAAATAAACCTCATTAATATCATAAATTTTAGCTTGTTTATCCCTTTTTGTTTTACGTTGGTAATGGTTGATAATTCCAATGATTCCAATCTGTCATGAATCTATCAGATTGAGGTTATGTTTATGATTACTTCATAAACTTTAATAAAAATGAATTTTTTAAATAAAATCAATTCTTTAAATTCAACAGTTATTCTTTCTCCAATTAATAGGCTAATATTCCAAAGAAGTTATGCGAAAAAGGATACCGGTGGTACGTAACCTCAATCTTTCCATATCTAAATTTTTCACTTTAAATAACTTTAGCTGTAAGCATGCTTGGGGCTGGTATGAAAAAGAAAAAGGGAAAATTAGGTCCAGTAGCTGAGAAGAAAGTTTTACCTGTTGAAACAGACCCAAATAAATTGGTGAATTTTGTTTGCGGATCAAACATATTTAAAACCGGTGAAGATGTAAAATTATTACCCGATAGTGAATATCCAGAATGGTTATGGACTTTAAGAACAGGCCCGGCACCTAAACTAGAAGAATTAGATCCTAATAGTAAGGAATATTGGAAGAAAGTAAGAAAAATGGCTTTAAGGAGAAATAATAAATTAGCTGCTTTAAGAAAGTTTTAAAAATATTGTATAATTTATTTAAATAGAGTAAATAAAAATTTAATCTTCTCCAAATATTTTATTGATAAAAATTAAATAAAATACGTACAACCTAATAGTATGTACTTATTGCTTAAATTGAAAAGTTAAAAACTAAAAAATAAATACAGAACTCAGTACAAATAAAGTATCGCTTACGAGAATATAAAAATGCTCAACGTACCATGTACCAACAAGTGCATCAAGTCCTTAAACCTTACAGAAAACGGGTCACCTAATATTAAATTTGAACACCTACGATATACGCAAAGAGGGTAATAACATTCATACTATGTTTGTACACAAATCCTCAATACACAGTTAATGGAACACGTGATGTATATACAAACATTAATGTACGACGAGTAACAAGTGTAAAAAACCGAGCGAACATAACGAATCGTTAGAGAAACGTAATGGTTCATAAATGTATTTATTTTTATAATAATAATAATAATTAATAACAGCGATGTATAGCAAATTTTGTTAAAATCGTTTCAACGATATTACAATGGATTTGTTTCTGGTGAATCAGAAAACTATCAGACAATTATTTATTGAGAGGTTCAATGCAATAAGTTTGCAAATCTAATAGATTAAAATATTTAGTAGAATTTTATTATTATTGCAAAACGGGATTTTATAAAATTGAGAGTCTGTTAGTGAAGTAGCAAATTTTAAAGTAATCAATTTTTTTATCAAGTATTAGTTCCCAGATTTGTTTTTATAAGTTTGGGTTAAGAGAATTATGTCATTTTAATTAGATTCTACAGAAAATTTTATAATTTGTAGAATCGTAGAAGAATTTGTAGCTTGATCCTCTGATTTATCGCCCTGATTTCATGAAAATTACTGGCTTTTGTAGCTCTTAGCATTTGAGATATATTTGTGAAAATCCTAGTCTTCAAATACATCCATAATAAGAAAAAGAGCTGGGTAAACCTAGCGACCTTGTTTTTTTGGAGGTATGCAATTCAGTAAGAACCATGAAAGTATCGCTACTGAATCAAACTGCAACAGAGATCCGCACACTGGACAATTTGTTTGTTAATCAACTCGTAGCTTCCAAGGAGAGAGTCCTACTAAATATTAAGTATTAACAACGTTTCAAGACTAATTGAAGGGTTCGGTGCAAAAACCGGTCAGCTCCACTTTTTGATGAAATTCCTTTTTTGCCTGAATTTGGCCCTGCTTAGCAGTGCGCATAGTTTGGTGTAAAGAAACGGTTATCTCCACCGTTGTAAAATGGAAGTTTCATAAGAAATGGAGCGGGCATTAATTTGTTTGGATGCAAGAATCAATCAGTTTTTTAGTGACAGTGTAAAATTTTTAAAAATGGAGATGACCGCTTTTTGTACCAAGCCTTTCAATTGAGCCAATTTTTTAAATAATTCTTAAATGATGCCTAAATATTTAGTACATACAAAGTGGAAATTAAAATACAATAAACATTATGCAATTGAAATATACATTAAAAATTATTCCAATGAAAATAAGTTGTTTCCTATATTTAGTAGCATGAATAGTCTTTATTTTGTACATAAGAAAGTACGAATGAAACTCCAAAAGGTTGCAACGAACCAGTTCTAAGGGTTCTAAGCAGTTGCGTGAAAACCCCTGTATAATTGTTGTATTTCCAAAAATAGTATTTCCATAAAGCAATATTATCCAAAAGCAGGGCGTTTTTTAGTGATCTTTAGGGGTGTTTTTAGGATGCTAGGTAATGAATAGTACCTGCCTTAGCCGAATAAAGAATATTCGGTTAAACTTTCAACCGAATTGGGATAGAAGGCAATTCGGATTATCAAAGAGTTCGGGTAACTGGGATTCGGATTATCGATGCTCTACTATACTCATTCAAACGTATAATCGGACATCTTCTATTTGTTTGTCTAATTATTCGTCGGCTTAATGTTAATCAAAGAACTACAAATTTCCATTTTGGCAAATTTTTCATTAAGCAAAGGAATTACATTGTGTAGCTTATGTATAGGGTCTTTCCATAAAAACGCTCTACTTTTAAATGCAAATGAAATAAGTTCTGTGTGAGGAATCCACTCATTTCTTTCTCTCTTTTAAAGAATATTTTATGACAATAAGTACTAAATTTAAAATCACTAAAATATCTACTGTAATTTTAATACATGACATATATCAGAGAAGTCCAATTTTTGATGACTTTGTCGCGTAAAACTATCGCCTCTGGTCATATTTTTGTGTGCGGACGACCTAATGCATATGTTGATAACGTACAGAGTATTCGAAGGCCAAAGCCAGTGATCCATTGGAGTCTCTAGGAATTTTCATGTTTATCTGATGTCGTCTTGACACCCCTCTCCCACAGTCTGCAGTAACCAAAACCATTGTCGTGTCAACTCTAATCAAAATAAGTTAAAATGTATAAATACGTGTATCGAAATGTTGCAGCGATGCATTTATAAGATGTGCCGCCCTCATAAAAGAGTTAATTTAACTAAAAGAATGTGTCAAAACGTTCAAGAACAATAAAATTAAATTATATCAGAAAATTCTGTACCCCTTGTGTTCACCCACCTATGATTAAGTGGAGAAGGAATATTTAGATTCTGTGTGGTACCAATTTTTGGACACACTACAGAAATAAGTCACTGGCTTTGGCCTTGGAATACTCTCTATATATCCGTCATAACCACTTAAGAGGTTAGCAAGATGAAACAAAAAGCCATCCAGAGGAAATTTGAATGGTTGTTTTAAGAAACATGTTTTCTTAGACAACTTCTAAGGTTCTTCGCACATGGATCGACAAATTAGCAACCCGAGTTTCAAATCAGTTGGATATTGATTGTAAAATGGTCTCATTTTTATCGCTCGTGTGTGGATCTCCATTCTTGTACACGAGCAAAGTCATCAAACGATTGCATCTTCAACTGATTTCAAACTCAAGTTGCAAATTAGTTGCTCTGTGTGCGGATGGCCTTAACCTAACATGATTTTAATTCGCCGCCAAGCTCATCAGTTTAACCAGTCCTGATTTCTTATTATGAAGATAATTTAAGGTTTACGGTTTTCACAAATAGACCTCGAATGCAATGAGCTTAAAACATTAACAGTAATCAAGAAGTCATCGATATATAAAAAGATGCTTCTACTTGTTACAAAGCTTTTACTCAATATTTCACCTTTATGTTTAACCCTTTGCGCGCTATGAACCCATATATGCGTCATTGCACAACCATTCGGTTTTGGCTATGAACCCATATATGCGTCGTCGCACAGCCATATTCATATGGAGTGAGGAATCCACGGTGCATGCTGAACCTCGGGCAACTCAGCGCTGCAAGGGTTAAATAAAAGAGGTAATTACCTATTATTTTCAAAATGTGATTGCTGTAAAACTGAAACATTATATGTTGAATAAAAATATAAGTTTTCGACGATAAGTTATTTCATTTGTATAACAATGATAGCACTCTAAAAATGGGTAAAACTAAACTTTCAATATCTCGAAAACGAATCACTTTTAGGTCCATGTTCAATTTTTTACTTATTTTAATCCATAGAATACGTCAGTAAAGGATTGGACAATCAAAACTTGACACATATAGAAATATGCCAGTACAGTGAAATCTCCCTTGTGCGGACACCAACGGGACATGCCAAAAGTGCCTGTTTAAGAGGGATGTCCGCTTAAGAGAAATACGAAGTAATTATATGAGAGTCAGACGGTTCCATAAGAAACTGTCCGTCCAACGGGAGTGTTAAGAGGGGTGTCTGCAAAGGGGAATTTCAGTGTATACCATTTTTACAAAAATAAACTTGCTAAGATAATGCATTTAACGACTCAATTGTAAACGTACTATAACCAGAAATGGAGCTGCACCATAAAAAGAAAGATGAAAAAGTAAGTCCTCTTTTCGTAACATTGCCGAGTTCTCTTTCATCTTTTTCTTCAGAGTGCAGCTCCATTTAGGGTTATAGTACATGCGTACATTGTTGATAGTCTTGTGATTTGATTGAAACAAATCCAACATTTGCTAAACACAGCCTAACAAACGAACGGATTCCTTTACACGAGTTTACATACATTGAAAAACAAGTGAGCCATGTACATTTTTTGCACACACATTTAAATTTATTTGATAAACAAACTTGATATGAATCAGTTTTGTCTAAAGTAAGTTTAAAATAGATCACTTAAAAAATTACAATTATTACAGGAGCGGGAACGTTTCTTTTTTGATCTGTCCAAGTTCACATGTGATATCCATATGATAAACTAAGTCTGATATGAATTGGTTATTTGAAAATTTGAGACAGCTTCCAAGACCGGTTTTTCATCCCTAACTGAAACGCAATAGTCGTTATTATAGATATATGTATATATCGTAATAGTGGGTGGACGTTGAGCTAGAAAACCCAAACGTATCCAATACCGTTTTTATTTTTTTTTCTCACTTTACCAAAAGTCTTTTCCCCATTAAATAAAGTTAGTACTTAATTGTAATACTATCTTCATATGATTGTATTCAGTATGTTTGTTGTGTTATGTAAACATCCATGTCGCGATTTATAGTCTACAAGTATTAATAATAATACGCTAGTTACATCTGGTGTTTGATCCTGTCACGACACTTAACGATTAATACATAATACCGATCGCGAATCGTTCGAACTTCAAGACCAACCCCTCGGACGAATAGACACGTACATTTATGGAAAAATAACATTTACCATCCAGGGACTCGTTTTGAATTTCAGTCGTTCGTTCACATTTTGTTCGAAAATGAAACGTCATCCGGAAATTAATATTTTTATACAATTAGAACCACAGATCCAACAGATATGATATAGGTACGGCTAAATCGTAATTTATCGTCATAAAATAAAATTAATTAAAATTTACGTTTTAAAGGTACATAATCTTTTATTATTGGTTTTGCATACACAAGTTACGTCATAAATAAATCAAAAATTTATTAAAAAAACGGACTATCATTTGTTCCAGTCACTCCAAAATTTTTTAGAAGGTAAAATCTCAAATGAGGAGGTGAAAAACCACCTCAATCAGCTTTTTGCCAACAAAGACCAAAAATGTTATGAGCGTGGAATTATGCTACTACTAGAAAGATGACAAAAGGTGCTGGACCACAACGGCCAATATACAGATCTGGAAATTTCATTTCAGGACATAAGAAAATAATGCGTGCAACAGCGACGCATATAGGAAGTAGATTAGATAAACAAAGAGCGATATAACTGTTTAACCACGTCAGACTGTCAAACTGTCAGTTCGACAGTTCGTGGGAAGAAGGTAGTTGGTTGGGCGAGTAGGGTCGGATCGCAAAAGGCGTGGTTAAACAGTTATATCGCTCTTTGTTTATCTAATCTACTTCCTATATGCGTCGCTGTTGCACGCATTATTTTCCTATGTCCTGAAATGAAATTTCCAGATTTGTATAATTTAAAAAAGTATTTGTTTATTATACGAAAACTGTCTTTCATTTCCAAAAAAAAAATAAATAAATAAATTACTTTCCGAAGGGTTTAAAGGTGAATAAACTGGTTCTAAATATGGTATCTCATTTTAAAAATGTATTTTATCCACAAAGGGCTGAAATAAACAATACAATTTTTTTTTATTAGAAAGTAAAGTAATTGTATTCCTAGAATAAAGTGACTCACTTTATTTTCTTTTGCAAATGATAGTTTTAAAATCATAGTTTTAACGTTTAAAAATCAAAATTTTCCTTTGAGTGATCAATTTTGACGTTTAAATGTCATTTTTCGCGGTTAAAGTGTCATTTTTTGACGTTTCAACGTCACTTTTTAGATTTAAAGTGTCACTTTTGACGTTTAAAGGTCATTTTTTAGATTTAAAGTATCATTTTTGACGTTTAAAGGTCAAAATTCCCTTTCGAATTATCATTTTTGACGTTTAAAGGTCAAAATTCTCTTTCAAATGATCAATCTTAACATTTAAATATCAAAATCTGTTTTGAAAATGTCAATTTTGACATTTAAACGTCATTTCTCATCTTTAAAGTGTCACTTTTGACGTTTAAACGTCACTTCTTAACTTTAAAGTATCATTTTTGCCGTTTAAAGGTCAAAATTCTCTTTCGAATTATCATTTTTGATGTTTAAAGGTCAAAATTCTCTTTCGAATTATCATTTTTGACGTTTAAAGGTCAAAATTCTCTTTCGAATTATCAATCTTGACATTTAAATATCAAAATCTGTTTTGAAAATGTCAATTTTGACATTTAAACGTCATTTCTCATCTTTAAAGTGTCACTTTTGACGTTTAAACGTCACTTCTTAACTTTAAATTATCATTTTTGCCGTTTAAAGGTCAAAATTCTCTTTCGAATTATCATTTTTGATGTTTAAAGGTCAAAATTCTCTTTCGAATTATCATTTTTGACGTTTAAAGGTCAAAATTCTCTTTCGAATTATCATTTTTGATGTTTAAAGGTCAAAATTCTCTTTCGAATTATCATTTTTGACGTTTAAAGGTCAAAATTCTCTTTCGAATTATCAATCTTGACATTTAAATATCAAAATCTGTTTTGAAAATGTCAATTTTGACATTTAAACGTCATTTCTCATCTTTAAAGTGACACTTTTGACGTTTAAACGTCACTTCTTAACTTTAAAGTATCATTTTTGCCGTTTAAAAGTCAATATTCTCTTTCGAATTATCATTTTTGATGTTTAAAGGTCAAAATTCTCTTTCTAATTATCATTTTTGACGTTTAAAGGTCAAAATTCTCTTTCGAATTATCAATTTTGACATTTAAATGTCTAATTTTTTTTGAAAAATGGTAATTTTGACGTTTAAATGTCATTTTTCGCGGTTAAAGTGTCACTTTTGACGTTTCAATGTCATTTTTTAGATTTTAAGTGTCACTTTTGAAGTTTAAATGTCATTTTTTAGATTTAAAGTATCATTTTTGACGATTAAAGGTCAAAATTCTCTTTCAAAATATGAAATATGTTGATCTTGACGTTTAAATGTCTAAATTCGCTTTGAAAATGTTAATTTTGACGTTGAAACGTTACTTTTTATTTTTTAAATGTCACTTTTCAACTTTAAAGTATTACTTTTGAAGTTTACAGATCAAAATTCTCTTTCGAAATGTCAATTTTGACGCTTAAATGTCTAAATCTGTTTTGAAAATGTTAATTTTGACATTTAAATGTCACTTTTCATCTTTAAAGTGTCACTTTTGACGTTTAAACGTCACTTTTGACATTTAAATGTCACTTTTTAAGTTTAAAGTATCATTTTTGACGTTTAAAGATCAAAATTCTAGTATTGTAATATACTACCATTTATAATCGCTTTTATAAACATTTCAATATGTAAATAACTTAAGTTTTGCACTTTATATGAATTTAAGTTATGCATAAATTACAAACTTCATGCAATGATTGAGATCTAGCTTTTGATTATGTTTTGTATGAAAAAATTGTTTACTTAAACTATTCCAATTTGAAAATGTTTGTTTTATTTTATTTTTAATATATGTATAATAACAATACACAGTTAAACACTTAAAAAAAACTAATAATGTATCAAATAAGTTACTTGTTATGACGTAACTGTGTGCTACATCCTGATAAATAAAAAGATAAATAAACTTCCTGTACAAAACCACTGAAATGATTAATAATAACATTAAAAAATAATAATATTTACATCGTCCGCTTTAGAAATGGCACTGTACACGTATTAAAATAATATTAATCAAATGCCGCCGCATTTCACGTGTGAAAAACGTAAAAACACAGATATGTACTGAAAAAATGAAAAATCGAAATTTGGCACCTCGTTTCGTCGTCATCCGAGTGTTGACGCGCGTCCGCTATCCGTTTCCAGCCGCCCCCCTCTCTCCATTATGTACACGCTACGCTATCGGGGCGGATCGGGGCGCGGCCCCGAAATATTGTACTCATGGTTATGGGAACGATGGGCGCACGCACCTCAACGATCAGACGCAGATCTCCATGTCGTCGATGTTAACACAGTCACTATTATTACCCAGCTTAAGCAGAGTCTTTTTAATTCTCAGCGCTGGTAGTCTTACGTGAGGATTTTGGTGCCAGCACTCTCTCATTAATTTACCCATTCCACATAAGACCTAATAGAAAAAATTATTGCACTCAAAAATAGTCGCATTTAAAAATTAAAAATTTAGAAAATAAAGTATTTTCAAAACACAACTTTTTATAATAATAACTTACTGGATCGCTAAACCATCTATTGGGTAGATTGGGTCGTTGTTGATCCACACAAACAACCTTTCGCATGTCTTCAAAGCTGGGATCGTTTGGAACTACATCAAAAAATGGTGGTTTGTACTCTTCAGCGATTCCATTGCTTAAAGTACACCGACACACTTCCCAGTAAACAAGACCTAGAGCGTAAATATCTACTCGCCTGAAGGCGTCAAAACAGTCCATTCGTATCCTAACATAAAAAGAAATTTATTAACTTAAGAAAAAAGTACTTTATTAGATAATTCTTACGTTTCATCTAATACTTCTGGACTCATGTACCTCTTGGTACCAACACGAGGATTCGATCCAACGTCCAAACTATCTGTAGCTTGCGTGTGGGTTACTGCTAAACCAAAATCGGCTATAACGCAAGTACCGTTGCTTTTTACGAGGATGTTTTTTGTTTTTATATCGCGATGGGCTATTGCTGGTTTTCCCTAAATACGCAATTTTATCATACAATATAATTTATCATACAATACAATTTATCATACAATTAATTACCATACTGTATATTAATTTGTTAACTTACTTGAGTGCCAAATATCTCTGAATGTAAATGCACAAGCCCGTTGGCAATAGAAATACAAATTCGAAGCATTTGCTGGTGAGTCAGATGCGTTCTATTTAGATGGTCGTACAGACTGCCTAACGCGTGATAATGTGTTATCAGCCACAGTTGTGTGCAGGAATTCCGTGATGTCATATCAGATCCAATATAACCCAAAATGCTTTCATGGCGCATAAGAACAGTACTAGAATAGAATTTGTAGATGAATGAAAAACTTTAGTAATTATAAGGCTTATTAATAACAAAATAAAGTATATTACTTATACAGTGGTACCTCAATATACAAGTGCCCTAATATACAAGTGTTTTGAGATACGAGCCTCCAAGCGAGGATATTTTGCTTTGAGATGAGAGCAAGGTTTGAGATACGAGGAATCGCACACTACACAATGCCCCTGCTTACCCACCAAATTTAAAAGATGATTTACTCGGAGAGTTCAAGTTTATAAAGGTTATCTACCTACCACCCAACACACCTCCTATCTTGAAGCCCATGGATCAGCAAGTGATTTCTAAGTTTAAGAAGATGTACACCAAGCACATTTTTTGGCGCTGTTTTGAGGTGACGAAGAACACAATCTTTACGCTTTGAGAGTTCTGGAAGGACCACTTTAACATCGTGATATGCTTAAGAATTATTGGTCAGGCCTGAATGTTACAACGATGACCTTAACCTCTGTATGGAAGAAGTTGTAGCCTAAGGCTATAGCTGAAAGGGCCTTCGAAGGATTGAAACCTGAAGCGTCAGTGGTAAAAGAGATTAATGAGTTGAAATTGAATGCATGATCCATTCTACCAGTTGTGTGAATAAATAAAATACAATATGTTTGGTGATGTACTTTTACTGGTTTTATTTTTTGTATTTTACTGACTAGTTTCTTAACATGTTAAGACATCATGCTAGTCCGACATTTTAAGATAATTTCGTCCTATAATTTTAACTTGTTAACATCGTAAAAAAAATTTTTAAATAGTTTATAATGACAACTTTACCGCTAAACATCTGTTCGTTTTTAAGTTCGTGAAAATAATTTTACTACTCTGATGATGGCGAATAGCCGAAACTAGTCAGTAAAATACAAAAAATAAAACCAGTAAAAGTACATCACCAAACACATTGTATTTTATTTAGTAAAAGAGATTGTTTCTCTGGGAATATCCATGGGTCTTAAGGTGGATGAGAGAGATGTGAATGAACTCGTTGAGGAACAGTCTCAGGAGCTGACAACCGAGGAGTTGCACGATCTACATTCGCAGCAGTATACCGTGGTTCAATGAAAAATTAGTTTTGAAGAAGAGCCAAAGAAGGAGAAGGTTATCTCTACAAGAGATATAAAGAAGATGTTGGGAATGTGGGAGAAAGTTGTAGAGTTCGTGGATAAAAATCACCTCGAAAAAGTTGCAACTGATCGTACATCAGAGTTGTTCAACGAACCTTGCCTAACTCATTTCTGCAATATCCTTAAAAGGAGGAAGAATCAAACCTCCTTGAACAGTTTTTTTTAAACAATCTACAGGTGAAAATGAGCAAAGCGTGACGAAAAAAGCGAAGATCAGTGACGAAAATTAAGCGCTTCTGTAAGCACTTCACTTTTTTATATACAGTGAACACTCTATATAAGCAACTCATTTGAACCAATCTCAATAAAAAAGTTTCTTATTGGGAAAAGTTGCTTATAGGGAAAAAAGGAGTATAAAAATGCTTACCACCTGGAAAATATTTTTACTTATTTCTTTTACTAACTAAACTGTGTAGAATAACGTTAGTTTTATTGGGCAAGCTTTTATAGACGAAACCAGTTTCCTCGCAAGTATATATTTGTTCAAGCAAAAACCCATTTTCAGCAATATAATGTTTAAACTTATTTTTAAATTAGATAGCTAGAATTAGTTAGCTCCACATTGCAAAATTCGTATACTGTAACGTTTTTCAAATTTTACCTGCTAACATCACCTGCTACAAATGTTTCAGGTCCATTATTTAATCTATTTGCTTTGAGTGCTTTTAATTTTATCATTTCATTTCGAACTAAATCATTTAACAGGTTGAGTGCCGAACACGAAAAGTTGTGTTAGTCCCTGATATCTGACTCGATGACTGACATGGCACTCAACGTATTAATATTCGCCATTCCTAGAACCAAGAAAACACTGTATCGTCGATTTTACTATATTTTATTGTCTTCATTCGCTTAATCTTACTTTGATATACATACGTTTTGGCCATACGCATATTCTTCTAAATTTTCTTTATTTTCTTTTACTCTACTTATTGTAGATTTAGCAACTTTACATTCGTAAGAAATGTCCTTTGTTTTCTTACCATTTTCAATGTTCTTTAAAATGGATAGTTTATCTTTTAACGAAATTGAACGTATTTTTTTCTTCTGATTCATATTTTATGATTAATATTAAAGCACAAAAATATTAATTAATTTAGTAATTAACAGAAACTAACAGAATTCAAGTAACTATTCTATTTGATAGAAATTCACTTCAATACTACTTCAATACGATATTCCAATAACAGATTTTTGTACAAGTTGAGATTCTGTTGTTGTGAACAGCTGATTTTGCTTCTACAGGGTGTTTAAAAAATACGTTCGAATATTTGGCCCACTTATAGATCTCATCAGTACAAACAAAAAAGTCAAAATAGACATAAGTCCAAAAATCAGCCGTTTCCTAATTACAGCCTGTTTTTCAAATTAAAATAATTTACACTCAGTAGGAGTGATTCGCGTATTTATGAAGTCATCCATAGAAATAACAAAACAAATTTTGTTCGTTTCTGTTAGTGTAGTTGCCACATATGTTGTAATTATTGTGTGTCCGTTATTGTCAGTGTTTATTGAAGTAGTTGTTGCTGTAACCCATTGTTGAAATTTTCGAATATGCCTTATACCAACGCAGAAATGGCAGACATGCATTTTATGTATGGCAAAGCCGATGGAAATGCTTGTGAGGCACGTCGCCTTTATGCCGAAGCATTCCCAAACCGGGTGAAACTTCCGTGTGACAAACTTTTTACAAATTTACATCAACGTTTATCCGAAGTTGGATCGTTTAAATCAAGGAACGGTGATGGTGGTCGGCCTAGATCAGTTTGTACTCCAGACGCAGAACTTAACATTTTAAGACGAATTGAAGAAAATCCTGGTACTAGTACTAGAAGACTCTCTACTGAAACAAATATTAATTTTTCCCTAATTTGGAGAATTTTACGGGAGCAGCAATTGCACCCATACCATATTCAAAGGGTACAGGCTCTAGCTGTGCCTGATTATGCCACACGACTGGTGTTTTGTCGAAGCATGTTGACAAAAGTCGCGGAGAACCCAAATTTTGTTACGAAAATTTTATTTACAGACGAAGCTGGTTTCACGAGAAATGGCATTTTTAATTTTCATAATAGCCATGTTTGGGCCGACGAAAATCCGCATGCCGTTGTTGATTTGCAATCAACGTTTGGCTTGGTGTGTTAGGAGACCATCTGATAGGACCTTGTTTCCTGCCTAACCGTTTGACTAGTCAATTGTACCTTGACTTTTTGCGGAATACATTACCACTGCTGTTAGAAGATGTGCCCCTCAACCACAGAATTAATATGTGGTTGATGCACGATGGAGCTCCTGCGCATTACGGAGTCTTGGTCAGAAATTATCTAAACGAAAATTACAATGGCAGGTGGATAGGGCGAGGAGGTCCAATTGCATGGCCCCCTAGATCTCCCGACCTCACTCCACTCGATTTTTGCATTTGGGGGTATTTAAAGACATTAGTTTATTCAAGTCCTGTGAATAATTTAGATGAGTTGCGAGAACGAATTGAACATGCCTGCCAGACTGTTCGTATAAATCCGGGACTCTTTGAGAGAGTGCGGCGTTCACTTTTACGGAGATGTGAAATGTGTATACAAATGGAAGGAGGACATTTTGAACATCTTCTTTAAGAATCATTAATTTGTAATAATTAAAATGTATTTATACTGATATTTGAGTGTAAATTATTTTAATTTGAAAAACAGGCTGTAATTAGGAAACGGCTGATTTTTGGACTTATGTTTATTTTGACTTTTGTGTTTGTACTGATGAGATCTATAAGTGGGCCAAATATTCGAACGTATTTTTTAAACACCCTGTATATTGGCCCCAACTTAAGTTAAATATTTAGCTTAAAAAAATAAGTTGCTTATACAGATCAGGTGAACTAAGGAAAGTTGTTTGTATAGATGTTGCTTATAAAGAATGTTGCTTATAGAGAAGTTGCTTATATAGAGCATTCACTGTATTATGTTTTTATAGAATATGTATCTATTATTTAAAAATAAATGTTTCTTCTTGCAAATACATTTTTCTTATTAAAAAACACTTAACAAAAACAACTGAGGTGGTGTTTATGAGGAAAGTTAGAAACGAATTAAACTCGTACGTCGAGGTACCACTGTATTATGTTAACGAAAAATAACTATTGATTAAAGTAATTGCTAATCGTGGTCAGTAATCGAATAATTCAAAATTTAATCATTAAATAAATGGCGGCTTCAGAATAATAGAAGAAATTATAACTGGGAGAATCTGATATTTTTCTGTCATCATTTCGGTTATTACAAGTTAAAACACAATCTCTCTATTCCAAAAATAATCAGATTCTGCACAATTTTTATTCCTATCTAACTAATTTACCTATAAATTTCTGTTTCACGATTCCAACTGGCTTCATCCCTGGAAAAAAATATCTTCACAGCAATACTCTCTCCTTGCCAAATTCCTCGCCACACTTCTCCATATCTTCCCTTCCCGATACACTCAACCAGCGAAATATGTTTAGCCAAAGTCCTCTGAATTAATAACGGCAGCCCCGATCCACTACCAGACGTTAACGAATGTTGTAAGTACTCCCTGAGGGTGCTGTCACCAGCCGCGGTGGCCCGCAAGAGATCGTCCCCGCTATAATAAGTCTCCAGATCGCATTTCGTCTGGTTTCTAAGCCGCTGTTTGTGCAGGCGGCGCATAAGGTATAGGAAGACAAGACCCAACACAGACATAATCAGTATTGGGCCAAGAATCGCGCCTGCCAGCTTTAATATGTAAAACGATTTCGAATAGACGCTAAGCTCATCCGAAATCGGTGGCATACTCGGAAAGTCGCCTTCATTGCAAAGGTCACCTTCACAGCAAATTACGTGGTATTGGCCTGATGCATGCCGTTTGTGTTGTCCGATTATCGATGATGTTCGACATATCATTGGTAATTGATCCGCACGATTTGTACATCCTCTAGATACACTTTCTTCACCTAAATAAACAATGTTTTAAATATGTACTAATTGTAAATGAATAATAATGTATTATTTTCGCTTTTTATATGATAATGAACAGTTTAACCACTTGCGGTGGCAAGAAATTTACAGCTGAGCATGCCAGGTGGGTTATTTTTCTGACGGTGTGCATAACACCATTGCGCTGGCGTTCCGGTAACAAAAGTATCTCAACGTACAGTGTACGTCGAGCCACCGCAAGTGGTTAACACACCAAGTTAAAAAGAAAAACTGATTTAACCACTTTGGTACGTCGCCTACCGGTCATGAAATGTTACCCACAGCCGGCATTCAACATCCGTACGCTGCCTCGTTCATCGACAGATCTGTGATGACATAGATTCCTGGCTGTCGACTATAATCGACGCTCGGCTGTGTGGAGTCATGCCACGGCCATCGACTATAGTTGATGCTATGTGGGCTCATCTGCGGCCGTCAACTATAGTCAACTCTTGGCTATGTGGGATCATCTATGGCCATCGTCTATAGTCAACGCTTGTACCAAAGTAGTTACAATCTTTATATCTTAATATAATTTTTGATACTACATAAACAATAATAAGTTAAGAGAATAAACCAACCATTTCTAAAACTAACCTGAATGTTCTCTAAGTCTAGATTTCCAACATTGTATAGCATCATAACAAATAGTCTCGTGTTCACAATTTGGTGGTTCACAAGAATAGCACTTGTACCGCATATGCCGTATTGAATCGGTCAGCTGTAGGGAGTTGTGCCTAAGGCCGTGCTTGGAGCTGTAAGGGGGCGGTTCGCCGGCTTCGTGTTCATCGTAAATCTCCCGGTTATCTAACTGTTCGGGCAGGATTTGGTACAGAGATTCGCCTGAAAACATAGTTAAAATTTTTTTGAGGTTAGAACATAGTAGTACCAACGACGTAAACGGCTGCGTTACGAGAAGCAACTTAAAATAAACGATTGAGGCTATTAATTAACTTACTTGTGCATATGTTCGCTATGAGGATAATTGATAAACAGTTTACAAAAGTCCGGACAGCCATGTTTATTATTAACTCAACTAAGTACCGCGGGTGTCAACACAAATACTTAATAATTTAATAATATTAAAATATAATATAATAATCATACGCATATAATTTACAATTACATAAAATAATTTATTTTAATTTATTTTTCTTATAAATAATTTTGATTAAATAAATTTTTAATAAGTATAAAAATTTACTTTGGCTCAAAATAATACTTTGACACATTTGTACTAAAATCCAAAAGTACTAATAACATTTTAAATTAATTTTATGTTAATTTATAATTTAAAATTATTAATTAATGCTATTAAAATTCAACAAACTAAAATCAATAACTTTAATTAATATACCCAATGAATAATAAAATAATTGTATGAAAATTATAATAGCTTTATATTTGTATTTGTACTAAACTTCAAAAGAACAAATAACATTTTTAGTTTTATATTAATTTCTAAAATAAAATAACACATTATTAAAATTAAACAACTAAAATTATTCATTTTAATTATAAAAGGTACATTTAAATTGTTTTTAAAAACTTTTGGATCATTTGATTTTTGAACCTTAAAACTTTTGATGGGTAATACGTGGTTGTTGACACAAGATTCCTAAAAGTATCCGCTTTTGGACGATGAAGTAGCATTTCTCAACTCAGGTGTGTTTTTCACTTACAATTAGTTAAAATACGTAAAATCCGTTAAACCTTAATTTATTACAACCGTAATTAATAAAATTGTCACGAGTATCTGGGAAATTTCATTCACGCCCAATCATCATTTCTATTTTTAATTCATCATCTATAAATCTTGTATTTACGCCGTTTTTGTTTCAGAACGTGACTTGCCCATTTGATCTCGTAGAAAAATGGGTGCGAAATTGGTGTTTTCGGGCACCTTGTCTAAAACAGATCCTCAGGAAAAACCTGTTCTGATCATTGGACAAGTAAAGCATTTGCAACAACTCCGATACAGCGACGTTAAAGCTAAACTTGAACCAAGGGTCTCCGAAGAGGTACACCATTAAAAACATCTATTCTTAAATTTATTTTTAACAATTTTTAATCAATTTTTAACAATATTTTTATAGGTGTATAAGATTGCCATATCTAGTTTACAACCTTCTCCTACTGACACCTGTTCTTTGTACTTAAACTTGGCTACCGTAGCAGCTTTACCGGTTAAGTGCAGTCGTCATAATACACCTTCAAGATCTCATGCTATAACAAGACTGATTCATAATTGTAGTGTTGGAGTAGATGAGAGTATTGTGGTAAGAAAATTTTTTAATTGAATAAAAGTATTATTTTGTTTGTTTTTTTTTTAATTATTATTAATTTTTTGGCCGATTTAGTGCTCAACCAACGGTCAGCGCTGACGTCGATTGCGCATAGCTATATCAATATATTTATATGTAGCTGTTCAGTACTGCAGTGATGAACTCTACGCGTGCATGGCTACGCGGTGTATATGAAAACTGTCGGTCATAGAAAAAATAATATACTGTTGTTGGTTGAACGCGTCCGCCTGACATATGTCAGTCAACTGACAGACTGTTGGATTATATTATAGCGTTCAGTGTTTGGCAGATACGTCAGTGCGTGTACAGTCATTTTAAAAACAACAAAATCAGCATTGACACAGAACAATAAAATACCCAAGTGGTATACAATTTGTTAACGCGTGCATTTTTCGTGAGACTGTACAAACTGACGGTCAGTGTGTTTTGTCGGGTCTGTCAATCAGATGAGCACTGAACAACACAAACCGACCGACGGTCAGTGTGTTTCGTCAGTACTGATGGTCAGTACTGACCATCGGTTGAGCACTAAAACCAGCCTTTAACTATTAATTTTTTGTTGGGTTTAGATCCTTTGTGAAAGAAATGATGTCTACGCCAGTGCGTGTGCCGTTGCTCGAGCTTTTCCTTTGTACAGCAAGAAAACATCTGCTGGTTATGCAGATGTTGTTACAGTTACTGTGGAATTTGTAATAATGCCTAACAAAGAAATGGGTGTGTTATTATTCTGTTAACTATTTAGAATAACAATGAATTTATAAATATTTTGAGATTTTAAATGATCTAAATTAATTTTAAGGTTGCTTTGCGGACAGTAAAACATTAAATCTCTATAGTATACTTGTTATGTACTGTTCCACTTATCAAAAAATTTTAAATCTGATTAAAATTCATTTCTTAGATGTCTTATAATGATATTTAACCTTTCAAGCATGTGATTTAAATCGGGCAGGGGTTGGCAACCTTTTTTGGACAGTGAGCCATTTACAAAATAAAATTTTTTGTACTGGTCGCACATTCAAATGTAATTTAAATAGTGCTTCTATATCATATACAAGTATAAATATTATTAAAAATAAGTATAGAAAAAATTTATTTTTTATTGGCATGCTATAATAACAATAATACCAGAAAACAAAACTTTTACATTTCTTGAAAGGGAAATAATACAAAATATTCAGGAAAATAGTTTATCTTTCATTTTATTCATTCATTAAAATTCAATGCGCTTTCTGTTCTGGAATATTGTTTGATAATTCATTTACGGGGATTCACCACTGAAAATAGTGAAAAATCATTAAATTAAAAAAAAAAAATTTTTTGTCTTATTTTGTCATTTGGAGCCTACTGAATAAGAGTACTGCAGTTTTCCGAAAGTTTTAATTTCGACACATTTTCAGACAAAAAGTGATATATCTTGAAAACCAATTTAGATAGAGAGTTCATATTTTCACCACATATTCAGTAGATCTTTTACTAAATATTTAGGTAGAATTAGAATTTTATAATTATAATTTATATAATTATATATAAATATATGTATGTTTTTTGAAAAGAAGTAAAAAATTGTCTATGATTTTTTGAAAACCACTAAAGCTACCTAAATATTTAAAATATATCATTATCTTCAAAATAAGACCAGGATCAGTGCAATATGTTGAAAAGTTTTTTAGATATATCACTTTGAAATATGGTCTGAAAAACGTGGAAAAAATTTCATTTTTATTAGCTGTAGCCTGTAGGTGACAACTTTTTGGCCATTTCATATTTTTGTATTTTTTATAACCTACTACACATTAAAAAAAATAGTTAGGCCATTTTTATTGTGTATTTAAAAAAAAGAATTTTTTCAGTGGTGAATCCCCTTAAGTCCAGTTCTGTTTGGGATACCTCAACAAGTTTTGTAACTTCTCATCTGTCAACCTCGTTCTATATTTTGATTTTATGAAATTCATTCTTGAAAATGTTTGTTCGCATAAATAAGTACTTGAAAAAATATAAATCATTTATTTTGCAAAAATTTTTAAATTAGGAAATTTATTTTCTGACAAATTTGAATTAAATGCTATTAAATTATTTTCATCTAAATTTTTTTTTAATGCAGGGTATTTCATGAAGTTCTCCCGGCACTAATGGAGCATGTTGCTTAGGTGATTTGTAATAAAAAAACAGATTCACTTCACTTCTTTAGTTATATGAATTTGAAAGTAATATTTAAAAATTATGGCGTTGCGGCCCAGCGCGGGGCTCAAAGAGTAAGTGCACTATGACTGCATTAATAAAATAAAGTACTTATTTAGGTTACCGTCAGGTTTAGCCAAAAAAAAAAAAAAAAATAATAATAAAAACATTAGCAAAACGCAAGAAGTAATTGCGATAATGCTACTTTTTATTATAATTTGAAGTCTCACGTGTATCTACTTTTTCTTAATATACTAAACCATCCAACCCCATAAATGATAATCCAGAGGATTGAGATCTGGCTGACCAAACGTGCAATCCATCATAAACTTCAAATAATTTTAGATTAAACTGCAAGTTTGTCAAATTTGATAGTAAGATAAATAAGTACTTCGCTTTACTAATGCAGTCATAGTTTACTTGCCCCTTAAGTCTCGCGCAAGACCGTAATGCCATAATTTTTAAATATTATTTTCAAATTCATATAACTCAATAAGTGAAGGGAAACAGATACATGTTCATATGAACTTTTTTATTATAAATCACCTAAACAACATGCTCCATTAGTGCCGGGAGAACTTCATTGTTCTGTGCATTGTTAGATTGCAAATCAATTAACTCCAACTGTAAGTTGTCTGCTGCTTTTACAACATCGAATTTTAAAGGATTTTTAAATATTAATGTGTGCATTTATTTTGCATAAAAATCTTGAAACCAATAATGAAAATTTTCATCTAGTACTTTTAGTGACTCAATAAAAATTTTCTAAGGACACAGTTTATCGTTTTGGTTTAAAAACGATTGCAAAGTAGTAAAATAACAATAATTTTTCTTTTCAAGTTGAGAAATAAACAACTTTATTTTAAGCTGGAAAGTTTTGATTTCTGTAAATAGCTTGTTGATTAACTTTCCTTTGCCTTGTAATGCAATGTTTAATTTATTGAAGTTGTAATGTCCACAAGAAAGGCTAACTCGCTTATCTAGTTAAAATTTTACTATTCTGATATATTATTTCCTTTTTCCATCAAAAACATTTCAATCTAGACTATCAACTCATAGCAACATAAAAATAATAGCAACATACAGTAGCAAACTGGGAAAATGAAAGAATGTTACACTTGCTAAAGCAGCAGAACTATTTGCTGGGGAGTAAGGATTAAACATGCGCCGTAAAATAGGTTTCCTACTATGCTTTTGGTAGCGCGTATTTTTGCCACCGGCCACATTTCGAAACGCTCTAAGTTTGTTGATTTTTCCTAAAATTATATTGGTGTTTTGGTGGGTCGCGCAAAAAGTTACAAAAGGCCGCATGCGGACCCCAAGTTGCCAACCCCTGAAATAGGGTATAAATTAAAATAAGTTATATGACCTTAACAAAATCCATTTTGATA
This sequence comes from Digitonthophagus gazella, assembly GCA_036711955.1. NCBI lineage: Eukaryota > Metazoa > Arthropoda > Insecta > Coleoptera > Scarabaeidae > Digitonthophagus > Digitonthophagus gazella. The sequence continues at coordinate 36,852,363 of JASCIT010000005.1, read as the reverse complement.
TCTGTGCGGATTGCATAAAATTTTCTTAATAAAATCGTTCAATTTCAGAAAATTCGGAGTTTCCTGAACTTACTCCTGAAGAATTACAAGTTTTAGAGGAAGCCGCTTTTGGTGTTCGATTGGCAGCGAGAATTGTTGATGCTCCGTGCGGTGAAATGAACGTTGATGGATTTCTGGAGGTAATATTTATATTATACAGGGTCTTTCATAACTATTACAAGACACAAAGAAAATAAAGTAACTTTTTCTAATACAATTCTTGGTAATGTAGGAAATTTCCATCATCGGAAAGGGCTTAAACATAACCCCAACAATTATTCGCGGAGAAGAACTTCGTGAAAAAGGTTTTGGCGGAATTTACGGCGTAGGAAAAGCAGCAACATCCCCTCCGGCTTTAGCAGTTCTCAGTTACACTCCACCAGGAGCTACCGTAACAGTCGCTTGGGTGGGAAAAGGTATCGTTTACGATACCGGTGGCCTAAGCATTAAAGGAAAGGTATAAAACTTTCAACAAATCTCTTAACAATCTATAACGTCAATGTACACCTAATTAACACGTTGATTATGCATTTTATAATACCATGAGATACATAAGAATATCATATGATTTTCTCATATGATTCTTAAGTGATCTTTAATTTTTGAGAAGAAAAAAGAAAAATTTTTTTTTCACAATGTCGCCACTCCACATATTAAAAACTGATGATAATTTATACACTAATAAGTTAATTTATAGTATTAATTTACAATTTATTATATTATTTATTATGTGATATAATATAGACTGCAATGCCAGGGATGAAACGTGATTGTGGTGGTGCAGCAGGTATTTTAGGTGCTTTCCACGCAGCTGTGAAAGCGAACTTTGCTCAAAATCTTCATGCAGTCTTTTGCTTGGCAGAAAACTCAGTGGGTCCTCAAGCTACAAGGTTAGAAAATTCACTCGCATTACGATCGCATTTCTTACAAATTTGTAACATTTATCTTTCTTTTTACAAGGCCTGATGATATCCATAAGTTATACTCTGGTCGTACTGTTGAGATTAATAATACAGACGCTGAAGGTCGTTTAGTTTTGGCCGATGGCGTCGTGTATGCGCAACGTGACTTAAAAGCAAACGTAATACTGGACATGGCTACCTTAACAGGGGCTCAGGGTGTTGCTACAGGAAAATACCATGCGGCTATTCTTACTAACTGTGGCGATTGGGAGGATTATGCAATGCATGCTGGACAAGCGTCAGGAGATTTGGTATTTCCAATTCCTTATTGTCCGGAATTACACTTTTCCGAGTTTGCTTCTGCGGTTGCTGATATGAAAAATTCAGTGGCCGATAGAAATAACGCCCAGTCTTCATGTGCTGGGTTGTTTATTGCCGCTCATTTAGGATTTGATTATTCTGGAGTTTGGGTTCATGTAGACATGGCTGCACCTGTTCATTGTGTAAGTTTATTATTATAAAAGGTAGAATTATTTAGAGGTATTAATTTATTTTAGGGTGAACGTGCAACTGGTTATGGTGTGGCTTTATTAACTACACTTTTTGGAAGATACAGTAAACAGGCATTGTTGAACGCCATTGGGCCGGATTTAGACGTTCAGATTGAAAATGCTACTAAGAAACTGAAGAAATACTGATTTTTTTAAATGAAAAAAGATGTTCAATATATCATTAGTTTTAAGTATGGCAAAAAAAAAGAACAACATACAAAACAAAATCATTTATTAATTTAAGGTATGTATATCTGAAGGATTATAGTTTTTCATTGTTAAATACAAAAAAATATAACAAGAAATATATTTGATTACAAAATATTTACTCCTGTACTTGTGCGCAATAAAAACCGATTTAAAGGATAATTTCGTTCTTAAAACTACGACTAAGCTCCTTGTTTGGCAAGACAATCGAGTTTAACAAGATTGTTTCTGGTTTCACACTAACATAACATCCTAAAAATAACCACAAATGCAATTAATAAGACATTTTTTTCTGTATAATTCATGTACAAACCAAGAATTGTTATTGATGGATTTAATCTTCCATCATTATTAAATAAAACCGGATTTTCCATCTTTGCAAATGGTTTATTTGGATCCGGATCCGATGGAGTGCCTTCCACTCTCGCCCATTTTCCCACCTTGGAATTCCTTCCGATGATACTGTGTAGGATTAAACTGTGATCTTCTATGTGAGCGTTCGCTAAAATTATACTTTCGCGAACTCTAACTCCCGGACCAATAACTACATCTGGGCCTATACTTACATTAGGACCCAACTAAAAAAATTAATATATTATTTTTAAATTGTTTTAAAATAAAATTCTTTTAAAAGGTGATCAGTAAGGATCCCTTTTTTTCATCGAAAGTATTATTTATTTTTATCAGTGAAGATCTTAGTTTGATAAATTCATTAAAGTGGTAAAATGTTCAAACATTTATCAGTTCTGAACATTAACTGAACTATTGTCAATAGATAATTGAAGAGTTGTAATTCTAATTATCGTTTAATTTGAATATAACATCACTTACAACTGCTGTGGGATGAACAGTAGCTGTTGGATGAATATAAACATCTGGAGTGATGTGACACTTCGGAGATTGATCACCAGCAGCATTTAAATGAGCTAATCTCTCAGGATGTTTCTTTCTGTAAAGCTGAAGGTAGTGACGGTTTGCATAAATAGCAGAACCTGCTGTTTTTAACTGTGACCACCATCTTGTAACCTAAGGAAATAAGTAAATAGTGTTTTACTTAGGCTGATTTTATTAAGCTACCCTATGGTGTAAACGTGCAGTTTCGGGCAACATTTAAAGGATAATGTAATTCAGTGTAATTTGGTGTACTTTAATTCAGGTATGAAATGTGATCCAACGAACGCATATATAACCAAAATTTAATAATACACTGAACTGCTTAGTGCAAACAGTGCACCCCTAATGAACAAAGCTGTATATGGCTGGATTTAGTGCTCAACGGAGGATCTGTACTGATGTCAATACTGACAAACTGTTTTCACTGTCTGTTAATTGACTGTTGTCAGTACTGATGAAGCGCACTCACTGTCGCACATAGGGGTATTCGTTTCAAAAAGTTGGTCAATATTATTTATTTACTCTAATCGATGTATTTTCGTTCCATTTGGCCGAAAAACTTTATAAATGAACATTAAAATAAATATACGACGAAATAAGGAAAATAATTTATCATAAAAGAAAATAATATAAGATCGGTTTTATAGCTAGAGCCTGCCTTAAATCGTCAAGTTATAAGCAAGAAGTTCTAACCCATTTATGCAAATCATATTAAATTTAGTAGTTCCGAAATTTCATGAAACCAAAACGCATTTTAAATATTTTTTTATAGATATAAATTCCCTAAAAAACGAAAGTTAATGAAGAATGTATAATGTTATTTGTTTCAAACTTTAGAAAATAATTATTTATTAAAGCTTTTTTCTTAAGTATTAAGGCGTTATACTACCCAGCAAAATATTTTTTTTTATTGGCTTAACACGTTCACGTCGGAACCGATTTTCATACTGCGCTTCATCTGGCGGCAAAAAATATAATCCTATATTATGCGTACCACCGGTGGTATGCGCCGTCCGATGAAACAGTTTAGTGCGGGCCACCGGTGGTACGTGCCGGCGTGAATGTGTTAAATGATGCTTATAGTACCTAAGAATCATATCCAAAAACTATTTTAAATGATAAGCGACTGCAAATATTTTTTTAGCTTATTTTCGTAAGTGTCTGAGCACCGTAGAACGTTTGATACAACACCGCCGCGCCGCTTTATTAAAACTTTGAACGGTTTTTTCTCGAAACTATGTTTTTCACACTTGCGTTGTCTGGAACTCAGTCAATTTTCATAAGATTTACTCAATATTTTAACTGTATCTTCACAGATAGATTATCTATCGAAGTACATAGGGATTTTTAGATTGATAAAAAATTACATTTGCTATCAACAATTTATTGAAAATTTTTTGCCAAAAAGCGAAAAAAAAAACTTAAAATTGGTGCCAATTTGTGAAATGTTAAAAAAAATATAAAACCCTGTGTACTTCCAAAGAAAAACTAATATAGTAAAAGAAAAAAAAAGTTACTTTTTGCTCTAGGTGGCAAATGAATGCTGAAACTGACTACGCAGCTTTCCTCTTAAATTAAAAAACATACTTTCAAATAATACCGTGCCACAACGCCATTTTATATCGAAAATTAAAACAAAATATATTTTTATATAGCTTAATACATGCGCAATAAATGTTCGAAATTGCATTTTATGACATTCATTAGTATAAATCAAAAAAAAATCATTTTTCCAGTTTGCTTGGGTAGTATAACGCCTTAAATAATAGAGGTATTGACATGGAAAAGCATGTAAGTTCGAAAAATCCAATCTTACAAGAAAAGCAAAGAAGAATCTGATTACCCTTTGTGACTTACATTCCTTAACATATTGATACCGCAATTAGGGAAGAAGATTAATTGAATTGGATTAATCTGAAGATTCATCGAATTCCTCTTCATCTGGGATTTTTTTCCGCATTTCAAGTTATTTACAATTATGATATCTCTTGAACAATTTAGCAAATAAAATTGTACATACTGCTTATTTAAAAAAATCCTACATCCGCTATAACCGGAAGTCTTAATAATATGGTACCGCTCTATAAAATTTGAAACATGTCTGTTTCCAGAACATCCCTCCAATGTTTATTTTGAAAATCGTAATTAAAAATGGTTAACTCTATTTACATTTTTGGCAGTTGGTTTTTAAAAATATGTAAAAGTTTAATACCAACATAGATGTGCAAGAAATCACTCGCAGGAAAGGTCCGGAAATACACTAAAAGAGATTTTTAACACAGATAAAGCAGAAAAAGGAAATATAGATTCGATACTTGCCAAAAAATAAAACAAATAGAACTACAGTGAAACAACTTCAAAAACATTTAGCTTTCTTTGTAAATAGCACGTTCTGCAACATGGTTAGAAAATTACTGATAATATGGCACAGAATGACCCTTGTTAAAACTAACACCGATCTACTAGTTTCTAGATCTTTTACTTCACGCTAGGTAATAGCAGATTTTCAAACTTTTAAGTTTTTATTTTCGATTTTTGACCAAATTTTTGAATTAAATACTTCTGTGTGTGTCGGTTAGTTGACTGTTGTTTAGTGCTCGGTTGATTGACAGATGGAACCAAACTTCTACATTCTCAAGAAAATTTTGACGTTCTCTGACATATCAAACCTTAAGCTAAGCTTTTAATATATGTCGAATGCCCGTCGATGGAGGAGACCGCTTCAGATGAGAAGACCGACGTCAGGGAAGGGTCTGGAAGGAGCGAGGCAGTTGACGACGAACCGCAGAAGGTTGAAAACGAGTCGCAGAGAACAACAGACAAAGCGAAGGGAATTGAAGACGAACCGCAGAGGATGAAAGACGAGTCTCAGAGAACGGAAGACGAAGCAAAGTTAGTTGAAAAGGAACCGCTGTGGAACGAAGGGCGAAAGACGCGTTTCCGCGGAGTGAAGCGAGTGAAAGTTAGATTTTAGTCGACAAGGCGTGTCTTTGTATTTGATATTTTTATTATTAAACATCATTAAGAGAAAACCTCATTGCGGTTTATTCAAATCCCACATGTATGTACAGTCTTCTCAAATAAAATGAACATTGATACAGAACAGCTAATAAAGGAAGTCTGCTTGCATACAGAATTATAGAACTTGTCCCATAATTTGTATAAAGACAGTGATGCATGATTAAAAACTTGGCCTTTGTCTACGCCTTTTATTTTGAATAACCAAATGTACACAAATGTACATTTCTTTAGTACTGACATCAGTACAGATCGTCGGTTGAGCACTAAATCGAGCCTTAATTGTTCGCAAGTGTGATAAAAAATACCAAACACCAAAAATATTTCTTAAAACTTACTTGATAAGTAAATATTTTTCCTGTTCCCGCTAAGGGAGCAAGAATTTCTTGTTCAAGTTGCATATAACCGGCTTTATTCCCATTACCATTCCTATAAAAAATCAATAAGAATTTACAAACCCCTCAAAAAATATTACTTAAATAACCTATAATATTCTTGTTGTTTAACATTAAAAGCCTCTCCGATAGCTTGAAAAATATCCATAGAAAATACATAAATGCCACAGCTAATTAAAGTGGTTACATAAGAACTTGGTTTTTCAACATAATGTGTAACTTCTTGAGTATTTTTATCAGTAACTAAACATCCATAGTTTAAAGACTGTTGTCTTGTAGCTTCGGTACTCATTATCGTTACCTAAAATTATCAACTAAACATTTTCCAAATGACACAAAAATGAAAAACAATTTACCAAAGCATTTTCTCCTTTACTCTTATGAAACTCATACAGATCATCAAGAGGAAAATCAGCACAAACATCTCCATTCATAACAAAGAAAGCATCTGGATTTCCAAAACGAATTTGGTCTCGAAAATGATATAAACTTCCTGCTGTGCCCAAAGCCGTAAATTCTTGAAGATATCTACCAAACAAAAACGTAAGAATACGTGTCAAATCTAAATAGAGTTTAATTACCGAATATTAACGCTATAATAATGCTGAACGTCGTTTATAAAAGGTTCTATTTGACTGGGCGGATAAAACCCAATAAGCAAAATCTCTTTTAAATCCTTCAGGGCTAAGCAAGCTTCAATATGGTGTTGGATTACGGGAAGACCGGCTACTGGAAACAGGGGTTTTGGGATGTCCAAAGACAAGGGCCTGAATCTAGTCCCTAAAATAATCATTTAAAGAGGATATATTTTTAGGTTAAGTTTTTAAAACTTACCTTTTTGCGGCCCCCCTATTAGAATAACGGCTTTGAGCATGTTGAAATTGTTGCGATAACTAAAATTGTACTTAAATAATTTGCTTACGCGAAGAAATACGTATTTTTTTAATCAATTTCGACACGTAATTCAAATACTTTTTGTTAGTGCTGCCATCTTTGTGTACATATTTAATAATTTGACGTTTGATAATTAATTCAAGGTTAAAGAAAGAGTACTTATTTTTGTTAAATTTTAACTTTAAAAAATCGTAGGAAATTTATTTATGGAAATTAAGAGATGATTTTTACTCAAAATAAAACTTAAAATATTCTATTTTGATTTTAAAAAGACAAATTTGTTCTAATTATTACCAAAAAAATTAAAAAAATTTTCAAAGTTGAAGAAAATTGTTGACACAACCTAATTTTTTTAAAAATGTTATCAAGTTTAAAAAATCACCTAGACTTTATTTTTGAAGATTAAGAAATGATTTTTATTTTAAATGAAACTTAAAATATTCTATTTTGATTTTAGAAAGTCAAATTTGTTCTAATTGTTACCAAAAAAATTAAAAAAAATTCCATAGTTGGTGATAATTTTTGACAGTTAAATAACCTAATTTTTTAAAAAATTTGATCAAGTTTAAAAAATCGCCCAGACTTTATTTTTAAAGATTAAGAAATGATTTTTATTTTAAATGAAACTTAAAATATTCTATTTTGATTCAATATTCAATATTTTGACAGTTAACTAACTTTAAAAAAATTAACCAACTTTAAAAAATCATCCAGACTTTATTTTTAAAGATTAAGAAATGGTTTTTGTTTTAAATGAAACTTAAAATATTCTATTTTGATTTAAAAAAGTCAAATTTGTTCTAATTATTACCAAAAAAATTAAAAAAAATTTTAAAGTTTGTGAAAATTTTTAAAATTTGGTGATAATTTTTGACAGTTAACTAACCTAATTTATTTTTAAATTTGATCAAGTTTAAAAAATCGCCCAGACTTTATTTTTAAAGATTAAGAAATGGTTTTTGTTTTAAATTGAACCTAAAAGATTCTATTTTGATTTAAAAAAGTCAAATTTGTTCTAATTATTACCAAAAAAATTAAAAAAAATTTTAAAGTTGGTGAAAATTTTAGACAGTTAACTAACCTATTTTTTTTTTAATTTGATCAAGTTTAAAAAATCGCCCAGACTTTATTTTTGAAGATTAAGAAATGATTTTTCTTTTAAATTGAATCTAAAAGATTCTATTTTGATTTAAAAAAGACAAATTGATTCTAATTAGTGCCAAAAAAATTAAAAAATTTTTCAAAGTTGGTGAAAATTTTTGACAGTTAACTAACCTAACTTTTTAAAAAATTTGATCAAGTTTAAAAAATCACCCAGACTTTATTTTTAAAGATTAAGAAATGGTTCTTGTTTTAAATTGAACCTAAAAGATTCTATTTTGATTTAAAAAAGACACATTTGTTCTAATTATTACCAAAAAAATTAAAAAAAATTTCAAAGCTGGTGAAAATTTTTGACAGTTAACTAACCTAATTTTTAAAAAATTTGATCAACTTTAGAAAATCGCCCAGACTTTATTTTTAAAGATTAAGAAATGATTTTTGTTTTAAATGAAACTTAAAATATTCTATTTTGATTTAAAAAAGACAAATTTGTTCTAATTATTACCAAAAAGTTTAAAAAAATTTTCAAAGTTGGTGAAAATTTTTGACAGGTTTTTAACCAAACTTTTTCAAAAAATAAACCAACTTTAAAAAATTGCCCAGATTTTATTTTTAAAGATTAAAGATTTTGATTTGATCTTTTTTCTAAATAAGACTTTATTCCGTGTCTGATATGTAACCAAGGTAACATAAACAAATGGATTTTCTGATATTCAATAAAAGAAAAAATGTCAAAGATAAAAAAGGATTTTGATGATCAAACCCTTTTTAAATCCTTACAAAAGTCTAAAGATTTTGATTTGATCTTTTTTCTAAATAAAACTTATTTCATGTCTCATATGTAACCAAGGTAACAAACAAATTGATTTTCTGATATTCAATAAAACAAAAAATGTCAAAGATAAAAAAGGATTTTGATGATCAAACCCTTTTTAAATCCTTACAAAAGTCTATAGAAGAAGATAGATTGTATTGGATAAGAAATGACGCAAAAATTCGTGCTTCATATACCTCTAAAAATTACGATGAATTTAAGGAGACCGTAGCAGCAGCTCATTTATGTCCGTTGAGTAAAGAAGATAAAGCGAAGAGATATTCCGCTTGGAATAAAATGATAAGAAAGGAAAACAATGAGTAATAGTATGTTTTTGTTAAATAACAAGATTTATTAAAATTCTAATAAATGCATACATCATTTTTTTCAGCAACATTTTTTCCTTCTTTAAATTCCCTTATACCCTCAGCAAAAAAAATTAATTAAAGTTTATATGTATATTGCAACGAATAGTAAAATTTTTAATTGGTGACAAATTTAGAGCCTTTTCAATTATTTCCTTGGTTGTTGAATGTTTACGATAGGTTTACATGCGTGTTGTGTAGGAGGTTTATCTTTATGGAAACTTTGAACAGCTTCAGTAGGAAAATCGGCATTTCCTCTAACAACAGCACCAGAAATTGTTGTTACTTTAGGTGGACTTCCTGAGACCTTTAACCCGGTGATATCTTCTGAGAATCCAGTCTGATCCTTATGAGTCTTATGTTGAGTAATTCTCATCCCACCAGCTTTCACTATACATTGAAAAAAATGCAAAATAACCGACCTTTGCTATTGTTTATAAACACCATATGTTCTTACCTGCCGGAGGATGACCCGCTTTCAGTTCGCATTCACTTTTACCTGGACTGGACATGTTTTTCACGTCGGTATCGCACTTGGTAACAGAAATGTGTTATCTGGAAACGTTTCGACCGCAAATTGCGACGCTAAGCGAAATTCCGAAGGCGAATTATCCGCGTTTACGTGTGACCTTCCACAATACGGGATGCTACGTGTATACTGGATGCACGCCGATTATCTATATAAATATATACCGGTCGAAAACAACAAGATAAATTTGGAAAGGATTTTTATTTTATTAAAATGAAAAAAATTCAAGAGTTATAATAACATATTATTGTGGCATTGTTTGTAAATGTTGCGACATCGATGTAATTTTGTGAAATTGTAGTAGAGTGGTTACGAACTGTACACATAGATGTCTGCAGGTTACAAATATATTGAGTTGTTTAGTTTCAAATCCCCTCAAGTCCAAATTTTTCGATTTTGAGAAAAGGGCAAAAAAGTATTTTGGGATGATTTTGACGTTATTAATTTAAACGTAATTTATTTGTTATTAGAGACTTACTGAAGTTTCAAAAATTCTATAACCACGTCTTTTGAAATGGATATAAAAATCACAAAGTGGATTTAAAAATGGTGTTTGGTTGCGTTTGCTACCAAACTGTGTATTAAGGCTCATTTGAATCTGAACAAAATGGATTAGGGATGAATTGAAAGTGAATCAAATCTCTTTGTAGCTAATAACAGGAAACTTTATTTTTTGAAAGATATGTTATTTAAAAACTGTATTTAAAAAACTCTTAAACTCTAACATCAGGTATATTTTCGGTTGATTTACATAAACTGGGCACTTCGTCTCAACAGTTTTCTCGAGAATCGCCAGGAATATTACTGTTCTGAAATTTTCCCATCACATCTCTATAATAAGCCCAATTTTCTACCTCACTCCAGTTCTTTCCATAATGTTTGCTTATCAACTTATTTACATCTCTCATTTTCAGATTTTTTGGTTTCACTCCGGTAGGAATTTCTTTTGGCTGGATATTCATGGCGGTTTGGTTTTTCCTAAAAACTCCTTTGAATGTTCCTGTGTCTGAACGGTAAGATAATTCATCTGGAATGGTGATGGCGATTTTGTTGCCACGTCGTATAATATATCTCTTACATTGGTTAAATTTAACATGCCACTGGCACTGGCTTAAGGATTTTTTGACCAGCACCTTTCCAATCACTATCGGGAACATCCAGAGCCGTTTTAAGACAAGCAAGCGCCCTAGGGCTAAAAATCTGAGGCGCCCTTCAGTTTTAATATAGATAGAATTTTATTACAAAACTGTTCTCTATGATATTGTTAAAGCATTGTGACGTTACAAAAAAAATAGATAAAAACGTTTATTAAACTTATTATTACACTTTAGCAACAATAAATAATTTTCAACTCTATTTGAACTAAAAGTATGGCAATAAAAATATGGCAAATGAAATAAAAAATTGTAAATAAATTTACTTTATATCTTAGACAGTTTGTGAACATCAAATATATTTTTTTCTAGACTTAGTTTTTGCAAAGTTAATTATTTCATTTAAGTCGATAGAATTAAGTACGTCATATTCTATTGCTAAAACGCTCAAATTATTAAGTTTGCACTGTGCCATTGACGACCGTAAGTAATTTTTTATTCTTTTTAATACAGAAGATTATCTTTCACCTGAACAACTACTACAAGCAATTGACAAGAACATCTTTAACGCGGTAGTAAAATTTGGATATGTGGACTTAATATTTAAGTTTAGTATAGTTTTGTAAGCAATTTCTGCTGCTGACTTATTGTTAGTATTTTGACATTCACTTTCACTACTAGTTGATAAATTTATATTTCTAAAATGAATGCACTCTTCTACCAAACTTTGTTCCAAATCGTTAGGATATTTCTTACAAAGCGCGATGACGTCCGTTCTAATAGTTTTCTCATCCAAATGATTTAACTTCGTTAAGAAACCAGACATTAAAAGAATTTCATGGTATGCGTATTTGCGTTTTTCAATTTCTGTTGATAATTCATCTATGATTACATAATATGTATTAATTCTGAAATTTTCATCTTTATTGGTAAAGCTTGTATTCATTAAATTGTCATCAACAAAATGCTGTTTTCTTTTTATATTTCTTCTTACTTGATAATAACTACAACCAGATAATTCAATTCCCTTTGTTTTATAATTAAAACTATTTTGATTTCGCTTTCCCTTGATATATTTTTCGAGGAAATTATATAAGGAAACTACAGTTTCCAAATCAATTTCTATCTTTTGTAGAGATGCATTAATTTTATTCATAGTTTGCAAAACGTCATTCCAAAATGTTAAGAGGATCGCAGTTTCTAATAAATTGAATTGATTTAATAAGCCGGCTGCTTCCAACTTGATACAAAGTTTTTCATTGTCATTGTCAGCAATATCACTTAACGCCTTATTAAAATGCTGATAACCTGTAGCAACAGCATTAACAACTTCTGCCCTTGCTGACCACCGAGTCTTACTTAATGACTTTGGAACTTTATTTCCAGTTAAATGGTTTTTTAAAATTCATGGTACTATCATTGGGCAAAAGGTGTCACTAACAATAAGTACAGCTACAGCTAAAGTCAGCAGTACAACAAAAGAAGTGCCATCTGTGAAATCCGTTTACAAAAACGATATTGTGATTCAAAAAATTATTTTTGATTAACTAATTCTCAATAAGATTTTTCTTAATTTACTGATCGGCGCCCCATATAGAGCGGCGCCCTAGGGCTATAGCCCTATTAGCCTAATGGATAAGTAAGCCCTGGGAACATCTTTTCCAAGTTTTAAAACAGTAGCATGTTCTTGAAAAATATTTATGTATTCTTCTGGCATTACAATTTCTTCTTTTTTTCTTATTTCTTTTCGATAGTATCAGAAACCCTGTCAGGTAGAATGTAGGAGTGCCCAACCACTGGAAATACCAGCTCGATTCTTCTAATAGAACTGCTTATACTGCTTAGCCATTTGAACAACATATATCATAATGGTATTTTTATTTTGGCCGCCGCATCCATCGGCGACCAATCGAAGTGTATCTATTTCCTCTAAGTTACTATTGTTTAAAGTTTAAAAGACGCAGCTTGCGATTTCGTTGGCCCCTTGGCATGTTCATTTTCAGTCCACGTGAAAATTTTAACATTATCTTTTGTTAACGGAGGGATTCGCGCGTTTTTTAATACAAATCATTGAGTATGTTATAGAAAACAACTTTTTTTTCCAAAAATGGATTTAGGGCAGTGTTTCCCAACCTTTTTTGTGCCATGCCCCACCTTAGCTTTTCTAATATTCTTATGCCCCCCTATGTAACACACAGGGACGGCGCAAGGTTCCGCGAGGTGAAGTGCGAACTGTAAACGCGAGGTCCCACAAAGTAAAAATGTGTTGATTTGTCTGTTTACATACAAAACAAATAATATAAACTTTGAAACATTCATTCTATCTAAAAAATGTCGTGGGACACAATCGATGTCTAAAAAAAAGGGCAGAGCTTTATAAAGTTATAATTTTTCACATAAGAAACTTAAATGATAGATTTTAGGAAGAAATCACTAAGAAATTGTTAACGAAACAGAGTAAGTAAATTTTCGCAACATACAATGAAGAACCGAAATTGCCCCCCTGTAGGGCGTGGACCCCACGTTGGGAAACACTGATTTAGGGGATATTGAAACCAGACAATTCAAGTTTGGTGGAAAAAAGAAAGGAGGAATTTATGGATTATAACAAAATAACTAATAAAAAAATTGTATGTTTTTAATATTTATTAACCAGTTAACTGTGGCGCTCCGTTTGGAAAGCGCGCACCTACACGAGTTCATCTGAGAATTTTCATATTTTTTATTAGTTTGTTTTATTTCGACCTGGCCTCAAAATATTCTAAACATCTTAAAATTTGAGAATATGTTTTGATTTTTACAAAAATTACAATTTAAATAGCCAATATCACTAGTTTTTACGAGTTGCACAATTTTACGTCATGACGAGTATACTCGTCAATCACAGTTAACTGGTTAAAATAAAAATCAATTTTTCTTTTTATTCACATTATTCACAAGAAGTTGCTTTTATAATTATCCTGTCAAATTAACTTAAGTCTTAGAATGATAGAATTCAACTTTAACTTTATTATTATACAGTTATATAACAATAAGTATACAAATATCTTTTAAATAATCCGATAATATATATTTTTATTCTTAAATACGAACAATAGTGCATCCTAATAAACCTTGTCCGGCCCAAACTTTAGGTAACAACTGGGTTACAATAAATCTGTCACCACGTTTAAGCTTTATACGTAAATGATGACCTTCTGAATGACGTACAACATTAGCAATATCGGTAATGTTTGTAAAATTGGTTGAATTTATAGATCCAAACTCAACTACTAAATCTTCAACATATAAGCCCTACAAAAAAAAGTAGAAATCAATAAATTAAGGATTTTTAGAAGTTAACCCTTTCGCTACCAGAGCCTCAGAAGAAAAACTGTTGCCACAGCCCAGACGTTTTATTATTTTAATATAATACCAATTGTTCATTTTTATGGAATGTATTTTTAAGGTTCTAACTAACAAGGAGAGTGCAAGTTCTTGGGGTCATATATTTAGTTCAAATTTTCTAGGATGGTAGACTTAGTTTCCCTATTGATGAAAACATATAAATGTAGGGGCCACTACTCAATAACTTTTAAAATTTTTGCAATTGAAAATGCAATTCATCAGTTAAATTCAGTTCTGTGGCAATCGATTGAAAGTGATGAGTTTAGCATAGCAGCAACAGATTTGTGTTTTTCGTCATTAGGCGACAACTTCGAGTTTGGGGAGTGTGAATAATTTTCTTTCAATGCTATGTCTGTTTTTACATAATCGAAGTCTAAGCTTCAAAATAAATACAGGAATATAATAAAAGGGCAGATTATTTGGCAAACAAAGGACATGAAGAGGATATCCTAAATGTTAAAATCTCTGTAGATGACGTATCACATGAAACCAAAAGAAATCAATGAAGAATAGACTCAAGAATGGGAGAGAACAATCTTAATGAAGGCTATTCACTACGCCAGATGCCAAACCTCAGTGCAAAATACTACTTGGTTCAAGAAAGTTCTGTTTGTGTCAAGACAATCTTATATCCTAATTCTGTACCTTAGAGCTAAAGGGACTTAAGTCCAAAATGACATAATTGTGAAATAACGAAAAATATACTATTTTTAATTTGAAATAACAATTTTCATATTCTCAGCTCTCAAACAATTCACCTCATAATGGCGGAAATATTGTTATTTAATACTAATAGTCTATCTTTGTTCAGTAACAAAACATTTTTATGAAAACTTTTTATTTTTACGAACTTATTGGACTTACTACATTTTGGCTTGAAAAAATTATTTCTGAATGACTGTATGGACTTACAACAAAACAATAATTTGGGACAATAATAACATGTATGAACTTATTACAACAAAGAATAAATTTTAAAATATATTAACTCATAAACTCATTCATCATCAGGGAAATCTGATGCTTCTTCAGTATGGGGTAAGTTTCTGAAATAATCCTGATATTCTTCAGGGACCCACTTAAGGAGAGTTACAAGATTGTCGTACTTTGCTTTACTTATAGATTTTCTGAAAAATCTTAATTTGGTCAAACTTTTTGGTATATTTGACGGTTCTCGAATATTTCTATACAAATTAATGGAACAAAAATTGCCATTAAATGATGTTTTATAAAAAAGAGTTCCATATACTTCTCGCCAAAGTTGAAGCCAAACAATGTTGGACAATTTAAACTTTAGGCCATCATTGCTTTTCTTTCTAGATATAAATGGCGCTATTGATAAGGAGTACAATGTACTAAATTTTTTTAAATCTTCTAGGGCCATAGAGTACTCATTAAATCTAGGCTTTTTACAATTGCGAATAAAATTTAGCAAAAAAAATAAAATAAGTTAAAATAAAATAAGTTAAAATAAAAAAATAAAAGGTTAAAATAAGTTTCAACCTTGATAATTAGATTTTTTGTGGACTTACGACTATTTGGCGCTAAAATGGTAAGGATTTACTTCTTTATAACCCAAAAAAATTTTTTCGTGATCAATTTTTTTAGATAATGTTGTAAAAAATGAAATGTTGTGTTTAACGAGATACTTATTTTAAGCATATCTCATTTTCATAAAATTTGGACTTACGTCCCTTTAGCTCTCAGGTACAGAATTATCAGACTGATCGTGAGACTAGGTCATGCCCTAACGCCATTATATTTTTATAAAATTGGTATAAAAGATAATCCGCTGTGCTTTTATGAAAAGAAGGGAGATTTAAATTATATTTTCTTTGGTTGTAAAAGATTTATAGCACAACAGGAGAAGTTAATGTCAGGTCTTTAGAAAAATCATTGTCACTTTCCAATAAATCTTACATTGTTGTTAACGATTGGATCTTTAGACATACATCTATTACTATATAATTTTATTATAGCCCTGGAAATCCAGCTGTGATATTTACCGAACTGTTATACAATTAGATAACTTTGCAATAACATAGAAATCTGAGGGTAGTCTTAATACCTTATGTCGAATCATCGGTACCCTGGCTCGCAGAAGAATTTTGTTTCGTTAAGATTCATTAGTTAGAATCTTGTGAGTATTTTTAACCACGAAACAGGAAATTAAATAAAGAAGCAGAATAGAGATGATCATTGAAAAGGAAAACCTGATAAATTTAGAATTCAAGAAAGATAATAGTTGAGAAAAAATAATAAAAACGCTTCAAATAAGAAGAGAATAAGAAGTCACAAGAATCCAAGAATTCTATCAACTCTACAGTAATCTTGTAGCTGGAGTGTGATATGAACTAAGCAATTAGTAATTTTGCAAACTGACAAACATAAGTAACACTAGGCTCAGGTAAAAAAAATCGGATCATCACATATATGTGATGCTGGTAGCGAAAGGGTTAATTAAGTAATGAACATACTAACCGTTGGAGTCCCAAGTAGTGTGATCGCACTGTTCAGATTTTATGTTGAGAAAACCTATCATACATATATGTAAAGCGCCATCGCACTGCTTGGGATTCTTCGACAGTGTTTTTTTAATACCGTCTGGGACTCAAACAGTTAAACTTACAGCTATCTCTGCTGG
Source organism: Digitonthophagus gazella (assembly GCA_036711955.1). Taxonomy (NCBI): domain Eukaryota; kingdom Metazoa; phylum Arthropoda; class Insecta; order Coleoptera; family Scarabaeidae; genus Digitonthophagus; species Digitonthophagus gazella. Next base: position 36,835,526 of record JASCIT010000005.1, on the reverse strand, counting down.
TGAACCCTCTGAAACAGTAGTAACTTTAGCAAAAGGAGTTTGGTGTTGTTCAATAGCAGCTACAATAGGCGCATGACTTTCTTCTACGTTATTTGAATGCGCACCATTTTGAGCACTACTATAATAACCATGTAAACCATCTTCAATTTGTTTCATTATAGCCTTATGATCATTTTGTAAACCTAACAATTACAAAAATCTTAATATAAAACTTTCATTTTAAACTTCGCTTTTAAACGTACAAATTATTTGATGTCTCGCATGTCTTACTTGGTAAATATCTATATTATTAAGAGGAAAGCCTTGGGCGTCCACTAAAGGATCGTGCATTCCAACACCATTCTAAAAATTTACAAAATTATAAAAACTTTGATAAATAAAAAATAAAATAAATAATTTAAAATTTTAGTAGTTCAAAATGTTTGTACCTTTGTTAACACCGATGTTAATTCTTGTATTTCCGACTCGATCTTATCTTTTTGTTGCATTAATTTCAAAACTTCTTGACGAATTTCTTGATTCATTTTGATTATTACTTTTACAAGTGACTGGCAAGTTTTAAAAAGTAATTGTAAACGTAAACATAACCTAACTTTTTGACAGTACAATTCAGAAAATTTTTAGACCTAATTGACACTTTTTAATTTTATAACATGATGATATTTAATTTCATTTTTAATAAATCAAAATACTTATAAATATGCTCATTATTTTAGTTTTAATTTATAGTTGATTTTTTAAATTAATTTCTAGTCTTGTAATTTAAATGTTAAAAGTAGAAAAAAAATAAATTCAATGTTAGATATGTCTTATATGTTTACAAACTTTTGACAGCTGATAAAGTAAGGTTATATTCCAAAAAATTACGTCAACATTAAAAACTTATTTTATAATGTCTCAATTTGAAGAGCCGTATGTATTTTTAACCCCTTTTAACTTATTCATAATTAATTACTTTCATATAGTATACAGTATCCATTTGAAGACAATGTCGGAGACTTGTTAGCGGATGGAACTCTAAAGTTATTTGTACCTCCTTTAACAGAAGCTAAAAAGCAACTTTCAGAATTAAGGTATTTTCTGTTAATTTAAAATAATTTATTTATTATCCATTTATTATTTTCCAATTTTTATTTAAGAGTTAAACAAACAATATTAACGGAGCAAATGCATAACGAGAATTTAAAACTATCTTGGTCGCAGAATCAAGTGGAACTACAAGAAATGTATGACACCATGAGAATGTATTATGGAAAATTGGTAAATATTAAAAAACAGATGAGGAGTATTCATGAGAAAAGTTCAAAATTAAAGGTAATTTTTTAATATCCATTGTAAGACTTGTTAATTTATTCATAAAATTCGTCTGATATAACTGTTTTATTGAGTGTGTGCTAATGTAGTACTTGCTTTTGTCATTAAGGTTTAATGCGATTACAAAGCACTTATTTAAGTTAATACATTATGCAATCTAATGAAGCTCATTTACTTTCAGAAACGTGCTGCAAGGTTACAACACTATATCGAAAAAGAGAATTATATTAAAATGCAAGGCACGTAATCAATATAAAAAGTTACTTTATTTTAACACTTATCCAACTACGTGCGCCGCTGTGAATTGTACGGTTACCACCAAGCAATCTACATTGAAACGGGAAGATCTCCCCAATACGTTGGGCAGCGATTTACATCAAAACAGGGAGATCTCCCCGATTGGTCGGCTAAGTGTTAATAGGGCAAGGGCAATATAAAAATAAAGATTTTTATTTGTATAAAATATATATATTTACATAAAAATCAATAAATTGTTCCATTATTTACATATATAACATAAATACCTCAAACCTGAATAAATACGTAGTACAATATTCATCTTTACTGTATGTAAAAAAGTTATAAATAACTTTTGGAATGAAATTTATAAATGAATCGAAACGAAAAGAAACGAAATGTTACGTATTTTTATCACTTGTGTTTCACTAAATCGTTTTTAAACCTAAGATAAGGAATTCTATCAAGCAGTGCATGTGTAATACTTCCTGGCAGTCTTTGGTGTTTAGATATTAATTCGTTTATTGCTTGTGCCACCTAAAAAAATACCATAAATTAATTAATTAAATAAGAATTAAATTTTTACTTTAATTTATAATACTTTTGCTTGAAGATCTTCTGGAGAAACGTTAGGATCGTATGGAATCGGTTTTCCAACATGTGTTATCATTTTGACTGGAAATCCTCCGTATATAGGTGCAACAGGTATTTTGGTCGCAGCGTATATTTTTAAAAATAATTTTTTACCGAAGCTAAGTGATCTAAATGCTTCGCGAACGTTTTCCGTAAACATTGGAATGATTGTCTAGAATAAAATATTTACTAATTAGTTTAATTAAAAGGTATTTTTGTTATTTATTTATTTATTAGTTTTTTTTTTTTTTTTTGAAAAACTTACTGCTTTCGATTCGATGGCAACTTTCGCGAAACCCAACCGTTTCTTCCACATTAAATTGTAATTGTGACTGAACTGTGACTCGTACACACCACCCGGTGCTATTGCTAATAAATTACCTTCTTTAAGTACGCTTGAACAAGTTTGTACTGTTCCTGGTATCACATTCATGCATTCAGCTATTATTGAAAAACCTTCAATAAACAAATTATAACGTTAATTAAACTATGTAAATATTTAAGAGGTGTTTAAAAATGATTAGAACATAATATGTACAATAACCTGAAATGGAGCTGCACCATGAAGAGAAAGATGATAACATTGCCGAGTACTCTCTCATCTTTCCCTTGATGGTGTAGCTCCATTTTGGGTTATCAAAGAAAGCGTTATGTCTAAGGTGACCAGACGTCCCGCTTTTGGCGGGACAGTCCCGATTTTTCACAATTTGTCCCGCGTGCCGCGACGTTTTTCAAAAGTCCCGACTTTTAGAATTAAGTGAAATTTTATATTTATGAAAATCATTGCTTTGCGTTCTAAGAATCCTACGGGTTACGACGACTAACATATTGCTTTTGCTGAAAAAGATGAATATCAGAAAATACTTGGACACAGTAAAACGCGTTGGTTAGTTCTTCTGCCAGCTACCGAAAGAATTTTCAAGATGTATGATCCTTTAAAATCCTACTTTCTATCACAGGACAAATGTCCTAGAATTTTAGAAAAGTTTTTTGAAAGAGAATATTCAAAAATTTGGCTAGAGTTTCTACAAAATCAAGCTGTTCTTTTTCAGCACGTTATAAAGCTTACTGAAGATGATGAAACATCGGCAATCAGAGTAGCAAATGAAGTTAATAATTTAATATATCAATATAAAGAAAGTTTAGAAAATAATTTTCTACCGTTAACTATCCGCAATAGTATAAATCAGTTCGAAGAGCAGGGTACAATAAATTATTTTATAGTTTTATAGTAACTGCAAAGATTATTTGGAAGACCAGACCACATTAAGGTGTTTTTACACCTTAAGGTTTCAAAAATCTGACAAAGTTCTTTGGAAAAATCGGAGTTTTAGTACTTCTAGACTTGGTTTTTTTCTAACAACTTGATAAATTATTCCAGAAAACCAAAAAAGTGATTTTCCAGAATAACATCTTGTATATTAAAAATCCAATCTATTGAAAATCTATTTTTTGAATCTTAAGATTTTAAAAATCTAACATCCTTTGAAGAAATCGTCTTTTGTAATTTTTTAGCTTGGATTTTTTCCTGACAATCAGATAATTTTTTCCTTACAATCAGGTAAATTTTTCAAAAAAGCCAGAATAGTAAAATTGAATATTATTTTTAGATGGTGAATCCAAATTAGAAATGTGGAAACCCTACATTTCTAAAAAAACCTAAATCTCTAAGAAAATCCTTCGTAAGACTTGAGAATTCATCGTAATCTACCAAAAACAAGAATTCAAAAGCTTGAAATCTTGTTATTTTTGGTTTACGATGAAGTCATAAAGTCAAGATGTTAATTGAAATACGAATTTGGATCCAGCGATAAAAGCAATATTCAATTTTACAACTTTAACTTTCTGAAATAACATCTTGTACTTTAAAAATCAGTACAAGGTACAAAGTACAAATTGCATAAGGTCCCAATTTTTTTTCTTCAGCGGTTTTTAAGAAAAAAATTCCAAAAGTTTGCATTCTCCGCGGACCGGTAAAAAACCGGTTCTTTTTTCATTTAACTGGCGATATTTCCAACACCGTATAACCTACGATCTTAAATTTTGGCTATATTATGCAGAAATGATTACCGATCGTGACAGTCATTACCCCGATTTTTTCGACGAAAACTTTCGAAGTAGGAGTTTCGAAAGTTCCCTGACTTGACTTATAGCACGGATAAAAATGTTGAAAATTAAATAGTCTCTACACGTATGATTTTGTGAAATTAAGTCGTAAGGCAAGGGGTTAATCGGCATTTAGTCGAAATGGAAATTTCAATATCAGAGGCCGAGAGGTCGGTTGGATGGGCATGCTCAATCACTAGCGGTCGGTAGTGTTAACCCTTTATAGGGCAAGAGAGTGGCGTTTAAAATATTTCAATGAGATTTTTTGTAGAATATACAGTCATACCTAAATTAACCATACTTCATTTAGTTTTTCCAGAAACAGTCCTCAATTCAAAAATTTTGGTGGGACATTATTGTCCCAATGTACGTTATGTCTAGGTGTTTTTTTCCAACGTTCATTGGGATAATAGTGTCACATCAAAATTTTGAAAATTGATATTTTGATTGCTTTATTTTTCACGAACGTAAACAAAAACATTACTACAGTAAAAAAACAAACAGTGGAAACTATCAATTGCAAAACAAAAAATAATTTAGGTTTTACTTTTTATGAAATTTTGCAAAGCAACGCTTGCATAGCGCCACGTTGCATTTTGTACATAAGAGATCACTTCTTTTTTCTTTGGATTTTGTGCTACAATATGCACATCTTCTCCGTTTTTCAATTTTTTGCGGAAGGTGTTCTCCAACATGGCATAATCTAACTGTATTTTCTATTGTGCTTACGTGTCTAGGATTATTGTTTTTTTCTCCAGAATCCCTTGTACGGATGGTATCCCAAGTTTTTTCTTGAACAAAATGTTCTAATAACCTCATTCACTAAATTTGAACGAAACGTTGGTTGGCTCACTGGTTTTAAATTTTTTGCTTTTATTGTCTCCTTGTATATTACGTAGCTATTAGCGATAGAGCAGTCCAAAAAATAATAAAAGATCTTTATCCACCATCCTCTCGATTTTTGAGCCACACTATATGCTGCGAGTAATTAGTCCATACGATCAATGCCGCCCATATAAGAGTTATAATCGGCAATGGCTTTTGGACACGTTACGTTTTCTTTATTTCCAGTTTTAGTCTTTCTTTTGATGTTTGTAGTCTCTTCTGAATTATGCATAGTGCAAGGTTATCGATTTATGCTTTTCACTAGCTTGCTTGGACTTCATTTTGGTCATTTTGGTTTCATGGAAAAAAGTGACATCAATAGAATTTTCTGAGAAAATTCGCAATTTCTATGGCAAATCCGAAAAATGCCCCTTGTGGCGACATTCCAAATTATAATAATCACAAGTAAGATAGGATTTGTAGTTCAAGAAAAACTCTTTCCAACGACACCAATTTTATTAAAATCCGTTCAACCGTTTTGAACTTATCCACATTATTTGTTTATAAATATCTTCGAACACCTTCCACCACGTTATTTATAGAGGTATGACAAAAATATATATTTATTGTTATAATAATAGAGCGGATTTCCAAGATACACCACAGTTTTTAGTTCAAAGTAGTGGTTACGCCCCCGGCATGACCCCACAATTTTCTCATGGCCACTATGCCAAGTAAATTTTTCACAGTAAGTTTCTACAATGAGTAGTTTCCTAGATACAGTACCTTGCATGCTTATTTGGCCAGCCTAATTTGATAAATTTCGTAAAAAATCTTCCTAGCCGAAGTAAGTACTACCCAGAAAGTTATTGATATTATTAGGTATAGTTAAATAGGTATAAGATCTACATGGAATATTAGAATAGTCGTAACTAACAGCTAGAAAAAAAAATAGTAAATTTCACATACAAAATCATTATTTACTTTCCGGAATCTAAATACGAAAAATCTAACAAATTAGCAACTATTATTTCATTGGAATTAACTATACATATCTTAATTATTAAGAAAAGGCCGTTTTTGAATGGAAACACACTCTTTAGATTATTAAAAACACTCATAAACTTGAAACAAGGTTTAAAATTTTAAATTCGCCATGTTTTATACAACACAGGGACAAATATGTCCCAGTAGGACATCTTTTATCGACCTGTATTGAACGGTAGCCAAACTAAGGCAAATCAAATCATAGAATCAATGACATATCAATTTATCTGCAAAATTGTGTATTTGTGATATAAAAAACTCTAAGCGCGTTTTCTAGAGCAGAGGTGGGACAATAATGTCCCAATATCTTATAAAAGGTTAACCACCCATTTTGAAAAATTAAATATTTCGGAAACCAGATGAGCACAAATCATACCGTTTCAACACAATTCGTTATATCGACCTATGCAACGAAAACCATCGTAAGTCAAAAATGGTGATTTTGAAAAATTTGAAAAGAAAACAGAATGAATTACTATTCTTCTATGGTGAATCCTTTCGGAATCCTCTATAAGATATCTATAGCAACCAAGTAGGAAATTTTTACCTAGAAAATCTTATTTCTTAAAATGCAATCGGTTCAAAACCTTTAAACACTTATATCTGACTCAGTTCTATCAAAAATGACTTACAATAGTTTTCGTTGCATAGGTCGATATAGTGAATTGTGTATTGTACCGGGTGGCCAACTAAGAATGATCACCGGCCATATCTCAATGACGGATCATCCTATTTTAATTAAACAAAAAATTTTATAAGGAAAGTGGCCATAAAAAATCGCTTGAACATATTTTCAAGTTTCTTAAATGGCCGCTAGGGGGCGTAACCTAAATGACTGAAGAGAAAATCACGATTTCTTTCATTTTCTTCAAAATTAAGGGGTATTGAAAATAAATGAATTTGAAAGATAAATGAATTTTGACTAACATGTATGAAACACTTTTTGTCGTATCTCCAAAAATAAAGTGGTGGGGATGAGTTGAAAATGTTCATTTTCGATGACCGATTACTCCGGTCATACTGAACAGAATTTAACAAACTTAATCTCGTTGGAAAGGGTTTTTCGTGGTCTACTAACGACTCCGTACGCTGTTTTGATATGAATATTCGTTTCGCCGCCAGAGGACGATACCTAGAATTTTGACAAATATTATAGCTTTTCTCAAAAAATTTAAATGGAACGGTATGTTCATTTCTACACGATAAAATAAAGAATTAAAAGCTTAACATGATGCTGAAAACCCGAGCTCGCTATTTTGCTTCTAACGGTAGATATTAGTCAAAAGGCAGAAACTATAGCATTATAAGATCTAGTTGACCGATGTTACATTATTGACATGTTTGACATACGTTTTGTTAGCGTCTGATTTCCACAACTTACTTGATATTTGATACCAATTTACATGCTAGCCGACCCGACCGACCGTTCGACTTCGCCTGTGCTCCCGCCTTACTCATCACATCCACTAAAACTATTTCGCATTTATTTCTTTTATACGAGGTTTATAACGCATATTAAATTTTGATTCAATTTAATATGACTGTTAGAATGGTGCCAGTTTCAAACTTCTACGGTAACGGCTTATCGAGATATCGCTATTTCACATAATGTGTTGTTATTTAAACACCTAAGAGAAAAATTAAAAATAGAAATTACCAACATGTTTAGGACACTTATGGCAATGTGTTGTTGAAATTTCAAGTTTTTTCGGCAAGCTATTCCCCTGTAAAAAAATCGCAAAGTTGAGATACTGCGCCCACAGCCCAAAACTGGGTATATATTTTTTTATTAAACCTGTCATAATTATTATACGAGTGGGAGACAAAATTTGAAGTTTCTACTGATAATACAGAGTTAAATCACGCTAAAAACGACACCGATTTCGTTTTTTTCCGCGGGGTAGTTTTGTTATTATTCGCCTTTAAAATAAGGGGTAAAAGCTATAGCTTTTGGTCTAATATCTTCCTTTAGAAGCAAGATAGCGAGCTCGGGTTTTCAGCGTCATGTTAAGCTTTTAATTCTTTATTTTATCGTGTAAAAATGAACATACCGTTCCATTTAAATTTTTTGAGAAAAGCTATAATATTTGTCAAAATGCTAGATATCGCCCTCTGGCGGCGGAACGAATATTCATATCAAAACAGCGTAAGGAGTCGTTAGTAGACCACGAAAAACCCTTTCCAACGAGATTAAGTTTGTTAAATTCTGTTCAGTATGACCGGAGTAATCGATCATCGAAAATGAACATTTTCAACTCATCCCCACCACTTTATTTTTGGAGATACAACAAAAAGTGTTTCATACATGTTAGTCGAAATTAATTTATCTTTCAAATTAATTTATTTTCAATACCCCTTAATTTTGAAGAAAATGAAAAAAATCGTGATTTTCTGTTCAGTCATTTAGGTTACGCCCCCTAGCGGCCATTTAAGAAACTTGAAAATATTTTCCAGCGATTTTTTATGGCCACTTTTCTTATAAAATTTTTTGTTTCATTAAAATAGGATGATCCGTCATTGAGATATGGCCGGTGATCATTCTTAGTTGGCCACCCGGTACTGAAAAATTTTAAATGTATTGCTTCACTTTATTACCAAATATTTTACCGACCGACAGCCTACTAATCAGATTTGTGGCCAAGCAGTTGGTCGAATGTGCATATGTTATTAAATCACTAGCGATCGGTAAATTAATATTAATTTTTGTTTTTTTTTTTTTTTGAAAATACACAGAGTTTTTCATTTTACATGAATCTACCGTGTAAAGAAAAAACTCAACTAGAAATAGACAAAAATAACCCAATGAAACATAAATATACATTTTTTTGTCTTGAAAAACTACTATAATAAAATAACAATCACCTACCTGGTATTTTAAATAAAAAGTAATCTGCTACAGTATGTACTAGTCTATTTTTAAATAACAATACTTTTGTAATAAAGTAATATAAATCTATAGGTATTGCTCCATGATAGTATATAATTAGGCCAGGTTCATTGCTGTCTAAATTTTCCAAGCCTCTTACTTCATAGCCTGAAAAATAATATTTTATGAAAACATAGCATAATGAGAATATTATAATTTTTATCTTTACAGCACCAGTTATACAACAATTACTCATCAACTAAAATAAAACTATAATTTATCAATTCATGTCTGGCTATATACCAAAGAGAATGGTTTTAACTCTCGCCAAAAAAAAATTATTGTTACATAAAACAGTGCATTAAAAAAAAATCTATAATCAATGATATTCATCGTAAACACATCCAAATATCTTATCTAGACTAAACATAAAAGATTAAATAAGAAGCACCTCTTCAAATTAGTTTTGATCAATAAAATCAAAAGGTTTAATGACTTAGCAAAAAACACAAACGTAAAAATAACTCTTGATAGGTACTTGAATCAAGAGAAAGAGTTTACCATGCCAAATCCATCCATGGGCATCCCATAACGCCGCAACGGCTTTCCTCGCGGCGCCCCACTTATCACCCTGTCCAAAAGTAGTTCTAACCCTATTCCAATGCCACTTATAAACGTAAAGAATGAGCGCGGTCGTGTACAGAAGAATGACTATAATTAGAGGTAGCACAAAGGTAATTAGTAGCGGTGTCAAAAGCCATGTTAACCACAGCGTGAAATCTATGTCGATGTAGTCGACTAAAATCAAAAAGGTGTTAATTATAATTGAAAAAAAAAGTCTTTTTTGAATTTGGTGGGCAAAATTAAAAACGCCTAACGCTTACCAAGCGTGTCATAGAGGGAATTTTGAATGTCCGAAATGTACGAATCCATTTTCGCGCATAATTTCTTGTGTAGCGGCAAGTTGCACGTCGCACTTCACTGACAATCGAATTAACACATAATCGTACCGAGTAAACCGAGTTTTACCGTTGGTTGTGAACTATGCGACTGTTGACACACATTATAGCCTCTTATTTTCTGTCTTAACGAGCGAGCAGCTGCTCCTCGAATGACATCTGTCACATTGACACTCCGTATTTATACCCAAGTTGTTATTGTTTTCCTTGAATGTGGTTTTTAATTAATGATAATTCAAAATTACTTTTTAAAATTAAAAGTAAATAATTATATGATTATATGAATTTTATTACTTTTTATTATTATAATAAATAAATTTACTTTTATTATTGGAAATTAAAACATTCAAAATGAAATTATAATTTTAATATTTAAATTAAATGTCCAAATTAGCTAACTTCATTCCAAATTAATTAATTTCATTAATATCAAAAAATTATTAAATATTATATTTAAACATTATGAATGTAACTAAACATACACTTTAATTATTAAATAATTGTATTTTTCAATTTATTTTTTATAATCGCAATGTAATTATTATAAAGAAAATAATAAATTTGGGGACTTTTATTTTATTACTGTAGTTAACGGTTATGTGGTTGGTATCCCTGCTTCCTTTATGTCAAGAAATCGTTCTAACCAGTAATTTGTGTTCTAGTTTTATTTTAACTTGATTTATCGAAGTAAAAAACTAGTTTCGACCGAATAGCTTCCGGAGCACGTTCCAAAAACTGTAAGTAAGCTTATCGCTTACTCCTCTAACGAAATTCTTACGGCGTTAATCGACATTTTTGCATGTCTCGAATAGTATCACAACAACTTACAAAGTGTTTTGTTCGTTCACTAAAACCTTTCAGTACAACGCTCTCAGATTGTTACAGTTACGTTCTTCCGTCACGCCAAAATCTACACGTCTAACTTTACCAGTAGCGCGGAAAAACTCCCGTCAAAGGCTATGGAAGTTGTATAAAAATGTCACTTCAAGATGGTGAGGTGTGTCTTGTAGATAGGTGTGGAAATGTTAGTAATGCGAGGCAAAAGTAAATGAAAGTGACTCGTTTCTCCGTTTGTAAATCAAACTTGAAGGTCTTAAGTGTTGATGATATAAATGGTTTTTATTGATCTTTACTACTTGCTTTGTTAAAGTGTTTTAATATTTCTATGTGTGTATGTACAATAGGTGGTAGCGGTGACATGGTGAATACTCGCCGCACTGAGTCTGGTGGCAGCCATCGCTATCACACAAGGGTACGTCCTTTGTTCTATTTTGTTTTTCCCACCTTTGGATTGGTCTTGGGTTTTGATATTGTTGACATAATACTCAAATTTAAGTATATATACTAATTTTCATTTCCTTACTATTTTAAGTGTATGTTACATTAATTGGTTTATGAGAAAGTAGTTAATGAAAAGAGTAAACTTTACTTTAAAAATTTGTACTCATATCTATTATATTTATAGTGTATACTTGGTGTCTTTAACCACTTCTGGTGGCAAGAAATTTACGGCTGAGTGTGCCAGCTCGGTCATTTTTCTACCTGCAACAATGGTCTGACGACGTGCATAATACGTTTTTGTTGTTCCGATAATGAAAATATCTTGATGTACCTGGTACGTCTTTCCATCGCAAGTGGTTAAAGAATAACCTTAAGAAAGGAGATGAGTAGAAAGGTCTATTTGGTCTCTCTTGGAAAGATTACTCTTTAAAGATAATAAGTGTACATAGTACAGTGTAGAGAGAGTCAAAAAAGATTGAATTTGATTTAAGTAAAATTAATCATTTGTAACTGTGTAATTAAAAACAGCTTTTTGGTTAATAAAAACTTTTTCTGTCAAAATTCTATCTTAAACAGGATGTTAAAAAAAGAAGTGATACCGAGGTAAAAATTAAACATATATACAGTGAAATCTCCTTTGTGCGGACACCAACAGGACCTACCAAAAGTGTCTGTTCAAAAGGGTTGTCCGTTTAAAAGAAAAGTGAAGTAATTACAGTGAAATCTCCCTTGGGAGGACACCAACGGGACCCACCAAAGTGTCCGTTCAAGACGGGTGTCCGCTTAAGAGAAATGCGAAGTAACTGTATGAGAGTCGAACGGTTCCACAAAAATTGTCCATCCAAGGGGGGTATCTGTTCAAGAGAGGTGTCCGCGAAGGGGAATTTCACTGTATATGAGAGTCGGACGGTTCCATGAAAAATTGTCTGTTCAAGAGAGGTGTCTGGGAAGGAGAATTTCACTGTATATAGTTTTTAAGATATACAATTTAACTTAGTTTTTGGATAACTGTTTCATACATAAGCTATCATTAAGTTAAGGTTTGAAAAATTCTTATAGGAAAGTTGTTATGAATAAACTTCCAAAAGGATTTCAGGAGCATTCAAGATTATTTATATTTAAAAAGAGATTTTAAAATCGGCAATTCTATTAATTGTGAATTTCGTAGAAGACTTAAAAAGATTTAAAATGCATTTTTTATCTTACTTTTAGAATATTTCCAAATTTTGATGCACAGGATGATTCAAAAGTAGCTATAACTAAAACCTTACGCAGAAAATCTAATTAAAAGTCGAAAATAAAGACATATTTTCTGATCGTTTCTTTTTGAAATAGTATATTTTAAATTATTTTAGTCTCTGTGATGCAGATAGCTTAGCAGCTAAAGGTGCGTATCACTTATAGCACAGATACCTTGTTTTCTTGTATCTAGCTACTCGCATCATACCGAACGCACTGAAACACGAGTTGTCGGTAAATTGGCGATGCTTAACCGTTTGACTGCTAGGCAATTCTTTCAAGAACGCTCGAAAACTGCAGGACATATTTTGACTTGATGTTGAATTTAGCAAAGTACGCGTGAGGTCAGACTACATTTACTCCAATGGTGCAACAAAAAGGCACATTGAAACTCGCAGCGCAAAAGCGCTGCATCGCGGTTTTCGATACATACGATCGACGCGCGATCGCGCCCTGCAGCAATCTAACGGTTAAAGTTACCTTAGTATGATTTGCACAATATGTAAGGACTGTATTTGCTTGAATGATCGGAATCATAATATAACCTAATACGGTGATTCGCCTATTCATCGTCATCATTCAATGTTTGAAAATTACGTATTTGTAGAAATATGTTTCATTTCGAGAAATATGTCGCAAAACATTCGTAGTAAGCAGCCAATCATACTCAAAACGCAGCTTAATTTTCAAGTTAGTATGCTTGGTATCCAAGGTCGATCCTTGGTTGTACCTATACCGAGTTGCTTCATCCACATTCGGAGGGATCGTAAAAGCGTCGATCCTGCTATCATTTGAACAACTGTAGTTGTGCATTAACCTTGCGTGTAAAAGAATTCAATAACCACATGCGTGATTAATGAATTGGTTGTTGGTTACGCTCGCTGAGTGGTACCTCGCTGATAAGATAGACTTGAGCCAAGGCACGAGTTGGGCCGCCTTGTTTGCGAGGAAGTGGTACTGGTTATTTCAACACTAACAAACCTCTTGGGGCCTAATATAAGGAGACTACTGTGATATAAAAGTCGTACACCGATGGCCCGTTTTTGAACGCTCTGCTATTGATTGGTAAACGAATAACACCACGAAGAAGAAGATGTAAGATCTGAGCGTTAGATGTCTAATTGTAAGTAGGGAACGGATCTTACATTTTTCTCTTCATAATGTTATTCATTTGCCAATCGATAGTACAAGTGGGTATAATATCGGGTGTTCATTTAACCAGTTAACTGTTTTTAACGAATATATTCGTCATTGCGCAAAATTGTGCAACTCGCAAAAAGGGGTGATATTGGCTATTTAAATAGTAATTTTTGTGAAATTCAAAACATATTCTCAAATTTCAAGATGTTTAGAATATTTTGAGGCCAGGTCGAAATAAAACAAACAAATAAAAAATATGAAAAATTTCAGATGAAGTCGTATAGGTACGCGCTTTCAAAACGGAGCGGAACAGTTAACTGGTTAAATTCGTGCTCAAGTATACCTTGAATGTTTATTAGACAATGCTGAAAAGATCTGTAAGAAACGAACACGACAAAGATGCTAGTAGAGTTCATAGGTCACTTGAGCACGAATTTAAATGAACACCTTATACCTATAAAACGCATTTTTTTAACCAACATTTCAAATCGCACGTTTGTTGAGCGTTTAACAAAAAAAAAAAAAACGCAAGCATGAATATATACTATCACATGACAGACGAATCTCACCATGAAGAGAAGGATGCAAGATCCCTTCACCTTTTCTTAATCCTTTGAGCGCTGCCCACTCTATACTAAAAAGCCTACCATGGACTGCGTACTTTTTAAGAAAGATTGCAACTTGTAAACTAAATTAAGCAGCTCATTTACACACACATATGCATTCGTAACCTAAATCAAAGGGTTATGGCAGAACGCATATATCGACCTATGCAACGAAAACTATCGTAAATCAAAAATGGTGATTTTGAAAAATTTGAAAAGAAAACAGAATTAATTGCTATTCTTCTATGGTGAATCCTTTCGGAATCCTCTATAAGATATCTATAGCAACCAAGTAGGAAATTTTTATCTAGAAAATTTTATTTCTTAACATGCAATCGGTTCAAAACCTTTAAACACTTATATCTGACTCAGTTTTATCAAAAATGACTTACAATAGTTTTCGTTACATAGGTCGATATGGGTTCATAGCCAAAATCGAATGGTTGAGCGAAAACTCATATACAGATCTGGAAATTTCATTTCAGGACACAGGAAAATAATGCGTGCAACAGCGAAGCATATAGGAAATAGATTAGATAAACAAACCAACCACCTTCTTCCCACGAACTGTCGAACTGACAGTTTGACAGTCTGACGTGGTTAAACAGTTATATCGCTCTTTATTTATCTAATCTATTTCCTATATGCTTCGCTGTTGCACGCATTATTTTCCTATGTCCTAAAATGAAATTTCCAGATCTGTATGAGTTCATAGCCAAAATTGAATGGTTGTGTGCGAACCCATATATGGGAACATAGCGTTCAAAGGGTTAACTTTTTTAAAATCGAACATTAATCGTCTGAGTGGGGAACAGATTTTGTATCTTTTTCTTTGTCGAAAACGTCTCGTCTCTATTTACTCTAAGGAAGAAACCCAACCAAGAAAATCTTTTGATTTTAACATGTTGATTGCCGATCAATCAACAGTTCTTAAATAAATTTTCTATTAAAAGTGCAGCCACGAAAGTAACTAATTTATAAAACTGAAGGTCGATCGAAAGAAATAATGTTTTTATTTTTGATTGAAAATTGAATTTTATATTCGTAGATTCAGTTGTGGTATAAAAATTCGAATCATCCTGTGAATTTTAATCCGAATTATTATGTATGAGTTTTCCAAGTTCAATCCTCATCTAATCAAATATTCCCAATTAATTCATTGTATTTCTTTAAACATTTTATTTAACTTAAATTTTCGAATTGAAATTAAATCGAATTATCACAAAAATTTTCTCTATTTAATAACATTATAAAAAAACGAAATAAAAGATTTATTTTTATTTTATTTTTAGAGAACAAACGATGGTGTTCGACAAATAGATTCTTCAAGTGGAAGCGAATCTGAAACCGAAGAAATTCAAGGCGGCGACGACGATTCTTGGAGCCCTCAAGGCAAAACCAACCTCATTCGCTTAAACAAATCCGATTCGGCGTTACCATCGCGCGTCCGGGAACTTCGTAGTAGATTCGTTTGTGAAAATAGAAAATTCAAATGTACGTTCAATAATTGGACCGTTTATTTTGAAAGTGGTGTAAGTCCATTTTTGAAAAAAATGAGATATCACGTAATTCATGCTTTATTTAATGTAAATTTTTTATGTATGATAAGTCCGTATTTAATTTCTTAAAAAATTCCCATGCTTTGTACAACTTAAAATCGGTCGGTAAATGAAATTACATAATCATTGATTATGAAAGTGGTGTAAGTCCAAGTGACTATGGTTATATTTGTTTTATATTATGCATCAATAGTTGCTAATATAGGTTACTTATTCTATTTTTTCTTAAAATGGATAACTTTAAAAGAAAAGAACTTTAAGTATACATCACAGGATTATTATGATGTAATAACACAATGTAGAAAACATGACAAATTCATTTTACATGAAATAAAACGAGAGAATTTCGTTTCAACAAAAATCTTCAAAATGCGATTAAAAAACACTAATGGCGAACAGATCAATTGGTTGCAAATGTGTTGACTGAGATTTTTTAAAAACGCACCATATACTATTTTACATAAAAAATCGATGAAGGGCATTGAATTTAAAACTATAAATTTATTACCTACACGTCCTGGAAGACCGCTAAAATTTGGAAAAATCGCTCTTACGCCTTTGTACCAAAATGGCAGGCCTATTACTTACGAAAAACATGAAGACATTAAGCATTTATTATCTTATATAGGGTAAGGTTGCTCAAGTCGTACCCCCTAAGAAAAAATACTGCATATAAGCGAACATTTAGCCACAACATAAAAGCTTTATTTGTTATACTAATCTTGGATTAATAGCAGTTTTATTGATTATAATAAAATATAATATAGTAAATGTTAATGGATAAAATAAACTAAATAAAAAAAAAACTCTCATCGGTACGACTAAGGAAACTAGTTGCCTAAGTGGTACCACCCAAGGCTTAAGTCGTACTCCTAAGAATTATTAGGTAACAATGTGCATTACAAGGTATTTTTAGAATATGTGCTTTACATGTCTCATACTACTATTTTTTAAGTACACCCTTCACATATTTCTTGATTCTTTTGTTAACTCTAGTACATAGATCGTGCACCTATGATTTACATTGCAAGCACTGAATCATCTTTTCCTCCCGTTCTTCTCCACACATATAGCAAAACCAATCGCTTGCAGCATCGCCTCTCTTCTTTTTAACTTTTAATGCTGATTCCTTTTTATTAATTGTTTCTTTTCTTTTATTTGCAGCATTTTTTATTTTGTCCTTTTTATTAATTTTTTCTTTCCTCTTACTTGCAGCATTTTTTATTTTGTCTTTATTCGCAGCTGACGTTATTTCGATTGATAAGCTTGGGCGTCTTTGTTCCTCTTTGCTGTCATTGATGATATTTGGAATAGGTGATAAATTATTTAACTGTTGTTTCAGTTTATCTGAATCAAATGATGTTAAAGGTTTTGCAATAAAATCCACGGAAGCCTCTTCTTCCTTTTGGATTTGTCCATCTTTGTCCGTCGGCAGACTTTAATTGCTCACTGATTCATTTGAAATATTGCACGTTTTAAACGGCAAAAACGAACAAATTTCCTAAGTCGTACTTGGTACGACTTACGCAGCTCGTTTAGGTACGACTTAAGGTACCAAACATTGTAAACGAAAAAACGGGGATAACCTTACATTGAATATGCGTATACGTTTTGCCTTCGGTGGAAAGATTCCGTAATTGCTACAGAACTTATTCGGTGTATAATTTCCTTCCGAAAAAATCCTCCAAACACATGCAGAAAATTATATGAAATAGCAATAATTTACTTGTTGAGAATATTCTCTCAAATGGCACTTGCATTCAAACGACTCAATAGTGTAAAATGAAGTGCCTACCTTACTAGACAATCCTATAGTGTTACTTTTGCTGTCAACGCTGTGGTGGCATTTAAAATAGCTAAGGTATGACTTAGGCGTAGGTACGACTTGAGCAACCTTACCCTACCTCTGATGCATCGTACATATTTCGAAACACTGCCACATGCAGAGCATAAGTAAATACTATCAGTATCTTGTAATTTTTACAATGTAATTAGCGTCTAAAATTAAATTTTACGTCCTATCATGTGTATTTGTAAACAAATTTGGATTAAAATGAAGTATATTTTAAGTGATATTTAATTTTTCAAAATTGAAATTAAGCGATTTTTACAAATTGTCTAATTATGAAAGTAAGTCCATTTACAGTCCAGAAATATGTATTGTTGTAGACTAATTTGCCTGAAACAAATCTATATAATCAAATTAAATATTGATAAACGAATAGAAATATTGCCAGACTTCATACAATTTGCCTAAATTTTTTAATTAACAGATATGCTAATCTCTAATTTTCTCGAAACAAGAGAAAATGGACTTACACCACTTTCAAAATAGACGGTCCAATTCATGAATTAATTCCTTAATATTCCTCAATACACATGAAATTCTAGTTGAATATCTAACGCCTAATTAAACCTTCCTTTAATTTTTCTATTAGCTTATCATTTACGTAAAACTGATGTAAACGCTTCAAGAAAACATACGAAATTAAAAGATCGTTTAGAAGTTTACGTCGCCCACAAACATCGCATCGACAATATGGATTCATACAACCCAAATGATAGCGAAGAAGACGGTTATTCGCCAAGGCACACCTCCAGAAGGCGACATAGATCGATCGTCAGTCGCGTTGAAAGACGAACGGCCCTATCTTTACGGCCTTTAACAGCTAAATCTTACGTTGATCGATCACCAATGACATGCCATTCGGATGATAGCGATGTTGTGGGTTAGTAAAGATTAGTTTAGTTAATATTTTAAGGTGTATTTTGAAAGTTTATTAAATAATTAGGTGTGCGTCGTAGCGCTCGACAAAGAAACCCTCAGTATAAAAGTCTTGGATCTTGGATTACTGACGATCAAATGCCGAAAAAGGGTTATCCAAATGCTGAAGAATATTCTGAAGAAGATAGTCGAGATGTTCCAGTAAGTTAAATTCATAATATGTAAATTTTTAAATTCATAAATTGAAATTAATTTAAACTAAAAGAAAATTTCTTATAATAGGTTAAACGAATACGAAGAGAAATAAAAAAAAATACTCGTTATATGAACGATTACCAAACTACAGATATCCCGACGAATAGACGAAGGTTAAGGAATGAGGAGGAAACGCGAAGTAAACCTAGTCATTCTTTAAGAACGCATCGCAATTTGTACGATGGGCGAGATGCTAAGGAAAGGATTCCGCGTAGTACTCGACAAACGAGGAACAGTGGTGGTAAGCTGGAAAACGAGGACAATATGGAAGAAGAGGAAACATCTCAGGATCTAGTTGAAAACGCCGAAGTGGCGGAAGAAGTGAAATCTCAACTTGAAGAAAGTAATGGGATGGGAGATAATAGTATTGAAGAAGAAACGAAAGTTAATAAAGCGGTGAAGAAAGAAGTGCAAAAGAATGGGATTTCAGATAAAAGTACAAATGATGAGGTAAAAGTTGAAGATATAAATAAGCGACAATCTTCTGAAAGTGATATCCCACCTAAAACAACAAGAAATAGAGGCAGTAATAGAATTTTTGATGGGTATTGTTTAAGGAAAAATAGACAAATTAGAAAAATATCAGGTAATTAATACTTCCTCTGTCCGAAAATAGTTGCTACATTTTAATTTAATTTTTGTCCGAGAATAGTTGTTACATTTTATTTATTTATTTATTTTAAGACGAATCAAAAACAGAAGAATTTTATGTACGGGGTGGTCAACTAAGAATGATCACCGGCCATATCTCAATGACGGATCATCCTATTTTAATGAAATAAAAAATTTTATAAGGAAAGGGGCCATAAAAAATCGCTGGAAAATATTTTCAAGTTTCTTAAAGGGCCGCTAGGGGGCGTAACCTAAATGACTGAACAGAAAATCACGATTTTTTTTTCATTTTCTTCAAAATTAAGGGGTATTGAAAATAAATTAATTTGAAAGATAAACGAATTTCGACTAATATGTATGAAACACTTTTTGTCGTATCTCCAAAAATAAAGTGGTGGGCATGAGTTGAAAATGTTCATTTTCGATGGCCGATTACTCCGGTCATATTGAACAGAATTTAACAAACTTAATCTCGTTGGAAAGGATTTTTCGTGGTCTACTAACGGCTCCTTACGCTGTTTTGATATGAATATTCGTTTCGCCGCCAGAGGGCGATATCTAAAATTTTGACAAATATTATAGCTTTTCTCAAAAAATTTAAATGGAACGGTATGTTCATTTTTACACGATAAAATAAAGAATTAAAAGCTTAACATGACGCTGAAAACCCGAGCTCGCTATCTTGCTTCTAACGGTAGATATTAGCCAAAAAGCAAAAGCAATAGCCATTTCTTCTATATTGCTGGAATCAATTTATAAAATTATTTTTCTTACTTCCTCTTTATTGACATTTTCTACAGCTTTGGTTAATGGTGTTCCCTTAACCCAATTTTTGCTATTTCTTTTGGCTGGTAAGGAGTTTATAAATGGCCATATCCCTATTTTTCCGTCAAAACATTCTGTTTTTGTGAAAATCCCAATGTAGACGTGCAACTGCCGCCATGAACATTACTTTTGTAATGAACCTTTTACTTTTACAAGTTCTAGGCGGCATTTCTTCTTCCGGAGTGACATAAAAAACTTTTTTTGTTTTGGTTAAATAAAACCATTTTTCGTCAATGTAAATATAGTTTAGTAAATCTTCAAAATACCCCGTCGGCAATACAAATTTTAAACAAAACTCTATTCGGCGCCGTTTATTTTTTTCGTTAATGGTGGGTTGACACGGTGCGATTGTGCTCGGCCGAGTCTACTCGGTGCGAGCGAACTCGCGTAAGAGTACTGTTGACACACACAATTTTACTAGCTTGCTTTTAACATAATGCAAAATGGCAGAATTTGTGCGTGCTGGTGTGGCTATTGTTGCACAGCTACTAATCCACGAATTAAACCAATTATATGCTGTAAAAAACCGACGTCCCAGACGAATGTGGATTCGGGAGTGGATAAAGCGACGTAACAAATTTGGTGTTTCTGCAACATTTCTAAGAGAAGTAGCATTGGAGGATCCAGAGACATTCAGAATCCACCTAAGATTAACAACAAATCAGTTTGATGAACTATTGTCACTGGTAAAGCACTCCATTAAAAAGCAAGATACATTAATGAGAGCTGCTTTAAAGCCCAGAATAAAATTTCAAGTTACTCTGCGTTACTTGGCGACTGGAGATTCATTCAGCATATTGGAACATGTAATATACAGAATTCCAAAGAGCACCATATCGAACTTCTTGCCAGAAGTCTTACGAGCTAAATTCATTTGTGAAATCAAATTTCTTAAGGCTGTGTCTCTTACGTCTTTATTTTTATAGAGAGCATGTCGAAAATTCCACAGGCACTCTGCTTCTTCATATAATTCCACAAATTTTAAGGTTTGCGCTTCTGTCCATCTTTTGTGCGCCATATTTACAGACAAAATACAAATAAACTCGATTACTAGCATGAAACTCGCACGCTGGAAGTTGGAAGACGACCGATTAACTCGTACGAAAACTAGCAATGTGAAAGTGTGCTCGCGTGTCTGTTTATACAGTGCGAATTTCGTACGAGTAGCAGGCGAGTAGTGGTGCCAGTTGTCTCGACCGAGCACAATCGCACCGTGTCAACCCACCATAAGTAACGGCTTAATAAAACTGGTTACTCTTTTAATTTCTTTTCCATTTTTAAATCTATTATGCAACGTATTTTTTTGGAATTTTACTTGAACAAGCTAACAATCTTCATGTGGTTCTTTTAGATAAAAGGATAGAGCATATATTAGCAATTTGTTGACTGTTATCTTTAACTTTTCGACCACAATTATTTTTACGGAAGTTAATATTAATTATTGCGTTTTTACTTAAACAATCTTTTATTTGTTTCCAGAATCTCGAAATTGTTGAACGACTGCAAAAAACTTACGTGCAGCTGCACTTATCGCGCCTTTTTTCAAATTTTATCCTCCACATTTTGCAACAAATAATGTAAAATTTGGTTTCTTTGCTCATTACTAAATTCTCCGCATTTTTTCCCACCTCTGTGATTTGTTTCCGAAATATTTCGAACCATTTTTGATGCAGAGCGGTTAAAATTCAAAAACATTCTAATTTTACAGGTAACAATTACTTATCACAAAACGTGGGTAATAGCTAAGTACAGGTTAGGGCATGGCACATTTCAAAATGTAGCAACTATTTTCGGACAAAGGAAGTATCAATTTTAATATCAGTTTTAAAAATGATATCATGTAAATTTTTTTAATCATATTTATATTTTTATTTATATTTTATTAGAGAGTTCAACATCATCGGAAGAAGGAAGGGTGTACGCTTTAAGAGAACGTGTACCAAAACAATCAGCACGTAAGTTATTGAGGACTTTATTTATATTTCAAATTTGGTCAATTGTGTTTAAACGTAAAAGTAATTTTAGTTACTGAACTGATTTAAATTTAGCTATTATGATGAGAGAATTGTCAGCACAGCCCCCAAGAACGGAGAATCGTCGTAATCGCAATCTTCGAAGGTTTCGAAGAAAAAGAACTCCGTCGTCTTCTGACTCATCAGACTCTGATGAACGATGTCGTAACAAATACAGGTACGTGTTCAATCACAAGATTTGTAAATTTTAAGCAAGTTAGTCACAAGATAAGAACTAGAATTCGTTTAATAATGACAAAAAATAGAAACGTTGTTTCATGGTGGATGTTTTTATTATGTTGGAGATATGGGGGACGCTAAATAAAGGAATTCTAAACTTGCAACACACAAATTTAAAATAAAAATACTATAGAGACATTACATCATTAACATTGTTTTAATAAATAAGATTTAAAATCGATTTTTCTCAACATTTTGGTGAATTATGACGTTCTTATTGCAAATGAGCGAATTGTAAAATATAACTATCTTGAAATATAATTGGGAAATAAAATTTTCTTTAATTTGAATATAAACACAACATGTTGTAGTGTATCGTTAAAATTTTATTATAATCAAGGACAACTATTTTCAAAAATGTTGGTGTTGAGACGGTCAGTCTGTTGAAACTATCAGTGAAAAAATATGAATTAAAAATAACAAATAATATGTAGGTGTTCCATAGAAGCCTTTATCGTACGACCGTATTTTTTAAAGTTTAAATTACAAAATTTCATTTTAACGATATATATTTCACCCTTAAAAGTTCTTTGTTCAGATGTTGTGGACATTATACTGGTCTTTGCTGAGTCCTATGTCCAGACATTGTGGAAATAACATCTAGACCAGCGTTTCTCAACGGGGTAGGTATCGACCTCTAAGGGGTCGATAAAGCTTTAATTGTCGATAATAGAGAATGCAATACCGGTATTCCGGTATACCGAAAACCGGGATATCGTCCAAATTTTCGTCAGTATTATTACCGGTATTCATCTTAAAAGTACCGGTATTTTCGGTATTGACTCGGACATTTGATTGAGGTCGAACATCAGTTATGTTTTGCACATGGCATCCATCTAGCTCTTAGAAATGTCCTTTACAAAAACAATTCCAGTTTAGTGACTGTTGGTGCTGAAATTGAACCAAATGGATCCCAATTTAACGATTGTGATAGTGATGTAGATAATGACAATCACACAGAACTGACAATGAAGAAGATAAAAAGATTACAGAAGATGGTGTTGTTCTAGAATTTGGATCTGATGACACTGAAATAAATTTAAATTATGCTAATTTATTCCTGCTGGTAACAAAAATTAGAAGTGTCATAAAAATTTTCAGAAGATCTCCAACAAAAAATGTTCAATATTTACAAAAATAGGTAACACTACAATTTGGAAAAAACTGAATTTGCAATTGGATGTCATAACATGATGGAATAATTTACTTGTTATGTTGGAAAGGTTTTACCAATTACGGTATTGTGTTCAAAAAGCATCAATTGATTTAAAATCAAACATAGTCTTTTCCGAAGAGGAGTTTCTATTAATTTCTGAAATCATTAATCCATTGTCCCCAATTAAATTAGCAGCCGAATACCTATGCAGAAGAGATTCCAATCTTCTTGTTGCGTACGCGATGTTTAAATTTATGATTGCACGCCTGTTGCACAAGAAAGTAAAATAAGTATTGAATTGATGAATGCTCTGAAGTATAGAATAACGTAAAAACGAACAAACATACCTTAAGTCTCAAAAGTAAATGTTTTGTTGTTTAATGGTGTTTGACAAATATTTGTACTACCCCTAAATAATAACATAACCTATAGTAAATAAATTTTAATTGTGTTTACATTTTTTTTTAAATAATACCAATATCGGTAAAATACCGATATTACCGGTTCTAAAAGCGAAAATACCGAAATATCGGTATCGAAAATTTTTAACGGTATTGCATTCCCTAGTCGATAAACCTTTATGGGTTCATAGTCATAGGTTTAGCACTATATCAATTAACTGAAGTTATTATTACAAAAGTTTTTATTACATTATTTGGCTTTCCCAAGTTCGTATTTAGTGGAAGCTGATTTCGGCCACCTAAACAACTTCTTGCGAAAATCAAAAAATAGACTAAATGTTGCAGAACGTGGCGACCTAAGGATAATACCATTGTATTTACATTTTCATAGTAGTTCAGCCTGTGTTAATTCGTGGTCTTGAACACCGGGGGGCGTCGTGAATTTCAAATTTTATTTCGTTCCCATTCAGTCTAAAATTACGTAGTAAAGCTAAATAAAGCGGATTTGGTCCATATTTGTACAATGGCTTTATTAAACGAATTCAAAGTTACTGAAAACATTATAAAAGCAGAATTTTTGAATAGTTCCCTGGTGTTCAAGACCACGAACTAACACAGGCTGACTTACTATAAGAATATAAATACAATGATAATACTTAGCAACTTTAAGCCAAATGTTTCCTCAATTGTATCGAATTATTAGCAGTATTATTTCACTGATTATTTAATAAATAACCTAATAATTATTAAGAATTTATTTTGTATATAAAAGTGTTAGGTTTTAATGGGGTCGATACAAAAACAAAAATTCTTGCAAGGGGTTGGTGCAAAGAAAAGGTTGAAAAACGCTGATCTAGACAAAACAAATGTAATATTGGAAGCACTGAGACTCAGCTAATGTCATGTGATAAAATAAAAAATATAATGAAATATTTGGGAATTTTTAACGCACGAATATTAATTGAAAGAAGCAATTAAAGAAAGGTATTTTACCACTTAATGCGTTAGAGCAGAAAAAATGTCTCATTACTGCACTGGGATCCGAACCCAGATCTCCTGCTTTCTGGGCAGAAAGCACGGAAAGCAGGTGATCGAGCTGCGTAGTTCAATTGGTTAGAACGTCTGCCTGGAAAGCAGGAGATCTGGGTTCGGATCCCAGTGCAGTAATGAGACATTTTTTCTCCTCTAACGCATTGAGTGGTAAAATACCTTTCTTTAATTCCTTCCTTCAATAAAATAAAAAGACTTTTAAGGGTTAAGATATACTTTTTTCAATTTCTAACTTTAGTACATTTGAAATTATTAATCCTCTAAGGTTTTTTTTTTTTTTAATTTTAACTAAATGTTATGTTGACAATGTCAGGACAGGACTCAGCAAAGATCAATGTAATGTCATCAACATCTGGACAAAATGCTTTTAAGGGTTAATGATTTTGTCCTAAACTTAACCTAATCCCAATAAAAAAACGGTTATGAAATAAAATTTGGTTGATTTTAAAATTATTCCAAACTCTACATAATTCATATAATTTCAAAGTTATGAGCAAATGATTTTAATCCTAACACTATGTTGACCGGGAATTTTACACAGAAACTATGTCATGTCACCAACCATTATTACTTTTTTTTTTCATGTCACCGGTCAGCAAAGTGCAAAAAACAAATCATAAAATTTGAAACGTAATTTGATTACATTTTTAAACAGAACTTAGCTATGTTTCAAATTGGAGATAATTTGGCCCAGGGTCATCGTAGTATAGTAAAATAAAATAAAAAACAGCATAAACGATGAAAAAGTATTTATTTCAGTTTATTAAGATATCGAAATCGAAACGTCAGCTTAAGAGCGCACTGGATATAAAATGGACACTCCAACCCGTTCCATTTTATATCCAGTGCGCTCTTAAGCTGACGTTTCGATTTCGATATCTTTTTCTTAATTCATCCTGTTATTTTGGACCTATTTTGGAGTATTCCTTGATAACTTGTATCTTAACCTACATATTTACAACACGTGTTTGCTAATCAAGCTCGTTTGTTGCGATTACCTTAGTACTGCTATATAATACGACTGTTTTTGGATGTTCTGATGCTGTTGTTTTCCTCTTATATTTAATTGACGTCGTGCCTGAAGACGGACTCAAGGAGTCCGAAATTCGAATAGCACTGAAATAAATACTTTTTCATCGTTTATGCTGTTTTTTATTTTATTTTAGCTATGTTTGACTTTTTTTTAATTTTTAATACATTTTTTACTTTTAAAATCTTTATTAAACAATTTTTAAATACCTAATAATTTTTATTTCAGTAAAACTCCGAAATCACCTCATTCTAAAAACGAACAACCCTTAAAATCAGGCGCTGGCGGAAGTAAAATAATCCCAATTGGTCCAGAAACACTAGACTCAAATGTACGATTTAGCTCGGTCGGAGGTTTAGACTCACACATTCAATGCTTGAAAGAGATGGTGCTGTTACCCATGATGTACCCGGAGGTGTTCGAGAAGTTCCAGGTGCAGCCGCCTCGCGGAGTTTTATTTCATGGACCGCCCGGAACGGGAAAAACCTTAATAGCGCGTGCACTCGCCAACGAGTGCTGTTTTGGAGCGCGCAAAGTTTCATTCTTCATGCGAAAGGGCGCCGATCTTTTGAGCAAGTGGATAGGCGAGTCGGAAAAGCAGTTAAGGTTACTTTTCGAACAGGTAAGTGAGTAATTTTTAACGGAAACGTTGAAGATTAGTTAATTTTGTTTGAAAAAGGCTGCTGAAATGAAACCTTCAATTATATTTTTTGATGAAATCGATGGGTTAGCGCCGATTCGTTCGTCCCGGCAAGATCAGGTTCACGCTAGTATAGTTTCTACGCTTTTAGCGTTGATGGATGGTTTTGATAATCGAGGGGAGGTTATTGTAATTGGCGCTACAAATCGTATCGATGCCATAGATCCAGCTTTGAGAAGACCTGGTCGATTTGATAGGGAATTATATTTTCCATTACCTGCTAAAAAGGTACCTTAAAAACAATAAATAAATGAAAATATTGAATTAATATTGAGTTAATTTTATATTAAATAGGAAAGAGAAGAAATAATAAAAGTTCATATTTCAAAATGGGCATCAAAACCAAACGACAATATGATTAGTTATTTAGCTGAGAATTCAGTGGGTTATTGTGGTTCTGATCTCAGGGCTTTGTGTTCGGAAGCAGTGATACAAAGCTTCCGAAGGAATTATCCACAAGTTTACAATTCCGGTCATAAGCTTCTTTTAGATCCTGAACAAGTTAAAATTGAAAAAGTTGACTTTCTTCGGGCAAAATCGTACTTAGTACCGTCCTCTCATCGAAGCGGACAACGAACCGGAAGAAAACTAATTGCGAGTTTACAACCGTTACTTGAAGAAACTTTAAAGGAAGTTCATGGATTATTGGCTAAGATTTTTCCTCACGGCGCGGATCCAAATTTGGCGAAGTAATATTTTTTAATACCATTAATAAATTATATACTTATTTTTTATTTATTTATTGTTATTATAAAGAGTTAAGCTGGCTGCTGGATTCAGACCGGCTCAATTTCTTATCGTCGGCGATTCCAACGAACACGGACAAACAAATCACTTAGCACCCGCTATTTTGCACACTATGGAACATATTAATATTCACGTTTTGGACATAGCTACGTTATATCGGGAAAGCGGACGAAGTGCTGAAGAAGCGTGCATACAAGTTAGTTTATTTTTTATGCGCTCACATCTATATCATATATAAATTCATTTTTCGCACAATAATTTTTAACAAAATTTCTAGTACAAGAAATTATAAGAATTTTTTAAATCAGGCGTTCTCTATTATTCAACTTTTAGGCTGGATTTGGCCGAAAAACTTTATAAATGAACATTAAAATAAATATACAATGAAATAAGGAAAATAATTTATTAAAAAAGATAATAATATAATATCGGTTTTATAGCTAGAGCTTGCCTTAAATCATCAAGTTATAATCAAGAAGCTCTAACCCATTTATACAAATCATATTAAAGTAGTTCCGAAATTTCATGAAACCAAAATGCATTTTAAATAACTTTTTATAGATATAAATTCCCTAAGAAACAAAAGTTAATGAAGAATGTATGATGTTATTTGTTTCAAATTTTACAAAATAATTATTTATTAAAACTTTTTTCTTAAGTATTAAATAATAGAGGTATTGACATGGAAAAGCATGTAAGTTCTAAAAATCTAATCTTACAAGAAAAGCAAAGAAGAATCTGATTACCATTTGTGACTTACATTCCTTAACATATCGATACCGCAATTACTTTGGAGATTAATTGAATTGGATTAATCTGAAGATTCATCGAATTCCTTTTCATTTGGGATTTCTTCCGCATTTCAAGTTATTTACAATTATGTTATCTCTTGAACAGTTTAGCAAATAAAATTGTAGATACTGCTTACTTAAAAAAATTTCTACATCTGCTATAACCGGAAGCCTTAATAATATGGTACTGTACTATAGCATTTGAAATATATCTGTTTCCAGAACATCCCTCCAATGTTTATTTTGAAAATCGTAATTAAAAATGGTTAACCCTATTTACATTTTTGACATTTTTTGGCAGTTGGTTTTTAAAAATATGCAAAGGTTTAATAACAATATAGATGTTATGCAAGAAATCACTCACTGGAAAGGTCCGGAAATATACTAAAAGAGATTTTTAACACAGATAAAGCAGAAAAAGGCAAGTATCGATTCGATACTTGCCAAAAAATAAAACAAATAGAACTATAGTGAAACGATTTGAAAGAGATACAGCTTTCTTTGTACCAATATCCACCTCATTGTTTACAATTTTTTTTTAATATGGTTTTTATGTAAATAGCACGTTCTGTAATATGATTAAAAAATTACTGATAACATTGCACAGAATGACCCTTGTTAAAACTAACACCAATCTACTATTTCCTAAATCTTTTACTTCGCGCTAGATAATAGCAGATTTTCAAACTTTTAAGTTTTTATTTTCGATTTTTGACGAAATTTTTGAATACTCCTGTGTGCGTCGGTTAGTTGAGTGTTGTTCAGTGCTTAGCTGATTGACAAATCGAAAAAAAATTGTACATTCTAAACAAAAAATTCGACGCTCTCCGACATATTTGCCAAATTAGAAAACAAAACTTGGCATACCTCAAGCCAAGCTTTCAATCTTGCATCACGGACTTTATATGAATTATGAGATAAGCTCTATAATTCTGTATGCACCCGGACTCGGTTATTAGCTGTTTCATGTCGTTTTCATTAATTTTGTTGTTTAAGAGACTGTACACGCACTAACGAATCTGTCAAACACCGAGCGCTGTAATATAATGTAACAGTCTATCAGCTGACTAACGTACACCAAGCGGATACGTTTGACCGACACTTTTCATACGCGCCGGGTAGCTGTTCATCAGTGCAGTAGTGAATACACTCATGTACATATGTTGATATAATTACGCACGACCGATGTCAGCGCAGATTGTCGATTAAGCACTAAAACCAACCTTAGAATGATTTACGTTAAATTATCATGACGTTTCAGTTGTAAAAAATTGAAATTAAAAACAAATCTGTTTTGGGAAATTTTGTTAAAATTATTTATTTTGGGAAAAATGAACGTGTCTATCTCTCTTGGTTGTAGTCATAAATAATTACTTTTAAATTTAATTTAAAGGTATTTCAAGAAGTTAAACGCAACTTACCAAGCGTTTTATACATTCCATGTATTGATCAGTGGTGGGATTTAGTTTCAGAAGCTGTTATAACTATTTTTAATGCACAGTTACAAAGTTTAGAACCAAATAGTCCTATTTTGGTATTTGCAACAGCTAATACAATTTACCAAGAATTACCAGAAAAGGTAAAATACGAATTCTAACACTAGACCTAGAACTAGAAGCTATTAGGTTTGACTTCAAAGTTGTGACTTCAAACTTGTTTCTGAAGAAACCATCAATATGCCATCTAAATTTGCCAAACACCTTTTCAAAAGATGCACGGCTAATCCCAAAAGCTCTTAGTTCTAGGCCTAGTATTAGAGTTAGTGCTAATCTTATTGTTAGTTCAATTAAAATACGAATTATTTTCTTTAAAAAATAAATTATAATTATTTTAGATACAATTTATTTTTTCGTCGTATCGCAAAGAAGTTTACGAATTAAAACCTCCGTCATTGGAATCGCGCAAAAACTTTTTCAAACGTCTCATAATAGATACCAGTATAAAACGTCCTCGTTCGCCAAGAAAACGACCCAAAACTCCTCCAGTTTTACCAAAAGCGCCCACACCTCCTCCGGCACCTATGACGGAAGACCAAAAGCGAAAACTTTATGAAGTAGAGGAACACACATTACGAGAATTAAGGATATTTTTAAGAGATATGTGTAAAAAGCTAGCTAATAATCGATTGTAAGAAATTTTTTAAGTTAACATTTAAGTTTTTATGAGTTGTAATTTTTATTTTTTAATTACAGATTTTATATGTTCACTAAACCTGTGGACACAGAAGAAGTACCTGATTACCCTACTATTATTAAGCAGCCGATGGATTTAGAAACTATGATGATGAAAGTTGATTTTCATAAATACGAGTGCGCGAAGGATTTTTTGAATGATATTGAGTTGATTGTTCAAAATGCTTTAGAATATAATCCAGCCAAGTAAGATCAATTTATTCTATTAATTAAAGACTACAGACAAAGAAAGCGTTATGTTAATTTTTCAAAAAGTTGAAATTTTGGTGTTATCTATTAAGCTGCGTATACAGATCTGGAAATTTCGTTTGAGGACATACGAAAATAATGCGTGCAACAGCGACGCATATAGGAAGTAGATTAGATAAACAAAGAGCGATATAACTGTTTAAAAAAGTTATAGTTTAGTTAAAAAAACCGATTAATTTTTAAAATATCATAAAAGATCGAATTTTAATTTTGATTTGATTCTTTTTCTAAATGAAATTTAAAATGTTCTAGTTTTAAATAAAAAAGGCCGTTTCATTCTAAATATTATCAAAAAAATTTAAAAAAATTTCAAAGTTGGTAAAAATTTTTGATTTCTAACATAATTTTTTTAAAAAATTGGTCAATTTTAAAACATCACCCAGACTTTATTTTTAGGAATTAAAACTTGATTTATGGTTTAACTTAAAGCTAAAAGATTCTATTTTAAATTAAAAAAGACAGATTTATTTCAAATGTCAAAAAAATTCAAAGTTGGTAAAAATTTTTATCAATAAAAAAACCGATTAATTTTAAAAATTCGTAAAAAATCGATTTTTAAGTATTTTGATTTGATTCTTTTTCTAAATTAAACTTAAGATATTCTAATTTTATTAAAAAAAGACAGTTTTGTTCTAAATACTACCAAAAAAATTAAAAAAGTTTTTAAAGTTTGTAAATATTTTTTATTTCTAACCTAACTTTTTTAAAAAATTTACCAATTTTAAAAAATCACCCAGAATTTATTTTTAGGGATTAAAACTTGATTTATGGTTTAAATTAAAGTTAAAAGATTCTATTTTAAATTAAAAAAGACAGATTTATTTCAAATGTTGTCAAAAAAATTAAAAAAAATTTCAAAGTTGGTAAAAATTTCTATCAATAAAAAAAACCGATTAATTTTAAAAATTCGTAAAAAATCGATTTTTAAATATTTTGATTTGATTCTTTTTCTAAATTAAACTTAAGATATTCTAATTTTATTTAAAAAAGACAGTTTTGTTCTAAATATTACCAAACAAATTAAAAAAAATTTCAAAGTTGATAAAAATTTTTGATTTCTAACCTAACTTTTTTAAAAAATTTACCAATTTTAAAACATCACCCAGACTTTATTTTTAGGAATTAAAACTTGATTTATGGTTTAACTTAAAGTTAAAAGATTCTATTTTAAATTAAAAAAAAACAGATTTATTCCAAATGTTGTCAAAAAAATTAAAAAAAAATTCGAAGTTGGTAAAAATTTTTATCAATAAAAAAAACCGATTAATTTTCAAAATTCGTAAAAAATCGATTTTTAAGTATTTTGATTTGATTCTCTTTCTAAATTAAACTTAAGATATTCTAATTTTATTTAAAAAAGACAGTTTTGTTCTAAATATTACCAAAAAAATTAAAAAAAATTTTAAAGTTGGTAAATATTTTTTAATTTCTAACCTAACTTTTTTAAAAAAAATTACCAATTTTAAAAAATCACCCAGACTTTATTTTTAGGGATTAAAACTTGATGTATGATTTAAATTAATGTTAAAATATTCTATTTTAAATTAAAAAAGACAGATTTATTCCAAATGTTGTCAAAAAAATTAAAAAAAAATTCAAAGTTGGTAAAAATTTTTATCAATAAAAAAAACCGATTAATTTTAAAAATTCGTAAAAAATCGATTTTTAAATATCTTGATTTCATTCTTTTTCTAAATTAAACTTAAGATATTCTAATTTTATTTAAAAAAGACAGTTTTGTTCTAAATATTACCAAAAAAATTAAAAAAGTTTTTAAAGTTGGTAAATATTTTTTATTTCTAACCTAACTTTTTTAAAAAATTTACCAATTTTAAAAAATCACCCAGAATTTATTTTTAGGGATTAAAACTTGATTTATGGTTTAAATTAAAGTTAAAAGATTCTATTTTAAATTAAAAAAGACAGATTTATTCTAAATATTGTCAAAAAAATTAAAAAACATTTCAAAGTTGGTAA
Source organism: Digitonthophagus gazella (assembly GCA_036711955.1). NCBI lineage: Eukaryota > Metazoa > Arthropoda > Insecta > Coleoptera > Scarabaeidae > Digitonthophagus > Digitonthophagus gazella. The sequence goes on along the minus strand of JASCIT010000005.1, from coordinate 36,802,753 downwards.
AAATTTTTATCAATAAAAAAAACCGATTAATTTTAAAAATTCGTAAAAAATCGATTTTTAAATATTTTGATTTGATTCTTTTTCTAAATTAAACTTAAGATATTCTAATCTTATTTAAAAAAGACAGTTTTGTTCTAAATATTACCAAAAAATTTAAAAAAATTTCAAAGTTGGTAAAAATTTTTGATTTCTAACTTAATTTTTTTAAAAAATTGATCAATTTTAAAACATCACTCAGACTTTATTTTTAGGGATTAAAACTTGATTTATGGTTTAAATTAAAGTTAAAAGATTCTATTTTAAATTAAAAAAGACAGATTTATTTCAAATGTTGTCAAAAAAATTTAAAAAAATTTCAAAGTTGGTAAAAATTTTTATCAACTTAAAAAAAATGATTAACTTTAAAAATTCATATTTTAAAAACTAATTGTCATTGAGACTTAAAATTTTATAAAGAGTTAGATTGAAACTTAGTCTTTATTTTTACCAAAGATGAATTTTCAATGACTTTTATTTTTTCCTATAGAAGAGAAAATGTAACTTAATGTCTAATTCTGATTTTTTTATACATTGAAAATTGGGCTTTGTTCTAAAAATTTGATGTTTTGAAGTTACAACTTTATTACTGTTACTAGAATTTTTATCTTTAAACTTCAAAAGTGACATTTTAAAAATGAATTTAGACATTTAAACGTCAAAATTGACATTTTGAAAGAGAATTTTGATCTGTAAATGTCAAAAATGATACATTAAAGATGGAAAGTAACGTTTAAACGTCAAAATTGACATTTCAAAGGAAAATTTTGATTTTTAAACGTTAAATTCTAAAAATTAGATGTTTTGAAGTTGCAACTTTATTACTGTTATAAATTAAAATGTTTACTTTTCAATGAAATCAATTGATTTATTCCAATTTTAACAAAAAAAATTAGAAAAATTCCCAAAAACATCGATTTTTTTTTTGTCGAATCCAACATTCAAATTTTAAAAGTTATAACTTTAATATACAGGGTTTCTCACGCAACTGGTTCGTTAGAACTTTATTGGGTTCCACTATTAGTAGATTTTTGAGATTTTGTCAGTAGGGGTTGTTCATCCGGGTCTTTCGATTTAAAATATTTTCAAGATGGCTGCCACTTCCGGTCGACCGGAAGTAGGATACAACTAATTGGCAATGTCTGAAGAGTAATCGTACCAGTTATCAACTTTCTTGCTTGAACAATGACTGAGAAATGTGGTTTTAAAGAACAGGTTGAAAATTGTCAAAAAAGTCTTAAATTCAAAATAACTCGAAAACGAAAAGCGATAAGTACCAACAATCCTTATGAAAGTTTACTTGTTTTTGTACGTAGAATTAAAATATACAATAAAAATTATACCATTCCATTTAAAATAACGAAGTTGTATCCTACTTCCGGTCTACCGGAAATGGCAGCCATCTTGAAAATATTTTAAATCGAAAGATCTGGATGAACAACCCCTACTGACAAAATCTTAAAAATCTACTAATAGCGGAACCTAATAAAGTTCTAACGAACCAGTTGCGTGAGAAACCCTGTATATAAAAAACCACACCATGAATATTAACTTCAAAGAGCTATAGCTCCTGTAAAAAACATTTCCAGGCACATGTTCATATGAACTTTTCTTCTGTATATTCGCACATCAGTTCATACTCTTCATTACTAAAATTCTCTTCTTTGATTTTTTTCTAGAACTACCACTGATAAACAAATTAGACACAGAGCTTGTTCACTACGAGATTATGCATATACGTTAATAAAAAATGAGATGGACAGTGATTTTGAAGATAAATGCCAAGATATAGCGAAGAAACGAGTAGAACGAAAAGCGAGCACATCTCAGTACTTACCGCCGTTTTTACAAACACAACCGGAAGGTAAAAAATCAACTAATAAACACTGCTCATATTTTTCTACTCTTGTTATTTTTTTATTTATTTAGAAATTTATTTATTTATTTAGAAATTTATTTATTTATTTAGTAATGTATTTATTTACTTAGAAATTTATTTATTTATTTATTTTAGAAATAGCTTTAGTAAATGGTAAATCTGATATCGATCAAGATCAAAAGAAAACATTATCTAATGGAAACGCATCAAATGGACCGTCCACAGTAAGAACAAGTCCAAGTAGAAAACGAAAAATTTCTAGTTGGCAAAGAGGTTTACTTACTAGCCATAGAAAAAGACCGCGCAAGGAAAAAATTATTAATAACGAAGGAAATGAAGAGAATGTAGAAGAAGACGTTGATGATAAATCCTCGATTGAATCAAAAGACAATAACGGTGATTCTGAAAATACAACAGGAGCCAGAGTTTCTTATTCAGAAGACAGTCAAGAGGTGACTGCACCATTAACTGTTAATTGTAATACTGCCTCAGATATTAAATCTGCTAGTCCATTACAGTAAGTTTATTATTAATTGGACCGTTTATTTTGAAAGTGGTGTAAGTCCATTTTTGAAAAAAATAAGATATCACGTAATTCATGCTTAATTTAATGTAATTTTTTTATGTATGATAAGTGATGTTTAATTTCTTAAAAAATTCCCATGTTTTGTACAACTTAAAATCGGTCGGTAAATGAAATTACATAATCATTGATTATGAAAGTGGTGTAAGTCCAAGTGACTATGGTTACATTTCTTTTATATTACATGTGAAAAGTTGCTAATTTAAGTTACTTATTCTATTTTTTCTTAAAATGGATAACTTTAAAAGAAAAGAATTTTAAGTATACACCACAGGATTATTATGATGTAATAACACAATTTAGAAAACATGACACATTCATTTTACATGAATGAAACGAGAGAATTTCGTTTCAACAAAAATCTTCAAAATGCGATTAAAAAACAGATTAAAAAAACACTAATGGCGAACAGATCAATTGGTTGCAAATATGTTGGCTGAGGTTTCTCAAAAACGTACCATATAGTATTTTATATAAAACATCGATGAAGGACACTGAATTTAAAACTATAAATTTATTACCAAACGTCCTGGAAGACCGCTAAAATTTGAAAAAATCGCCCTTACGCCTTTGTACCAAAATGCCAGGTCTATTACTTACGAAAAATATGAAGACTTTAGTTATTACCTTATATACCTCCGGTGCATCATGCATATTTTGAAACACAGCCACATGCAAAGCATAAGTAAATACTATCAGTATCTTGTAATTTTTAAAATGTAATTAGCGTCTAAAATTAAATTTTACGTCCTATGATGTGTATTTGTAAACAAATTTGGATTAAAATGAAGTATATTTTAAGTGATATTTAATTTTTCAAAATTGAAATTAAACGATTTTTACAATTGTCTAGTTTTGAAAGTGGTGTAAGTCCATTTTACAGTCCAGAAATATGTATTGTTGTAAACTAATTTGCCTGAAACAAATCTATATAATCAAATTAAATATTAATAAACAGATAGAAATATTGCCAGACTTCATACAATTTGCCTAAATTTTTTTAATTAACAGATATGCTAACCTCTAATTTTCTCGAAACAAGAGAAAATGGACTTACACCACTTTCAAAATAAACGGTCCAATTACTGGTAATATTTATTACCACATGAAATATTTTTTATTTTTAAATAGATCCCCTAATACAAAAAGAAGATTAAGTGATTTAATGAGTCCTTCTGAATTATTAGAAGATACTCTTGATTTTGATGATGTTGATCAAGCTTTAAACGAATCTAGTAAGTAAATTTATTTTACAGTATAAAATATTATTCCCTTTTAAAAATTTTATTGGATTTTAACTTTTACTGGACTTTTTTTAAAGTACTCTATTTTATGAATTAAATGAACTTATTTTATTTATTTATTTTTTTTATAGCGATTGATTTTAATTCTAAACAAATCGTCGAAATATCCGAAATTAAACTACACGAAGTTTTAAATTATGCTGTTGAAGTTACAACAAATAGATCGTTGCAATCGTTGTTGGATCTTCATTATCAACTAAGCCGAATTATTAAACAATACTCACGAACATATAATAGACAAAAATTGCCAGAAGTAAGTGACGTCAATTTGTTTTTAAAAAAATAAAGTGTAAAAATGAATTTTAGGACTTAATGAATGAACTGAAGTTGTATAAAGAACAAATCGAAAAAGAATCAATAGATCTGAGTGAAGATTTGGAAGCATTAAGAAATACTTGATCGGATAGTATTTTGGTTAGATCGTTATGGAAGAAAAATTCCTTTTATTAAAAAGATTAAAATTGGTTTAATATGTTTAACGTTTATTACAGATTCGGCTGCTGCAGTATATGTAATTAATAATCTTAATTATTATATTATTTTTAATTTTAAAATAGCCAAAGAAATAAGGAACGAAGAACGAAAAAAAAAAATAATAATAAATCAAACACTGCCAATATATCGAAGGCTGATTTTATTTTAGATTTGCATCGAATTTTTATTTGTATGTCAAGTCTTTTATTTTGTTATACCTTTTTAAGTAGGTAGTATTAAAGGTCTGCGTCATTTTCCTGTTATGTCCCACTTAAAAGTTGTTCATATTTTTTCTCCTACAAATATTCCTGTAAGATTTAAATGTGTTAATTTTTAAGTTTACTATGAAAGTTAAATATAATGTTTAAGAAATCATAAAATTTATTAATATCATCACTTTTGATCAGATTTACAGTTAGTTTATTCACCTTTGAATAAATTAATCTGATAATTAAATTTATCTGATATTTAACCAGTAACCATGGTAAATATCAGATAGATTAATTTACCCAAAGATGAATAAAACAGACCTTAATAATTTGTAGAATAATAAATAATAATATATACAAGTATTGTTTAGAAGAGGTTGTGAAATCATCAAAAAAGAAGTGAACATCTGTTAAGGAAGCGATAATACTTCCCGGGAACAAAGCCAGGGGTCAGGTATTCGAAGAATCCGTTCTTCTTGGAACGGTCAGTTCAATTCCTGGCCATTAGTGACAAGGGAAGTGATTTTAAGAATTTTTTTAATTTTTTTGGTGAGAATTAGAGCAAATTTGATTTTATTAGTTCAAAATAAAATCTCTTATGTTGAATTTAAAATAAAAACTATTTCTTAATCTTTAAATATAAATCCTGGGCGATTTTTTAAAGTTGATCGAATTTTAAAAAAAATTAGGTTGGTTAACTGTCAAAAATTTTTACCGATTTTAAGAATTTTTTAAAATTTTGTGGTAAGAATTAGAACAAATTTGTCTTTTTAAACCGAAAATAGAATCTTTTAAGTTTAATTCAAAATAAAAATCATTTCTTAATCTTTAAAAATAAACTCTGGGCGATTTTTTAAAGTTGATCATTTTTTTTAGTGAGGTTAGTTAACTGTCAAAAATTTTTACCGATTTTAAGAATAGACTATAATAAATATGATATTTTTGATCAAAAATTGAATCTTTTAAGTTCAATTTAAAACAAAAGTCATATCTTAATCTCTAAAAATAAACTCTGGGTGATTTTTTAAAGTTGATGATTGTTTAAAAAAGTTAGGTTATAACTTTCAAAAATTTTTACCAACTTTAAGAATTTTTTTAAATTTTTTTGGTAAGAATTAGAACAAATTTGTCTTTTTAAACCGAAAATAGAATCTTTTAAGTTTAATTCAAAATAAAAATCATTTCTTAATCTCTAAAAATAAACTCTGGGCGATTTTTTAAACTTAATCGAATTTTTTTAAAAAGTTAGGTTAGTTAACTGTCAAAATTTTTTACCGATTTTAATAATTTTTTTTAAATTTTTTGGTAAAAATTAAAACAAATTTGATTTTATTAGTCAAAATAAAATCTCTTAAGTTGAATTTAAAATAAAAACTATTTCTTAATCTATAAAAATAAATCCTGGGCGATTTTTTAAAGTTGATCCAAATTTTTTAAAAAGTTAAGTTAGTTAACTGTCAAAAATTTTTACCAATTTTAAGAATTTTTTTAATTTTTTTGGTAATAATTAGAACAATTTTGTCTTTTTTAAATCAAAATAGAATCTTTTAGGTTCAATTTAAAACAGAAATCATTTCTTAATCTCTAAAAATAAACTCTGGGTGATTTTTTAAAGTTGATGACTTTTTAAAAAAGTTAGGTTTTAACCTTCAAAAATTTTTATCAACTTTAAGAATTTTTTTAATTTTTTTGGTAATAATTAGAGCAAATCTGTCTTTTTTATATTAAAATAGGGTCTTTTAAGTTTAATTTAGAATAGAGATCGTTTCTTAATCTCTAAAAATAAACTCTGGGCGATTTTTTAAACTTAATCGAATTTTTTAAAAAGTTAGGTTAATTAATTGTCAAAAATTTTTACCGATTTTAAGAATTCTTTTAAATTTCTTGGTAAAAATTAGAACAAATTTGATTTTATTAGTTCAAAATAAAATCTCTTAAGTTGAATTTAAAATAAAAACTATTGCTTAATCTCTAAAAATAAATCCTGTGTGATTTTTTAAAGTTGATCGAATTTTTAAAAAAATTAGGTTGGTTAACTGTCAAAAATTTTTACCGATTTTAAGAATTTTTTTAAATTTTGTGGTAAGAATTACAACAAATTTGTCTTTTTAAACCGAAAATAGAATCTTTTAAATTTACTTCAAAATAAAAATCATTTCTTAATCTTTAAAAATAAACTCTGGGTGATTTTTTTAAAGTTGATCTTTTTTTTAGTGTGGTTAGTTAACTGTCAAAAATTTTTACCGATTTTAAGATTTTTTTTTTTAATTTTTTAGTAAAAATTAGAACAAATTTGATTTTATTTGTTCAAAATAAAATCTCTTAAGTTGAATTTAAAATAAAAACTATTTCTTAATCTCTAAAAATAAATCCTGGGCGATTTTTTAAAGTTGATCCACATATTTTAAACAGTTAAGTTAGTTAACTGTCAAAAATTTTTACCAATTTTAAGAATTTTTTTAATTTTTTTGGTAATAATTAGAACATATTTGTCTTTTTTAAATCAAAATAGAATCTTTTAGGTTCAATCTAAAACAAAAATCATTTCTTAATCTTTAAAAATAAAGTCTGGGTGATTTTTTAAACTTGATAAAATTTAAAAAAAAATTAGGTTAGTTTACTGTCAAAAATTTTCATCAACTTTGAAAATTTTTAAAATTTTTTGGTAATAATTAGAACAAATTTGATTTTATTAGTTCAAAATAAAATCTCTTGAGTTGAATTTAAAATAAAAACTATTTCTTAATCTCTAAAAATAAATCCTGGGCGATTTTTTAAAGTTGATCCAAATTTTTTAAAAAATTAAGTTAGTTAACTGTAAGAAATTTTTACCAATTTTAAGAATTTTTTTTTGTTTTTTTGACACCAACTACAACAAATTTAATGTTTTCGATCAAAAATTGAATCTTTTAAGTTCAATTTAAAATAAAAATCATATCTTAACCTCTAAAAATAAACTCTGGGGGAATTTTTAAAGTTGGTCGAATTTTTTAAAAAGTTAGTTTAAAAATGCCAAATTTTTTTACCAACTTTAATATATTAATATATTAATATAATATATTAATATATTAAAATAATATTGCTATCTTCACACTAATTTAAATTCGTTTCTAACTTCAGACTTATCTGTCAATCAAATGTCAAACGGTTGAATGCAGTTGTAAACAAAACTTGTAAATTTGAAGATTTACTATAAAAAATGCAGCAAAGAGAAGAAAAACAATTAGAATCAGCATTGGATTCATTAATTCAACGTGTAAACGATTTAAAATCGTCAATAGCAGCAATGATATTTAAAGTAGAAAACGAATATGAAACTTTAAACTGGCCCCAATTTTTAGACAACTTCGCCTTACTATCAGGACATGTACGTGTTTTTAAACCATTTAACGATTAATTTAGGCTGACTTTTACCAACCTCCTGTTAATTTAACCAGCGGTTTAATTTCAATTTCAACTTATGCGATTGGTTAGTTTGCCAATAACCATAGTAATAAACCGCTGGTTAAATTAACAGGAGGTTGGTAAAAGTCAGCCTTAGGCTGACTTTTACCAACCTCCTGTTAATGTAACCAGCGGTTTATTACCATGGTTATTGGCAAAGTAGCCAATCGCATAAGTCGAAATTGAAATTAAACCTCTGGTTAAGTTAACAGGAGGTTGGTAAAAGTCAGCCTTAGCCAATTAAACATTTTAACGTAACTTATTATTTGGCAGTTAACCTCACTTTCCAAGTTACTCAGTCACGATAAGTGTCCACCTTTAAGAAATCTAACGGTTTTACCTTTAAATTTGTCACCGGAGCGTGATGAACAATTAGCACAATTAACAGAGGGGAGAGTGACTACTTTTGCACATGATTTGGTTCCTGATTATTTAAGGACTAAACTTGAACCTATGGCGGAAAATAAAATGTTACATTTTGAACAAAAAGCTGCCACTGTTACTTATGAAAATGCTCAAGTAAGTTGAATATATTTATAATTATGAAGGCTTTGATAATTAACCACTTCGGTATGGCGCCTATCAGCCGCAAAATGTTGCCAATAACCGGCTTTATTTACTTAATTACCGAAGTGGTTAATTAGTTATTAAAATTTACGTTAGAACTAACATAAATAAAGGAGCTAGAAACTTTTAGTTTTAGTTGTGAAACTTACTAAACCTAATCTTCTAAGTAGATCCTAGTGTTAGAGTTTAAGAGATAATCTTAGAGATAATAAGATTTCATTTTAATGAATTAACAGAAAAACAATTCAACTTTTATTCTTTAGAAACAAGTTGCCGCATATCAAAAAGTAGTTTCTAACATTTGGGATATAGTAAGTAAAACTAGAGAAGAATGGGAGGTTGAATCATCATCTCGTGGTAACACACAGCAACACTCCAGTGTTTCCGATACACATTTATTGGTCACCGCCATTGGAATGGGAAAAGGTTTAAAGGTAATTATACATTTTACTTTCATTTTTAACTTTAAATTATTTATGCTATAACAATAATACTTTATTACAGCCCAATTCAAATGCAAATGGTCAGCCTGGTCAACCAACTGGTGGGATGATGGTTCCTCCGCAAGGACGACCAGGCAGTGCTGGACAAGGTCCTTTACCACCATCAACGCAGACAATGACCATGAATAAAACACCATCTACTATCAAGACCAATATTAAAAGTGCCACACAAATTCATCCTTACACTAGATAATTATTTATGTTTTTATTTACATGCCGTAATTTGTGATAAAATGTAAGATGTAATAAATATAATGGAGTTTTTAAATAAAAAAAAATAATTTGACAAGCGTTTCCAAACCTTTGACAAGTGTTTCCAACCCTGAATTCCGCTCGAAAAATTTATAAATAAATTTATAGCTGATATATTATTAAAATTATTAAAGCTATAAACAACGCAAGCCAACGCTGGGTTGGGTTGGCTGACCATTACGCCATCAAAAAAACCACCACACGTGGTTTGAAGCTCGACTATTTAAAATTTTCATATTGGAGCTTCGAACCACACATGGTTTGAAACTCGCATATGAAAATTTTAAATAGTTGAGTTACAAACCAAATTCTTTTCAAATTAAAAAGTCAAATTCATACACTACATACTTACGTTTGCATAAATTAAAACTCCATTCGAAGAAATATAAATTGAAAGAGGAATTAAGAATTAAAATAAAAAACTCGTAATCAATGAAACGACACATAAAGGACCCCACCATTTATTGGCAGACTCTGAACTAACGCAGGCTGTACTACTATGAGGCCGCGTTTATATTGGTGAGCGATTAGCGTTGCATTTAAAAATTCAAGTACCTGTAAACGCAATAGTGCTGTGTATATTACACCAATGCGATGAGCGGCAACGCAAAGCGGTGGATGTGCGTCGCGTTTGCGTTCAAGACGACTTGAATTGTGAGCGATAGATGCGAGCGGTCGAAGCACATGTTGTGTTTTCTTTTGCGGTTCTTCGCAAAAATGTCTTCTAATAAGGCAAAATTTTCGAATAGCTGTAAAAGATAGTATGCTTCCAAGTACAACAACTGGCAACCTCTCAAAGGAACCTGAGGACACTGATAGTGAGGATGAAGAACAAGGTGGAGAAGACATTAATGATGAAGCCGTAGACACTTGAACTTGAACATTCTTCGCCATCGACCAGCTCTTCACGTTCATCATCTCATATGCAAAGGAAGACAATCGCAACACCAACACTCCATAATAATAGACGACCTGCACAACGAAATCGACAGGTGCTACTTGGAATTGGAACAAAAAAACTAGATTTATTTCAACAGGAGTTTCAGAAAGATGCAGATATGATGGATAATCCTGATTATCATTTCTTAATAAGCCTCTTGCCCTATTTTAAGGAAATGGACACCTTAGAAAAATTAGAAGTGCGAGGAAAAATACTAGAAGTTGTTACTGAGGCCGTGCGGTGTAAGCACAATATTAAGAAATCCGTTTAACGTCAAGGATATGACACAATTCTACAGTTTGGCAAAATGAAAATCTCTCAGCTAGACTACATGCAAATTCTGATGGAAATTTAACTTTAGGAGACGGTAGTGAGTTTCACCCAATTATTCAATGTTTTGAAGATTATAACATACTTCAGCTTGTCGCAAATGAACAACTCGGTCAAGCACAGCCCCAGCCTGAATGTGACCTCCCGTCAAAATATAACAATAGAAGATTCTGGGACTCCAGAATTGCTCTATAAATCTAATTTTATGCGATAAATATTAGTTTACAATTATGTGCTCGTTATTACTTTTGTGTACCTACCTTAATGTTAGATAAAGCCTTTCTACTGGAGATATAGGTCTTTTAAAATTAGTTACCTTCTTCCTTAGCCTGTTCTTAATTCGTAGCAAAATATAATCGAAAGTGTCAATAGACATGCATAAAAATTCGGAAAAGCTAGCCGGATCTCTTCGTAGATCATAGTATAGTTGGTGAAATTCACCGTGCTTCAAACGAGTTTTGTTTAGGTAATGCACTTCAATTCTTTCCTTATGTTTTAACATAATTTTTCTAAATAAAATCGGATTTTCTAAAAACCACTGCAAATGCACCGACTTCGGTAGCATATTTACCACGGTACTAACACTGAATAAGCTGTGCTACGACTCTGCTTAATGTGCACACTTCATCGCCATAACGCTCAAAGCTCATCGCTAATCACTCACTAATATAAACGCGGCCTGAGAATATAAATACAATGATATTATTTAAAAAATAAACAACACAATCCTTGATAATATTAAATATTTTATTCATATCTTTATAATATATATTTATATTACACAATGTAACAAAACTATTTGTTAAAAAAAGAAATAATAATAATAATAAGACGAGGGGAAGTACATACGGGATAACAAATAAAGTACGATTGTAATATCATAAACTTCAACACGCAAACTTGTTTAACTCGTCGGACACGTAAGCGACGTCATCAACAAATCTAACAAAACAGAAATAAAACTCGTAAAAATCAAGTCGATCGACGCGAACTTGAGGAATACTGCACTGTAAAAAGAAACTGAAACATTATTAATTACATCAACAATTATCTTAGACGTTACGAGACGATCTGCACAAGTAATAGTAGTAAAATAAACGGAAACCTCTAATTGTAAGTACGTGAAATGTAATGTATATGTGTGTCTGATGATCAGAAAAGAAGAAGACATCTTAACATTTTTTCCTTTTTTTTTGAGTATGTTGAGTTTTATAAATGGAAATATAGATGTGTTGTAGTCAAATTTACTTAAATAATCAGTTCTTAAATTATTATAATGTGAATTCTTGTGTATGTATATATTTTTAGTATTAAAATGAGACATTATTGTAAAAATTTGTAACTAAGCATCACACCAACTAAGAATTCTTTCTAAATTTGAATGGACATGAAATTAATAATATTCTTTTTAATTTTAATCCTGATTATTAAGAAAAATCGACCACAATTTACAGAATCGAGTTAGTTCCGTCTTTTAGTGTTATGACTATATTTCAAAAATAGTGCTAACAATAATTCACAAATTGATTTACATAATAGAGAAAAACAATGTCGTTTGATTTTTTTTTTTACCTTTTCTTCATTAAAATTTCAACAGAAATAACAAATAATATATTTTTTGTGCATAATATTGCTATGGCTAGATCTATTGGCTAACGAAATTTGCCTGTATAATTACTTCTTTTCTGTTTACCATTAGTTCCTTTTTCTTTTAATAAGTTTTAATTTAACCATTATTACAAGGATGGCAAGAACGCTACTACTGTATAATAATTGATCCCTATAGAACGATTTTCTCAGTGTTGCTTTTTTTTCCTCTTTTACTTTCCGTCTGATTTAACATACCGATCCTTAAATGATTCTCTAAGTCGGCATGTTAATGGTGCAAGGCGCGGGAATAGCGACTAAACTACAACCGACCGGAAATTATTACATCCTAGATATCTTTTCTTTTTAATTATTATCCAATACGATAATTCAGGAACTTTTAGAAACAATCTCTTCTCCTAAAATTCATTTAAAAAATATAATTTCCGAATTAGGCACTTTGAAAGTCCATTAGAAATTACCTACAAAATTGTCACTACGAGTTTAGTCGGTTAAGTTCAATCGCCATTCCAGGACACATAAGTTATTTTTAAATTTAACTATTTTAAAGACAAGAATTTTCTACACAATGTGCATTTTTAAATAATTGTCATTAAAATAGTTACGAGATGATTTGATGTAGTTTTATTATTTAATATGTTACTTAGTCTGGCGGTAGGTAACTGAAAAGTTTGAACTTGTTACGAATATGTGGTCTTACGTCTTCTTTCTGTAACAAAAAAAAAATCAATTTATGAATAATAACACAGGCCGACGATGAGAAAACTTTTTCAATAATTTTATCTAATTCCTATGCTTTTTTGTATACTGAGTCCGAATATAATAATAAAAAAGTTGTATCACCCATCAATTTTTCATATTTTACCATTCTATCTGTGAAAAGTTTAGTTTTGATCATTTAAATGTTATTAGTTTGGCAATAAAATCTTCATGTTATAGGGTTAGCAATAAAATCAAATGTTAGATTACAGTTATGATAAATCGCAGAGTTGTTCGTTTTCTTTTAGTTAATTATAAAGTTGTTATACAGTGTTTAATTCATGTGCTTTAACTCAAAATTTAAGTATGGCTAATCGAGGTTGTAAAAATTCTCCCAACACTTTTTGTTATATATGTGGTGAATTTATTTTTAAAAAACATCAAAGAACTGACTTTGTAAAGAAAGTATACTTTGCATATTTTGGCGTAGAAATCGGTAATCAAGAAAAATGTTGGGCTCCACATAAAGTATGTTATGCTTGTGTCGAAGATCTTAGGAAATGGTACAAGAAAGAAAAGAGAGCTTTTAAATTTGCAATACCAATGGTCTGGAGAGAGCAAAAAGATCATTTAAATGATTGCTATTTTTGCAGCATTGATGTTTCTGGATATAACTCCAAAAATAAGAATGTAATTGTCTATCCCAATCTTACTTCAACTAATCGGCCAGTAATGGACCGAAACTTCCTATCCCTGAACCATCTCAGTATCTTGATAACATTTTACAGTCCTGAATTTAATGAGAGCATACTGGATGATGAAGAGTTTAAATGTTCTCCAGAAAATTTAAAACCACAGTTATTTACGCAAGCTGAGTTAAATAATTTGGTGATAGATTTGGTTTTAAGTAAAGAAAAAGCAGAAGTGCTCGGTTCTAGGCTGAAAGAAAAACATTTATTGGAATCAGGAACATCTATTTATTATTACAGAACAAGAGATCAACAGTTTGCTCAGTTTTTCAAACAGGAAGATTTGGTTTACTGATATTGATAGTCTAATGAATGAATTTAGCATTGAATACAAGAAGGCTTTTTATAGACTCATCAAAAACTAGCTTAAAAGGTGTTCTCTTACACAGTGGAAATACATATGCTTCAGCACCTGTTCCTAATTCAGTCCATATGAAGGAAACTTACGAAAATCTCAATATGATTTTAGAAAAAATTAACTATCCGGCTCATGATTGGATGCTGTGTGGAGATTTAAAAGTCATCTTCATGACTCTTGGCCAACAACAGGGATTTACAAAGTTTCCATATTTTATATGTGAGTGGGACAGCAGAGCAAGGGATGAACATTAGTCCAAAAATCAATGAGTCGTAAGAAAAATAACACCTAGCGAGGAGAATATTTTAAGTAAAGCTTTAGTAGACCCAAAAAAATTCTTCTACCGCCACTACATATCAAATTAGGCTTAATGAAGCAATTTGTGAAAGCCTTGCCAAAAAATGGTGACTGGTTTAAATATTTGCGCGAAAAATTTCCCCATTTGTCATAAGCTAAACTGAAGGAAGGGATTTTCACTGGATATTCGTAAAATAATATTGGATTCCAACTTTGAAGGATGGTTAGAAAGGAAAAGGAAGCTTGGATATCATTTAAAGAAGTTGTAACTAAGTTTCTGGGTGGTGTGAAAGACCATAATTATGAAGTTATTGTAGCTAACATGATAAATAAGTTTAAAAATCTGGGTTGTCTGATAAGCCTTAAAGTCCACTTCTTGCACAACCATCTTGACTTCTTATCTAAAAACTTGGGTGATGTGAGTGAAGAACAGGGGGAACGGTTCCATCAAAAAAAGTGATGGAGAAACGGTACCAGGGATGGTGGAATATCAAGATGATGGGTGATTACTGCTGGTCACTTCATAGAGAAGAACAAAATGTATCATATCGAAGAAAAAGTTACAAGATACTTTACAGAGAAAAGGGAAAGGAAATACAAAAAAATCAGCACCTAAAATATTCGCATTAAAGTAATAGTTATTTATAGTAAGTAAAAATTCTAGCCTAATCAAATAAAAGTATGATTTTTTCTATTTTTTATGTATCAAATTTTCCTTATTTACAATATCGATGTCATATCGTGAGAGAACTGTGGGTGATAAAAAAAACTGATGCCAAATACGGTTTCAGCATCTAAAAATTCATAAGATTTAGATGTTTTGCGTATATTTTAACTACGAAAGAGAAAATATAAAAAAATATGGATTTTTTTTAACTCACCATCTGTACGAGATTTTCCAGAAACGGCAAAAGTTTCATCAACTCTGAATCACTTCTATCCACAAACCAACTCTCAATTGGAATACCATTGTTTAACTAAATAAAAAGAAAAAATAAAATTAATTATTCGAGATTCTTAATTTCTGTCAATTAAAGTTGAAATTTGAAAATATTCCTAGTCTTACTTGGTATCCAAAAGCTTGCGGCGAATTATCTACAATGATAGTCTTCGATAAATCCCTTCCAAGAATGGATAAATCCTTGATATAATTCCCATTGATGTAAACACAATGTTCCCGAAACAGACGATATTTGATCCATTTACGTTCAGGATCGAGCAAATTAAGCAGTTTATCCGCGTAAACCCTCTTCGACGCCGTAAACAATATAACTTCAAACATCTGCGAGACTTTTTCCATGAATTCCCGGAAATAGGGCCGAGTGCGTACGTATACGGTGTAAGAACAATCCTGGAATACAACCGGAAAGTGAAAACTCGCGTCCGGAAGCTCCTGCAGGCTACAATGAACGAGCGTTTCATCCAAATCCAACACCAAACTAAAATCGGGACTCGATCTGGTTTTTAACGGCAAAGCTGGACATTTAGATCTCATTTCAAACGTTAACGGTGGAAGGTGTTTAATAAAAATATAAGGATCGAAAGCTTCCCACGTGTCTTCGACTTCAACATGTCCGGGTCTTCGATCTAATCGTTCCTCTTCTTGTTGATGAGACGCGGCAACGCTCGATATTAAAGAGGCGTCGTTACAACTTTGAGAGTACAAAGTCGCGTAATCGTAAGCCATGGACGTCATGTTCATCGCCATAAGTTCGTTACCTTTAGCCATTTCTTCGTCTAATAGGTTAGTAAATTCTTGTGTGTTAACGTTGGTCAAGTCGTTTAAATCTAAGTGGATATCCTGGTAATCTTGGTTCTTTAACGGCGGGTACTCGTAATACATATTATATCCATTCCGATCGACCATCTGATAATTCATCTTAGCATTACTCTGGATTTCGTAGTGTTGAAGATTTTCCGTGCAAGTTAAATTTTCGATAGTGGAGTACTCTATTTCGGTGGGTAGTTCGGGATTTTGTGGAAAATCAGCGGCATCGTTATTATTATAAACGGTGCCGTCGTCGAACGATTTAAATCCTTGCGACTCTAAAATAACGAACTGTTGGGATTCGACGATGTTTTTCTCTAAGGTAGCGTCGTAAATTTCCGGTACGAGCTGTGCCTGATAATTCTCTTTACATTCTTCCGGGGTTTGAAGGTGGTCGGTGGAAGTGTCTTGAAATTTCTTTACTGGCGGCGGTTCGGCGACGTTCGCGGCCTTCTCATCTTTGAGCGTCTCGACGGGGGGTTTTAGCGAAAATTTCTTTCCTAACTTTCCTTGCCAAGCGCAAGCTCGTTTAGCCGCCCTAACCTTTCGTATGCGACTCGCGCATAACGAAAACGACTTGATGCCTCTAGCTCTCTTCTCGCTCCTTAACCACATCCTTACGAGCCATTAATGTGCACTAAAATAATAATTTCATTCAATTCAAAATTAATTTTCTTTTTTTCGGGATTTAATTTTATACTAGTTTATATTTTTAGTATTTTTCTAAAAAAAAAATTATTGTTTTTGGTTGAATTGAACAACATTTTGGTAACTTTGGTGGAAGCTTTACGAATTTAGTAAGTTTTTGGTGGAATTAAAAAAAAAAATTGGTAAATTTTTACAAATTTTGTAGGTTTTTTGGTGAAATTTTTAAAAAATTCATTATATTTGGTAGAATTGTTAAAAATTTTAGTTACTTTGGTGGAATTTTTATCAATCTACTAAGTTTTGAATTTCCAAGGTTTTAATTAATTTTTAATGAAATTGTTTCTAATTTGATTGATTTTTGGTGGAATTTTTAAAAATGTTGACAATTTCGGTGTAATTTTTAGGATTTTTGTAAGTTTCTTGTGGAATAAAAAAAATTCAGTAAGTTTTGGGTGTAGTTGTTAAATATTTTAATAGCTTTACTGGAATTTTTTCGAATTTTATTCATTTCTGACGGAATTTTAAAAAAATTCAGTGTTTTTGGTAAAATTTTTATGAATTTAGTAAGTTTTTGGTGGAATTTAAAAAAAAATCAGTATGTTTTTGGTGGAATTATCAAAAATTTTGATAACATTAGTGGAACTTTTGCGAATTTTATTCATTTCTGGTGGAATAAAAAAAAAATCAGTGTTTTTGGTAAAATTCTTATGAATTTAGTAAGTTTTTGGTGGAATTTTTGCAAATTGTATTAATTTTTGGTGGAATTTTTAAAAAATTTGTATATTCTTGGTGGAATTATCAAAAATCTTGATAACATTGGTGGAATTTTTGCGAATTTTATTCTCTTTTGATGGAATCTTTAAAAAATTCAGTGTTTTTTATGGAATTTTTACGAATTTAGTAAGTTTTTAGTGAAATTTTTCCAATTTTATTAATTTTTGGTGGAATTTTTATAAAATTCAGTATGTTTTTGATGGAATTGTTAAAAAAGTTGGTAACTTTGATGGAATTTTTATTAACTTTAATCATTTTTGGTGGAATTGTTAAAAATATTGGTAATTTTAGTAGAATTTTTATGAATTTGGTAAGTTTTTGGTGGTATTTTTTAAAAATCAGTAAGTTTTTGGTGGAATTATTCAACATTTTTGTAGCTTTGGTGGAAAATTGAAAAAATTTAGTACGTTTTTGGTGGAATTGTTAAAGATGTTGGTAACTTTGGTGGTATTTTTACGAATATAGTTTTTCGTTGAATTTTTACCAATTTTATTGATTTTGGGTGGAATTTTTAAAAAATTCGCTAAGTTTTTAGTAGAATTGTCTCCAAATTTAATAATTTTTGGTGAAATTATATTCAATTTAACTAACTTTTGTGGAATTTTTATTGTTACTTTTTTATTTTTGTGAAATTTTTGAAAATCTAATCAATTCTTGACGAAATTAATCTTAATTTTAGTATATTTTTTAAAAATTAAGTTTTTGGTGGAATTGTTAAAAATTTTGACAGCTTTGGCGGAATTTTTACAAATTTTATAAGTTTTTGGTGGAGTTATTAAAAATTTTAGTAACTTTGGTGGAATTTTTACAAATTTACTTAAATTTTTGGTGATATTTTCAAGAATTTAATTAGTTTTTAGTGAAATTTATTCGAATTTTTGCTCTGCATAGATTAAATATTTGATAATTATTAATAAACCGATCGTTTTGACATTTAATGTGACATTAGCGTGGTTAGAATAATAAATAACGTTTATGAAAATTGAACCAACTGTTTTATCGGCCCAAATCGAAAATGACGGAAAACGGGGACTTCGTTTAGGGCTTAAATCGGCCGTTTCGGGTCCAAAGGAGCCCCGATTCGCATATAACGTTGCGTTATAAAGTCGTTCAGAAGGTTAGCCGGAAGCAGAGTCGCGGAACCGATGGCTTTTTGGACAAAAAGTGCGTTCGAAAATTAACAAATGACAGGCGAACGATCGAGAATTTTAATTTCAATTAGACACCAAAATCGTCGGGGAGGTGAAGATAATGGTCGGCAGAATAACGTAAAACCATTGAATCGTCCGGAAAGCGATTTCCAAAAAAACTATTAAAAAAAGAGCTCTTTTAAAGAGGCGCCCTCTTTTAAAGAGGCGCTGTTTGCTTACTACTTTAATATATTATAAAATAGTTTTAAAAAGATCGATGGATTAAAGCATACATGTTACTTGAACATAGTATGTTATGTTCCAAGCTTTTTTTGAGAGTTTATTCCAAATCAATTTATGCCAATTCATGTCTCTGTACTATTGAATCGTTTTTTGCAGGTGAACATTACATTACATTTATTGTAAAAAACTAAAACCCGTTTTGTGTACAATTCAAAATTAACAAACATAGAATAATTTTGTTTTAAGATGACGAAATTTCAACTTCTCCCAAAATTAAAAAGTGTAGACTTACTACATTTGAAAACTGCAGACAAAGAAGGTGCCATGTTAAAAAAACGTGATTTCGAGAAAATCTGTTTTAAAATATTACGAACTGCATATTTTCCTGTTTTTTGTAAATAGTGGCAAGTGATACATAAACGTAGCTTTCACGTTTCTCATCACTTTCATTGAAATTTAACAAAAAAAGTCGAAATAAAGCCCTTCTGATACACTTTCGCGGTAACACTGAAGCAGTTTTAGTTTGTTCGACAATATTACAAATTAAAATAACTTTTGACTGATTGTGAGTGTATTTATAACATGAATAATTAAATAAGTCGAAAGCTTTGAAAATGTTCTAATATATGACTTTGCTTACAGTCTTCATTTGTGCATTAACCGTTTGGCTGTTGTATTTTTTCGGACATATATCAAAACGAAATGAAGATTGCGATGGCGGTTCCCAGCAGTAAAACGATCTATTATATCAACACGTCTGCATTCACCAATTTTGGTCATTTTCCGAACAAAAAATTTTTTTCGGACAACTATGTGTGTGCTTGCGTATTAAAATGTCGAGACGATTGCTCTATAAATATGTTATCATTTCGTGGGCTTAGTACAACAACTAGGTAGTTTTACTTTTTTTGGGAAATAGCGTTACATAATGGTTCGTAACACTACGATTCAGTTCTTTCTAATACTACAACTAGATAAGTCGTAAGACATTCCAATTAGTCGCGGTTAATGTGTTTAAAAAGAGGCATCTCTTAAAAATGAACAATCCTAAAAAATGTTGATTTTTTTCACCAGGATTTCCCAGAAAACTGATTTTTCTAGATACCTAATTGAGGACCTTGGTGCAAGAACGGGATAAGTCACCTTTAAGTTTACCTTTTGGCGCAAAAACGGGAGGCGTGCTTTCATAAATAACAAAAAAAATAATAAAAAAAATAAATAAATAAAGTCTTGTAAAATGTTGTAAAACATATATCTCAATTTCGCAAAAATAGTGACTTATCCCGTTCTTGCACCAAGGTCCTTAATTATTGTACTAACCCACGATTTATTCGATTTATTATAGACAATCAGTGAGGCGAGTCCAGAGAAATATTTTTTTAGCTGTGGTAACAGTAAAATATAGACAACCAAAGATGCAATTTATCGTAAATTACGCCATCGACTAAAATAGTTTGGAATAATTTATTTATTTTAAGTGACAAAAGATTATTTTTTACGTCTTTTATTTTAAAATTTTTCTTAACAATCATAAAAATAATTTATCATCAAAACTGACTCAAAAATTTCTTTAGTGATTATCTAATTAGTGAGTTTCTACTGCATTTACAAGAATTTAAAATAAAACTCTAGGAAAGATTGAATAAAATGTCCACTTTTGAATTGAATTATCAAATTTGTTCAATTTGTTACAAAAAAAATAATACTTTTTTGAAGCCAGAAACGTTTTTGACTGAACCTATCAAAATATTACAAAACTTGATTTACTTTAAAAAACCGCACTGCATTTATGTATAGGAATGATAGAAAAGAAATCTACAAAAAGTAGAAGTAGTATGAAAAAGTAGGGTAAACTACCTAAATCTACTCTGTATAAATAGCAATCCATATACAGAGTGTCTCACAGATGGGGACAAGTCAAAATATCTCCAGAACTACAAATCTTATAGAAATGAAATTTTATATCCAAATTTAGTATAGGTGTAATAAATTACATTTTGAAAATATTTTCAGGCAAAAATAGATTTTTCGAATGAACTGTTCGAATAATTACAATAACTTAATATATGAACTCTTTAGAACAGTGTTTCCCAACGTGGGGCGTAGGCCCCACAGGGGGGCAGTTTGATTGTTAAGGGGGGCAATTTCGGTTTTTGAAGATGTGTTTAAAAAATGTTGTTAGCCCGTTTAGTAAAAAAATGGCTATTGATTTCTTCCTAAAAGGCATCAGAAAAGATTGTTATATGAACAATCCCATAAAAAGTTAATACTTTAAAACCGTGTGACCTTTCTTTTTTTGGCGCATGGATGTGTTTTGAGGTACATTTTATGTTTCAACTTTATATTGTTTTCATATGTAAATACCCAAATCAACAAACTTTTTCTTGGTGGGGCCTCGCGGAACCTTGGGGGGGACATACCAATATTACAAAACCTAACAAGGGGCATGGCAGAAAAAAGGTTGGGAAACACTGCTTTAGAATCTATAATACTAGAAAACATTACTTTTTCAATTAATGAAGTTATCCAATAATAATTGCAGTAGGTACAAATACCAAATTTTCCAGCATTTCCTGTCATTCATAACGTGTGATTTTTATAGCTTTAAATTTTAAGTGAATTGTGTAGTTACCAGTGCACTGCAGTGACTCTTGTGAATTTTCGTCACTAATTAGAGTTATTTAGTGTATAGTTGAAAAATCTTTTTCTTTTTAAAATAAGTTCTCTATTTGTAATAAATAAAAAAAAAATACGTCTTTGACTAATGATTTTCCGAAAGTAAAGTCGCAGTTTTTATACAGGTGTTCCGTAATGATATGCGAATATTGAAGGGGGTGATTCTACATCGAAAATTAATGATAGTTTGTTATATAAACTATAGTCCCAAAATGTTCAGTTACTAAAATACAGGGTGTTGAAGTTTTAGATAAATCAAGGATATTAATTAATATTTTCGGAATCGCTTTAGGTATCTTTATGAAATTTGGCATATAGTGACTATTAATAAAGACGCATATCTTTCAATACAAATCTAATTTCTACCTTTAACAGTGGCGTGTGTACGAGCACTGACTTTAATATTTTTAAAGAAAAAAAATACGCCAATGGTTTTTTCCCAAATAAAAAATATTTTTGAATTCCCCCTTCAATTTGACAAAGAAAAGCCCTCTTGAGTTTTTGGACTGCAATGCGCCGTTTTTGAGAGAAAAATTAAAAACCGTCGGTTATTCAACAGAAATAATATGTATTGTAATTATTAAGGATACAATTTTGCAATAAATTTAGGTGACTGAGCCTAAATGTCTTTTGTTGTTTTATGTACGTTTGACATTTCAAACAATTATTTGTAGTTAAAATCTGTTTACTGTGAAACAGAGTCTAAAACTGTAACACCCTGTATTTTAGTAACGGAACATTTTGGGACTATAGTTTATATAAGAAAGTATCATTAATTTTCGATGTAGAATCGCCCCCTTCAATATTCGCATATCATTACGGAACAGCCTGTATATTATATCAGGTGTACATTTAAATTCGTGCTCAAGCATGCTTTGAATGTTTATTAGACAATGATGAAGAGATACGTAGCAAACGAACGAGACAAAGATGCTCATAGTTCATTTGAACACGAACTTAAATGAACACCTGATACCGTTGTATACAGTATTACTTTTTGGCTTAATTTAAACATAATTCATGGAGCTACTGAAAAAGAAGACAGATATTTCGGACAAATGTTGACATCATTTTGTTTTTATTTTAAGAATGGCTGTACAAATTTCGCGTGAAGAAGTTTTTCATTTATAGCGAACAAAAAAAGAATCTGTTGTTTACATATAAAAAATATAGAATAATGTGAACAATTTTCCATTGAAAGTTATGTAGAACTAAACTTATTAATCCTCCCTTAAAATTAAACATTTTCAAAAACTAATTAAATTCCTATATATTTCCAGTTACATTGGAAGTGGTACAGGGTTGCAACTACTATAGAAAAAAAACTGATGACTTATTAAAACATTAAATTAAATTGTTTGTACTTATTCCTCTTATATTATTAATTTTATCTAACAATAAGTAGAATTGATATTTGTCACACTGTGAATCGGTGAAACACCCTCTAGAAAAAAGTCCGCCTTTAGGCGAATCGCCGAATTTTTGTGAGTTTACCCTATAATATGTACTATAACTCGAAATGGAACTGCACCAGGAAGAGAAAAATGAAAAAGTAAGCCCCCTTTCCGTAATAGTGCAGAGAACTATTTCATCTTCCTCTTCCTGGTGCAGCTGTATTTCGGGTTATAATACTTTTAATGTATTCATAAGATTTACTTTAATAAGCTACAAAATTAAAAAAAAAAAAACAAATGTTTTTTTTTGCCGAACTTAACCTCGAACAAGGACGGTCGAATTACCCGGGATAACGTACTAACCAAAGTTGGAACTACCAATAAAACTTCTTATGCTATCCTTAAAATTCACATAATTAAAAATCCAATAAGGCAAAAAGAAGTAATCTTATTCCTCGTAATTATTTAAATTCTTCCATATTTTAAATAAAAATCATTAAAAAGAAAAAAAAACAAAGTTTCTTCAAAAACCTACACAGTTAAAAAAATTCATGATATAGGAGTGACGCATACTAATTGGCAAACAATATGACGCGAACCTTTTTACGATGTTTAGAAATTTTCTGAACATAAAATCTTATCTGCACTGCATAATCGTTGAATTTCTCGAAATGGGTGCATAATAGAACACAGTATGTTCGTAACTTTTTTATGCATTTTTCTCTAACAATAAGCATTCCAATTTTGAGATTAATTTAAAAAAAAAAAAAAATGATCAACCAAAATAAAAAAAAAAAAAATACGGAACTTTAACCACTTCGGTACGGCGCCTATCGGCCACGAAACATTGCCCATAGTCGGGATTCATCGTCCGTACGCTGGCACGGCCGTCAACTATAGTCGACGCTCGGCTGTGTGAGGTTATCTGTGGACGTCGACACTCGTACCGAAGTAGTTAAATCCGCTCCTCAGCCTCAGTACCGAAGCCTGTTTGTTCATCGTAGATCATTTTGGTGACCATCAGCATACTTCTTATGTAAATAATAGGGGATGTTCCAAAATTCAACATCCAACTCTGTAGGATAAGTGATAAAAAATAAAAAAAAAAACAACCACATCATGAGTATCAACTACAAAGAGCTGAAGCTCCTTTGGGAAGCATTTCCAGACGCACGTTCATATGAACTTTTCTTCATATTTTTTGGTGTAGAATAACCCCCTTCAGTATACGAACGTTATTTCCGGACACTCTGTATATCGTTTGGAACTTTCGAATATTTCGACACGACATTAAAAAAAATCCCAGCATAAAATCATGTTTCTGTACTAACTCTCGAACTAAAAGTGACTCAAAATTCCTTCTTATTATTAAATCCGATGAATTTTTATAACAATTTAATGTAAGACACTAGTTTAGTTTTATTTTTTTTTTTTTAGTATTTTTCTAAAACAAAATTGTTGTTTTTGGTTGAATTGATCAACATTTTGGTAACTTTGGTGGAAGCTTTACGAATTTAGTAAGTTTTTGGTGGAATTAAAAAACTAATTGGTAAATTTTTGGTGGAATTTTTACAAATTTTGTAAGTTTTTTGGTGGAATTTTTAAAAAATTCATTATTTTTGGTAGAATTATTAAAAATTTTAGTAACTTTGGTGGAATTCTTATGAATTTACTAAGTTTTTGATGAAATTTTCAAGGTTTTAGTTAATTTTTAGTGAAATTGTTTCTAAAATGATTGATTTTTGGTGGAATTTTAAAAGAATTTGGACATTTTGGTGGAATTTTAAAAGAATTTGGACATTTTGGTGGAATTTTTAAAAAATTCAGTATGTTTTTGGTGGAATTATCAAAAATTTTGATAATATTGGTGGAATTTTTGCGAATTTTATTCATTTCTGGCGGAATAAAAAAAACAGTGTTTTTGGTAAAATTCTTACGAATTTAGTAAGTTTTTGGTGGAATTTTTCCAATTTTATTAATTTTTAATGGAATTTTTATAAAATTCAGTATGTTTTTGATGGAATTGTTAAAAAAGTTGGTAACTTTGGTGGAATTTTTATTAACTTTAATCATTTTTGGTGGAATTGTTAAAAATATTAGTAATTTTAGTAGAATTTTTATGAATTTGGTAAGTTTTTGGTGGTATTTTTTAAAAAATCAGTAAGTTTTTGGTGGAATCATTCAACATTTTTGTAGCTTTGGTGGAAAATTGAAAAAATTTAGTACGTTTTTGGTGGAATTGTTAAAAATGTTGGTAACTTTGGTGGAATATTTACGAATAGAGTAAGTTTTTCGTGGAATTTTTACTAATTTCATTGATTTTTGGTGGAATTGTTAAAATATTTAATAGCTTTGGTGGAATTTTTAAAAAATTCAGTATGTTTTTGGTGGAATTATCAAAAATTTTGATAATATTGGTGGAATTTTTGCGAATTTTATTCATTTCTGGTGGAATAAAAAAAACAGTGTTTTTGGTAAAAATTCTTATGAATTTAGTAAGTTTTTGGTGGAATTTTTCCAATTTTATTAATTTTTAATGGAATTTTTATAAAATTCAGTATGTTTTTGATGGAATTGTTAAAAAAGTTGGTAACTTTGGTGGAATTTTTATTAACTTTAATCATTTTTGGTGGAATTGTTAAAAATATTAGTAATTTTAGTAGAATTTTTATGAATTTGGTAAGTTCTTGGTGGTATTTTTTTAAAAATCAGTAAGTTTTTTAATTTTATAAGTTTTTGGTGGAATTATTAAAAATTTTAGTAACTTTGGTGAAATTTTGCTTACTACTTTAATATATTATAATAAGTTTTTCGTTTTTCCATTTATTAAAAATAAATGTCAGCCTACCCCAGAAAAAAAACTTCACTAAAACATTTCAAAGTTCATTTTTATTTCATGTATAGATAGAACTTTCAAATATACCGAAGTAAACATTTTAGAAGAAATATGCTTCCATTAAAAAAAAAACATCACGGATCTATATTAATTTCCAAAGTAAAATAACGTCCCGTCTTAAAAGAATTCATTTTTATGTCATTTAGAACTTTCAAATATTTCGATAGTATATTAAAAAAAAATCTCCGCATAAAATCATGTTTTTAAATTAACTCCCGAATTAAAAGTGACTCAAAATTCCTTCTTATTGCGAAATCTGATCAATTTTTATAAAAATTTAAGACATAAGCTTTTCGTTTTTCCATTTATTAAAGAAAAATATTTCCATATATCACCCGAATTCTTCGATAGTCTTCACCAAAACTTCATTTTTTAGAAATTGATTTTTATATCGTTTGGAACTTTGGAATATTTCGAATCAACATAAAAAAAACTCCACACAAAAAAGTCATGTTTCTAAATGCATTTTCAATTAAAAGTGACTCAAAATTCCTTCTTGTTATTAAATCCTATCAATTTTTATAAAAATCTAAGACTTATTTCTTTCGTGCTTTTCCCTTTACAGTGAAATTCCCATTTGTGACATCCCCCTTGAACGGACACTTTTGGTCCGTCTCACTGGTGTCCGCAGAAGGGAAATTTCCCTGTATTAAAAACAAATATTTCCCTACATCACCCGAATCAATTTTTTATAAAAACTCAACCTTAAAATTTTTCGTTTTTTTCAATTATTAAAAACGAATATTCGCTTATAATCAAAAAAATCTTACTAAAGTAGCACTTTAATTTTTTAAAGTTCATTTTTATTTTATGTATATAACTTTCGAATATTTAAATACAACATTCTAGAAGAAATATCTTTCCATAAAAATTTTTTATTAATTTCCAAAGTAAAATAACGTCCCGTCTTAAAAGAATTAATTTTTATATCGTTTGTAACTTTGAAATATTTCGATAGTATATTAAAAAAAAATCTCCGCATAAAATCATGTTTTTAAATTAACTCCAGAACTAAAAGTGACTCAAAATTCCTTCTTATTGTGAAATCCAATCAATTTTTATAAAAATTTAAGACATAAGCTTTTCATTTTTCCATTTATTAAAGAAAAATGTTTGCGTATATCACCCGAATTCTTCGATATCTTTACCAAAACTTTATTTCTTAGAAATTGATTTTTATATCGTTTGGAACTTTGGAATATTTCGATTCAACATAAAAAAAAAACTCCGCACAAAAAAGTCATATTTCTAAATGAATTTTCAACTAAAAGTGACTCAAAATTCCTTCTTGTTATTAAATCCGATCAATTTTTATAAAAATTTAAGACTTATTTCTTTCGTGTTTTTCCCTTTACAGTGAAATTCCCATTTGTGGGCACCCCCATTGAACGGACACTTTTGGTCCGTCTCACTGGTATCCGCAGAAGGGAAATTTCCCTGTATTAAAAACAAATATTTCCCTACATTACCCGAATCAATTTTTTATAAAAATTCAAGACAGAAATTTTTCGTTTTTTCAATTATTAAAAACGAATATTCGCTTATAATCAAAAAAATCTTACTAAAGTAGCACTTTAATTTTTAAAAGTTCATTTTTATTTCATGTATAGAACTTTCGAATATTTAAATACAACATTCTAGAAGAAATACCTTTCCATAAAAAATTTTTATTAATTTCCAAAGTAAAATAACGTCCCGTCTTAAAAGAATTCAGTTTTATATCGTTTGGAACTTTGAAATATTTCGATAGTATATTAAAAAAAAATCTCCGCATAAAATCATGTTTTTTAAATTAACTCCAGAACTAAAAGTGACTCAAAATTCCTTCTTATTGTGAAATTTGATCAATTTTTATAAAAAATTAAGACATAAGCTTTTCGTTTTTCCATTTATTAAAGAAAAATATTTCCGTATATCACCCGAATTCTTCGATAGTCTTTACCAAAACTTTATTTCTTAGAAATTGATTTTTATATCGTTTGGAACTTTGGAATATTTCGATACTACATTTAAAAACAAAATCTCCGCATAAAATCATGTTTCTAAATTAACTCCCGAATTAAAAGTGACTCAAAATTCCTTCTTATTGTGAAATCTGATCAATTTTTATAAAAATTTAAGACATAAGCTTTTCGTTTTTCCATTTATTAAAGAAAAATATTTCCATATATCACCCGAATTCTTTGATAATCTTCACCAAAACTTCATTTTTTAGAAATTGATTTTTATATCGTTTGGAACTTTGGAATATTTCGATACTACATTTAAAAACAAAATCTCCGCATAAAATCATGTTTCTAAATTAACTCCAGAACTAAAAGTGACTCAAAATTCCTTCTTATTATGAAATCTGATCATTTTTTATAAAAATTTAAGACATAAGCTTTTCGTTTTTCCATTTATTAAAAAAAAAAAATGTTTCCGTATATCACCCGAATTCTTCGATAGTCTTCACCAAAACTTCATTTTTTAGAAATTGATTTTTATATCGTTTGGAACTTTGGAATATTTCGATACTACATTTAAAAACAAAATCTCCGCATAAAATCATGTTTCTAAATTAACTCCAGAAGTAAAAGTGACTCAAAATTCCTTCTTATTATGAAATCTGATCATTTTTTATAAAAATTATAGACATAAGCTTTTCGTTTTTTCATTTATTAAAGAAAAATATTTCCGTATATCACCCGAATTCTTCGATAGTCTTCACCAAAACTTCATTGTTTAGAAATTGATTTTTATATCGTTTGGAACTTTGGAATATTTCGATACTACATTTAAAAACAAAATCTCCGCATAAAATCATGTTTCTAAATTAACTCCAGAAGTAAAAGTGACTCAAAATTCCTTCTTATTATGAAATCTGATCATTTTTTATAAAAATTATAGACATAAGCTTTTCGTTTTTTCATTTATTAAAGAAAAATATTTCCGTATATCACCCGAATTCTTCGATAGTCTTCACCAAAACTTCATTGTTTAGAAATTGATTTTTATATCGTTTGGAACTTTGGAATATTTCGATACTACATTTAAAAACAAAATCTCCGCATAAAATCATGTTTCTAAATTAACTCCAGAACTAAAAGTGTCTCAAAATTCCTTCTTATTATGAAATCTGATCAATTTTTATAAAAATTTAAGACATAAGCTTTTCGTTCTTCCATTTATTAAAGAAAAATATTTCCGTATATCACCCGAATTCTTCGATAGTCTTCACCAAAACTTCATTGTTTAGAAATTGATTTTTATATCGTTTGGAACTTTGGAATATTTCGATACTACATTTAAAAACAAAATCTCCGCATAAAATCATGTTTCTAAATTAACTCCAGAACTAAAAGTGTCTCAAAATTCCTTCTTATTATGAAATCTGATCAATTTTTATAAAAATTTAAGACATAAGCTTTTCGTTCTTCCATTTATTAAAGAAAAATATTTCCGTATATCACCCGAATTCTTCGATAGTCTTCACCAAAACTTCATTTTTTAGAAATTGATTTTTATATCGTTTGGAACTTTGGAATATTTCGATACTACATTTAAAAACAAAATCTCCGCATAAAATCATGTTTTTAAATTAACTCCAGAACTAAAAGTGACTCAAAATTCCTTCTTATTATGAAATCTGATCAATTTTTATAAAAATTTAAGACATAAGCTTTTCGTTTTTCCATTTATTAAAGAAAAATATTTCCGTATATCACCCGAATTCTTCGATAGTCTTCACCAAACTTCATTTTTTAGAAATTGATTTTTATATCGTTTGGAACTTTGGAATATTTCGATACTACATTTAAAAACAAAATCTCCGCATAAAATCATGTTTCTAAATTAACTCCAGAAGTAAAAGTGACTCAAAATTCCTTCTTATTGTGAAATCTGATCAATTTTTATAAAAATTTAAGACATAAGCTTTTCGTTTTTCCATTTATTAAAGAAAAATATTTCCGTATATCACCCGAATTCTTCGATAGTCTTCACCAAAACTTCATTTTTTAGAAATTGATTTTTATATCGTTTGGAACTTTGGAATATTTCGATACTACATTTAAAAACAAAATCTCCGCATAAAATCATGTTTCTAAATTAACTCCAGAACTAAAAGTGACTCAAAATTCCTTCTTATTATGAAATCTGACCAATTTTTATAAAAATTTAAGACATAAGCTTTTCGTTTTTCCATTTATTAAAGAAAAATATTTCCGTATATCACCCGAATTCTTCGATAGTCTTCACCAAAACTTCATTTTTTAGAAATTGATTTTTATATCGTTTGGAACTTTGGAATATTTCGATACTACATTTAAAAACAAAATCTCCGCATAAAATCATGTTTTTAAATTAACTCCAGAACTAAAAGTGACTCAAAATTCCTTCTTATTATGAAATCTGACCAATTTTTATAAAAATTTAAGACATAAGCTTTTCGTTTTTCCATTTATTAAAGAAAAATATTTCCGTATATCACCCGAATTCTTCGATAGTCTTCACCAAAACTTCATTTTTTAGAAATTGATTTTTATATCGTTTGGAACTTTGGAATATTTCGATACTACATTTAAAAACAAAATCTCCGCATAAAATCATGTTTTTAAATCAACTCCAGAACTAAAACTGACTCAAAATTCCTTCTTATTATGAAATCTGATCATTTTTTATAAAAATTTAAGACATAAGCTTTTCATTTTTCCATTTATTAAAGAAAAATATTTCCGTATATCACCCGAATTCTTCGATAGTCTTCACCAAAACTTCATTTTTTAAAAATTGATTTTTATATCGTTTGGAACTTTGGAATATTTCGATACTACATTTAAAAACAAAATCTCCGCATAAAATCATGTTTCTAAATTAACTCCAGAACTAAAAGTGACTCAAAATTCCTTCTTATTATGAAATCTGATCAATTTTTATAAAAATTTAAGACATAAGCTTTTCGTTTTTCCATTTATTAAAAAAAAAATGTTTCCGTATATCACCCGAATTCTTCGATAGTCTTCACCAAAACTTCATTTTTTAGAAATTGATTTTTATATCGTTTGGAACTTTGAAATATTTCGATAGTATATTTAAAAAAAATCTCCGCATAAAATCATGTTTTTAAATTAACTCCAGAACTAAAAGTGACTCAAAATTCCTTCTTATTGTGAAATCTGATCAATTTTTATAAAAATTTAAGACATAAGCTTTTCGTTTTTCCATTTATTAAAAAAAAATGTTTCCATATATCACCCGAATTCTTCGATAGTCTTCACCAAAACTTCATTTTTTAGAAATTGATTTTTATATCGTTTGTAACTTTGGAATATTTCGATTCAACATTTAAAAAAAACTCCGCACAAAAAAGTCATATTTCTAAATGAATTTTCAACTAAAACTGACTCAAAATTCCTTCTTGTTATTAAATCCGATCAATTTTTATAAAAATCTAAGACTTATTTCTTTCGTGTTTTTCCCTTTACAGTGAAATTCCCATTCGTGGATACCCCCCTTGAACGGACACTTTTGGTCCGTCTCACTGGTGTCCGCAGAAGGGAAATTTCCCTGTATTAAAAACAAATATTTCCCTACATTACCCGAATCCATTTTTTATAAAAATTCAAGACTGAAATTTTTCGTTTTTTGAATTATTAAAAACGAATATTCGCTTATAATCAAAAAAATCTTACTAAAGTAGCACTTTAATTTTTTAAAGTTCCATTTTTATTTTATGTATATAACTTTTGAATATTTAAATACAACATTCTAGAAGAAATACCTTTCCATAAAAAATTTTTATTAATTTCCAAAGTAAAATAACGTCCCGTCTTAAAAGAATTCATTTTTATATCGTTTGGAACTTTGAAATATTTCGATAGTATATTAAAAAAAAATCTCTGCATAAAATCATGTTTTTAAATTAACTCTCGAATTAAAAGTGACCCAAAATTCCTTCTTATTGTGAAATGTGATCAATTTTTATAAAAATTTAAAACATAAGCTTTTCGTTTTTCCATTTATTAAAGAAAAATGTTTCCGTATATCACCCGAATTCTTCGATAATCTTCACCAAAACTTCATTTCTTAGAAATTGATTTTTATATCGTTTGGAACTTTGGAATATTTCGATTCAACATTTAAAAAAAACTCCGCACAAAAAAGTAATGTTTCTAAATGAATTTTCAACTAAAAGTGACTCAAAATTCCTTCTTGTTTTTAAATCCGATCAATTTTTATAAAAATCTAAGACTTATTTCTTTCGTGTTTTTCCCTTTACAGTGAAATTCCCATTTGTGGACATCCCCCTTGAACGGACACTTTTGGTCCGTCTCACTGGTGTCCGCAGAAGGGAAATTTCCCTGTATTAAAAACAAATATTTCCCTACATTACCCGAATCCATTTTTTATAAAAATTCAAGACTGAAATTTTTCGTTTTTTTCAATTATTCAAAACCAATATTCGCTTATAATCAAAAAAATCTTACTAAAGTAGCACTTTAATGTTTAAAGTTCCATTTTTATTTCATGTATAGAACTTTCGAATATTTAAATACAACATTCTAGAAGAAATACCTTTCCATAAAAAATTTTTATTAATTTCCAAAGTAAAATAACGTCCCGTCTTAAAAGAATTAATTTTTATATCGTTTGGAACTTTGAAATATTTCGATAGTATTTTAAAAAAAAATCTCCGCATAAAATCACGTTTTTAAATTAACTCCAGAACTAAAAGTGACTCAAAATTCCTTCTTATTGTGAAATCTGATCAATTTTTATAAAAATTTAAGACATAAGCTTTTCGTTTTTCCATTTATTAAAGAAAAATGTTTCCGTATATCACCCGAATTCTTCGATAGTCTTCACCAAAACTTCATTTTTTAGAAATTGATTTGTATATCGTTTGGAACTTTGGAATATTTTGATTCAACATAAAAAAAAAACTCCGCACAAAAAAAGTCATGTTTCTAAATGAATTTTCAACTAAAAGTGACTCAAAATTCCTACTTGTTATTAAATCCGATCAATTTTTATAAAAATCTAAGACTTATTTCTTTCGTGTTTTTCCCTTTAGAGTGAAATTCCCATTTGTGGACATCCCCCTTGAACGGACACTTTTGGTTTGTCCCAGTGGTGTCCGCAGAAGGGAAATTTCACTGTATTAAAAACAAATATTTCCCTACATCACCCGAATCAATTTTTTATAAAAACTCAACCCTGAAATTTTTCGTTTTTTCAATTATTAAAAACGAATATTCGCTTATAATCAAAAAAATCTTACTAAAGTAGCACTTTAATTTTTTAAAGTTCCATTTTTATTTCATGTATAGAACTTTCGAATATTTAAATACAACATTCTAGAAGAAATACCTTTCCATAAAAATTTTTTATTAATTTCCAAAGTAAAATAAACGTCCCGTTTTAAAAGAATTATTTTTTTTTAATCCAAGACCTCTTAAATATAATTAACATAGCATCCGAGAAAATTTCCCTCCACTAGAAGCGAAACGATTCGTCGAGCAATTAAAAAATCTTTACCCGCGCATCGCCACCAAAAACAAAAATAAATATCGATTAAAAAAACTCTTAAATTAAAAACCCCCTTGTACTTCTTCAACCGCTTCAACGCCGTTGAAATTTTCCCGCGTCCGATCGTCAAACAAACTCAAACTCGCATATAAGCGATCGGACGTCGGAAGCGTCCCGGGAACGGATACGACGATCGAAATTTTAGCGGGACGCCAACCGGAGCGAGACGCCGACCGTCCCGCCGACGAAATACCCCGCGAATAAATGTAAAATTACGAAATACGTACCTTTTTGGACGCCGGCAGCCGCCTCTCACTGAACGAGCGTCGAAAAATCGCACATTTCGGCACGCACCTCTCGTACTAACACAAAGCATTCATCAAAATGGCGTCACACGCGCTGTCCAATATAATTTCCACTAGGGGCGCATGCGTCGAATTTATAGTTGACCGACGATGCAATCAGGTTAGCCTTGGATTTAAGAGATGCGATGGAAGTCGAGTGTTTCGGTTGGATGGTTGTGTTTATAAATAACTCGGAGAAGCAAAATAATAAATTAAGATTTGAGTAGAAACTTTTGCGATTAGGATTTTCTCAACGTGTTTAAACAGGAATGTTTTGATATGATATGATTTACTTTGGTTTGGATTAAATTACTGCGTAGGTTGAATTCGTGGGAATGTATTTGATTAAGTTTAGTTGTAATTTGATAGAAGGAATATTTATTAACTACAAGTAATTTTTTTTTTTTGAAAATTTTGATCAACTTTAAAAAATCGGGACTTTATTTTTTTAAATTAAAAAATGAAATTTATATTAATTGAAAGCGAAAATATTCTATTTTGTAATAAAAAAATCAATTTTTCTCTAAATATTACCCAAAAAATTAAAAAAATTCTTAAAGTTAACTAAAATTTTTTATAACCTAACTTTTAAAAAATTTTGATCAAATTAAAAAAATCGTGGAGACTTTATTTTTTAAAATTAAGAAATGAAATTTATATTAATTGAAAGTTAAAATATTATATTTTGTAATAAAAAAGTCAATTTTTCTCTAAATATTACCCAAAAAATTAAAAAAATTCATAAAGTTAACTAAAATTTTTTATAACCTAACTTTTAAAAAATTCTGACCAAATTTAAAAAATCGTGGAGAATTTATTTTTTTAAATTAAGAAATAAAATTTGTATTAATTGAAAGATTAAATATTCTATTTTGTAATAAAAAAGTCAATTTTTCTCTAAATATTACCCAAAAAATTAAAAAAATTCTTAAAGTTAACAAAAATTTTTTATAACCTAACT
Organism: Digitonthophagus gazella; assembly: GCA_036711955.1. Taxonomy (NCBI): domain Eukaryota; kingdom Metazoa; phylum Arthropoda; class Insecta; order Coleoptera; family Scarabaeidae; genus Digitonthophagus; species Digitonthophagus gazella. Next base: position 36,768,178 of record JASCIT010000005.1, on the reverse strand, counting down.
TTTAAAAAATTTTGACCAAATTTAAAAAATCCTGGAGATTTTATTTTTTAAAATTAGGAAATGAAAGTTGTATTAATTGAAAGTTAAAATATTCTATTTTGTAATAAAAAAGTCAATTTTTCTCTAAATATTACCCAAAAAATTAAAAAAATTCATAAAGTTAACTAAAATTTTTTATAACCTAACTTTTAAAAAATGTTAACCAAATTTAAAAAATCGTGGAGACTTTATTTTTTTTAATTAAGAAATGAAATTTGTAGAAATTGAAAGCTAAAATATTCTATTTTGTAATAAAAAAGTCATTAATTGGTAATTACTTACAAATACTCAGTATCTAGTCAGATTTTGAATTTTTTTTTCCAAATTGTTTATGATACCTAGGACAAAATGATCTGTTTGTATAAATGCACCAATTTAAACATAAAAAGTATGGATAATTTTGAATTGTGAGGTAAATACTAACCAATACGTGGTATCTAGTCAAATTTTGGAATCTCTTTCAAAATGTTTTTATGATAATTAGAACAAAATGACTTTTTGCATATCTGCATTTGCCGCCCGTACACTATACAGGAGGTGGCGTTGGTGACCATGGTATGCCTACGTGAAGTAGCGAATATTAAATGGGACGAGGATACTGCCAGCAACTCTTAGCTGTGGAGGGAAGCGCTCAAAAGAGCCCCCATTCTACACTGTAGAGTAGAGCGGATTTTATGCCTGCCGAATTCGTGTTTTCGAGAAGTTATCTCGTCCTTCTAAACCCATCAACAGAGATTGATAACACTATGTTGGATAATCACAATACAATTACAATAGTTATGAATTCTGGTGAAGTGAAGTGCGTTTAAGGGCCACCTCCAAATACTATTTGGATCACCCCGGGGAAAATTTCTCCCTATTAGTTTAAGAATCTTTTTCAATAGGGTAATGAATTACTTATGTTAAGTAATAGACTTTAAGATTTTTAAGATTTCATTTGAGTGCGTTAAAAACCTTTAAAGCTCTTTTTGTTAAACTGTCGTCGTAGCTTTATGATAAAGTTGCAGATGCGCGCCCTTTAGACGCCAGCGACCCGATCTCCCTCCATCGGGGATGAATTTCAGGGCTTCGCAGCTTTTAAAAAGCTTAACCCCTCGAGCAGGGAATCAGTCAACAATGAGAATTCAAATAATCTTCGTTTTCTCGCTGCAGCTTAGTTTCACCGTTTCATACAAGAAATTGTGTTAAGTTAACGCCGTTGGGTTGCGACAACAGCAAACATAGAAGTCGAGAAACCCTGTTTGTGTTTAAAATAATAAAATAATGGTTAAGTAAAATAGCCGCTTTTTATTAAATAACCCGGGAATCCAACAACCAACACCCTCAAAATCTAGACTGATGGCTCTAAAAAATAGTCCGGTACAGGTGCAGGCGTCTTTTCCCATCACCCCCGGACTCGCCTCTCGGAACCCCTTGTTGCGAACCGCAAACGTTGATTATAAAAGATATGGTAAATTAATTAGAATCATTGATACAATGTACGAGCTCCCATTCTTAAGGAAAGAAAGTTTCGCTCTTTGTAGGGGATAAGATTGTTAATATGAATGCGCAGTGGACCGACGAAGGGTATCGTCGATGTGCCTGCAAAATCCGCTATGTGACATTTTTCCCGAAAACGCGATAAATGGCGCAATAGACTCATCAAATGGGAATACAGCATCTGACAAAACGCTATAATATACCAAACATTCATTTGTATTATTATTTTGTGAAAAGTAAGTCTACGTGTTTGCCATAAACGAAAACCAGCTATGTGCTTTTAAGTTTTATAAAAAAAAACAACTAGATATTGGAAGTCCTTTTATAAAAAATTAATTAGTTTTTATTCATTCCTGTAAAATTTGTTAAAATGCACATAGAGGATTTTGCAGGCGCATCGACGGTATATAAGTCCTTGCAGAGCAAAATTAAGGGCCTCGTTTTGGTCTTTCGTCTAGATTAGTCTCGTCTTCGATTCGGATTTCGTCTTCGTATTCGTCTTAGTATACCGTTTTATCGGTATTTCGTCATACTTCGGTAATTGTTCTTCGTCAATCTGTATCAGTTCGTATCTTTCTATCGTCGCGAGTCGCTTGAAATTTTGTGTCGTTTCCGTGGTTAATTGTGAACGAACTTCTTTGGCGCGATCGGTCCCGCTCCACGGTGAATTCATCAACATTAATGTAGTTTAATCTGGATTATATCATGTCGACCCAGAGATTTTTGAGTAAGTCTTTATAAATGTTTATGTAATCCAGTGTTTCCCAACCTTTTTTGTGCCATGCCCCATCGTAGATTTTCTAATACAGTGGAACCTCGCATAACGAGTATAATTCGTTCTAGGATCTTACTTGTTATATGAAACACTCGTTAAGCGAAACAAATTTTTCCATATAAATTAATGTAAAAAGGGATAACGCGCTCCGTGACAAAAATACTCGGCATGTTTTTATAATATAACGTTTATTTACAGATATAATAATATCCTATCTACTTATATATAACTTTTAATGAACGAAATTATCCTTTCTCTTTTGTACAGTATCGAAAAACCGGGAATGTGATTTAATCACGTAGTTCAATATTTTTGTGAATTTATGAGAATTATATCTACCTAATCCTTTTTAATTAGAAAACTATCTAATGTCGTTTGCTTTCGTCGGCGCTTCAAAATTTGGTCAAAGTGTGTCATAGTTTGACCAAATTTGGTCAAAGTATGACACCGCATTGTCGTAGAATCTATTGGGATGATGTTTTTCAATGAATAGCGTAACAGTTTCCCATGCTTTTAACATTTCTTTCATTGCATCAGATGATGGCTCCTCTACTGCTTCCTCACCTGAAAGACTCTCCTTTTCATCTTCACCTTCTTGCTATGTAAGGTGTTTTTGTAAGCTCTTCGGTGGTTAGCTCTTGATTGTGCTCTTCCACAAGCTCATCAATATCGGCGTTATTTACCTCTAGTCCCATGGTGTTAACTAAAGACACAATTTCAACGAAAGGATTCGCATCTACTGCATCAGCACCCTCAAAGTCACTTTCAACAATGCTTTTTGGCCAAAGCTTTTTCCGAAGTGAGAGTTTTCTTCGTTACTCATTCCCATGCTTTATCAATCATTTTGAGGCAATTAACGATATGGAAGTGATTCTTCCAGAACTCTCTAAGAGTAAGATTTGTCCCTTCAGTCACCTCAAAACAACGTTCAAAAAATATTTTAGTGTAGAGTTTCTTAAATTTGGAAATAACTTGCTGGTCCATAGGCTGAAGTAACGGTGTGGTGTTAGGAGGCAGAAACAGAATTTTGATGAAGTTAAATTCTTCACGGAGATCGTTTTGTAAGTGTGGAGGATGAGCAGGTGCATTGTCCATTACAAGTAAGACTTGGAGTGGCAGATTCATCTCTAACAAATATTTTTTCACAGAAGAACTTTTGATATACCAATCCAATCAGTGAATATTACACGGCTCACCCAACCCTTGCGGTTGGATCTCCACATAACATTTAGCTTGCTCTTCTGGACATTATACTTTTTAAACGCTCGTGGATTTTGTGACTGATAAACACCCAGCGTTTTAATTTTTAGATCGCCACTTACATTAGCACAAAACAACAACGTGAATCGGTCTTTTATTGGCTTGTGACCGGGCAGCGCAATCTCCTCTGCTGTTATGTAGGTTCGTTTTGGCATCTTTTTCCAGAAGAGACCCCTTTCGTCACAATTAAAAATTTGTTGTGGGAGGTAGCCCTCAGTATCTACAAGATTTTTGAACTCATCGATAAACATTTCGGCAGCTTTTGTGTCAGCACTTGCTGCTTCACCGTGTCTTACAACGCTATGAATCCCGGTTCTTCTTTTTAAACTTTTTGAACCATCCATAACTGGCTTTAAATTTCATTTCTTCGGCCGTTGACTACACACTAGCGCAACTGTAGAAAACAGATTTAATAGAAGCACTGACGACGAACATCGCATAAACGCGCAAAGTGCAGCTAATACCAACTTGAATGTTGCGCAGAAACAAAAAGGGTTGGGTCAAAGGATAATAAATGAACACCTTGTCATGTCAACTTTATAACGTCTCCTTATTGCTGATAGATAGAGAATGACTCGGCCTACATACATAAATAACCTCAAAAAAATATATATTCTTCTTGAAAATTGTTTTTGTCTTTGCGTCTAGACACATTTGGGCAAAATGTTTATTATTCGTTATGCGAAATGTCGCTCGTTAAGCGAGCCATTTTCTTTACCATTCTTTTCGCTCGTTATGCGAAATACTCGTTGTGCGAGGTACTCGCTAAGTGAGATTCCACTGTATTCTTATGCCCCCTATATAAACTTGAAACAGTCTATCTTTCTAAAAAATTCCTGCCTTATTCTTAAAAGTGCCTAAAAGTCATTGAAATATTTAAATAGATAAGGCAGGTAAGTAAGTTTTTGATCATTCTGATTACTCAACTCTCCCTTGGCGTTGTTAATAATTTTAATTGTCGGTGTTGGCGGTAGGCGCTCACCGTTAACAGCCCACCCTCAGGGTTGCGACGCCCTTGAGGCGGGTACCTCTGTCATTCAGGCAGAACTTACTGCCATCAAGCTTACTGCCAACCGCATTTCCAGCATTAATGTACGTGGTAAGTGTTTTACTATCCTCACAGATAGTAGACACTCTGTTTTAGCTCTTAACTGGGAGAGGATCACCTCCCGGCTTATATTGGATTGTAGTAATTCGGTAATTACTGTGGGTTTAGGAAAAATACCATTCACATTAGGGATTCGAGTTATGTAACGTGTTTGGTAGAAAAGTCGAAAACCACGTCTTTCGTTTACGACGTCCGGTAGAGGTACCTAAACTTGAGGAATTTTTAGGGAAGTTATGTATCCTCAACTTTATGGGTTTTCGCGGAACAAAATAGCCGTTGAAAAATTAGGGGTTTTGGCTCACGTAATCGTTGATGGTCCCACGGTCTGGGAATTACGTGAGGGTTTTCGCAATTAGCTAGTTGGCGGGGGTTTTTGGTAGGTCCCGTGGCCTAAGTGTCGACGTAAGGTGCGTTAGGGATTGGTTAATTATTATTGTAAAAACACCCACCCAAGTCTCCTGGATTGGCCTCCTACGAGGGGTTGTCCAGACGTTAGGTACGCCCAAGTAACTCAGAATTACCACCTCCCTGAACCGAGGTTACTTGCGAGAGAATCTTTTTATTTTGGTCAATCTCAATCGGACTCTTAGCCCGAAAATCTCAACCAAATCTTAGCTACAACTTCGACACGAGCTTGAATCTTAGCATTCATCATCGAATCTTAGTATTCGTTTTCTTCGGTGCATTCAAACTTCGGGACTTTGGAAATAAACCGCGACGCGTGTTATTTCGGTGTGGTGTGACCATTGCAAGGTGTTGGATATTCACGAGCAGCCCAGTTCGAGAAGGCACCAGGGGAATCCAGATTGACGATCAGGATTAATTGCATCAATCATCCGCAAGTCCAGAGTAAGTCTGTTTGCCAATTCTCGTGATCACCTGTTAGGGACCATCCGTGTATTAGGGTTTCAGATAAAGATCGGGATTCCTAGTCTATTCTCTCTCTCTCTAAAGTAACGTCGGTTAGTTAACGTTAGGGTCATTTTTATTGTAACTAATCGAGATTTTGATATTATTTTGTAAATATAGTTTAAGTGTTGTTTTACACTTGAGTTTTATTTTCCCTTTTCTGCTAGAGCTTTAGTGCAAGGACTCACGGTTCTGAAGTAGTAACCGCGCGCTTTTGAGGGTAATTAAATAATTAATTAGCGCAAAAATAACTGCTTCTGGTGGCAGCAGGTATACCAATTAATAAATAATCGGGTCACACTATTTAATTAGAGACCCGCACCACATAAATTGGTGAATACTAAGATTCGATGATGAATGCTAAGATTCAAGCTCGTGTCGAAGTTGTAGCTAAGATTTGGTTGAGATTTTCGGGCTAAGAGTCCGATTGAGATTGACCAAAATAAAAAGATTCTCTCGCAAGTAACCTCGGTTCAGGGAGGTGGTAATTCTGAGTTACTTGGGCGTACCTAACGTCTGGACAACCCCTCGTAGGAGGCCAATCCAGGAGACTTGGGTGGGTGTTTTTACAATAATAATTAACCAATCCCTAACGCACCTTACGTCGACACTTAGGCCACGGGACCTACCAAAAACCCCCGCCAACTAGCTAATTGCGAAAACCCTCACGTAATTCCCAGACCGTGGGACCATCAACGATTACGTGAGCCAAAACCCCTAATTTTTCAACGGCTATTTTGTTCCGCGAAAACCCATAAAGTTGAGGATACATAACTTCCCTAAAAATTCCTCAAGTTTAGGTACCTCTACCGGACGTCGTAAACGAAAGACGTGGTTTTCGACTTTTCTACCAAACACGTTACATAACTCGAATCCCTAATGTGAATGGTATTTTTCCTAAACCCACAGTAATTACCGAATTACTACAGGATTGTCACAATGCAATAGAAGTAGCAGCCATGCACAATAAGGTAACTCCCCAGTGGGTAAAGGGGCATGGTACTGACCAAACGAGACCAAAAAAGGCCGCTAGTAGGCGATCCTTCTCACCCCAAACCAATCACCATCCCCTTTTTAACTATGCATCTGAATTGCATTAAGCACATTACCCATTCTAAATTTTCAAACTACTGGGAGATGGTTAAGGGCTGCCAAGTATCTAAATCAATACTAATTGTAAGATACCCCTCGTGGGAGGCGAACCAGTTCTTTACAGGTCTCAACAGGGAGGATCTACGCCCAATCACAGGGCTCCTGACGGGACACTGTAAGGTTACTAAGCACCTTTATAATTTAGGATTTGCCGTTTCTCCTCTATGTCATGCTTGCGAGCAAGAGGTTGAGACTGTTAAGCACATCCTATGTGATTGCCCGAATCTCAAAGAACCTTAGATTAAGGGACTTGGGTGACGAGTGGCCAACCATGGATGGAATCAGAAACACACCTCTGAACATCTTAACCTTTGGTAAATCCCTAGGTTGGTCGACGTAGACCGAGTGAGTGCCAAGGAGGTTGTACAAAGTGCGCAATGGGGCCTAAATGCAGTATGCCATCTGGCATGCCCACCCATTTCCTCCATACATGCATTTGCTAAAATTTTTCTTTGTTACTAATAGAAACATAAATAAAAAAAAAACATGAAATATTTATAAATTTCTTTATTACAATATTAAATATTGTTGTATTTTGAAATAATTACATAATGAGTAAATTGTAGTTTAGCACGCTCTCCTTTCATTTATAACATCTATAATAAGCAAAAAATCTATTAAAAAAATGCATTTAGCCATTCTCATAACAGACCTATTATAAGATGATCGCACAGTAAGTAAACTACGTTATATACAGCTTTTTTTTTATTATTGATTAAAAAAACATATAGCACAGTTACGTGTACGTAGTAAATATATCGATCTTTTCCTTCTTTTGGCATATAAAATATTTCGAAAAGCTATTTTTTACTTTCGGAAAATCCTCCCTATCATCTCTTCCTTTTATTTTTTTACAGATGTGTTCCGTTTCGTTCAAAGCTGTATTCGTACAGACTAGATTTATTAGTGGAACCAGTTTTGTTATAAGGTTTTTTGTTAGAAAGACAGTTAACAAGCAAAAAATGTTTGATAGTTTGAAAATTAACGTCTTAAAAATTAATATAATATGAAACAGTTGAGTTATTTATGTTTAATTTAAATGTTGAACACTGTGCAACTTTTTAATAGTATTTATCAATATGCATTAATAACAAATAATATATACAGAATAAACATAAAACTCAACAAAATACACCGTTTCCTTTATTTTATTATTATTATTATTTTTTTGTCTATCTTTTATACAAACGTTTACCGGCAAAAATCGTAAATGCTTCTGTCATTTTGCTTTTTTCTCTTTTTTTTACTTCTTTTAACTGATCGTATTTAATCTCTGATATACAATATCACATATATTGAAGTGTTACATACATAACGTGAAACACCCACAATTATCGTAATTTGGAAACAACTCTCACTTAACACTGATTTTTGAAGAAATAAATAATGAGCCGAACAATGGCACTCGATTTTAGACTTACAATAATACGGGGAAAAATACAAACAAACAAACAAAAAGGTTTGTAGTAACGAAAACGAAAAGGTTAACTGTATAAATGAAAATAGGCACTTAATAGATAGCGATAGTAGTAGTAGTGTAAAATAAAAACTCGCGCTGTTTCCTATTCCTTTCTTTTCCTCTCCTTTAACAATACGTCTATGTCACTGGAGGTTATGACGGTATTCACTCGTTTATTTCGCACTGTTTTCACCTTCGACTAGCTGGAGTTAGCGGAATTTTTCGGGCTTGTCGGCACGCTTAATGACTGTTGCGTTCTACTAATGTATAACCTTAACAATTTTAACTTACTTCCGGGCAATTTAGAGATGTGCGGGGCTAATCTTTCCTCGCCAACCGCTTTATGAAGGGCTACCATACAAAAGACGGCACTTTTACGAACTGTACTTTCTTCATGATCGTTCGCCTAAAATATCAAATAAAAGAAAATAGCAAAGAAAATATTTGTTATTATGTGAGTATTCCAAAGCCAAAGCCATTCATTGAGGTTTTTAGGACTTTTCATGATTACCTGATGCCGTTTTAACATCTCCCTCCCACATTCTGTAATAACCAAAACCATTGTCGTGTCAACTCTATGCATTTATAATATGCACTGCTCTGATAAAAGAGAAAGATTTTCTGTGGTACTAATTTTTAAACACACTGCAGAAATGAGTCACTGGCTTTGGTCTTGGAATACTCTATATAAAAAAAATATTTTTAAAATTTTTACCGCAACTAATCCTGGCATTATTTGAACTAAATGTTCATCTGTGATTTCCTCTCCATGTGTTTCAACTAGTTTTATTAACATTTTAATAGCTCCTTGGAGCCGTGGATAAGTTGACGTTTGAATTAATGGTATTAAAACGCCTACAACTATGTCAAATGGGAAAACACTCATTGCTGCTGCTGTTACTTCTGCTTCTTTTACTACCTAATTGTAAAAGAAAAAAAAAAAATTAAAAATTAAAACATTTAAGAAAGTTTTAGTTTCATGTAATTTTAAAATCTCACTGGTTGTAATTTTATACAATTGCCTCACATTGATGTATAATTAATTCATTGTAATCACAAATACTTAAAAACTAAATTTTTTTAGTAATCCCATTTGTGATCAATTGAAGAATGAGAGTGGACTTAATTGGATGTAAAAAGCACTTTAACTTTTTCCAAATTTCAAAAATAAATTTTGGACGATTTTTTAAACTTGGTTAAAAATTTCTTAAGTTATGTCAAAAAACATTCATGTTTTTGATAATTTTTTTAAAATTTTTTGGCAACAATTAGAACAATTTTGACAAATTTATTAGAAAATAGATATTTTAATCTACTTATATTTAAAAATTCTTTTTTCAATTTTTAAATATAAATTCTGGATGATTTTTTAAACTTGGTTAAAAATTTCTTAGGTTATGTCAAAAATCATTAATGTGTTTGAAAATTTTTAAAAATTTTTTGGTAATAAATAGAACAATTTTGACGAATTTATTAGAAAATGGATATTTTAATCAACATATAATTAAAATTTCTTTTTTCAGTTTTCAAAAATAAGTTCTGGACGATTTTTTAAACTTGGTTAAAAATTTCTTAGGTTATAAAATCATCAATGCCTTTGATAATTTTTTAAAATTTTTTAACAACAATTAGAGCAATTTTGACGAATTTATTAAAAAATAGATATTTTAATCTACTTATATTTAAAATTTCTTTTTTCAATTTTCAAAAATAAATTCTGGACGATTTTTTAAACTTGGTTAAAAATTTCTTAGGTTATAAAATCATCAATGCCTTTGATAATTTTTTAAAATTTTTGAACAACAATTAGAACAATTTTGACGAATTTATTAAAAAATAGATATTTTAATCTACTTATATTTAAAATCCAAAATTTCTTTTTTCAATTTTCAAAAATAAATTTTGGACGATTTTTTAAACTTGGTTAAAAATTTCTTAGGTTATGTCAAAAATCATCAGTGTTTGAAAATTTTTTAAAATTTTTTGGTAATAAATAGAACAATTTTGATGAATTTATTAGAAAATAGATATTTTAATCTACTTATATTTAAAATTTCTTTTTTCAATTTTTAAAAATAAATTCTAGATTTTTTAAACTTGGTTAAAAATTTCTTAGGTTATGTCAAAAATCATTAACCTGTTTGAAAATTTTTAAAAATTTTTTGGTAATAAATAGAACAATTTTAATGAATTTATTAGAAAATAGACATTTTAATCTACTTATATTTAAAATTTCTTTTTTCAATTTTCAAAAATAAATTCTGGACGATTTTTTAATCTTGGTTAAAAATTTTTTAGGTTATGTTAAAAATTATGAATGTCTTTGATAACTTTTTAAAATTTTTTGGTAACAATTAGAACAAATCTGACTTTTTTAGTTCAAAATATTATCTTTTAAGTTTAATTTGATTTAAAAATCATTTCTTAATTCCTATAAATAAAATCTGGACGATTTTTTAAAGTTGATCGAATTTTTTAAGAAGTTAGGTTAGTTAACTGTCAAAAATTTTTGCAACCTTTGGGATTTATTTTAGCATCTGGTTAGATTTCAATTTCAACTAATTGTAAACCACAAACCTCTTTTAATTTTGATATTTAAATTTGATATTGTGCTGAAATAAGTAATTTTTTTTGCAAAATGACAAGTTAAATTTAAAAAAATTTAAAAGAATAAAAAAAAAAACTTAAAAAATTTGGGCTAGTGACAGCTTACACCAGTGATGGCAAACCTTTTTAAGAAGTGGGTCAATTTTTGCTCATTGTATTTTTTTAGTGCTGGGTCACTTTTAAGACTTTTATATTAACTAATCAATTTTTAAAAATTTACATCTAAGAAACTAATTGTTGATGAGACTATGTTTCTTAAAATTTGACAATTTTGAACCTACTTTTTTTTAAAAATTTGATCAACTTTAAAAAATCGCCCATATTTTATTCTTAGGAATTGAAAAAAGATTTTTATATCAAATGAAACTTAAATGATTATATTTTCGATTTTAAAAGACAAATTTTTCCCAAATGCTACCAAAAAAATTAAAAAAAATTTTAAAGTTTGTAAAAATTTTTAGCAGATTTTAACCTAATTTTTTTTTTTAAATTAACCAACTTTAAAAAATCGCCCAGACTTTATTTTTAGGAATTGAAAAAAGATTTTTATATCAAATGAAACTTAAATTATTGTATTTTCGATTTTAAAAGACAAACTTTTTCCAAATGCTACCAAAAAAATTAAAAAAATTTTTAAGTTAGTAAAAATTTTTAGCAGATTTTAACCTAATTTTTTTTAAAAAATTAACCAACTTTAAAAAATCGCCCAGACTTTATTTTTAGGAATTGAAAAAAGATTTTTATATCAAATGAAACTTAAATTATTGTATTTTCGATTTTAAAAGACAAACTTTTTCCAAATGCTACCAAAAAAATTTTAAAAAAATTTTAAGTTAGTAAAAATTTTTAGCAGATTTCAACCTAATTTTTTTAAAAAATTTAACCAACTTTAAAAAATCATCCAGACTTTATTTTTAGGAATTGAAAAAAGATTTTTATATCAAATGAAACTTAAATGATTGTATTTTCGATTTTAAAAGACAAATTTTTCCCAAATGCTACCAAAAAAATTAAAAAAAATTTTAAAGTTAGTAAAAATTTTTGACAGATTTTAACCTAATTTAAAAAAAAATTAACTAACTTTAAAAAATCATCCAGACTTTATTTTTAGGAATTGAAAAAAGATTTTTATATCAAATGAAACTTAAATGATTGTATTTTCGATTTTAAAAGACAAATTTGTCCTAATTCTTAGCAAAAAATTAAAAAAATTTTAGGTCGGTAAAAGTTTTTTGACAATCTTTAAAAAATCATATCTAAAAGATTAATTGTTGTTAACACTTGAAATTTAATGATGATTTAGATTCAAACTTAATCTTTATTTTTGCTAAAGATAAATTTTCTACGATTTTTACTTTTTCCCTTTGAAAAGAAACTGTGTTTTATGTTAAAATTTTACGTTTATAAGTTATATATTTAGTTTAGAAGAAGATTTTATTATAATAACAAGAAAATAATAAAAATCGATTTTAAACAATGATATCACTGGGATGACCTAAGCTCTCCTGCATTGAGTATCTGACTGAACACAGAATAAAATTTCATAGCTTTATAAAATAGTAATGTTATTTATTAACATGTTCGCTACCAGCCGGCTCATATTTGAGCCAAATGGTTTTCTCTAACAGACCAACGACTGATATTTGGGACGTTGATATAAGCGCATTAAAACATATCATTGGTCTATGGGAGACGCCGCATTTTTGCATAGTGGTAGCGAACGTGTTAATACATTACTGGTAATACTGGTGTCTCATTATGAACAACGATTTAGTGAGAAAATTTAACAAATTTCGATTAGATTTTTCAAATGTTCTCAAACATAAAAAAAACTGTATTCTCTAATTTAATCACATCATTTTGAAGTGTTTTTTATAATTCAAAACTTATTAATTGACCATTGAAAACAGTCAATGACTATTTTCTGCAATTAAATTTATTTTCTATTACAAAACTAGCATTCATAAAAAGTATGAAACAACTTCAATCATCAATTGAGTAATTTTCGGAAGTAACATTTAATTAAAAAGGGAATAAGTCATGTTTGAACGCATAATTAACATTCATTAACGGTGATTCTAAATTTAAAATTTCGTCAGTCGTTTTGAAATTATCGACATTTGTTTACAACCACTTTCAAATGAATCTCCCTAATTTCCAGGATTTTCTCTTGGCTACTTTTGTTATAATTCTTTTTACAGTAAGTCTCTACCATAAATAGTTTTTTAGATACAGTACTTTACAAGCTTATTTTGACCATCCGATATATTTTGTTGTTAATTTGTTATACTAAGTGAACTTACTTCTCGTCGGTCATCGCAATGGGAGTCAAGAACCCTTAACGTGAGCAGTTCCACAAAATTAGACCAACACTGCTTCATAGTATCGCTATTAAAGATTTCCGTCATCGTTCGAAGTACAATAACTTGCGTTTGAGGGTCTTTTTTCTCCAAGTTATCAATCAGCACCCTTAGCAGTTTCCTAAAATAATTACGCCTGATTATACAACTAGAAACGAAGCAGAAATAACCTGATTTAGATGTTTTAACCGTTAGACTGCTACCAGGCGCGATAGCTCTTCGTTCATTTGTGTCGAAAACCGCGATGCAGCGCTTTTGCGCTGCGAGTATCAGTGTGCCTTTGTTGCACCATTGGAGTTTACTCCAATGAGACTATATTTATATAGTCTGACCTCCCGCGTACTTTGCTAAAGACAAAATCATGCCAAAATATGACCCGCAGTTTTCGACCGTTTTCGCAAAAATTGTTAGCAGTCAAACGGTTAATAATAGGTTAGATTAGATCTTAGAATATAACCATTCATAATTTCAAAAGTATTTAAACTAAATCTGTTTTGTTTACACTCTAATTGAAAGAAATATAATTCCCCAATTATTTCTTAAGATAGATTTGTTTTAAAATGAACCTCAAAAAATTGCAAAAAGATTAATATATTACTTGAAGTTTAATATAACGTATTTTGTATCTCCATTTTTTATCATTTCAGCCAGTTTACTCAAATATTTTCTCTTTTCAGCCGCTGGCGTAGGTTTATCAATGACGCAATGCTCCAATACTTTTTGAACGAGATATTCTCCTGCGGATTCGTCTAAAAAAAAAAATCAAAAAAATTTTCAAACCGATTCTATTGAAATTAGATAAATATTAGATATATAAATTAGATATATACTAACCTATATTATTATAACCATTTACAATAGTAGAATTGCTAGAAGCAAGGCTGGGAATTTGTGACGAATCCTCTACAGATTCCTCTAAAATGCCTATGTCAGTTCTCACATCATTTCCTACACTCATTTGAGAAATTCCGGAATCTTGAGATGTAGTGTCTTTTTCTCTATCTAATTTTGAACCTTTTAACAATCAATAGAAAATTTGTAACAAAAAAAAATCATCATAATAAAACAAATTTATTCACCTAATGTTTCATAACTATAATTTTGTATCTCAGCAGTAGTTTTTCTCAAACTCCTATAAATCTCCTCTTGGTTAAACTCGTCATTTCTCGGAGGTTCACATCGTGGACTTCCCGGTTCGCTCCCGATCGAACTCCTCGTCATATGATTATGAACAATATTCGACGCGATCTCTTGCAACTCTTTCGGCAACTCCGTCAATAACATAGTAACTTGAGCAGTGTTACAATTCCACAAAGCGATTATACACGTCGTCGCGGCATTCCTTATAGGCACCGATTTACCATCTTGGGTATACATCAATATTTTCTGTAATGCCGCGTTAGCCGGAGGTTTGGTCACAAATTGACTCGTCTCCATCACCCGACACAACGACGACAGATAATTTAAAACGGCTACTTTCGTTTTAGCATTGGGAGTTTGAGTCGCATCGACCAAAAATCTATACACGCTGGTCATTTGCAAAGGGATCGGAAAATGAGTTCGAATTTCGTCTAAGGTATTTAAAAGTTTCGTGTGTGCTGACGTCAAAAGGTCGCTGCCGAGTTTATTAAAGATCCGGTGCAGTAAAACGTAAAGCCATTCGTGAAGATCGGAATTATGTCTACGAATAATTTCGTTGAGTGTGTCGAGAAAGACGCTGATTCCTTTTGTATGCGAATCCATGAACATACGCGTGAAGATTTCTGTTATGTGACTTAGTTCCCCTGGAGTGAGCATAGTGCCAGATGTTAAGTAGTAACGGAGAGAAACTAATCCTTCTTTACGTTCTTGCCATACTGTACTTGCACAATACGCTATGATTTCATTTATGTCCTATAACATTTAAAATTATGGTAAAATCAGTTAATGTTTTTATAAAGTTATTTTTAATTAAAAAGTAGTACAGATAATTATTTAGATATGTTTTAACTTATACCATTACATTTATATTCTAATAGTAATTCAACATATTACCTTATTTTTTAATAGGTTATAAGTTTTTATGTTATTTTATTAATAAAAATAAATTTGATGAATTTATTTGAATTCTAATTAAAATAAATATTAATTCTATTAAAATAGATATTAATTCTAACTCTATATATGAGTTGGTACTCAAATAAAATGATTTTTACCGATCTCTAAAAATGTCTAAACAACATTTTAATTCTAGCCCTATCGGGTTCATATTTGTAAACAGAATTTTATCATTTTTGATAGCTAAAGAGATCCCCTGAAAATTACAAAGCTGGAAAATGAATTTGGAAACAAGATTTTTTAGTGAACCCTTTCAGGTTGAAAATTGTAAACAAAATTTTGCAATTACTTATAGCTAAAAAGGGGTGGTTTCCTCTTAAATTCACAAAGTTTAAAAGTGTTCGTAAAATAACATATCACAAACTTTATTATTTACATTTATAAACGTTCGCATGTTAAATTACTATTAAAATATAATACAAAATGCTTTCACATGTATTAGTACACATTAATGATTAATTATGATAATGTAATCTAAATTGAAAGTAAAATATAAAGACGGCGTGTAAGCCCCTGTAGCAAAATACTTACGCGACAGGGTTCCCTAGTGGTCAAACGTTGCTGCGAACCACTCCACGAGTACGACTGACACAAACAACAAACATGTGAACATTAAACACATAGAGCAAGCGCAAGAGAAAAAGAAAACGGCAAGAAAATTAATCCTACTGACGAATAGGCGACGTATTAGTAATGAGACACATAGACAATCGATCACGTACGCAAGAAAAGTAGGAAGGTAGAAAGGTACAAACGTATATTGATTTTGCAAAAATTATAAGAAACGCACTTGTTAGGGATGCACTTTGAAGGATTTATTTGACACGGTACGCGCGGATCGTGTCCATGCACGTTGGGTACGGCAACTGGAAAGGTTTATGGGTAGGTCAACGAGAAAACATTTAATCTAAATAGGTATACAGGGAATTAATAAAGTACTTACATCGCTTGGTCTTCTATAAGAGTCAAATGATCGTTCGGAGCATACACTTGATGTTTCTGAATCGTCTGAATGGTTATCTAATGATCTTAATCCTTTTCGGGGGCTATTTAATCGGTGGTGATCATTTCCATCCATCTGATCTAAAGTCTTAAACATAAATAATATAATAAGAATTTTTTTTAACATTTAGAAGACATGTAATTAAAATAATTGTAACATTAAATTTTAATTCAACATAAAAACGATTTACTTAAGGGGTTAGATCACTCTAGAATTTTCAAAAAATCGAATTTTTGTTTTTTTGCGATAAAAAGTGCCTTATGGTCTTAAAAATAAGATGCAATGTCAGTTATAAGTGGGAATAGCTTTTAAATGCCTATATTTTGATTCTGAATGTTGTCCAATAACGTGTGCTCGGTACAGGTAAAACACTCACAGCGATTCCAAAACTTTTAAAGGTGTTTTAGATTCAGAGCCGTATGAAAATTTTACCATTTTTAAAAAGAAATGCGTGGATCATGTGCAAAAGCGCATGGGAATGCATTTACGTAATTTAAAAAAAGTTAAAAAGGGTCTCGGAGGAAAAGACAAGTTAACAAGAAAGTTAATCGACGAATTATCGATTTATTTTGGACTTGGGATACGTCGAAATCACAATTTTGAAATGTGAAACGACATTTGGGCCACGTTGTATCAAATTTCTACGGACGAAAACCCACAGCATGAAAAATGTCGGCCTGGTGAACACTCGTGGTGCTCTTGGCAGCGAATGAAAGCCACTAATACTTTGAAAGACCATCAACATAAACGACTTCTTTCCAAGGAAATATTTGAAGCTCTAAAACCAGTTTATGAAGAGTTAAGCATTGACAATCTTCTTACTCGGTGCATAGGTGCTTATACTCAAAATCGAAATGAGAGCTTCAACTCCACAGTCTGGGCGATAGCCCCTAAAACAAAATCTAGTGGCAAGAGCGTTTTGAATATTGCGACCCACATTTCAGTATGTGTGTTCAATGATGGGCTGTTATCTATACTGGAAATAATGGAAGTTTTAGGCATTAAAATTGGCGCAAGTTGTTATAACTTTTGCGTCGAAGCTGACGCATTTCGAGTACAACAAGCCGAAAAATGCTTGTCTAATGCAGCAAAAACCGCCAGGGCGTCCGCAAAGTCTTTGAGAAAAGAAGAAGAAGAAGATAATGTGAACTTAGAAGGCCAATTGTACGGGGCTGGCATAGCGGATTAAAGGTATATTAAAAATTCTATAATTTTTTATCATTCAAAATTTTAAATGCATTTTTCTCTAAACCACTTTTCTTGAAACGGCCGGAAACATAACTCATACAATTCTTTATCGATTTACTTGACATTTTAACTACACCTTCCAAGTAGCATTATCTAGAGAAAGACGTAGGATTTTAGTAGGGGCTTAGGTGTGAAAAAATCATTTTTCACTTTTTTTGCGATTTGGATAAAGTAAAATATGCTCTTTCGAATGGCGCAAACCGGAAGTTTCTAAATGGTAGGGAAGTTTGTTAAAAATGTACAAAAAGAAGAGCAGAAATGATTGAAAATGAAAAAAATTTGGAGATTAAATTATAAAATAATAGACATCATTTCATATTTTTTATTTCAAGGCAAAACCACGTTATTTTACATAGAAATTCACAAATTTAAAATTTAAAGTAAATTTATACGATTCAAAGTAAATTCATACATTTTTTACCCTTCAGTTTTTTCGATGCTACCTTTTTCTTTGATAATGAAGCCACAGAATCTTCCTTCAGTGTTCCTTCGGCCTTTGTTGTTTTTTTTTTTTCGATGCTAACTTATGTTTTGGGAATAGAGCCGTAGAATCTTCCTCGTCATTACCTTTTACTTTTCGTTTCTTCGATATCGAATTTTTATTTAGCAAGGGAACCGCAGAATTATCCTCTCCATCAACTTCGGGCTTTTGTTTCTTTGATACCAACTTTTCTTTTGGTAATGGAGCTGTAATATCTACATTTCCTGGATCTGTGACTAAACTTCGAACATTTTGGAATATATACCATTGTCGTTCTAAAGTTAAACCAACTGGTTGTATAGTTTCCGGCATTTCACTATCGATAGGTTTTAACAACAGATGAAAAGTGTCTACGTCCTCACTATCAGCGAATTTTTTGGTTTTTACACAATCTGTACAGATTTTGAAGTGATGGAACTGCGTTATACCAACGAGTGTCCGATAAAATAGTTTTAAATGCCGATACCGCTTTATTATGACCACTGGGCGAGGATTCAACGACACATTGCAATAAATCTTCATACGTATCTATATTGATGGTAGCATATTTCGCCTTAAAAATGCCGAAGTAGCGATCAGGAGCAAATTTTGTGTGTCCTATGAGAAGGAAGTTGAATAGAATCGTTTGGTTAAGTTTTCGAGCAACTCTCCATTGTAAATACGATAGTGCGGCACACAGTGGTCAATTCAGCGGAAAAAAATCCAATTTTTTGACTTTCAGTATTAACAAAAAAAGTCTATAAATCAATTTTTAGAACTTCTAAGATGTAGAATCAACTAATGCCACGTCTCTTACCACGATGGTTTACCCGTAAAAAATGTTTAAATTTGTACATTTTACGTATAGTTAATCCGATCGTTGTAATAGCTCATAAGAATCCATAATATTATCGCATCAGCCTGATATTATAAAAATTTGTTGGTGGTTATTTAAAAAATATATATTTGAGTAAATGATAATGGATTCAGCGAAAAAAATTACTTATTCTTCTATGTTACATTGATAGGTAAAGATGCTTAAAAAAATAATTGATTTTATGCAGTTTTTAGATTAGAACTTGTTTGCGCCAACTGCCGCCAAGCAACTCTTTATATATACATGTGAACTAATTCATACTTAACACATTTCAGAAAAATTTGGCTGCGCATATCTGCGCTTTTGTTTTTAATTAGCAAATTTCTATTTTTTGTCATAATTTTAACTATTCAGGGTTTTCAATTCTGGTTATCGAATATCTATAATGGTGATTCAAGTAATTTTATATTGTTTATGCAATCAAAAAGGTTGGTTTTAATTTAAAAATATTAAATATATAATATACCGGGTGTGTAAGAACACCCGTCTACCCCTTTCAAAATCAAGAGAAATGTTTTTTTTTCGAAAAATCCAAAAAATGTTGATTACCAAATGGGGTATGCTCTATCCGTTGATGATATTTTCAACTTCCGGTTCTGATCGGAAATAGGTTATTCACACCGGAAATTTATTTTTTTAAATGGAACGTGATACTTTTTATTATATATTTTAATTCTACTTGAGGTACTCGTGCTACATTGAATACAAGTGAGAATGTTCGTTTCGAATTAACATAGGGTAGCATTGAATAGAGTGTGCAAAGAGAGAAACATTTTTTGTTCAAAACACAAAGCACATCAGATGTTATTTATTAACAAGATAACGAAACGAAGAACGAGAAACAAGACGAAAAACGATACAAGGTAATACCCCATTTGGTATTTATTATGTTGCTGGTATCATCCGATCCTTTCATTGCTACTATGCGAATTACTTTAAAAAAGAAGCATTTAGAAATGCACGAGGACGTTAAGCGATTGCTTATGAATTAATATAAGCAAGCGTAACAATCAAAAATGTTACTTTAGCGTTATAAAAACATTTTATGCAATTATTCCAATTTAAACTACACATCCTGTACAAAAAAAAGGTATATATTTAGGTAAACTATCACTTCCGGTTACAAGATTTAATTAACATTTAATATCTGAATATTTTTTATTATTACTATGGCTTATATAACGATCCATGCGTCTATTTCTATTTAAAATACCAGTTTATAGGTAAAAAATTGGCTTAGGGTTCAGGTAAAGTACTACTTCCAGTTGAGAAATTTGGTTCAAAAGTTGATCTAAATCTTCGTATTGTGGTTTAAAAACTACATATAAAATATCGTCCAGATATACCTTTCGTACTAAAAGTTACAGAATTTTTTCCGAAAATATGCTGATCTGAACCACTGTGCGGCATTGTTCTTATATTGCCCTACGCAATTGTCACAAAAAATAACAAGTTTTTGGATGTCTTCGCAATAAATTTTCAAGTGGTGATGCAAAATGCTCACGACACAGTTCGGCCCTTTCCCCACGTCATTCTTCTCGTCAATTAAGTAATTATGCTGAAAATCCGATGTCAAGGTATGAGTGTATTGCATTTCTTAATACAACAATCGGTAGAGAGAAATTTTGTTATCAGCTCTTCTTCTTCTAAATTGGCCATAGATAAGTCCACTTTAACGAAACTTTCCTCTGTATCATCTCTTGCCTGATATAAATCATAATCGCTGTCCAAATCATTATCAATATCGGATTTATCACTATCTTCTTCGTTTTCACCGAAATATTGTCTGTAAACAGCACTAAACTCTTCTTCAACACTCATTTTTAATTTCTTTCGGAAGCAAAAGACGCATAAAAATGATTCAGTAAACGTAATGAAAAAGAGGAATATACAACGCGAACAACTAAAGCGAAACTGATAAATTGACTTGTTTATATCTTTAACAGCTGTTTTCTCGAAAACTTGTTTTCACACCTAAGCCCCCTTTTCATAGACCAGGTCACATATACATTTATCAATGTAAGCATCAGCATTACATCGACCATAAAATACACCACCGCAACGTCTTTATTATATTTACCCGCTCTTTACTTACCAAAGCATCTGCTAAAGCATTTTCAGCTTCCCTACTCTGTTGTAAAATTTTCTGTGCCATAACAGAACGATTGGCGGGACTAATCGGCGGCCTATCATTAGCTCGTCTATACCGACTACTGCTCATTGTACGACTGGGACTAGGCTCTCTTGACGTGTCTCTAGACCCCGCAGTAGACCTTGGGATACCTGAAGACAACCTACGAGGTCTTGGAGAATCTCCATCGTTAGATCGGTACATGTAACCTTTCGCACTGGGAGAAGCTGAACGACTAGTTGCTATTAAAATAAAATCAAATATTAGAAAAAATATCAAAAAATCATTAGAAATAGTAAATAGTATGAAAATTATAAAAGATTGATTTGATAAATGGCAATGAGATGTAATGTTTGAAAAAAGCAAACATTTCACAATTTTATTATTAATATTAAAGTAACTGTGGGAAGTCTTACGTTGAGAATGCGAAACGCATGAACTTGATCTGCTTCGAGTTCTGCCAATACGTTCTGGAGTGCACATCGGAGTAACCACGTCTGGACTTTTCCTTGGTCGCGCTAAATAATATTAGTACTTTTATAGTTGAAGATATACCTTATGTACGATGAAATTATCTATTTATTTATTTATTGATTCAAAACAAATATTTTTGTTAAAACTACTACTATCTAAGTCATTGACATATTGAAATAAAAACTATAATAATAATAAATAAAATGTTATATACCTTGATGCATACCGTCTCCCTCTAGATAAGGCATGAAAAATAAGCATACAATTAAATTAGTAATTAGTAAGCTACGTTATCAATGCGGATGCATGTTTTATTTAAAAAATATCATTCTATGTTAAAAATATTGCTTTCGATGTAAAATTTGTTTTGTTCAAAAAGTGCTCTTTTTCGTCCAAAAAAACTGTATGCAAATATCACTTAAAGAAATCCTTCAAATGTAAATTTCAGTTTCAGTTTATATAACATAACATAAAAACACCCATAAATTACATAGAAAGCAAGTATTATAAGTTAATAACGGTGCTTGGTTATTGAAAAGAAAAAAATACGATGATGTGATTATATCGACATCATGTGGTTTCGTTGCAGCATGCTATTACTGTGACTGAAAATAAATGATTAAATTAGAAACTTGCTAGCAAAATTAAAGTGTGTTCTAATACACTTAAAAAACCATTCTAGAATAATTGGTTACAACAAATCTGATAATAAACTTGGTCAATTATTACAAAAAGCAGTTCTAGAATGGGTTTCTTAGTGTTGGAACAAACTTTAAAATTCGTTCAATTAAAATTCTTTATTAATACATATGTATTTCCATCTATTAGCTTTATAACTTTGTACGAGATAAAAAATAATATACAGTAGAACCCCGATTATCCGAGTTGCAATTATTCGAGCTCTGGATTAACTGAGTCAATATAAAGGCCCAATCCGTATTAAATATTATTTACTGGGTAAGCTTGGGATTCTGTTTGTGGTTCCACTATTAAAAAATCTTGGTCAAAAGTTATTGATATTGAGAACTAATATAGTGAAAATGATATTCAATTAAAAGAATTAGTTTTGAAATGGAAAACCCGGGGAGAAACTTTCCTGTCCCGATGTCAAAATCCTCTTCAAATTTTGACACCGAAAAAGAAGAATAAAATTTATTTGAATTAATAGAAAACTCAAAACGTTGCGAAAATGTGACAAAGCAAGACGTTATTGAATGGATTACAGCAGATGATTTAGAAGAAGAAATGAGTGTTGAAGAACTAACGAATGCCTTTCAGGAAACCGAAAAATCAGATGACGACGACGACGAAGCGGTAGATGATCACCCTTCCACTAAGATCTCCCATTAAGAAGGTTTTGCTTCTCTGGAAAATGCTCTAAGGTATATCGAACAATAATTAGAGACAACCCTGCGGATTTGTTTCTTCTTAAAAGTGCGTACAGATCTAGGGCACCGATCCGCGCCGCGCTGTGCAAAACGTTCGCAAACGTTGCACGCGCTTTCAATTTTGGCAGGTTACCGCTGACAAACGCGCACGAATGAGCGTTCGCAAACATGATCCGCCTGCTGTCGGTACATCAAAGAAATTTACTTGTTCGAGCGCGCTCGCTTTGGACGCACTTTTAGTTTGTGCGTGCATTTGTCAAGAGCGTCAAGATTCGTTTATCTCTCATTCGAAAATGGAAGATGGCAATAATGCTGAGTGGGACCATGAAAGGGTTTTGAACTTCATCAATTTATACCAAGAGTGGCCGGAGTTGTGGAATCCCCGTGACAAAAATTATCACCTTCGGAACAAGAAACAAGATGCTTGGGAAACAATAGCGGCTAAATTAAAGTGCGATGTGGATACAGTGAAAGTAAAAACGAATTCACTGCTATCGTCCTTTCGCCGCAAAAAGCACTTGCTGCGAATGAAACACACGCACTGAACTCGGAACTTTGCCGAACATAGCCAAACATCCGCACATTCGTTCTGTTTAGACAGTTTTACAAACATACACGAATTTTGTTCGCAATCGTCCGGTTTGAATTTTGAACGAACGGTTTGCACGGATCGGCACGCTAGATCTGTACCCGCCTTAACAGATGGAGAAACATAGCAACAAGAAAAAGAAGATGCAATATGAAACAGCAGCGCATAGACAACTACAGTGGAACCTCTATATAACGAACTTCTATGTAACGAATTTTCTCTATAACGAATTTTTTTTTTTGAAGTCCCAAGAAATTCTTTTATAAAAACACTTCTATATAACAAAAAAAAAAAAACTTCTATGTAACGAGCTAAAATTCTGTGAAGAAGTAGGGTAAGTTACCGAGAAGTGAGGTAGATAGATATTCCAGGGAATCCCCGAGAGCCTGTTGTTGTGACATATAGCAGCTGATCGGATAGTTCACTAGAGTAACAAATGTTCTTGTGTTAATTTTAATTTGATTTGTTATTCTATCTAACCCAGTGTTTCTCAACCTTTTCGAGGGACCTGCCCACTTGATCAGGTTTGCTTCAATGATCGCCCACGTACACTTTTTGAATGAAAATTGCATGTCCAGTCAACCACAAAGTAAAATTGTGGATTTTTCACCTGTACATTCCTCTATAGTACATATACGCTAGGTTTAATTAGGCCTCGCGGAACCTTGTGCCGTCCCTGTTGTCAGCATCTGTTCTCAAGCGCAACAGATCCAGCAGAAAAAGAGGAATCACAGAAAATAACTGTCGGTTTCTTTAATT
The DNA here is from genome assembly GCA_036711955.1 of Digitonthophagus gazella. Taxonomy (NCBI): domain Eukaryota; kingdom Metazoa; phylum Arthropoda; class Insecta; order Coleoptera; family Scarabaeidae; genus Digitonthophagus; species Digitonthophagus gazella. The sequence continues at coordinate 36,744,004 of JASCIT010000005.1, read as the reverse complement.
TGTTTACAGTCTTCTTTAAAATAAATGGATAATAGTACAAAATGTTTTCGCCCTTATAAAGTAGTCATCGCCCCCCAAAAGTGATTAATGCAATAATCGCCCATAACAAATGTAGCATCGCCCCCTAGGGGGCGATATCGCCCACCTTGAGAAACACTGATCTAACCGAAAAGCTTTTATTTGAAGTAGAAAAAATAATGTATGTATCTAACTACATAGTGTATAACAGGGCTGGGCAACATTTTGTGCAGTGGAAGCCAGATTACAGTTTACTTTCCCTACGCGGACCAAAGTACAAAATTGACAAATTTTGGTTACTTATAAGTTCTTTTTAATATCAAATAAAGTTAATTATTAGATCTCCTGCTTTCCTTGGTACAACAACTGCCCCGAAAGCAAAAGATCTGGGTTCGAATCCCAGTGCAGTAATGAGACATTCTTCTTCTCTATTTCTTTCTGTTAAAAATTTTTAATTTAAAACAAAAATTATTTATTACTCTTTCTAAAGGTCTCGAGGGCCGGATTAGACTATCACGCGAGCCGGAGGTTGCCCACCCTTGGTGTATAATATATTAATACTGTTTTGTTGTCTCATTTTGTTTCGATTTACATACATAATATTTATTTGTAACTTTACATTTATTGTTAAGTGTACATTATGCATTTTATTCCCTTTTAAATAAGAAAAAGAATACAGTTTCCTTGTAACGAAGTTTCTATATAACGAATTTTTTTCTTTGGAACCTTCAAGTTCGTTATATGGAAGTTCTACTGTATTTCAATGTTTTATAATATGTATACATACATATTTACAAATTAAAAACATTAATAAACCGATTAAAGTACATTTGTGTTTATTTTTCTTAAGAAATAAAAAATAAATCCGTATTATCCGAGTTTTCAGTTATCCGAGATGGGTATCTCCCCACGGTCCCTCGGATAATCGGGGATCTACTGTGATTTTAATTTTAATTTAAAATAAAAATAAAGATTTGTTTCAAAATGTTTATAAAATCTAATTTAATTTATTCAAAAAAAATTTGTTAAAGCGCTAATAGATTATTCCGTTTTTTTTTTTACTAACAAATTTCCTAAATTATACTGCAAATTATGAAACACAAACTTACGTAAACTAGCAGTTCCTGACGTAACTTTATTCCTTGCTATTGCCGCATACTGAGCACGAGCCTTTGCCCGCTGAGCTGCTTGCAAATCAATAGCGGAGTTGCTCCTGACGCCACGTTTCCCCAAATCTATAAAAACAATTTTCTTATAATCTCCCGACGAATATAAATAACGTACATTTATAACATATACAAATGATTTATATGAAAGAAAGATAAAAGCAAAAAACATAAAGTTTTCTCCATCTTATAACAATTACCTTAATTTAATCTTATATAAAAAAAAATAATTATAAAAAATCAAAAAGGATTCAACAGCTTGTGATTTAAGGATACAAAAAGCTGAAGGAAAAAAATACCAGTATCGATCAAAAGCAAATGTGTCGTTTGTAGAGTGTGATAACGTCTACATGTATTTTTACATACTACTCAAAACGGGGATTCCGCTACGTTGCCTGTAACTCCTCGGCAATGACGGATGTCTTTGTAAACCCCCATAAAGATTTTCTGTGCTTCCTGCCGTCGCGTTAGCAATCAAACAAGAACCATAATAACTTAGTTTTCTTAAGCCTAATACAAAAGCTTTGTTTGATACGTGTTTAAAGTTTTTCATTCTCTCGTCTTTTAAGTATTACATAAGCTTATTTCACATTTATTTTTTGACTTAAAAAAAATATATTCCCAGTAAATAAAAAAACTTACCAGTTGTACTTTGCGTGGTTGGTGGTCTGTACTGTCTTGATGTCGTTTTATATCCAGATCCAGTCTGAGCAAGGCTACCACTCGAAGAGCTCGATGACATACACAATTCGCCTTGAAGTGCTCGTCGATAACTAGGCTCTAACGATTGCAGCAGGGCTTCCGCCTGGTCTGGGAAATGTTCTTTGAATCCACGAAATGCCCTAAATAAAATATCACGTTTTATTAAGATTATTTATTTATAATTATTAAATAATTTTACTTTCTGGAGCTAACTCTAGCGTCAGGATCAGCATCTGCTATTCCTTTTTTAACAGCTTCCTGCAGGATGGCTATGTGCTTCTCTAACGAATGCGTCGGCCATTGCATCAACATTTGTTCTAAGAATTCGCAACAACTGCGCCTGATATCTTTACTTTTTGATGTAGCAAGACTTGAAGTTATGATAGGAATCAACCGTTGACTTTGGCAGTACTGTATTATAAATCTTACGCAGGTTAAACCGGATGTCGCCATAATCTAAATAAGTAAATTAATTGTAACGATATTTAACAAAAAAAATATTTTATTTACCTTAGCAGAATTCTGAATTAAATTAATAAGAGTACTAAGGACATATTCTGCAGTCCGATCGAATTTATTTGTTAAGGTTTTAGCTAAATAAGCTATTGTTATGCAAGCTTCCCTCACGACTTGTGATCTTAAATCCTTACAAGATTCTTGTAACGAGTGTTCCATTTGTTTAATATACGTGTGGAAATCATTAAAGTTTGTTCCCCCTGCTATTATAATTGCACGTACTTTTTTTAACTAACAACAAAAAAAGAAATTAAAAATAAATAAATAAATAAATCATCATTTATTTTAAATTATCTTTTAACTTACAGCATCAACCCTTTTATTCCAGTCTTTATTTCCATCCGAAATAGTCTCGGCTATACTTTTCATATGATCGACAACCTCTCGCGGTGAAAAAAGCTGCACCGGAGGAACATCTTCAAACGATTTTAAAAAACTTTCTTCGTCTACTGCACCAGCTAAGAATTACATTAATCGATAAACATTAATATTTGATGATTGGACAATTTAAATTATTTAAATAAATTAATAGGACGATTTTATTTAATAAAAATGATGATTTGAAATGGAAAAAGCCGATCGGAGTATGTACATAAAACGACAACAAAAAAACTTACATCCGCAAACAGCGTTAACTCGTCGCAGCGAACCAATTCTGCTTAAAGTTCCTTCATGCAGTAAGTTAAATCAGCAGTAATAGTAGCAAATATAAAACAGAAAGAAAATAAAAAAAAACGGATGATAAAATTAAATACAAATAAGTAAAAGCGATAAATCAAATAGGAATCAAATTAATGTTAAATAAAAAATACAGAAAAAAATATAACAAAATTTATATTGAGTCCTATTCGATTAAAGATTTGAGAATTCCATGAAATCGAATGGTTTATGTACAAAATGTAAATTAAAATGAAAACTGAAAAGATGATTAAGCTATCTTAAATAGTAAATAAAGGTGGTTAATTTATATTATTTATGAGATAATATGACGATGAGAATGAGATAATAACACAAATGAATTTAAAATATTTATTGGTCTTTATTCTTGAAAACTGAAACGATGTTTGTAAATATAACTGTTTAATAATTATAAAAGTAAACTGGAAAAGATGTTTAGTGTTCTTTGCGATTAAGGAATACAGAAATAAAAGTTGTTTATCGAGTTTTTTTTTGTAATAATTAGCATACATTTGACAATCATGATAGAAAATAAGGTATTCAATTTCTAATTTAATGTAAAAATCATGTTTTCATTCCTACTAACCGTTTTTAAATTAGTGAAATAATTGTGATGTTATGTTAGGTTCGGTTAAAATTCATTAATCTTTTCAGTGTTTTCTTTTTTCAAAATGATTTGCCTTCAAAATGATTGACACCATTGTTTTTCGTTATATTAAAATTCCGTTTTCGTAAATTACGAATCTCTTACTTTTGATCCGACAATATGCTAACATTGAGAGATGGTAGTAATCCATTTGAAACGTCGGAATATTATGCGAAAATTGTACAGATTACTTGTAAATTTAGACTACTATTAGGTTGGGGAAAAAGAAATCCATTATTTTTATATGAACTTCAGGACTTTATTTAACATGCTTCGGATTGTCCGATTTGGGTCAAATATGCACCGTTTTGTTGTTTGATTTGTTGCCATTTTAAAAGTAACTTCACAACGCCTCTATTATAGAAGTCGTAGTCTCTATTTGCAAAAAACTCTAGTAGTCGATTTTCACAATCTTCCCTATTATCGCCGTCAGAATTATAGGCCCCTCACTTTGAAGCGAAGGTGAAGCGCCGATGCGTAATTTCCTTATTACCTTTACGTCGCTTAAAACCATTTAAAAAATGGAATTTTGTAAAATTGATGTATGGATCGAATCAAAAAACTTAAAAACATACATCGTACCCAAATTTGATTAAAATATGTTCAGCCGTTTTCGAGATATCAACGCTCCAAACAAATCGCGATTATTGCCAAAGTAGTTGAAATTTTCAAAATGTAAAATACGTCAACTACCATAAACATATACAGTGAAATTCCCCTTCGTGGACACCCCTCTTGAACGGACACCCCCCTTGGACAGACAGTTTTCGTGAAACCGCCCGACTCTCATACAATTACTTCGTATTTCTCTTAAGCGGACACCCCTCTTGAACGGACACTTTGGTGGGTCCCGTTAGTGTCCGCCCAAGGGAGATTTCATTGTACTGTTATCATATCGACCTATGCAACGAAAACTATCGTAAGTCAAAAATGGTGATTTTGAAAAATTTGAAAAGAAAACAGAATTAATCGCTATTCTTCTATGATAAATCCTTTCGGAATCCTCTATAAGATATCTATAGCAACCAAGTAAGAAATTTTTACCTAGAAAATTTGATTTCTTAAAATGCAATCGGTTCAAAACCTTTAAACACTTATATCTGACTCAGTTCTATCAAAAATGACTTACAATAGTTTTCGTTGCATAGGTCGATATGTTAAAATCCGAACAAGAAAAAAATTCATAAAGTTAGACAATTTTTCGGCGGCCCGAAAATCTCGTTAATTTTTCATTTATCTCGCGATCGCTCTAAAATTGCGGAGCAGAATTAAAAAAAAATATGTTACACAAAAATGTCTACGGAATACGATGAACTTTATCCCGTTTGTTTCGACAAGTGGTTGCTCCGCTTCAAAGTGAGGGGCCTATAATTTTGACGGCGAGGATATATGTCAATTTTTTAGCACTAAAGAAATTTTGCAATGCAAGAAAGACAGTAATCGCTTAGTGCCAAGTCCGGACTGTATGGCGGATGCATTAATACTTTCCAACCAAGCTCACGAAGCTTCTGACGAATCACTGTAAACGTGTGTGGCCTAGCGTTGTCTTGGTATAACAGGACACTTCTCTGGTTAGCCAATTCTGGCCGTGTCCGGTCAATCGCTATCTTCAAACAGTCCAATTGTTGACAGTAGAGATCAGAATTTAAGCCCGGTTCACATTATTCCAGTCCAGTAATCCAGCTAGTCAATCCAGTCCAGTGCTAGACTGGATCATATCGTTCATATTATTCCAGTCCAGCAATCCAGCTGCTCAATGCAGTCTACTCCTAAACTGGATTATATAGTTTACATTATTCCAGTTATTCAGAAGCTGTTGAATCGGTAATATTATACTGACAATGATTTCAAGAAAGGAGTTTAAAAATTTTTTAAAACTGTCCAATTACTACTATTAGAAGAGGTAACTGATATAGTGGAAGAACAACTAAAAAAAGAAAAACGGATTTGGGTGAGAAACTGGATAAGCCAGAGAAATACAAAGGGAGGTTCGATGCTGTTGCGTCAGCTGAAGTCAGAAGATCCCTCTGAATATAGGTTGGCAATGAGAATGACGGCGGAAAATTTTGACGAATTGTATCCAGCACTGGATTAGCTGTCTACACTATTCCAGTGGTCCTGGAATGGGCGAGCTGGATTGAAAAAGTAGACCGTCAGTCCAGTCACTGGACTGGATTGCTCACTGGAATGAGTGCATTCTAGTTTATTCCACTGAGGGTTCCCATTATTCCAGTAGCATTCCAGCACTGGTTTCGATCACTGTACTAGAATACTACTGGAATAATGTGAACCGGGCTTTAGTGGTTGGCAACTCATAGTAAATAATCCCCTTCCAGTCCCACCAAACGCACAGCAGAACCTTCCTGGCCGTTAGTCCTGGTTTGACCACCGTTTGAGGTGCTTCAACGCCCTTTGACCACAATCTAATGGATTTCTTTATCCCCAACCTAATATTTTTTTCTGAATTTAAGCCATTTTACAATACAAAAATACTGATAGTATTGCAATTTCTTGCAGCATAAATAACAAAGGGTTTACCTAAAAATAGCTCATTAATCTACAAGACGTCACTAAATTATTCACCCCATTTTATTTGCCTATAATATGAATTAAAAGAAAATTCTGTCGTGCATCTTTTTTTAAAACTTGTTTGAACTTTTAAAATTTATGACAATAAAGATTAAAAAGGATATCGATGAAGTGAACGCCATTATTGTTGATCATCATTTGAGTTATTTTTACATTTTTTATAGTTTTGTTGAAAATATTGACGGTTATTCAGTTAATTACTAAATTCACTTTAAAGTAAAAATTTGTTTCTTAACACTATGATGTCTGGTGGCTCCGCATTGATGCCATACGAAAACTATCGGTTAAATGCTAGTGGCTCCACATTGCTGCCATGCAATAAAATAATGGATAAACGCCGATGGCTCCACGCTGGTGCCATAAAGACTATACAGAACTGTAGAACCAGGAAGAACCGCTGGGGATAAGCAATATGATATAGCTGAGTCCTACCGCCGCGACACGAAAAAATCTATATTCGACGTGCGGATGCCATAGCGTTAATAAGTTGAAGAATTTCTGAAGTTATGTTACGTTTGATTAAAATTCTTTGGTCATATCAACTTTTTCAATATGAACTTCATACGTCTCTTTTGTTAGGGTTGAAATTATTGGTAAATTCATCTCCAACCCCTTAATGGATAGGTAACAAACACCCCTACTACAAGATCAACGTGTTTACAACCTCTATCAAAGCAAAATAAACGAATTACAACATATAAACTACGATTTTAACAGTAAAAGTACGTACCGTCACGTAAACCTTTCCACCCCTACAACTACCCCCGTTGAAGTTTTTCGCTCAAAACAAAAAACACGTAAACCTTCATTTTCCCTAAACTTTCCCTATACCTACTTTTGTAAATATCCCTTAAATTCTTGGGGGTGAATTGCGAAAGACTACCACTTTTCTCGCCCCCTTTCACCCCCAAGAATAGATGTGTTATCGGGCAGCACATCATTTGAAAGCTACTATCATAACACGTCGTTTGGCGTTTACAGCAATCATTTATCGCTTTTAGTTTTCGGGTTATACGAGAAAATGTGTTTTCGGCCCTCAACTTTCAACCCTTATAACTTGCCCCAGAGGCTTTTATCGCAAGTATAAAAAAATACGTCAACCTTATTTTGAGGCATTCTACAACTGTACCAATTTTAAACAAAATCGGTGAGTTACAGTTCTGATACTTCCCTTGTGAGCTTTGAAAAGGGAAGATTATTCCATAAGTTGGGTTGGGTAAACGTGCTGGAAACAAGGATTTGGAAACCTTACATTTTTTTGAGACTACGACCAAATCTGCTTATTAATCTATTACACCGAAGACTACAACTGGGGGATTACAAAAAGAACATTTTTTCATGAAGAAGATATTGAAAACATTCAAAATGCATTTTGAATATTGCTTTGAATGTGCGAAAAGTGGTAGAGTGGTACATTCGGATGCCACATGAAGTTTTATAGATAAAAATTTATTTGCTACGTTATTTAACTCGAAATATGTTAAAAACTCGTATTTTTTGCATCAATAGATTAAAATATTTTGAAATCTTAAGGTGATGGAAGAAATCTGAAGACATATTTGTATTCAGTGCGTCAAAACCTGTTACAAAAATACTATTTGATCATCGGTCTTGCTTATTATAAAATTTTGTAGGCCTGTGTAATTAGAACAAATTTAATTTTTATAGTAAGTAATAGTATCTTCAAGCTATAATTCAACATAAAAATAATTTTTTAATTCCCATAAATAAGTTCTGTATGATTTTATAAACTTAGAACTTGAAAGAATATTGATGAACCTCTTTTATTCCTGTATCTTTCAAATAATAACAACCAAAAAATTCTCAATACCATGAATTTACTTAAAAAAATGTGATTCAGTTTTTTGTCCTAAAGACGTTAATATAATCAAGCATAAAGACCAATATTTTAAAGACCCACATTGAAATTTATTCACCCCCAATAACAAAACAATTACATTTTATTACACTCACGAACCATTCAAACTTACCAGACGTAATTGCTGACGTAGACGTAGCCTGTTTAGCCCCAGCGGCAGATTGAGTCCTGGAAATCCCGCTTCCCAAACCCAGCTTTTTAACAGGCACAATAGGTTTCGCCATTACAGCTTTGTCAACGTCGTCGGTAAAAACTAAAAAGAATTTCAACATTGCCAATTAGTATTTCAAAACTATTAGTAAAAAATCATACAATCTAAACTTAAAGCGGCCGTCGGTAGTAATTCCCCGGCATTTTTCACTTCGTCAAAACGTGCCAAAAGGGCAGGTAATTTTGTCGCCGGTATCAAATTCCTCCTTTGTATGTCAACTCGTAATTTATCCCCAACGTGTTTATATAAATCGACAATTGTAGAGAATGCTGTATCCCGGACGGTTGCCGTTGAATCAGAGAGTAATTTTACTATGTGTGGAATTAATTTGTTTAATGAAACTGTTTGGGCTCCGTGTCTAAAAACAAAAAAAAAACAAAAATTAATTAGAAAATTAAATAATTAATTCAATAATTCTTACTCGTTGAGAGTATTCACTAAACATCGAAGAACTTCCTCTCTGATTTTTGCATTTTTATGTGAAAAACTAGGAGTGAGTTTATCCAATAAACTTTGTGGTGTTAAAACCTCCCGTTCCAAAATTTTCAGTATTAATAATTGTGCTTTTTCTCTAACGGTATCTTTTGCGTCTCCAAGTCGATCTACTACGGCCGGCAAAACTGTTTGTAAATAAGGTCGGAAGTCATGCCCCAATCTGTCCACGAGGTAAGTCATTACCTCGATTCCATTGCTGGATACCTACAAACACATTTATTAGAAATGTGCAAAGTACGAACCACACCTAAAATTACAACATTTAAAAATATTAACGGTTATTAAATGATAATCTTCACCTTAAAACCTCAACAGATGTTATAAACGACACACGTATGTAGAAAGTATCGTTACAATCGCAAGAATGCTTATAGAATGCGCAAGTATGATTTATAAAAACAAGTTTCCATTTCGGTATCACTTATAACACCTACGTATTATTTTTTTTTACTGTATGAATCAAATCAATCAAAACATATCTAATTTCTTTAAGAATAAACTTTCAGTCTATCGGAAACATTAAAATATTAATCTTAAGTGGGCGGAACCGGTTGTAAATTAATGAACAAGTATCAATCTAGTGAACGAAATGACTGCAAATTGAAGTCAGTAATTGAAAGCTGTGCACAAACGCCAATAGTCATTACTTCTAATTTACACACGTAACAAGGTATAACGGCTTTCCGTTAACGGGTGAATCTAACAGTTTTCTCGCCGGATTATTTTCGCACTTATATCTTCTTATCCTATATTTTCAACCGACGGTACTGTACCATTTATTTTACACGTCAGTACTTTACGATTTAAATTCGAATTTAAAACAATGGACACTTATATGCAAATCAACTACTAATTGGTTCGTGCAGCGACAAAACCTTCGTTAAATTATGCGTATTATGTATTTCCACCGGGTATTTTACGTAAGAGAGACGGGTCAAATAGAGATGACCAAGGCTACGTAAACATCACGTAAACACCTACGAATTTTAGCCGGTTTAAGGGTGTTGGGCGTTTTATAACTGTTGTTTGCAAACGTATTGTTTGGATTGTATAGAGAAGAAAGTTTAAATTTAAAAACGTACCGTGTTTAGAGTAAAAATAGCACATTTCTTTTTATTATTTGGAACCGATTTTGTACAGTTTTATTTTAAAAGGGTACAATTTACGCGAGCTTTTGGCGACACTCCGCGCCGCACACTAACTAAACTAGCGGAGTATTTTCCAAAAATATCGTACCGCGAATCAGAGAGGGGTAACTATGAAAATAGATCGAATGGAAGAAAGTATTTGAAAGTACGCGCGCTTTAAATGTAAGCTGGAAATAGAGACGTTAAGTTGGAGTTCTACAAGTTCTAATTTTGCCACCCAATTACATTTTATGAAAGTAATTAAAACTTAATTTTAGATTGATTAATATTGATAACATGTTTTTTATTTATATGTTACCAGCACATTCTACGTTTAAAGATAAGAATAAATGCTTAAATAAACATTGGTTGAAAAATGCTTCCTAAGGGAGCTACAGTCCTCTGCGTAATTGCAACCATTTTGGAATAAATCGTCTTTAAAAACCGACTAATCTCATCATTGAATCGGTCATTTCAAAAAACGCATTAGTCACGTTTTTCTCAAAAATGCTTTTTTTGCTGCGAACGCTTCCTTAAAGATAGACGCATATTCTGGGTAAAAACCACGCAAGTTAGTACATGCCTTCCTCTTCATACAAGAGCGCGTAATTGACGTTCATTGTTTAAATAACATAAGTCAGTGACTTAAGTGGTTTTTGCATGCAGTACCAGATGGCGGACCGTGATTTTGGAGTTATAAAAAAAACTGTGCGAAAACGTGATCACATCTACGTCCTAGAAGAATACATTAATTTGGTGTCGAACTCCAGTTCAACATTTACAGTCAAAGAACTAAAAACTGAAGATGTTTTGGATTTTCAGAAATGGTGGCCAACTTTATACAAAAAAAATGTTTATCAACAGAATCGTACGGTAAATGTGTTCCAAAATAACAAAAAATAATATTTTCTCCTTCGACATATATGACTTTTCATTATGATTCAGATAAAAAAGGTACTATCATAGCCGAGGAATTTATTGATGGATTCATTAAACATTCATTCATATTAATGAAAAAACTATCAACTCCTGTGTCACTTCCATTAGCCAAAGCTTATGATTTGAGAGTGCCAATTAATGGTAAAAATTTAGATGATTTACAATGAATTCAGGATAGTATTCTGGAAGAGCATATGCCATTTTATCAAAACATATTTAGCTGGCCAACTGCAAATGTTGAAGTTAATTCAGATGAGAATCATGAAAAATATGATTTCGTACCATAATGATAGTAAAACATGAAAATGTAAACGTGTAACATGTTAATAAGATAATGTTTAAGTGTAATTTTCAATGATATTGATTAAAAATATGATTTATATGACTGTTTTGTCCAAATTATATACCATCTAACCCTTTTTCCTTGCTAAAACAACATAAGTCAAGAATAGTTTTTCAGGTTTTATTATTATTATTATTCATAAATTATAAAGATTATTCGATATTTCAATCTTTTAAAATTCAAACACTATAATCAGTCCAAAAAAGTCCTTCAAAACTCGTTTACTTGTGAATGACACAGTTTTTATTGATTCCTGGAAAATTCTAATTGTGTGACTTATGCGGTTTTTGAAATGACCGATTCAATTGTAAATAGGACTTTTTTGCTAATGCATGTAATGATTTATGGTACTAAAAAAAACTGTACAGTTCATTTGTGCAGTTTTATCGAACGTGTGTATTAAGAATTGGTACAGATTTTTTGGTTTGGGCAATCCATCGATGGCAGTTGCAATTTTTATTCTATAAACTAGAATTTTAACCTTTAAACGTCAAAAGTGATATTTTAAACAGAAATTCTAACATTTAAACGTCAAAATTGACATTTTGAAAAAGAATTTTGATTTGTAAATATCAAAATTAACATTTTGAAAATGGATTTTGGCAGTTAAACGTCAAAATTGACATTTTAAAAATGGATTTTGACATTTTAAACAGAAATACTAATATTTAAACGTCATAACTGACATTTCGAAAGAGAATTTTGGGCTGTCAATGTCAAAAGTGACCCTTTAAAGACGAAAAGTGACGTTTAAACGCCAAAATTGACAGTTTGAAAATGGATTTTGACATTTAAAGGCCGAAATTGACATTTTAAAAATGCAGTTTGATAATTAAACGTCAAGAGTGACATTTTAAGCAGAAAGGCTAACATTTAAACGTCAAAATTGACCTTTTGAAAGAGGATTTTGATCAGTAAACTTTAAAATTGACATTTTGAAAATGGATTTTGACATTTAAACGTCAAAATTGACCTTTTGAAAGAGGATTTTGATCTGTAAACTTTAAAATTGACATTTTGAACATGGATTTTGACATTTAAACGTCAAAATTGACATTTTAAACAGAAATACCAACATTTAAGCGTCAAAATTGACATTTTAAAAATGGATTTTGACATTTTAAACAGAAATACTAACATTTAAACGTCATAATTGACATTTTGAAAGAGAATTTTGATCTGTAAATGTCAAAAGTGACCCTTTAAAGATGAAAAGTGACGTTTAAACGCCAAAATTGACATTCTGAAAATGGATCTTGACATTTAAACGCCGAAATTGACATTTTAAAAATGCAGTTTTACAATTAAACGTCAAAATGACATTTTAAGCAGAAAGGCTAAGATCTAGATGTCAAAATTTACCTTTTGAAAGAGAATTTGATCTGTAAATTTCAAATTTGACATTTTGACAATGGATTTTGACATTTTAACGTCAAAATTGACATTTAAACGTCAAAACCATCGTTTTGAAACTATCATTAATTAAGTTTACTTATAACTTTATTATATTAATGTTTGTCGATCGTTTGTTCAGTTTTATCGCAGCGTATGGATGGCGGTCGTACAAATCAGGACCAAACAAGTTCAGGTCAAGAGCTTGCTTGAACGTGCATTCGTCTTGCGTAGCATCGCATGTTTCTGGAATGATTCGATTGAGAACTTAGGGTGGTGTTATCGCAGAAAACTTCATGCATGCATAGGAACGACCTATAGCAAAAAATCTCAGTGTTGAAGATAGTCTCTCATGGGGACTTATTGCATCTCTCATCACAGAGTTATTTTTCTTTATTAGTCGATTGACTAAAGCCAAAAGGTTTAAATACGTCTCTTCAATCATCCTTAAATAGTTATGCCAATCTTTTAAGGTGAATTTAAATTCATTTAATAAATTTATGTGAGAGTACGACATCCTTTTTAGAATCCAGTCCTTACACCACAAACTACGTGGGTTTCTCTTCTTTTTGCATAAAATAAGTAAAGCCAATAGCGCGTCATCGTCTTCCATCGTGGATGACATGTTCTCGTCAGAGATTCTAGGAAGAACTGACTGATCAACTCAGATTTTTTTGGTGTGTAGTGGCACTAGTGCTGTTCGATAAAACTGTGCAAACGAACTGTACAGTTTTATAGTTACGTGTGTAGCTAGCATAAGAGTGTGCTAAGCGCTTGAACTTTTTGAGGGACGGACTTTTTCAAATAAAAAAATCCAAAATGGGCACAACATCTCTCAGCAAAAAACATAATCTGAGCTTGAAATGGTGAGGTGGTACGTACTCTCAACCACTGCACAGCGAAAGGAGCAGAGATTAAAAAAGTGGTTTATTTTGTGTACCAGCGAGCACAAAGATCAAAATTCGAAGAGGTACATTAAGCCACCTACCAACCCTCAAAGAGTTAACAGCGCAGCGTGTCGTTATTGTTGCAGGTTTGATTTTATGTCTGAATTGCTTAACTATGGAAACTAAAACATTATAAAATCGTCTATTTTGCCATTACTTCCTTCAAAGAACTGTAGCTCCTTTAGGAAGCATTTTTAGACCAATGTTTATTTGGGCTTTTATTCTTATTTTTGAACGTAGGATGCGCTAGGAGCTTATGGCCGTCTAATTTCGGGACACCTGTACAATTTATATTTTTACAATTATATCGAACTTTTAACTAACCACAATCTTAAATTGGTGATTAGTCCTCTGACTGTGTTCCCTTTTTGTGTCTTCCCTAATGAGTTTCCACCTTTTTCCTTGGCTATACCGTACCTTACCTTAATTTTGGTTCCTTTCTTGCATTTAAAGATTGTATTTTCTATTCAAACACTTAATAACTTTATTTCACTGAACACTAAACAACATTAAACTGTTTTGAAGTTGCTAATAAGCTTTGATGATTGACTAATTCAATGTAAAAAAAAATGATCAAATTTCAGAACTCGCAGCGATAATTATTTTTTTACATTAAACCTAAAAGATTCTATTTACCATCAAAAACTTAAAATAGATAACCCCGGTAACCTAAAAAAAGACTAAAAATAAGGTAGAAACACAAAACATAATTCACCATAAAGACTATTTTAGTTAAACCTCTTTTCTACATGTAAATCACTAACGACTAAAGTAAAGACTACTAAAGCACCTAATAAACAAAAAATAATATGTACATATGAGGAGCTTGCGTGCAAAAGTGGATATATCCATTTTGTAAAATTTTTCAGGAAATACAAAAAACGTATAAAATTTTGTCCACCTTTGCTTGCATATGTCAACTTTAAATACAATTTAGACATGCTTTTTTTAAGTTTTACCTACAAAAACTTGTAAAAATGAGTAGAATGGATGAAAATCATATAGTTAACATGTATAACTCAATTTCGTCACGGGATCCCGGGATTAATCTCGAAATCCCGAAAAATTAGAAAAATAATTTGTAGGGTTAAAATAACTTATATTTTTGAGTATTTTAATAAAAGAACTTGGAAATGTAATATGTAAATCTTATTGTTTAATACATAAGTTACGTACCTCGAAAATAATATTGTGAACGCAAATTTAAACAAAAACATAAAATTTTAACAAACAAATTATATTTACAACTTGGAACGAAAATGGCTTCTGAGCATCACCAGGGCATCTAAGGTAGAATCGGCTAACCGAGATCTTATTTTTGTGGCAAGCGATGACGCAGAAGAAAAAGCTCGTTCCGATTCCACACTGGTGGGTTGAACTGTAAGCAAGCATTCAAAGCATTGCTGCAAATGCAAACCACGCAATCCACCATTTTTTAATAGGGCCATTTCTTTTTTCACCACCTTTAAATCAGCAATAGATTTTCCCTTAAATGGTTGTTGTACCGGTTTCATCGCATTTGTTATAGCCTGTTCGAGTTTGTTTTTGAGACTTAAATTTTCATTTCCTTTCAATCGGCTGATTGGCAACTCATCTTCAGAGTCGAAACCGTCCTCGTCAAGATTTATTGTAGTTGGTTCAGCTTGGTTGCTGAGAACGGTTCCTGATAAGCTTTCTGAAATATTTTTGACGAAATTCGCAATTATGTCGGTAGGGAGCAAATTAAAAAAAGGATCCTCGCTGTCTTGCTTATTGGGATTTTGGAGATAATCTATGACTCCAGACATTATGGTTCTTCGCTCTGATATTCGCTTTTTTAAAGACTCTTCCAGGTCATTGCTTAATTTTGTTTTTAGTTCACGTAGCTCCCGAAACAAAAATTTAAAACTTGCGTCCGCAGTAGCAAGGTTAGCATCTCGTCGGCATATACCTTCTATAGTTAGTTTAACTGGTTCTAAGCAATAGACAATGGTCTGTGCGACTTCAAAATCTGAATTTGTGAATATTATTGGGCTCTCTAAATCGATCAGAGCTTTTCTGATACAATCTTTTAGTTGAACAAATCGATCTAACATATTTTACTAAGCTGTTCCACCTTGTGGAAAAAATTTCGGAACTGAATCGGGATTTGTTTCGGGATTTCGGGATTTTT
This sequence comes from Digitonthophagus gazella, assembly GCA_036711955.1. Lineage (NCBI taxonomy): Eukaryota > Metazoa > Arthropoda > Insecta > Coleoptera > Scarabaeidae > Digitonthophagus > Digitonthophagus gazella. The sequence continues at coordinate 36,728,204 of JASCIT010000005.1, read as the reverse complement.
TCGGGATTTCTGGATTGAAAAAACATCGGGATCCCGGGATTTGGGATTGGAAACCCTAATTGTATCACTGTACTGTAGACAAAAACTGTCAGTTACATCTTTTTAAAAAAATCGGTCACTAGCTTTTGGTTCTTGCTTTGGAAGCACCTTTTCTTTATTCTGGATTGTACGTTTCTTAGCATAAGTTTTTCTGCCAGATGTGCGACGTCTTGCTCCTCTCAATACTGAAGCAATCCGTCTACATGCTGCAAAGCAGTTTCATGTGTCATCCGCGCAGGTACCTCGTCTTCTTCACTTTCAATTTGTTCGTTTTCTTCGTTCACTCCCATTGCTTTGTTTATTATTTTTACGTCAGATAGTCGTTCAAACCCTGGCTCATTTTTGTCACATTCCAGCCACTCTTCTATGTTTTCTTGATTTACATTCTCACCTCCCGGAACGAATGTCACTAAGTGAATAAGTGCAGCGATAGGCATATCTTCATTACGTTCTTCACCAATGTTTTGGTTGACATTTACATTAATATTTGGAAAGAGTTTTCTCCACGATTTGACGAGGGTTGACGGTTTAGTGCAATCCCATGCAAACGCAATAAATGCTATCCAAAATTGTATACATCTTCCAAAGCTGCTTAAAATCGTAACCTTATTCGATTTTTGTTTTTTCCAATTTTGTTCTGTATATCCCATTCACAGTTGCAATGACCCCCTGGTCCATCAAAGAAAATTAGTAAATAATTTTGCCTAATGGATAAATTCAGTAAATTTAAAAAAACTGTACGAGATTTGAACTTGCATCTTTCGAATTGGTGAGTCTGTGCGCTAACAATAACGCCACGGCGATCTTACGGTAAGCTTTCCTTACTTACTAAAGTCCGTACCAGCTATAGTATATGAACTTTTGTGTGCTATTCTATCGATGAGCAAAAGGACAGATTAAAAAAAAAACACCTCGCGCCCTCCCCTTGTTAGATGTCATGTAATATCTTAGAAATCGAATAAAAATCGTTTTTACAGAAAAAAAAAAATGGAAAATGTCTAAAGAAATTTTTTCTTCACTTTACATAACAACCGATCACAAACACAAGTCAGTTGAAATCAAACCGATCGAAGATGCAGACAATGAAATTTGCAAAAATTCGAGGAAAATCTATATTCCTGGAAAATGAGAAATGATTAAGGAAATTTTCCTTTTTATCTTAGCACAAGGGTCTCCAAAATTTGAAGCCTTCGGGCCACAATGATTTTTTCAGTATGTTCCAAGGGACAAAACAGTTTTAATTTTACTACCCTTAACTATATTTAAGGCCAGATTGATGACACAAGGCTTAAGCTGTCGCAGGCCGGATTGATGGCAGTGACGGGCCGGATTTGACCCGCGGGCCATAGTTTGGAAACCCCTGTCTTAGCATAAAAAAAGAAAAAATCCACAAATCAGTTAAAATCAAACCAGAAATACAAAGCACCTTGAAATTAGCAAACATAAAAAATCGATTTTCTAGAAAAAAATTAAAATGCTTAAAACCAAAGTTTTTAAAGCTGAAATCATACCTAAAAATGTCGAACCCTTCTATTTTAAATTTTTAAATCTATGGTTACTTACACACACATTCTTAAAACGACATTAAATTCCTTTAGTAAAAGCAACCACAATTTCCACCATTCAAAAGTAATTTAAGTTGACTTAACTAAGAAAAAAAAAACGAAAAGAACCTAATAAATCAACAGTTTAAATTCTACTTAACAAACGGAAAATAATTGACACAAACTCAAATAAAATTGAAATAAGAGGAGAAAACTGTCGATGCGTTTAATCGTAGTTTAATGATACGTGTGAAAGGAATCGAACGGTAACAGTACAGGTCTTACAAGTCCAGCAAGTAAGTACGAAGAATGTGCTTTTACTGTCTATCGCCGTATTTGTACTAACGGAACGGACAAGGATGCGTTTTCCCTATGTGGGATACTAAAGGAATAATGGCCCATTGTCCCAAAAAGGAATTTTACTGTTTTATCTCTTACGGGATTTCAAGGAGGTGAAATCGCACCTACTTATACATTTAAAACCTTCTTAGGTTAAACAGGGTAACATTTTTTCTGCATACATATTAAGAAACGAGAAGGTCACAACAGGAAATAATAAATAAATAACAAATTCTGTTACAAGAAGAAAAAAAACAACAAATAGATCTCATCTAGCGTACGTATGTATTTCACACGATGCTATCTCAACAGTTTTTTTTTCTAGGACGGTAATTTATTCCTTTCTACAACCTTTTTAAGACTATACACACAAAGTTTTACAATCACATTGCTATAAAGAATACTCATTTGAGTATTCTTTTATTTGAGTATTGTTACTATGCTATTACATGAATTTAAAATGAAGCAAGCAACCCCAAGTAATCACTATTATCAACAGACCTTCATAATCACGCAAGGCGATGGTTAGTTTCCTCCCCTGAGCAGTTTGCGTTATTAAATCGATGATAGTTCCAGAAAATACACGCCACGTTCAATAGCACCGTAAGTTTACGAACCCCCGTGAGGAAGTTATTTTAAAATCTCGGGATATGGAGTACGTTGAACTTTGCAAAGCACATACTTAAACGCTAATATTACCTTAAATCAGTCCCCTTAGAAAGATGGGAAGATCACTTTATTATAAAATTCACTTTTAATCACCACATTTTTTAATGCCTTTTTATTATAATATATTAAAGTAGTAAGCAAGCAGTCCCTCTTTAAAAGAGGACGCCGCAGACGCCTAGCTCTTTTTTTAATAGTTTTTTTTTTGGAAATCGCTTTCCGGACGATTCAATGGTTTTATGTCATTCTGCCGGCCATTATCTTCATCTCCCCGACGATTTTGGGGGGTCCGTGACCGATTTCGGAAAAACGGCCCTGAAAATCGAACGACGTTGCGGTAACCCTAATTCAAATTAAAATTCTCGATCGTCCGCCTGTCATTTTCGTTAATTTTCGAACGCACTTTTTGTCCAAAAAGCCACCGGCTCCGCGACTCTGCTTCCGGCAAACCTTCTGAACGGCTTTATAACGCAACGTTATATGCGAATCGGGACTCCTTTTTAAACGGCCGATTTAAGCCCTAAATGAAGTCCCCGTTTTCCGTCATTTTCGATTTGGGCCGATAAAACACTCGGTTCAATTTTCATAAACGTTATTTATTATTCTAACCACGCCAATGCCACATGAAATGTCAAAACGATCGGTTTATTAATAATCATCAAATATTTAATTTATGCAGAACAGAAATTCGAATAAATTTCACTAAAAACTAATTAAATTCTTGAAAATATCACCAAAAATTTAAATAAATTTATAAAAATTCCACTAAAGCTACTAAAATTTTTAATAATTCCACCAAAAACTTCTAAAATTTGTAAAAATTCCACCAAAGCTATCAAAATTTTTAACAAATCCACCAAAAACTTGAATTTTTAAAAAATATACTAAAATTAAGATTAATTTCGTTAAGAATTGATTAGATTCTTAAAAATTTCACAAAAATAAAAAAGTAATAATAAAAATTCCACAAAAGTTAGTTAAATTGAATATAATTTCACCAAAAATTATTAAATTTGGAGACAATTCTACTAAAAACTTAGTGAATTTTTTAAAAATTCCACCCAAAATCAATAAAATTGGTAAAAATTTCACGAAAAACTTACTATATTCGTCAAAATTCCCCCAAAGTTACCAACATTTTTAACAATTCCACCAAAAACGTACTCAATTTTTTCAATCTTCCACCGAAGCTACAAAAATGTTGAATAATTCCATCAAAAACTTACTGATTTTTAAAAAATACCACCAAAAACTTACCAAATTCATAAAAATTCTACTAAAATTACCAATATTTTTAACAATTCCACCAAAAATGATTAAAGTTAATAAAAATTCCACCAAAGTAATCAACTTTTTTAACAATTCCATCAAAAACATACTGAATTTTATAAAAATTCCAGCAAAAATTAATAAAATTGAAAAAATCTCACTAAAAACTTACTAAATTCGTAAAAATTCCATAAAAAACACTGAATTTTTTAAAAATTCCATCAAAAATGAATAAAATTCGCAAAAATTCCACCAATGTTATCAAAATTTTTGATAATTCCACCAAAAACATACTGAATTTTTTAAAAATTCCACCAAAAGTTAATACAATTTGCAAAAATTCCACCAAAAACTTACTAAATTCATAAGAATTTTACCAAAAACACTGATTTTTTTTTATTCCACCAGAAATGAATAAAATTCGCAAAAGTTCCACTAATGTTATCAAAATTTTGGATAATTCCACCAAAAACATACTGATTTTTTTAAAAATTCCACCAAAAACTTACTAAATTCATAAGAATTTTACCAAAAACACTGAATTTTTTTAAAATTCCACCAGAAATGAATAAAATTCGCAAAAATTCCACCAAAGCTATTAAAATATTTAACAACTACACCCAAAACTTACTGATTTTTTTGTTCCACAAAAAACTTAGAAAAATCCTAAAAATTACACCGAAATTGTCAACATTTTTAACAATTCTACCAAAAACTTACATTTTTTAACAATTTCACCAAAATGTCCAAATCTTTTAAAATTCCACCAAAAATCAATCAAATTAGAAACAATTTCATTAACAATTAACTAAAACCTTGAAAATTTCACCAAAAACTTAGTAAATTCATAAAAATTCCACCAAAGTTACTAAAATTTTTAATAATTCTACCAAAAATAATGAATTTTTTAAAAATTCCACCAAAAATTTACCAATTTTTTTTTTAATTCCACCAAAAACTTACTAAATTCGTAAAGCTTCCACCAAAGTTACCAAAATGTTGATCAATTCACCCAAAACCAATAAATTTTTATTTAGAAAAATACTAAAAATAAAACTAAACTAGTTATTAAAAAGAAATTATATTAAATTTAGCTTCGTCAAATCGATTAGAAATTAACACTAATGTTATCTAAAATTACTCACATTAAAATGAGAAGGACCATCGATTTTATTACAAAACTATTAATCACCACTTTTATGTCTTGTTTTAAAAGTTGTATTAAATTTAGCTTCGCTGAATCGAATAAAAATTAACGCTAATACCAAATCACTCCATTTAGAAAGACAAATACTATCGATTTTATAACAAAATTTACTTTTAATTGCAACTTTTTTAACATTTTTTGGTTTCTAAGAGAAGTTGTATTTTAAGTTTGGCTTCGACGAATCGAATGATCGCTTTATTTTGAGAAATATTTTCACGGTGCCGTGAATCCAATTGGGTTGATACGCCTTAAAGTAGCGTCTAATGACATAGAAAATAGACGGTGATGCAACTGTCGTCGTTTATATACCATATGCTGCGCAGATTATTTTCTGTGATAACTAATAGTCTTGCATGGAATTCCAGTGATTTATAAAAAATGCGTGTTGTACTCAAAACAAAGTTTTAAACTCAAGATTATGTGAGTTTATACTATCATCGTTTGTCTTGGAAAATCATTACCACTTAAAAATTTTCTTTTGAAAATTTTTAAAAAATCATTCACAACATAAGAGCATTTTTATGAATTAACTTTAAGTGTTTATATTCGTGTCATTAATACGAAAAACTGAATGGAGAAGGTTCATTACAAACCAAGACCCAGTTTGTTTATAAAATAGACCTTGACACCTGGTTCGAGCTCTACTGAAGTAAGTTAAAGAGGAAAAAAACGTAAACAATCCCGCTTAAATTTAACCGCAATGATGTAAACCGTATAAAAATAGAATTGACCCCATTTCGTTTCGAACTCGATAATGTGCGAAATAATAAGAAGCCGAACGAAAGCGCAGTTAGTGTTATTTTCTATCTGTTATGTTTTCGTATGAATAGCCGATTAAACCGCTTTAACCGCGATGATTTTATAATTACTTAAAAATTATGAATTTGTAATACTGATACGAATATACATGACTAAAGTTCGTTAGGCGAAAGATGTCGCATACGTTATTACTTATTATCGGGCACAAATTTCATTATTTTTTTACAGCAACCAACTGAACTTGACTAGGAAAACAAAAAATTTTGGAGTACGGCAGAATAATGGAAAAAATCTGCATCGGGATGACCAACTGCTACAAGCAACAAGGAAGATGAGCATGTTAGTGGAAACTGCCGGTTAACTGCAGGTTAAGGTAAACTGCCCAAATATCGGCCCCCCTAAAATCGCTTCCTAAAGTCGGCCTGTCTATAAAAATCCATATAGAAAAACTAAAAGGCCGACTTTAGGTGCATGGCTGAGATTTGGTGAATTTACCCTCTTCGGCAAAAATCCATTTCAATCGGTAGTTATTGCTAAATAGGAATCAGATTTTGCGATTAGCGTGAAAACTGCCCGAAGAAGAATTAAGAATACTGACCTGCGAAATCAATTTTTTGCGAATATAATTTTCCATAATTATCCAGTGCATCGAACGAGGATAGTTAGGAAATTTTTGAATCAACAACAAGAAACTGTTTTACCTTAATTTTCAAAGGAACTTCAATAGGACTTAAATCCCATAAAAAACGTTTGTGGTTTTATGGTAAAATGCATCTACCAAAATGATTTTCGTTCTTACAATATTAAGCAGTTTCAAGAAAAAATTATTGAAGCTTGAAACACAATAATCCCGGAATATACAAAAATTAGTATTTTCCATACCCCTTAGGTTACAAAATGTACAGCCGGCCCATTTCATCTTGGCTTACCAAGGTCAAGTGCGCAGTGACAATCGGTGGGTGGTTCTTAGGGAGCTCATTTGGGTAGTATACTTAACGGGGTACTGATCGTATACAGATCAAAGCAAAAGTTTGTGTATAAGTGCGTGAGATAATATTTAAGTTCGAGATGGCGGAAAGTAAAGTGAACCAATTTGGGTGTTTTAATTGCATGTCATTTTTCAGCATTCGACGGACTTTCAAATACACCCATTTCCCAAAATTCCGTGATACCCCATTGTCGAACAGGCAATGTATGGCGCACAGGGTACATATTCTTCTACAGATCAACTTTGGCCGCGCTCTATACTTGCTGTTCTCTGTCTAATGAATACACCGTCTTTCTCCAACGATTTACTGTCACACTCCTTCGTCTGCGCATTTTTGGTGACCTTCATAGGCCAAGATGGATTGCGTCGGCTGTACTAGTAAACAATGGGAAGATGACAAAATATTATAAGTCGATTTGTTATTTTATAAACATAAATAAAATAAAAAGTGTTTTGATAATTATGTTCATTTGCGCATTTTCACTGCCACATTATATTCTAACTTTTCTCTGAAAAGCCTGATTTAATCGATATAATGGTGGATTTAGGGTGTCAAACTTAAAGGCTGTAATCGTAACCGTAGCAGTAACTCTGGTATTTAAAAAAAGTTCAACTATTTTGTTTCAATAGAAGCGTTTAGGCAACGTCTAGGAATTACGGCAAATTTGATTGTTATTACAGCTAAGGTTACGGCTAAGTTTGACATCCTAAACCCACCATAAGTATGGTGATTTTTTACATTTTTTAATTGACAGTTAGCCTCATGATTTTTTGAATACCGATAGTACTATAAGTTGATTCTAAGCCTCACGATGGAGAAAAGGATAAAAGAGAAGGTTCCTCCCCGTAACTTTACCGAGGAGGCCCGACTGGAGCACTGTAAAAGGGAGAAGCAGAATATTATCCAGCCCTCCTTAACCCATTTGCATCACACAGAAAAATGAAAATTTTGTCCTTATCACCGAACATTTTTTTTATATGCAATTTTATATGTGATGAGCGCATATATGCGCGCTCTGGTGATAGTGGCCAGGCAAAATGCGCGCATATATGCGCTTATGATGCAAATGGGTTAATGCGAAGGTCTTGCAAGTCAAAAAACCGTCGAAATCAAAGATTATATATAATGCAGAGTCGATTTTGTGATTTGGGAGTTAATCTTTCTCGCCTCTGCTACAAGACTTGAAAAAGAACCAAAATCCGAACGAAAGAAGTAAAACATCGAAGAGCGGTGAGCCTCTATTCGACGTTATTTTGATTTGCAAGACTTTTGATTGAGGTTGAGAAACTCCCTTCCGCTGTACTCCAGTCGGGCATACTCGGTGAAGTTACGGGGAGCAACCTCGATCTTGCATCCTTCTTCACATGGTGAAGCTTAGGATCAATTTATAGTACATGTCAGAGAGAGAGAGAGAGAGAGAGAGAGAGAGAGAGAGTCGAAAACCGAAAATATTGGTCTAGAACAGGGTTGATCAGCGCGCATTGCACAATCAGCACCTTAGAAATCACTGCACTGCGCATATGACGTACACATTACTTCTTTGGAAATGCACCAAATTGTAACCAAGCAACGAGTTGATAATTGACGTTTGACTTATTTTCAATACGACCATTGTGAGCAGTTCTTTGGAACATTTTATTACATAACTCGATAACTAAGGTAACGTTTTATTCTTGTTGTTGTATCAAATTAACCCTTTCAGCACTATGAACACATGTGTGTTCTCATACAACCATTCTATTTTGGCTATGAACCCATATATGCGTTTTCGCACAACCATTCGATTTTGGCTATGAACCCATATATGCGTTTTCGAAAAATCGATTGAATTAGGTTATTTGGACTGCGTAATGAAGTCTGCTCAAATTGCGCTTAACGTCGGGCAAGTCAGCACTCAAAGGGTTAAATACTAAAATTCAATATTAAAAAAAAGTACGAGAAACTTTTAAAATGTCGCGGGTTTTGATAGTTTGGAATATTTCAGTAGAGGGCATTAATTTGCTTAGAGCGCCAAACCGGATGTCACGGGTGGATTACTAACTACTGCGAACTGATTTTAGCAATCTAATGGGAGTTGACCTTCTATATTATATATTATTTTTACTATGTTACGACCATTATGAACAGTTCTTTGGAACCTTTTATTGCATAACGCGAGCACAGTGCATAGTAACCGGTGTATGTGCATTGTGCGCTATTTAAGCAGCTCTGGTCTGTCTAGAATAATACAATTAATCGATGACGTATGAGACATTTTTCACCGGACGGTGTATATAATTAAGGACCAAGAAAAATATTGTAGGTTGGTAATTCTAAAATTTAACAATTAAACTTTAATCACCATTTTTGTCTTTATATGAGTCCACTTTTAACAACTTCGGTACGGCGCCTATCGGCCGCGAAACGTCTCCCACAGCCTGCGTTCATGTGTAGGGGCATCTGTGACCATCGACTATAGTCGACGCTCGGCTGTTTGGGGTCATCTATGGCCATCGACTATAGTCGACGCTCGTACCGAAGTGGTTAACCGTTTGACTTTTAACTGCTACGAGGTGCGAAAGCGCTTCGTTCATTTGTGTCGAAACCCGCGTTTCAGCGATTTTGCGCTGCGAGTTTCAATGTGCCTTTGTTGCACCATTGGAGTAAACGTAGTCTGACCTCACGCGTACTTTGCTAAAGTCAACATCAAGTCAAAATATGTCTCGCAGTTTTCGAGCGTTCTTGCCAGAATTGCTCAGCAGTCAAACGGTTAAAAATTAGAGTTAAAAAAAAATAATTTGATCGAAAAGATGATTTTCTTTTCTGTCCTATTACAATTTTTGTACATTTCTGTCAATTTTTGCAACGTACAATAACCCGAAATGAAGCTGCACCATGAAGAGAGAGATGAAAAAGTAAACTCCCTATTCGTAACACTGCCGAGTACTCTTTCATCTTTCTTTTCATGGTGCAACTTCATTTGGGGTTATAGTACAACCGACTTGACTTAATAATTCAGACTACTTTTTTCTATTTTGATCTGGAAAATTAGCGTGTTTATGTAATTTTCTTTATTAATTTTTTATCAGATTCAGATTTTCTTGACCGAAAATTTCTTTAGCAATTTTGAAAAGTAGAACAATATCTTTATAGTTACCAAGTATATTATCCAAATTAAACTTAACCTAAAAATTGGCGTACGTGCTATCTGTCAGATTCACGAAGTGTTACCCAGTGTTACCATTCTAAATTCCAATTTCAGACCTTGAAATTGAAACTAAATTAAATATTTTAAAATTTCAACCCTTCCAATCCTATTTACACATTTTATAAAATTCACACTAACAATAAATATAGAATGATCTCAACTTTTAATGTATAAAATATTAAAAAATTTAAATAATTAAAATAATTTATTTATATAATAATAATACACATTATGAAAGTTATATTGAAAAAATTATATTGAGATTATTATTTTTTAATTAACTTACCTTAAAATAATATTCTTTATGAGAAATGAATATCAAGTTTAGAAACACCTGTATAACAGGATTTTGACATAATGAATTAAAAAATCTGCAAAATTGAGGTTAACCTACAGATGTTTTTTGTTGACATCAAAATGACGTAAGCAAATATTTAAGAATTAAGGTTCACGTCCGATAATATGCTAAATTAGATAATAGATGATAATCTTGAATATTATGTTAGTAAATAAAGGTCACAAGGTTCTTTTAAATTCAAATTTAATACCTTTATAAGAACGTTGTTTGCTCATGTTATACCTACTTTATAGTTACTGCTTTGCATCCATGGAATAAGCCCGTCGATAAATTGTCCAATATCCTGACAGAGGATGGAATTGGAAGGTTCCGCCAGGTAGGAAAGAAGGTCTTGACCGACTTGTTGCCGAAATTTGGTGTCGGCTTTCGATAGTAGCGGCAAAAATCCATCTAAATCCTTCGGACACACGTATGCCATCTTGGCGGAAGAAAAGAAAATGTAAAACCGGAAATTTCTTAATGTTTTTTTTCGCCCACACGCCCGAAATTACTCGCAAACTAATATCGCGTGCATTTATTATACCGTCTTTTTAACGCTTCGACATTTGACAAATAAGGTTATCGGTCGTTCTGTCACAACATGCGAGAAATTCTCCGAAATATAAATGATCTCCCGCAAATTTTTTAACCGCGATTCGACGCTGATACCACCCTGACTCAGTGAAATTCACCCCGTGCACAAAATTTATCAGCACATGCGGCGTTTATTTTAAGAGTTACATTCGTACCTAACACTTTAACACCTAACAAACGTTGTAAATTACTCGTCACGCGTTTTTATCTTATTTTTACGGCTAAAATTTACGCTGGAACGCGAAATTTCACAACTGAAACTCCCAACGTATAGCCATTTTGCTTTTTGACACTCTACTACAAATACATAGTTCTCCAACGGAACAACTGTCAAAACCTACCGGCAAATCAGGAAATCTATACTAACGACATCTATTGGAGTGCATTTAATTTATAATTTAATTTAAAACATTTCAAATTATTAAACATTATTAAATAAAATTCTTAATTTAAACATAATTTTTTTTAATTTTCTCATATTAATTTTAAATATAAAATTTTATTTACATTATTTTTCATAATCTTAAAATAAATTTGAATACAGTTTTCTAACCTATCAAACGTCATCTGTCAAAATTCTTGACAGATGACGTTTTAAAAACATCAAAATATATTTCAGCTTATGATGTAAAAACACAAAACCATGTATGTACACGAAATTCTCTAAATAATAAAAACACGTTTAGATTTAAAAAATGAAGAAATTAACCGGTTCGTTTCGATACACTCAGTGGGACCCTTGGTTGTTAATTTCTCAAATTATTTGTATGCAATGTGTATTGTACACTAGTTTAGGATTATTAGTAACACTTCTGGGTAGTCTAACAAGAGATACCCGAACGTTAGATCATATATTTGAATACCATGTAAGTTGAAACAAACAAACCAATTTAGAACGTAATTCATTTAATTGATTCGTTTAGGAAATTCAAATTAGAGATTTAGGAGGTAAACTGGTGATATTTGCTTTCGTTTTAAACGCATTAGTAGGGTAAGTAATAACTACATTTTGTAATAACATTTTGTAATAATAATATTTTATATAAACAAATATTAAACAAAAAATAATTTTTTAGAGCTGCTGCGTTATGGTTTATAGTAGAACGAACAAAACAATGTTTGGATTTTAGCTGTACCTGGCACTTATTTCATTTAATAGCTTGTTGGTGTTACAACGGAAGTTTCCCAACTACATTTTCATGGTGGTTATTAAATATTGCTTGTGTAAGCTTGATGTGCGTGTGCGGTGAATTTTTATGCCTCCGATCAGAATTGCAAGCAATTCCGTTGAGTTTAGGTCCAAAAACTGATTTGTAAAGTTAATTATCTTCGTCCCTTTTATACTGTAATTACGTGTAATTTATATTATTCTATATTTATTGAGAATTCATGCTAAATGTTGTACAGAAAACGTAATTTTTTACTATATGAATAAATAAAAAGATATTATTACATAAGAAATGTTTATTTTTATTTTAATTGCTTTTTTTCTACAATACTAAATTGTAGGAATATGTACTATAGCCCCAAAATGGGGCTGTGCTGTGAAAAGAAAGATGAAAGAGTACTCGGCAATGTTTCAACTTTTCATCTTTCTCATTCATTCATTTCGGATTATAGTACAGTGAAATTTCCTTTGTACGGACACCAAGGGAACCCAAAAAAACTATCCGTTTAAGAGAACTGTCCGGTTAAGAGAAATGCGAAGTAATTATATGAAAGTCAGACGGTTTCATGAGAAACCTTGAACTGTCAGTTCAAGGAGACTATCCGTTCAATCTATAATATCCGTTATGTCTGCGAAGGGGAATTTCACTGTATGTAGTTGTAAAATCAACAAATAATAGCTTTGTTTTAATCCGATTGGAAATTTACTACAAAAAGAACACATGAAATAAAGGTAATTAATTTATTTATTATCTATAAATCTAATAGCTATTTAAAAAACCCTGCTAATTAGAGGTAATCAATTAATTAACTTATTGGTTGGTAAGAGTTAATATCTATTAAAAAGTTTTAATTTATTAGATAATAAAGTAAATAATATCTTTGAAATAAAAATAAAAAATGGATGTATTCACAACCATAAATACGACTATAGATGGAGGATTACTGGTCATGGAACGTATAAAATCGGCAGTTTATAAATCTGCACCAATTTAAAAAAGGTTTTTCTAATTATAAATAATTAACAAGCAATAAATAATTTAAATAAATGTCACACATAAAATTTTTAAAAAATAATCATAAAATTTAAAAATGAATAATGGTTAATAATTTAAAATGATTTTAAGCTGCATTTAACATAAAATATTATTACGAGTAAATTTTTTAAATGGAACATTAAAAATTGTTGGAATATAGATTGTTGGAAATATTGTAACAACGGTTAATTAATTAATGTTGATAACAAACAACCTATCTAACGTAGAAAGCTACGCGTATTCGTTGTATTTATTACACGATTAGCTAAAACTATAAAGCCCTCAAATGAATATCATGTTATGGTTTTAAATCCAGATGATAATTAGTGCAAATAAAATAGTTTTGTTCATTTGGATGTATTATTAAATAATTACAAATATGAGATTTTTTCTCAGTTGAGGGCTTTCTACGTTTTCTTAAGGCGAACTGTAATTGGCTTTTTTTGTCTGTCTCGGCTTTTCGAGCGATTTTCGTAATCCTATAAATCCATAAAAAAACGTTGCGCTACGTTGTGCATTTTGTTTACTTTTTATCCTTGTTTATTTTTTGGAGGCATCAATTTTGAGGAGAACATTCGTCTAATTCTGGTATTACAGCATCCTGTTCGAGTCTTTGTTTGAGTATTTCCAATTCTTGTAGTTTCTAAAAAAAAGAAAATCATAAATCTTTAAATTAATGGAAATAATTCTGTATCTGAGAGCTAAAGGGACGTAAGTCCAAATTTTATGAAAATGAGATATGCTTAAAATAAGTATCTCGTTAAACACATTTCATTTTTTACATTATTTAAAAAAAACATCACAAAAAAAATTTTTTGGGTTATAAGGAAGTAAATCCTTACTGTTTTAACGCCAAATAGTCGTAAGTCCACAAAAAATCTAATTATCAAGGTTAAAACTTATTTTAACCGTTTATTTTTTTATTTTAACTTATTTTATTTTATTTTTTTGCTAAATTTTATTCGAAATTGTAAAAAGCCTAGATTTAATGTGTACTGCATGGCCCCAGAAGATTTAAAAAATTTTAGTACATTGTACTCCTTATCAACAGCGCCATTTATATCTAGAAAGAAAAGCAATGATGGCCTAGAGTTTAAATTGTCCAACATTGTTTGGCTTCAACTTCGGCGAGAAGTATATGGAACTCTTTTTTATAAAACATCATTTAATGACAATTTTTGTTCCATTAATTTGTATAGAAATATTGGAAAACCGTCAAATATACCAAAAAGTTTGACCAAATTAAGATTTTTTAGAAAATCTATAAGTAAAGCAAAGTACGACAATCTTGTAACTCTCCTTAAGTGGGTCCCTGAAGAATATCAGAATTATTTCAGAAACTTACCCCATACTGAAGAAGCATCAGATTTCCCTGATGATGAATGAGTTTATGAATTAATATATTTTAAAATTTATTCTTTGTTGTAATAAGTTCATACATGTTATTATTGTCCCAAATTATTGTTTTGTTGTAAGTCCATACAATCATTCAGAAATAATTTTTTCAAGCCAAAATGTAATAAGTCCAATAAGTTCGTAAAAATAAAAAGTTTTCATAAAAATGTTTTGTTAATAAATAAAGACAGACTATTAGTATTAAATAACAATATTTCCGCGATTATGAGCTAAATTGTTTGAGAGCTGAGAATATGAAAATTGTTATTTCAAATTAAAAATAGTATATTTTTCGTTATTTCACAATTATGTCATTTTGGACTTAAGTCCCTTTAGCTCTAAGGTACAGAATTGATAAGGAATTAGATAGATTGACCAAATTTCTCATCTTTTAATGCTGTACACATGCAACGCATTTACACTCATGGTCACCGGAAATGAACTTCAAAGCTCTGTATGAGAGCAATACTGCCCTGTTAATTCAAAAGGACGTATCTACAAATTTTGATGGTTTTGAGTTAAACACGTTTCTGACTTCACCTGCACCTAGTATATCTCACTGTTAAGAAATTTCGACGTATCAATTATTTTCGTAAGAGAAAACGGTTAATAAAAGAAAACGATTTTTTTGTTCCAAATTATGAGAATAGCTTGTGCTAGAAGAAAAGGGCGTATCTAACAAAAGTCAAATTTATAATATAAAACTTCTGTTTTTAAAGTTTGTAATAAAGTTAAATTTTAACACTTTCTAAAGATAGAAGTTTATTTTTTTATGAACTTCATCATGGCATAAAACAAAACACAAAAGTTCATTTTTCTCAAAATTCTGTTTTGTGCAGATACGCCCATTTGGATTAACAGGGTAGAAGAGCTAGAACAGTCTCAGGTACAGTCGGTTTTCAAGAGAATGAAACCTGGGGTGAGGCTAAAGGCGTAGAAGCATGTCAACGGGGTAGGAGCCTGACTCGATGCGGTATCCATAAATAATGCAGGTAAGCGAACATTGACTTGGATGAATAGGCTTACACAAAGTTTTATTATCTCGAAAGGCGACCCAACCCGAGATCGTTCCAGTTATCGCTCTTGCACAGAGCTTTGAAATTCATTTCTAGTGTCTATGAGTGTACAGGTGGGCCAAATTGAATACTTTTAAAGGGAGACTCCTATTTCTATAAGAGACAGAGAAAAATATCTCTTACGATTCCAGATATACAGGCTGTTCAGAAGGAGCAAGATGGAAGCTCAATGAGGATGACATAAAAAGGGAACACAGACAGAGAACTACTTAGTCGCCAATTTGGAGTTTCGGCTACAAGATCCTCCAATTTGAGGACAACAAGCAGCTTCGCTACGGAAGGTAATAGCGTCACTCCCCGTGAAAACCTAAGCCCAGGATATTAGGAAGCCCAGGCTATACTATGCTGATGTGAAGTAATAAGTTCGAAACACGTGTCTATGGTTAAATCTCTGTGGCGGAATTGCCCTTAATTCAATTTCTTTTTTAACAATAGTGTAGTTGATAATCCACAAAAGTGCCTGTTTTTCCTGTCGATAACAGAAAAATTTATAACATGAATGTCACTACGCTACTCATTGCAAAAGGTCAATTAGAAATTCAATAAATAAACTGCGGATGCTGTACGTTTGTTGTATACGCATGCATGCTGTACAATACAGCAAAATTCCGTACGTCTGGTCACCCCAGAGATAAAGTAAAATAGAGTTCTCTAGTATTCTCGGTAGCCAAGAACGTCGCCAGTTGCAACGCCTTGCCAGTTTCATACACAGCAGTAACCCTTCTCTTACTTTTAGTTTCTCTATGGGTCACCCTAAATTAGAGAATGGATTAAAAGAGGCAGCCTTAGTAATGCGTAATTTAGTGCGCAACCGCCAGTTTGACGTCACTTGTTGTGGTTTCAGTGGAGTGTAAGACAGCTTGCTGTGGTTTCAGTGGAGTATAAGACAGAGGCGCTAAGCTTGGCAGGCGATTATCACAGATTGGTCCATCCTGTTAATTCAGTGTCTTTGGGTTAAAATTGTGAATTTTGACGCTTTTTACACGATGAATCTAATGAACTATAATAAGTTAGTTCGTTATTAATAATGTCGGTAATTGCTAGCGTCTAAACAACAGGAAAACTTTATAAGATTTTCTTGAGATGTGCTAATTTATCTAGTAATAAGAGTCAAAAGGACTAATTGATGTTAAGTATGGTGGTATCCTAGACGAACATTTTGTCTCTTTCTGTCATGTGCAATTAGATAAAAAAAATATTTGACGTACGTCGAAAAAACTGTGATAAGTATAACGCATGAGACATCTTTCACCAAATGGTGTACAAATTTCTATAGCTAAGAGGTCGTATTTTTTCGGAATTTTATTAACCACATTTTTATTATGTATTATACCTTTGTAATATATCATGAAGAAAAAAAAAATGGTGATATCACCTTTAACCTTTCGACTGTAGATTTCAAATTATTAATTTTTTAAGACTTTTTAATATAATTACAAAAATATTTCAAAGATTGATTTAAAATGTCGGTTAGATAAATTAAAATTTTGTTTGGTTTATTTAATATTTACCTCATCATTAGTAATAATAATAATTCTTTGCTCAAGTTTAGGCGTCAACTGACACGTTTCTTGTTCCAAATCATCCAAAGAAGCCCTCCTAGTCAACCTACTCGTTTGCGGCGGACTAACTTCAACGGTGCTCGATCTACGTAAAGGCGAAGGTCCATCCAATTCGGTCCCATCCAACATTTTCACTAAACTATGCCTCCTAGACAATGTAACTAAAGACTGTCGATGTTTCGATAACTTCTTCGTCTTCCCTTGTCGTATATTAATCGCCTGAAAGTGATTTTGAACCGCTAAACCTAATTCAGGACAAACATCCTCATCCATATCAACTTCAGCGTTTCTTAACATTACGTAACCGTCACATCCCGATTTTAAATAACTTTTTGTAGCCAGTCGATACATTTGATTTTCTTTCATGTATTCGTCTCCGATTCGTATAAAACGTGCGTCAACCCTTGATCCTGGTGGTTTTCGGGGATCGAAAGCAAAGCTAAGTCCGGCTACTTGAGGAAATCGACCTTCTAGTTTTGGATACATTCGGACGCCGTTTTCTAAGACTTCCAAAAGAGTTTTTCCGGAAATTAATAAGACAGTTAGTGGATCTCTCATTGGGATTACATTCACAAGATCTCGCATTGTGAAATCTCCTGCTGGATGAACTTGATCGGAACGGAATGTTCCAGAATTTAAAATTACTAAATCTGCACCAGTTGCTGCTAAGACTACATCACAAACCTGTGTTAAAAAAAATAAAATAAATAATAATAAAATAAGAAATATTAGAAATTTTTATTTTAAGAAAAGGTATAATAAAATAGGATTAAATTTAATACCCAATTTCCTAAATTAGATTCTCCAGTTCTTATAGCGGAAAATCGTCCATCTAAAGGAACAGTAAAGCAACCGAGAACTTCATCCATTTTTCCTTCAACCATACTAGTGTACTTTTCTAGTTTTTCTTTTAATTTAGGATCTTCCTCATATTGCGATGTAACATTAATTTCTTCTACAGTAACAATAGGTTTTCCATTCAAATTAAGTTTATCAAAATTAATCACAACTTTACTAAATTGCCTAAAATCCGTTCCGCTTTTTATAACCATGCGATTATTTATTTCTTTTATTTCATATACGTGATCGTGTCCGCCTAAAATAAGATCGATTTCTTCGCAATTTTCCGCGAGTTTTATATCGTTTGGTGTTCTCATGTGCGTTAAGGCTATTACATAATCACAACCCTTATAAAAAAATTTAAATTAAAAACTAAATACTACTAAAAACTAAAATATTAAAATTACTTCTTGTTTTAATTGTACGGCCAATTTTGTTCCAGCTTCAACAAAATCCAAGAAGGTAACTTCTTCCGGATTTATTGTGGCCAGTGTATCCAACCATTCTCTTTCTACCAATCCAACCAAACCGATTCGTTTACCAGCCCAATGAACTACGTGCGTTATGCGTCCTTCTCCCAACGGTCGACCGGTTTCATTATCTAATACGTTCGACATTAACCATGGGAATTGTGTTTGTGCTACCCACTGGGATAGAACTTCTAAGCCGTGATCGAAGTCGTGATTTCCTAGTACCGCGCAGTGGGTACCTATATCGTTTAAAACTGGTACCATTTGTTCTCCTTTTGTAAATGTACTAACTGCAAAAATTATTGTTATTTAGTAAATTGAATTTATTTAAAATTTGCATAAAAAATAAAATTCGGTTTCAGTTTTCAGTTTCAAATTTTACCAAAAAAATTAAAAAAATTTTCAAAGTTGGAAAAAAAATTTTTAGGCTAGAAAATCAAAAATTTTTTAAAAATTCGTAAAAAAATGAATTTTAAAGATTTTGATCTGATTTTTTTTCTAAGTGAAACTAAAAACATTCTAGTTTTAATTTAAAAAGATCGTTTTGTTCTAAATTTTACCAACAAAATTTAAAAAATTTTCAAAGTTGGCAAAAAATTTTTTTCGATTCGAAAATTAATCATTTTTTAAAAAATTTAAAAAAATTTAATTTTAAAGATTTTGATCCGATTTTTTTTTCTAAATGAAACTAAAAACATTCTAATTTTAATATGAAAAAACCGTTTTGTTCTAAATTTTACCAAAAAAATTTAAAAAATTTTCAAAGTTGGTAAAAATTTTTCTCTAGGTTAAAAAATTTTTGGTTATTAAAAAATCAATAATTTTTTAAAAATTCGTAAAAAATTGAATTTTTAAAATTTTGATCTGATTTTTTTTCTAAGTGAAACTAAAAACATTCTAGTTTTAATTTGAAAAAACCGTTTTGTTCTAAATTTTACCAAAAAAATTAAAAAAATTTTCATAGTTGGAAAAAATTTTTTTTAGGTAAAAAATTTTTTGGTTATTAAAAAAATCAATATTTTTTTAAAAATTCATAAAAAATTGAATTTTAAAGATTTTGATATGATTTTTTTTCTAAGTGAAACTAAAAACATTCTAGTTTTAATTTGAAAAAACCGTTTTGTTCTACACTTTACCAAAAAAATTAAAAAAATTTTCAAAGTTGGTAAAAAATTTTTTAGGTTAAACCATTTTCTAAAAATTCAATATTGTTTTTTAAATTTGTAAAAAATTGGATTTTAAAGATTTTGATCTGATTTTTTTTCTAAGTGAAACTAAAAACATTCTAGTTTTAATTTGAAAAAACCGTTTTGTTGTAACTTTTACCAAAAAATTAAAAAAAATTTCAAAGTTGGAAAAAAATTTTCTTAGGTTAAAAGTATTTTGGTTATTAAAAAAATCAATATTTTTTTAAAAATTCATAAAAAATTGAATTTTAAATATTTTGATCTGATTTTTTTTCTAAGTGAAACTAAAAACATTCTAGTTTTAATTAGAAAAAATCGTTTTGTTCTAAATTTTACCAAAAAAATTAAAAGAATTTTCAAAGTTGGCAAAAAAATTTTTAGGGTAGAAAATCAATATTTTTTTAAAAAATTCGTAAAAAATTGAGTTTTAAAGATTTTGATCTGATTTTTTTTCTAAGTGAAAGTAAAAACATTCTAGTTTTAATTTGAAAAAACCGTGTTGTTCTAAATTTTACCAAAAAAATTAAAAAAAATTTTAACAGTTGGCAAAAAATTTTTTAGGTTAAACCATTTTCTAAAAATTCAATATTTTTTTAAAAATTCGTAAAAAATTGGATTTTTAAGATTTTGATCTGATTTTTTTTCTAAATGATGTTAAAAACATTCTAGTTTTAATTTGAAAAGACCGTTTTGTTCTAAATTTTACCAAAAAAATTAAAAAAAATTTTAAAGTTGGTAAAAATTTTTTTTCGATTCGAAAATAAATCATTTTCTAAAAATTCAATCATTTTTAAAAAAATCATAAAAAATTGAATTTTAAAGATTTTGATCTGATTTTTTTTCTAAGTGAAACTAAAAACATTCTAGTTTTAATTTGAGAAAACCGTTTTGTTCTAAATTTTACCAAAAAAATTAAAAAAAAAATTTCAAATTTGGCAAAAAATTTTTTAGGTTAAACCGTTTTCCAAAAATTCAATATTTTTTTAAAAATTCGTAAAAAATTGGATTTTTAAGATTTTGATCTGATTTTTTTTCTAAATGATATTAAAAACATTCTAGTTTTAATTTTAAAACCCCGTTTTGTTCTAAATTTTACCAAAAAAATGAAAAAAATTTTCAAAGTTGGTAAAAAATTTTTTTAGGTTAAAAAATTTTTGGTTATTAAAAAATCAATATTTTTTAAAAAATCTTAAAAAATTGAATTTTAATAATTTTTATCTGATTTTTTTTTCTAAGTGAAACTAAAAACATTCTAGTTTTAATTTGAAAAAACTGTTTTGTTCTAAATTTTACCAAAAAAATTTAAAAAATTTTTAAAGTTGGCAAAAATTTTTTTTAGGTTAAAAAATTTTTGGTTATTAAAAAATCAATAATTTTTTAAAAATTCGTAAAAAATTGAGTTTTAAAGATTTTGATCTGATTTCTTTTCTAAGTGTAACTAAAAACATTCTAGTTTTAATTTGAAAAAACTGTTTTGTTCTAATTTTTACCAAAAAAATTAAAAAAATTTTCAAAGTTGGTAAAAAAATTTTTTAGGTTAAAAAACTTTTGGTTACTAAAAAATCAATATTTCTTTAAAAATTCATAAAAAATTGAATTTTAAAGATTTTGATCTGATTTTCTTTCTAAATGATATTAAAAACATTCTAGTTTTAATTTAAAAAGACCGTTTTGTTCTAAATTTTACCAAAAAATTAAAAAAATTTTCATAGTTGGAAAATATTTTTTGATTATTAAAAAAATCAATATTTTTTAAAAAATTCATAAAAAATTGAGTTTTAAAGATTTTGATCTGATTTCTTTTCTAAATGATATTAAAAACATTCTAGTTTTCATCTGAAAAAAACGTTTTGTTTTAAATTTTACCAAAAAAATTAAAAAAATTTTCAAAGTTGGTAAAAATTTTTTTTAGGTTAAAAAATTTTTGGTTATTAAAAAATCAATATTTTTTTGAAAATTCATAAAAAATTGAATTTTAAAGATTTTGATCTGATTTCTTTTCTAAGTGAAACTAAAAACATTCTAGTTTTAATTTGAAAAAACCGTTTTGTTCTAAATTTTACCAAAAAAATTAAAAAAATTTTCAAAGTTGGTAAAAAATTTTTTTCGGTTCGAAAATTAATCGTTTTTTAAAATTCAATCATTTTTTACAAAATCTTAAAAAATTGAATTTTAAAGATTTTGATCTGATTTTTTTTCTAAGTGAAATTAAAAGCATTCTAATTTTCATTTGAAAAAACCGTTTTTGTTCTAAATTTTACCAAAAAAAATCAACAAAATTTCAAAGTTGGCACAATTTTTTTTAGGTTAAACCATTTTCTAAAAATTCAATATTTTTTTAAAAATTCGTAAAAAATTGGATTTTTAAGATTTTGATCTGATTTTTTTTCTAAATGATATTAAAAATATTCTAGTTTTAATTTAAAAAGACCGTTTTGTTCTAAATTTTATCAAAGAAATTAAAAAAATTTTCAAAGTTGGCAAAAAATTTTTTAGGTTAAACCATTTTCTAAAAATTCAATATTTTTTAAAAAATTCGTAAAAATTGAATTTTTAAGATTTTGATCTGATTTTTTTTCTAAATGATATTAAAAACATTCTAGTTTTAATTTTAAAACCCCGTTTTGTTCTAAATTTTACCAAAAAAATGAAAAAAATTTTCAAAGTTGGTAAAAAATTTTTTTAGGTTAAAGAATTTTTGGTTATTAAAAAATCAGTAATTTAAAAAAAATCGTAAAAAAATTGAATTTTAAAGATTTTGATCTGATTTTTTTTCTAAATGAAACTAAAAACATTCTAGTTTTAATTAAAGAAACCCGTTTTGTTCTAAATTTTACCAAAAAAATTAAAAAAATTTTTAAAAGTTGGCAAAAATTTTTTTACGTTAAACCATTTTCTAAAAATTTAATCATTCTTTAAAAAATCATAAAAAATCGAATTTTAAAGATTTTGATCTGATTTTTTTTCTAAGTGAAACTAAAAACATTCTAGTTTTAATTTGAAAAAACCGTTTTGTTCTACACTTTACCAAAAAAATTAAAAAAATTTTCAAAGTTGGTAAAAAATTTTTTAGGTTAAACCATTTTCTAAAAATTCAATATTGTTTTTTAAATTTGTAAAAAATTAACTAACTAAACAACTAAAACTAAACTAAAAACATTCTAGTTTTAATTTGAAAAAACCATTTTCATCTAAATTTTACCAAAAAAATTTTAAAAATTTTTAAAATTGATAAAATTTTTTTTAGGGAACAAAATTTTTGGTTATTAAAAAATCAATATTTTTTAAAAAAATTCGTAAAAAATTGAGTTTTAAAGATTTTGATCTGATTTTTGTTCTAAGTGAAACTAAAAACATTCTAGTTTTAATTTGAAAAAACCGTTTTGTTGAAAATTTTACCAAAAAAATTTAAAAAATTTTCAAAGTTGGCAAAAAATTTTTTCGATTCGAAAATCAATAATTTTTTAAAAATTCGTAAAAAATTGGGTTTTAAAGATTTTGGTCTGATTTTTTTCTAAATGATATTAAGAACATTCTGGTTTTAATTAGAAAAGACCGTTTTGTTCTAAATTTTACCAAAAAAATTTAAAAAATTTTCAAAGTTGGTAAAAAATTTTTTTAGGTTAAAAAATTTTTGGTTATTAAAAAATCAATAATTAAAAAAAATCGTAAAAAATTGACTTTTAAAGATTTTGATCTGATATTTTTCTAACTGAAACTAAAAACATTCTAGTTTTAATTTGAAAAAGCCGTTTTGTTCTAAATTTTACCAAAAAAATTTAAAAAATTTTCAAAGTTGGTAAAAATTTTTAAAGATGGCAAAAAAAATTTTAGGCTAGAAAATCAATAATTTTTTAAAAATTGGGAACGAAAGACCTTCAGGTTTTTCCCCCGTTCTTATTATAGTAATGAGTATATCTATAAAAAGTAGGTATATAGAAATAACTTACGCATGCTTGGTGAAAATGCATCTCCACTAAATAGCACCAATGGATTCAAATGTTGGAAGCTTTTGATGGCTGTACAAAATCTAGCAGCACCACCAACGGGTTCTCTCCCCGCGGATGATTCCACATTGTACACGTCGTTGAAATGAAGAATAACCAAAGAGTTGTTCATCGCGTTTCCCGCCAAAGTGTTCACAGCCCTTCTTCCGGCAGCGCGAACCTCAAGTGACGCCTAAGATTAGAAAAACGCGTGAAACTAATCCAACTTATAATTTAACTAAATACAAATTTAGCCACACACAAAAAGGAACGGTGCGAACACGTGTGCATCTATTCTCATGTAAAAAACGTACTCTTCGTTTGCTTTCTATCCGACTAAAGGTCGATTATCTATTTCCTTGTTAAACAAACGGGGTCGTGACTGGTTCATTGTTTTTAACAAATGGTTATTTAATGAACATTACACACTAATCAGCACGGTATAGTAATTACTTTTATTTGTAACTTTGCCAATTTGACCTGTGTCTATAAATAAGGTGACCGTGACAAAAAATTCTACCTAAGGTCGTGGAAGTATAAAAGTATAAACTAGCGAAATACATAAGATAGAGCGGATCATGCAAATAATAAAGTGAAGCTCTGTGCGTACAAGGAAGCGTGTTATATTCGGTGCTTGACAAAAACATCGACCAATTCATGTTTGCTTGAACCTGTTTTAACCATCCGACCACGCTGGTTACTTTACTCGTAACCTCCGTGGGCATTTCGAGGCCCTCCTCCACCAAAGAAGTCCATCTCGCCCGCAAAGCTGCCTGCGCGGCAAAACTCGCCATGTCTTTCGTGGTGTGCCAGTCGCGGCTAACGCAATAAGCGAGGGATAAATACCTTGTCCGAGGGGCCCGCCTGCACTGTTGGAAAAAAACGACACACAAACGGTTCCGTCAGATCGGAACGTATGCGAATTGCCAAAGCGTTTACGAGGAAGTTTCGAAACATTAGGACGTACCCAAGGATTTGGCCCGCGTATTTTCTAAGGTTAACGGTGGGGGGCAAAGGTTACGTCTCTACGCTCTTCGGGCCCCATCGGTCCCGGTCATAGATCCCCCTAAATGTTAAGGTCTTCGGGACCTAACCAACTGCAAGCAAGGTTTTTAGAGGGGGCGCGCGTGGCGCCATCCCACGTCGCATTGCGGAGTTATTGTATTGATAATGATTTTGTTCAATGCGCGCGCTGAATTCGTTGTTAATTAATTTACTTGAGTTTGTTAATTAGCTTCATTTCCTTTCCTATAAAAGCAATTATACAGAGTCAAATATATTTAAACAATTTTAACAATTACAATACTTTTACTTCATTTCAAAAAGTGCAAGGGTGGCACTTTAATTAGCACACCGTAGGGTATGTTGGCGAAAACTCAAAAAAATGAAAGATTTCGATAAGGAACTCAATAATATTTATTTTTTATATAAAATCAAAGATTAAAACATCAAAACAAATGTTGAAAACAAAATCAAAATCAAGGGAAGTCGTCAATCATTTATCAACATACTTACAATTAATGAAAAATAACACCTTATTTAATACAATTGAAAAATATTTACGATGTTTGGTGCGGCTCAATTAAAAAAATGTCATAAATACTTTCTACTAGGTCTTGAATGGCTAACAAAATTTGCTTCCTATACTGAAATGGAATCAGGAGGTATAATTCACTGAATCTCCTTTTTTTTTGAGGGTGAATTTCCGATGAGGCTTTAAAAATGGCCAAACGGCGGCTCTTTCCCAATTTTATTGCGCCTCAATTAAAAAAATTAGGTTTTGAAAGAAGCAGGAGGTGCAATTTACTGAATGTCCTTTTTTTTTTGAAGGGTGAATTTTCCGATGTGGCTCTTCAAATTTTTCGATTTTCCAATGCGGCTCTTAGTACCACCAAGTCTGGTCACCCCTGGTATATAAGATTCATAAGTATTCAATACTTTGTTGGAAATCCCTTTTGGACAATTATGGCTTCACATCGCCTTTGCATGGACGATACAAGATCTGCGCATGTTGCCCTCGGGATTCTTTGCCATTCCTGCTGAATGACATCCCATAATTCTTGTTGCGTTTTTGGTTTTAGCACCATAACCTTCCTAATAATAATTGCCCATAAATTTTCAATTGGATTTAAATCCAAACTTTGCGCAGGCCAATTCAATAGAGGTATTGCCTGATTTCGAAACCACTCTATCATCAGCTTCGACCGATGACAGGGCGCGTTGTCTTGCTGGAATACCGTTTTTGAATAAATTGACAACTGCAAATTTTCTAAATGTGGTTTAAGAATATCTGACAACAAATTTTTATAAGCTAGGGCATTGAGCTTTCGTTTTATTTCAACAATTGGCCCAACACCACACACGATGAAGCAACCTCATACCATTACGCTTCCGCTGCCGAACTTCGCCGTCTTTCTCGTATACCTTAAATCCAATTCCTTATTTGGAGGACGTTGCACATAACTCCGGAGGATCGCATAGATTAAATTTAGATTCATCGCTCGAAATTACAGAATTCCAGAAAAGGAGAGGACGTCCAATATGGCTTTTAACGAATTCCAAGCGTTTCTTTCGGTTTCCAATCAAAATTTTCGGTTTTTTTAAACTTTGGCATCCCCGAAGGTTATTTTCAAGAAGTCGCTTTCTGACGGTTCTACTACATATTACGCCGTATTCTTGTTGCATTATGGCTCTTATCTGTGAAGAAGTTGCGGAAGAGTCTTTAAGTGCTTGTCGAACAATTAGAGAATCTTCCCTTTTGGAAGTTTTTCTACGTCTGGATCGTTTTTGATTTGCAAAAGTTTTATATTATCGGTAATATTTGAGCTCATTTTCAACTTTTTTCCATGAACATCCAATAGATCTGGCAATCTTACTGATATTTTTTTCTTTTTCATACATTTTCCATATTAGCAGTCTTTCTCCCTCCGTAGAGCTCTTTTTGCGTCCCATCTTAATTGTGTTTGAATGCTTTACGTTTATTAATTGATTTAACTAACGTTTAACCTGCCTTTAAATCAAATTTAACTATCCGGGCGAACTTCACACCAAAGAAACTTTGCTAACTGCTTGTATCCATTTAAGCTCCGATAAAATCTTATTGCAATTGATCCATTACGAACAATAAAATAATAGTCAATATAATTAACTTAAAAATTATATTAAAATGCCGTTATAGTTCCAAGTATAGGTAATACCGTGCGAACTTGCACGGGTGTGCTAATTAACGTGCCAGCACTGTACATACAATTTTTTTTTTCATTTTCTTATGCACATTCATAACTAGGGTAAGCTGGGAGAGTGGTCTTCTGATGGGACACTGTAAGATTAAAAAGCACCTTTATAATTTAGGGTTTGCCTCTTCTCCTCTATGTCGTGCTTGGGAGCAACACGTTGAGACTGTTAAGCACATCCTATGTAATTGCCGGAATCTCAAGGACCTTAGATTAAGGCGTTATACTACCCAGCAAAATACTTTTTTTTCATTTTTTTTTATTGGCTTAAATGATGCTTATAGTACCTAAGAATCATATCCAAAAACAACTTTGAATGATAAGCGACTGAAAATATTTTTTTTAGCTTATTTTCGTAACTGTGTAAGCACCGTAGAACGTTTGATACAACACCCCCGCGCCGCTTTATTAAAACTTTGAACGGTTTTTTCTCGAAACTATGTTTTTCACACTTGCGTTGTCTGAAACTCAGTCAATTTTCATAAGATTTACTCAGTATTTTAAAAGTATCTTCACAGATAGATTATCTATCGAAGTACATAGGGATTTTTAGATTGATAAAAAATTACATTTGCTATCAACAATTTATTGAAAATTTTTTGCCAAAAAGTGAAAAAAAAACTTAAAATTGGTGCCAATTTGCGAAATGTTAAAAAAATATATAACCCTGTGTACTTCCAAAGAAAAACTAATATAGTAAAATAAAAAAAAATTCTTTTTGCTCTAGGTGGCAAATGAATGCTGAAACTGACTACGCAGCTTTCCTCTTCGGAAAAAAACATACTTTCAAATAATACCATGCCACAACGCCATTTTATATCGAAAATTAAAACAAAATATATTTTTATATAGCTTAATACATGCGCAATAAATGTTCGAAATTGCATTTTATGTCATTCATTAGTATAAATCGAAAAAAAAATCACAAAAAAAAACTTCATTTTTTCAGTTTGCTTGGGTAGTATAACGCCTTAAGGGACTTGGTTGACAACTGGCTAACCATGGATGGAATCAGGGACATACCTCTGAACTGCATCCTAACCTTTGGTCGATCCCTAGGATGGTCGATGTATCCTAATGCTGGCCGGCAGAGTGAGTGACAGGGAGGCTGTACAAAGGGCGCAATGTTTCCTATATACATAGATATAAGCTAGGAGAGTTAAAAAAAAACTATTTACAGGAAAAAAAATCTATAACACTTAACAAACAACAAAATACATTTTAAAATTTATAATCACTTTATTAAACATTTACCCCTCAATATAACATGTAAAACATAGAAGGCAGATCTAATAGTTAACTTTGCCAATAGAAAATGTCGGCTGTGCTACATTTTATTAATCTCATAAAGTTATTTCATACTCTATGTATTTTTTTTTTCTTTTTTTTTAAATAGGAATAATACATTGTATCTAACAACAAAAATGAAGTGAGAAGCGTGAAGTTGAAGACACATGACGGTTATCCTTGATAACTACCATCAGGGTATTGTTTCGCCTGTGGCTACATTGGTGGATGTGAGTATCCCGCTCCGTAAGGTGGGGGCATGCCCATCGGAGGCGAGGCGTACATCGGCGGCATATTTACTGCCTAAAATATAATAATTTCTTTGATGTATTTAATTTTCTTATTGTCGAAATGGAACACTTACTAAAACATATTTTCGTGGATACCAGGGAAAAATTTCAAAAATAATAAAAAAAAAACATTAATAATAATTATAAACATGTTAATTTTAATGACTGAGTGTTAGTTTTTTTTATGAAAATCGATTTTTATTTTAAAGAAATTTTTTAGATCTTAAGAAATGTTTTAAAGAAAGATGAATGTGGGAAAAGAAAACGGTGCATTATAATTAGGGTGGAATTAGGTGACTTACGGGTGAATATGGTGGTGGAGCACTTGGCATTCCAGGTTGTCCATACTGTTGGCCTGGTGCGTACATTCCAGGTTGTCCGTTGTAACTTTGTTGAGAACCGTACGGTGGTGGATTCCCTTCAAATGCAACTAATGACAAAGTTACGTCTCCTTCTATACCCAAATGAGTAATTGCTTGGTAAGGTATTCTGTGTCGAAAATCGCAATAGTGTCTTCCATTAATTGCAATCTGTATTTTAAAATAAAATTAATTCAAATTTAAATAGAGGTTTTATTGTAACTTTAAATTGTTGGTGTTAGTTAATTTTTAAAATTCACTTCTAAAAAAACTAATTGTTGAGGTTTGAAATTTTATGACGATTTAAATTAAAGCTTGATCTTTATTTTTACCAAAAATTAACTTCCTACAACTTTTAGTTTTTTCTACAGAAATGAATTTCTAACCTAACTTAATTAACATATCAATTAAAACTTATTGTTATATTTAAGGTGACCATATTTTTAGGTGGGCAAAGCGGGACAACTAAGATTTGATTTCCTACTTTGTTTCCTACCGTGATTTTTGTGATGCCCAATATTTAAGCTTTTCCTTATCAATATATTTTTTTACTAATGACACTTCATTAAAAAGATCATTTTCGGAAATATTATTATTTGGAAATTTTTGAGAAACACTATCAAATGATTTTTGCACACCGTTTCAATTAAGTTCTGGTCATCTAAAATAATATTCAATTTTACTATTCTGGCTTTTTGGAAAAACTTATCTGATTCTAAGGAAAAATCTAATTGTAAGGAAAAAATCCAAGCTAAAAAATTGCAAAAGACGATTTCCCAAAAGGATGTTGCTAGATTTTTAAAATTTTAAGGTTCGAAAAATAGTTTTTTGATACATTGGATATTAGACTGGATTTTTAAAGTACGAGATGTTATTTCAGAAAGTTAAAGTTGTAAAATTGAATATTGCTTTTATCGCTGGATCCAAATTCGTATTTCAATTAACATCTAGCTTTTTTGACTTCATCGTAAACCAAAAACAACAAAATTTCAAGCTTTTGAATTCTTGTTTTTGGTAGATTGCGATGAATTCTCAAGTCTTACGAAGGATTTTCTTAGAGATTTAGGTTTTTTTAGAAATGTAGGGTTTCCACATTTCTAATTTGGATTCACCATCTAAAAATAATATTCAATTTTACTATTCTGGCTTTTTGGAAAAATTTACCTGATTGTAAGGAAAAAATTATCTGATTGTAAGGAAAAAATCCAAGTTAAAAAATTACAAAAGACGATTTCTTCAAAGGATGTTGTTAGATTTTTAAAATCTTAAGATTCAAAAAATAGATTTTCAATAGATTGGATTTTTAATATACAAGATGTTATCCTGAAAATCACTTTTTTAGTTTTCTGGAATAAGTTATCAAGTTGTAAGGAAAAAACCAAGTCTAGAAGTACTAAAGCTCCGATTTTTCCAAAGAACTTTTTCAGATTTTTGAAACCTTAAGGTGTAAAAACACCTTAACGTGGTCCGGTCTTCCAAATAATCTTTGCAGTTACTATAAAACTATAAAATAATTTATTGTACCCTGCTCTTCGAGCTGATGTATACTATTGCGGTAGTTAACGGCAGAAAATTATTTCCTAAACTTTCTTGATATTGACATATTAAATTATTAACTTCATTTGCTACTCTGATTGCCGATATTTCATCATCTTCAGTAAGCTTTATAACGTGCTGAAAAAGAGCAGCTTGATTTTGTAGAAACTCTAGCCAAATTTTTTAATATTCTCTTTAAAAAAATTTTTCTAAAATTCTAGGACATTTGTCCTGTGATAAAAAGTAGGATTTTAAAGGATCATACATCTTCAAAATTCTTTCGATAGCTGGCAGAAGAACTAACCTACGCGTTTTACTGTATCCAAGTATTTTCTGATATTCAACTTCCTCAGCAAAAGCAATATGTTAGTCGTCGAAACCCGTAGGATTCTTAGAACGCAAAGCAATGATTTTCATAAATATAAAATTCCACATAATTCTAAAAGTCGGAACTTTTGAAAAATGTCGCGGGACGCTGGACAAATTGTGAAAAATCGCGACTGTCCCGCCAAAAGCGGGACGTCTGGTCACCTTAATTATATTGTATATAATAATATTTTTGGGTAATAATTAGACCAAATTAATTTTTTTATTTTGTAATTTAGGAAATGGTATCATTTGATACCTTTTAGGTTTGTCATTGTTGTATTAAGAAATTTCTGTCCTTTAAAACCATTCATACGGAATACGTAAACAAAAAAAACAAGAACCCAGATGTGCGTAAAATGCGACCGACCGACCGATTCATCGGCAAAAAAAATACCCCGAGTCCCGACGAAAACTGCACTCTCAGAGCTAGCGAACGAAGTAGGTGAGAACCGCGTTGGTTTACGTCTAGAATTGGGACCTAGGCCCCAATTCTAGACGTAAACTAACAGGCCCCAATTCTAGACGTAAACCAACGCGGTTCTCACCGATACTTTGTGTTCAAGAGCATTTACCTGCTTTGAGACTGCGGTTTTCCTCGTTTTAAGCTTCAACTTAAATCCTCATAAAATTTCAAGTCTCAAAAATTAGTTTATTAGACATGAATTTTTTAAAATTAACAAATTTTATGAAAATAATACGTGAATTAAAAGTCGGGGTAATTCTTCCCTTATTTTAAGCTCTCCTCATACAAAGACGAAATTTTTAAAGCAAAATTTCTGAATTTTCCGAAAATTTTAATTTGCGGTACAAGTGGCACCATCTAATAGAATTTCGTTGAACTTTATACTTTATGAATTTTTTAATATTAACAAATTTTAAAAGTCATGTAAAGTAAGTTAATTTACATTTTCCTTTGTATACAAAAAACTAGTATGTATATTAAAGTTATAACTTTTAAAATTTGAAGGTTAGATTCGGTAAAAAATCGATGTTTTTGTGAATTTTTCTAATCTTTTTTTGTAATAGTTGGAATAAATCAATCAATTTTATTAAAAAGTACACATTTTAATTTATCCCTTTTTAAATTATTTTTTCTTAGTTTTTATAAATAAGCTCGGGATGATTTTTTAAAGTTGGTCGAAAATTTAAAGGTTAAGTTCGGTAAAAAAAATCGATATTTTTGGGAATTTTTCTAATTTTTTTGGTCAAATTTCAACCTTGTCAATTTTTAAAAATTTATCTAAGAAACTAACACCCATATGCATAGTCAATCGCTGGCGGTTCGCCGGAGAGTCTCCGTAGACTCGCCGGCGATTCGCCGGATTCTTCGTTCGCCAATAGAAAATTCCGTTGCAGTCAATCTCCATGGAATCATTCACGTGCGTTATGCTGTTTTTTCTGGCGACGCGCCGGAGATTTGCCGGAGATTTGCCGGCGATTTGCCGGCGAATTGCCGGAGATTTGCCGGAGATCGGTCGATGTCAAAAACGTCAATAAAATCACAATTTATATCAGATTAATATTGTATATATAAAATGGATAGGGATTTGAATTGAATGTATAGTGCCAATACATCACAAATCGCGTTACAAATCACCAGCGATTCGCCAAAGCGGAAATCGGTGAGAGATCATCATAAATTATATTCCGACGGTTCGCCGGCGAGTCTCCGGCGAATCTCCGGCGATCGACTATGCATACGGGTGTAATTGTTATTGAGTCTTGAAATTTTATCAGGTTTTAAATTGAAACATAATCTTTTTTTTTACCTAAAATGAATTTTCTACGATTTTTAATTTCTCCCTCAGAAGAAAAAATGTAACTAAATGTAGATTGAAATTTGGCAATTTTTAAAAATTTATATCAAAAAAACTAATTGTTGGTGATATTTGAAATTTTATGAGGATTGAAATTGAAACTTAATCTTTGTTTTTGCCAAAGATAAATTTTCTACGACTTTCAGTTTTTCCCTTAGATAAGAAAATGTAACTTAATGCTTGTAATTCAAGTTTTTTAACACTCTAAAAATTAGGCTACGTTTTAAAAGCGTAATTTTCTTTGAATTACATTAAAATTTTACATTTAAAAGTTATAACTTTGTTATAATATACAGGGTGTGTCCCAGAACTTAGTTGCAAACGCTAACCACGCATTCTAGAGCTGATTTCATGCCGATTCAACGAAAAAGTCCTTATCCGAAAATGTTTCCTAAGAAAATTAGAGCATCCTGAAGATGAAGTGCCTGAACAGGTTTTTTTAAAATATTGTAATAACCCCTTTAGCTATCACAATGAAATTTTGAGCGTTTGTAAACTTCGACGTACTTCAACGTTTGCTAGCAAAACAAATTTTTTTATTGCCATTGTAAAAGTGTTAAGTGCCGCCAAACAGATGAAGCTACATCATATAAAAGGCCCGAATTTTTTTCTTCAGCAGTTTCGGAGAAAAAAATTTAGTTTACATTCTCCGCAAAGTGGTTAAAAAACCAGTCCTTTTTTTATTTAAATCGCGATGCTTCCTAAACCGCAGGATCTACGATTTTGATGTTATTTTGAAATTGATCGATTTTCTAAAGTTAGGTTAGAAGTATCAAAAATGTTTACCAACTTTGAAAATTTTTTTAATTTTTTTATCAACACTTGGAATAAAACAGTCTTTTTTAATTGAAAGTAGAATGTTTTAAGTTTCATTTAGAACAAAAATCAAATGAAAATCTTTAAAAATGATTTTTTGGCGAATTTTTAAAGTTGATCGATTTTCTAAAGTTAGGTTAGAAGTGTCAAAATTTTTACCAACTTTGAAAATTTTTTAAATTTTTTTGACAACACTTGGAATAAAACGGTATTTTTTAATTAAAATTAGAACGTTTTAAGTTTCATTTAGAAGAAAAATCAGCTTAAAATATTTAAAATTCAATGTTTTATGAATTTTTTAAACTTGACTAGTAAAACCAGTAAAAGTACAACTTCAATATTTTATTATCTAATTCAATAAACTGGTAAAATGAATCATACAATCAACTTTAACTCATTAAATCTAAATTGATTTCTTATGGAAAAAATGATAGTTGAAAAAATAAACTGTTTTAAAATTTTAATCTTTTAAGTATAACATTTCTCAAAACATACTCCTACTTACCATTAGCATTAGTCATAGTCACATGCTCCATAACAATATGAAACTATGACTAATTCAAATTGCTTAGTTTATATAATGCTGCATTTTAATTGCACGTAATCATTTTTTAACCTATTTTATGAAATAAATTACCTTAAATATAATTACCTTAAATTGCATATCCTCAATTAATATTAAGAGTTCAAAAGGAACTCCATTTTGTATCGGTAAACCCCCATCTCCTTCTTCCATCTGCCAATCACCATTCTGAAAAGAATTCCTAGCGATGTATCCTTCCATCATCCGAAAGGAAATGTGGCAAGCTATATCATCCGTATCGTAAGCTGTTGGTTTCGTTTGAAAGTTTATATCAAACCTATATTACAGAATTATAATGGGGAAAATGTTAACGTAATGGTTACATGCATTCTTGTTGAAATTACCTTTCGCCATTTGGTGGTGTATATCCTCTAATACGAATCATTTTCCCCGGATAAACGGGGCCATCGAAGGGTGTTGTTAATGGAACACCCTGTAAAATGAAAACAATTAGAAATATTTATTAGAAATGGTTAGGATGGTTATTGAAAATAAGTTAATTTAACTTGCCGGATTTACGAGTGGTTGAGCCATAATTTTCTGGTTGTTTATCTAGTTTTATCCCAGAAATTGAGGCGCGGTCAGTCACAAGTTACTTCTAACTGTTTTGTGTATTTATCGGGTGTTAAACCGGGCGGTTTTTCTCAGAAAGTAACCTCAATGAAGGTCAAAAGCCTTCCTCTAATCCTTCGCACTAAAATGGTGGTGACATCTATCCGTAAAAGATGAAACTAAAAATTAATGAATTTAAAAATGTTAAAAAGTTAAAGATTTCGATTAAAATAAGGTATTTATTTATTGTGGTTTAACGTCAAATTGTTACTTTGACAAATCATTTACTTATTAAATAATCAATAAAAAGGTTAATCTATATCCATCACTTTTATTTTTAAGAAGAATAAAAATGATATAATTTACTTGGTAATAAATAATATCATGCGTTTATAATTAACAATGATAAATACAAATGAGAGAATCAATCGGAATCACCAATTCATGTTTAGAGGCAAAATAGATTTTTTAACAGTGTTATAAATAGAGTTTGGCTAATGCTGTGGCTATTTCAAAAGAAGTGGGGGAATGTTATAAGACAGGGTTGGCTTAAGGTTTTTTGTAAATCTACAAATATACTTCTTGATCTGGGTATAATTTTCGGCGAACCTAAGCATATGATTAAAAGTGTACTCCTATTATTTCTTAGAAATTAATTTACTAATAACACAGCCCTACAAAATTTTATGAAATGTGAGACTCATTGATCAAACAGTATTTTTCTAAAAAGTTTTGGACCCTGAATTCAAATATGACTTCAAACCTGCTCCATCACCTCAGGTTTTCAAGATATTCTAATCTACAAATGCAAAAAACACGAGTTTTGAACATATTTGGAATTAAATAATGTAGCAAATAAATTATCATCTACAAAACTCCATTTGGCATCCGAATATACCACTTTTCCCATTCAAAATGCATTTTGAATTTTTTCAATATCTTAATTTCTTCATAAAAAAATCTTCTTTTTATAATCCCTCAATCGTAGTCGTCGGTTTAGTAAGCAATGATTTAGTCATAGTCCAAAAAAAAATGTTTTCTCTTTAATTCAAATGAATGTTGTGGTGATCCAATCCAACTTGTTTTCCCGTTTCAAAGCTCCGCAATAGTAGGTCATCTCATCCTTCTTTCATCCCATCTACACTCATTTTTTGTTCCAAAACGTGCACAAATATAACAAAATTCATTATTATTTTTTAAGTGGCTTTCACAGTGGCTCTTTGAAGTCATCGTTGTCTGCAAATCATCTAAATTGTACGGTTGCGCATGCTAAAACGATATTACATGCCTGCTCTATCGACGACCACTGCTGCTGTTATAGGCTAATAGTTGGGCAAAAAGTGATATGATATAATATGGATATTTTACGACATCCACATTTAAAATGGAAACAGTGGTGCTATCAGGTACCGCATGGAATTTTGTGAATACAAATTTATTCGCTAGGTTATTTAACCTTTTGTGATACGGGTCTCTAATTAATAGAGTGAACCGATTATTTATTTATTGGTATACTCGCTGCCACCAGAAGCAGTTATTTTTGCACTAGTTAATTATTTATTTGCCCTCAAAAGCGCGCGGTTACTACTTCAGAACCGTAGGTTCTTGCACTAAAGCTCTAGTAGAGAAAGGGAAATGAAACTCAAGTGTAAAACAACACTTAAACTATATTTACAAAATACTATAAAAATCTTCGGTTGGTTACAAGAAAAATGACCCTAACATTAGCTGAACCGGCGTTACTTTAGAGAGACAGAGAATAGACTAGGAATCCCAATCTTTTTCTAACACCCTAATACACGGATGATCCCTAACTCTGGACTTACGGATGATTGATGCAAATATCCTGATCGTCGATCTGGATTCCCCTGGTGTCTTCTCGAACTGGGCCGCTCGTGAAGATCCAACACCTTGCAAAAATCACACCACACCGAAATAACACGCGTCGCGGTTTATTTCCAAACTCCTGAAGTTTGAATACACCGAAGTAAACGAATGCTGAGATTCGACGATGAATACTAAGATTCAAGTCTCGTGCCAAAGTTGTAGCTAAGAGGGATTCGAATTGAGAGTCCGATTGAGATTCTCGTATGAGATTTTGATTGAGATTCTCGTATGAGACTCACAATCAGATTGAGATTCTCGGGTGAGACTCTAATTGAGATTGACAAAAATAACAAAGTTCTCTCGCAAGTAACCTCGGTTCAAGGGAGGTGGTAATTCTGAGTTACTTGGATGTACTATAACCCGAAATGGAGCTGCATCATGAAGAGAAAGATGAAAAAGTAAGCTCCCCTCCGTAACATTGCCAAGTATTCTTTCATCTTTCTCTTCATGGTGCAGCTCCATTTCGGGTTATAGTACCTAACATCTGGACAACACCTCGCAGGAGGCCAATCCACAAAATTTGGGCGGGCGTTTTTACAGTAATAATTAACCAATCCCTAACGCACCATTGCGTGGACACTTAGGCCAGAGGTCTACCAAAAACTCCCGCCAAACTAGCTAATTGCGAAAACCATCACGTAATTCCCATACCGTGAGACCATCAACGATTACGTGAGCCAAAACCCCTAATTTTTCAATGATTATTTTCTTCTGCGAAAACCTATAAAGTTGAGGATACATAACTTCCCTAAAAAATCCTCAAGTTTAGGTGTTTTTACAGGATGTCGTAAATGACAGACGTGATTTTCGACTTTTCTACTAAACACATTACATAACTCGAATCCTTAATGTGAATGGTAGTTTTCCTAAACGCACAGTAATTCCCGAATTACTACACTTTAATTAAAAACCTAGTTTTTTGCATCTTTAGATTAGAATATTTAAAAAATTTGATGGGATGAGGCAATTTTGAGGCCAAGTTTGAGTTCAGCAAGGCTAGAACTATTAGAAAACTATTGTCTTATCTATGGGTCTAAAAAATCCAAAGATCCAAATGCTTTTAATAAAGATTTAGTTGTTAAAATTACTTACTTAAATTCTAAATTTACCATATTATTGCTCCTGTGGAGTTGTTTCTAGAAGATTTTTAGCAATAGAACATATTAGAAGCAATTGTTAGACATTAACTTGGACGTACTTTCCACAGAAATGATTTTACACTAATGATAGCACCTTAATTATGTAGATCCTGATGACATGCGTCTTATTTTTATTGATTTAGCTATTTGTTTTTCAGTGGGTAATCAATTGTAAGACTCAACATATTTATCTTAATACATTACTTCTTTTATTTTCTGTTAGGTCGGTATAATTTAGATTTGATAAAAATTCTTCGGTTAGCAATGTAATAAATATGATATTCTTTTTACCTATGATTATAAGTATACCGGGTGTGTAAGACCACCCGTCCACCCCTTTCAAAGTCAAGAGAAATGGTTTTTTTGAAAAATCCAAAAAATTTTGATTATCAAATGGGGTATGCTCTATCCGTTGATGATATTTTCAACTTCCGGTTCTGACCGGAAATACGTTATTCAGACCGGAACTTCATTTTTTTAAATGGAACGTGGTACTTTTTATTACATATTTTAATTATACGTAAAAAATATGACAACAATTTGTCATTGTTGACAAAGTTACCATTGCTACAAAGTTAAGTTTTTTGGATTTTTCAAAAAAACCATTTCTCTTGATTTTGAAAGGGGTGGACGGGTGGTCTTACACATCCGGTATATTAACTTCTCCATCTCTTACGATTGATTTTGTGAATATTTATTCCCAAAAAGTTAATTCATCTGCATAAAAAAATTGTTATCTTTTTGTCACCATCTTCAATGAAAAATCTCATTTATAAATAAAGACTAAAAATTAAAACAAATATTTTGATAATATTTTTTACGATACAGTTTCAAAACTGAAACACGAAAATGTTTCAATATCTAAATACGGCCCTGTAAGGTCACAATGAACGCTCCTCCTACTTTGCGGTAATCGTAAGTTTTGCGATTCTTGAGTCTCTAGTAACATCACAGTAACAAAAAAGTGTTTAAACGATATGGAACCTATAACGAATCCTGTAAGTATGATTTAATTTAGTTTAATAAAAACA
The DNA here is from genome assembly GCA_036711955.1 of Digitonthophagus gazella. Classification (NCBI taxonomy): domain Eukaryota; kingdom Metazoa; phylum Arthropoda; class Insecta; order Coleoptera; family Scarabaeidae; genus Digitonthophagus; species Digitonthophagus gazella. The sequence goes on along the minus strand of JASCIT010000005.1, from coordinate 36,689,655 downwards.
ATTAAAAGTAAAATATCACTTTAAAATAGCCGATACCCTACATAGGATTAATTAGGAATAGTTTTTCAACTGGTAAATTAATTAGATTACAAGGATGTGCTTCACCTCAAGGAGAAAGGTATTATCATTAATTATTTATGATCAGTTTTGTAACTAAATGTGTATTTTTAAAGGATTGATATTAATTTAGTAACAAACGAAAATAAAGATGACATTGGCCTACATTTATCTATAAGGCTACTGGAAGGATATGTAGCTAGAAATTCTTATGAAGGTGGTATTTGGGGACAAGAAGAAGATAAAGGTGATTTACCCATCCAACCAGGAGAAAATTTCGAAGTTGTTATTTTTGCAGATACTTCAGAATATAAAGTATGTAAAGACTAAAAAAAGTAAGCTTACTTCAGATGTAATAATTACTCTGACCTTCTCAGGATATGACTAAACAAACACAATTACGTTAATTTTTTCAGATAGCTATTAATGGAAGGCATTTTTGTGAATTCCCATATAGAATCTCAATAAAAAACATTACCCATCTTGCTGTAGAAGGGGATGTGTCTGTATCTTTGATTTCGTTTGAAGAGGTACCTCAACATGCACGAGCACAAGCTCCACAGTCTGCTCCAATTCAACAAGATTCAGCACCAACGGCTCCTCCACCTAATTTTGCACCGCAAGGAGGTCCTGAAAATTTTGGACCACAAGGAGGTCCTGGAAATTTTGGAGCACCTGGATATGGCCCTCAAGGACCTTATGGACCTCCACAAGGACAGTATGGACCTCCACCTAATCAATATGGTCCTCCACAAGGTCAATTTGGACCAGGACCTTATGGAGCACCACCTCCACCTCCCGGACATGTAAGTTTTTTTTGTAGGGGTTGTAAATTGAAATGAAGAAATAAATTAGCGTATTTTTTTATTTGTTTAGTATGCTTATTACCATAAGGTAATTAAATTTACTATGGCTCTATAGATTTCCATAAAGTAAATTCAAAATAAACTTAGTTTGAGAAATTTCGTTAAAAAAATTTGTAAATTTTTAATCAGAGATTTATTTTTATTAACCTTGATAATATCTTAGGAACAAAAAGGAGAATCAGGATTAGATTCATTCTTAGACTCCGCCCAAAATGTAATCCAAGGGGCGATAGCAAGTGGAATGGCAGAAAAATTACTATCTTCCCTTAAAAGTGGGGGTAACAATGTAAGTATCAATTACAAAACAAAATCATCATTTAATAATTTATTAACCAGCCTCAACAGCAACCGCAACCGCAACAACAACCTCAAAATTACTATCAGCAACAACCTAACATCCCTCCATCTAATCAAAATCAACCCCAACAACCCCAAGCCGGTCCAGATATAATGGGCAGCTTGGGTACATTACTAAACACTCTAACAACTCCGCCGAAAGCTCCCCAGCAACAAAATCAACAATACCAACAGCAACCTGCGCCGCAAAACCCCCAAAACCAGCCTGACGTCCTTGGCAGCTTAGGTTCGTTGCTTTCTAACTTGAGTACAACTCCTCAAACTCAACAGCAGCAACAACAACCACCTCAACAACAATATCAGCAACCACAACAGCCAGCACCTCAAACGGATACTTTAGGTGCTTTGGGAGGATTGTTGTCTTCTTTTACTCAAGCTCCACAACAGACACAACAACCGCTAAATCCAAGTAATATCGGAGGACAGGGATCTGTTGGTGGACTTGGGAGTGTTGGGTCATTGTTGACGTCATTAGCTGGACAGGTTTTGCAACCACAACAAAGAAGGGTATTGTAAAAATTTTTGTTTTTAAATTTTATTTTATTTTATTTGGTGAATTAATTGATTGGTTTGTTATTTTTAGGATGGGCATTAAATGAACGGGCATTAAGTACCTAAATGACAAGAAAGCATTTTATTTTAAGTATACCTTTTTAATTTATTGTTGTTTCGTAATTATTTTTTTATGAATTACTATTTTATATCAAAGCTTGTTTAATGCAAAAAAATATATATAACCACCTTCGTTTCAAACCAAGAGAGAATTTCATTTCAAGTTTTCGTTTTAAAGCATAATTTGATTTCTTAAAGGAAATAAAATGACAAAAAAGATAAATGCTGAGTTAAGCTATGGACGAAAGTGGTTATTTTGAAGCACCATTTTGGCTCTACTTGGGATTCTTAAATTCTCTCATCTAGATTTAGACAAACAGATAATGTTGATAATGTGAATTTTATCTATTATTTTTGCTATTTTAGATATTGTGTAACACATTAGGGATTGCAAAATTATGTAATAAATAAATAATGCTCTCTAAAATAATCAGAATATTTCACTGGTGCTTCTACATAATGACGATAGGATAAAAAACTGTTAGATCTTGAAGAAAATTGTTGTGCTAACACAAAATGTACGTTCAATTCTAATGATTAGGTATGTCTAATACTTTATAAAATTATATATTTGTACAAGTCTCGTAAAATTAGAGGGCCATACGATACCAATGCATTCTACGTTCAAAATAGGAATAAAAACTCATATAAATATTGGCTGAAAAGTGCTTTCTAAGGGAGCTACAATCCCTTGATGGGAGTGACAGGAAAACGGTTTCTAAAGCGGTCCCTAACTAGTGATGGCGAACCTATGACCCGCGGGTCAGACACTGACTCACACAAACCTTTTAAGTGACCCACAAAGGGCTATGAAGCGATTTTATAATATAGAAAAATGTCCACTTGTGCATCATGACCTTTTTTTTAGAAACATTCAAGTAATGACCTTCCTTTTTTCCAAGTGATTTTAAATTACTGACCCACGAGGAAGCACTAAACAAATACAATTAACAAAATTTTACCCACTTTCCAAAAAGGTTCGCCATCACTGACCTAGACTGTCAATAATATTGTGGAAATATATTGTACAATATTATTGCTAGTTATCCTATACAGTACAATATTATTTCTCAATACCATTACTCAATATTTAGTTGATGTTTAATACTTCAGTAGTCAACATGTTAATAAGTGATAATGAAGCTATTTGCGTGGCAATTGCAGTAGCTGTTTGCCTAAAAAAGAAAAGAAAGCGCAGATGGATGAAAGATTGGTTAAAAAATAAATACACTCATGAAACTTTATTGGTCAATCTGCGACTTGAATTGAATGGAATTGAATTTTTTAATTAATGTTGTTTATCAGCATCCGGGTATTTTTCTCCATATTTTAAAAGAGGTTGTTCATATTGTTTATTTGTTTACTCTGTTGCTGTAATCATTGTTCTTCTTTATATTCCACAAAACCAGTTCGATACATTCTAAAATAGTTTTTCTTTCAGCTTCTTTTGCCGCTGTTGCTATGTTTGTCACCGTAATTTTAACCTATTCACTCCAAATTCGAAGAAAAACTAAGTAGAACTAAACAATTCTACTCACAGATTATGCAACTCATTCCCCATTGTACAATAAAAATCAAATCCATTTTAATTTACTCAATATATTGCGCAAACTTTCAATGTGATCACCAAACTGTCAATATTATTGCGCAATATTTGATTTTGCACAATAATATTGATCGTCTAGGGACCGCTTAACTCTTTGAGGATTGGTGGATAGCTTAATGTACTACTTCGAATTTTGACCTTTGTGCTCGCTGGTACACAAAATAAACCATTTTTTTAAATTTCTTCTCCTTTTGCTGTACAGTGGTTGAGAGCGCTTACCACCTCACCACTTCAAGCTCAGATTATGCTTTTTGGCAATCTCTTAGATTGCACAACATCTCTGTTGTGCCCACTTTGGGTTTTTTTATTTGAAAATGTCCGCCCCTCAAAGAGTTAAGAAATATCCTCAGAATGGCTTAGGTTAAGTCGACAAAAATTGGAAAACTAACATAAAATTTTTAGAGATATTAGATGGTGATATTAATTTTGTATGGAACTCATCAGTGACGTTCGTGCGAGGGGGTGTCTTTTTATGTAAGAATGCTCCTCTTGTTGTAATTGCGTTTCTGCAATAATTTTTGAGTAAACTGTCTTTAAAAACCAACTAACTTTAACACTGCTTTTTTGAAAGGATTGTAGCTCTCTTAGAAAGCTTTTTTCAACCAATATTTATTTGAGGTTTTATTCTTATTTTTTAAACTAGAATGCACTGTTAGCGTATAATCGTCTAATTTTGGGACATCTGTATTAACAACGCGAGGAATGTTATGATTAAGCAATTATGGTAGAACCCTGCTAATACAACCTCGGTGGATTTGTCACCTCCGTTAATTTGACCATGCTTGACTGTTTTAGTATGGATAAGCACTACAGACAATTTTATTTCAAGACAAATTATTTTTGAGTTCCAAAGAGATATCGGGCGTTCATTTAAATTCGTGCTCAAGTGAGCTATGGATTTTGCCTGCATTTTTGATGTATGTCCAATAAAACTTAATTGAAGCAATGTCATAACACTGAAATGTTCAATAGGTTATAAATAACAAGACAGATAATGAAAGGAAATTGGCTAATAACTTGTTTTTGGCTAACACCTACCTAAACTCTAATCTTTTCAGTAATCGGCCATCCAAAATTTCATAGGGATGTTCAAGTAGTGAATCAAATTATACAATAAATATTCCCAAACTTCATCGACTTTCGAAGCAGCTTAAACTAAGACTTGCCATCAAGTTCTTTGTCACAAATTAAAAGCATAATCGGTAAATTGTCAATACAAGCTGTTCAGTGTAGTTTGACCAGATTTGACGTTTGTCAAATTTGAAATTTAATTGATTAATGTGTACTAATAATGCGACGTACATTTTTCTCTCTATCGTTGTCTAACAAAATTTCAAAGCACACTTGAGCACGATTTTAAATGAACACCCCATATCATATAGTACACTTCAATCCGTGTTTTTCTGTACCTCATATTATCCGACCTCATTTTGCGATTCAAACATACTCCCAGTCGTGACAAATTAGCATGGTTCTACTATAGTAAAAATACTTGCACAAAAAAAACTAAAGAGCAAAACATGTGCGTTGATATTGTGCCTAACCTAGTAAACAGATTGTTATATTTATATTTTTAAATATTAACGGTTGTATTTTTGTATAATTATTTTCATTTCAAATTGTTACTTGATGTTGTGTATAAAATAAACTTCTATCAAGCTTATATATTACTAGTAGTATTTCTTATAAATGTTTTATTTATTCCATTACTTATTACTTACTATTAAATACACTACTGATAAAACTCATAAGGTAAAGCAGGTACAAAATTATATTTAACTTTCTTTAAAACGTTTTCTTTCGGTTTATCCGATTTTGTAATAATCGGAATAGTTTGGTTATTTAATACTGTTAATTGAACGGGACGAACTGAACCGAAAAAGTCAGTTATGGGAACTTCGGTTAATCGTCGTTTAAATAAATCAGTTCGTATACCAACTGTTGAAATACATTGTGTTTTTGGACATACTCTCAACTGAAATAAATTCAATCCAAATTAATATCAGTATAATTAATTAAAAAAAAAATTAAAAAACTTACAAATTCAGCCATTGTTCTCTTACTTCCAGCTCCACATTGTTCTAAAAATTCCAATGCGTAATATGTGTAACGATCTATAATGTATACTCCTATTGATGCATCTACATGATGCTAATAAAAAAAAAGAAATTATTTCTTTAGTAAGATATGGGGTTGTTCAGAAAGCAATTTCGTTTTTTCCCCGACAGATTATTTAATTGTATTTTTTTGCACCCAATTTCACACATTTTCCACGACAATTTCAAGTCGAATAATTATTATATACTTTGAGAGCTCCAATTAATTCTAAGCAGTAATTTTTAATTCGTACCCTTTTAAATATAGAGAGCGATAAGCAGCATTTTTGACATATCTTACTGTTTTACTACAGAAAGGGTAAAAATACTGTTCAAGCCAGAAAGAAATTGAACGATGTGTATGGAGAAGGTGTGTTGACAGTACGCCAGTGCCAGAACTGGTTCGCTAAATTTCGATCCGGCAATTTTGATGTCGAAGATACACCACGTTGGGGAAGGGAGGTTGAAGCTGATGAAGACGCGATAAAGGCATTAGTTGATGCGAACCGGTGAATAACAACACGTGAGATCGGATTAAGGTTAAATTTATCAAATTCAGTTTATGACCACTTGAAAGGCCTAGGATTATCCTCGAAGCTCGATGTATGGGTTCCCCATGTTCTCTACTGTCATCAGCTGGACAAACTGAATGATGCACTTCAACAGAAAAGGCCAGAACTAATAAATAGGAAAGGCGTAGTGTTCCACCAAGACAACGTGAGACCTGACATAAGTTTGGTCACTCGCCAAAAGCTTTTACAGCTTGAATGGGATACAATACCACACCCACCATATTCTCCAAACCAAGCACCATCGGACTATTATCTGCTCCGGTCACTGCAAAATTTTTTAGATGGTAAAACCTTCACCTCGAATAAGGAGGTCAAAAACCATCTCGATCAGTTTTTTGCCAGCAAAGACCAAAAATTTTATGATCATGGAATTATGCTTCCACCAGAAAGATGGCAAAAGGTGTTGGACCAGAACGGCCAATATATAATTTAATAAAGTATTTGTTTATTATACGAAAATTGTCTTTTATTTCCACAAAAAAAAAACGAAATTACTTTCCGAACAACCCAATAGTTGAAATAGAAAAAACAGACAATATACTAACCGAAAGTGAATCTTCGCCAACTAAACTACTTCCAACAGCTAAAATATTTGGTGAATAAAACTTTTCATACATTGAAGCAGCTTGACATGTATCAATCATGAAAAATATTTCATTGTATCTACATTTAAAAAAATAAATTAATATCATTTTCTTTTCTTAATGAAATCTAACCTTTGTTTTTGCCACATTTGTTCGAGTGCGTCAGCCATCTCCTGACTAGTAATTTCTTCAGAGTCTTGAAACTTTAAAAACCCATCACCTCCATGTCCAGTTAAGTAAATTAAAATATTACTTCCTTCATCGGTAAGTAATTGTTTTGATCGCGGGGTTTCCGGTGGTAAACGTCCTGTTAAAACCCTTATAAAATTTTCAACAGTAACCTTAAAAATAAATTTATTAATTTATTTCAATTATAAATTTATCAACTTTTACTTCATATCCTCTATAATCTACTTCTACATCATCTCCATATACGTTAATATGTTGCTTAGCATTATTAAACACTGTAGCAGGTCTCGGATTTCTAGGATTACAAGCCATATCATCAGCAATCATAAGAATAATTTGACTGTCTGGAATACCCAGTCGTTTAACACTACGGTATATAGAAAGAACATTAGCTACGTGACGATAATTAAACCAAAATCTTGAAGTATCCACTAAAACCGCCCAGTTATTTGTGTGTCCTTTACTATTAGCTGCAAATTGTTCTAATGCCTACAATAAAATTTACAATATATATATATACATGTTTATATGAACTTTTGTACTTAAAATATAACAAGAAATCACCCCTTGAAATTAAAGTCAGTTAAGTTACACCCTATATATGAATATCTTATTTTTTTAATTTAGATTGACTTACATTATCACCTAAAACCTTCGGTATTACTAAAAAAGTTGTTATTAATACAGAAAACCAAATCATTTTAATTTTTTTATGTTCATTATTCGGTGTTTGAGACATTTTGAGGTTAGTTTTAAATGTCATTCTGTTATCATAAACAATAGTACCAGATTGGATTTCCCCAGTCACAATTGAAAAATACCCTAAATTTAGAAGTTTTCAATAAAAAAATCCCCAGAAAATAAATTTATTGTTTTCGTAAATTATAATTTGTTACTTTTAAATTTTAATCGACTTTCGTGACTGGAGCATTTCTCTAAAATACCCAAAAATAAGGCAATTTAGAAATTAAATGCCCCAGAATTGAGAAATATTCAGAAAATAATTTTTCAAATTAAAAAAACAACTTAAGAAAATCCATCAACTTTAAAAATTCATCAAAAATTCATTTTTAAAGATTATGATTTGATTTTTTTCTAAATGAAACTTAAGTCATTCTAATTTCAATTAAAGAAGACTGCTTTATATCAAGTATTGTCAAAAAAATTAAAAAAATTTTCAAAGTTGTTAAAAATATTTTGACACTTTTTAACCTAACTTAAGAAAATCGATCAACTTTAAAAATTTATCAAAAATTCATTTTTAAAGATTTCGATTTGATTTTTTTTCCAAATGAAACTTAAAACATTCTAGTTTTAATCAAAAAATACCGATTTATTCTAAATGTTGTCAAAAAAATTTAAAAAATTTTCAAAGTTGTTAAAAATTTTTGACACTTTTTAACCTAACTTAAGAAAATCGATCAATTTTAAAAATTTATCAAAAATTCATTTTTAAAGATTATGATTTGATCTTTTTCTAACTGAAACTTAAAACAATCTAGTTTTAATTAAAAAAGACCGCTTTATACTAAATTTAGTCAAAAAAATTAAAAAAATTTTCAAAGTTGGTAAAAATTTTTTAACACTTCTAACTTAAAAAAGTCGATCAACTTTAAAAATTCATAAAAAATTCATTTTTAAAGATTTAGATTTAATTTTTTTTCAAAATGAAACATAAAACATTCTAGTTTCAATTAAAAAAGACCGCTTTAAACTAAATTTAGTCAAAAAAATTAAAAAAAATTTTAAAGTTGGAAAAATTTTTTTAACACTTCTACCTAACTTAAAAAAGTCGATCAACTTTAAAAATTCTTAAAAAATTCATTTTTAAAGATTTCGATTTGATTTTTTTCCAAATGAAACTAAAAACATTCTAGTTTTAACCAAAAAAGATCGATTTATTCTAAATGTTGTCAAAAGAATTAAAAAAATTTTCAAAGTTGGTAAAAAATCTTTAACACTTCTTAAAAAAGTCGATCAACTTTAAAAATTCATAAAAACTTCATTTTTAAAGATTTTGATTTGATTTTTTTTCTAAATGAAACTTAAAACATTCTAGTTTTAATTAAAAAAGACCGATTTATACTAAATGTTGTCAAAAAAATTAAAAAAAATTTCAAAGTTGGTAAAAAATTTTTGACACTTCTAACCTAATATAAGAAAATCGATCAACTTTAAAAATTCATCAAAAATTCATTTTTAAAGATTTCTATTTGATTGTTTTTCTAAATGAAACTTAAAACATTCTAGTTTTAACCAAAAAAGACCGACTTATTCTAAATGTTGTCAAAAAAATTAAAAAAATTTTCAAAGTTGGTAAAAAAATTTTGACACTTCTAACCTAACTTAAAAAGTTGATCAACTTTAAAAATTCATCAAAAATTCATTTTTAAAGATTTTTATTTGATTTTTTTCTAAATGAAACTTAAAACATTCTAGTTTTAACCAAAAAAGACCGATTTATTCTAAATGTTGTCAAAAAAATTAAAAAAATTTTCAAGCAATGCATATAAAAACACTGCAACATAGTGTCAGTTGAAGACTAATAAAAAAAAATTAAATTAAACCAAAAATTCTACTGTACGTATTCTTACGTTTTATAGTACAAAATTGAATTTTTATATTTATCAGGTTTTTATATTATCGAATATTTTCAGACAAAAAATCCTCTGTTAATGTCCACCTAAACTTTTTTCCCCAGAAATAATCCCCAGAAAAAAATATCCCCGAAAAATATCCCAAAAAAAGAAAGAAAATTCTAATTTTTGGAGAAAATCCCCTAATTTGGCAACCCTGGTTTTAAATATCACTCTGTTATCATAAACAATAGTACCACAAACTGTTAATAGATGGTGTGAATAATAACATAACCTTACTTTTAAAATCAGGATTTTCTAGAATAATGAGTATTTTATATGAAAATGAAAATGCTATTTTTATATCACACAAGGAATATATTAAAAATATTTATTCATTTGTAGAAAAAAACGATAATGTTACTTCTTACGAAGCAAATGAAGATCTTTTTAATATTTCTCATCCATATGTCAACAAGAAAAGTGTAAAGAAGAAAACTGAAGAATATCAAGAGGAATTTAAAGAACTCACTTATGCGGTAAGATATTACATCCTAAAAGATTGTTCTTTTTTTAAAAATATTTTAAATACATAGATTAAAAGTGTTAAATCTACATATGATTTATTTAAACCTAAATTAATAGAAAATAATAAATTTACCACCATTCTAAACGATAACGAAACTACAAAAAATGAAAAAGCTTTAGAATTATCAAATATGATTTATAAAGAAACATCAGAATGTGATTTAGAAGGTATAATAGGTGAAAATAAACGAGACGTGGCAATAAACGTTAAAATAAAAAATATGGAATATTTGTTTCCAAAAAATTGTAAATTTTACTGTTATAACGTGGACGTAATACATGATAAACTAGGTTTTGAGAGTGCATTTGATTTAGTAATAATAGATCCACCTTGGTGGAATAAATACATCAGACGTAAAAGAAAAAGAACTAATGACGGATATAATATGATGTACAACGTGGATTTATTAAATATTCCCATTGAACATTTAATTCACGATGGTAGTTTAGTTGTAGTTTGGTGTACTAATGCTAAATCAAATATTAACAGTCTTAAAAAGGATATATTTAAAAAATGGGGTGTGGAATATTTTGCAACTTGGTTTTGGTTAAAGGTACAATAATTATATTAATTTTTTTTTATAAGTTTTATGATACTCAAAAGATAATTGTAGGTAACTAACAAAGGTGAACCAATTTGTAACTTTTCTGAACCACCTGGTAAACAACCGTTTGAACAAATTTTATTCGGTGCAAGGGATGCGAGTAGATTTTCTACTTTAGTGGACGGAAAGGTTATTGTTAGTATTCCAAGTGCACTTCATTCAAATAAACCACCTTTGCAGGAGGTTTTGTATAAATATCTTCCAAAAAATTCTAAGTGTTTAGAAATTTTTGCTAGATATTTACTTCCAAATACAACTAGTTATGGATTAGAAGCAATAAAATTCCAACATATTTCGTTATACAAGGAAAAATCTTTATAAAAACGGCTGTATTATAAATTATCTTGTTTTATTTTTGTATGTTACATAAAAATATAGGAATATTGTTGATTAATAAATACAAATTAATTTAATGCCCGTTGTTTATTTGGATATCTTTTGTTCTGTAACCTTGTGGATTCATTTTTTGCCATCTCCAAAAATCAGCGCCTAAAATCCAACAAGAAATATATTAAATACATATAATTATAACAAATAAATATACAGTGAAATTCCCCTTCGCGGACACCCCTCTTGAGCGGACATTCCCTTTGGACGGACAGTTTTTGTGGAACCGTCCGACTCTCATACAATTATTTCGCATTTCTCTTAAGCGGAGACCCCTTTTGAACGGACACTGGTGGGTCCCGTTGATGTTCGCCCAAGAAAGATTTCACTGTACTTCGCATTTCTCTTAACCACTTCAATACGGACGTCGACTATAGTCGACGGAAACAGATGACCCCACACAGCCGAGCGTCGACTATATTCGACGGCTGAGTCAGCGTACGGACGATGAAAGCCGGTTGTTGGCGACGTTTCGCGGCCAATAGGGGCCGTACCGAAGTGGTTAAGCGGACACCCCTCTTGAACGGACAATTTAGTGGGTCCCGTTGGTGTCCGCCCAAGAGAGATTTCACTGTATTAACAAACAACAATACTCGACAGATTAACAGGCTTATTTTGCAATTGTTGTTATTTAACTAGATTGTACGGCCAACGATTCTAATCGTTGAAATTTCATTTTTTCTCGTCGTTTTTGAATAAACGACTTTTGTAAAAACCGTATATTGTAAGTCAGTCGTTCGAAATTTTAGCGCTAAGGACACAAGTTAATGTGTTTCATATAGGATAATAATATAAAATGTCACATTGCATCTTATGTTGATTTTTTTGAACTAATAACATAATCTCAAAGTGATAACTCCAGTGGAGTCATCAGACCCCTGGCTCGCAGAAGAATTTTGTGTGCTTTTTGTGTTAATTTTTAAAGTATTTGAAAATAAGTTAGAATTTTGTGAGTATTTATTAACCACGATACAGGAAAGTAAATAATGAAGCCGAAGAGAAAAGAACACAGATTGTGAGAGGGAATCCTTGACAAATTTCGAAACCAAAAAAGATAACAGTAGAGAAAAATAATAAAAATTCTTCAAAGAAGAAGAGAATAAGAAGTCACAAGAACCCAAGAATTCTATCTAGTCTGCAGAAATGCTGTACCTAGAGTGTGATATGAACTGAGTGTTCGCACTCCAAAACCCAACCGGAAAAATAACATAACATGACCTCAGAGTAGGGTGACCAGACATACGGAATTTTGCTGTATTGTACAGCAATATGATACGCAATACAGCATATGCGCGTGTACAGCAAACGTATCATAACCCTAAATGGAGCTGCACCATGAAGAGAAAGAAGAAAAAGTAAGCCGCCTCTCCGTAACATTGGCGAGTACTTTTTCATCTTTCTCTTCATGATGCAGCTCCATTTCAGGTTATAGTCCAACATTCGCAATTTACTACTGAATTTGTGACTCTTTGCAATGAGTAGCGTAGTGACAGTGACATTCATGTTATAGATTTTTCTGTTATGGACAGGAAGAACAGACATTTATAAGTAAAGCATTTCTTTATAACAAATTTAACTTGAGCAAAATATCATGTGTCATATTTTTGAAAAGGAAATTTTAAACTCTCATCGAATATGTAAAAATGTATAGGGTGTTCCATTTGAAGAAATCATCTTTATGTCCATAACTATTTAATTATTCCTTACAGAGAATCACTAGCTATACTAGCCTACACCATTAACTTTTTAATAATGCATCAAGCCTTTTTAAAAATGCCCTTTTTCGAAGAACAATTCCCGAAATACAGGCTATTTCTGGAATTGTAAGAGATATCATTATGTGATTTTGACCATTCAATTTCTTATAAAAATCGAGCATCAACCACCGATATCAATTTTCCTCTGTCTGTTTTAGAAACAAGAGTATCCCTTTAAAGGTGTCTAATTTGGACTATCCTGTACATGCGTTTAATGTCTCCAGCATTGATAGTTGAGAAATCTGGTCTCCCTACCTCGAGGGAAACGCGTTGCTGCTTTTGACAAGCTTTGACTTATTAGTTATTATAATTTCTTATGATGTAGTTGGAAATTTTATACTGTTTTTCAAAAAATGATTGTAATGTTATATCACTCATATTTTTTCATGAATTTGCTTTCAAAAAATTAAGAGGATGAGCAACAGTTGTCTATTTCTGGTGATTTTTTATAATTCTCAAGTATAAAAATATCACGTTGTAAGAAAAAATCGTCCACCAAATTCATTAGTAATCTACAGTTTTCGGAAAAAATTGGCTAGCGATTGAAATGGTTTCAATGGGTTACTGACATCTTTTAATGTTAGCATATCAAGGTTTGAAAGGCAGGAACGAAAAAAAAGTGGCGTTTTTTAGGAGATAAAGCCAAGAAATAATCGCAGATATTTTGAAGACAAATATGTATAAAATGCAACATGCGTAATTTTTATCCACCGTTTACAACTTATTTTAAAATTCAATTTTGTTATTCTAACGACATAAATTACTGTTAGGAAGATGTTCATCAAACGATCAAACCTAACTTGAAAGTAGTTCACTATGATGTCGTTAGAAATTACAAAATACAAATTGTCGTTTATGAACGATTCATAACGACGTCGTTAAAAGTTATAAAATAAGCCTGTATCAGGGCCGGATCCAATAAGTGCGGGGCCCGATTAACCGATTTGCATCATAAGCGCATATATGCGCGCATTTTGCCTGGCCACTATCACCAAAGCGCGCATATATGCGCTCATCGCATATAAAATTGCATATAAAAAGAATGTTCGGTGATAAGGGCAAATTTTTCATTTTTCTGTGTGATGCAAATGGGTTAAATTAGGTTCGTGGGGCCTCACAAAGTTCAAATAAAAATTTTGTTTTTGCTGTTTACATATCAAAAGAATATAATAATATACTTTAAACATTTACTTGCAACACAATCTTTCTAAAAGAAAAAGGTTACGATACACAAATTCACGTTTTTTTGTATTAAAAAATGTTAAATGTTAACTTAATCGAGCTTTATCAAACCGAACCCCCTACATATTCACTTTTATAACATGTAAATTTTTAAATGTATACATTTCAAAACGCGGAGCCCTTTCAAGCGCGGTGCTCGATTTGGCGCAATCGCCTCATATCCGGCTCTGACTTGTACAGCACGTAACTCATAAAACATTGAAATTATGTATTTTTAACGACAGTTCTGATTATTTTGCCGTTCTATTGAATTTTTTGTTTCTCCTGTGTTGTAAAATTTCTATTTTTTAAAACTTTGTGCGTTAGTTAGCCAACCTGAGAATATACAGATCTCAAAAGCCGAAATCGATATTTGTACAACACAATTTTGGGTATTTATCATCGTTTTTATAGGGAGTTATCATCAGTTAAGAGAATTGTATAACATTTAATTACATTTTGTAGAATCAGGTCCCAGATGTACGATTAAAAATTTCGTCCTCGCGGACTAGATAGTAGCATTACATTATAGCTTTAATAATTAGGGTGAATTTAGGACGTCAAACTAATGGTGGGTTTAGGGTGTCAAACTTAAAGGCTCTAATCGTAACCGTAGCAGTAACTCTGGTATTTAAAAAAAGTTCAACTATTTTGTTTCAATAGGAGCGTTTAGGTAACGGCTAGGAATTACGGCAAATTTGATAATTATTACAGCTAAGGTTAGGCCGGAGACACACACAACGGTTTTTCGTCGTACGGCAAAATGCCGTCCGATATTTTGCCGGACGGCGAAAAACGAGCTTGCTTTCACACACAACGTTTTATTGCCGTTGGTTGAGTTCAGTACAATATTTGACATTACTTACTTGACGTTAGTTACGTCTTACTAGACAGTGTATTCCAATGACAAGACAATTTCTAGACAATTCCAAACGGCAAAAATCCGTTACGTGTGAAAGCTTGTATTTAAACACGTAGGCCTCTATCTACTATCTACGGCACGGCTGCCGTCCCTTGCAGTGACAATGGACGGCTGCTAAACGGCACGATTTTTTGCCGTGACGTTTTTTTGCCGGTGCCGTCTAGTGTGAAAGGTCTCAATCATTTATTCGCTCCACTGTCGGAACGTACGGCACGGCATTTTGCCGTACGGCGAAAAACCGTTGTGTGTGTCCCCGGCCTTACGGTTAAGTTTGACATCCTAAACCCACCATAAAAGGCTGTAATCGTAACCATAGCAGTAGCTGTAGTATTAAAAAAAATTCAACTATTTTGTTTAAATAGTAGCGTTTGGGCAACAGGTAGAAGTTACGGCAAGTTTATTCGTTATTACAGCTAAGGTTACAGTAAAGTTTAACGTCCTAAACTCACCCTTACAAAAGCTTTGTTCGTTGGGGCTGCACTGCTTGCACTTAGCAGTTCAGTGCATTATTAAATTTTGGTTACATAACTGTGTTCGTTGGATCACAATTCATACCTGAACTAAAGAGCACCAAATTACACTGAATTGCAGTTATTCACCTTTAAATGCTGCACGAATTTGCAGCTTTGCACCATAGTGTAAGTTAGTGTAGTGCAAGTTTTAACCCAACGAACAAAGCTAAAGTGTCTGTCTAATTTTTGCTATGACATTTAGCCGCAAAACATTTCATATACTTACACATATCTTCTAAAGTATGAACAGCCGTCCATCCTAATTCTTTTTCCGCTAATTCCGCATTTGCATACATCACCGAAATATCACCCTCACGTCTTTCAGCAATTCTGTAGGGAACCGTCATGTTTGTAACTTTTTCGAATGCTTTGACGAGCTGCAATACACTAACGCCTTTACCTGTACCTAAATTGTATACCTAAAAGAAGAAATTTAATGTGTCATATTTGGGGTACAAAGCACCAAGTTAAATTTTATTATTTTATATTAACCCTCTGACCGGACATTCCGCGATTTTCACGTGAGATATTTACTAGTTTAATTTTACGCATCCCGTGATTTCGACGTGCTCGTATTTTTTATGTTATGATAATTGGTACACATCTCCTGAGCTTGCGGATATTCTAATAAAGAAATAAGCAGATATTTATGGGACTGTAAATAGTAAGAAAGGACTTACCCCAAGGGTTCTCAAAAGGAAAACTACAAAAGAGGGAAATTCAGGCATTTCAGCGGGGTATGGTGATGGCTCTAATGTAGCAATATAAGAAACCAGTTTGCTTTCTAAGCACAATACATGATGCAATAACAAAAATGGTGAATCAGAAATGTGGAGAAGTTATAAAACCCAAAGTTGTTTGTTTTCACAATGGTACTATGGTGTGAGTTGATCGTTCTGATCAAGAAATATCATACTACCTTTCACTAAAAAGTAACAACTACTATAAGAAAATTTTTTGACGTTTTATTAATGAAGCTGTTTGGAACTTCTACATTATATACTCCAAAGTTTCGCAAAAAAAATAGTTTCATACAATACCGTATGCAGTTGGTGAAAAATCATATTGAAATTTAGTGTGCAGCCGACAGTTTAACGTCACTTGTTATTTCAGTAAAGTGTAAGACAGAGATGTTAAGCTTGGCAGTGACGTTAAAGGGTGGCGGGCGATTATCGCAGATTGAGCCATTCTGTTAGTCCAGTGTCCTTGGTCCTAATCCACTCAGGCTTACAGCTCGCCATTTTGCTAGCCACATTTCACCAAATAATGTAAAAAAAGATGACAATGTGCTACTTGCTGCTCAAAGAGGAATGAAAATGGTAAAAGAGTGAGAGAAGAAACCAGAATTTGGTGCAAGGATTTATCATACCAAGAAAAACTTTTGAATAGAATTATATGTTAATGTAATGTTTATTATGTGTTATTATATGTTAAATTTCTATTAAATAGTATTTATTTGTATTTACAAACAAAAAAAAAATACATTTTTTAAACCAATTTCAAAAAGAAAATAGGCGGTCAGAGGGTTAAGGAATTTTTTTTTAAATCTTGCATTAGTCATGTTTACGACAACTATAACTCCGATCAAATTCCATTTTTAAAAATTAAAAAAAAATCTTACTAATAAAATTAATCTATCACTTAAGTACTGATAAAATAAGAATGCATATTATAAGCTAGGGAGATTATCTCAATTTATCCGTAATATTGATTGTTTAATTTTTATAAAAATAACGATATAGTAATAAATTAATTTATTAATTCCCTATAAATCTAACAATAAGCGGAATTTATTGATGTCTCTATGTTTATTTTTTGTGTTTTAATATCTAATCTCAAGATTTCCTGCTAGTTTTTTTTTATTATTTAAAGTTGTAATTATACAAAACGGTTTTTCTTTTATAAGTAAAATCATGTTTTAACCGTTAATAACAGGAAGGCAACTTGTCCCCATTTTCTAATTTTACTGGAGAGTGAAAAAGTGAATTGAATCACTTAGATGCCTTGCTGCAGTTGTCGGTTCATTTAGATTTCGTTGAAATTTCACAAATTAGAATAGCTTAATTCATTATATTTAACATTTAATCTTAATGTTTTATAATTTAGTAGAAATTAGGTGGAAGACTATTCTAATCTTGAAGAAATTAATTTTAATAAAGCGTAGTGTTAAACAGAAGATTTATCAAAAATCTTATATTTTAAATTTATTCAATCCTGGATCGGATCTTCATCCAAGATTAGCACAGGCAGATTATTTTTTGTTTATTTATTATAACCTAAGTAGATACCTTTATCAGTCATATTTATTTAAGTTTGGCCAAAATCAATAAATCAATATTTGCATTTAGATATCACATAAAACCAAAAATTTTGAGTTTTGATCAAACCCAACCTTAAACCTTAAAAGCTTTTGTTGATTATTTATTTTTAAACGATTGTTCATTCTTGAAATTCATTCAAAACGAAACGACTTTTACATTATACAATTTAATGACGTGTCTATGTGAATTAATAAAACCAGATAAAAAGATACGTATTCGTTTAATGTGAGTGTAAGATTTTTATCAACTAAGTTACATATTTCAAAAAAGGAAATCCTGTCGATTGTTTAAAGATTATAATTTAATGAGATTTATAGATATGTTCAACTTTGATCTTTGTTCTTTATGAAATCTCTTTTTAAATTAATAAAATTTTACATTTTTTATCGTAATAATTAAAATAAAAGATTAATTTTGATTGAAATTTGATTGAAATGAAATAAATCCCCTATTTATCAAATTTTTAATCTTTTAAGGGGGAACAACAGGGTAAATTTTTTGAAAAATCGTTTTTTTTATGCAATTCGAAAGTATGTACCTTTTAGAATATTTTCCTACAATATTGTAACAAAATTTGTACAAATAATGGAATTATAGCTCTTTTCTGCTCGCGCGCACGAAGCCATTACTTGAATATGAACATAAACAACCATTGTCACAAAATGTTATCGATGCTATTACTCCTATTTATATGGATTTGTTAAAGACGCTGTTGCTTGAGCGCTGTATAGGCGAATTTACGCAAAATTCGAATGAGAGCTTTAATGCCCTCATTTGGAAGTTCGCTCCGAAAATTTTATTAAATCGGGCAGTTATTGTGCAAATTGCTATTTATTTGACGGTTTCCATTTTTAATAATGGAATGGCATCTTTATTAAAGGTGGCAAATGAAATACAAATCCAAATTAGTCCCCAAATGTACGCACTTTGTACAGCTAAAGAGCAACACCATATAAGTCGAGCTCAAGTGCGTTAAATTTCAAGTGTTTTAGACAATTCAGACAACAAGAAGAAAGTCGAATTATGTTCTAGAAATTCTAAAGACCTTTATTATGGAGCAGGAATCGATGAATTGTGGTAACTCTTAAAATTTCCTCCATTATATCATCTAGAACTAAACTTAACTTTCTAAATGCGTTTTTCTCACAGTAAACTTTTTTAACCTGTTGTTACAATTTCTTCACCAACGAAAATCGAATTCAAATTTTATTGAGACGTCCTCAATCTATATAAAATTCTCTTCAGTTAAGCGTGCGGATTTTTATTTGTATTAATATTTGCTGCCACTTTACCCCCTGGAAAGATTAATTATTTTATCGATTTTCTTAACTCTTTTTTTGCAGGGATGCCATTTTAACAGCAATTATTTGTTTTTAAATCGGGTACGCTTAACTGAAGCTACACTAATATAGATTAAAATGACGTTTCCATTTTTATTTTCAGATTATTTTTACACGTTTTATAGTGACAACCAACAAGATGCTTTTTTTTGTTAGTGCATTTGGACAACCTCCATACATGTATTCTAAGACAGATTTTTTTTTCTCTATACTTCCTAAAATAAGTTTAAACTGCGTAGTTACAAATATCAAATTCCGATTTTTCTAAAACATATGAGTGAACCAAAATAAAATCTTAATTATCGCCTTTTTTCGCGGTCACCACCCTGTTGTTCCCCCTTAACTTTAAATACGAAAAATTAAATTAATAATAATTACCTTTATGTGTAAGTGTTGTCTAAATAGAAGACTCAAAGCTGCAACATGTCCTCTTGCTAAATCCATAACGTGGATATAATCTCTAACACCTATAAAATCAAATGTAATTTTATTATTTACCAAAATTTTTGAATTTTTATATAACACAAACCTGTTCCATCAACTGTATCATAATCACCTCCAAATATAGTTAAAACTGGTTTATTTCCTATAGCAACCTGAGCTATAAATGGCATAATGTTGCTAAAAGGTTTTGTGGGATCTTCGCCAATTAATCCTGATGGATGTGCACCAACTGGATTAAAATATCTCAAAGCAATAATATTCCATTTCTAAATAATTAAAATTATATTTTTTTTAATAAAAAATTAAATTGTGATTATACTTTATTTGAATAGCTGATATCTTGAAGCATTTCTTCAACAAAATATTTAGTTTTTCCATAAACATTAGTTATATTTTTTCCTGTACCATGAGTTTCTGTTACGGGACATTCTTCAGGTTCGCCATAAACAGTACAAGAACTTGAAAAAACCAATTGATAACATTTATGATCTTCCATTACTTCTAAAAGGTTTAACATTCCTACTAAATTGTTTTTATAGTATAATAAAGGGTATTCTATGGATTCATCTACAGCTTTCATTGCTGCAAAGTGAATCACACAATCTATTTGGTGCTAAAATAAAAAATTATTATTATTTCAAAATTAATATTAATTGTGATTAAATTACTTTTTGAAATACTTCATACAAAGCATCTTTATCTAATAAATCAACTTTGTAAAAATGAATTTTCTTCCCGGTTATTTCTTCAACCCTTTTTAAAGCTGCAGATTCGCCATCAGAAACACCAACACTATTAGCAAAATTATCTATAGCAACAACATCATAATCGGCTTTTAAAAGTTCAACAATACAATGACTACCAATATATCCAGCACCACCAGTTACAAAAACAGTCCTAGTCATCCTTAAAAATAAATATTTTTAGTTAAAGGAAAACGTGAATCATTGAATGAAAAAACTTACTTCATTTTGAAAGTGTTTTGGGTTCTTCTTTAAAGATACCTTCTATTCATGAATCACTAAATGATAGGTTTAACAGTTAAGCTAGAGGCCAATATGAGTTGAGGATGTGTCAGTGACCTTAAAAGCTCAAATTAAAACGGCGGCGGCGGTCGCGGCCTTCAACAGGTTGTCGGTTGGTGTTGCGGTTTGCGACTCAAACGTTCTCAAACTGAGCAACGCGGCGTACACACTCGAGAATTATAACGTAAACTTCTCAATAACCGGTTTATCTAATCGAACGTGACAGGATTATGTCCGAATTTCGAACGTTGTTTGGAAAATGGAACCGCATCCACCTTTTATCGCGACGTTTTATCGGTTAATTGCGTTTTCCGTAATCAAAAAAATGTCGAGATTCGTTAAGCCGAAGGTTAATCTTTGTATTAATTTTTTATTTCAATTGTAAATGCACGAAGACGTGTGATTCATGAATGCGACTGATGTAAGTTGTATTCAAATTTAAATTCGTGGAAGTATGCCAAAGACGTATATAGTGGTAATAAAAAGTTTTTATACACAAATGGCAATTTAATTTTATTTACTTTTATTTATGGAAGTACATATGTTATTTCTTAAAATATTTTTAATTACATGATGGTAAAACATATGATTTAAAACATTTCGTAGAATTTTAGACGTTTACAAGACTTTCTTTTTAACCAGAGATAATTATGAGTAGATTTTCATGTTATTGTACTAATAAGTTGGGAATTTGCCATTGCGATCTTCAATAAAGCCGATGATGTAAGATACTAATTTAAAGTAAAACTTTTTACTTGTATTTTTAAGATGAATTTCGTGTTAATAAAATAATAAAACAATCATATTGATAAAAAAAAATATTGATAATATAGACTACTAAAGTTATGATATACATATTTGTAAATTTTAAATAATATCGTATTTAGATTCTAATAGTGCTAGTTTGTTTTATTCTAATAAATATTGAAGTCCTTTACAAGTTGTTTCATTTTGTTTTTTATCAATGAGAATGAAACGAATTAAAATTTAAGGAATAAAAAAAAAGGATTTCACAGACTGTTGAAAGATTTTAAACTAACATATTAAGGTATACTTGAATGATTTTGAGATTTAATTTCGAAATGAGATGAGGATTTCAAAACTAGTTTAATAGAATTCCTGACGATTCAAGATGATGTATAAATTTTAAAGATGTTTACTGTTTTACAGATGATTTAGAAAAAAAAACACATTTAAGATTTTTAATAGCTTTGAAAGATTTCTTAAGTAAACGAATAAAAATTCGTCGTTATTAAAGGAAAAGTCATTAACACGTTGGGCCCGGCAGAAAACTTTCCGTGTGGCCGGCGCCGGTCCCTAGGGACCGGCGATAGCATAGAACATTGTATCTCTCGCCGGCTGCCGTCTGAACGGAAAGGACAGCAAATTCGGCGCCGGGCTCAACGTGTTAATTGTAAGACTAAAAATGCAAAATTTTAAGAAAACCATATTTGCAGTACTTATACGAGATCTTCTTTTTCTTAAAATAAAAGTAAGGTAATGAGATTTGAAAACTAGCTCTTACAACTCCCAATCACTGATTGTGCATGCATATGTTAGGCGCAAAGAACGAAAACCCTCAATGTGCGAAAAATCATCCACAACGCGTTATGGTCTCTCTAAACCGTCCATAACGCGATATTCCTGTTGTGGCAGAAGTAAAAATAGCCACAACGTGTTGTGATTTACCAAAAAAAAAAACCACGAAGCAAAATTCGTGTCGTGGCTTCAATAATGTTTGACCACTACGCGTTGTGACAATTAATAAAATCCATAATGCGTTGTGAAGGTTAGAAAGTGTCCAAATTGTTATTGGATTAGTATCCGATTGTATTAATAAGAAAATAAAACTTTTTCTTCGATATGATTTAGTTATCTTTAGTCATGCTATAATCTTAAGTAGGAAATAAAATTATTAGACATGTACAAAAAATGCAGTTTGGTTGTTTTTATTAATAATATTTAACATTCACGAATACCTGGACCTTTTCTAAACTTTAGAACACGTTATGGGTTTTAGTATTCGCCACAGTAATCAAAAATCGTCGGAGCCACGACGCGAATTTTGCTTTGTGACCTTTTTAAATAACTCACAACATGAACATTGTGTTATAGACAAGTTAAAAAGACCATAACACGTTGTGGATGGTTTCTTTGCTCATTGAGGGTTTTCGTTCTTTGCGTCTAACATATATAAAACACCTATAAGAACAATAATCTTCAATAAAACATTGAAAATACAGTCATCACTAGTTTCACAAGAAATTTAATAGACAAAATAACTATAAATAGTCCGCTGGCGAATTATAATAAATTTGATTTATAAAGATATTTTTCTGGTATTGGGACAGACACAAACACTTCGTCCTTTCCCAACCAATGCCGGAAACGGAATCATTATAACAGGTCAAAGTGTATTATGTCCAAATGTTCCACGACAAACTGCGTCGACCTATATTGAGAAAATTGGAAGTGGCATCTTTCTGAAATTGGGATGTAGATTAACGAGTATAAAATATTTTCAAAATATTGACATTTCTGTTTATACAGAAAATAGACACCAACTTCGTTTAGCTTAGGTACACTACTTCTTCATCGTGGAATTGAATGAAGAAATAAAATAAAACTCAAAAGTGTTATACAAGCCAACGATGATAAATATTTATTATAAATGGTTTAAGTGCTACATTAATAGCTTTGCTCGTCGGGTTAAAACTTGCACTGCTCTAAGTTACACTATGGTGCAAAGGCGTAGTTTCGTACAGTATTTAAAGACTTGATTTAAAGCAAAATTTAATAATGCACTGATCTGCTAAGTGCAAGCAGTGCAGCCCTAATGAACAAAGATGCTGATAAGCGTCTTCAGGCACATCTAAGAAGTTTACAAGGATTGAGAGAATAAGTGTAATAGAAAATTAAGACTAAATAGGAGTAATTATCGTTAATAACTTAAGTGTACGAAGATTAAACATCGATAGGCGCACGAATAAAAACGTTAAAGTCAAACCAAAAATATTAGCTGAAGGCGTGGAAATGGAATTAAATTTTAATTCCGTCTTCTTTTAAATTAATGAATTTAATATAATGATACACCCTTCATCTTTAATATAATTTGTTTTACACGTCTTCAGCTATCACTTTTGATCAACACGCCTTCAGCTATTACTTATGGTTTCACTTTAAGGTTTTTATTTCTGCGCCTATCGCAGTATATTTGCATATTTCTGCATATTCAGTTCTACACATAATTTTAATTAGTTTGTAACCTTCATACAAACATCTCATATACTTCCGGTATAACCGGATAGAAACTTCCGGTATAGAAGCATTATAATCTTGAAAATATTTTACGTCAGTTGGTTACTTTGTCTTTAGTTTACTTATAAAATTTCAGAAAGATGCCACTTATATGTACTATAACCTGAAATGAAGCTGCATCATGAAAAGAAAGATGAGAAAGTAAGCCCCCTTTCCGTAACATACCCGAATACTCCTTCATCTTTCTCTTCATGGTGCAGCTCCATTTCGGGTTATTGTACGTGCAGTATATTTCTCTATTCTTCAGTTGGTAATTTAAGGAAACAACTAAATGTACTGAAGATTTTAATTATTATGCTGGTAACTTCCTAGGTTTCGGCGTTGCTGCCGTTTTCAGGTCAATTGCGTCACAATCCTTAATGAAAACATGGATTAACCTTGTTTTGACAAACTAAAAGTTTTTTTTATAATATGAATCGAAAGACATCAAAAATTATAAAAATCAACGAATCCCGAAATATCCCAAGTTAATTGTAAGATTCTAAGAATTTTAAGTTAGCGTTCGATCGTTAAACATTGTTAAACCCTTAGCTGTAAAACCGGAGCGTGGAATATTTGAGGATTTGTTTATTTTTATAATTTTTGGTCTTTCGATCCATATTGTAAAAAAACTTTTAACTAGCCAACACGAGGTTAAACAATATTTTCATTAAGGCCTTTCACGCGATTGACTTGAAGATTCGGCGACGCCGAAACCTAGGTAGTTAAGAACATAATAATAAAAAAGTTCCAGCACATTTTGTTGTTTCCTTAAACTACGCCACTTATACTTTTTCCAACATTCATATTTTGAAAACTACAGTTATCTGAATCTATTAAATTTCTATATAAAATTGTTAGCAGTTTTCGAGACATTTCAATTTATATCTTAACCCTTTTCATGAGACACCGGTACATTTTGTTTTATTTTTTCTCTTTGGTTTTTAATTACAAGGGTTTATTATTATCGATTTTATAAAATTATTGGATTAAATTTTATTATAAAAGTAACTAATTTTTCTAATCTTTCACAACTTTTCTGTAAAATGGATTTGAAAACAATAAAGTTTTTACATTAATAAAAAATGTTATACATAATCGATAAAGTAATGTCTATAACATGTAGCAATTTAATCATCCAAATGTAATTTAAGTCGTGAATCAACGTCAAATATTTTGCATGATTTCACCTTTAAATTAAATTTAGACTTATGACTATACTTGATATTGATAATATTTTAACATAGTTTAAATGAATATCATAGTTTTACTACTTTAAATTGGGCTGGTGCAATAGTCCAGTTCCGAGTAGCCTTCTTACATTCAAATCGAATTGACGCTGTTAATTGTTAATAAACTAATTGTAAGTGAAATGTCAAAATTAATTCTAATATTTGTGATCCAACTTTTAGTGTTTTGTGTTTTACAATGTATAAGTATGAAAAATAATAATGAAGAAAATGGTAAATATCTAATTCTTTATTCAATAGCTTATTAAACTTTTTTGTTGAATTTTTTACTAACAAGGAGAGTGCAAGGTCTTGGGGTCGTGAATTTAGTTCAAATTTCGTAGAATGGTAGATTTAATTTCCCTTTTGATGAAAATATATGGTTATGGGGGCCACTATTCAATAATTTTTAAAATATTTGCAATTAAAGATGCAATTAATTCGTTAGGACAAGTCCGGATAATGTCAAAATCAACCAAATTTATACCGATTAAGTCAGACTTTTTGAAGAAAGGTTATAATGCTAAGTCATATTCCTGTATTAATTTTGAAATCTTGACAGATCAAATGACAATTAACTGACAAATCCAAAGTGCGGTGCACACTCAAAAAATGCTTCGATGTCGCAAAACTTTATATCCACCCATGGTATCTTTATATGTAAAAATGTATACTCTCAGAACTCGAACCCGGCGCCTAATGACGAGAAACACAGATCTACTGCTGCTACGCTACACGCATTATGTTTAATCGTTTGCTACATACCTGAATTTAACTAGTGAATTGCATCTTCATTTGCAAATATCTAAAGAGCTATTGAGTAGTGGCCTCTACAACCATATATTTTCTACAACAGGGAAATTAAATCTACCATCTTACAAAATTTGAACTAAATCTTTGACCCCAAGACTTTGCACTCTCCTTGTAAAAAAAAAAATTTTTTTTTTAGGAATGATGGTAAAATTGATACGTGTAAAAAGAGACGATAATAATGAAGAAACTGAAGATGGTGTTTGGGTAACTGGTGATTTAACATACGAACCAATAACTTATTGCGATCCCATTCACTTACTTTTCGCGGGATTTCTCGTTAATCATTTGGTTTGCGATCATTATTGCGGAACTAAGAGAAAATACGGAAAAGGAAGCTGCCAATTAGGAAAATGCGTTTGTTATTAATTTGTTCGAAGACTTTATTGAGTATAATATTCAATTAAAATAATAAAAATATAGACTATTCAAATTGATAAGAGTATATAAACATCATCATTACATATAACATTTACAACAAAACTTTATTACCTTATAAAACAAATTGAACAATCACCATTACAACTTTTATTTCCTTTTTTTTTTATTTTTTTTTAAATGTTTTTTATCGCTTTAATAATTTATCTTTTAAGTTAATTATACTAAAATAGTTTTCTAATTTCCTAATCATCATCGTCATCGTTATCATTTGATGACTTTGAAAGAGCGTATACTATACCTCCAATTGCTCCAATTACGCCTACAGCAGCTGCCCCTGCTCCTAAGATAGTTCCCCAGGAGGAAGACGGTTCTTGTTGCATTTGTTGAGTACTTCTGGTTGGAGTTGATGGTTTTTTGCATTTTGTACATTTGCAATTTTCACAATGGCATGAAATACCACACCTTTCTTTACATTTTGAACGCTAACAAGAAAAAAAATATATTTATTAACTTAATGTAATTATAATTACTTCTTACAAGGAGACATCACAACTTGCCTGACAGTAATTTTAAAGAAATTGGCACCAATCAATAGGTTTGTACATAAATATGTAAAATATTAGGGTGTACTATTCAACAGTTTACAAGAAAATCATAGTTAAAGTTCACGAGCGGCTTATTTATCAGTGATTAGCTTCTCGCCTTAAAGACACCCATAGCTGAAGTGAAAATAAATAAATTTAAACTAACAATAAGACTAGAACCAACATTAGCGCTAACTTTAGAACTAGAACTAGGAGCTTTCGGATTTAGCCATGTGTCTTTTGAAAAAGCGTTTGTCGTATCGTAAACGGTGTCATATGGAGACATGGAGAAAATTTTAAACGGATTTTGTCGTGTCGTGCTGCGTCGGGAATCGGCCTTAATGCAGTGCGATGCGGCACGATTTGTATTAATATAATAAATTTTGTAAATGATAGTTTTAAAATATCACTTTTAACGTTTAAATATCTAAATCCATTTCTAAAATGCCACTTTTGACGTTTGAAGATAAAAATTCTCTTGCAAACTGTCAATCTTGACGTTTAAACGTCACTTTTCATCTTTAATGCGTCATTTTCGACATTTACAAATCAAAATTCTCTTTCAAAATGCCAAATTTGACGTTTAAATATCTAAATCCATTTTAAAAATCTTAATTTTGACATTTAAACCTCACTTTTCATATTTAATGTGTCATTTTTGACATTTACAAATCAAAATTCTCTTTCAAAATGTCAAATTTGACGTTTAAATATCTAAATCCATTTTAAAAATCTCAATTTTGACATTTAAACGTCACTTTTCATATTTAATGAGTCATTCTTGACATTTACAAATCAAAATTCTGTTTCAAAATGTCAAATTTGACGTTTAAATATCTCTTCTTCTTCTTTGGCCCCTCGGGTAAGGGAAAGGTTATGGGATTTGAGCGTTAAGCTCTTCTGACTCCCAGACACTTGAGTAAAAGAATATACAGGGTGGTCCGTAACTAATGGGACACAGAGTAACAGTGAATTCCTTACGTCAAAACATTAGTATTAGAAAAATGTATCTTAGTTGAATTGTTAACAATAACAAAGATAGAGACTGTTAAAGTTAACATTCTATTTTCGTTTTTCTTCAATAATTTCCCTTACATTTAAAATATCTTTATGAAAATTGGTAGAACGCCGAACTTAAAGACGGGAAATACTAATTTGATACGAATTTTTTTCAAGATTGCAGAGGGCGCTTTCTACACCAAACAATACTTTTAAAACTCTCTTAATTTTTTTATTATTTAGATTTTTATAAATTTTAAAGTTAAGAACGATTCATTGATCATTTTTACGCAAATTTGGTATACTTATGAAATCTCGCTAAAGTTGACCATTTCTGAAATAATCGGTGTTAATGTACAACCTGCAAAATTTTAATTAATTTAGTCAAGTAGGTACGCAACTCATTGTTGGCTGAATAAAGGAAAAATTAACTTCTTTGCTGATTATGGTGCGTTTAATTTTAGGAATTATCATTCATGGAAGCTTGAAAATTATCATTTAACAAAACTCGTTTTAAAAACAACTAAAATTACTGCAAAAAAAACGAAAGTAGGATGTTAACTCGAAATACAGAACATTAGAGCTTGCAGTACAGTTTTTAATAAATAGGCTTTGAGCAAAATTCTAAACCGAGGATATACAGGGTGTCGCAGCGAAGTGGACTAGCTGAAATATCTCGGAAATTACAAGTCAAATAACATTGAAATTTTGTACGGATATTTAATACATTGTAAACTACATTTGGAAAATATTTTTAGTCATCCATGACTTCCGGTTATACCGCAAGGGGTTAAGGAATTATATTTTCGAACGCAATATTTATTTTTCGGTAGGTTGGTTAATTTGAAGATAATTTTGTTTGAAAAATTTTTTTCTATCATTTGTAATTTTAGAGAAACAAATTACTATTCGTCATTATTTACGTTTCATTGGGGTAAAAAATAGGTTAGCCATGAAGAAATAGCATCAATTTATGGGCGTTGCTATCTTTACTACATTAATTAAAATTTTGCAGGTTGTACATTAACACCGATTATTTCAGAAATGGTTAACTTTAGCGAGATTTCATAAGTATACCAAATTTGAGTAAAAATGATCAATGAATCGATCTTAGCTCTAAAATTGATAAAAATCTAAATAATAAAAGAATTAAGAGAGTTTTAAAAGTATTATTTGGTGTAGAAAGCGCCCTCTGCAATCTTTACAAAAATTGGTATCAAATTAGTATTTCCCGTCTTTAAATTCGGCGTTCTACCAATTTTTATAGAGATATTTCAAATGTAAGAGAAATTATTGAAGAAAAACGAAAATAGAATGTTAACTTTAACGGCCTCTATCTCTGTTATTATTAACAATTCAACTAACAAGGAGAGTGCAAGGTCTTGGGGTCGTGGATTTAGTTCAAATTTCGTAGAATGATAGATTTAGTTTCCCTGTTGATGAAAATATATGGTTATAGGGGCCACTATTCAATAATTTTTAAAATATTTGCAATTAAAGATGCAATTAATTCGTTAGGACAAGTCCAGATAATGTCAAAATTAACCGAATTTATACCGATTAAGTCAGGCTTTTTGAAGAAAGGTTATTATTTATTTATTTATCTTTATTTTACAAGGTATTGGATTTGGAGTTTGAGTGTTTAGCTCTTCTTCTCCAGTCTCAAGGTTTATGCTTCACTTTTTTCCATTAAAATCTGCGATCTGAGTATGATGAGTACATTTTGATTACTTTATCCGTACCATATTTTAATATGCCTAATCATTTATTATTTTTTGATATATTCTTCAAAATTACCAATTTCTTCGCCAAAATAATGAATTTTACATCAAATTTTATAAAATAACTTTCATTTAATTTGAAGGAAGGTTATAATGTGAAGAAAGGTTATAATGTCAAGTCATATTCCTGTATTAATTTTGAAGTCTTGACAGATCAAATGACGAAGAAAGGTTATAATGCCAAGTCATATTCCTGTATTAATTTTGAAGTCTTGACAGATTAAATGACAATTAACTGACAAATCCAAAGTGCGGTGCACACTCAAAAAATGTTTCGATGTCGCAACATTTTATATCCACCTATGGTATCTTTATATGTAAAAATAGACAGTCCCAGAACTCGAATCCGGCTCCTAATAACTAGAAACACCGATCTATTGCTGCTACGCTAAACCCATTATGTTTAATCGTTTCCTACAGACCTGAATTTAACTAGTGAATTGCATCTTCAATTGCAAATATCTAAAGAGCTGCTGAGTAGTGGCCCCTACAACCATTTATTTTCATTAACAGGGAAACTAAATCTACCATCCTACAAAATTTGAACTAAATCTATGACCCCAAGACCTTGCACTCTCCTTGTAAGATAAATTTTGCTAATACTAATGTTTTGACGTGAGGAATTCACTGTTACTATGTGTCCCATTAGTTACGGACCACCCTGTATAACACGTGTTTTAAAGAAAATCAGAATTATATCACAAAAATACTGTCACACAAATATGCACGATGAAATAGATAAACGAAATAAACTTGAATAAATCACTGATTACATGAATTATAGTAGATAATTAAAGAAATTTCGAAAATTTAAGGACGAACACAAACACTTCATCCGTTCCCGACCAAAGCCGGAAACGGAGTGGTTTAAATATCTAAATCCATTTTAAAAATCTCAATTTTGACATTTAAACGTCACTTTTCATTTTTAAAGTACCACTTTTGATGTTTAAACGCCATTTTTCATGTTTAAAGAGTAACTTCTGACGTTTAAAGATTAAAATTCTCTTTTGAAATGTCAATTTTGAAGTTTAAATGTCTAAATCCATTTTCAAAATCTCAATTTTAACATTTAAACGTCACTTTTCATCTTTAAAGTGTCACTTTTGTCGTTTAAACGCCATTTTTCATGTTTAAAGAGGCACTTTTGACATTTAAAGATCAAAATTCTCTTTTGAAATATCAATTTTGACGTTGAGGGAGGTTTTTAAGGGCAGTGGATGAACACTGACATATAAGCTGAACTCGCAACTATAGAATCGCAGCGAATTTCACGCAAATGTGTAATACATTCATTTTAGCAGACCAGTTTATACAAGCATCAAAGACGCTGCGAGACTTTGTACATTTATACTACGTACCAATATCTATTGATTGGTACCACTTTCATGGTGTTTTATACGACTACCACTTACATTTCCAAGCAAAGATGCTCCCAAAATACCAACTCCAGTGCCAATAGCAAGAGCTGGAAGAGCAGTTTGTAGCATACACTGGTCGTCGTCATTTTTGTTTGCCGGTTTTTGATCAAATTCAGTGTACGGTGGTGGAGGTTCATCATAAAGTGGTACAAAGTTATCAGTAGACATGTTAGTTTCATAAGAAATTGAGTATAATTTAACATCTCCTTGAATAGAAATATGATTCACCCTCGAACCAGGTAATCTGTGTTTGAATTCAAAGGAACTGTCATTGACTTTAATCTAAAATTGTTTAAAATTAATACATTTTTTTTTAATATAAATTTGGATAAACGTACAACATAAATAGGTCTTTGGTTAGTTACTGAAATAACAAATCTTTTTCCTACGACCAACGGGTAATGACCTTGATTTTCTTCTTTACCCCAAACGCTATCAATTACTGAATTCCGTATAATTGTACCTTCAAGTAGCTTCGCCATCAGATTTAAAGCAATGTCATCACGATCAGGTGCGTGTCTCCCAGTTTGGAAACTAATCGTAAACCTATATAAATAAAATATAATTAAATAAATGGGAAATTTTATACGCACAAATATTAATTAAAGGAAATAATTAAGTTAGGGTTCTTACCTCTTTAATGCTTTAAAGGAGAAAAAATGTCTCATTACTGCACTGGGGGATCCGAACCCAGATCTCCTGCTTCCTTGAACATGTATTTGCGACATTTATGTAGCCAGAAATTTTGAGAAATCTTGTTGAGCTGCATAGTTCAATTGGTTAGAACATCTGCCCGTAAAGCAGGCGATCTGGGTTCGGATCCCAGTGCAGTAATGAGACATTTTTTCTCCTTTAACGCATTAAAGAGGTAAGAACCCTTACTTAATTATTTCCTTTAATTAAATAAAATAAATGAGATTATTAACCACTTCGGTACGGCGCCTACCGGTCACGAAATGTTACCCACAGCCAGCATTCATTACCTGTATGCTACCTCCATCATTGACAGAGCTGTGACGAGATAAATTCCTGACTGTCAACTATAGTCAACGCTCGGCTATGTGGGGTCATGTCACGGACGTCGACTATAGTCAACGCTCGGCTGTGTGCAATCATTTGTCGCTGTCGACTATATTCAATGCTCATATCGAAGTGGTTAAAGTTGATAAAAATACCTTTGTGCTGGAGGTAACACAAGACCTTCAATTTGGATGGTTTTTCCTTCCGTAAAATTACCAACAATGTGGTCCAAATATGGAGTGGCCTAAATAATTGAAATAATAAGTTAATTTGTGTATTATATGTGTTATTATTAGAATTTTAAACTTACAGGATTATCTATTCTTTTCATTTTCAAACCTGTTGTTTTTTTTTTTTGGAGATTAAACAGGCGTGATTCGATATGAAATAACTTTCCTTTTTGGTATTTTACCACTGGGTATTATTCTGAAAATCTCATAAAAGTTAGAGAATGAAGTTAATCGATTTTTAAATAAGTTTTAACACATCTTTATGTTTTATCATATTCCGGACAAACAAAAAAAAACGTAATTTATGGATATTTATATATAGTATACATATTATTGAATAAATTTTGATGATTATTAAGATTTAACGTTTGATATTTTAAATCTAATCAAGATCTTACCTTATTTTAAAGTCTATAAGTATGATGATAACGGATGTTATTTTAATGTTTAATGCAGACAATTAATTTGACGGATTTGACGTTTATGTAACCTTACTTTTTTGAGCACGTTCTAAAATTAACAATTGTTAAATCTGATTTATCAGTCTAATTTTAAAAATTATCAAAAATTAATGTTAGATAACTGATTATTTATTAAAATCTCACTTCCTTATTATTTAATAGAAATTATTAAATTGATGCGTATAAAATTCAATTCCTTTGAGTACGTTCTAGAACTAATGGTTGTAAACATGCTCAAAGTATAATTTATCTCGGGGAATCCCTAATTTCTGATTCTTTACGAGATTGCTTTATTTATTTATGTTATGTATTAAGAATTTATTAAAGTTTAATTGAAGCGATGAGCTCAGAAAAATAAATAAGCCATACTTTAGAAAAAACGAGTAATTTAACCTAACCTTTAAAAAAATTGGTAATTTTAAAAAAATCGTACTGAACTTATTTATTAAAGTAAAAAAGCGATTTTTATACCAAATGAAACTTAAAACATTCTATTTTATCTTAAATCGGTTGAATTTGTTCCAACTTTTCCCAAAAAAATTTTAAAAAATCCCAAAATTAGTAAACATTTTAGAAAGGTAACTTAACCTAATTTTAAAAAAAATTTTAAAAATCGTACCGAACTTATTTATTAAAGTAAAGAAACGATTTTCATATCAAATGAAACCTAAAGCATTCTATTTTATCTTAAATCGGTCAAATTTGTTCCAACTTTACCCAAAAAAATTAAAAACATTTCGAAAAACAGCTATAATTTTTGACAGATAACTTAACCTAATTTAAAAAAAAAATCTAAAAAAAATCGCATAGAACTTATTTATAAGAGTAAAGAAACGAGTTTTATGACAAATGAAACCTAAGACATTCTATTTTATCTTAAATTGGTCAAATTTGTTCCAACTTTTCCCAAAAAAATGAAAAAAATTCCCAACATTAGTAAACATTTTTGACAGGTAACTTAACCTAATTTAAAAAAGAATCTAAAAAAAAATCGTACCGAAGTTATTTATTAAAGTAACGAAACGATTTTCATATCAAATGAAACCTAAAGCATTCTATTTTATCTTAAATCGGTCAAATTTGTTCTAACTTTACTCAAAAAAATTAAAAAAAAATCCGAAAGACAACTATAATTTTTGACAGGTAACTACCTAATTTTTAAATTTTTTTTAAAAAATCGTATTGAACTTATTTATAAGAGTAAAGCAACGATTTTTATACCAAATGAAACTAAAATATTGTATTTTATTTTAAATTGATCAAATTTGTTCCAACTTTTCTCAAAAAAAATCAAAAAATTCCGAAAGACAACTACAATTTCTGACAGGTAACAACCTAATTTTTAAAAAATCGTACCGAACTTATTTATAAGAGTAAAGAAACGATTTTTATACCAAATGAAACCTAAAACATTGTATTTTATCTTAAATCGGTCAAATTTGTTCCAACTTTTCCCAAAAAAATTACAAAAATTCCGAAAGACAACTATAATTTTTGACAGGTAACTTAACCTAACTTTAAAAAAATCATATCGAACTTATTTATAAGAGTAAAGAAACGATTTTTATGTCAAATGAAACCTAAAACATTCTATTTTATCTTAAATCGGTCAAATTTGTTCCTACTTTTCTCAAAAAAATTATAAAAAATCCGAAAGACAACTATAATTTTTGACAGGTAACTTAACCTAATTAAAAAAAAAATCATATCGAACTTATTTATAAGAGTAAAGAAATGATTTTTATGTCAAATTAATCCTAAAACATTGTATTTTATCTTAAATCGGTCAAATTTGTTCCTACTTTTCCCAAAAAAAATAAAGAAATTCCGAAAGACAACTATAATTTTTGACTAGTAACTTAACCGAATTTTTAAAAAATCGTACCGAACTTATTTATAAAAGTAAAGCAACGATTTTTATCTCAAATGAAACTAAAATATTGTATTTTATTTTAAATCGGTAAAATTTGTTCCAACTTTTCTCAAAAAAATTCAAAAAATTCCGAAAGACAACTATAATTTTTGACAAGTAACTTAACCTAATTTTTAAAAAATTAAAAAAAAACCGTACCGAACTTATTTATTAAAGTAACGAAACGATTTTCATATCAAATGAAACCTAAAATATTCTATTTTATTGCAAATCGGTCGAATTTGTTCCAACTTTACCCAAAAAATTTAAAAAAAATCCGAAAGACAACTATAATTTTTGATAGGTAACTTAACCTAATTTAAAAATTTTTTTTTTTAATCGTATCGAACTTATTTATAAGAGTAAAGAAATGATTTTTATATCAAATGAATCCTAAAACATGGTATTTTATCTTAAATCGGTCAAATTTGTTCCTACTTTTCCCAAAAAAATTTTAAAAAATCCGAAAGACAACTATAATTTTTGGGATGCAACAATTTTTTTAAATTTGACGTTTGGTAGTTACAATTTTATTATACAGGGAGTGTAAGTCCACCCGTCCACCCCTTTAAAAATCAAGAGAAATGGAACGGCATGATTCTATCTAAACAAATACTAGTGTTACTAGGTAACTTTGTCAACAATGACAAATTATTGTCATATTTTTTTACGTAGCATTAAAATATGTAATAAAAAGTACCACGTTCCATTTAAAAAAATGAACTTCCGGTCTGAATAACCTATTTCCGGTCAGAACCGGAAGTTGAAAATATCATCAACGGATAGAGCGTACCCCATTTGGTAATCAAAATTTTTTGGATTTTTCAAAAAAACCATTTCTCTTGATTTTGAAAGGGGTGGACTCCTCAGAGGGATGTTTTACTCCTCAAAACGAATATAAAAAAGAGTGGAATTGAAAAAGAAATTTGTAATTTATTTGTTTGATCCTTTAAATCCAACGAATTTAATTATTAATCAGTGTTAATAATAAGTGGATATATTTATATCCAAGTTAATTTTAGTAAGAGGTTATCATTACATAAGATACTTAAAGGTTAATAATTTTTTAAACTTTTGTAATAATTTTACATAAAATAAAAAAAACATTTAGTCGTAGTATCACTTTATTATCATTTCTGTAATTTATCTACAATACATAATTAAGAAAATACATTCATGAGAGCCAGTGGTTTGCTACCATAATATTAAAAATATAAACTATTTTTCTAGAGACGTGGAATGTACATTTTTCACGGCAGATTTACAAGATTTCTAAAACTTAAAAGTCATTTCCATTAAATAAATTTTCTATAAAACCAACATACAAAATAAATATGTACATCAAAACGTAATTCTATAACTTAAAGCACTGCTTGTCTTGTAAATCTGTATCTATACGAACTAGTAAATTCACAACCTTGTCGAACAAAGAAATAATCTTGGCGATGACTTCAAGTTGAAGGCAGTGCGTTTTTACAAGTTTAGAATCAATCATAAATGAAAGATTGAAGCAGCGGCCAAGATTTTTTACTCTGCTTTAACAAGGAGTAAATTAAAGGTCAATACTGTTTTACATTTTATATAGTTTTATATACCTCATTTCCATTTCTAATAATTATAATCATTTCCAACTCTAATGATGAATAAATAACATAATTATAAGGAAAGTAAATGTTTATATTACATAAAAGGGAGAGAAAATTTAAAAACAATTGTTAGAATTATTGTATCAGAAAGATTAATTGTAAGACACTGTTGTTGTGATTAATGTTTTTATAGTTAACTTTTTGAAACAAAGCTGTCAGCCGGGTATAATAAAGAATTACTTTATATACGTATTATAATAAAGCTATTTCTTATTTTGGGAGATATTTTTAACACTTAGTTAATATTGCACATAATAAACAAAAGCACTAATAGGATATTATAATAAATAACAATGACTTTTTCAATTTTAATTTCTTTTATAAATGTATATTAATGCGTCGGAAAGAGCTGTTAGGTCGATAGCCTAAATAAAGATTATTTTCTCTCTTCTGTATATTAATGATGTTAATTTAGTCAAATTTATAGTATGTTTGAAGGAAAACGCTCGTAACTTTGGTGTCAAAATAATTTATTAATTGGTTCTTACCTAAGGATACTGGACCAACAGGATTACTCAATTCTAGGAGATTTGTATACGCGGAATTTTTAGTGCACAGCTGTTAGTTTGACTTCACTGCTAAAAGTTTTCAAAGTAATATATTAAAATTTATTAATATTTGAAGATAACAAGTTAGGATCCATTTTAACCAGTATTGTATAAAGATAAAAATTGAAAAAATGTATCTTTCTGGTTATGTAAATTATTTTTTTTTAAATTTTTATTTTGCTTGACTAGTTTCGACCAAATATGGTCATCTTCAGAAGCAAAAAAGTTAATTAAGTGTAGAAATAACAACAATTATGTGAAAAATTTAAAATTATTAAAATGTAGAACAAGTAAAACTTCTTTTCTTTAGAATTTCCAGACGAAGGACATATTAAAACGTGTACGATAGGTAAAACTTAACCGGTTAATGTGTAATAATAATTTTATTGTATTCTTTAAAGAAGTTTTACTTGTTCTACATTTTAATAATTTTAAATTTTTCACATAATGGTTGTTATTTCTACACTTAATTGACTTTTTTGCTTCTGAAGATGACCATATTTGGTCGAAACTAGTCAAGCAAAATAAAAATAAAAAAAATAAAATAATTTACATAACCAGAAAGGTACATTTTTTCAATTTTCAGCTTTATAAAATTTATTACATTTACCTTTTCATTTGTATCCTAAATACCTCTAAAGTTAACACTTTGTTGACCGGGAATTTTACATAGAAACTATGTCATGTCACGGGTTGTGATGAGTACAATGATGACTTGACTCGTCACCGATCAGCAACGTTTGGGTATGAAAAGACGGGTTAACTCATCACTGGTCAGCAAGATTTCAATTCAAAGTACATTGTTACCATTCCATAAAATATTTGGTAATCAGTTCAACAATAAAATTCACGGTTAAACTAAGACAACCGAGTATAAGACAGAGACGTTATTCGTGGCAGTGGAGTCAAAAGTGGCGGGCGATTATCACAGATTGAGCTATCCTTGTTAGTCCAGTATCCTTGGTTTTTACCCTGCTGGTTTCGGTTATAAACCATTTTCAGAAGTTAATCACTTGGGTTGGAAAGACATGCCACACGTGTCGTAATACTTTTGTTGTAGAATCGCCTACGACGTGGTATGTACTATAAGCCGAACTGAAGCTGTACCATGAAGAGAAAAATTAAAAAGTAAATCCCCTCTCCGTAACATTGCCAAGTACTGTTTCATCTTTCTCTTCATGGTGCAGCTCCATTTGGGGTTATATTACGTCCTCATGCGATTGTCACAGTCAGTCTAGTTTGGGGTGCTCATACCCCGAAAGTTTTCATCGAAAAAAATTGGGGTAAAGACTGTTATGATCGGTGATCATTTCTGGATAACATAGGTCAGGTTTCAAAGGGTTAAACATCGGCCCTTTTTTCATTTAACTCCCGATAATTCCTAAACTGCGTGACATATGGTTTTAAACCTGGCCTATGTTACCCAGAAATGATCACCGATTATTCAGTCAGAAATGATCCGACAGTCTTTACCCCAATATTTATTAACGAAAACTTTCGGAATATGAGCATCCCAAACTGGACTTAATTGACCTTTGGTATGGATAATAGCGTGGACCGTTCTAGTATACGCATCGGTAAATATTTAGCCAGCGCAAGTAGTTAACCCTTTCGTGACAGGTGCCGTATATATACGACAGTCAGTTGAGCCATCGGGTAGAGCGACAAAATATGATTTAGTTGTGCCGTCACAAAAAAGAATTCAATTTTATTAAAAAGCGGTGATGTATGGTACAGATCCATTGTCGCAAAAGGGTTAAAACACGTTATTCCTAAAAATAGTTTGTAATCGAAATTGGTAGGTTAAAAAAAGTTAATAAATTATTTTGTTACCAAACGTACGAAAGTTTTTCTTCAAATATTCAATGATGGTATTAACAAATATACATATAACCCACACATAAATTTAAAATAATTATATTAAATTCGGGGGAAAGATCGAAAGTTGAAAAACTTTTCGGTCAATAGCTAATAAAGATATTTTTCTCTCTCTTATACTAAATACATTTTGTACTGTTTATGAAATTAAAATTGAAAAAGCTACGAAAATATATAATCAATATTTACACTAAAATTTGCAGCTTTATGTCCATAGTTTTAATTTGAGATCAAACACAGATACAATCTAAAGGGACAAATAAAAGATAATTACAGAAATAATTTTTTAACTTTTGTGGATTTTTCAAATAAAAAAAATCTCATAAAACGAATATTTTTCATAAAATGATATAATACAAGTTTTAAATTGTCGGTTAAATATAAATTTCTATGAAGACACGAGGTTTTTAATTTTTTTAATTTTTAATACATTTTTTTTTGAGATTCCATATAGATATCGTCAGTCGAAGTTTATATTACATTTTCGAATTATTATAAAATAATAATTAGAATAATAAGGAATGTTTTGAATTTTTTTTGTATAATACTCCAGTCTACATATCTCATTATAGTACAAATTTTACGCTTCGTGCTCGTTACTATTAATTCCAATGAGCGCTTCCGTTTGCTCCGAAGAAAATTCTGGAAATCGAAGTCTATACCTTCAAATTAAATAAATAAACAACCTAATTATAAAACAAAATTTTACAATACCTATTACGCCGCCGGCATATTGTAGTATAAGCCAACCTAAAGATGTTATAAACGGGATCCCAATTTTCGTAATGTGACAAAATGGACACAAAAACGAACGCTAGAGCTATCGGGACGGTTCCGACGTAAAATAAATATTGGTAAGAAACCTTTTTTACGATTACATCCGCGAACATTGTCATTGGTATCGTTAAACTTATCGCTAACGTAGCAATTAGTGATGAAGTTAGAAAACAACCCCTAAAAATAAATAAGTATTGGAAATTTCATTAATGTTGTGTTGAGAGAATGATTTATATTTACCATAACCAAAGTACTTCTGATACAACTGTACCAAATAACCCGTTCATTAATAAGAAAACCAATTGGTGTTTTGTTGGCCATTCAAATGTTTCGTATTCGGAATAATGTAGGATGAAAAATACGGGCCAAAGGAGAAATATGTTAAATAATCCTACAAATCCTATAACACATAGAGTTTTTTTTTAAACAAAATTAGATTTGAAATTATTAGATTGTTAAATGTAAATTTACCAAAAAATAACGGTATGTCCATTTTATCTTCGTGATCAACATGCATCCTTAGGAAAACGACGTAAGCGGCGTAAAAGAATGCGCTAAGTATCGATAAAGAGACTCCGTGTGGTACTTTATGTTGCATCATTATATCTGTGTAACTTACCAAAACCTATATTAATTAATAAACAATTAAAATTTGTATATTACAGTTGCTTAAAAATAGTAAGATTTAAATATGAAGATTGGGGCATAAGTTATGGCAACTATTTTTATTTGACAAGAATTGATACTAAATCAAAAAATTACATTTGGCTAGTGAAAGACATATGTTGGATTAGTGTGTGTTCATAACAACAATTGTCTCTGTAAATGTCTTTAATACTACTAGTACAGAGAGGAAAGTCAAACCAGATATCTGGCTACCACCGTAATCTGCGAAATAGATGTAACTTTTGTTGTGCAGAGCGCATACATCAAAATAGCCGTTCTCCGTGGAAGAAACACTCGACAAAGTCACGTGGAATTGGTGGAAGCTAGAAGAGTTACAGAAGGAAGGAGCAATCGAGAAATACACTATCGATTGGATTTTGAAGAACGATCAGCATTTGTGGAAAATTGCAGCAAAGTGGGTGCCACATGCATTGACGAATATCCAAAAGTCGAAAAGGGTTACATCCATTTCGCACGGCCATAGTTAGATATCTAGTGTGACTTTCTTATGTGTGCGATTAAAGGTACTTATACAGGCAACTGTTATGAACGCATACTAACCCAATATATCTTTCACGCATCAGTCGTGATTTTGTGGCCTAACATCAATTCTTTTCAAACTAAAATAGTTCCCATGACTTATGCTCCAGCACTTGTATATAAGGTTGGGGTTGAAGAATAGATTTCAGTAGTTCGGTGAGAGCAGGGCGAAGGAAATTCAGGCGTGCAAAAACCCTAGACGAATTAAGATATGAAAAGACTACAGACCAAGGTCGGTAGACGGCCGATATACCAGATTGGTCCAATTGCGA
This sequence comes from Digitonthophagus gazella, assembly GCA_036711955.1. Classification (NCBI taxonomy): domain Eukaryota; kingdom Metazoa; phylum Arthropoda; class Insecta; order Coleoptera; family Scarabaeidae; genus Digitonthophagus; species Digitonthophagus gazella. The sequence goes on along the minus strand of JASCIT010000005.1, from coordinate 36,648,566 downwards.
GTTTTTAGGGAAGAGAGGTCGAATAAAACGGGAGTGTGTGACGTCACCGAGGCAAATGCAAAGTGATTCAATTTAACCCTTAACTACTAAACATACGTCTCACAGACGGCTTTAAATATGTGAACATCATAGATTTGGCACTGGCATTTTTTTATTATTTTGATATTATTCGGTTATTAACCCATTTGCATCATCACTCTACTTAGGCCGACGAGCTTAAACATCAGAGCCGAACGACAGACGACTGACGCGTATCACCGCGCGTTGTTGGGTATATGGGAAGGATAGTCGTGTTCGCGGAATATTCCGCCCTTGGTGATAGTAGACAGTCGCGGCTCGCGGAATATTCCGCCCTTGGTGATAGTAGACAGTTGCGGCTCGCGGAATATTCCGCGCGAGGATGCAAACGGGTTAAACACTAGCAATGGTTATTATTAGAAAAGTTGACAGAAGACAAGTCTAAAAACTAGATTTTACTGCAAAGAGAAACAATTTTGAAAAACAACTTAAGTTTGATCATTTTAAAAATTGCCGTCTGGGAGACGCATCGTTAGTGAATATAGCATTGTTCGTTGGGTAAAAACTTGCACTGCACTAACTTACACTATGGTGCAAAGATGCAGTTTCGTACAACATTTAAAGGGAAATGACTGTAATTCAGTGAAATTTGGTGCTCTTTAGTTCAGGTACGAACTATGATTCAAAGACTGCATATGTAACTAAAATTTAATAATGCACTAAACTGCAAAGTGCAAGTAGTGCAGCCCTAACGAACAAACCTTATGTTACAAAAGTCAGATGTTAGTAGTTAAGGGTTAAACTCAATAGATAGCAGCACACATTTTCAACTGAGATAATATATCGACGCTGCCAAGCTAAAACGGCATAAACGCCATTAACTTAATTTTTCAGAAAACGCAAAAAACGATTGACATAATGAATCTTAAACGGCTTTTACGCAAACTTTAAACCAATTTTATAGCAAAAGAAGTTTGTTTGCGGGTATGCCGTTTTAACTGTTGCATGCAGATTTAAAAATGCTACTCAACGGTGCTGCTAACTAAAAAATGGTCATTTTGGCGGTTATGCCGTTTTGGCTTGAGAGCGTCGATATTGAGAAGTAAAATCATAAATCGACGCTCTGAAGCCAAAACGGCATAAACGCCAAAATAGCCATTTTTTAGTTAGCTGTACCGTTGAGTAGCAGTTTTAAATCTGCATGCAACAGTTAAAATGGTATACCCGCAAACAAACTTCATTCGCTATAAAATTGGTTTAAAGTTTGCGTAAAAGCCGTTTAAGATTCATTATGTCAATCATTTTTTGCATTTTCTGAAAAATTAGGTTAATGGCGTTTATGCCGTTTTAACTTGGCAGCGTCGATATACCGTGCGTTCAGAAATGATTGTAGATCGTTTGAATTTGGCGCGTTAATGGCGTTTATGCCGTTTTGGCTTGGCAGCGTCGAAATTATCAATTAATGTTATGTTTATACTCTATTTAATTCTTTGGTCATTTTTTTAAAATTCAAATTAAATCCTAAAATAAATTAATTAAAGTATAGTAATTTAAATAGGAATATGTATTGTAAATGCTTTCTTAAATATGTAGAAACTCCCAAACTCAAACATTTTAACGTAAATGCCTTTGTGATATCATCTTCTGAGCATTTCCTTTAGTTCTTTTATTAACACGTGGAGTGCCATGTCAGTCATCGATGACTGACACCGAGCTTTCCGTTCAGGCCGCGTCAGTCATCAGTGACTGACACAACTTTTCGTTCAGGCCACAACAGCCAAGCGCGTGGCCTGAGTTCTTGACCATTATTTTCATATCGTTTTATTTTACGTTTTAATTAACTTTAGTTTTTTTAGTTTTTTTGAATTGAGAATTATTATTAATAATTCTCAATTCTCATTCAACTAACTAATTCTATTACTAAAACTATCCTTGGTCTGAATACTGAAGAATAATTAAATAAACTTACACTTTAATAAAACCACTAAATAAGATAAATTCGCTCTTTCAAACCAAATCAAAATAACATCACGTAATTTGCCTCTGTGATGTAAACAGGAAAGCATTAAAAGATAGGAAGTGGACCAACTTGGTATATAGAATAGCTATATTGCCATCTACTGACTTTGTTAGAGACGAGGCAAGACGCGAAAAGACTACTCGAACGACGACGTATGAAAGAAAAGTCAAATGTTATTTTATTGTTAAATATTTTTGTAGATATTGTTTTAGGAAACAAGCGGACCTTATTTCAAAAATCAACCCCAAGATAGCCAAACTCATACAAGGATGTTGCTTATTCTAGATAGAAAAGTAATGAATTTTTCGAACATCTGTAATTTCTTTTTGGAGTAATGTAAGAAAATGTGAATATTACATAAAAGTGATTTTTTGTTGATAATACATAATGGTCACATTTCATAAAACATGAATTTTTGTCATAAAAGGATATTGGGCATGTGGAAGATGGTCAATAGTTAATTTGTTGCTGATTTGGGGTTCTTATGGCATCTTAAATGATGTTACAGAACGTCGTCAGCGACTATCTTGTTAATTAATTTTAAATTCAAAAAAAAAAAAAAAATTGAAAGAAATCTGGAATGATCAAATTGGATGAATCTGTTTGTTGATAGTGGCAATATTTGAGATAGACCAATTTGATCATTTCACACCTCCTTCTCAATAACTTTTTGAAGTATACTTCTATGCAAACGAGCGACAGACTTAAATAATTCGTTTTATAATAGTAGTTGGAGAAAGATGTGATGAAATGTTATACAGGTGTCCTGAAAAATATGCGAAATCTTTAGAATTCTGATAGAACATTAAAAAATACGATTGCAAGTTCCCATATTTTTTTTCCTAGCGGCCTTCCCCTCGGAAATACGGTCTCCTAAAAGAAGCCATTGGAAAACAATTTTTCTTGAATAAATTTTAAAGTACATAATTTAATTTAATGAAAATTTAATATGATAGGCAGTAGTAAGGACCTCTTAAAAAAATAACTTTAAAACATAATTAGCCTCTTTAGTTTACCAGAGTCGTAGTAGGTTGTACATCTTAATCCTTACATTTTTAGCACTCTGTATGGTAAGGACTTAAAAAAAAATAAAATTAGATACCTTGAATATTTAGCTAAAGAAAAGGTACTTTTGTTTAGTGTCAATAAAATGAACCGTTTTTTTTTAGAAAGATTCACTGTTTCAATATGTACACAGTCAAACCAACATTTTTATTTAACCTTTGTGGGGCCACGCACTTACTGGATCTGGCCCTGTCTCCGAGAGGAAGGCTGCTAGGAAAAAAAAATAAAAATAAAAATGAAAACTCGAATCATATTTTTTAAAGTTCTATTACAATCCAAAAGATTTCCCACATTTTCCAGGACACATTTCATCTGTATGAAATTATTTGCCTAACAATTAGTGAATAGTTCAAAGTTTAAATTGGAGAAGTTCCATTCTAATTGTAAGTGTACATTTACTTACCGTTCCTGATATACTTAAACACACACAGACCAATTTTGAGAGTGTAAATTTATCATTGGACGTTGATGGAAACGTTGCCGCAAGAGCTAACGTAAACAAACTAGAAGTGGAAGACAGAACGTTCACGACACCTGCTTCAGTGTCCGCTAAGGCTAATTGATAAGTGTAATTAGCACAAAACCACTGTGAAAGAAAATTTTACTTATTATACATTTTAAACATTTCTTAGTTGTGCCCATAATTATGAAAGTGGTCTAAGTCAAAATTTTTAAAAAATGAGTTTATCACTTATTTCACACCACATTATTCTAAACTAAATTTATTGAATGTAATTTTTGCGATATCGACAAAAATGAACCTTTAGGCAGTGGTTGTAATTTCAACGTTATACGGAATTCATTTAGTGTTAATTATGAAAGTGGTCTAATAATAAGTCAAAAATCATCAAATTTATATATTGAAAAATAATATTGAAACGCTAGACCATAAATTTTTAGTATCAGGTCATTCCTTTCTACCAAATGACCGTGATTTTGGTTTAATAGAAACGAAAATAAAAAAAGCAAATTTCTTAATACAACCCTGAGCATTATTATAAATTGATAGAAATGTGTAGAAGAAGAAATACACTTTCGATAAAACGAATGTCAGAGTCGGATGTTATTTCAATGAAATCACTAGAAGAATCATCAACAAGAAGAGTAAAAAATACCTCGGGCGAATCTGTCTCTTGGCTGCAAATTCAGTGGATGAGATTCTTGAAAAATGAACTTTATAAAATGTTTTATAAAACTTCTTTAAATTATTCTGAATTCCACGTTTTGGATCTTTCACCCAAAAGAGGAAGACCAAAAATATACGGAAATATTACTTTACTTCCATTATAGACCTTCATTAGACCAGCAATAGAAAAAAAAAAAAACATAAAGATATTATATGTTTACTACCATACACCCCTCCAGTTTTTCAAGAACATTTTAAAAATCTTAAAACCTCGGAATGATAAAAATGGATTACTTTTTAATTAATAAATATTCATAAATTATTTTAATAAAGTTATTGTTTTAAATGAAACTTATAGTTCTTTACTGCTCTAAGTCGTTTATTGGACATTCAGTTAATTTTGAAAATGGTCTAATTGTAAGTCAATTCAAGCTTTAAAAATAACATTTTAGTACGAAGTTCACACAAAATTTCATATTCATAATAAATTTCCATTAATCAAGACTAATAAAATTATAAATTAATATGTCGTATAACGTGAAAATATTTTTTAATTCGCTCAAATACAATTCATTAAATATCTCGAAACAAAAAATATATGACTTAGACCACTTTCATAATTATGGGCACAGTTAACACTTAGCCGACCGATTGGGGAGATCTCCCCATTTCAATGTAAGTTGTTGCCCGACCGATTGGGAAGATCTCCCCGTTTCAATGTAGGTTGCATGGTGGAAACCGTACATTTCATAGCGGCATGCGTGGTCGGATAAGTGTTAACAAAAATTAAATACTCTTGCTATACTTACAAGAAGACAAAATCCAAAAGCTAATTTTGCTATTTTTTCAAGAGGTAACCTTGAAGCTGCTCTCCTGGCAAGTTCACTAGCCCGGACACTCGCTTGATAAGATAATCTAGCGAGGAGCGCTTCGGTAGCTACTGCATCAGACATATGCCTAACTTCGGCTAATTTACTAAACCTAACTGATCTTACTGATGCCGCATCACTATCTGAACTAGATACAATTTCTGTACCATCAGAAGTTTTTAATGGAATATATGTAGGTGTACTCTAAAATATTTTTATGTTATTGTATATTTTTAAGTATTTTATCATTGCTTATTGCAAAAATAATGATAAATAAGACTTACAAGTGATGTATTTGCTTCTGAATAAAAATTCTCATCTTCTTCTACATCTAAGAACTATAAATTATATAAAATAATATTATATTTGACTTAATTATTTTAGTTTGTTAACATACCATATAATGACTTGGTCTATAGCAATGTTCTTGCCAAGGTTTCCAAAAACAAAGTCCAATTAAGTACAAGGTAAACATAGAAGTTTTTATGTATGTACAAAAAAATGGCTTTTCGAACGTTTCATTATGGTAAATATACTAAAAATAGTTGCAATACGTAAGATAACAAAAAAATTAACATCTCAACGAGTTATTGCACCTTTGTAAGTTCAGATGATGATACCCATATTATATCAACTAGGATTAAAACGAAGGAACCTAACACCAGCCTCTGTAATCTAGTAAGCACAGGTTCCGCCTCCATGGTACGTTTTCAATTACTATAGTAACATTATTAAAACTCATGGACCTGGTGTGTCATAACAATTAACATAATCTAAAAAGGGTTAAAATTAAGCTACAAACGTTACGATAAACCAATTACTTACGGTTTATCGTAAAATGAACATTAGGGAAAATAACTGCGCTGACGGGCAAAAACGAACTCGGAATTTGGACTACATCATACTTTTGTCTATTGTAAATAAAACGTTTGACAGTTCGCCATTGTAGCTAATGCGTGCGCAACGCCATCCGTTGCCATGCGACGAGAACTACAACATCCCGCCGAAAATCACACTCTGTGCCGGTCGCATTCGAAATTATTAATTATTTTGAATATATAATGAATTTAATAGCTAATGGAAAAGCGGATCATTACACAGAACGTATTTGATCGCGTTGACGTAGGTCACGGAGTAAATTTACACATTTTCGGTCGGTTTTGTTGTAGATAACGTCGTATCTATGGCTTGGTCCGAACCGGCTCCAATCGAACAACTAAACTGGTTGATACACGTTCAGCACGTTAGAGGAGAAATAGCCAGTTGTAAGGAATTGATTAGGGAAAATATTAAGAAAAGTCATGGGAAGAATGAGTACGCGTATTTTAAAGAAGTACGCAATAAAAATGATCGACGCGTATGCGATATAGAGGGATATATTGATACGCGTTGAAATTGGGGTAATAAATTATTGTGTATTTATGGGGTGTTTTAGGGGACGATATTGCGGGAAGAAGGTAAATTGCAGGAAGCGTTGGAAGCTTTTCAGATCTGCCACAAATTAAATCAGGAAAACACTGGGCATATTAAGGAAATTGCCAAGTGTTTGTAAGTAATTTGTAGAATAATGAAATAGATTGTTGAATTGAAAAATTATTTGAAGACCACCAACACTTCAATTTGCGTTAAGGTTACGTTGCAAAAAAACGACGCAAAGTGAATTAAAGGTGCGTCCAAACTTGTGACAAAAGCGTGTGGTGTAACAGCGTCGTGAACTTTGTTGCATGTATTCTGGACGGTACCCCGTAACAACATCACGTTTTATATCGTTGCGTTGGCTGCGTGTCGTCAGCCTGTTCCATGTCTTGTCGGTTTTTCTGCGTCACATCAAAGAGATGATACGTAGTTTGGTTCGACAAGTCTGGACGGCATCGCGTAACATTGTTACATCTTGAAGGTTACATATTGCGAGTTTAATTTAGTTGTTAAAATTGGGAAAATTGCGGGCGCATTGGGAATATTAGCCGAGGAATGCAGGAAAAAAATGACAAATTTGTTATCCTCCCTCAGAAGGGGAAAAAACTTAAAATGAAAAAGAGCCAAGGAACAGGAAAGGGTGTGTAATTATGAATTTATCAAAAGCAACTTATAGCAATTTATATGTATAAAACAACTGGAACTATTTCGCTTATCGATTGCTTAGACATTTTAAATGTATATTGCAGACTGGTGAATGAATCATCAGTGGCTAAAAATCTAATAGTCACGGCCAGTCTTTCTTGGATAGTTATAGCATTCCTTACAAATGTATTTTTTTAGCAATTTTTGGCCCAATTAAACTTATAAGGTATTCAAAATCGGTTGGTGGCATCCTCGTGAAATTTTTATAAAGACCACTAACTTGTTGAAATTTTAAATCTTTTAGCAAGTTACCTCCACCTTTTTCAAGTCGTTGCGTATACAGGGTGTCTCAGAACTCAGTATCCAAACGCTAACCACGCATTCTAGAGCTGATTTCATGCCGATTCAACGAAAAAGTCCTTAGCCGAAATTACTTCCTAAGAGAACTTACCCTGGTAGCGCTTAGCACCTTTACGATGGCAATAAAAAGATTGTTTTGTCAACAAACGATGAAGCATTTCGAATTGTGATAACTAAATCGTTATTAAGATATTTCGAAAAAACATGATCAGACACGTCATCTTCAGGATGCTCTAGTTCTCTTAGGAAGCAATTTCGCATAAGGACTTTTTCATTGAATCGGCATGAAATCAGCTCTAGAATGCGTGGTTAGCGTTTGGCAACTGAGTTCTGGCATATCCTGTATAAATGTTGTTGCCAAATTCTTTTTTTTTTGTCCTTTATTACGTACAAGGTGATCAATTACAATGTACGCAGCTGCTGCAAAATATCAATGATGACAGTTTATGAACTAACATTATCTAACAATAAGTGGAATGTATTGAAGTTCGTGATGTTGATACACCACGATGTCAAATACGCGACGATAATACGTGCACATTTCTGATACGCGTCGAAGTTCGTAACGTCGGGAAAAGACTACGGAGTTTTGTCACAAGTCTGGACTCACCTTAAGATTTTTTATAGCAAACCATGTAAAGATCGAAGATAGGTTCCAGGGTTACAAAAATACTACTTTTTAAAATAAATTTTCTTATAACAACTGATATTCGTAGCTACTGTCTGGGACACTTTAAAACTCCTTCTGCTATCAGGATCGTTTTTTAAACAAATCTCCATAGGTTCGTCAATCAAACACATTGATTTGGAAATTTGTTAGGCGGTTAAATTTTGTTCTTCAGAGATTTCTATTGAACGGTCACTGTCATCTTCTTTAGCAAATTGCAATTCCAGTTGCAAAAGTTCTTCATTACAGAATTCTTGGTTGTGCGAGGTTAGCAATTCATTTATCCGAAAGTTACTACTAATTAACCAGCGAAAAACTTCGAAAAAACTCGAAACGAAACGATGCAAAGTGTTACCACGCGGTGTAAATTTGCCGCTGGACTTTTTGTAATTTTATTATTAAAGGTCGAAAAATTTAGAGAAGAACGTGGGGTTACGTAGCCCTGATTCGCAGAAGTTAAGGTGAAATTAGATTTTAATAAAAACTCAAAAAATAATTTTATACAAAAATATGTATTGAAAAAAAAAAATAATTAATAATAGAAATGGTTAAAAAAAGATTAATTAAAAATTTTACTTACATTTACTGGGCTTCGGGGGACGAACAGGATTGGCACTCTCCAAGACTTTCTTTTTAGCCTAGACGGGGGACCTTGATCTTAACTAAACTCACTCTTCGCAGGCAGAATCTATTCTGTCTATTGTATTTTATTTGTTCGAGCGCGATCCTCGCGCTTCCTTTTAAAAAGCTGATTCAACAAAAAATTTATACAGGGCGATTTGTTACATCACCCCCTTATTTTAAAAAGAATGCGTGCCTGGAGGTGCCATTCCTTTTCATCAGCCCACTTAAACGGTTACAATTATATACTTAAGTAAACGCCTTAATTATTGACACAATTTTACTACTCAACGACACCCACAGTCATCGTCCCTGACGTTTCTCACGAGCTACAGTCCTGTTCACTATGTACTCCGCGGGTGCGTTGGAACTACAAAGGGAAATTATTACCAGTAAAAGTTATACACATAGAACTAATAGTAATATTATTAGACATTACAATTAAAAAAAAAAAACATTTAATTACTTATCTTTTACGCGTAGGTATTCCACAAGGCTTTTTCTTAAACATCTATTTTACAACTTCATCGGTCCAATGCAAACTGGTCCCTAATTTAGGATAAATAGAGGACGCTGTAGTAGGCTGCTCACGATCCTCTTCTTCTTTAGGATGTTCCGGTGGAGGTTGATTATTGGTTTTTGTATACAACGTCCACAAAGCTAAGGCTCCCCAGAGACTACTTCCCAGATGAATTCCTTTTCCTAGCCTCTTATGCAATGTCACTGCTCGAACTCCGACGGCAACGAAATATTTTAGGATGCAGAAGATGTAATAAAATCCTATTAATCCGGCTATAAAGGTACCAATATCGGTAAACCAACCCCAAAGTTGCCGGAATGTAGTTTGAGCTAATTCCTTCATTTCTTTTGGGTTAAATAGATTAAGCGGCGTTATTCCTTGAGAATCGGTGTCTTTACCTTCTAATTTTCTAATCATAATGTTTTCTACGTTTCGTCTCTGTACCCCAAACATCAAGTTGTTTTGCAAAGTTCTAATTTCTTCTGGGGTATACAATCCTTGAGACCCCATAGCTTTAATGGGAGTGAATTCTAAATTGATTTCTTCTTCGACTGCCAATTTTATTGGTTCACTTTTAATCCTGATTGGTTCAGGAATGAATCCTACCCATTCTCCATTTATCTCGAATAAAGCGGGAGTTATGGCGTTACAATCGATTTCTTCAGCTGTTGATTGTAAAATGTGTGTAATAGGAGTTACAAAGTAATTTTTATTTTCAAAAGTTACTGGCAATTGGTGATAACATCTGTTGGTACGTCTTATTGAAACCATTTTGGGTGTGCACTGAATGATATAAAGTACTTCTCCTAATATCCTTCCAATCATTCCTGGTTTTTTCTTGATTAATGAACTTACAACGTCTGGCGTGTTTTGCGCTAAAAGTAATTTATTTCTTAATATTTCTCTTTGAATCAAACATCTGCGATGGATGGTATCTAGATAAAGTTTCTCTATCGTCCTTTTGTAGCTTTGTTCTACGTACAAAAATTTACTGTTAACATAGGTCATTAAATCAGTACTTTGAGGAATTCGATGCAACCTTGGATTCATGTGGGTTTGATTACCTAAGTGGACAATTAACCTTGGGTGTTCTGTTTGCCAAAATTCGGTCGAACATTTACTAATTACTTTAATGAGGGTTAAAGCAAAAATTTTATTATTTTCTTCTATAACCAAATATTTCTCAAGCGAATTTTGATTAATTATTAGACTTGATGCACCATCATAGATTTTACTGAATTCAGTGTCACAACCTTGATCTTCCAAGAGAGTCCAGATCGTTTCTCCATATGTGGAATCTATACAATATCCGTCCAAATAAGTACAAGTTACTCTGCTTTGTAAGTGAACCTCGTTAGATTCTAATTTAGCCACTGCCAGATAGTCTTTGACATGAATTTTGAGGGCCATTTGAATGACTACATTTTCCCAAGAGTGTCCATTTTCATGATAATAAGCTCCTTTACAATTACCTTTATTATCTAGTTGTCCTATTATGGTTAAAGTTGCCGCTGTTGTTGCGTTCATTTTGATACTGCCGATATAATGTTGTTGTATGTTGATTTGTTTTTGTACGTGTAAGTTTCTGCATCCTTCTGCTCCTAATTCGTGAATATAACTACTAATACCATTTGTTACCGTGGAGACGTGACTGTGCATGCCACAATGGAAAATTGTACGAACTACTTCCACCATACAACTTTTTGCGTGTACATGGCGAAATTCGTCCTTTTGGAGTACCAAAGTGTGTATTCTCTGTTCTTGATATTGTGAGATGGGATCAGGGCAATCAGCTACGTCCTTCAGAGAGACTGCTGTAAGATTTACAGCTGGACCTTTTCAATCATACGCGATGAAAGCGCTCGTGGATACCCATACCGTCACCAACCAGATTACTGCGGTCAACATCTAAAAAAACAATATACCAGTATCTCGGTTCTAACGATAATTACATATATAAAAAAAAGTTCTATCTTAGATTTAATAACAAACATGAGAAAAAAAAAATCATTATAAACTTGTTGATACATTTTAGACTACGCCAGAAGGGCACGGCCTCTTTCTTTATCCTCCCGGAACCCTTGGAGGGAGCCTCTCGAGCTCTTAAATGTCAGCGGGTGGCCCGAGCTACCTTACTTCTCGGCGCTCCGACGGCCTGACTAGATGCTGACAGAGAGTGCCACCCGGGGGACCACAAGACGTAAAAAATTTAGCAGTGGCAGAAAGAGCGACGGCGCCCTCCCTGCCAACTGTCCGAGTGGCACAGAACGGGCTTTCAGAAAAAAAATTTTTGTCAGGTGGGTTCCAATATTTAAACTCCCGGAACCCTGGGAGGGACTCCGCCGTCACCGGCACAGCATCCTTTCTTTAGCCTCCCGGAGCCCTAGGAGGGTAACGAGGGTAAAAGAAATCATAGTTTCTTTGACCTTCGTTTGGATACTTAAAAAAAAATCCGTACAAGTTACAGTAGATATGGACAGGAATAAGACTTCGGCTTACTTATTTAGCCTTCCAAAAAGGGAAAGATAAATAATTTATTCCGGTCTATATCGCTGAGGAGGTCTTCGGGCTCTGCGTGACCTTCTCAAGAATTCGTCGTCATCGGTGGTGGTTAAGTCTATTACATCAATTGGTTTCTGATCAATATTATTTCTCGGAGTATGTAACAAAATATTAAAGCGGTTTTTATTTTTTTCATCTTGCTGATCGCTCTCGCTATTTTCTACTTCTTCTAACTCAACTTCTGAACTATCAAACTTTTGATTATTCTCTTTTTCCGGTTCGACTGAAATTTCATTCCTACTGTAGTAATGTTTCAACTTGTCTACGTGAACTACTAAATCTGTTCTTTTTCCTACTTCTCGAATTTTGAAGGTAACCGGCCCTTTTTGTTCAAGTACTCGGAAGGGTCCATTCCAAAATTTTGCTAATTTCTTACTAAGACCTAACTTAACTGTAGGGTCGTGCAAATAAACTAGATCTCCTACTTTAAAATTTTTCTCCTTCGCATTTTTATTAAACCGAATATGAACCTTTTCAGTATTCTGATCTAAATGTTGTCGTACTTGATTGAAAACAATATTTAATTTTGAAATTAACTCTGAAGCATAATTTTGATCAGTATCGTACCGTAGTCTACGAGGTTTTATAAATTCATCTAAAGGCAATACAGGGTCTCGGCCATGTAAAATAAAATAAGGGCTATATCCCGTAGAACTGTGAACATGTGTACGATAGGCCATGAGAACTAAGGGCAACCAGTCGTCCCAGTCACGTTGATATTGATCGATATAGTGAGATAAAATATCTTTAAATACACGATGACTTCTTTCAATTAATCCGTTAGATTGAGGTCGATAAGGAGTAGTATGAATTCTTTCAATATTTAAAATTTTACAAACTTCTTTCATTACATTAGATAGAAAATTTGTTCCTCTATCAGAAATAAGAATTTTGGGAGTGCCGTGTCGTGCAATTACATGTTCTACTAATGCTCGAGCTACTGTGTCTGCCTTTTGATCTGATAACGGAATGGCTTCCGGATATTTAGAGAAATGATCCTGAAATGTCAATATATAACGATTACCTTTATAAGTAGAAACCAATGGTCCTACTATGTCCATAGAAGTCCTCTCAAAGGGTTCGTATACCGCGGGAAATTTTTGAAGTGGGGAAACTCCGTGATGAGGATTACTTTTTCTTTGATTACATGAATGACAACTTTTAACATAATTTTCTACGTCTGCTTTTAAGGTAGGCCAATAAAATCTAGTTGAAATTAGTTGAATTGTTTTTTGAATTCCCATATGTCCGACAAAAGGTAAATCATGATAGGTATACAATATTTTGGATATATAAGATTTTGGGGCGACTAATTGTTCTGTTAATAATTTTGTGTCTTTCTTGTACAAAAGTTTGTCACTGTCTAAGAAATAAATTTCACAAATGTTACCGTTACTTTCATTATTTAACTCTTCACTAATTTCTCTACAAAACCTATCAGTTTGTTGTGCTACCTTAATATCCTCACGATCCCAAATAGGGTTTATTTGCGGTTCTATTTCTTTACTTATAGTTTGTACTACCCGACTATCTTTAAATTCGTAGATTGTAATTAAAACGTTTGAGTTTCTAAAAATTTTATTAATAATTTCGCGAATGACATTCCAATTTAGTTTATCCAATCCACATCCAATTTTGGGCATCGCTAATTTTCTAATATTGTTAGCTAAACAAAAACATTTTAATTTGGTTAAACATTGATGTACAGACTCACAGGTAGGTTTTTCATAATATTTCTCCTTAGTAATTAAATAGAATACATAATGACATCCGTTTTTCAAATAGCAAAAATCGCCAACCGACTTATTTTGTGACAATAAAAAATCTACCTGGCCAAATTTCCTTTTAAACTGTTTTGCAATTCCCTTATCCATTTTAAAATCTGCCGATACGCAATGTACTAAAGAGCACTCGTTTACCGCTTGAAATAGATCCCCTATTTTTTCCTCAATCACACAATTTAAAGAATTTTTATTTATGATCTGTTGTTCCTGACAATCTGTTGTTGAATACATGCGACTTAGAGCATCCACGTTACTTTGATTTTTGCCTTGTCTGTGTCTAATTTCAAAATCATATTCGGCTAATTGTAACGCCCACCGAGTTAATCGGGAACTACTATTGTTTTTCAACGTTAACAACCATTTCAAGGGCCTATGGTCAGTAATAATTATAAATTTCTTTCCACACAAATAATATCGAAACTGTTTAATTCCCCATACAACCGCTAGACATTCTAACTCCGTTGCCGAATAATTTCTCTCGGCCTTGTTTAATTTTCTACTTGCGAAAGCTATGGGTTTTTCAAAATTATCGCGATTTTGACTTAAAATAGCACCAATACCGATTCCGCTGGCATCGGTAGACAAAATAAAGGGTTCATGAAAATTCGGATAAATTAAAACACTATCTGATGTTAAGGCTGATTTTAATTTAGATATAGAATTTTGTACTTCGGGAGTGATCTCAAAAGGCTTATCCTTTTTAGTTAAATTTATAAGTGGATTCGCTAGTTCAGTATAATAAGGTATAAATTTCCGATACCAACCTACTAATCCTACAAATCCTCTTACTTCTCTAACGTTTTTAGGAGTGGGAAAGTCTACTATCGCTTTAATTTTCTGTGGATCGGGTTTGATTCCTTGTTCCGATACTAAATGACCTAAATACTTAACTTCTTTTAACAAAAACTGACATTTTGATGCTTTTAATTTAACGTTAGCTTCTCTAAGACGATCAAAAATACATGAAATCCTATCTAAATGATCTTCAACACCCTTCGCGTTATAGATTACAATGTCATCTAAATAGACCAAACAAGATGTACCGACTAATCCTGATAAAGTGAAATTCATGAATCTTTGGAAAGTTGCAGGGGCGTTTGTTAACCCGAATGGCATTTTATTGAATTCGTAATGTCCGTCAGGTACTGAGAAGGCGGTTTTCTCTTTATCGTTTTCATCTACATCGATTTGATGATAAGCTGACGTCACATCAATAACCGTAAATAAATTTGCGTTACCTAACAGATCAAGTTGTTCATCGATATTTGGTATAGGAAAAAAATCTCTTTTTGTTACCGCATTCAAGGCTCTATAGTCAATACATACTCTTACTTTGTCTCTTCCCGTCGAGTCTTTTCTTAAAACTAAAACAACAGGGGCTGACCAAGGCGAATCTGAGGGTCTAATAACTTTAGTTTTCAATAACTTATGAATTTCATTTTGTAAAATGTTTTTATGATAATAAGGAACTCTGTAAGGTTTTTTCGCGATGGGAGGTACATTCTCAGTTATTATTCGATGTTTAATTTTAGTAGCGCTAGGTAAAATGTCATCATCCGTTATAAATAAATCTTGATATCTATTTATTAAATTCTCTGTTAATTCTTTTTCACGTTTCCCTAAATGTGATAAATCTACCGCTAGTTTGTCTGATCCAACTAATGTATTGATTCGGTCAAACAAACTACCTTCCGGATAATTTGTCAATATTGAAAAATTTTCGCTTCCGATTCCTAACACCGTTTGTGCTGATAATTCTACCTCATATGGATTTAAATTGCAAACTCTTACAAAGCATTGTGATGCTTTACAAATTCCTGCGGCTACATAGACTCCGGCTTCCGATAATTCTATTGGTTCTACCAAAAGTTCTTTACCCCGAATATTTCCTATGACACGACATTCTGCTATAGTTTCACAACGAGGAGGCAATTTCATAAGAAACTTAGATTTTACCACGTTATCAGTAGTCCATTGTTTATTACGATATTCGCTTACATTGTACTTTAGACAATCGTAAGAAGGTCCTGACTTAGCAGCAGACTCATTCCAGTAGCGCATCGTAACGTCCTCTAAATTATTATTTAATGACATAAGCAGTTTCGAAACAAACAGATTTATCATAGAAAATTACCGTTTAACTGAGCCTATAAATTCTTTTTTATGCGTATTAATAAAGTTTCCGCCCATTCGTACAATCCTTTGAATAATCTCGAGACCACTTTTCCAAATAAAGAACGAGATTCCTCCAGTCAAAATAAAAGCAAGTGATACCAAAATTAACATTATTTTACATATCTTAATAAAATTTTGTTTAAGGTTATTGCCAACATTTTTAATTTCCTCGATAAAATTGTATAAAATGTTAGGTTTTTCCAATTTTAAAAACTCATGATCGATTCCTAAAATATTTAATCTTCCAGTTTCAAAATTAATTTTTGTATGAGTAAATTTAAGAAAATCTCTGCCTAAAATTCCATCTGCTTCGAAAGTAAGTAACGGATCAGCTATTATACTGTCAAACCAAAATTTAGTTAACCCAATTTTAATTTCTACTTTGGCGGTACCTAACAAGGGTAATAAATGACCTGTGGCTCCCGCAAAAGTTGCTCCAGATAGCGGATTCAATGAAATTGAATTTAAATCTATTTTTCTACTATCTAATATCGTAACAGGTGATCCGGTGTCTACTAATAGCATTAAATTTTGACCACAAACATTAATTTTTATAAAACTAGGTATCTCTCCTACAGACGATTGAATATGGATAATTTGAGTGGGAGTATCAATTTTGTCTAGATGTCCCGTAAACCTTAATTTTTCGACTGATGTGGTCCTCCGTAGTGGGACTTGTACGAAGGGCTGTTCGCGTTTTTTGAGCCCTTAATTTTATCATTCTGATCAGATTTACTCGTACTAGGTCGGATGGGACTTTCCCTATTTAATGTATTGGTCTCGTACCTGTTTGTGTTTTTAGCGAATTTATTCATATTATTCAAGCGAGAAGGGGATTTTAATCTAAAACAATTGGTCTCTAAATGACCTTCTTTGCCGCAATATCTGCAGACCGGTTTACTTTTCGGTTTTTCTCTACACTGAGCTATTTTATGTCCCGGCTTTTTACAATAAAAACATGTGATTACATTAAATTTCCTAACTTCATGTACCTGATAACCTTTATAACGCGATTTTAACTCTCGCTGACTCAACTCCTCATTTTCTGCAATTTCTTCCGCCTTATCTAGAGTAAGGTCCGGAATTTGTCTAAAGTGAAAATCTACTCTTTCAGCTATCTCCCGTTTTAATCCCCGTTTAAATTGTCGAACTACCATTTCATTAGCTACTGCTAACCTACCAGATTTTTGATCTAGTGGACAACTTTCACATTCTTCGGCAATAAATTCTTCGCTACATAACTTTAGGCGATACGCGAATTTAGTTACCGACTCATCGTGCAATTGAAAACAACTTGCTAACTTATCCGCGGCCCTACCCGTCTGTTTTTTTGTCCCGAATCTCTTAATCAACAACGATTTAAAATCTTGATAGTTTAATGTATCAAATTCAGGGTTAGATTTAAAATATTTGTATGCGTCTCCCGACAATCTAAATTTAATAATAGTTAATGTTTGGTTCTCTGTCCAACCGTCTAATTTCGACCGCAATTCTAATTTATCAAAATACTCTAGTACATCTTTGCCTGCAAAAGGATCCACACTCGTAGCAATTACACCTAAACTATACGTAGGAATCATCGCCGACGTAGACGCGCCAGCTTGCGGAACTTGAGCCGCAGCTGTCTCAGTTTTAGCATCACCTAGCGGCATGATTTAAGTCGTAATTACAGATTAATGATCCACACAAAGAAAAATAATAAAAATTCCACCTTAATTTCTCCAGTGGATTTTCTAAAATTAAAAATCCCACCGCTGCCACCAATTGTTACCACGCGGTGTAAATTTGCCGCTGGACTTTTTGTAATTTTATTATTAAAGGTCGAAAAATTTAGAGAAGAACGTGGGGTTACGTAGCCCTGATTCGCAGAAGTTAAGGTGAAATTAGATTTTAATAAAAACTCAAAAAATAATTTTATACAAAAATATGTATTGAAAAAAAAAAAATAATTAATAATAGAAATGGTTAAAAAAAGATTAATTAAAAATTTTACTTACATTTACTGGGCTTCGGGGGACGAACAGGATTGGCACTCTCCAAGACTTTCTTTTTAGCCTAGACGGGGGACCTTGATCTTAACTAAACTCACTCTTCGCAGGCAGAATCTATTCTGTCTATTGTATTTTATTTGTTCGAGCGCGATCCTCGCGCTTCCTTTTAAAAAGCTGATTCAACAAAAAATTTATACAGGGCGATTTGTTACATTTGTTACAAGGTATTGGTGTAATCCGAATTTGTTATAATTTGCTATTTATTTGTAAGTGACCGAATTTCACGACTCAAGGAAAATTGTGACTCTTTTAATTCAAAATAGAGGTTCTTAAGTTCAATTTGAAGAAAAAGTTTTTTGAAATTGGTAAAAAAATTGTGAGTTTGTTTAAAGTTCACAAAAATCCCAAGTCTCCTTTTCATGTTTTTGGGGTTTTCTATAGTTCTATGTTGTCACAAGTGAACAATATTTATAAATAAATAGTTTATAATTTACTACTTGATTGTGATCACAAAAGCATTTATGAAAATGAGTGAAACGTGGAATATAAACATGTTGCTTGGTTACAATTTAACGCGAAGTAATGACAGATGGAAAGGGTATTTCTTCAAGGGAATAATGTGCACATCATGGGCACAGTACACTGATTGTACAATGCACATTGAGCAGCCCTGCTATAAAGGGTTGAAAAATTGCTTACTTTCTTAACAATAATATAAATTTTAAAATATATAAGAAAAGTAGCTAGATAATGGTTAACATTGTTTCTGAGAATACTTTACTTTTTGACTATAATAGGGTGAACGTTCAAATTATTTTTTTTTGTAAAATAGATACAGAATAAGAAGTTCAAGAACGAAATTAAGAACGAGCATACAATGAATTTTTGCCTCGTTGTTTTTTTAAGTACTCAGCATTCATAAGGAGAACTAGAATTCGTAATCCCACGAGATCAAAACGTACAAAATTTTTAATGGTGGCTTTAAAATCGTTCCGATATATCTCCTAAGTTTCCTTTTAATTTTTTTGTCCAGGTATTTGCTGCAAAGGCACAGACTAGCGCTGGAAGCGTATTTAGAAGCGGAGAAAGCGTCGACGAAACCCGACTGGGGAATATTTTACAATATCGGTGAGTCACTAGCCCGACCGTAATACCTACAAGGAAAATGGAAAACGAGCGCTATATTGTTGTTTTTTAATTTTCTTGCCAGTCGGCCGACCGTTACACGTTGTATAACGGAACGTAATTTACGCTCGGCTTACCGGGTCACGTATTATTAGCCCCCAAATTTCGCGCTTCGGCCTCTACGTGGCTCATTAAAGATTTGAAGATTGTGAGGCCGGGTCGCGGCTGATTTAGGACCAACTACTAAATGTGCAGCTTCGGGCTGAATCCATTATCTTTTAGTGGAATTCAATAAGCTGTATGTTAAGCAGTTCCTTCCGGTTTATCCCGCGGTTTAGATAACGGGATCGTTAATATCCATTTTCAGAAAACTAGTTTGGTGTTCGTTTCGAACTCCCGTCAATATTCACTAATAAACTTCACTTTTAAAATTTATACAGGGTGGGGCGTGGTAACTTCCTTTTTTGAAAATGTAATAAAACGCTGTACATGTTTCATACAACGTTATTCTTATTTTCAGCCTGTCACACAACATTGGAAATTTAAATTTACACAGTTTTAAAAAGAATTTGTGGCAAATGTCGCCCTCCATTGTCAATACACTGATTCAATCGAATTTTAAAGTTTTGGTGTACTCTTTCAAGCATATCGCCTGGGATATTGACAATTTCGGCTTGAATGTTGTTCTGTAAGTGTTCCAAGGTATTGGGACGATCATTGTAAACTAGGGACTTGAGATAACTCCAGAGGAAGTAATCAGGGGGAGCTAAATCGGGCGAGCGCGCAGGCCAGTTTATGTCCCCTTGCAGGGAGATCAGTCGTTCGGATAAAGCTGCTCTCAAAACATCCATAGACACCCTGGAGGTGTGGGCTGTAGCCCCATCTTGTTGGAACCAGACGTTCTCAAAATTCATTTCTTCGAAACTGCATGTTTACGCGCAGAACGCTTGGGTGACCGCTGAACAGACACACGAACTCTTTCCACATTTTCAGGTATCGTAACAGACTTCGGAGGTCCTTTGCTCCTTTTGGAGACACCTCCCGTTTCTCTTAACATATCCACCCACAATAAAACAGATTTTCGATCAGGAACACGACCCCGTGGGGGGATATCGAAGTAACGACGAAAGGCACGTTGTACCGCAATTATTGAGTAACCATTAGAAAAATGAGACGTATTTTACAGCAAAAGCGCGCTGTTGATTAGACCAAAGCATGCTTGCGACTGAGGAGGGTAAAAACACAAACCTCCCACTCTACCCCTTTCATTGAACACTTCCTCGCCCCTCTGTTATCATCGCTAACTGCACTACAGTATATTCAAAAAAGGAAGTTTCCACGCCCCACCCTGTACTTTGGTCTTTTATATTCCTTCGTACATTATTCATCATTTAAAAATGGGAATTTTTCATTTTACTGTTTAAGATCTATTCATTTTTAATAGAATATTATAAAAGAAAACATATCTAGAATAATTCTGACTTGATTATGTTTAATTTTGTGATTTTCTTTTATTTTGCTCAAAGGGAGATATTTTGATGGGTTAACTAGAAAAAGCTGTGAAGGTATTAAAAATTCTTTCTAGAGTGACAAACAAGAAACTAATTTCATGTTCGTTTCAAGCTCCCGTCAATACTCATTAATAAAGTTAGCATTTGAAAGCTTCTCGTGTGCTTTTCATCGTTTTGAAAAAAATTCTCATTTTCCATATTGACATCTTATAGTTTTTAGCTGGTTACTTTATGTGGCCTTTTTTTAGACTGTTCGTTAATACAGGGTGTTCATAAATGAATATCGGGGTTTTAACGCTTTATAATATTTATTACATTAAACTTACAGTTATAAATATTATGTCAAATGAAAGAACAACTCAAACAGTTTTGTTCGTTGGCACCAGTGTGCATGTGCGCAAAATGTTTCTGCTACAATCCGCTAGAGATGGTACCAATGCAACGAGATTCCCCTAAAGTGAATGTTTTTTGTGCCGTATCCCGGCGAAAAGTTTATGGACCTTCCTTCTTTGGTGAACCTACTGTAACTGGCACTTCTTACATTGATACACTAGAGCAATGGCTCTTCCCTCAGTTGGAAGAAAATAAGCCAGAGGACTTCATTTTCCAGCAAGATGGTGCGCCACTTCACTGGCATAATGATGCATGCATGGCCTCCACGATCTCCTGACCTAACGCCATGCGATTTTTACCTTTGGGGCTTTATCAAGGATCGTGTGTGCGTGCCTCTGCTACCAACTGACCTCCCTGAATTAAGAAACCGGATGGAAGCAGCTGTTGCTACAATTACTGAATACACACTTATCAACGTTTGGGAAGAACTCAACTATAGACTTGATGTGTGTCGTGTGACAAATGGTTGTCACATTGAACATTTATAAGGTTCTTGGAAAAACTGTTTGAGTTGCTTTTTCATTTGACATATATAATATATTAAAGTAGTAAGCAAGCAGCGCCTCTTTAAAAGAGGGAGCCGCAGGCGCCTAGCTCTTTTTTTAATGGTTTTTTTGGAAATCGCTTTCCGGACGATTCAATGGTTTTACGTCATTCTGCCGACCATTATCTTCACCTCCCCGACGATTTTGGGGGGTCCGTGACCGATTTCGGAAAAAACGGCCCTGAAAATCGAACGACGTTGCGGTAGCCCTAATTGAAATTAAAATTCTCGATCGTGCGCCTGTCATTTTCGTTAATTTTCGAACGCACTTTTTGTCCAAAAAGCTACCGGCTTCGCGACTCTGCTTCCGGCTAACCTGAACGGCTTTATAACGCAACGTTATATGCGAATCGGGGCTCCTTTGGATCCGAAACGGCCGATTTAAGTCCTAAACGAAGTCCCCGTTTTCCGTCATTTTCGATTTGGGCCGATAAAACAGTTGGTTCAATTTTCATAAACGTTATTTATTATTCTAACCACGCTAATGCCACATGAAATGTCAAAACGTTCGGTTTATTAATAATTATCAAATATTTAATTTATGCAGAGCAAAAATTCGAATAAATTTCACTAAACACTAATTAAATTCTTGAA
Source organism: Digitonthophagus gazella (assembly GCA_036711955.1). NCBI lineage: Eukaryota > Metazoa > Arthropoda > Insecta > Coleoptera > Scarabaeidae > Digitonthophagus > Digitonthophagus gazella. The sequence continues at coordinate 36,626,560 of JASCIT010000005.1, read as the reverse complement.
AATATCACCAAAAATTTAAGTAAATTTGTAAAAATTCCACCAAAGCTACTAAAATTTTTAATAATTCCACCAAAAACTTATAAAATTTGTAAAAATTCCACCAAAGCTATCAAAATTATTAACAATTCCACCAAAAACTTGCTTAATTTAAAAAAAATATACCAAAATTAAGATTAATTTCGTCAAGAATTGATTAGATTCTTAAACATTCCACAAAAATAAAAAAGTAATAATAAATATTCCACAAAAGTTAGTTAAATTGAATATAATTTCGCCAAAAATTATTAAATTTGAAAACAATTCTACTAAAAACAGTAATTTTTTAAAAATTTCACCCAACATCAATAAAATTGGTAAAAATTAGAAAAACTTACTATATTCGTAAAAATTCCACCAAAGTTACCAACATTTTTAACAATTCCACCAAAAACGTACTAAATGTTTTCAATTTTCCACAAAAGCTACAAAAATGTTGAATAATTCCACCAAAAACTTACCAAATTCATAAAAATTCTACTAAAATTACCAATATTTTTAACAATTCCACCAAAAATGATTAAAGTTAATAAAAATTCCACCAAAGTTATCAACTTTTTTAACAATTCCATCAAAAACATACTGAATTTTATAAAAATTCCACTAAAAATTAATAAAATTGGGAAGATTTCACTAAAATCTTACTAAATTCGTAAAAATTCCATAAAAAAACACTGAATTTTTTAAAAATTCCATCAAAAATGAATAAAATTCGCCAAAATTCCACCAATGTTATCAAAATTTTTGATAATTCCACCAAAAACATTCTGATTTTTTTCTAAATTCCACCAAAAATTAATACAATTTGCAAAAATTCCACCAAAAACTTACTAAATTCATAAGAATTTTACCAAAAACACTGATTTTTTTTAATTCTACCAGAAATGAATAAAATTCGCAAAAATTCCACCAATGTTATGAAAATTTTTGATAATTCCACCCAAAACATACTGAATTTTTTAAGAATTTCACCAAAAACTTACTAAATTCATAAGAATTTTACCAAAAACACTGAATTTTTTTTAAATTCCACCAGAAATGAATAAAATTCGCAAATATTCCACCAAAGCTATTAAAATATTTAACAATTACACCTAAAACTTACTGAATTTTTTTTATTCCACCAAAAACTTAGAAAAATCCTAAAAATTACAACGAAATTGTCAACATTTTTAACAATTCTACCAAAAACTTACAAAATTTTTTAAAAATTCCACCAAAATGTCCGAATTCTTTTAAAATTCCACCAGAAATCAATCAAATTAGAAACAATTTCATTAAAAATTAACTAAAACTTTGAAAATTCCATCGAAAACTTAGTAAATTCATAAAAATTCCACCAAAGTTACTAAAATTTTTAATAATTCTACCAAAAATAATGAATTTTTTAAAAATTCCATTAAAAAACTTACAAAATTTGTAAAAATTCCACCAAAAATTTACCAATTTTTTTTTTAAATTCCACCAAAGACTTACTAAATTCGTAAAGCTTCCACCAAAGTTACCAAAATGTTGATCAATTCAACCAAAAACAATAAATTTTTTTAGAAAAATACTGAAAATGAAACTAAACTAGTATAATTTATAACTGTAAGTTTAATGTAATAAATATTATAAAGAGTTAAAACCCCAATATTTATTTATAAACACCCTATAATACAAATTGATATAACTTCTAACAAAGCCAGCGTTTCTCAACCTTTTTACATTTGCGACCCAATTGTCAATCGCAATTCTCATCGCGCCCCCCTTCCTCTCATTTAACTGAAATCGTGATTGTAATCTTAATTTTTATTTAATTTAATTATATTTTAACACTAAAGCTATTCTACGATCTTGATAAACCTTAAAAACTACTACACATGGAAATTTCCAAGGAAATGAGTCCTGGTCTGAACTTTGTGCTAACAACAGTGGTTACCGTAGTAAATTATATAAAAATGAGACCACTAAAATCAAGAATCTTTTGTGCACTTTGTAAGGACATGGGTGCAGTACATTCAGCGTTACTGTTTTATTGCGAGGCAAGATGGCTATCACGTGGAAAATTTTTGCAACATGTTTATGAATTAAGAGATGAAATCGCCATTTTTCTAGAAGAGGAAAACCGACCGGAAGCCGAGAACTTTCGGGATGATTTATTTGTGATGAAATTGAGCTATTTGGTCGACATATTTGAAAAATTAAATACCTTGAATCTTCAACTCCAAGGAACAAACACTCATGTGTTGGATACGAGTGACAAAGTTAATGCTTTTTGTAGAAAACTAGAATTGTGGAGTAGAAATGTAAAGCAAAAAAGTCTAGAAATGTTTGCAAATGTAGATGAATGTGTCAAAAAATACCAGGCTGGAGAGCAACATATAGCAGATATTTTGGTAACCATTGAAAATCATCTAACCGTGTTGACAAAGAATTTTAAAAAGTATTTCCTTGCTGATCTTAACTTGATAGCAAGTTACGAGTGGGTAAGGGACTCATTTCAAAATACTCCCGGAGGTCTCTCAACCGCCGAAGAAGAAATCTTTGTAGACCTCACGGCAAGTGGCGAAATAAAAAAACAGTCTTTGAATTTTGGGCAGGGTTGGATGTTGAGTTTTCTACACTAAAATCAGGAGCAATGCGTGTGCTATTACCATTTTCCACGTCCTACCTTTGCGAAACCGGATTTTTTGCGTTGGCTGCTTTGAAGACAAAATATAGATCACAGCTAAATATAGCAAAAGAGCTTAGAGTGTCAATTTCTAATATTAAACCTTCCTTCGAAAAACTGTGCTCTGCGACACAGGCCCAAGGTAGTCACTAATAATTATTAATTCTGTTTTATATTTCATATTGTTAATTTAATTAATAAATACGTTGAATTCTATTTATAAGTGCAATATATCAGTGCAATTGTGCAATTTGTTTTTTATTATATCAGAAAGTATTTTCCTTTTTTTTCATTAACTATCTGTGATCTTTTTACTAATGGTTTTTCTTATTTGTTCTTGCTTTGTCGCTTTGCTCGCGCCCCCCCTTTAGTTTTATCACGCCCCCCTAGGGGGGCGCGCCCCACAGGTTGAGAATCGCTGAACTAAGCGATGTTATTGCACGAACGATTGAATAGAGGTAAAACTTTGGAAATTTTACGTAATCTTTTCTGTGTCTGTAGTCTGCATTTTTTGTTGTTAACTTTTTATTAAAATTATTATTTTTTTTTATAGCTCAATGTCTTATTTTGATGGGAAATCCTGAAAAAGCTCGTGAATACATTCAAAAATCTCTTCAGTATGATAAACATGAAGAATCTTACGCCCTATTAATAAAAATTTTACTACAAGAAGGAGATACAAAATCGGCGATAACAGTTTGCAATGCAGCATTGGAGTAAGTACCGTCTGCTTAGGTTTGAAAATCGCAAAGGTGAATTTTCTGTTCGCTCTCGTAGAAATTGCCCGGATAGTATAGAGATGCTCACTCAATCCGGTCTGCTGTATTTGAAGTCTGGACAAACTCAGCTCGCGTTCGAAAGGCTCAGCTCGGCCCTAGCTCTAGAGTCGACGTGCTCGCGGGCCCTTCTGGGAATCGGATGCATCACGCAGGTTATTATTTGCCGTGTGGCCTTATGGTCAAGCCTCGGGGATTCGATCCAATTACGTCCGCCTTAAGCAACACCTGTTACAACTTTTATCCGTCGCCCGAGGCTACCATCTCGTTCCTATTTTCGCCGCGTGTGCTGTAATTGAATCGGGGAATGTGTAAGGAAAATGATATAAGGAGGGGTATTTTGTGGACTTATGAATTTCTTGCTGGGTAACATAATAATGTGAAGTTTTTAGTTTGAGAGAAAATTGAAAAATTTTCCCACAAGTAAACACAGTTTTTAGGTATCATTTTGTGCTAACATGTTAAAAGAAACTACAGAAGTAAGTAGGTAGATATTAAGCAACAATTGGATAATAAATAAATGGACCGCTTATTTTGAAAAGGATCGCATTTAAATGCTCAGTATTTTTATACCTTATTGCTCAGTAAAAAATACTAAACGCTCAGTATTTAATTTTAAACATGTTAAGTATAAAAACAACAAATGCTCAGTAAAACATTTGAAATGTTAAACATATAAAGCATAGTATGAAATTCAATAACTCCCAGTAAAGAATTACGATTGCTTAATGGGTATCAAATAGATCAGTAAATGTAAGGCGCTGTTTTAACTGGTTGGCAACACTGACATCGCAGATCACCGTTTACAGTGCTCGCCGTGTGTTCATCTAACCTCAAAATTGTTCATCAAAATTTTATATTAAAGATGAATGAAATATCTCATTACGAGAGTGATGAAAGAGAAAGTGAACACGAAGAAACTGTTTTTTTGTTCAGGCAAAAATTATCGATGACTTTGGGAATTTTTTTAATTTTTTTGGGAACAACTACAACTAATTACATTTTTTTAACATAAAATAGATACTTTAACCTATTTCTATTCAAAAAATCTTTTCAAAATTTTCATAAATAAACTCAATGAGATTTTTCAAATTTGTTCAAATTTTATTGAATTTGGGAAAAAATCACCGATGACTTTGGGAATTTTTTAAATTTTTTTGGGAACAGTTACAGTAAATTTGACATATAAATAGATACTTTAGTGTATTTCTATATAAAAAATCTTTTCAAAATTTTCATAAATAAGCTCAGTACGATTTTTCAAATTTGTTCAAGTTATATTAAATTCGAGCGAAAATCATCGATGACTTTGGGATTTTTTTTATTTTTTCTGAGAACAGTTACAATGAATTTGATTTATTTAGCATAAAATAGATGCTTTAATGTATTTCTATTTAAAAAATCTTTTAAAAATGTTCATAAATAAACTCAGCACGATTTTTTAAATTTGTTCAAGTTATGTTTAGTTTGGGCAAAAATCGTCGATGACTTTGGTTTTTTTTAGGAACAGCTACAATTAATTTGATTTGTTTTATATAAAAATAGATGCTTTAATATATTCCTATTTCAAAAATCTTTTAAAAATTTTCATAAATAAACTCTGAGCGGTTTTTCAAAATTCTTCCATTTATTCTAAATTCGGGCGAAAATTATCGATGACTGGGATTTTTTTTAAATTTTTTGTGGAAACAGCTGCAGTAAATTTGATTTGTTTAACATAAAATAGATACTTCAATGTATTCCTATTCCAAAAATCTTTTCAAAATTTTCATAAATAAGCTCAGTGCGATTTTTTAAAAATTTTCAGGTTATATTGAATTTGGCCAAAAATCATTGATGACTTTGGGAATTTTTTTAATTTTTTCGGAAAAAGCTAGAGTAAATTTGATTTGTTTACCATAAAATAGATATGTTAATGTATTTCTATTTAAAAAAGCTTTTCAAAATTTTCTTAAATAAGCTCAGTACGATTTTTCAAATTTGTTCAAATTTTTTTGGGTTCGGGCAAAAATCGTCGATGACTTTGGGAATTTTTAAAATTTTTTTAGAAACAGCTACGATAAATTTGATTTGTTTAGCATAAAATAGATGGATTAATGTATTTCTATTTAAATTTTTTTTTGAATTTCCAGAAATAGCCTCAGTACGATTTTTTAAATTTGTTCAAGTTATGTTGAGTATGAGCATATTATTTTTTTAAAAGTAGTTTTGATTTTTTACTGATTATTTGGTATAATTACTGAACAGTTAAGATTTGTACTGAACATTGAGGATTTTTACTGAGCATTTAGTATATTGACTCTGCATTTAACATTTTTAATGGTCTTTAAGTTTCCGTACTGAATATTTATATTAATACTGAGCGGCTAGTTTTTTACTGAGCAATTAAATAATATACCGTGTATGCCTACTTTACATTCAAGTGTAATACTGGGTATTTAATTTATACCCTTTTGAAAATGGTGTAAGTCCATTTTCTCTTGTTTCGAGAAAACTAGAGGTTAGCATATCTGTTAATTAAAAAATTTAGGCAAATTATATGAAGTCTGGCAATATTTCTATTCGTTTATCAACATTTAATTTGATTATATAGATTTGTTTCAGGCAAATTAGTCTACAACAATACATATTTCTGGACTGTAAATGGACTTACACCACTTTTAAAATTAGACAATTGTAAAAATCGTTTAATTTCAATTTTGAAAAATTAAATATCACTTAAAACATACTTCATTTTAATCCAAATTTGTTTACAAATACACCTGATAGGACATAAAATTTAATTTTAGACGCTAATTACATTGTAAAAATTACAAGATACTGATAGTATTTACTTATGCTTTGCATGTGGCAGTGTTTCGAAATATGTACGATGCACCGGAGGTATATAAGGTAATAACTGCTTGATGTCTTCATATTCTTCGTAAGTAATAGGCCTGGCATTTTGGTACAAAGGCGTAAGAGCGATTTTTCAAATTTTAGCGGTCTTCCAGGACGTGTAGGTAATAAATTTACAATTTTAAATTCAGTTCCCTTCATCGATGTTTATATAAAATAGTATATGGTGCGTTTTTGAGAAACCTCAGCCAACATATTTGCAACCAATTGATCTGTTCGCCATTAGTGTTTTTTAATCTGTTTTTTAATCGCATTTTGAAGACTTTTGTTGAAACGAAATTCTCTCGTTTCATTTCATGTAAAATGAATTTGTCATGTTTTCTACATTGTGTTATTACATCATAATAATCCTGTGGTGTATACTTAAAATTCTTTTCTTTTAAAGTTATCCAATTTAAGAAAAAATAGAATAAGTAACCTAAATTAGCAACTTTTGACATCTAATATAAACCAAATGTAACCATAGTCACTTGGACTTACACCACTTTCATAATCAACGATTATGTAATTTCATTTACCGACCGATTTTAAGTTGTACAAAACATGGGAATTTTTTGAGAAATTAAACATGGACTTATCATACATAAAAAATTTACATTAAGTATGAATTACGTGATATCTAATTTTTTTCAAAAATGGACTTACACCACTTTCAAAATAAACGGTCCAAATAATACAAAATTATGAAAATACAATTGAAAAAAATAATGTATCGCAGCATAGAACTTTTAATCCCAACGAATAGATTCTCGTCGTGTAGCAAATTAGCGGAAACTTTTAATTAAAAAAGTTTATTTTATAAAATTAAAAACTGTTTGTAAATCATCGAGTAGTTCTGCTTTATCACCAGTTAAAAACTTCTCGACAGCATGACCTCGTTATTTTCATGAAATCTAAAACATGAAAATTAAAAATAATTTTTTTTAATGAACAAAAATTTAGTTTTAAAATACGAATTTTTTAAATTAGACTGTTACAAAGTTTATTAATAGAGAGAAAGAAAATTTTAAAGAAATACAGAGTGGTACAATGGGTTTTACTAATTTTTGAAGTAATTAAGTGTGGGGTTCATATTCCAAGTGCTTTTAATTTAGATTAATACTAAAGATATAGAAACTTTTACTTGCTTATTTCATTTTATTTTTACTAGAAGCGGAATAATTTTTATTCAAAACATTTCTTCCTAACTCGCTTAGTTTTTGAGTTAGATAGAGCCAAAGTTGAAACATGTCATTTTGGGGTTGTTCTAGTTTTTGGATTTTTGCTCCGTTAATATCGAGAATAAAAAAAGTATTTCAAATAAAAGTTGTTGGTAATTAAAAATGAAATAACTTTTATTTAAATCATTTCTTCCTAGCTCGCTTAGTTTTTGAGTTAGAGGGAGCCAAAGTTGAAATATGTCATTTTAGGGTTGTACCAGTTTTTGGATTATTACTCCGTTAATATCGGGAACCGAAAAAAATATTTCAAATAAAAGTTGTTGCTAATTAAAAATGAAATAACTTTTATTTAAATTATTTCTTCCTAGCTCGCTTAGTTTTTGAGTTAGATGGAGCCAAAGTTGAAATATGTCATTTTAGGGTTGTACCAGTTTTTGGATTATTACTCCGTTAATATCGAGAATAAAAAAAAATATTTCAAATAAAAGTTGTTGGTAATTAAAAATGAAATAACTTTTATTTAAATCATTTCTTCCTAGCTCGCTTAGTTTCTGAGTTAGATGGAGCCAAAGTTGAAATATGTCATTTTAGGTTTGTTCTAGTTTTTGGATTATTGCTCCGTTAATATCGAGAAGAGGAAAAAATATTTCAAATAAAAGTTGTTGGTAATTAAAAATGAAATAACTTTTATTTAAAACATTTCTTCCTAGCTCGCTTAGTTTTTGAGTTAGATGGAGCTAAAGTTAAAATATGCCATTTTAGGGTTGTACCAGTTTTTGGATTATTACTCCGTTAATATCGAGAATAGAAAAAAATATTTCAAATAAAAGTTGTTGGTAATTAAAAATGAAATAACTTTTATTTAATACATTTCTTCCAAGCTCGCTTAGTTTTTGAGTTAGATGGAGCCAAAGTTGAAATATGTCATTTTAGGGTTGTACCAGTTTTTGGATTATTACTCCGTTAATATCGAGAATAGAAAAAAATATTTCAAATAAAAGTTGTTGGCAATTAAAAACGAAATTTACTCAGAACCAGTTTTCAAGAATGTTCACTTGATGAAGAAGAGAGATTCTTCGAAACGGTTGCGAGTAAATAAAAATAAAATTAAATAAGCAAGTAAAAGGTTTTAGATCTTTATTATTACTCAACATTTTTAAAGTGTTATTATCGTTATACGAATGAAATAACGAACCTCAAAAATCTATGTTTTTATTTAACGCATAATCCAGTTTTACAGCAAAAAATATTTTTTGAAAATAACATTTCTCAAATGGTTACCACATTAGTTAAACTAGTAAAATAAAATTCAGTTTAACCAGTTCTGATTTCTTCTTACGGGAATAATTTGAAATAACTCGGACACTTATGAGCTTTAAACGCCAACATCATTCAAGAAATCACCGATAAATAAGACAGTGCTTTTATGAGTTACACAGAAATTTCAGCGATGATTTTTTCTTTATCTCTTCAGTTTATTTTATGAAAACGAAGAAAATATCAGAGCAATTTAGGTGAAATTCTTTATTATTTATAAAACCTTTTCTCGATTTCCATAAATAAACTTAAAGCGATTTTTTAAATTTTGGCTAAATTACCAAATTCGATCAAAAATCTTTGACATTTTTGGAAATTTTTTTAAATTTTTTGGATACAATTTCGAACAAATTTGACCATTTTAATGAAAAATAGATATTTTAATCTACCTATAATTATAGAATCTTTTCTTGATTCCGTTAAATAAACTTTGGACGATTTTTAAAAGTTGACCATGTTTTTTAAGGTTAAGTTCGAATAAAAATTTCGTTATTTTTAAGAATTTTTTTAAATTTTTGGATACCAATTAGAACAAATTTGACCATTTTAATGTAAAATAGATATTTTAATCTACCATTATTTATAAAATCTTTTCTCGACTTTCATAAATAAACCTCCAGCGATTTTTTAAATTTTGGCTAAATTACTAAATTCGATCAAAAATCATCAACATTTTTGGGAATTTTTTTAAATTTTTGGATATCAATTGGAACAAATTTGACCATTTTAATGAAAAATAGATATTTTAACCTACCTATAATTATAAAATTTTTTTTGATTCCTTTAAATAAATTTTGGACGATTTTTAAAAGTTGACCATATTTTTTAAGGTTACGTTCGAATAAAAATTTCGTATTTTTAGGATTTTTTTTAAATTTTTGGATACCAATTAGAACAAATTTGATCATTTTAATGTAAAATAGATATTTTAATCTACCATTATTTATAAAATCTTTTCTCGACTTCCATAAATAAACCTCCAGCGATTTTTTAAATTTTGGCTAAATTACCAAATTCGATCAAAAATCATCAACATTTTTGGAAATTTTTTTAAATTTTGGGATATAAATTAGAACAAATTTGATCATTTTAATGAAAAATAGATATTTTAATCTACCATTATTTATAAAATCTTTTCTCGACTTCCATAAATAAACCTCCAGCGATTTTTTAAATTTTGGCTAAATTACCAAATTCGATCAAAAATCATCAACATTTTTGGGATTTTTTTTAAATTTTTGGATATCAATTAGAACAAATTTGGCCATTTTAATGAAAAATAGATATTTTAATCTACCTATAATTATAAAATCTTTTTTTTTGATTCCGATAAATAAACTTTGGACGATTTTTAAAAGTTGACCATGTTTTTTAAGGTTAAGTTCGAATAAAAATTTCGTAATTTTTAAGAATTTTTTAAAATTTTTTGACATCAATTAGAACAAATTTGATCATTTTAATGTAAAGTAGATATTTTAATCTACCATTATTTATAAAATCTTTTCTCGACTTCCATAAATAAACCTCTAGTGATTTTTTAAATTTTGGCTAAATTATCAAATTCGATCAAAAATCATTTTTGGAAACTTTTTAAATTTTTGGATATCAATTAGAACAGATTTGATCATTTTAATGAAAAATAGATATTTTAATCTACCTATAATTATAAAATCTTTTTTTGATTCCGTTAAATAAACTTTGGACAATTTTTAAAAGTTGACCATGTTTTTTAAAGTTAAGTTCTTATAAAAATTTCGTCATTTTTAGGAATTTTTTTAAATTTTTGGATACCAATTAGAACAAATTTGATCATTTTAATGTAAAATAGATATTTTAATCTACCATTATTTATAAAATCTTTTCTTGACTTCCATAAATAAACCTCCAGCGATGTTTTAAATTTTGGCTAAATTACCAAATTCGATCAAAAATCATTTTTGAGAATTTTTTAAAATTTTTGGATATCAATTAGAACAGATTTAATCATTTTAATGAAAAATAGATATTTTAATCTACCTATAATTATAAAATCTCTTTTTGATTCCGTTAAATAAATTTTGGATGATTTTTAAAAGTTGACCATGTTTTTTAAGGTTAAGTTCGAATAAAAATTTCGTAATTTTTAGGATTTTTTTTTAATTTTTGGATACCAATTACAACAAATTTGATCATTTTAATGCAAAATAGATATTTTAATCTACCATTATTTATAAAACCTTTTCTCGACGTTCATAAATAAACTTCCAGCGATTTTTTAAAATTTCGCTAAATTACTAAGTTTAATCAAAAATCATCAACATTTTTGGGAATTTTTTTAAATTTTGGGATATCAATTAGAACAAATTTGATCATTTTAATGCAAAATAGATATTTTAATCTACCAATGTTTATAAAATCTTTCCTCGACTTTCATAAATAAACCTCCAGCAATTTTTTAAATTTTGGCTAAATTACCAAATTCGATCAAAAATCATCAACATTTTTGGGAATTTTTTTAAATTTTTGCATATCAATTAGAACAAATTTGATCATTTTAATGAAAAATAGATATTTTAATCTATCTATAGTTATAAAATCTTTTTTTGATTCCGATAAATAAACTTTGGACGATTTTTAAAAGTTGACCATGTTTGTTAAGGTTATGTTCGAGTAAAAATTTCGTCATTTTTAAGAATTTTTTTTAATTTTTGGATACCAATTAGAACAAATTTGATTATTTTAGTGCAAAATAGACATTTTAATCTACCATTATTTATAAAATCTTTTCTCGACTTCCATAAATAAACCTCCAGCGATTTTTAAAATTTTGGCTAAATTACCAAATTCGATAAATAATCATCAACATTTTTGGGATTTTTTTTTTAATTTTTGGATATCAATTAGAACAAATTTGACCATTTTAATGAAAAATAGATATTTTAATCTATCTATAATTAAAAAATCTTTTTTTGATTCCGTTAAATAAACTTTGGACGATTTTTAAAAGTTGACCATGTTTTTTAAGGTTAAGTTCGAATAAAAATTTCGTCATTTTTAAGAATTTTTTAAAATTTTTGGATACCAATTAGAACAAATTTGATTATTTTATTGCAAAATAGACATTTTAATCTACCATTATTTATAAAATCTTTTCTCGACTTCCATAAATAAACTTCCAGGGATTTTTTAAATTTTGGCTAAATTATTAAATTCGATCAAAAATCATCAACATTTTTGGGAATTTTTTTAAATTTTTGGATATCAATTAGAACAAATTTGATCATTTTAATGAAAAATAGATATTTTAATCTACCTATAATTATAAAATCTTTTCTCGACTTTCATAAATAAACCTCCAGCGATTTTTTAAATTTTGGCTAAATTACTAAATTCGATCAAAAATCATCAACATTTTTGGGAATTTTTTTAAATTTTTGGATATCAATTAGAACAAATTTGATCATTTTAATGAAAAATAGATATTTTAATCTACATATAATTATAAAATCTTTTTTTGATTCCTTTAAATAAATTTTGGACGATTTTTAAAAGTTGACCATGTTTTTTAAGGTTAAGTTCGAATAAAAATTTCGTCATTTTTAAGAATTTTAAAAAAAATTTGAGTACCAATTAGAACAAATTTGATCATTTTAATGTAAGATAGATATTTTAATCTATCATTATTTATAAAATCTTTTCTCGATTTCCATAAATAGACCTCCAGCGATTTTTTAAATTTTGGCTAAATTACCAAATTCGATCAAAAAACATCAACATTTTTGGGAATTTTTTTAAATTTTTGGGTATCAATTAGAACTAATTTGACCATTTTAATGAAAAATAGATATTTTAATCTACCTATAATTATAAAATTTTGTTTTGATTCCGTTAAATAAACTTTAGACGATTTTAAAAGTTGACCATGTTTTTTAAGGTGAAGTTCGAATAAAAATTTCGTCATTTTTAAGAATCTTTTAAAATTTTTAGATACCAATTAGAACAAATTTGATCATGTTAATGTAAAATAGATATTTTAATCTACCATTATTTATAAAATCTGTTCCCGACTTTCATAAATAAACCTTTAGCGATTTTTTAAATTTTGGCTAAATTACCAAATTCGATCAAAAATCATCAACATTTTTTGGGAATTTTTTTAAATTTTTGGATATCAATCAGAACAAATTTTATCATTTTAATACAAAATAGATATTTTAATCTACTACTATTTACAAAATTTTTTCTCAATTTCCATAAACGAACTTGTTTCAAATATTAAAGTTACCACATTCACTTTTATTTAATTATAACCTTCAAAGTTTAGATTTTTAATCTAAAATCAACCTTTTATCGTGCCCATTTATTTCTTAGAAGACAGTTTTATTCAACTTCTAAAAAGTTTTTGTTCTCTTTAGTTACATGAAGAGTACGATGTTGCTTTAACAAAGTACAAACTAGCTATCCAAACGCAACCGGACTCCATAGCTCTATGGAATAATATAGGAATGTGTTTTTACTCAAAACAAAAATACATAGCGGTAAGTTATTCACCAAATTTGTAAAAAAGAAAATTATTATGGCAGTATTATATTAACCAAATCGATACGAGAATAAAAAAACTTTTCAATTTTGGATTAAAAGCCTAGTTGTTATTATGATAACATTTTTACGAATAACAGAAAATCGTAATATTCGTTACATTGTATCGATTTTAACGTTTAACCGGACAATAGCCGTCCATAAACGCTTTTACTGCTTGAATTTGATCGTTGAACCGTTTATAATTTTTTTAGAACTATTTTCCTATTGTACTAAAATATTGCTACAATTTTAGGCGATCGGTTGTTTAAAAAAAGCTTTATGGTTGTCGCCGTTAAATTCTCGAATTCTCCTAAATTTGGGTCTAATTCACTTATCTACTCATCAACCGGCTTCGTCTTTTAATTATTTATGTGCTGCGGCTAACTTAAGACCTGATTTAGCATTAACTTACGTGATATTAGCATGTAAGTTTAAAACAAATTTATTTTTGACGGTCTTAAAACTTGATATTGTTTAGGTGCGTTATTTTCTTTGGAAGATAACGAAACCGCCTTAAAAGCTTTAAAACATGCTTTATCTTTGGCACCAGACCAACCTTTAATTCAATTAAATACGAGCGTTTTATTATACCATAATGGGGATTATTTGGAAGCTAGTAGGTTATTAAATAACTTTGAAGCTAATAATATGAAAAATGAAGAATGGTTTAAACTTGCTGACAAATTGAAAATTGCTTTATCTAATAAAGTAAATGATGAGAGATTACAAGATGAGAAAGTGGAGGAACCTGAATATGCTGAAATTAACGAGGAAGAAAATATACAAGGATTGGAAGTTTTTGGTGGTGGAATAGAACATGCTGAGAAAACTTTAAGTGATCCTGAATTAGATCCCGATGAAGTATAAGTTTAAATGTTTTGTGCTTTAGAATTAATAAAGTTAGCTTGTTGTTTCATTTTTAGTAAACATGTATAATAAAAATGTATATTAGAAAATGTTTGATTGTGATTCATTCTTTCACCAGTAAATTTAGATGAGAAATGAAAAAGTATTTTTCAGCACTTATCTGGTTTATTGAATTTTTATAATCCTTACATGTTTCGGTCTAAGGCCATCTTCGGAGGTGTCTCTAATTAAAAACTTGGTTAATGTCAACAAAATACATGGATAGATTTAAAGGATGTTTAAAATTACCAAATACACAAGATAACATTTTTACGAACACCAATACACGTTAAAATAAAATGAGTAATTAGTAATTACGTTAAAACACTTACAAGGAGACCTTACGACTTGCCCCTCACCGATTTTAACGAAAGTGGTACCAATCGATAGATATTAGTACATAGTACAAATGTATAAAATATTAGGGCGCAATACTCAGCGGTTCGCAAGAAAATTGGTGTTAAAGTTTGCAATCGGCTTATATGTCAATGATTTGTCATTTCCCCTACAACCCCCCAATAACTATAGTGGAAATATATCGGTTTCCAGATCCATAGTACGGTGGTTCGAATCTTGAACAATATTTTTTTTATCTTTATTTTGAGTACAATATTTCATGTTATTTTAAAAATATTTTAATATTATATCAACATGTTATAAAAATAACTTACAAGGAGACCTCACGACTTGCCCGTCACCGATTTTAACGAAAGTGGTACCAATCGATAGATATTGGTACATAGTACAAATGTGTAAAATATTAGGGCGCACTATTCAGCGGTCCGCAAGAAAGTTGGTGTTAAAGTATGCAATCGGCTTATGTGTCAATGATTTGTCATTTCCCCTACAACCCCCCAATAGCCATAGTGGAAATATATCGGTTTCCAGATCCATAGTACGGTGGTTCGAATCTCGAACAATAACTTTCTTATTTTTATTTTGAATACAATATTTCATGTTATTTTAAAAATATTTTAATATTACATCAACATGTTATAAAAATAACTTAGAACATTGTATTAAAAAAGAAAATTAAAATGTATTATTCGGGATTCGAACCACCGTACTACGGATTTGGAAGCCGGTATATTTTCAGTTTAGCTGTTGGGGGTTGTAGGGGAAATGACAAATCATTGACATATAAGCCGATTGCATACTTTAACACCAATTTTCTTGCGAACTGCTGAATAGTGCGCCCTAATATTTTATACATTTGTACTATGTACCAATATCTATCGATTGGTACCACTTTCATTAAGGCTCCTGAACCGGGCTCAAAAATTTTGTTCCATTTTTTCGCGATTATTATTTATTTAATCAAAAAACTTTTCAAACAAGAATTGATTAGAAAGGCAAAGTCTAGGGCATTGCGATGAGATATTTGGTTAAAAGTTGATAATAACGGAGATTATTAAGAACTGTTTTTAAACCGACAACGGAATGCCCTAGATAATTAATTTACGGTCGCTTTTTGTAAATAAATGTTTTTGATATTTTTTTAAATAATCAAGAAAAATTGGAAATTCTCACGGTAGTTGTAAGTTGAATTTCTTCGTTAATCTGAATTTGGCTCCGCCCCCAAAGAACACATGGCGTGGTCTACGAGCTGATCGAGCATTCATTGTTTACGTTTCGTTTTTATTACTGGCGAAACCAGATAGCAGTATATTAACAGCGGTGATGTTGTGATTTGAATAGGAAAGAGAAAGAAGTAGAAAAGAACAAATAAATATGACTGTAATAGGCAAGTGATATAAAATGTACTCAATTTAATTACAACAGAAATATATATAATAAAGTTGTAACTACCAAACGTTAAATTTTAGTGTAATCTAAACAAAATTTCAGTTTGAGGACATAGTCTAACTTTTAATGTTTAAAAATATCAATTAAAGACGTTAAGTCACGTTTTTTTCTGATGAAAAAACTAAAAGTCGTAGAAAATTCCTGTTTGACAAAAATAAAGATTAATTTTCAAGCAACATTCTAATAAAATTCGAAGTTTCAACAACTATTTGTCTTTTAGATATGAATTTTTAAAAACTGACAAGTTTTTGAGATGTTAATTTAAGTTAGGTTAGAATTTATTTTTTGTAGAAAGAACTGAAGGTCGTAGAAAATACATTTTTGGTACAAATAAAGATTCAATCTCAAGCTAAATCCTCATGAAATATCAAGTCTCAACAACAATTAGTTTCTTAGATATGTTTTTTTAATAATTGACAAGTTTTACTAAACATGTTCATTAAGTTAGATTAGAATTTCGTTTTCGTAGTAAAAACTAAAAGTCGTAGAAAATTTATTTTCGGTAAAAATAAAGATTAAGTATCCTAATCCTAATAAATATCCTAAATACTAATAAAATTTCAATTTACAACAGTAATTAGTTTCTTACTTATGAAGTTTCAAAAATTGACTAGTTTGTAAATAAAGCAATATCAAATAGGTTTTGTTCTTAGTTTCCATTTTAACATATGTGTAACATTTCTATAATGCTTTTTCCGTTATCTATCTTAACGTAATACAATTATTCACGGAAATTATTTAAATAATAAGTACTATACACGTAGTGTATATGTTTCGATGTATATTAAAATATACATCATTTCGTTCTATCGAACATTTTATACGTAGGTGCTTTGATATTTTAAGCATTGTTTTTCTTTATTTAAAGTGTAAAGAACCGGTATTTATCTTTGCCGATATTTGAACCTCTCATATCCTATAAACAGAAACGATCACGTGATAGTTTTAGACCACACCCACCGGCCAGCCTTTGAGCTTCCTCCCCCCACACAGCGAATCCCCTCAGAAACTTTAGGACCGTGGTCCAGGAGCCTTAAAATCGGTGACGGGCAAGTCGTGAGGTCTCCTTGTTAGAATATTGTATAAAAAAAGAAAATTAAAATGTATTATTCGAGATTCGAACCACCGTACTATGGATCTGGAAACCGATATATTTCCACTATGGCTATTGGGGGGTTGTAGGGGAAATGACAAATCATTGACATATAAGCCGATTGCATATTTTAACACCAATTTTCTTGCGAACCGGTGAGTATTGCGCCCTAATATTTTATACATTTCTGCTATGTACCAATATCTATCGATTGGTACCACTTTCGTTAAAATCGGTGAGGGGAAAGTCGTAAGGTCTCCTTGTTAATTAGTAATTACTCATTTTATTTCAAGGTGTGCTCGTGTTCGTAAAAATTTTATCTTGTGAATTTAATCATTTTACACATCTTTTAAATCAGTCCAGGTATTTTGTTGACGTTAACCAAGGTTTTAACTATAGACAAATTACCTCTGAAGATGACCTTAGGCCGAAATATGTAAGGATTATAAAAATTCAATAAACTAGATATATGTTATTTTGTATTTTTGTTTATCCGGTTTTCTTTAAAAGTAAACTTATGGTTATTTGGTTTTTTTTTCTTTTTCATTGAATTATTTAAATTGGTGAACTTATTTTTTATTTCATATAAACATATGTGACCTGGTCTACGAAAAGGGCGCTTAGGTGTAAAAACAAGTTTTCGAGAAAACAGGTGTTAAAGATAATCAAGTCATTTTATCAGTTTCGCTTTAGTTGTTCCCGTTGTACATTCCTCTTTTTCATTACGTTTACTGAATCATTTTTATGCGTCTTTTGCTTCCGAAAGAAATTAAAAATGAGTGTTGAAGAAGAGTTCAGTGCCGTTTACAAACAATATTTCGGAGAAAACGAAGAAGATAGTGATAAATACGATATTGATAATGATTTGGACGGCGATTATGATTTATATCAGGCAAGAGATATAAGAGGAAAGTTTCGTTAAAGTGGACTTATCTATGGCCGATTTAGAAGAAGAAGAGCTGATAGTAGGTGAGGATATCAAACATTAAAATTCTACGAATTCGAACCACTTGACTTATACCTATTTTTTTCAGCATAATTACTTAATTGACGAGAAGGATGACGTGGGGAAAGGGCCGAACTGCGTCGTGAGCATTTTGCATCACCAGTTGGAAACCTATTGCGAAGACATTCAAAAATTTGTTATTTTTTGTGACAATTGCGTAGGATAAAATAAGAAGAGTGTCGTTCTATCGTGTTTACAATGGAGAGTTGCTCGAAAACTTAACCAAACGATTCTATTCAATTTCCTTCTCACAGGACACACAAAATTTGCTCCTGATCGCTACTTCGAGATTTTTAAGGCGAAATATGAATTTAAGGCGAAATTTAGAACGCCAATGGTATATTATTATATACCAAAATGTTCGAAGTTTGGTCACAGATCCAGGAAAAGTAGATATTACAGCTCTATTACCAAAACAAAAGTTGGTATCAAAAAAACAAAAGCCCGAAGTTGATGGAGAGGATAATTCTGCGGCTCCCTTGCCAAATAAAAATTGGATATCGAAGAAACGAAGGGCAAAAGGTAATGACGAGGAAGATTCTACGGCTCTATTCCCAAAAAAGAAGTTAGCATCGAAAAAAAAAAAAAACAACAAAGGCCGAAGCAACAGTGAAGGAAGATTCTGTGACTTCATTATCAAAGAAAAAGGTAGCATCGAAAAAACGGAAGGGTAAAAAATGTATAAATTTACCTTAAATCGTATAAATTTACTTTAAATTTTAAATTTGCGAATTTCTATGTAAAATAACGTGGTTTTGCCTTGAAATAAAAAGTATGAAGTGATGTCTATTATTTTATAATTTAATCTCCAAATTTTTTTCATTTTCAATCATTTCTGCTCTTCTTTTTGTACATTTTTAACAAAGTTCCCTACCAGTTAGAAATTTTCAGTTTGCGCCATTCGAAAGAGTATATTTTGCTTTATCAAAATCGCCAAAAAAGTGAAAAATGATTTTTTCACACCTCAGCCCCCTTTTCGTAGACCAGGTCACATATCGACCTATGCAACGAAGACTATTGTAAGTCATTTTTGATAGAACTGAGTGAGATATCGACCTATGCAACGAAAACTATCGTAAGTCAAAAATGGTGATTTTGAAAAATTTGAAAAGAAAACAGAATTAATTGCTATTCTTCTATGGCGAATCCTTTCGAAATCCTCTATAATATATCTACAGCAACCAAGTAGGAAATTTTTACTTAGAAAATTTTATTTCTTAAAATGCAATCGGTTCAAAACCTTTAAACACTTATATCTGACTCATTGTCAGTTCTATCAAAAATGACTTACAATAATTTTCGTTGCATAGGTCGATATAAGCGTTTAAAAGATTCGAACAGATTGCATTTTAAGAAATAAAATTTTCTACGTAAAAATTTCCTACTTGGTTGCTATAGATATCTTATATAGAGGATTCCGAAAGGATTCACCATAGAAGAATAGCAATTAATTCTGTTTTCTTTTCAAATTTTTCAAAATCACCATTTTTGACTTACGACAGTTTTCGTTGGATAGGTCGATATTATTATTATTGTATTATATAGCCGTTCCGGAAGAATATCGACATAACTGCAAAGTAAAAAATTTTGCAGAAGAAGCAAAAATAATTAAAATCAGCATTTTTTGAATATATTGATGGCCTTATCTCATTTTATCAAAAAATTGCAGTTACGTCGATGTTGTTCCGGAACGGCGATATGAACCTACTTTATTCCTTAAAAACCTATAATGTCCTTTTTCTGTTACGGCAAAAGGCACTTAAAATATTCTTATTGTTAGACAAATATTTCTAATCTATGGTTCGAAAACTCTAAAGCTTGTTTTACACGTACTGTGATGTGCACATAAGGTACACCATGAAAGGAAGGATGCAACGAATGAGATTTTGGCCCTTTTTCGAATTTTACAACAAAGGCGAAAAGGGTTAACTCTTAAACCACAAAGTCAACATTGCGTTATAGTCCTTGAATAAAATTTTATACATATTAGCATGTGGCGTGCACATATTCACCGTCTTTATTAAAAATCTATACTGGAAAAGCGGGTTTTACGGCACACTAGAATCTAATGTAAAAGTCAAAATTATAGTATGAAATAAATTGATTTCATATTGGGAAATATCGAGCCTCCCATAATTCCTTCCAATTATCCGGCCATAAAAAACATAAATGAATTAACCGCCAATTAACTGGCATACCAATTAAGCAGGTGCATTGTACTTGTACTTGGTGGAAAATTAATTTGGAATTTCTAATTAGGAAGTTAGGTTTTGAGTGTGTGAGAAAACTAATACAATATTAAATTTTTAAGACCGATTATTTAGATTATTATTAACACGATATCGACCGTTTATTTTAAAAATGGTGTAAGTCCATTTTCTCTTGTTTCGAGAAAATTAGAGGTTAGCATATCTGTTAATTAAAAAATTTAGGCAAATTATATGAAGTCTGGCAATATTTCTATTCGTTTATCAATATTTAATTTGATTATATAGATTTGTTTCAGGCAAATTAGACTACAACAATACATATTTCTGGACTGTAAATGGACTTACACCACTTTCAAAATTAGACAATTGTAAAAATCGTTTAATTTCAATTTTGAAAAATTAAATATCACTTAAAATATACTTCATTTTAATCCAAATTTGTTTACAAATGCACATGATAGGACATAAAATTTAATTTTAGACGCTAATTACATTGTAAAAATTACAAGGTACTGATAGTATTTACTTATGCTTTGCATGTGGCAGTGTTTCGAAATATGTACGATGCACCGGAGGTATAGAAGGTAATAACTGCTTGATGTCTTCATGTTTTTCGTAAGTAATAGGCCTGGCATTTTGGTACAAAGGCGTAAGGGCGATTTTTCCAAATTTTAGCGGTCTTCCAGGACGTGTAGGTAATAAATTTATAGTTTTAAATTCAGTGCCCTTCATCGATGTTTTATATAAAATAGTATATGGTGCGTTTTTGAGAAACCTCAGCCAACATATTTGCAACCAATTGATCTGTTCGCCATTAGTGTTTTTTAATCTGTTTTTTAATCGCATTTTGAAGACTTTTGTTGAAACGAAATTCTCTCGTTTCATTTCATGTAAAATGAACTTGTCATGTTTTCTACATTGTGTTATTACATCATAATAATCCTATGATGTATACTTAAAATTCTTTTCTTTTAAAGTTATCCAATTTAAGAAAAAATAGAATAAGTAACCTAAATTAGCAACTTTTGACATGTAATATAAACCAAATGTAACCATAGTCACTTGGACTTACACCACTTTCATAATCAACGATTATGTAATTTCATTTACCGACCGATTTTAAGTTGTACAAAACATGGGAATTTTTTAAGAAATTAAACACGGACTTATCATACATAAAAATTTACATTAAGTATGAATTACGTGATATCTCATTTTTTTCAAAAATGGACTTACACCACTTTCAAAATAAACGGTCCATATAATTTGCCATCCATAATTTCTAATGATTTTGAATTAACCTAAACAAATTTAATGATTTAGTATGTGAAAGTCGATTTAATAAAAATCTTATATATTATGTACTTCTACTTTAATTTAATTTCTAATTTTTTAATTTAAGTTTCTACCAAATCTTCTTAATTTCAGTATTTCAGACACGAAATGAGTAATATTTCATAAAAGGTATTACATGGGGTATTAAGGGGTGTTGAAAATAAATTTAGAACATCCCATTTTATAAATTACCTGGACGCGATGGTCCGACCAGATTTCTTTTATCGCCACTTCCACCCCGTAACGAACTTGTAAAGACCGGAGCGCTTGTGTGATTTCTTTCCGCGAAAACTGTACCACATTAAGCCGGAAAAAGGATCTAAAAAGATACTCGGCGAACATATTTCACCGCGAAAATGATGGCTCTGGGAGTAAGAGGCTTTTATTAGCCGGAGCTAAGGCTTGCTTGCCGTATCTGAGCTGGTCTTATTCAAGCCACAGAATTTTTAGTATCCTTGCTACTAGAAAATATAAAATGTCTACGAAGTACTTGTCTGTTTAATTTTCATCAAAATAAAAATTTTAATTTGATCTAATTTAAAAAAAAAAATTTACGAGATGATTCCAATAAGGGAAAATAATCGCAGTCCGTACGATCTTAAAATTAATACAGATGTTGTAAAAACGTTCAATGATAGTTTATCTGTCTACCTAGTTGTACATTCAAGATATTTAATTTATTGATATTTCATAATTTTATATTAATATTTTCATTACCCTACTAAAGGATCATCTTGGAAATTTCTTTGTCCAAGTGGAGCTCAAATGAACTTCTTAGAGTTAATAACGTATTAGTTTACTAGTTTAGGTTTATTTTTAGTATTTTTCTAAAAAAAATTGTTTTTGGTGGAATTGATCAACATTTTGGTAACTTTGGTGGAAGCTTTACGAATTTAGCTTTAGTAATTTTTGGTGGAATTTTTTAAAAAATTGGTAAATTTTTGGTGGAATTTTTACAAATTTTGTAAGTTTTTTGGTGGAATTAAAAAAAAATTCATTATTTCTGGTAGAATTATTAAAAATTTTAGTAACTTTGGTGGAATTTTTATGAATTTACTAAGTTTTTGATGAAATTTTCAAGGTTTTAGTTAATTTTTAGTGAAATTGTTTCTAAAATGATTGATTTTTGGTGGAATTTTAAAAGAATTTAGACATTTTGGTGGAATTTTTAAGCACTTTGAAAATTTCGGTGTAATTTTTAGGATTTTTGTAAGTTTTTGGTGGAATAAAAAAAAAATCAGTAAGTTTTGGGTGTAGTTGTTAAATATTTTAATAGCTTTGGTGGAATTTTTGCGAATTTTATTCATTTCTGGTGGAATTAAAAAAAATTCAGTGTTTTTTGTAAAATTCTTATGAATTTAATAAGTTTTTGGTGGAATTTTTAAAAAATTCAGTATGTTTTTGGTGTAATTATCAAAAATCTTGATAACATTGGTGGAATTTTTGCGAATTTTATTCATTTCTGGTAGAATAAAAAAAATCAGTGTTTTTGGTAAAATTCTTATGAATTTAGAAAGTTTTTGGTCGAATTTTTCAAATTGTATTAATTCTTGGTGGAATTTTTAAAAAATTCAGTATGTTTTTGGTGGAATTATCAAAAATTTTGATAACATTGGTGAAATTTTTGCGAATTTTATTCATTTTTGGTGGATATTTTAAAAAATTCAGTGTTTTTTTATGGAATTTTACGAATTTAGTAAATTTTTAGTGAAATTTTTCCAATTTTATTAATTTTTGGTGGAATTTTCATAAAATTCAGTATGTTTTTGATGGAATTGTTAAAAAAGTTGGTAACTTTGGTGAAATTTTTATTAACTTTAATAATTTTTGGTGGAATTGTTAAAAATATTGGTAATTTTAGTAGAATTTTTATGAATTTGGTAAGTTTTTGGTGGTATTTTTTAAAAATCAGTAAGTTTTTGGTGGAATTATTCAACATTTTTGTAGGTTTGGTGGAAAATTGAAAAAATTTAGTACGTTTTTGGTGGAATTGTTAAAAATGTTGGTAACTTTGGTGGAATTTTTACGAACTTTGACAATTTCGGTGTAATTTTTAGGATTTTTGTAAGTTTTTGGTGAAATAAAAAAAAATTCAGTAAGTTTTGGATGTAGTTGTTAAATATTTTAATAGCTTTGGTGGAATTTTTGCGAATTTTATTCATTTCTGGTGGAATTAAAAAAAATTCAGTGTTTTTTGTAAAATTCTTATGAATTTAGTAAGTTTTCGGTGGAATTTAAAAAAAAATTCAGTATGTTTTTGGTGGAATTATCAAAAATTTTGATAACATTGGTGGAATTTTTGCGAACTTTATTCATTTCTGGTAGAATAAAAAAGAATCAATGTTTTTGGTAAAATTCTTATGAATTTAGTAAGTTTTTGGTGGAATTTTTCAAATTGTATTAATTTTTGGTGGAATTTTTAAAAAAATCAGTATGTTTTTGGTGGAATTATCAAAAATTTTGATAACATTGGTGGAATTTTTGCGAATTTTATTCATTTTTGATGGATTTTTTTAAAAATTCAGTGTTTTTTTATGGAATTTTACGAATTTAGTAAATTTTTAATGAAACTTTTGCAATTTTATTAATTTTTGGTGGAATTTTCATAAAATTCAGTATCTTTTTGATGGAATTGTTAAAAAAGTTGGTAACTTTGGTGGAATTTTTATTAACTTTAATCATTTTTGGTGAAATTGTTAAGAATATTGGTAATTTTAGTAGAATTTTTATGAATTTGGTAAGTTTTTGGTTGTATTTTTTAAAAATCAGTAAGTTTTTGGTGGAATTATTTAACATTTTTGTAGCTTTGGTGGAAAATTGAAAAAATTTAGTACGTTTTTGGTGGAATTGTTAAAAATGTTGGTAACTTTGGTGGAATTTTTACTAATATAGTAAGTTTTTTTAATTTTTACCAATTTTATTGATTTTGGGTGGAATTTTTAAAAAATTCACTAAGTTTTTAGTAGAATTGTCTCCAAATTTAATAATTTTTGGTGAAATTATATTCAATTTAAGTAACTTTTGTGGAATTTTTATTATTACTTCAAAATTGACATTTCAAAGGAAACTCGCCCCTTGTTGACTCACCACGGCCGGCTTCCACATGTGGAACAAGATGATTACAATCTTGGTAAGTCACTTTTTTATTGGTAATATAATCAAAATTTTTAATATTTCATTTTATTTTTGCTAATATTTAAATAGTCTAAATGTCTAAATAAAATTTTTGGTGGAGGTTCCGGTGAATTAAATAAAACATTTTTTTTATTTACTTTTTAAACAATTTCCTAACAATTCATATTAAATAAAATATAACTTTGATCAAAATTCGTGGGTTGGGTTAATTTCAGTCAAAGCTTTTTTTTACATAAATTTAATTCCGGTCGAACACAATTTCCTTTGAAATATGAAACTGCGGGCCAACGATTCGATTTTTTGCACCGTAATCCGGCCTCGATCGGCGAAAAACGTATATAGGAACGATATAGAATATACGATCCGGCGAAACTGGCGGAAAAATGAGCGATAAAGCGATTGCGGGCGCAGTTCAAAAATGCGAAATTTAAACCCGGGGGCAAACGCGGTTTAATATTTAAATTCGCACGGATGCACAACAAACGTACTTTAGTGGCCATCAAGTATTTAAGGGCAGCGCTAAATTTCGCGTCAAAACGGGCAATTCATCATGCGGCGCTCCCGGCTGGGGGTCGCAAAGGGTGGTGCGAAAAAATTCTCTTTAACATTGCACGAGAATTTCGCCAAAATTCATTACCACGTCCGCCGGAGGGAGTCGCATGTGAACAGCTAAATAATGCAAACAGTGATTATCAGCCTGACGTGCATATAATTTGTATAGTACTAACCAAAAATTCGATATTCTCCAACGTACACTACCATAATAAATATTTTCATTTAGGTAAAAGCTTTACTTTTACAAATAAAAGATAATTTGATTAATTAGTAAATTACAAAATATGTTTTTTTTTAATCAATATAAACATAAATTTGTTTATTTTTTTTGGTAAAAGTTGTAACAAATCTGACTTTTTTACTTGAAAATAGAATCTTTTAGGTTTAATTTAGTATAAAAATTATTTCATAATTCTGATAAATAAATTCTCTACGATTTTTTAAAGTTGATGAAATTTTTTTAAAAAAGTTAGGTTAAGCCAACAAAAAATTTTATCCAACTTTGAAAATTTTTTAAATTTTTTTTGGTAAAAATTACAACAAATCTGACGTTTTAAAATTAAAATAGAATCCTTTATGTTCAATTTAGAACAAAAATCATTTCTTAATTTCCATAAATAAGCTCAGTATGATTTTTTTAAGTTGATGATTTTTTAAGGTTACGTGAAATGTCAAAAAATTTTATCCAACTTTGAGAATTTTTTTAAATTAGTTGGCAAGATTTGGGAAAAATTTGACTATTTAAAGCTAAAATAGAATCATTTGGGTTCAATTTAAAGAAAAAATCATTTCATAATTCTGATAAATAAATTCTGTACGATTTTTTAAAGTTGATGAAAATTTTTTAAAAAAGTTAGGTTAAGCCATCAAAAAATTTTATCCAACTTTGGGAATTTTTTAAATTTTTTGGTAAAAATTACAACAAATCTGACGTTTTAAAATTAAAATAGAATCCTTTATGTTCAATTTAAAACAAAAATCATTCCTTAATTTCCATAAATAAGCTCAGTATGATTTTTTTAAGTTGATGATTTTTTTTAAGGTTAGATGAAATGTCAAAAGATTTTATCCAACTTTGAGAATTTTTTTAAATTTGTTGGCAAGATTTGGGAAAAACTTGACTATTTAAAACTAAAATAGAATCATTTGGGTTCAATTTAAAGAAAAAATCATTTCATAATTCTGATAAATAAATTCTGTACGATTTTTTAAAGTTGATGAAATTTCTTTAAAAAAGTTAGGTTAAGCCATCAAAAAATTTTATCCTACTTTGGGAATTTTTTTAATTTTTTTGGTAAAAATTACAACAAATCTGACGTTTTTAAATTAAAATAGAATCCTTTATGTTCAATTTAGAACAAAAATCATTCCTTAATTTCCATAAATAAGCTCAGTATGATTTTTTTAAGTTGATGATTTTTTTAAGGTTAGATGAAATGTCAAAAAATTTTATCCAACTTTGAGAATTTTTTAAAATTTGTTGGCAAGATTTGGGAAAAATTTGACTATTTAAAGCTAAAATAGAATCATTTGGGTTCAATTTAAAGAAAAAATCATTTCATAATTCTGATAAATAAATTCTGTACGATTTTTTAAAGTTGATGAAAATTTTTTTAAAAAGTTAGGTTAAGCCATCAAAAAATTTTATCCTACTTTGGGAATTTTTTTAATTTTTTTGGTAAAAATTACAACAAATCTGACGTCTTTAAATTAAAATAGAATCCTTTATGTTCAATTTAGAACATAAATCATTCCTTAATTTCCATAAATAAGCTCAGTATGATTTTTTTAAGTTGATGATTTTTTTAAGGTTAGATGAAATGTCAAAAAATTTTATCCAACTTTGAGAATTTTTTTAAATTAGTTGGCAAGATTTGGGGAAAATTTGACTATTTAAAGCTAAAATAGAATCATTTGGGTTCAATTTAAAGAAAAAATCATTTCATAATTCTGATAAATAAATTCTGTACGATTTTTTAAAGTTGATGAAATTCTTTAAAAAAAGTTAGGTTAAGCCATCAAAAGATTTTATCCAACTTTGGAAATTTTTTAAATTTTTTTGGTAAAAATTACAACAAATCTAACGTTTTTAAATTAAAATAGAATCCTTTATGTTCAATTTAGAACAAAAATCATTCCTTAATTTCTATAAATAAGCTCAGTATGATTTTTTTAAGTTGATGATTTTTTAAGGTTACGTGAAATGTCAAGAAATTTTATCCAACTTTGAGAATTTTTTTAAATTAGTTGGCAAGATTTGGGAAAAATTTGACTATTTAAAGCTAAAATAGAATCATTTGGGTTCAATTTAAAGAAAAAATCATTTCATAATTCTGATAAATAAATTCTGTACGATTTTTTAAAGTTGATGAAGTTTTTTTAAAAAAGTTAGGTTAAGCCATCAAAAAATTTTATCCAACTTTGGGAATTTTTTTAATTTTTTTGGTAAAAATTACAACAAATCTGACGTTTTTAAATTAAAATAGAATCCTTTATGTTCAATTTAAAACAAAAATCATTCCTTAATTTCCATAAATAAGCTCAGTATGATTTTTTTAAGTTGATGATTTCTTTAAGGTTAGGTGAAATGTCAAAAAATTTTATCCAACTTTGAGAATTTTTTTAAATTTGTTGACAAGATTTGGGAAAATTTGACTATTTAAAGCTAAAATAGAATCATTTGGGATCAATTTAAAGAAAAAATCATTTCATAATTCTGATAAATAAATTCTGTACGATTTTTTAAAGTTGATGAAAATTTTTAAAAAAGTTAGGTTAAGCCATCAAAAAATTTTATCCAACTTTGGGAATGTTTTAAATTTTTTTGGTAAAGATTACAACAAATCTGACGTTTTTAAATTAAAATAGAATCCTTTATGTTCAATTTAAAACAAAAATCATTCCTTAATTTCCATAAGTAAGCTCAGTATGATTTTTTTAAGTTGATGATTTTTTTAAGGTTAGGTGAAGTGTCAAAAAATTTTATCCAACTTTCAGAATTTTTTTAAGTTTGTTGGCAAGATTTGGGAAAAATTTGACTATTTAAAGCTAAAATAGAATCATTTGGGTTCAATTTAAAGAAAAAATCATTTCTTTATATTAAAAAATAAAGTCAGGACGATTTTTTAAAAAGTTAGGTTAAGCTGTCAAAAAGTGTGAGAATGTAAGACCTTAAAAAAATTTTTTTTTCTTAAAAATTTTTCAATCTAAACTATAATTTTTTATAGATTACTTGAAAGAAGACATTTTAATCTATCATTTTCCAAAAAATCTCTTCTTTATTCTTAAAAGTAAAGTTTGGACGATTTTTTAAAATTTGATTTTGATGTTTTTAAGATGAAAATGTAAGACCTTAAAAAAAATTTTTTTACTTAAAAATTTTTTGACCTAACCTATAATTTTTTATAGATTACTTGAAAGAAGACATTTTAATCGTCATTTTCCAAAAAATCTGTTCTTTATTCTTGAATGTAAACTTTGGACAATTTTTTAAAATTTGATTTTGACGTTTTTAAGATGAAAATGTAAGACCCTAAAAAATTTTTTTTTTCTTAAAAATTTTATAACCTAATCTATAATTTTTTATAGATTACTTAAAAAAAGACATTTTATTCTATCGTTTTCCTAAAAATTTCATCTTTATTCTTAAAAGTAAAGTTTGGACGATTTTTTAAAATTCGGTTTTGACGTTTTTAAGATGAAAATGCAAGACCTTAAAAAATTTTTTTTTTCTTAAAAATTTTTTGACCTAACCTATAATTTTTTATAGATTACTTGAAAAAGAACATTTTAATCTATCATTTTCCAGAAAATCTTTTCTTTATTCTTAAAAATAAAGTCAGGATGATTTTTAAAGTCGTTGAAATTCTTTTAAAAAGTTAGGTTAAGCTGTTAAAAAGTGTGAAAATGTAAGACCTTAAAAAATTTTTTTTTCTTCAAAATTTTTCAACCTAAGCTATAATTTTTTATAGATTACTTAAAAAAAGACATTTTATTCTATCGTTTTCCTAAAAATTTCATCTTTATTCTTAAAAATAAAGTTTGGACGATTTTTTAAAATTCGATTTTTTACGTTTTTAAGATGAAAATGTAAGACCTTAAAAAAAATTTTTTTACTTAAAAATTTTTTGACCTAACATATAATTTTTTATAGATTACTTAAAAAAGGACATTTTAATCTATCATTTTCCAAAAAATCTTTTCTTTATTCTTAAAAATAAAGTCAGGACGATTTTTTAAAAGTCGTTGAATTTCTTTTAAAAAGTTAGGTTAACCCGTCAAAAATTTTTTATTCAACTTTGAGAATTTTTTGGTAAAATTTAGGAAGAATCTGACTTTTTAAAATTAAAATAAGATCTTTTTAGATGAATTTAAAACAAAAATCATTCCTTAACTTCCATAAATAAGCTCTGTACGAATTTTTAAAAATGATGATGTTTTTAAGGTTAGGTTAAACGTCAAAAAATTTTACCCAACTTTAAAAATGGTTGAATTAAATCTGCAAACAAAATGTTAGTAAGAGCTAACAAATACAACCAATTAAACACTGTAATTATCAGATAATGACACCGATTAATCACAGTATTCCATTGCTATCGTAAATAACCGTCATCGCATTTAAATTTCCCAATGGGAATTTTAAAGTTGTAATAACATATTTTATATTATATAAAAACTCGATTTATTTACATTTTAGGTAATATAAAAATTAAAATTTTACAGGTAATAAACGAAATCAGTGTTTAGCTTTTCTTCACGAGACAATGATATATTGTGTATCAATTAATTGAAATCTACACTGTAATGTTGTAATCCTTAGAATAGTTGCAGCTAATTATGACGTAATTAGTAACTGACAAACACCTATTAATTGTGCATGATGTGGATTACAGATGTATTGTGCAGAGGGTATGACAGAGAGAGTGTTACATTGCTTAACTGATACGATAGTCCTAACTAAATTGAACAAATTAAATTTGAATGTTGAGTATTGAGAGTACAGTAACTTAAATATTCATGTTAGCTGATTTTTTTAAATTTGTACTTTGGAATTGTTTTTAACACCATGTTGCAAAAAATACTGATTGTTTTATCAATTTTCATAGATATCACCATTTTGTCTAATAAAAGTTACTAAATTTTGTAAAAATTATTAAACTTAAGCAAACCGTCTAAAAAAAGTCACCAGATTTTTATCAATTAAAAAAAGTTCCTTAAATTTAATAAAACTTGTCAAAAATGTTACTAGATTCTCACTAATTATTATGACGTGTTACAATAAAAGCAAAATTAAAGCCTCAGTGATTTTTTAAAGTTGGTCGATTTTTTAAAAAAAGTTGGGTTAAAACCGTTAAAAATTTTTACCAACTTTGGGAATTTTTTAAATTTTTTTGGTAATAATTATAAAAAATCTGTCTTTTTTAAATCAAAACAGAATCTTTTATCTTTCATTTAAACCAAAAATCATTCCTTAATCTTCAGAAATAACGTCTGGATGATTTTCTAAAGTCAGTTGATTTTTTTTTTAAGTTAGGTTAGTCACCTGCCAAAAAATATTTCCAACTTTAAGATTTTTAAAATTTTTTTTTTGATAATAATTAGAACTAACCTGTCTTTTTTAATTCAAAACAGAATCTTTGAAGTTTCATTTAAACCAATAATCTTTCCTTAATCTTCATAAATAAAGTCTGGGTGATTTTTTAAAGTTGGGTGATTTTTTAAAAAAGTTTGGTTAGAACTGTCAAAAATTTTCACCAACTTTAAAATTTTTATTAATTTTTTTGGTAAGAATTAGGAAAGATCTGTCATTCTTTATTCAAAACAGAATCTTTTATCTTTCATTTAAACCAAAAATCATTCCTTAATCTTCAAAAATAAAGCCTGGACGATTTTTTAAAGTTGGTCGATTATTTTTAAGTTAGGTTAGTCACCTGTCAAAAAATGTTTCCAACTTTAAGAATTTTTTTAATTTTTTTGATAATAATTAGAACTAACCTGTCTTTTTTAATTCAAAACAGAATCTTTGAAGTTTCATTTAAACCAAAAATCTTTCCCTAATCTTCATAAATAAAGTCTGGGTGATTTTTTAAAATTGGGTGATTTTTTAAAAAAGTTTGGTTAGAACTGTCAAAAATTTTCACCAACTTTAAATTTTTTTTAAATTTTTTTGGTAAGAATTAGGAAAGATCTATCATTTTTTATTCAAAACAGAATCTTTTATCTTTCATTTAAACCAAAAATCATTCCTTAATCTTCAAAAATAAAGCCTGGACGATTTTTTAAAGTTGGTGGATTTTTTTTAAGTTAGGTTAGTCACCTGTCAAAAAATTTTTCCAACTTTAAGAATTTTCTATAAATTTTTTTGATAATAATCAGAACTAACCTGTCTTTTTAAATTCAAAACAGAATCTTTGATGTTTCATTTAAACCAATAATCTTTCCTTAATCTTCATAAATAAAGTCTGGGTGATTTTTTAAAGCTGGGTGATTTTTTAAAAAAGTTTGGTTAGAACTGTCAAAAATTTTCACCAACTTTAAATTTTTTTTTTAATTTTTTTGGTAAGAATTAGGAAAGATCTATCATTTTTTATTCAAAACAGAATCTTTTATCTTTCATTTAAACCAAAAATCATTCCTTAATCTTCAAAAATAAAGCCTGGACGATTTTTTAAAGTTGGTGAATTTTTTTTAAGTTAGGTTAGTCGCCTGTCAAAAAATGTTTCCAACTTTAAGATTTTTTTTAATTTTTTTGATAATAATTAGAACTAACCTGTCTTTTTTAATTCAAAACAGAATCTTTGAAGTTTCATTTAAACCAAAAATCTTTCCCTAATCTTCATAAATAAAGTCTGGGTGATTTTTTAAAATTGGGTAATTTTTTAAAAAAGTTTGGTTAGAACTGTCAAAAATTTTTACCAACTTTAAATTTTTTTTAACTTTTTTGGTAAGAATTAGGAAAGATCTGTCCTTTTTAATTCAAAATAGTATCTTTTATTTTTAATTTAAACCAAAAATTATTCTTTAATTCCAATAAATAAAGTCTGGGTGATTTTTTAAGAAAGTTAGGTTAGTCACTTGTATGTTATTAAATTGATAAGCACTCTGTACTTTGATGTTAGTATTTTATTTGTATATTGAACCAGTTTAATTTATCAGCTACTACGAATATAATTAATCGTAAATCCAACGGCATAACTACTTATTAATCTGTGGCCTGATTCGATGATGATTAATAACTAAATGTGACTCATTCTTTTTGATGCACGCTGTATAACCTGTATACATAGTGAAATAATAAAATAGAATACACTCCAAAAGCAAGAATTTGTTGTGAAAATAAAGGATTGATAAAAATCTTTTAACATTATGTTTTAAATGCTTTAATATAGACTCTACTGACGCCGAAAAAGTAAACACAACTTATTTCGGTAAGTGTCCAATGTTTAAATATTCTGAATTTTAAACGATTTGCGTATGTATACTTCGTTTTTTTTACTTTAAGCCTTTCGTCATTTAATAATGAAACATCGATCAAATATTCAAATTTAAACTGTTTAAACTAAAATATAGAAATTCACATTTAATTAAATGCAATTTTGGTACTGTTGGTTTATGTAGATTATATAACTGAATTATAGAGATATGTGTATAAAAATACAGGTTGTCCCGTTTTGATTGTCCGATCGTTTACTTGCGTATTTCTGGGCTAAAAGTAAGTAAAAAGCTGTGATGAACATGGGTCCAAAAGTGATTACTTTTTAAGATATTGGAAATTTAGTTCCATACGTTTATCTATTATTAACATAATTGAAGCAAAACCTTGAATATCTCGAAAACGAACCGCTTTCAGATCTATGTTCATTAAGACTTTTTACTTGTTTTCAACCAACAAATACGCCAGTAAAGGACTAGAATAGGATTAATTAGAAATATGAGCTTCCCATAGTCTTTTTAGGTTTTCGGTTAGCTGTTAAGGAAGACTTAGATTGCTCTTCTGCTGAGTTAGTTTACGGACAGGCCCTAAAACTTCCAGGTGAAGACTTTTCTCCATCTCATTCATCGATGCATACAACACCTTTTCCCAACAGTTTTCGCAATACATTTACCAATTTGAAACCAACCCCAAACCAACATCGTACAGCATAAAAAGCCTTTTGTTCATAAAGATCTTAACAAATCATATTTTGTCTTCATTAGACTAGAAGGTAAAATACTTCACTTTCTAGACCTATTCATGAAGGTCTATTGAAAGTTATTAAAAGACTTCCAAAACGTGTTTGCGTTTTTAAACATAATATTGAACAATTCATTAGCATTGACAGACTTAAACTCACATTTATCCTTTATGACAATGTTCCTCAACTTAATCAAGTTTCTAAAACAGGTTTTAAAGTTTCTTTCGAATTACCTTAAAACATTTTTGGTCCTTGATTTTTGTTTTGAAACGGGAATTACTTGTAGTGTCTATAAAATGTTATTTTTGTTAAAGATATTGTTTTTTAAAATGTTGTGGAGATTGGAATCTATACTTCATTTAATAACTAGGAGGAGTGATTTGAATTTTGCGCGCTAAAATAGTGAACTATTATTGGTCGCTCCGCAGTAAAGTTTACAAAGACGAAAAAATTGGTTTTTGTCGTTTATTGTTTTTAACGTTTGAGGTTAGGTGCTTTACCTAATTTGTCAACTTGTTTCTCGCTTTTTCGTTGTGCTCAAATGGTTGCGATCAAAAAATATTAAGTTCGAAGAAGGTATGGTACGATGTCATCTGTTGGATATAATACGTCAACACAAGGAACGTCTTTTGGATAAATTTTGAAGAATATACGTATAGGTAAACGGCCATAGAGATATTTGGTATGTTCTAGAATACTACGCTCAAACGCTTGGTGTTTTGTTGGTTGCATAAATGTGACTGGTTTGAAGTTTAGAATTCAAATTTGCCGCTAAAAATGTTTAGTGTATTTTTTAGTTACTTTTTCCTATGTAAATGGGGTTTTGAGATTCACTCCTCCTAGTTATTAAATGAAGTATAGTATCTATGTAAATAATTATTGAAAAAACTGATTAAAATATTTGCGACGTTCGTTAAAAAAGCTTTCAGCGAACAGACCTATTTCAAATATTTTAACAAGTGAATTTTATTGTTAAGAAGATTTATGGTCTTCACTATCAATCATAATAAACTCTACATCGCGAATAGAAAATTAATTTTTAGTAGTTTAAATAATGCTGAAAGTACAAAGTATATCCAATACTTTGAATAAGTGAAATAATTAAATTAAAAACTAAGCGCTGATCCGGTTTCATGAAACGTTCACTGTAAAGTGGTGGCATCGTCTTTCAAATTGATGACGAAGGGTTCAAAATAAAAAAAAAATAAAAAACTGGGTACATATGAAGAGCACTTTTCCAAAACTAACTAAATCCAAAGTAAGTATTTGTAGATATGACTGAATTTCTGTACTAAGTTGTATGCAATACGTTCAGTAGAAATGTGTTCTCTTTTCTGTTCTCTTTTACGTTTTTCTCTTAAGTAAGGTGACCATATTTTGTTATTTCTAATCCGGGATGGGAAGGTGTTGGGTGGGGTGGGGTGGGGGGGGGGGGGTTAAGTAAGTTAACCCATTCGCCACATATGTGTGACATTTAGTTTCTCACCATAGACCACTGGCACATATAAGTGACATTAAGTACAATCGGATAAATAAATAGTAATTTTGATAAAAATTGCAAAAGGTCAGAGATAATACTTCAAAAGTAAGTGTGCAAACAAATAATCAGAAAATTAGTGTGTGGTCTGTAGGGAGGGTTTTACGAAATAGCCTTGGTAGCGAATGGGTTAAATAACTTGCACCTAACAATTGTGTATATTGTTCAAATTTATATTTCTCTCAACTATTGATCTCTTCCAGTAAGTCTTTTTCGCTTTGAAGCATTGCATAAAATTATGTACAATTTACTTCATAATTAACTTTAGTAAGTAATATAGCTTGTACTGTTTCTATTTCAAGTGTACCTATTAAAGAAAATATTCTTTCCGTAACGTATTTTGATATGCATAATTTTTCGGTTCCAATTTTGTAAAAATAATAAGATTCTTTTAAAAAATTCGGGACAATCCGGGACAAAAAACCTGAATCCGAGACAAATATTGCTTCTAGAAAAATCCGGGACGAAAGGTAGAAATCCGGGACTGGCCCGGCTAATTCGGGACGTATGGTCACCTTACTCTTAAGCAAAGTTGCACTTCTATTTTGTCATCATCCGACATTTTAAATAGTTTATTACAGGCACACAAAAATAAAACGAAAAAACCAAATTACCAAACACTTTGTTTGACATCTTTCCCAGTACTAAGCATTGTCAACGCATTCTAATGAGCGTGGCTTATTGTTAGTCAGTTTTGGAATATAATCTTTTTAGACTTTGATTAGCTTTGGAATAAAATAAACCTTTTCGAGGTTTATCAAAATAAACTGATTGTGAAATGTATATTAGTTTTATAAAACATAAACCTATACAGTTAGTAACAGTCTTATTTGTACACCTCAGCGTCTAAATAAGTTTGTATTAAAATCGAAAGATAACAATCAAACTAACAAAGTGTTGTCTTTGATTTTTTTATTACAACATTAACAACAAATATAGGGAAAGACGAACGTAAAATAACAATTCTAGAAACAATGTAACTAATTTTTTTATAATAAAAATTTACTTAAGTACCGAAATACGATTTCTTAACTGCAACATTCTTATTTGTACACTTAGAATTTACATTTATAATTTGTCCAAAAATGATAAGTTTAACAAAATTTAATATTTTGTTGAATAGCTCTTGACTTGAATTACAGCCCTACACCTCTTTTGCATTGGCTGTACGAGGTTATTACAAATTTTGGGATCTATTTGATTCCACTCTCGTTCAATAATTGCTTTTGATTCTTTCTTGTTGGTAGTGGCCATCTCACGAACTTTCCTTTTCAAAATTGCCCATAAATGCTCTATCGGATTAAGATCCGGAGACTGTGGCGGTGTTCTAAGCTGTTTTGGAATATTTCATATGAGCCATAACTTATTTATTTCTGCTGTATGTTTCGGATCGTTATCCTGTTGAAATATATATAACGCACCCATATCCATTCTTGCTGCACTTTGCTTTATATTATTTTTTAGAATGTCCAGATATCCCCATTTGTCCATAATGCCATCAATAAATTGAATATTACTCATTTCCTTAGATGACATACAGCCCCAAATTAACACTGATCCACCGCCGTGTTTTATAGTAGGTAAAGTATTCTTAAAATTGTATTCTTTATTCTTCTTTCGCCACACTCTGACAATTCCACCTGACTCAAATAAGTTTATTTTTGTTTCATCGGACCAAATAATGTTATCCCAAAAAGATTGCGGCTTATCTTTATGCTCTCTAGCAAATTTCAATCTAACGATGCGATTATTCTTACTAACAAATGGCCTCTGTCTTGCGATTCTTCCGTGATATTCATTGTTCCATAATACTCGGCAAACCGTCTGAGTTGATACTTTCTTTCCTAAGGACGTTTCTAACATTTTTGTTATTTTTAGAACACTTAATTTCGAATTTATTTTAAGTTGTCTAATGATGAAGAGCTCGTCTCTTTTATTAAGTTTTTTTCTTTTTAGAAATTCGTGGATTGTTTTTCGTTGTTCCATTATATTTAAATTTATTCACTATGTAGTTTATGGTAGCATGTGGTTTATTTACAATTCCACCGATTTTTCTGAGTGAATATCCCTTTAATGCAAGACTAATTATCATGTCTTTCAGTTCGTTACTTAACTCCCTTCCTTTCGCCATTTTAAACTCAAAAAAGCAAATACCAAATGTCAAATTAGAATCAATTAATTAAAATGGCACCCTCGAAAGTAATGCATGCGCACTTTTCGTAGTAGTGGGCATACGTTTGTAGTTTATCCAATAGAATACGAGGCCCTTAATCAGAGTACAAATAAGAATGTTGCGTTTCAAAAAACTTTCGATCAGTACTTAAATAAATTTTTAATAAAAGAAAATTAATTATGCTGTTTCCACATTTGTTATTTTCAGTTCATATTCCCTAATATTTATTGTTGATCTTGCAATAAAAAAAAATCCAAGAAAACACGTTAGTTTGATTTCTATCCTTTGATTTCAATACAAATTTATTTAGACACTGAGGTGTACAAATATAACTGTTACTAACTGTAGATCAAATGCAACTTTTTTGTATTTATTTTAAACATAAAAACACGATTTTTGATTTTTTTTGGAATTAGTTACTTTTGGAAAATATCTCTTCATATACTATCCTAAAAGAGATGTAGATTTAATTTTAAATCTTAATAAAAAGAATTGAAGCATCTATGCATTTATTATAATACAAAATCCACTAAACATAACTAATATAAACTTATCTAATTAACAGTTCGAACGTAATTTAACCGTAATTTAATTCCAAAACTAAATTCATTGTTTCCCCTTCTATATTTATGCTGCCTGTTTGTTTAATTACGAACACAAGTTCGTTATTTAACTAAGTTAACTATCGGAGTTTATTTGTAAGCTTATATATACAAAGAGTGTAAATTTACAACCATTATTAAATTTCCAGCAAAACAAATTTTATATCTACATATAATATAAATAAATTGAGTTTCTTTTAATTCTTTCAAATTGTATAAAACTTATACGTTTTATACGAGAAGAAGAGAAGCAATATAAACCCAGATTTTGTGTTTCATTTTTTTGCTTATTTCTGCACCCAACTAAAATACCTCTTTATCTCTTTGTATGTAGGTAGGTGTATACATAGTGACCGAGAAGCGATAGGGAAGTGGAATATAGAATAACCACGCACGCGCCGTCTAAATTTCATCCCCTTCATATACCGGTATCCTGAAAACAGGAGTCAGTTACCACCAAAGCCCTACAACCGAATTGCCATTTCTCCCTTCAACATTGTTTGAAAATCGCGTAGATTTTGTACCTACAACATTGTGTTTAAAACGGTGTAATTTAAACCAGGCTTTTAACACTTTAATATTTTGAAATTTCGATTTATTTTATATACGTTTTCGTACATATCGAAAAGGTAAAATCGTGAATTTCCTTAGCGTCGGTTCCTTTGTCCGATAACCACTTGTTTGAGAAGTATGGTTAGAGTAATGGACCAATATAGGTTATTGAAAGGTAATTTTATGAACTAGATTTGTCGAGAGAATTCACGGTGCGGCGTTGAAAATGGTTTTGTCAACTACAGTCGTTCTTTTCCTTTGCCACTTTCATCTGACTTACCAAGGTAAGAGTATTAAAATTTCTTTTTATGTTTTTCTTTACGTTTTATATTTATTTCTTTTTTATTAATTTTATACTTTCATGTCTTTATTATTTTTTAAAAATTACTAGGTTTATTGATACAATTATGTTATCTTTTAAAAAGATATTTATTTACCAAGATAAATAATAAAAATAAATAAGAGGTGATTAAATTTTGGTGGAGGTGCCGGTTATAGTACATAATATTTTTAATTTTTAAAGGTTATTTTATATGTAATTGTTACTTCTTTTATTGTTCTATTTGTATAAAATATCTGACTTCGTAATAAACATCAATTTAAAACACCAAAATAAATACTCCTATGATTTATCTGATTGTGAGTAAAATAATTACTTTCTCATACATGCAAGGAAGTAAAATGCGGAGGTTTTGAGAAACAGAAATTTGTCCAGTTTTTTATCGAAAATAATTTGTAAATTAATAACTAGCTTTTCATCGGTAAGACAATAATGTAATAAATTGGGTAGATTAATACGGGTATAAATTAATTACCCAGTATTACACTTGAATGTAAAGTAGGCATACACGGTATATTATTTAATTGCTCAGTAAAA
Source organism: Digitonthophagus gazella (assembly GCA_036711955.1). Classification (NCBI taxonomy): domain Eukaryota; kingdom Metazoa; phylum Arthropoda; class Insecta; order Coleoptera; family Scarabaeidae; genus Digitonthophagus; species Digitonthophagus gazella. The sequence goes on along the minus strand of JASCIT010000005.1, from coordinate 36,587,199 downwards.
AACTAGTCGCTCAGTATTAATATAAATATTCAGTACGGAAACTAAATGACCATTAAAATTGTTAAATGCAGATTCAATATACTAAACGCTCAGTAAAAATCCTAAATGTTCAGTACAAATCTTAACTGTTTAGTAATTATACCAAATAATCAGTAAAAAATCGAAACTACTTTTAAAAAAATAATATGCTCATACTCAACATAATTCGAACAAATTTAAAAAATCGTACTGAGGCTATTTCTGGAAATTCAGAAAAAAATTTTAAATGGAAATACATTAATCCATCTATTTTATGCTAAACAAATCAAATTTATCGTAGCTGTTTCCAAAAAAAATTTAAAAATTCCCAAAGTCATCGACGATTTTTGCCCGAACCCAAAAAAATTTGAACAAATTTGAAAAATCGTACTGAGCTTATTTAAGAATATTTTGAAAAGCTTTTTTAAATAGAAATACATTAACATATCTATTTTATGTTAAACAAATCGAATTTATTGTAGCTTTTTCCGAAAAAATTAAAAAAAAATCCCAAAATCATCAATGATTTTTGGCCAAATTCAATATAACCTGAAAATTAAAAAAAAAATCGCACTGAGCTTATTTATGAAAATTTTGAAATGATTTTTGGAATAGGAATACATTAAAGTATCTATTTTATGTTAAACAAATCAAATTTACTGTAGCTGTTTCCAAAAAATTAAAAAAAAAACTCAGAGTCATCGATAATTTTCGCCCGAATTTAGTATAACTTGAAGAATTTTGAAAAATCGCTCAGAGTTTATTTATGAAAATTTTTAAAAGATTTTTGAAATAGGAATATATTAAAGCATCTATTTTATAGAAAACAAATCAAATTAATTATAGCTGTTCCTAAAAAGAAACCAGTCATCGACGATTTTTGCCCAAACTAAACATAACTTGAACAAATTTAAAAAATCGTGCTGAGTTTATTTATGAAAATTTTGAAAAGATTTTTTAAATATAAATACATTAAAGCATCTATTTTATGCTAAATAAATCAAATTCATTGTAACTGTTCTCAGAAAAAATAAAAAAAATCCCAAAGTCATCGATGATTTTCGCTCAAATTCCATATAACTTGAACAAATTTAAAAAATCGTACTGAGCTTATTTATGAAAATTTTGAAAAGATTTTTGATATAGAAATACATTAAAGTATCTATTTTATTCAATACAAACCAAATTTACTGTGACTGTTTCCAAAAATTTTTTAAAAATTCCCAAAGTCATCGATAATTTTTTCCCAAATTCAATAAAATTTGAACAAATTTGAAAAATCTCATTGAATTTATTTATGAAAATTTTGAAAAGATTTTTTGAATAGAAATAGGTTAAAGTATCTATTTTATGTTAAAAAAATCAAATTAATTGTAGTTATTCCCAAAAAAATTTAAAAAATTCCCAAAGTCATCGATAATTTTTGCCTGAAAAAAAAAGCAGTTTCTTCGTGTTCACTTTCTCTTTCATCACTCTCGTAATGAGGTATTTCATTCATTTTTAATCTAAAATTTTGATGAACAATTTTGAGGTTAGATGAACACACGGCGAGTACTGTAAACGGTGATCTCTGATGTCAGTGTTGCCAACCAGTTAAAGCAGCGCCTCACATTTACTGATCTACTTAATACCCATTAAGAAATCGTAATTCTTTACTGGGAGTTATTGAATTTCATATTATGCTTTATATGTTTAACATTTCAAATATTTTACTGAGCATTTTTTGTTTTTATACTTAACATGTTTAAAATTAAATACTGAGCGTTTAGTATTTTTTACTGAGCAATAAGGTATAAAAATACTCAGCATTTAAATGCGATCCCATTAATACCTATCGATAAATCTATTCATCAATTATAATATGTCGCATAGTATTTTGGTAAATGGATGTGTGGTGTATTTTTTGTTACGCATATCTAAAAACTAGTATTTATGAAATATTAATCATCGTGTTGGACGTTTTCGTGATTTAGGACATTTAATCCTATTAAACCTCGAAATTTTGATATCAAACGTGTATATAAAAAACTTTTACCAAAATATAGTAACTAAATGCTTTCATTTTCTTTAAATAAGGTTGATTTTAAAAAATAAAGTCTTTGCAGTAAGTTTCAAGAGAATTGATTTGATGAACTTAACTGATTTCGCCTTTGTTGCCGTCTTTAGATTAGTTGCTGAATAATTGATGTTCGTTCTCTTCTTGTCATCAAAGAACAAATAACCTAAAGGCGAGCAGAAAGCTCAAAACTAACTAAACTCCCTTTAGGTATTTTATTTTATAAGCTCCTGTGTTGTAAAGATCATATCAATTACGTTAGTAAGTAATTAATTGCCATGGTTACTCGTATTTCAGCTCATCTCATCAGCTAAAATGACCGTAACCATGACAATTAATCGACTATTAAATGAGCTTTGTAATATCGGATTTAGAATCCTACCATATCCAATTTGAACCGAGAAAATAATCTGAATAAAGAATTAACTGAGCATGGTTTTGATTTGGATTTTTTTAATCTTTAGACCAGAGTTTCTCAACCATTTTTTTACACCGACCTCTTGCAAAAATTTTTGTTTTTGTATCGACCCTATTAAAACCTAACACTTTTATATACAAAATAAATTCTTGATAGGTATTAGGTTATTTATTAAATAATCAGTGAAATAACTTGAAATTAAAAGGATCGCATTTAAATGCTCAGTATTTTTATACCTTATTGCTCACTAAAAAATACTAAACGCTCAGTATTTAATTTTAAACATGTTAAGTATAAAAACAACAAATGCTCAGTAAAATATTTGAAATGTTAAACATATAAAGCATAGTATGAAATTCAATAACTCCCAGTAAAGAATTACGATTGCTTAATGGGTACCAAGTAGATCAGTAAATGTGACTCGCTGCTTTAACTGGTTGGCAACACTGACATCGCAAATCACCGTTTACAGTGCTCGCCGTGTGTTCATCTAACCTCAAAATTGTTCATCAAAATTTTAGATTAAAAATGAATGAAATATCTCATTACGAGAGTGATGAAAGAGAAAGTGAACACGAAGAAACTGTTTTTTTGTTCAGGCAAAAATTATCGATGACTTTGGGAATTTTTTAAATTTTTTTGGGAACAACTACAATTAATTTGATTTTTTTAACATAAAATAGATACTTTAACCTATTTCTATTCAAAAAATCTTTTCAAAATTTTCATAAATAAACTCAATGAAATTTTTAAAATTTGTTCAAATTTTGTTGAATTTGGGAAAAAATCATCGATGACTTTGGGAATTTTTTAAAATTTTTTGGGAACAGTTACAGTAAATTTGGTTTGTATTGCATAAAATAGATAGTTTAATGTATCTCTATACAAAAAATCTTTTCAAAATTTTCAGAAATAAGCTCAGTACGATTTTTCAAATTTGTTCAAGTTATATTAAATTCGAGCGAAAATCATCGATGACTTTGGGATTTTTTTTATTTTTTCTGAGAACAGTTACAATGAATTTGATTTATTTAGCATAAAATAGATGCTTTAATGTATTTCTATTTAAAAAATCTTTTCAAAATTTTCATAAATAAACTTAGCACGATTTTTTAAATTTGTTCAAGTTATGTTTAGTTTGGACAAAAATCGTCGATGACTTTGGTTTTTTTAGGAACAGCTATAATTAACTAGATTTGTTTTATATAAAATAGATACTTTAATATATTCCTATTTCAAAAATCTTTTAAAAATTTTCATAAATAAACTCTGAGCAGTTTTTCAAAATTCTTCAATTTATACTAAATTCGGGCGAAAATTATCGATGACTGGGATTTTTTTTTTTATTTTTTTTTGGAAACAGCTGCAGTAAATTTGATTTGTTTAACATAAAATAGATACTTTAATGTATTCCTATTTCAAAAATCTTTTCAAAATTTTCATAAATAAGCTCAGTGCGATTTTTTAAAACTTTTCAGGTTATATTGAATTTGGCCAAAAATCATTGATGTCTTTGGGAATTTTTTAAATTTTTTCGGAAAAAGCTAGAGTAAATTTGATTTGTTTAACATAAAATAGATATGTTAATGTATTTCTATTTAAAAAGCTTTTTAAAATTTTCTTAAATAAGCTCGGTACGATTTTTCAAATTTGTTCAAATTTTTTTCGGTTCGGGCAAAAATCGTCGATGACTTTGGGAATTTTTAAAATTTTTTTAAAAACAGCTACGATAAATTTGATTTGTTTAGCATAAAATAGATGGAATAATGTATTTCTATTTAAATTTTTTTTTTTGAATTTCCGGAAATAGCCTCAGTACGATTTTTTAAATTTGTTCAAGTTATGTTGAGTATGAGCATATTATTTTTTTAAAAGTAGTTGTGATTTTCTACTGATTATTTGGCATAATTACTGAACAGTTAAGATTTGTACTGAACATTTAGGATTTTTACTGAGCATTTAGTATATTGACTCTGCATTTAACATTTTTAATGGTCATTTAGTTTCCGTACTGAATATTTATATTAATACTAAGCGACTAGTTTTTTACTGAGCAATTAAATAATATACCGTGTATGCCTACTTTACATTCAAGTGTAATACTGGGTATTTAATTTATACCCAAATTAAAACATCGTATTTAATGTAAATAAAATAGCAATAATAATTACTTCCATTATTTTAATGGGAACATTGAGCTTGATGATTCGATACAACTGAGGTAATATTTGGCTCAAAGTTGCTAAGTATTACCTTTAGATCGCCACGTTCTGCTACATTTAATCTATTTCTTGAATTTCGCAAGAGGTTGTTTAGGTGGTTGAAGCCAGCTTCCACTAAATACGGGAATGCCAAATAATGTAATAAAAACTTTTGTAATAACAACTTCACTTAATTGATATAGTCTTAAACCTTTAAAGGACTATCGACCCATAAAAGTGTATTGACCCCTTATCGACCCTTAAAGCTTTATCGACCCCATAGCATCATTTATCGACCCCGTTGAAAAACGCTGCAAAAGAGACCTTTGTGCAAAATATGATAAAATAGATATCTAAAGAAGACCTCATATTAATCACAAACGATATTTTTAATTAATAAAATAAACATTTCATATAAAATTACTTATTGTATTTAAAGTCATAATTATGAAAAACGTAACTATCTCACGATGAAATACTACTCGGTTTTTTGTAAAACGTCTTGTTCACAAAAGAGGGCAGTTGATGTCAATTCTGACTACAAAAAAGACGTGTTTTTCTGTTAAGAACGTAGTCCCTACCGTTCAAAGGTTTGCGTGAGCGGGTACTTACGGCCTCATTGTGTATTTTTATCAAGTTCTTAACCGTTTTTCTTTTATGCGTTCTCTCTTTTTTTTTTCTAGACATGAATTCTCAGGTTTTCCCATTTTTTTCTTTTGGAGTCAAAATGAAATTCTTTATTTTAGTAGGAGTTTATTTGAGGAGTGTATACAGTGAAATCTCCTTTGGGCGGACACCAACGTGATCGACCAAAAGTGTCCGTTCAAGAGGGGTGTCCACCTAAAAAAAAAAAATGCGAAGTAAATAGCTTTTTTTTTAAACGAAAATGAAAACTATAATTTAAAAAATCGGTTATTTAAAGTGTATATGAAGCGTATAAATGCAAAACCAGACATTTGACATTCGAATAGTTTTGAGTAAAGCGCGAAAAACCTCTCACTGTCTTTTAAGTCACTCAATCGACTTGGTATTTTAACCAAAAGTAGATAATACATCTACGCGTCTTTATGTGCTTTAAAGCGTAAGTCAGGCTTATAGTAAAAAAGTTATTTTGATTAAAAAAATGAGATTGTCTTGTTTTGCATCTAAGGCTTGGAAATCTCTGCTTCGTGAACTGCAAAGTTCTGGATTTGGCGTTTCTATGAAAAAACTAGCAGTATTTGCACTAATAAAATTTAGAATTGCGATAAAAGAGATTTTAAAGAAGCTGATTATATTGAAAAAAAGTACAAAATTAGTTTCTTGTATACAAATTTAAATTCGTAAGTCAGTATCAGATTCATTATCAGAAAACACTAGTGTATCATTCACATCCGCCTGAGTTTCCAAAGTGTTGGCTGGATTGTCTTGAAAGGCATTTTTGAAGAACTCCAAACGTTCACCGTTTTCCATTCTGCACCATAGTGGTTGGCTAGCAAAGAGGAAATGCTTCTTATCTTGTCAGGTTTATGCCTTCTGCCTTAAACCTCTGCCTCTTTGTCTTGGCTTTTTCACGCTTGCACTCTTGCTTATTTGCTATTCTCTTTCGCTCTTTGCCATGAGGACTTGGTTCAATGGTAATGTTGTTGAAGGTAATCAAAACTCCGTAATACGTTCGTTACCACGCTCTCGTTTAAACAAATCATGCAGAAGCGAGCAAAACTAACAAGGAGACCTTACGACTTGCCCCTCACCGATTTTAACGAAAGTGGTATCAATCGATAGATGTTGGTACATAGTACAAATGTATAAAATATTAGGGCGCACTATTCAGCGGTCCGCAAGAAAATTGGTGTTAAAGTATGCAATCGGCTTATATGTCAATGATTTGTCATTTCCCCTACAACCCCCCAGTAGCCATACTGGAAATATATCGGTTTCCAGATCCATAGTACGGTGGTTCGAATCTCGAACAATAACTTTTTTTTTTTATTTTGAATACAATATTTCATGTTATTTTAAAAATATTTTAATATTACATCAACATGTTATAAAAATAACTTAGAACATTGTATTAAAAAAGAAAATTAAAATTTATTATTCGGGATTCGAAACACCGTACTACGGATTTGGAAGCCGGTATGTTTTCAGTTTGGCTGTTGGGGGTGTTTAAGGGGAATGACAAATCATTGACATATAAACCGATTGCATACTTTAACACCAATTTTCTTGCCAACCGCTGAATAGTGCGCCCTAATATTTTATACATTTGTACTATGTATTAATATCTATCGATTGGTACCACTTTCGTTAAAATCGGTGAGGGGCAAGTCGTAAGGTCTCCTTGTAAGATCTACTTCAATGTCACGGCTATCACGTGAGGTAATGCGAGATCTGGATAGGTTTAAACACAAACGTCTGCTTTTGCACCTAACTACTTGGGGCAAATGTCTGCTTTTGCATTTAAAGCGGAATATATTATTGCAATAACTCGCTTAAATGTATTGTTACGCTCCTGGCTGCCACAAAAATTGATTTCTTGCTAAATTTACAATACAGATCCGTGTCTAACTAATTTTTGAAGAAAATGTCGAATGTCAGCTTTTGCATTTATACGCTTCATATGTGAATGTTTTTAAAATAAAAAAAACTAAGATTCATTAAATAGAATTAAGAATATTCTTGCCCTCTGTATTAAATAATAACAGTAATAACACTGGCCAACATCTTTTAGACCCATGGATGAGAAATGGATCAATTTCCTGATAGTTTCGAGCGCTCTTAATTCAAATGTGGCCTCAGAATTGCTTCATTACATCGGATTTTTGAAATATTCTAACCTAAAGATACAAAAAACTCGGTTTTTAAACATGTTTGGGATTAAATAACATAGCGAATACATTTTTGGACGCAAAATTTCATGCGGCATCTGAAAGTACCACTATTTCTATTAAAAATGTATTTTGAATTTTTCCAACATCTTAATTTCTTCTTGAAGAAATATAATTTCTATAACATCACTTTGTGCCATCAATCTGTAAGAGGCTAAGAAGCAATACACGTCGATGCAGCAGTCTTATAATGTTATTCTAGTATGTGTAATCTGTACGTCCAATGTAGTGTCCAATCTGATGATTGGTTCACCAAAGCTGGTAGCGAAGACAATTAAAAATTTCGATATGCCTCTTTTAATTCGCTTATCTGAAATATTCATTTTCCATATTTTATTCGATTGACTACAACAGACAAATCAATACAGCCAGTGAACCTAAAAGTTGGGAACCTATGATCTAGCTCAGTGTTTCCCAACCATTTTTGTGCCATGCCCCACCTTAGCTTTTCTAATATTCTTATGCCCCCCTATGTAACACCCGAGACGGCGCAAGGTTCCGCGAGGCCAAGTGTGAACTGTAAACGCGAGGCCCCACAAAGCAAAAATTTTTGATTTGGCTGAAATATTAAATCTTAATCTTTGTACAAAATATTATGGGACACAATCGATGCCTAAAAAAAGTCACAGCTTTATAAAGTAATAACTTTTCACATAAGAAACTTAAATGATACATTTTTGGAAGAAATCATTAAGAAATTGTTAACGAAACAGAGTAAATAAATTTTCCAAACATATAATGAAAAACCGAAATTGCCCCCCTTAACAATCAAATTGCCCCCCTCTGGGGCGTGGGCCCACGTTGGGAAACACTGATCTAGCTGGAAAGAAGAGTTTACAAACCTTACATTTTTTTGAGATTACGACCAAATCATTGCCTGCTAATAATACCGATGACTACGACTGGGGAATTATAAAAAGATTTTTTTCATGAAGAAATTAAGGTAGCGAAAAAATTCAAAATGCGTTTTGAATGGATAAAGTGGTACATTTAGATGCCGCATAGAGTTTTAAGGTTAAAAATTTATTCACTGGGTTATTTAATTCCAAATATGTTGAAAAATCGTACTTTTTAGATCTGTAGGTTAGAATATCTTGAAAAATTTAGGTGATGCTGTTAGGAAAGCGTTATTTGATCTATGGATCTGACTTTTCATAAAATTTTGTCGGCCTGTGTAATAATATCAGGCGTCCAGAAAACGTGTTTCTAATTTGGGAAGCAGCTCCAAAGACCCTGCATCTCCGTGATTTTCGGCAAAACCTTTAAGTTGATTGGTTAGGGTAATAGTTTCACCATAATTTTTGATATCCTCCGCTGGAACTGGTACCTCATCGACGTCAGAATCTTCGGACAGTTGTTCGATTTCTGGATTTTCGATTTCTTGTCATGAATCTGACAAACATATAAATTTTCATCCATTTCCAAAAAATTTAGGTTTTCGCTTTCAGCCACAATTTTTTATTTTTGAGGATATCTGTAAGTTTATTAAGTGGTAAGTCATCTTCTGGATCAGATGTCAAAGCCTCATTTAGCTGGTCTTCACTTTGCATATTGTCGTGCTTAAATCCTGCTTTAGGGAGCAATTTTTAACTGTTTTCTTGGTTACTTGGACCCAAGTGGTTTTTGCAAAGTACAGTACATCCGCATATCGTCGGCTTCATGCAGAAACTTATTAAGTTAAAATAAGTCATTTCGAGAAAATGGCACTTAAAAAAAAGTTATGTTTTATGACATTTAATTCATACAGAACGGTTTTTTTCTAATTTTTATGTCACCATAGAACAAAAAGTATATCATCTACCTAATTTGTCAATAAATTTCTTATCAGAAGTAAACCACTTTCAATGAAATTAAAGAAAAATTAAAAAAAATGACTTAATGAGTTTTTAATTTTTCAATTATTTTAAGTAAATTATTAGAATTAAGGATAATTTCGGCAAAGAATTACTATGAAAAGAACTTTTAGAATGTCAACATTGAATTTATTAAACGAACTACAAATTTTCAATATCGATACAACAAAACTGCCTATTATTGATAACCTTCTTCAAGATTTTCTAATTCAGGAATAACATCTCTAGCTGTAGACGATGTTGGTAGTGACCTATACCACCCATGATATTCATTTGGAATAATTTCCTTTTCTCAGAGTTTAAGAAGATCTGCTTTTTTATTAGCAGATATTGGTAGAGCGCTCTGATACAACTTTTTCAGTTTAAGGTCAGTATAGTCCACTTCTTGAACAGTACGCGCTCGTTCCTTGATCTTTTTGTAATCGCCGAAATAATTCAACAATGTTTGGTTGTGATATCTGAAACCTAAAGCATTTAATTTTAATCCAATTAACTTTCTCATTATTACAATTAAACAATTTATTTTTTAATAAGTTTTTCGATAAATCTTTCAAATCTATGAATTCATTAAATTTAAATTCTTTTGTAATGTACGGGGCACAATTTTTATTTCTGTTGCGCCTAGACCTAGTCCTTCTAAAAATATTTAGCCAGTCGTTCACAATATAAACAGGTTGATACTTTTTTTCTTTCTCAATGGCACTGTGCATGGAGTCAACCTCCATGTACGAGTGGCCACTTTCCAAAAATTTATGTTTAATGATATCTATGGAAGATGTTTGAACAAGGTATAAAAAGAGTGCAACAATATTTTGGTTTCTATTCTGACCTCCGCATGTATCAGAGAAAACCGTGATGTGAATTACTTCAGGGTCTATTCCTTCTAGCCATTTGTATAGGCACGTACCAATTTCTGAACTGCCTCACTTTCCATTTAATTCACTCCAAGCAAAACAGTATGCTTTGTGCGATTGTGGGGATTCGTAAATGGTTAAATTGTACATGTTTATCTTTCTGGTGTAGTACATAGGAGGTACATCAGAAGATGATATTTGTAAAACTGACTGTAAGTCGAATGTTGCAGAAAAAAGTGATGAGTCGCTCTGGGCTCTAGCCTTGTCAATTTCCTTTGCTATAGTCACATTATTTTTTCTGGCTATGTGATTCCTATAGTTCTTTTCTAAATCACTACACTTTTTTCCATCTGATACTTCATAACGACGACAAATTAAAATAAAATTCACTGCGTATAAATTCACTATATTACTTGATGAGTTTTTGCGTTTCTACACAACTAATAAAAATGACTTAATGTGTATTTTGCACTCATATTCTGTATGACCAAGTGGAGTTTTAAAAATAAAAGATTTTTAAAATGATAAAATGTAACCACACTTAACGAAATACATAAAAATTCCAAAAATCGCAAATTTTGACTTAATGAGTTTCTGCACCAAGCCGAAGATATCTTTTTCTGCATAGATGTCGAAGTAGTACTGAACCCCGTATGTACCGAAAAAATGAGAACGTTTAAATTTCGGTGTACTCGGGGAAGTCCCTCATTCAAGCTAAGCAGAAAGGCATAACATAGGTTGTGCTTATACCTTGCAAATATTGAAGTCGCCAAACATTGGTTAAAAGGAAAATCTTTTATTAAAAGGAGACAGCGAAGTCGGCGCGCGGAGCAATTGTCCGTTTAAAAGAACATTTTCTAGCGTCCGCGTCCGTTAAAGAGAATGTCCTTCCAAGAGAGAGTTAACTCAATGCAAATTATATGAGAGTCGGTCCGTTCCATGAAAAACTGTTCGTTCAAGGAGGTGTCCGTTCAAGGGGGATGTCCACGAAGTTAGTTTTCTACACTTTAGAAAAAAGTGTAGAAAAACACGTTAGTTTTATTGTGGAATACTTTAAACGCGAAAGGAAAGTCTTGTCTTATATCCGGAAAAGTATTTTCCTTGAAATGTAAAATAACATCTCCGAAGGAAGAAATTTCCCGTTCTATTCCGAGATGGAATTATTGTCGTCCGCATAGCATCGTTTTCGAATTTCCCGCCGAAATTAAATTTACCTGCCGCGTATATTTCCGACAAAAAGTCTTCGGGGTAGGGCGACTCCCACTCAAATTCAATTTAAACTTTGTCTTTAGTCGTCTCGCCCTTCGAAGTTTCCATATTTAATAAACCGGAAATTAAAAATGCCGCCCGAACTATGCGGAAAATTCTACATGTACACTTCCGGCGACTTGAGGGCGTATTAAAACTTTTTCAATACTCCACCCCCTTGTGCTATAGACGACGTTTATCGTTAAACGCGCTATAAGGTGCGTTTTCCGTCAGTGTCGAACGAATCAAAGGAAACGATGGTTACTGAACGCTGAGCTAAAGCCGTCTTCGGTATCCATTACTTCTACCAAATCACCCTAAACGCCGTTGGGAACTTTTCGTTCGTCGTTCGTGGATATTGGAGCGGGAAGATGAGGGTGGAGGAGGCGGAGGAAGGACAGTTGCTTTTCGGATAAGCTCGAGACGAACTCTAAGAAGTATTATCCGGTGGGACGGCTTCGAAGTTTACTACTAAATCATAAGGCTTAAGTCAACAACTACTACTTAACGGTTTGTTCAAAAAGGCGGGACTTCGCGAAGAGGAATTAGGTGGCTCAACTCTGTACAGGGCCGTACGCTTCGACGACGGGGAAGTCTCCCAACTGTCTTTGTACTGGTCTTAGTTGTGGTTGATTAAGGAACTTTGAATACTTCCTTGGATTTCGATTTTTATTCAATTGGAACAATTATATTTATCACTTCTACTTTTTCTTTTATAAATTTAATAATTAACGATAAATATACCAAAGAATGTTTTATTGGATATTTTATTTCACTCAATCTTAACTAAGATTGATGTCTTTGTTATTTATCAATTATGTGAGTGAGACGGAATGTTCAAGAAAGTTTTTATGTAAGCCCCGATACAGATGAACGTTTTTGAATGCTCATTTAATCATACGCTTGCTATTAGGAAGTGTATAAGTAAGCGTTAGGCCGTCCGCACACGAAGCAACAGGAAAGCTACTCATCAGCAATGTAATATCGCTTGTCAGTTACTTCCTAGGTAATAGAGTGCACATCCGTAAACGAAGCAATTTGAAAACAACCTATCAACGATGTAATCGATATGTGCCATCTATGCAACCTTAGCAACATGCAAGTCACCAAGATTTTAAGTTGCTCATATCGCCTATTGACATTGAGGTATTTAATACCAAATATGTGGGTGCTATGAAAAAATTTTAATGATGTGACCGAAGTCTTTAAGACGAATGGAATATTTGATTTTATAGTTTGGATATTTTAAATGACTCTCAAATAACTTTTCCTAAAAAATGTATAACTTCGAAACTGTTAGCAATAAGAAACTATGCACCTTGTACAAATTGTAAATATTAAACATTCGTTTAAGAAAGAGTCTTTAAAATTGGCTCAATTACTCTTTAAATGTTGTTAACACTTCATATTTAGTAGCACTCTCTCCTTGGAATCGACGAGTTGACTAACTAATAAATTGCCTTTAACGCTTGAGTCTGTACACTTCTATTAAAACGCGTATAAACCAAATCACACGTTAGCAAACGTGAGATGAAACCAGGGTTGCCAGATTAGGAGATTTTCCCTTAAAATTAGTGTCAAAAATTTTCTACCAACTTTCAAAATTTTTTAAATTTTTTTGACAACACTTAGAATAAATCGATCTTTTTTCATTAAAACTAGAATGTTTTAAGTTTCATTTAGAAAAAAAATCAAATCAAAATCTTTAAAAATGAATTTTTAATGAATTTTTAAAGTTGATCGATTTTCTTAAGTTAAGTTAGAAGTGTTAAAAATTTTTTGCAAATTTTGAAATTCTTTTTAATTTTTTTGATAAAATTTAGAATAAATCGATCTTTTTTCATTAAAACTAGAATATTTTAAGTTTCATTTAGAAGAAAAATCAAATCAAAATCTTTAAAAATGAATTTTTGATGAATTTTTAAAATTGATCGATTTTTTAAGTTAGGTTAGAAGTGTCAAAAAAATTTTACCAACTTTGAAAATTTTTTTAATTTTCTTGACAACATTTAGAATAAAACGGTCTTTTTTAATTGAAATTAGAATGTTTTAAGTTTCATTTAGAACAAAAATCAAATCGAAATCTTTAAAAATGAATTCTTAATGAATTTTTAAAATTAATTTCTTAAGTTAGAAAAGTGTCAAAAATGTTTACAAACTTTGAAAATCTTTAAAATTTTTTTGACAACATTTAGAATAAAACTGTCTTTTTTTATTAAAACTAGAATGTTTTAAGTTTCATTTAGAAGAAAAATCAAATCGATATCTTTAAAAATGAATTTTAGATAAATTTTTAAAATTGATCGATTTTTTAAGTTAGGTTAGAACTGTTAAAAAATGTTTGCCAACTTTGAAAATTTTTTTAATTTTTTTCGCAACACTTAGAATAAATCGATCTTTTTTCATTAAAACTAGAATATTTTAAGTTTCATTTAGAAGAAAAATCAAATCAAAATCTTTAAAAATAAATTTTTGATGAATTTTTAAAATTGATCGATTTTTTAAGTTAGGTTAGAAGTGTTAAAAATTGTTTGCTAACTTTGAAAATTTTTTAAATTTTTTTGATAAAATTTAGAATAAATGGTCTTTTTTTATTAAAACTAGAATATTTTAAGTTTCATTTAGAAGAAAAATCAAATCAAAATCTTTAAAAATGAATTTTTTATGAATTTTTAAAGTTGATCGATTTTTTAAGTTAGGTTAGAAGAGTTAAAAATTTTTGCCAACTTTGAAAATTTTTTAAATTTTTTTGACATTTAGAATAAATCGGTGTTTTTTAATTAAAACTAGAATGTTTAAAGTTTCATTTAGAAAAAGAATCAAATCAAAATCTTTAAAAATGAATTTTTGATGAATTTTTAAAGTTAATTTCTTGTGTTAGAAAAGTGTCAAAAATGTTTACAAACTTTGAAAATTTTTTAAATTTTTTTGACAACATTTAGAATAAAACTGTCTTTTTTTATTAAAACTAGAATGTTTTAAGTTTCATTTAGAAGAAAAATCAAATCGATATCTTTAAAAATGAATTTTTGATAAATTTTTAAAATTGATCGATTTTCTAAGTTAGGTTAGAAGTGTTAAAAATTTTTTGCAAACTTTGAAATTCTTTTTAATTTTTTTGATAAAATTTAGAATAAATCAATCTTTTTTCATTAAAACTAGAATATTTTAAGTTTAACTTAGAAAAAAATCAAATCGAAATCTTTAAAAATGAATTTTTGATGTATTTTTAAAGTTAATTTCTTAAGTTAGAAAAGTATCAAAAATGTTTACAAAGTTTGAAATTTCTTTTAAATTTTTTGATAACATTTGGGGTAAAACGGTCTTTTCTAATTAAAACTAGAATGTTTTAAGTTTCATTTAGAAAAGAAAATCAAATCAAAATCTTTAAAAATGAATTTTTGATGAATTTTTAAAGTTGATCGATTTTCTTAAGTTAGGTTAGAGGTGTCAAAAAAATTTTAGCAACTTTGAAAATTTTTTTAAATTTTTTGACAACATTTAGAATAAATCGATCTTTTTTCATTAAAACTAGAATGTTTAAAGTTTCATTTAAAAGAAAAAGAATCAAATCAAAATCTTTGAAATTGAATTTTTGATGAATTTTTAAAGTTGATCGGTTTTCCTAAGTTAGGTTAAAAGTGTACAAAAAATTTTTACCAACTTTGAAAATTTTTTTAATTTTTTTGACAACATTTGGAATTAATCGGTCTTTTTTGGTTAAAACTAGAATGTTTTAAGTTTCATTTAGAAAAAAATCTAATCAAAATCTTTAAAAATGAATTTTTGATGAATTTTTAAAGTTAATTTTCTTAAGTTAAAAAAGTATCGAAAATGTTTACCAACTTTGAAAATTTTTTTAATTTTTTTGACAACGCTTGGAATAAAACGGTCTTATTTAATTTAAATTAGAATGTTTTAAGTTTTATTTAGAAAAAAAATCAAATCAAAATCTTTAAAAATGAATTTTTGATAAATTTTTAAAGTTGATCGATTTTCTTAAGTTATTTTTCTAATTTGAAAAATTATTTTCTGAATATTTCCCAATTCTGGGGGATTTATTTTTAAATTGGCTTATCTTTGGATATTTTAGAGATATCCTTCATTTGCTGTATTTTTCAATTGTGACTGGGGAAATCCAATCGAACGATTTGGTAACCCTGGATGAAACGCGCATTCAAAAACGCCTCGTCTCTACCTAGTTTAAGATTTTCTTTTCAGTACAATAAATTACCAACCATAAATGAAGTTAAGATTTATTGTTCTGAAAATGTAAGGAAAAGTTTTTTCGTTTAATACATCGGATTGTAATCTTTTTTCAATGACTTATAATTGTAACAAAATGACTAAAGAATAATTTGTTATAATAGCAATAACTGACCACTTAGATGCTTTTAGTTTAGTTTTATTCCGTTTAATTTAATTTTATCTTATTCTCTTACTAAATTCTAAATTGAATGAATGTATAATTTATATCTAGGATGTGAGGAACAGGGTGAAAATATCTTTGACAACCCCCATTGTATTACGTGGCAACGGTAGCTTAGAATAATCGGGTGAGCTGTAAAGGACGAATAAATCTTCTGCCAAGATCCCGTAGCAACTGCGGGAATTAGAGGCGACAGGTTGTCGCCATATCTCCGATTTACATTAAACGGGCAGGGTGAAAGGGACGAAAAGGGAAAAGTAGACATCGTCCGAACGTTATGGGCGTAAAGAACCGTTCGCGTCGCTATTTTGATTAAAGACCCGCATTTTCCTATTTATATAGCGAATTTAATTTCGGTCACTGCAGGCGGCCGGCATTGACGTTGGCCGGAGGAAAATTAAGGGGCTGCTGCCGCATCGGGTTCCTAGTTTTCAATTTTGCGGCATGAAAGGCATTCATCTGGCGACAGATGCTTATCGCCAGCCTTTTTCGGGGAACTCCCGCTGAATGCGCCGCGGTTGTGGACGTCGCTTTGTACCCCCTTTGTCCGTTTCAGGTGGAAAATTACCCTGAAAAAGCTTCCGTTGACTTCATTTCGCACGGACGGAGTCGTGAGCCCGCATCCTCTTATTTGGGGGAAATTTTATTTTCAAAAGCTCGCTTTATACTTTATGCGTTTCCGCGACGTTTGCCGGCGAACGCTGATTAGTTTTCCCATTATTTCCTTTTGCCATTTTATGTAAATATTTTAGTTTCAAACTTTTACTTAGTTCTTTGATGTTTGTAGATATTTCATCTTTACTTCTAATCTTATTTTATTCAATAAACATTCTTCCCTTTTACCTACAAATATGAACATTCCTTTATAAAGGACTTACCTTTGCGGAAATCAACTACTTTTAAATTGAAATGCCAAGCTTGTTAAAATTCTTATAATATGACGAATTAAAAATTAGATTGGTTTTCGCTCCCTGTTAACAAAGTAGAAAAATACAAACCACGTCGTTATCCGGACACAAAGGGGAAGTTTAATTGCTCTAAACGGACAAAACGAATGCACGCTACACAATGGCGTTCTTTAAATTTTATAAACACAAAGAACGAACGACTGAGTGCAGGGGGAAAAAAGTTCAAAGTTGACTTCTGTTTGAGTTGTTGTCGTTCAGTTTATTCGAAAGAAATAAAAAGGGGTCGACCGACGGGGCGAATCTGAATAGGAGATGAGGAGAACATCGGAAAAGTTTCCGACCAAATGGAAGATACAAGCTGAATACGCGATTTGCCATTTGTTAATTTTTAAAGAAAAATAACCCAAATGGAAAAGTTTTCCTTAACTTAAAATTTAAAACCTTATTATAATATTAGGAAAAATTTAACTTTTTTAATTCAAAATAGAATATTTTAAGTTCAATTTGTCGTAAAAATCATTTCTTAATCTTTAAAAATAAACTCTGTATGATTTTTTAAAGTTGTTCCAAATTTTTAAAAAAGTTAGGTTAGTGTCAAAAATGTTAACCAATTTTAAAATTAAAAAAAAATTTTTTTTGATAAAAATTAGAAAAATCTGCCTTTTTTAGATTAAAATAAAATGTTTCAACTTTCATTTAAAACAAAAATCATTTTTCTATCTTTAAAAATAAAGTCTGGGTGATTTTTTTTTAAATTGGATTTTAAAAGTTAAAATGTCAAAAAATTTGAACTAACTTTAAGATTTTTTTTTTAATTTTTTTGATAAAAATTAAAAAAATCTACTTTTGTTAAATTAAAATAGAACATTTTAACTTTCATTTAAAACAAAAATCATTTTTCTATCTTTAAAAATAAAGTCTGGGTGATTTTTTAAAATTGGATTTTAAAAGTTAAAATGTCAAAAAATTTGAACCAACTTTAAGATTTTTTTTTTTAATTTTTTTGATAAAAATTAGAAAAATCTACCTTTTTTGGATTAAAGTAATACGTTTTAGCTTTCATTTAAAACAAAAATCATTTTTCTATCTTTAAAAATAAAGTCTGGGTGATTTTTTTTTAAATTGAATTTTAAAAGTTAAAATGTCAAAAAATTTGAACTAACTTTAAGATTTTTCTTTTAATTCTTTTGATAAAAATTAAAAAAAATCTACTTTTGTTAAATTAAAATAGAACGTTTTAACTTTCATTTAAAACAAAAATCATTTTTCTATCTTTAAAAATAAAGTCTGGGTGATTTTTTAAAATTGGATTTTAAAAGTTAAAATGTCAAAAAATTTGATCCAACTTTAAGATTTTTTTTTTTTAATTTTTTTGATAAAAATTAGAAAAAATCCACCTTTTTTCGATTAAAATAGAATGTTTTAACTTTCATTTAAAATGAAAATCATTTTTCTATCTTGAAAAATAAAGTCTGGGTGATTTTTTAAAATTGATGGGATTTTAAATTTTAGGTTAGCGTCAAAAATTTTTACCAACCTAAAGAATTTTTTTAGTAATAATTAGGAAAAATTTGACTTTTTTCATTCAAAATAGAATCTTTAAGTGTTAATTGAGAATAAAAATCATTTCTTAATCTTTAAAAATAAACTCTGTATGATTTTTTAAAGTTGCTCCAAGTTTTTAAAAAAGTTAGGTTAACTATCAAACATTTTTACCAAACTTAAGAATTTTTTTAATTTTTTTGGTAATAAGTAGGAAAAATTTGACTTTTTTCATTCAAAATAGAATCTTTAAGTGTTAATTGAGAATAAAAATCATTTCTTAATCTTTAAAAATAAACTCTGTATGATTTTTTAAAGTTGCTCCAAGTTTTTAAAAAAGTTAGGTTAACTATCAAACATTTTTACCAAACTTAAGAATTTTTTTAATTTTTTTGGTAATAATTAGGAAAAATTTGACTTTTTTCATTCAAAATAGAATCTTTAAGTGTTAATTGAGAATAAAAAATATTTCTTAATCTTTAAAAATAAACTCTGTATGATTTTTTAAAGTTGCTCCAAGTTTTTAAAAAAGTTAGGTTAACTATCAAACATTTTTACCAAACTTAAGAATTTTTTTAATTTTTTTGGTAATAATTAGGAAAAATTTGACTTTTTTCATTCAAAATAGAATCTTTAAGTGTTAATTGAGAATAAAAATCATTTCTTAATCTTTAAAAATAAACTCTGTATGATTTTTTAAAGTTGCTCCAAGTTTTTAAAAAAGTTAGGTTAACTATCAAACATTTTTACCAAACTTAAGAATTTTTTTAATTTTTTTGGTAATAAGTAGGAAAAATTTGACTTTTTTCATTCAAAATAGAATCTTTAAGTGTTAATTGAGAATAAAAATCATTTCTTAATCTTTAAAAATAAACTCTGTATGATTTTTTAAAGTTGCTCCAAGTTTTTAAAAAAGTTAGGTTAACTATCAAACATTTTTACCAAACTTAAGAATTTTTTTAATTTTTTTGGTAATAATTAGGAAAAATTTGACTTTTTTTATTCAAAATAGAATCTTTAAGTGTTAATTGAGAATAAAAATCATTTCTTAATCTTTAAAAATAAACTCTGTATGATTTTTTAAAGTTGCTCCAAGTTTTTAAAAAAGTTAGGTTAACTATCAAACATTTTTACCAAACTTAAGAATTTTTTTAATTTTTTTGGTAATAAGTAGGAAAAATTTGACTTTTTTCATTCAAAATAGAATCTTTAAGTGTTAATTGAGAATAAAAATCATTTCTTAATCTTTAAAAATAAACTCTGTATGATTTTTTAAAGTTGCTCCAAGTTTTTAAAAAAGTTAGGTTAACTATCAAACATTTTTACCAAACTTAAGAATTTTTTTAATTTTTTTGGTAATAAGTAGGAAAAATTTGACTTTTTTCATTCAAAATAGAATCTTTAAGTGTTAATTGAGAATAAAAATCATTTCTTAATCTTTAAAAATAAACTCTGTATGATTTTTTAAAGTTGCTCCAAGTTTTTAAAAAAGTTAGGTTAACTATCAAACATTTTTACCAAACTTAAGAATTTTTTTAATTTTTTTGGTAATAATTAGGAAAAATTTGACTTTTTTTATTCAAAATAGAATCTTTAAGTGTTAATTGAGAATAAAAATCATTTCTTAATCTTTAAAAATAAACTCTGTATGATTTTTTAAAGTTGCTCCAAGTTTTTAAAAAAGTTAGGTTAACTATCAAACATTTTTACCAAACTTAAGAATTTTTTTAATTTTTTTGGTAATAATTAGGAAAAATCTACCTTTTTTAGATTAAAATAGAATATTTTAACTTTCACTTAAAATGAAAATCATCTTTCTATCTTGAAAAATAAAGTCTGGGTGATTTTTTAAAATTGATTGGATTTTAAATTTTAGGTTAATGTCAAAATTTTTTACCAAACTTAAGAATTTTTTGGTAATAATTAGGAAAAATTTGACTTTTTTAATTAAAAATAGAATATTAAAGCTACAAACAATCAACATTTTTTCGAGTTTTTAACTTTTTCTCCGTGAAAATGAGAAACAACAAACGTACAACAAAAATCAGATCAAAATCTTTAAAACTCAGTTTTTTACGAATTTTTAGAAAATGAAAAAAATTTGACCAACTTTGAAAATTTTTTTAATTCTTTTGGTAAAATTTAGAACAAAACGATCTCTTCAAATTAAAACTAGAATGTATTTAGTATCATTTAGAAAAAAATCAGATCAAAATTTTTAAAATTCAATTTTTTATGATTTAAAAAAAAAAATTGAATTTTTAGAAAATGGTTTAACCTAAAGAATTTTTTGCCAACTTTGAAATTTTTTTAAATTTTTTTGGTAAAATTTAGAACAAAACGGTCTTTTTAAATTAAAACTAGAATGTTTTTAGTTTCATTTAGAAAAAAAAATCAGATCAAAATCTTTAAAATTCATTTCTTCACGAATTTTTAAAAAAATATTGATTTTCTATTCTAAAAAATTTTTTGCCAACTTTGAAAACTTTAATTTTTTTGGTAAAATTTAGAACAAAACGGTGTTTTTAAATTAAAACTAGAATGTTTTTAGTTTCATTTAGAAAAAAAATCACATCAAAATCTTTAAAATTCATTTTTTCACGAATTTTTAAAGAAATATTGATTTTTTAATCTAAAAATTTTTTTGCCAACTTTGAAAATTTTTTTAAATTTTTTGGTAAAACTTAGAACAAATCGGTCTTTTTAGATTAAAACTAGAATGTATTCGGTTTCATTTAGAAAAAAAATCAGATCAAAATCTTTAAAATCCAATTTTTTACGATTTTTAAAAGATTACTGAATTTTTAGAAAATGGTTTAACCTAAAAATTTTTTTGCTAACTTTAAAATTTTTTCTAATTTTTTTGGTAAAATTTAGAACAAAACGGTCTTTTCAAATTAAAACTACAATGTTTTTAGTATCATTTAGAAAAAAAATCAGATCAAAATCTTTAAAATTCAATTTTTTATGATTTTTTAAAAAATAATTGAATTTTTAGAAAATGGTTTAACCTAAAAATTTTTTTGAAAACTTTGAAATTTTTTCTAATTTTTTTGGTAAAATTTAGAACAAAGCGGTCTTTTCAAATTAAAACCACAATGTTTTTAGTATCATTTAGAAAAAAAATCAGGTCAAAATCTTTAAAATTCATTTTTTCACGAATTTTTTAAAAATTATTGGTTTTCTATTCTAAAAAATGTTTTGCCGACTTTGAAAATTTTTTTAATTTTTTTGGTAAAATTTAGAATAAAACGGTCTTCTCAAATTAAAACTAGAATGTTTTTAATATCATTTAGAAAAAAAATCAGATCAAAATCTTTAGAATTCAATTTTTTATGATTTTTTAAAGAATGATTGAATTTTTAGAAAATTATTGAAAAAATTTTTTCCAACTTTGAAAATTTTTTAAATTTTTTAGGTAAAATTTAGAACAAAACGATCTTCTTAAATTAAAACTAGAATGTTTTTAGTATCATTTAGAAAAAAAGTCAGATCAAAATCTTTAAAATTCAATTTTTTATGATTTTTTAAAGAATAATTGAATTTTTAGAAAATGGTTTAACCTAAAAAATTTTTTGCCAACTTTGAAATTTTTTTTAATTTTTTTGGTAAAATTTAAAACAAAATGGTCTTTTCGAATTAAAACTAGAATGTTTTTAGTATCATTTAGAAAAGAAATCAGGTCAAAATCTTTAAAATTCATTTTTCACGAATTTTTTAAAAATTATTGGTTTTCTATTCTAAAAAATGTTTTGCCAACTTTGAAAATTTTTTTAATTTTTTTGGTAAAATTTAGAATAAAACGGTCTTCTCAAATTAAAACTAGAATGTTTTTAATATTATTTAGAAAAAAAATCAGATCAAAATCTTTAAAATTCAATTTTTTATGATTTTTTAAAGAATGATTGAATTTTTAGAAAATTATTGAAAAAATTTTTTCCAACTTTGAAAATTTTTTTAATTTTTTAGGTAAAATTTAGAACAAAACGATCTTCTTAAATTAAAACTAGAATGTTTTCAGTTTCATTTAGAAAAAAAATCAGATCAAAATCTTAAAAATCCAATTTTTTACGAATTTTTAGAAAATAGTTTAACCTAAAAAATTTTTTGCCAACTTTGAAATTTTTTTTAATTTTTTTGGTAAAATTTAGAACAAAACGGTCTTTTAAAATTAAAACTAGAATGTTTTTAGTATCATTTAGAAAAAAAATCAGGTCAAAATCTTTAAAATTCATTCTCTCACCAATTTTTAAAAAATTATTGATTTTCTATTCTAAAAAATTTTTTGCCAACTTTGAAAACTTTTCAATTTTTTTGGTAAAATTTAGAACAAAACGGTTTTTTTAAATTAAAACTAGAATGTTTTTAGTTTTATTTAGATAACAATCAGATCAAAATCTTTAAAATTCATTTTTTCACGAATTTTTAAAAAAATATTGATTTTCTAATCTAAAAATTTTTTTTGCCAACTTTGAAATTTTTTTTAAATTTTTTGGTAAAACTTAGAACAAATCGGTCTTTTTAGATTAAAACTAGAATGTATTCGGTTTCATTTAGAAAAAAAATCAGATCAAAATCTTTAAAATCCACTTTTTTTACGATTTTAAAAAGATTACTGAATTTTTAGAAAATGGTTTAACCTAAAAAATTTTTTGCCAACTTTGAAATTTTTTCTAATTTTTTTGGTAAAATTTAGAACAAAACGCTCTTCTCAAATTAAAACTAGAATGTTTTTAGTATCATTTAGAAAAAAAATCAGATCAAAATCTTTAAAATTCAATTTTTTATGATTTTTTAAAAAATGATTGAATTTTTAGAAAATGGTTTAACCTAAAAAATTTTTTTGCCAACTTTGAAATTTTTTTTAATTTTTTTGGTAAAATTTAGTACAAAACGGTCTTCTCAAATTAAAACTAGAATGTTTTTAATATCATTTAGAAAAAAAATCAGATCAAAATCTTTAAAATTCAATTTTTTATGATTTTTTAAAGAATGAATTTTTAGAAAATAAAACCTAAAAATTTTTTTGCTAACTTTGAAAATTTTTTAAATTTTTTTGGTAAAATTTAGAACAAAACGGTCTTTTCAAATTAAAACTACAATGTTTTTAGTATCATTTAGAAAAAAAATCAGATCAGAATCTTTAAAATTCAATTTTTTATGATTTTTTAAAGAATGATTGAATTTTTAGAAAATAGCTTAACCTAAAATTTTTTTTACCAACTTTGAAATTTTTTTTAATTTTTTTGGTAAAATTTAGAAGAAAACGATCTTTTCAAATTAAAACTAGAATGTTTTAGTATCATTTAGAAAAAAAATCAGATCAAAATCTTTAAAATTAAATTTTTTATGATTCTTTAAAGAATGATTGAATTTTTAAAAAATGATTTAACCTAAAAATTTTTTTACCAAGTTTGAAAATGTTTTTAATTTTTTTGGTAAAATTTAGAAAAAAACGGTCTTTTAAAATTAAAACTGGAATGTTTTTAATATCATTTAGAAAAAAGATCAGATCAAAATCTTTAAAATTCAATTTTTTATGATTTTTTAAAGAATAATTATTAGAAAATTTTTAATCTAAAAATTTTTTCCCAACTTTGAAAATTTTTTATCAGAAAATTTATTAGTATTTTAAGATTTATTAAAGTAAATGTTGATTTTGTGATTTTCTAGTTTATCTATGTTGGCAATTAATTTGAAATTTAGGATGTGATTAAAACGATTTATCTTCTAAATGCTTTATTTCCGATACAGGGCGAGAATGAATTGCGGTGTCGAAGTAATAAAGCTTTACGAGATTTCGATTTGATTTAGATCGATAACAAACGTAGTAAATAAAACCGGGATGGATTAATTAGTCGTGAATATATCTAAACAACGTGTTATTGTGAATGCAGGAATAAAAGGATTAACGTCAAAAGACTACAGTTTTATTAACCACATTATTCACTTTTGCAACAAGACTTTATAATCCAGTAAACTAATTTGCGCGAAAGAATTGTCGTTAATAAAATTAATTGTACCACTCTGTAATGCAAAAGATTTATTGGAAAGAAATCTTAAAAACCATTACACTGTAATTGGAGAGGAATAAAGGTTGTTAAATGTTAAGGGTGAGAATAAACTTCTTACAAATTTTCCCAATAAAGGAATTAATATATTCTGAAAGGTTGACTTGATAAAAGGAAACTTCATTAATTTTTCCTTTTCACCTTTTCAATTGTGATTCTCAAGAACTCTCCTATTAGAGTTATATTTTCTTTAAAGCTGTACTTACAAGTACTTATTTAAAAAATGTATTTCGAACTAAAAATCTTGTAAACTTTATTTTCTTAGTCTGTGTCTATGTCTTTATTTCCACATTTAAGGTTTTAAGAGAAAATAATTTTCTTTTTTATTACTTTGACATATAACTACGTCTATCTTCTTAAGTTTGAAGATATATATTTATGAAAAGGTTGCAAGTTTTTAAAACAATTACGAACAATGACGAAAGAAGTGGAGTTTGTGGTCATAATTTATGCCTGACGTTGCAAAAGTCTTGTAAAAGTTATATGAATATTCATCGTTTTAACTTGGAGAAGTAATTGAACATAGTTGCCGCGGCCTCTATAGAATCAACTAAATTATTTCAATTTGCAATGCGATGTACAAATTATTTATGAAAAGTGTTAGTCAAGTAGTTGTTAGTTTAGCGAACAATTTCGCCTTACAAAATGTTCAAAATTTCCGCCACGATAATTAGTTTAGGAATTCTTTTTTCTTTTACAAGAGAGAGAGAGAAACCCGAAGGACTTTACGCCAAATCTTTTACATCATTTTAGTTGAGTAAACGGTCCAATCATAAAAATATGTTTTCTAAGTCCCATGGAAACATTTCGATAGATGACTTGTCGTTTACTTATATTATTTCATAGAAAATATAGAAGTGCAACTTCCATTAGATAAATAAAATCCGTGTGGCATGCTTAGTAAACCGATACAATGATGGCGCTGAGAGCAAATTTTTAGAAAGCATCCTCTACCAAAATTATCAAAACAATTTCAAAAACCACGAAATTCGAAATAATACTCAATCTTTTTTCAATATTAAATTTTATTACTCCATCCATATCACGAAAAGTGACCCGTTAAAGACTCATTTACTGCATACGGAACATAGGCAATAGTAGACATAGTTTAACCGTTTGAGTCCCAGAAGCTATTGAAAAAACACTGCCGAAGAATCCCAAATAACGCGATCGCGTTTTCCCTATACGTGTGCTGGGTTTTCTCGACATAAAATCAATTAATTTCTTGAACATTTTTGAAAGTAATACAATTATTTTGCATCTTTCTTACTTATGCAATCTTTCATATAATATTCAGCAGTGCAAAACTGACCTACTCTTCCGCACCAACCCCCAAAACAAGCCTTGCGTCGCATATGTGAACAATATCTAACTCCAGCGACAGATACTAAACTAGAAAGGCTGACACGACAAGCATGTTATTAATTTTAGATTTTTACATTAAAAGGCGACAAAGTTAGTACTTACCAATAAACATATTTACTTATTTATACAGAGTGAGTCTGGATAAGCGCCCCTCCCATTGTAATATCTAAACCAGGGTTGCCAGATCATTCGATTGGATTTCCACAGTCATAATTGAATAACACTTTAAATTTAGATATACTTTAGCTATAATTTGTTTATTTTAAATTTTAATCAATTTTCGTGACTGAAGCATATCTCTAAAATACCCAAAAATAAGCCAATTTAGAAATAAATCCCCCAGAAATGGGAAATATTCAGAAAATAATTTTTCAAATTAAAAAAATAACTCAAGAAAATCGATCAATTTTAAAAATTCATCAAAAATTCATTTTTAACGATTTCGGTTTGATTTTTTTTTCTCAATGAAACTTAAAACTTTCTTGTTTTAATTAAAAAAAGACCGTTACATTCTGTGTTGTCAGAAATTTAAAAGAATTTTCAAAGTTGGCAAAATTTTTTTTAAGGTTAAAAAATGAACCGTTTTTTAAAAAATTCATCAAAAATTCATTTTTAAAGATTTCGATTTGATTTTTTTTCTAAATGAAACTTAAAATATCCCTGTTTTAATGTAAAAAGACTGATTTATTCTAAATGTTGTCAAAAAAATTTAAAAAATTTTCAAAGTTGGCAAAAGAATTTTAACACTTCTAGCCTAACTTTAAAAAATCGATCAACTTTAGAAATTCATCAAAAATTCATTTTTAAAGATTTCGGTTTGATTTTTGTTCTAAATGAAACTTAAAACTTTCTAGTTTTAATGCAAAAAGACTGATTTATCCTAAATGTTGTCAAAGAATTAAAAAAAAATTTCAAAGTTGTCAAAAAAGTTTTAACACTTCTAACCTAACTTTAAAAAATCGATCAACTTTAAAAATTTAGCAAATATTCATTTTTAAAGATTTCAATTTGATTTTTTTTCTAAATGAAATTTAAAACATTCTAGTTTTAACGCAAAAAGGCCGATTTATTCTAAATGTTGTCAAAGAATTTAAAAAAATGTTCAAAGTTGTCAAAAAAGTTTTAACACTTCTAACCTAACTTTAAAAAATCGATCAACTTTAAAAATTCATCAAAAATTCATTTTTAAAGATTTCGGTTTGATTTTTTTTCTAAATGAAACTTAAAACTTTCTTGTTTTAATTAAAAAAGACCGTTACATTCTACGTGTTGTCAAAAAATTTAAAAAAATTTTCAAAGTTGGCAAAATTTTTTTAAGGTTAAAAAATGAACCGTTTTTTAAAAATTCATCAAAATTTCATTTTTAAAGATTTCGATTTGATTTTTTTTTCTAAATGAAACTTAAAACATTCTAGTTCTAACGCAAAAAGACCGATTTATTCTAAATGTTGTCAAAAAATTTAAAAAAATTTTCAAAGTTGTCAAAAAAGTTTTAACACTTCTAACCTAACTTTAAAAAATCGATCAACTTTAAAAATTTAGTAAAAATTCATTTTTAAAGATTTCGATTTGGTTTTTTTTCTAAATGAAACTTAAAACATTCTAGTTTTTATGAAAAAAAGAATCCAAACCCTTTCAACTATTTTATTCAACATTTTCAGATTTTGAATGTTTTAAACATTTTTTTAGGCCTTTTACATTACTTTTATTCAATTCTATTCTTTGAATTGAGATTAATGTAGCTTTATTAGGATCATAATATATGCATAATTTACAAAGACTGCATATCTACGGCTACGTACTACCAAGCAAACAAAATTGTAGATTGAAAATGAAATTGTACATCATATATTACACTATATAATGAACGTTTGCGAGAATCAACTAAATTGCTCCAATTTGCGATATACAAATAACAAACGTTAATTGGTACATCGTAAATAACAAACAATTCTGTGCTAGAATAATAACGAAACCTTTTGATTTGGCTATATATGTATTGCTTCCGGCGTTCAGACAAAACCAACAGAAGCTTAATATTCACATCAGAACGTCTTCGCGAAACCCAATTTAGGTGTTCTCGCCGGTGTTATGTCTGAGATTACACCACTTAATAACAACTTCTAATACATCCATCGCTCGTAATTGAATCGCGAAGGCTTTAATCTAAGGCTGAGGTTATTTCCCGCCTCCTCCCCCTGCTCCGCCCGAACCGGCCCTGTAATTTCGCGGATAACGTAACTTTAATTAATGGCCCGTATCGATTATAATTTAATGCCGCCGAAGCAAGCGAGTCGTCGATTTATTTTTTTGTATTCGTTGCCGAAACAGAGATATTACGTTAATGTCTCCGGTAATCGGTTTCCAATTTTCCAAACTAGAACCGCCGCGTAATGAGAAAAAGTATTAACGACGGCAAAAATCCAAAGTTAACTTTCCGAATTAAGAATTCAAACTAAACGTTGTTATCCCATCCGCGAAACTTTTCCTTCATTTCTCATTCGGTCTCATCCTCTTTTTACCGCGTTTCGTTTCGTTTTTCGCACATAAACTGAATCGCGCAAAAGTCAAATAGAACTTCTTCGAGTCGCGTTAACTTTTCTTAGTTATTACGAAAATCCAGAAGTGGAAGTTTCAAATAAAGTAGCTTTCGTATTTCAAATAACGCTTCTACCAGTTTGGTTCTAAATATTCGCCGACGAAGGGTATAATTTAATTAGGGTTAAAATCATTCGAAACGGTTCCGACGTTGGTGGCCACCAACTCTTTTCCATAAAAAATATTATCACCATCAAAGCAGGCGGGCGTAAAGAGCTCGAAATGTATCCTCGTTACGGTTCCATTTTGGTCCATTCGCCACGAAACTCGAGCGAGATTCGGGATTCGCAGTGTCACCGTATCTTCAATCTACATTAGGCCAGCCTCTAGGGATCCGATCGCGTCATTCCACCACGCTTTTATTAAATTGCTTGATATAAATAAACGATTTAAATGAATGCTACTATAAATCGTCGGCTGTCACGTCAATTTATCCTTACAATAGCATTAACTGTAACGTTTATCTGAATTATTCAAAATCTGTCGGGTTATTTTGATATTTTTACGTTTGTGTAAATAGATTTGATTGGATTGAATAAAATAAAATTGTAAATTAAAACGATTTTCAATTATTTTTCCACTATTTACATTTTATTCAGTAAAATAATTTTTACACGTCAACCATTCTTGTTTGTTTTGGATTCTATAGTGGGAGGAATAAAAGGGCTTTATTAACATTCATTCACGTTCTAACTGGAATCATTGGTTATTTGGATAATCTATAATCTGAATAATACGAACAATATGGTTATAAGTAAAGAAAATCTCTTTTTTTTTGATGTCATAGTTAAAAAATTTGGACATTAATTTCAAAAAATTCAATTATCGTATGAATAAATAAATATAATTTTAAAAAGATAGAAAAATTTTATTCGATCCTAACTTAACTCTTTCACTGTGACAGGCGTATATACCGTATAACAATTTTTTCTCGCAACATAGCAAATTCCATAAGTTAGTACAGTACAATAGGATTTCCTGATGTAAGACAAGGACGAAATGTATATTAGATTAATCGTAATAATTGAGAAGCTTGTTTCCAAAACGTACCAAATCCACGAAATAGAAAATTTGGTAAATTAACTTTTTGCATACTGTTTGTTTTTGATAATTTAACCCTTAACGGTCCGTTGTCCAGACGTTGTGGACAATGCATTATACCTGTCAAGTCCTATGTCCAGACGTTATGGACATGACGTTTAGACACAACAAATTTAATATTTAAAGTATCTAGACAAATAATTAAATAGTTTTCATTGTTATAAAGGCTTGTTCTACAAGTTGGTTCATTGTCCAGATGTTCTGGGAATGACTATGAAAACAAAATTGGTAAAGAAATATATATATATAGATATATACTTTTCAGTTGTAAACCCAGTGATCTTAGAGAACCAATATTTCACGAAAAAATAAATGCGGACTCAGCTAATAACATATGTCAAAATAGCAGGACCGTTAAGGGTTAAAATGGGTTTTTGTTTTTTTATACATAAAGGGTACCTAAAACAATCTTTTTTCTCCAATTCTACAAATCATAGATGAATATTTTCAAATATACACACAAAAATTATTTGGATTTAGTACATTTTGCTAAAAAATGAGAATTTAGTACGATATGGAATAAGAAAACACTGACTACCACTTAGTAAATTTGGATGCACTTACTAAAAAAAGAACAAGAAATAATAACATACATAACAAATACTTGTGCAACACTTAATCTGAATCTTCATCGTTATCGTTATCTTGAGTGCTGCGTAAAACATTTTGATAATATATAACATTTTCTATATCATATCCCATTTTGTTGAGAAGAAAAACTGTCAGCCTTTTTTTCGTTTTTGATATGATTTGAGGAAAGGAATTCTTTTAAACGTCCTTCAATGTTAGCCAGCTTCATTGCTCTCTTAAGAATAGTATGTTCACACGTAGGAGCTAGGCTATAAGAAAGAGCAAGATCAATTTTTGGAGTTGAATAGTTGATCAATAAGCGCCTGGCCTTAGTTATTTTAAATGTTTTACTAGATGTTACCACGCTTTTATTAAGATCTCGCCAACTCATCCATTTAAAATCTTGTGAAACAGTATATAAAGTTCCAACTGATTTTAGGATATCATCGTATTGGTGAGGAAATATGATACTCTCTTTTTTCCGAAGCTTTTTTTCAAGAAAAACTCTTCTGTCTCAACAATACTCATTTTGTAAACTATCAAATACTAACAGAAGAATAATCTTGTTGACAGCAGAAAGTTACACGGTTACATTACTTTAGGTTAGTCACGTTACTTTAAGAACGTCTCGGATTGATTGAAATGGATTTGGTACGTTTTGACACTAAACAGTGACTGAATGTAGTACACTTTGGAACCGAAACTTTTATTTAGAGGATATTTTCAACGGGATGTGGAACACTTTAGCAAGAAATTACTATTCAAGTCTTCAGAGAAAGCAAATCTTATGGCGAATTCGATTGGTTGCACTGGTGCGCACCAGTGCATAACAGCGTGTTCTATTGGTTGTTTCGTTGTGTTCTATTACATTTTATTATAGTAGTTTAGAAAACATTTTAAACATCATCAAGCCTTGAACACACTTACAAGTGATGTTATGATTACGTTTGATTTCATCGCGTTCTGTTGAATTTGCCCTTTTTTGCACTAAGCTAGTGTGACATATGTCACATTTTGCACTCAACTAGTGCGCACCAGTGCACACTAGTTCTGCCAATCGAATACGCCATTAAATAGACAGCCCAAAATACAGCGATTCCAAATTTTGTGGATTTGGTACGTTTTGGAAACAAGCTTTTCAATTGTCGTTACTATAGTTATGTATTTGTAACTAAATTTACATTCTGTCGACTTTTGCTTCAAATACTGTCGACTAGTGCGATGTTGTACACTTTGCAAGAAAAAATACAGATAATTAAATGGGTTTACGGTGGCAACTCAGTCAGAAATACGGTTCATTTATTTGTTGAACATTCTGAGAATCGGCCAATTCCACATTTTTCCACAATATCGAGAATTGTAAGAGCCTTTGAAGAGAATGGGTGAGTTGCAGATGCAGACAATAGGTGCCACAGAAGAGAAGAAAGAGCTCCTACAGAAAACAAGCAAATACGCGACACAATGATTTGCGCTATTGCCGAAGAAGAGTAATCGAAATCTAGCCTTCAAATTGCTACAGAAGTCGGTACCAACAGGGAAACTGTTCGACAGGTACTCAGACGACATGGGTACAAATCGTACAAGATATCAAAAGGTCGCCAGATATTTCCCGATGATGAGATCCAAAGATATTCTGCGAAACGATGATGAAACGTGCAAACGAAAATCCAAATTTTTTGACTTATATATGTTTTTTGAATCGACGTTTACATTATTAGGAAAGCATAATCCTACTGTTATTAAATTTTGGAGTAGAGAGAATCTATCGAATGGACTTCTGGACTGAATATCCAACAAAGCTGAACGTGTGAGCAGGTGTACTTGGAGATCAAATTGTTTGACCTTTCTTTATTGAGGGCAATTTGAATGGAAGTATTTGGATCTCCTTCGGGAACAAATCACTCCAGCTTATACGCAACTTCCGGGAATCGACTTAAACCAAATATGGTATCAGCAGGATGACTGTCCTGCGCACGATATGGCTGATGTGCGACAATTTTTAAATATCATTTTTTCAAATCGTGTGATTGGTAGAAGAGGCAACATCAGATGGGTAGTCAAGTCGCCCGATTTAGCTGTTATGGACTTCTTCGTTTGGTCATACGTAAAATAGAAAGTGTACAACCACGTAAGGGCTGAAGATTTGGAACATTTTCGTCAAAAGATTATAAATGCGTTTCTTTACACCTGTTATGCTTCATAACGCAAGAAGGAACTTCTACAACAGATTAGAATACTGTTTAGCAGTGCAATCTGTATTTGAACGCTTATTATAAATTACTTTAGATGCCTCAAGTAATTTACAATAAGTACACATTGTCATTTGTATGATTGTACGAGTCATTTACTGTTAATTTTGTCGTTTCTTATAATAAAATGCCCTTTGTATGAAGTTTGTATTTATTTATTAAATTTACTCGTGTTCTTGCAACAACCTTAACAATTTGTACAGTGTGCATTTCAGTAACAATTTTTTAACAGTTTTATTAACCGATATGTCAGGCAATCTGTCAAAAGCATAACTTGAGCTTTTGACCTGGCATTGTGTAGGCATAGTAACAACGATTATTACGATTTGACTGCTATATAAGTTATTTTTGTCCTACTTAAAGAAATCCTAATGTACTGTATTAACCTGTGGACTTTGCTATGTTGTGAGAAAAAATTGTTATACGATCGATTAAGTTTCTTTGCTATAATAAATTTTAAATTTCAAATATCCATTATTTTACGATCCACAATGCTTTCATCTGATGGCAATGGTAATATTTTAACAAAATATATTGTAGAAATAATAAACTAATTAATTAGTAATAAACTCTAATAAACAACCAGTAATTTATATAATAGGTGTATTGCAGTATAATTAATTATGTATTACCAAACTATAACAAACAAACAAATTGTTACAAACCGATAAAACAAACAGACCCAATCGAATAACAATTTGATTAATCGTAAAAATCCTTCATACAAACGAAAACAAAACGTCGAATAACACGATAGTTCCACACACGCAGCCGCAAAAATAAACTACCAGGCACATTTCCGTCGTAAATTAAAGAGTAAAAAGGATTTTAAGTTTTATACGGTGGTTCGTATCGCGGGACCGGGCGAGGGGGATATTTTCAATTGCTCGATGAGAAAACCCTTACATAAAGGGGGCGGTTAACGGCAGGAAATGAAAGATCGTTTGCGGCGCCTTTGTCCGCGACGGATCGTATTGTTTCGCCGGAGGTGTTGCGCCCGGCCGCGGTTTTGTGCAGTTTTCGTATCGATCGGGAGCGCAAATTGGCGAGACGAACGGCGAATGAGCGCGAAAATACGCGCCGTACGCGTGCACCTCACGTGCCGAACCGTTGTTACATGTTTTTTTTTCAGTGGCGCCGTTCTGACTTCGCCCGACCTCGTTCCCGTCGAAAAATATCCGTGTGGAAAGTCCATTATGGTGACGGTATTTCTATTGTTACGAGATTCAATGAAACCGGAGGAATTTAACAAAAATCGTGTAGTAGCATTTTCTTGGTTTTCTTTCTTTACTTCTTACTAGAAGGAAGTGGATTTTAAAAACTATCGTTTGTGCAATTTTTGTCATGTTAGATTATTTTAGACATATCAAACAATTTTTGTTGAAAATGTTAGTTTTAAGTATCAATTTTCTGTTTCAATGCAACAGCAATAATTTAAGAAATAATTACTAATTTATTAATAACTGTAGTAGAACCTTGTTTATCCGGATTAACACATCATTAAATTAGGAAAACCGAAAATTCGTATGATACGTAAATCAATCACAAATCTAATCACAAATAAGTAGTACTATTATCTAATGTCAAGGTTGGACAAAAATCAATCTTGAAGGTGATTTACTTAATTAATCTTCAATCGCCTTCTGACATTAGGTTTAATAATAATTGTCAATTGCTCTCACCTGAGAGTTTCGATTAATTAATCGTAATTCCGAGTGAAGATGATTTGGATGATACTTGGACCCTTGTTGTTTCTAATTTATATTAACGACTTGTCTGATTTATTAAAGCCGGTCACATCTATTCTTTATGTCGATGATACCACCATACTTACGAAGGGCAAATCCCTCACAAACAATGAAACGGTCTTCAACCAAACTTAGTTGCTTAGTTGTGCGCAGAGCGAGTTGTGCACAGAGATGGTTTAGGGCAAACTTGCTGACCCTGAATGAGGAGAAAATGGTAAATCTAAAAGTACATTTAAATTAGAGCGAACAGAAGCGAACGAACGAATTTGTTTGCCTAAGCTAGCGTAATTTATATGGAGAACCAAACATGAACGAACGATCTCGTTCGTGTTCGTGCGTGTTCTTAACCTTGTCGGTAAATCAGCGAATCATCAAAGGAAATCGGTGCTCAATGTGGACAGTGAAATTTAGAAAGATCGAATTCGCAACGAACGCGAAGAGCTAATTTTTACGCTATATCGATTTTTCAAGATAGGTCATTTTGCATTCATGAGTTTTGTAAGTTTTTACCAACATGGAATGGACAAACGAAAAAACACTTCAGTTGATTGAATTATATAGGAATGAAACATGTTTGTGGGATCCAAAGTCAAAACTGTACAAACTAATAAACAAAAAAATGGATACATGGAATAAGATCTCTACAGAGAGAACACACTTCGGGAATGATGTAACTTATTACAGATGTTGAAATTTTGAACAAATATTTGAGGCTCGCATAAGAGTCACCCGTTGCAAGGAAGCGAAGAGTCACTATTGCAGTCGTTCTTTTACCGTAATTGCTTTTTTGAAACTTGTATCCTCTCTAGAAATGTTAGGTCCAACCAAATTTAATAAGAATTCAAAATCTTCCGTTGACATTCTGCAGAAGTTGGTGACTTGGGCCAAATTGTTACTCGTTAAATCCATTAACAAAGCTTCCCCTCCCGTTTTGCTTATTTTCTTTAATAAATTAGAACACCACATTCTCTTCTTTCTTTTTTTCTCGGACAGTCCGGCAATAACTACAAAACTAGCGGCACTAACTAAAATGTCTTCATCCGTATCCGAAGTCGTGAACAAATGGATCATCGACGAACGCGAATGTTCGCTCTAATTTAAACGCTCCTGTTTTATAGAGAACAAATGAACGAGTGAATACCTGCGAACTTGTTCCTTCATTCGTTCGTTTCTGTTCGCTCTAATTTAAATGCACCTTAACCTTTTCTCTCAAGCGGGAGAATAATAATAAAGGCCAATATGTTAAGTTTTTGGATGTTTTCATTGATTCTGAGCTAACATGGTACCATCGCGGGGAATAACTCGCTGACTGTCTATCTCCTTTTGTGTTTCTCCTGCGTTGTTTATCTGAAATTATCTCTCAGAAAGTGCTTCTGACAACTTATTTTTCACTCTTTCAAAGTCACTTGCTTAAGCTTTATGGCCTCTTGGCTTAGGGTCATACAGTAATCCTTCATCGTGTCTTTGCTATACAACGAAGAGGAGTTAGAGTCCTTGCGGGTCTAAGCTATAGGGACGAATGCCGAAACAGCTTCACAAATCTAATTTTAACTCTCCCCAGCCTTTACATCTTTGAATATATCAAGGCGGTTTCATTGGGTGTGGATAGTTTCCCAAAACATGAACTTTTGCATGATTACACCACTCGTCAACCAAGCAATCTCCTTCCGGCTCCCCTCCGCTTGAACAGGTCAAGGAATGCACTAAATTTTTATGCAATCCATTTTTGTAATGCGTTGGATGCAAACCTTAGAGAGCTGCCGCGTCGGGCGCTGTTGAGACACTTGAAGACTTTCCTTATTGATAAGTTTTTTTCACTGCCCACCAATACTTCAATCCAGTACTTAACTTGAGGACTTATTTCAACAACTTTTTTTTATTATTCTGTTGTTATTTGTATTATTATGTATTACTATGTAATTTAACATTTATGACGTGTATATACCGTTTGGTTTAACATGGATAAATGAGTTGATTTGATTTCATATACAATTAATTAATCGAAACTCTCAGTGAAGGCAATTGACAATTATTATGGATACTAATGTCAGAAGGCGATTGGCGATTAATCAATCGTCAATCGCTTTTACCATTGATGTTTGCCCAACACTCTCTAACGTGAATATTAATTTAAAAAATGTGGACAAGTTTGATCTGGATTATCAGGAGAGTTAGATAAATGCAGTGGCGTAACTAGGGTATGGCAGGCATGGCACGTGCCATGGGCGCCATCTCAAGGGGGCTCAAAAATGTAATGTGTAACGTAAAAAAAAAATGAAAAAAGTTATCGACTTAGAGGGGCGCAAAGTAGGTGTTTGCCATAGGCGCCATTTACTCTAGGTACGCCTCTGGATAAATGAGAGTGGGATAAATGAAATTTTATACTTTACTTCTTTTTGAGATAACTCCAAGATATTTCAAATGCTCCAGACTTTGTTTTTACATTGTAAGTATCTGTTAACACTGTTATCAGAACAGGAATAGGGTAAATTTTGGACTTAAAAAGTCTGTGAACATTTGGAAGTAAGCCAACCAATAGCTTACTCATCAATGTTTCAACTTAAGAATTTTTTTTTAATTTCTTTAGTGTGTAACCAGCAGTTTACTTTTCCGAGTAAAATTCGAACCGAAAACTTCTTAAAAAACCTTTTTTAATTTTAAGTGTATTCTAAATGTCAAAAAAAGGTTTCAGTTGGTAAAAATTTTTTACAATTTTAACTTAATTAACAAAAAAACCTATCGTTTTTAAAAATTCATAAAAAATTTAATTTCAAAAATTTTAAACTAATTTTTTTTTCTAAATGAAACTGAAAATATTCTAGTTTTAATCTAAAAAAAACCTCTCTGTTCTAAATTTAACCAAAAAAATTTTTAAAAATTTTAAAGTTGGTAAAAAATTTTTCAGGTAAGAAAAATCAATAATTTTAAGAAAATTCGAAAAAAAATGAATTTAAAATATTTTGATCTGATTTTTTTCTAAATGAAACTAAAAACATTCTAATTTTAAATAGAAGATTCAGTCCATGTATCATTAACATTTTCTTTCTTTAATATAAAAAACATTCTTTATAATTTTAATTTGTTAGTTACACATTGTAAATTCAGTTAACAATCTTTAACGTAACACGTTAGTTTACATCTAATTGTCAACGAAATTAAGATAAATTTGAACTTGCTCATGACTAACGTCGACCGTTTTCATTAGAGTGCAAAAATAAGTTGTGTAAATGAGAAACGTGTGAGCAAAACGAACCCTTAATTTTCATATCTGATAACCGAGCCGTAACTTTCGGGGCGAAACGCTAAACGTTATTACATTACCGCCCCCCGTGTCACATAACGCGGCCGTAGACAAGGGGGCGCCGGGGGCGGCATTTTGTCGCGTTCATATTGAATAAACCCGAAACGTATTCCTGAGGGCCCCTAAGGGCGTCGGCGGCGCGCCCACAAACCGTACACCGGCGTACACGTGTTCTCCGG
This sequence comes from Digitonthophagus gazella, assembly GCA_036711955.1. Classification (NCBI taxonomy): domain Eukaryota; kingdom Metazoa; phylum Arthropoda; class Insecta; order Coleoptera; family Scarabaeidae; genus Digitonthophagus; species Digitonthophagus gazella. Next base: position 36,549,620 of record JASCIT010000005.1, on the reverse strand, counting down.
GTTCCCATAACGACGTATACGGAGCGAAACCCCGCTGTAATTTCAGTTACGTCTCATAAATTTAAAATACGGCGCCACCGCCGCCGCTGCCGCCAGCCTTTTTGCGTTTTATACGGCGGAAGTAAATACGGTTGTACGTAATTTTGCGGACGACGGTTGAGAAGTTGCGTTTCTTGCAACCGCGCGCGTTGACAGCGAGTTACGGTGCCGTTTGCGAGATTCTTGGGGGTTTATAAACGGGGAAAATAAATGCATTTGGGTTCCCAGTGGCGCCGGTGGCAGGTTTATCCCCACACTCTACGAAAACAATTTGAATAAAATCATGTGAGATAATATTTAAATGGAAATTTTTAGTAAATAAACAAGATTTAAAATAAGTAATAGGCATCCTATTTTAGTGTATTTTTTTCTATATTTTTAAAGTCATCTAATGATTTTTTTATTTGTGGGTCACTCAGGATTTCCATTAAAATTTTAAATAAGGAACTCTAGGAATTTATTTTTCGTTTTAATTGTAAAAATTTAATGTTCCTATATTTTGAATTCAAAACGGAATTGTTATCACTTAAGTTCTATCATAAATGACAATTAAATTCTTTGTGAGATCTTCAATAATTACCACATTCTCAGCTCTCAAAAGATGGATAGATAGATAGATAGATACAGGGTGTCCCACATTTTAATACGCAAACTTCACCAGGATATAGTTCTCATAAAAATAATACAAAAGTTTTATATAAACATGGGGTCGCAACTCTTTTGTTTTCGAGATATGGCCGTTTAAAGTTAGAAGAAAAATTTACATTTTCATTTTTATTTCAGCTATTTATAAACGTAGGAATGTGAATTTGTATAATACCGGCGCCTCCGCCGCTTTAAACGAACATAATAACTTGTATAAAAATTCGATAGTACTCTCAATTTCATTCCAACCAAGAAATTAGCAATAATATGGGTAGTATACTGCCCACCTAAGAAAAAGTGCCGTATGTGCAAAATTATCAATTTTGAGTTATACATTGATTCCTATGTTTTAGACCACGAGAAATCCAATAAACTAGTCAAAAAGTCCGTATCTCTAACCGTTTTCTAGATATTCAGATGTAGTTTGCCGTAAGTACATTAAGATACCACCATTGCTGAGCAAAAGTGTCGTAAGTACAAGACACTAAACATAAATGCAGTAACTCCAATGCTCATACTGCACTTTTGCTTAGCTCTAGTACATATGGCAGTTTTGCTTAAAAATATTACCACTGTGGCTGTACATACGACAATGTAAGTGCTCTCTATATATTTCTAAAGAAAAATAGAGATATTAAGAAAATCATCCTTTGGCTAGACCACTGTTCGTCTCAAAACAAGAACTGGTGTCTTTTCACATTTCTTGTGTATGTTATTAACTCATCTGATATTCCTTCAGAAGAAATTGTTTTGAATTATTTTCAATCTGGCCATTCGTTCATGAGTGCCGATAGTTTCCACCACCAGATGGAACAATCCCTGAGAAAACAAAAAAAAACATACGATTTTGAAGACTTTGTGCATGTAGTGTCAACAGCAAACTCGGGAAATGTTGAAGTGGTGCGAATGCATCATTTTGATTTCTTTGAATGGCCTGATTTAACATCGCAACATAAATTGAAAAAATCTCCTTCTAGATTGTATTTAAGTGACATTGTCCATGTGAGTGCAAGAAGAGGAGATTATGTATTATATTGTAAATCCAATTACGATCCTATGTGTCCATACCAAGAATTGGATTTCTTACAGAAAGAGGCTATGAAGGGAATCAAAATGCCCAAGTCCCACGAGTCCCCATGTGGATTTCCAAAAGAGAAGAGGGATAATATCTTAGAAGTACTCAATGAAGTTCTTCCCAAAAACAGGAAAACATTCTGGAAAAACTTATTAATCCGCTAAAGTGTTAAGTGTGTTGAAAATCATGCAGGACTGGCCAAAACTTTATTAAATATGACAATTTAAATGTTTTGTACTAAAGTAAACTTTAACGGTAATCTAAATAAATGATTGTCTTAATCTAGCCAAGCCTATTTTTACTCATTACTCACTTGTTTTATTGCTAAAATAGCCTAGTTGGGTAAGAAGTAATAATAAGAAAGTCACTTACTGCATTTTTGCTTAGTTTAAGTTTCTTGGAGATATAGTGAGAATACTAAGCAAAAATGCAGTATGTGCACATTTTGTTGAAAAAAAAAAAAACATTTCCCGGGATATTTTGAGAGCAAACTTTGATTAAAAACGTTTTTGAATTTGTCAGTGACACAATAGTGCCAACTGTTACTAATTTATTGAGTTTTATCACTCAGGGCTAATCATTAAACTTTAGGCCTTGATTTCTCAAAGGCTTACCTATGTGACATACGACACTTTTCCTTAGTTGGGCAGTATACGTGTTAAAATTATTGTCTAAAACCAGTTTGTGGGTACAACGTAATCGCAAATTCAGAGGAAATGAATTCGGAAATTTTCCTCATCCCTTTTGTATCTTTTACTCAACAAACTTTTCCTTCGCTCCCTAAAATCAGCCGACGCCGAGAAAAAATCGCACCCAATTTCGCGTTCTCATGCATAATCCATCGCCCATCCGAAAACACACAACCGAAAAATACGTCCCGTAAATTTAAAATACATCCCGAGCCATTTGTAGGGTCTCTCTGCTATCGGCCCCCGTTTGGATCCGGAACAAATTCCCCAATAAGGGGTGGCCTTATACCCCGGGTAACCCGAAACTTCCGCGAGATTACGTCGTAGAAGAATTTCGATTTAGAGGATCGTTCAAAAAACAATAGGTGACGTCGTAACGCGCTCGTTATGGTTATGGGCCGGAAAGTTTGTTCTCGTGGGCGTGAGCGATTTTTTCGGATTAAATGAAAAAAGCTGACGCCTCATCCCTAACGACCTTTCGTAGGTTACGACACGTCTTCGCGTAGCGTAACATGTTGCGGCACATAAATTACCTGTAGAATTCCTGTCTCGTATGATTTATGTCCGAAGGGACGTTTTTGGATTTATGGCCTGTGTCGTCTGTCTGGTGACCGGTTGCGTCCATCCCCGTGCGATTCGTATCGGATTTGTTCTCCAAAGTTTCGTGATTTGTTCGTTCATGTTTATACAGTTACCCGAACTGTGGAAAATGTATTTCGCCTTATATCGCACGATAAACAGTTCCAAACTTCGAAACTCAAAACTGTTCGAACAATATTTCATTCTTTCATTTCTAACAAATGTCACTAGCACAATCGAAGAGAATACCCTAAAAATATCAAGTGAACGATTTACATTGTTAACTCTAACGTGACTAAAATCGATAAATTTACAAAGTAGATTAACAAGGAAAGATCCCCAACCCGAAAATTCAAAAAAATTATGATACCAGGGGGATATGTAGGGTACTTCTCACAAGGAGACCACAAGATGTTGTATTCACCGATTTTGATGAAAGTAGTATCAATCGATAGGTATTGGTACACAATACAAATTTGTAAAGTATTAGGGCGCAATGTTCAGGAATTCGCGAGTAAATTGCAATTTTAGGTCGCAATTCAAGGCCACACCGCTTATATGTCAATGGTTGTACTCCTCCCGACCCCTCCTCTTGGTTACTCATCACAAACCGGCTTCCACTTGCGGAACAAAATGGTCTGAACCTCATGACGTAACTGCTTTTTATTTTTAATATAATCAAAATTTCTAATATTTCGCTTTATTTCTTCTAATATTTTATTGTTATATGTTTTGAAAACAAATGATTCAACACACTTTTTCGTTTTTACTTTGATTTTTCATTTAATTTAATTAAAAAAAGACCCAGAGGCGGTCGTAGAGGGTGTGGCTAACTGATGACGTAAAGTGGTGTGGCCTTAAATCGAGAGCTAAAATTGCAATTTACTCGCGAATCCCTGAACATTGCGCTCTAATATTTTACAAATTTGTATTGTATACCAATACCTATCGATTGATACTACTTTCATTAAAATCGGTGAATACAACATCTTGTGGTCTCCTTGTCAGTGCAAAAACCTTTCCTATTTTTTATAAGTGAAGTTGTTACGATCAAAATAAGGTAATGAGTTTATCAAAAAATTGTTAGGTTAACCCTTTACCTGCGGAATCCTCTGCTTCGAGGCGCATCACGTCAACAAAAACAATCAAATATTCAATAAAGAGTTCAAATTTCTTACAATTCCAAGCACATATTATTCATATTCGACGTGAAAAGAATGCTGCTTCGAAAATCATCAGTGAATACCGTTCGCGAAGTTGTTTGCTTTATATACGATCCAAACTCGGCGTGTTTGACTTTATGCATCCCTCGAGACGCTAAACGCTCGAAATACCGAACGTATTTCAGCATTTTACAGTCTCCAAAGTTCGCCGTCACCTGCACTAACCGCCCATGTTGTTTTTCTTTCCGCATCCTCCTGTCTTTTATATCGACGCGTTTTATTGGACGCAAAAACGCGTGAATATTCCAAGAAAGTTCCGGTTTAACGAGGCGGCGACATCTTGCCCGGTTCGGCGGTGGTGTTAAGCTTCGCCACATTTATTGGCCGCACAACTTTCAACAACGACCGGACGCGCCTGCATAGCTTTGGGAACAAACTTGTCCCATTGCTATTTCGAAATATATATCGGGAAATGTTCGGGCATAAATTCTATGTTACGTACAAATATGTGTACGAATAATAATTTGGTGAAATCCGATAAATACATATATATATATATATATATATATATATATATATATATATATATATATATATATACGTAGATAATATTAAATTTGTTTTTAAAGTTTTACGTAATTTGAGTTTTAAATAATTAAAAATTTAATTAACGTACGTGTAGAAGTATCATATTATCACATTAAGGGTTTAGGTTTCATTATTTAAAAAAAAATATTACCATATTAAGAATGGTAAATGGTGGAGGAGTCGGTTTTTTCCTTCTTTTCTTGTTTCCAAATTATTTTTGACAAAATTTATTGTATTAATAGCTATGTAGTCATCATTTTCTAACAAAATATAATAAATATAACATAATTATAAATTCTGATAATAATAGAAAAAATCGATCAACTTTAAAAATTCATCAAAAATTCATGTTTAAAGATTTTGATTTAATTTTTTTTCTAAATGAAACTTAAAACATTCTAATTTTAATTAAAAAAGACCGTTTTATTCCAAGTGTTGTCAGATAAATTAAAAAAATTTTCAAATTTAGTAAAAATTTTTTGACACTTTTCTAACTTAAGAAAATTAACTTTGAAATATCATCAAAAATTCATTTTTAAAGATCTTGATTTGATTTTTTTTTCTAAATGAAACTTGAAACATTCTAATTTTAATTAAAAAAGGCCGTTTTATTCCAAGTGTTGTCAAAAAAATTAAAAAAATTTTCAAAGTTGGAAAAAAATTTTTTAAGGTTAAAAAATGAACCGTTTTTTAACAAATTCATCAAAAATTCATTTTTAAAGATTTTTATTCGATTTTTTTTCCTAATGAAATTTAAAGCATTCTAATTTTAACTAAAAAAGATTGTTTTATTCCAAGTGTTGTCAAAAAAATTAAAAAAGAATTCAAAGTTGGTAAAAATTTTTGGCACTTTTCTAACTTAAGAAATAAACTTTAAAAATTCATCAAAAATTCATTTTTAGAGATTTTCATCTGATTTTTTTTCTAAAGGAAACTTAAAATATTCTAATTTTAATTAAAAAAAACCGTTTTATTCCAAATGTTGTCAAAAAAATTAAAAAAATTTTCAAAGTTGGATAAAAATTTTAACACTTTTCTAACTTGAGAAATTTAACTTCAAAAATTCATAAAAAATTAATTTTTAAAGATTTTGATGTGATTTTTTTTCTAGATGAAACTTAAAACATTCTAATTTTAACTAAAAAAGAGCGTTTTATTCCAAGTGTTGCCAAAAAAATTAAAAAAATTTTCAAAGTTGGTAAAAATTTTTAACACTTCTTTAACTTAAGAAAATTAACCTTAAAAATTCATCAAAAATTCATTTTTGAAGATTTTGATTTGATTTTTGTTCTAAATGAAACATAAAACATTCTAATTTTAATTAAAAAAGACCGTTCTATTCCAAGTGTTGTCAAAAAAATTAAAAAAAAATTTAAAGTTGATAAAAATTTTTGGCACTTTTCTAACTTAAGAAATAAACTTTAGAAATTCATCAAAAATTCATTTTTAAAGATTTTGATTTGATTTTTTTCTAAATAAAACTTAAAACATTCTAATTTTAATTAAAAAAGACCGTTTTATTCCAAGTGTTGTCAAAAAAATTAAAAAAAATTTCAAATTTAGTAAAAAGTTTTGACACTTTTCTAACTTAAGAAAATTAACTTTAAAAATTCATAAAAAATTCAGTTTTAAAGATTTTGATTTGATTTTTTTTCTAAATGAAACTAAAAACATTCTAATATTTTAATTAAAAAAGACCGTTTTATTCCAAATGTTGTCAAAAAAATTAAAAAAATTTTCAAGGTTGGAAAAATTTTTTACACTTTTCTAATTTAAGAACATTACAACTTTAAAAATTCCTCAAAAATTCATTTTCAAAGATATTGACTTGATTTTTTTCTAAATGAAACATAAAACATTCTGATTTTAATTAAAAAAGACCGTTTTATTCCAAGTGTTGTCAAAAAAATTAAAAAAATTTTCAAAGTTGGAAAAAATTTTTAACACTTTTTTAACTTAAGAAATTAACTTTAAAAATTCATCAAAAATTCATTTTTGAAGATTTCGATTAGATTTTTTTTCTAACTGAAACTTAAAACATTCTAATTTTAATTAAAAAATAACGTTTTATTGCAAGTGTTGTCAAAAAAATTAAAAAAAATTTCAAGGTTGGGAAAAATTTTTGACACTTTTCTAACTTAAGAAATTAACTTTAGAAATTCATCAAAAATTCATGTTTAAAGATTTTGATTTGATTTTTTCTCTAAATGAAACATAAAACATTCTAATTTTAATTAAAAAAGACCGTTTTATTCTAAGTGTTATCAAAAAAATTAAAAAAAAATTCAAATTTAGTAAAAATTTTTGACACTTTTCTAACTTATGAAAATTAACTTTAAAAATTCACCAAGAATTCATTTTTAAAGATTTTGATTTGATTTTTTTCTAAATAAAACTTAAGACATGCTAGTTTTAATTAAAAAAGACCGTTTTGTTCCAAGTGTTGCCAAAAAAATGAAAAAAAAATTGAAAGTTGGTAAACATTTTTGGCACTTTTCTAACTTAAGAAATTAAGTTTAAAAATTCATCAAAAATTCATTTTTAAAGATTTTGATGTGATTTTTTTTCTAAATGAAACTTAAAACATTCTAATTTTAATTACAAAAGAGCGTTTTATTCCAAGTGTTGTCAAAAAAATTAAAAAAAATTCAAAGTTTGTAGACATTTTTGACACTTTTCTAACTTAAAAAATTAACTTTAAAAATTCATCAAAAATTCATTTTTAAAGATTTTGATTTGATTTTTTTTCTAGATGAAACTTAAAGCGTTCTAATTTTAATTAAAAAAGACCGTTTTATTCCAAGAGTTTTCAAAAAAATTACAAAAATTTTCAAAGTTTGTAAACATTTTTAACACTTTTCTAACTTAAGAAATTAACTTTAAAAAATCATCAAAAATTCATTTTTAAAGATTTTGATTTGATTTTTTTTCTAAATAAAACTTAAAACATTCTAATTTTAATTAAAAAAGAGCGTTTTATTCCAAGTGTTGTCAAAAAAATTAAGAAAAATTTCAAAGTTGGTAAAAATGTTTTTAAGGTTAAAAAATGAACCGTTTTTTAAAAAATTTATCAAAAATTCATTTTTAAAGATTTTGATTTGATTTTTTTTCTAGATGAAACTTAAAACATTCTAATTTTAATTAAAAAAGAGTGTTTTATTCCAAGTGTTGTCAAAAAAATTAAAAAAATTTTCAAAGTTGGTAAAAATTTTTGACACTTTCAACCTAACTTTAGAAAATCGATCAACTTTTTAAACTTTTATGAGCTTATTGAAGCTGATGTAATTACAAATTCTGATGATAATAGCGATCATGAAAAGACTGAAAAAGAATTATAAACGTATAAATTAGATTTAAAATCGTTTTTCCCTAAGATTTTCTTAATCTGGGTTTGGTCCAAGAGAGACTTTCAGGAAATGGTCAAAGGAGTTTAATCAACAGCAAATGGTCAACAGTTACAAAAGTCAAATAATTCGGTCAACTGTGTGTAAAAATGAAGTTATTATTTAATCTGATGGAAAACCCCAATATCCCATCTCAAAAACATAAACCAGATACAAAAAAGATTTCTTTTAATAAATTACAACTCCACAAGCATTTAAATTTTAACGAAACCAATTGAAAATTTTATTAGACTCACGTTGGCGACGTGGAAAGAGATCTCATCTTATTTTTACCACTCACTTTTCAGACTCGAGAACCGGCTACAACCCTTTCGACCCGTACTTCACGTCGTCGATGCATAATTTAACCGTCTCGGCCGGCAGAGAAGCCCACCTAACGTGCACCGTCGACAATCTGGGCCGACACAAGGTAAGGCATTCGGTCGTAATAAAATCCCCCTAACCCTCCCATCCCGGGGGGCAACGAAGCCCCGCCCGACCGAAATTTTATTTACTCTGAATTAAAGAAACCCTGCCAACCGGTCGGAGCACAAAAACGTCCCGGAAATTGGACACACCAGAGCGTTAAAAAATCCTTCCGAACGTGAGAAGAGTTGAACACCCTTTTGTGTGAACGTTAGAAATGAACGGTTTTGACCATCCTTTTAACTTAAAAAATCTATATAAAAAAACCTTAACACACAGAAGAGATGATCGTACGAACTTGAAATTTTGCATTCTTTGGTTGTTTTTATCTGGTTTTTAGTATTTTCTAAGTATATTTTTTTACATATGCTTTTCTGGCGAGTGTATTTAAAAGTACAATTCATAAAAGACGGTTACAATTAGTTAATTATAATTCATTGAGGATTGCAAATACTAAAATTAGCTTAAATGTTCGCCTTGGGTGATTGGTCATTCCCTTTGGCTCCAATTCTACCGAAGGAAGTCCCATTAGAGCATCCTGAGGTTCCCCTTGTGCAATTTCAGGTGGCATGGGTCAGGGCGGAAGATCAAACGGTCCTGTCGGTCGAGACCAAAGTGGTTACACACAATTCCAGGATCAGTGTGACCCAAGATAACAACAGGACGTGGCAGTTGCGTATTAAATCGATCAAGGAATCTGACCGTGGATGTTACATGTGCCAGATCAACACTAGCAACATTAGATCACAACAAGGATGCATAGATGTTCAAGGTAATTGAACTTAACTTACAATTAGTTAACAATAGTACTATAAAAAATTTGAGGCGTACTCCTTTATATCATGATTCCCTCATGACACCTTTTTTTCTAACAGGAGAGTATAGCCTATATACAGGTGTCCCGTTTTGATTATCCGATCCTTTACTGGCGTATTCTCTGGCTGAATATAAACAAAAAAGTCCAAAAGTGTAATCATTTAATTTAAACTAGTTTTTAGGTTATAGCTCTTTTAATATCGAAAATTGGAAAAAATGTTTCGAATAAGAAATGCTTACAATAAAAAAAGGTATACATTTTATTTGAAACATTTTTTTCTATCTTGTTTAGTTTTTGAGTTATTTGAAGTTAAAGTTGGAAAATTGACATTTGAGGTTATAATTAAATTTGAATATATAACTCAATAAATATTAAAAATTCAACAAAATTGTTTATAAGAAATAATATCCAGAATAAACTAAGCTATAATTTTTATTTGAACAAATTTTTGGTATATATCTTACTTTTTAAGTTATTTGAAATTAAAGTTGAAAAATTGACATTTTAGGGTTATAATTAACTTTTAACTCATACCTCCCTTAATATTAAAAATTCAACGAAATTGTTTCTAACAAATAATACTCTTAATAAAATAACCTACAATTTTTATTCAAAGAAATTTTTTATATCTAACTTTATTTTTGAGTTATTTGAAATTAAAGTTGGAAAATTGACGTTTGAGGTTATAATTAAATTTTAATATATAACTTAATAAATATTAAAAATTCAACAAAGTTGTTTATAAGAAATAATATTCAGAATAAACTAAGCTATAATTTTTATTTGAACAAATTTTTTGTATCTATCTTATTTTTTGAGTTATTTGAAATTAAAGTTGAAAAATTGGCATTTTAGGGTTATAATTAAATTTTAACTCATACCTCCCTTAATATTAAAAATTCGACGAAATTGTTTTTAACAAATAATATTCCTAATAAAATAGGCTACAATTTTTATTCAAAGAAATTTTTTCTATCTAACTTTATTTTTGAGTTATTTGAAATTAAAGTTGGAAAATTGACATTTGAGGTTATAATTAAATTTTAATATGTAACTCAATAAATATTAAAAATTCATCAAAATTGTTCATAAGAAATAATATTCAGAATAAACTAAGCTATAATTTTTATTTGAACAAATTTTTTGTATCTATCTTACTTTTTGAGTTATTTGAAATTAAAGTTGAAAAATTGATATTTAAAGTTATAATTAAATTTTAACTCATACCTCCCTTAATATTAAAAATTTAACGAAATTGTTTATAACAAATAATACTCTTAATAAAATAACCTACAAGTTTTATTCAAAGAATTTTTTTCTATCTAACTCTATTTTTAAGTTATTTGAATTTAGAGTTGGAAAATTGACATTTGAGGTTATAATTAAATTCTAATATATAACTCAATAAATATTAAAAATTCAACAAAATTGTTTATAAGAAATAATATTTAGAATAAACTAAGCTATAATTTTTATTTGAACAAATTTTTTGTATCTATCTTACTTTTTGAGTTATTTGAAATTAAATTTGAAAAATTGACATTCTAGGGTTATAATTAAATTTTAACTCATACCTCCCTTAATATTAAAAATTCAACAAAATTGTTTTTAACAAATAATACTCTTAATAAAATAACCTACAATTTTTATTCAAAGAAATTTTTTCTATCTAACTCTATTTTTGAGTTATTTGAAATTAAAGTTGGAAAATTGACATTTGAGGTTATAATTAAATTTTAATATATAACTCAATAAATATTAAAAATTCAACAAAATTGTTTATAAGAAATGATATTCAGAATAAACTAAGCTATAATTTCTATTTGAACAAATTTTTTGTATCTATCTTATTTTTTGAGTTATTTGAAATTAAAATTGAAAAATTGACATTTTAGGGTTATAATTAAATTCTAACTCATACCTCCCTTAATATTAAAAATTCAACGAAATTGTTTATAACAAATAATACTCCTAATAAAATAAGCTACAATTTTTATTCAAAGAAATTTTCTCTATCTAACTCTATTTTTAAGTTATTTGAAATTAAAATTGGAAAATTGACATTTGAGGTTATAATTAAATTTTAATATATAACTCAATAAATATTAAAAATTCAACAAAATTGTTTATAAGAAATAATATTCAAAATAAACTAAGCTATAATTTTTATTTGAACAAATTTTTTGTATCTATCTTACTTTTTTAATTATTTGAGGTTAAAATTGAAAAATTAACATTTCAGATTATAATTCAATTTTAACTTATACCTCCCTTAATATTAAAAATTCAACGAAATTGTTTATAACAAATAATACTCTTAATAAAATAACCTACAATTTTTGTTCAAAGAAATTTTTTCTATCTAACTCTATTTTTAAGTTATTTGAAATTAAAGTTGGAAAATTGACATTTGAGGTTATAATTAAATTTTAATATATAACTCAATAAATATTAAAAATTCAACAAAATTGTTTATAAGAAATAATATTCAGAATAAACTAAGCTATATTTTTTATTTGAACAAATTTTTTGTATCTATCTCACTTTTTGAGTTATTTGAAATTAAAGTTGAAAAATTGACATTTTAGGGTTATAATTAAATTTTAACTCATACCTCCCTTAACATTAAAAATTCAACGAAATTGTTTTTAACAAATAATACTGCTAATAAAATAAGCTACAATTTTTATTCAAAGAATTTTTTTCTATCTAACTCTATTTTTGAGTTATTTGAAATTAAAATTGGAAAATTGACATTTGAGGTTATAATTAAATTTTAATATATAACTCAATAAATATTAAAAATTCAACAAAATTGTTTATAAGAAATAATATTCAGAATAAATTAAGCTATAATTTTTATTTGAACAAATTTTTTGTATCTATCTTATTTTTTGAGTTATTTGAAATTAAAGTTGAAAAATTGACATTTTAAGGTTATAATTAAATTTTAACTCATACCTCCCTTAATATTAAAAATTCAACGAAATTGTTTATAACAAATAATACTCTTAATAAAATAACCTACAATTTTTATTCAAAGAAATTTTTTCTATCTAACTCTATTTTTGAGTTATTTGAAATTAAAGTTGGAAAATTAACATTTGAGGTTATAATTAAATTTTAATATATAACTCAATAAATATTAAAAATTCAGCAAAATTGTTTATAAGAAATAATATTCAAAATAAACTAAGCTATAATTTTTATTTCCACAAATTCTTTGTATCTATCTTACTTTTTGAGTTATTTGAAATTAAAGTTGAAAAATTGACATTTTAGGGTTATAATTAAATTTTAACTCATACCTCCCTTAATATTAAAAATTCAACGAAATTGTTTTCAAGAAATAATATTCTTAATAAAATTACCTACAATTTTTATTCAAAGAAATTTTTTCTATCTAACTCTAGTTTTGAGTTATTTGAAATGAAAGTTGGAAAATTGACATTTGAGGTTATAATTAAGTTCTAATGTATAACTCAATAAATATTAAAAATTCAACAAAATTGTTTATAAGAAATAATATTCAGAGTAAACTAAGCTATAATTTTTATTTGAACAAATTCTTTGTATCTATCTTACTTTTAAAGTTATTTGAAATTAAAGTTGAAAAATTGACATTTTAGGGTTATAATTAAATTTTAACTCATTCCTCCCTTAATATTAAAAATTCAACGAAATTGTTTTTAACAAATAATACTCCTAATAAAATAAACTACAATTTTTATTCAAAGAAATTTTTTCTATCTAACTCTATTTTTGAGTTATTTGAAATTAAATTTGGAAAATTGACATTTGAGGTTATAATTAAATTTTTATATATAACTCAATAAATATTAAAAATTCAACAAAATTGTTTATAAGAAATAATATTCAGAATAAACTAAGCTATAATTTTTATTTGAACAAATTTTTTGTATCTATCTTACTTTTTGAGTTAATTGAGGTTAAAGTTGAAAAATTAACATTTTAGGGTTATAATTAAATTTTAACTCATACCTCACTTAATATTAAAAATTCAACGAAATTGTTTTTAATAAATAATACTATTAATAAAATAACCTACAATTTTTATTCAAAGAAATTTTTTCTGTCTAACTCTATTTTTGAGTTATTTGAAATTAAATTTGGAAAATTAACATTTGAGGTTATAATTAAATTTTAATATGTAACTCAATAAATATTAAAAATTCAACAAAATTGCTTATAAGAAATAATATTAAGAATAAACTAAGCTATAATATTTATTTGAACAAATTTTTTGTATCTATCTTACTTTTTGAGTTATTTGAAATTAAAGTTGAAAAATTGACATTTTAGGGTTATAATTAAATTTTAACTCATACCTCCCTTAATATTAAAAATTCAACGAAATTATTTATAACAAATAATACTCTTAATAAAACAACCTACAATTTCTATTCAAAGAAATTTTTTCTATCTAACTCTATTTTTGAGTTATTTGAAATTAAAGTTGGAAAATTAACATTTGCGGTTATAATTAAATTTTAATATATAACTCAATAAATATTAAAAATTCAACAAAATTGTTTATAAGAAATAATATTCAGAATAAACAAAGCTATAATTTTTATTTGAACAAATTTTTTGTATCTATCTTAGTTTTTGAGTTATTTGAAATTAAAGTTGAAAAATTGACATTTTCGGGTTATAATTAAATTCTAACTCATACCTCCCTTAATATTAAAAATTCAACAAAATTGTTTTTAACAAATAATACTCCTAGTAGAATAAGCTACAATTTTTATACAAAGAAATTTTTTCTATCTAACTCAATTTTTGAGTTATTTGAAATTAAAGTTGGAAAATTGACATTCTAGGGTTATAATTAAATTTTAACTCATACCTTCCTTAATATTAAAAATTCAACGAAATTGTTTTTAATAAATAATACTATTAATAAAATAACCTACAATTTTTATTCAAAGAAATTTTTTCTGTCTAACTCTATTTTTGAGTTATTTGAAATTAAATTTGGAAAATTAACATTTGAGGTTATAATTAAATTTTAATATGTAACTCAATAAATATTAAAAATTCAACAAAATTGTTTATAAGAAATAATATTCAGAATAAACAAAGCTATAATTTTTATTTGAACAAATTTTTTGTATCTATCTTAGTTTTTGAGTTATTTGAAATTAAAGTTGAAAAATTGACATTTTCGGGTTATACTTAAATTCTAACTCATACCTCCCTTAATATTAAAAATTCAACAAAATTGTTTTTAACAAATAATACTCCTAATAGAATAAGCTACAATTTTTATACAAAGAAATTTTTTCTATCTAACTCAATTTTTGAGTTATTTGAAATTAAAGTTGGAAAATTGACATTCTAGGGTTATAATTAAATTTTAACTCATACCTTCCTTAATATTAAAAATTCAACGAAATTGTTTTTAATAAATAATACTATTAATAAAATAACCTACAATTTTTATTCAAAGAATTTTTTTCTATCTAACTCTATTTTTGAGTTATTTGAAATTAAAAATGGAAAATTGACATTTGAGGTTATAATTAAACTTTAATATATAACTCAATAAATATTAAAAATTCAACAAAATTGTTTATAAGAAATAATATTCAGAGTAAATTAAGCTATAATTTTTATCTGAACAAATTTTTAGTATGTATCTTACTTTTTGAGTTAATTGAGGTTAAAGTTGAAAAATTAACATTTTAGATTATTATTCAATTTTAAGTTATAACTCCCTTAATATAAAAAATTCAACGAAGTTGTTTTAAGAAATAATATTCAGAATAAGATAAGCTATAATTTTTATTCAAAGAAATTTTTTCCATCTAACTCAATTTTTGAGTTATTTGAAATTAAAGTTAGAAAATTGACAATTGAGGTTATAATTAAATTTTAATAAATAACTCAATAAATATTAAAAATTCAACAAAATTGTTTATAAGAAATAATATTTAGAATAAACTAAGCTATAATTTTTATTTGAACAAATTTTTTGTATCTATCTTATTTTTTGAGTTATTTGAAATTAAAGTTGAAAAATTAACATTTTAGATTATAATTCAATTTTAAGTTATAACTCCCTTAATATTAAAAATTCAACAAAATTGTTTATAAGAAATAATATTCAGAATAAACTAAGCTATAATTTTTATTTGAACAAATTTTTTGCATGTATCTCACTTTTTGAGTTAATTGAGGTTAAAGTTGAAAAATTAACATTTTAGATTATAATTCAATTTTAAGTTATAACTTCCTTAATATTAAAAATTCAACGAAATCGTTTATAACAAATAATACTCCTAATAAAATAAGCTACAATTTTTATTCAAAGAAATTTTTTCTATCTAACTCTATTTTTGAGTTATTTGAAATTAAAGTTGAAAAATTGACATTTAAGGTTATAATTAAATTTTAATATATAACTCAATAAATATTAAAAATTCAACAAAATTGTTTATAAGAAATGATATTCAGAGTAAATTAAGCTACAATTTTTATTTGAACAAATTTTTTGTATCTATCTTACTTTTTGAGTTCTTTAAAATTAAAGTTGAAAAATTGGCATTTTAGGGTTATGATCAAATTTTAACTCATACCTCCCTTAATATTAAAAATTCAATGAAATTGTTTTTAATAAATAATACTATTAATAAAATAACCTACAATTTTTATTCAAAGAAATTTTTTCTATCTAACTCTATTTTTGAGTTATTTGAAATTAAATTTGGAAAATTGACGTTTGAGGTTATAATTAAATTTTAATATATAACTCAATAAATATTAAAAACTCAACAAAATTGTTCATAAGAAATAATATTCAGAATAAACTAAGCTATAATTTTTACTTGAACAAATTTTTTGTATGTATCTTACTTTTTGAGTTATTTGAGGTTAAAGTTGAAAAATTAACATTTTAGGGTTATAATTAAATTTTAACTCATACCTCGCTTAATATTAAAAATTCAACGAAATTGTTTTTAATAAATAATACTCTTAATAAAACAACCTACAATTTTTATTCAAAGAAATTTTTTCTATCTAACTCTATTTTTGAGTTATTTGAAATTAAAGTTGGAAAATTGACATTTGAGGTTATAATTAAATTTTAATATATAACTCAATAAATATTAAAAATTCAACAAAATTGTTTATAAGAGATAATATTTAGAATAAATTAGGCCATAATTTTTATTTGAATAAATTTTTTGTACCTATCTTACTTTTTAAATTATTTGAAATTAAAGTTGAAAAATTGACATTTTAGGGTTATAATTAAATTTTAACTCATACCTCCCTTAATATTAAAAATTCAACGAAATTGTTTTTAACAAATAATACTCTCAATAAAATAACCTACAATTTTTATTCAAAGAAATTTTTTCTATCTAACTCTATTTTTGAGTTATTTGAAATTAAAGTTGGAAAATTGACATTTTAGATTATAATTCAATTTTAAGTTATAACTCCCTTAATATTAAAAATTCAACGAAATTGTTTTTAACAAATAATACTCCTAATAAAATAAGCTACAATTTTTATTCAAAGAAATTTTTTCTATCTAACTCTATTTTTGAGTTATTTGGAGTTAAAGTTTAGTAACAGATTAATAAGGTACAACCATCATAATTAAAAATTATTCATTATCAATTTTTTTGTATAACCTACATATTTATAGACACATTCGAAATTCGGTTAGAATTTTCTCTATAATATGTGGGTAGTAATGATGTTTCCTAAAGGCCACATTTCGAATGAAACGACCGAGGCGACTATTCAGCAAGTTTCCTTGTAATCCATTTGCCAATTTGTACAGACGTTGGGAACCCGTGTAAATTCATATTTCCTATTACCGATAAGGTTTCATACAAAGTCGACTTCATAGAAAAATTTTCTATGAACCTGAACTACATATGAACTACACGTGAAACGACGCAATTTGCGTAACGTGTTCCATTATATTAATAGATTGTTGCAGTATGTCGAACAACACGCTTTGGCGGCTATTAAACAAAGTACTAATGGAGTATTTAATATTCCGCGTCGAATGTACACGGGGCGAAAAGCTATAATGAAAATCACCTCGAAACGCCATTTGGCATAACAACAAGTGTACGTTGAAATATTGAAATCCATTGTAAGCCGCTTTTGAAATTCGTGAAAATAATAAAAATATTTCAAAAGTCTCGTTAATGTGACAATCACTGCTGAAGTTTAATATTATTCGTTTATAACAAATAATAATTGATTAATAATCGTTTTTGGAATATAACTGTAAACAATGTGCAACGATTATGTGGACTTTACATATTTAAAATACAATGAATTTTAAATAAAATCTTTTGTGAAATAAATATTCTAGTAAATCTTTAATAAGTTTAATACATATTGATTGATTTTTGTAAATTATTTTTTGAAATGCGAGGATTAAATAATAATCCTTTTTTCAGAAATAAAACAATGAAACACTTTTTTTAACACAGTTCATATAACTACTGGTTTATTCAATGGATTTATGTCATAGAATTTGAATGTAATACCTACCTATTCGTTGTGTAAACGGTATAGTACTCCAACTCGGAATGGGAATTCATGTTTATTTGTTATAACAATAAGCTTATTGTACCTAAATCTCCTTACAAATCTGCGAAACCGCACTATACACAAATATTATTTAGTTACTTGTAAGTGATAAGTATGAAGAGATGGAAGTTATGTGTATTATTTACTTCCTGAAGATTTTATTTTCTAATCAATGCATAATACTTCGTCAATTAATATTTAAAAAATCACGATTATAAAGTTCTTGAAATGAAAAAGACTCACCACGCGAATGTTGTTTCCTTGAAAATTTCCTAAAAAAAATATATAAAAAAAAATATTTTTTAAAAATTCTTCATAAATCGAAAGTAACCTGGTAACATTCGCAAAATAACAATCCGAAGACTTCCTCAAAATGATAATCTAAAGACGAAGTCCAATGATTTGAAACACATTCACGGAAATAAACACTAAAGTTTTTTAACACTAATTGCAAAAAAACGAATAAAAATAGGAAAGAAGGACGCTCGACAGATTTGTTGAAAACCCGCACAGTAACTGCGAAGAATTTCTAAATTTGAGTTTTATGTTGTGTTCAACCCCTAATTGTTGGAGGGGAAACTGGTTTTCTTCGGTATAAAACTGGAAATTACAAAGCGTTTGGGTTGAAATTTACCTGCTCGTTTTCCAGTTTACAAAGAAAACTTCAATTCGAGTTTATTAACGCGAATTTAAAAATAAATTTAATATTAAACAGATATTAAAAAGTAAACTGTTTAAGACAAAACGTACGATGATTAAATCAAATATGATTATGATTTTTTGAAATCTTTGAGATACGTTAGTTTTAACAAATAGTAAATATTTATTAAAATACTAATGAATTCTTTAAAACTTGTATCTAAAAAACTAATTGTTGTAGAGACTTGAAATTTTATGAGGATTTAGATTGAAACTTAATCTTTATTTCTACCAAAAATAGATTTTCTAGGACTTTTAGTTCTTTCCTCAGAAGAGGAAATGTAACATAATATCGATTAAAATTTGTCAATTTTTAAAAATTCATATTTAATAAACTAACTATTTCTAAGACTTAAAATTTTATGAGGATTTAAAAAGAAATTTAGTTTTTATTTCTACCAAAAATAGACTTTGTACGACTTTTAGCTTTTCTCTCAAAAGCGCAAATGTCTAATAAAATTTGTTAATTTTTAAAAATTAATATCTAAGAAACTAATTGTTGTTGAAACTTGAAATTTTATAAGGAATTAGACTGAAAGTTAATCTTTATTTTTGTCAAAGATGAATTTTCTACGACGTTTAGTTTTTCCATCAGAAGAGAAAATGTAACTCAAAGTCCTTAGTTTATTTTTTTAAACATTCTAAAACTTAGGCAGCGTACTAAAAATGGGATTTTCTTTGAATTATATTAAAATTTTGCGTTTAAAAGTTACAACTTTATTATATACTAGTTATCATTCGCTTCAAAACGAAGGAACTAATTCTTTAGAGATACGAAGTTAAATGATAGTAAGATTTTTTTTTAATATTTACTATTTAATATAACATTTAATTTACCATTTAAGTAATTTAATTAATTTATCTATCAACCAATTTAAAAAAGATCATATCTGAAAACTGATTGTTGAGACTTGAAATTTTATTGCAATTTAGTACACTTAGAAAAATCGTACAGACTTTATTTATAGGAATAAGAACATGATTCTTGTGTTAAATTAAATCTAAAACATTCTATTTTAATCTAAGAAAGACGGATTTTCTCTAATTAGTGTCAAAAAAATTAAAAAAATTCTTTAAAATGAAAATGTTTATTGACATAATTTTTCGAAAATTTAGTGCACTTTAAAAAAATCTCACAGACTTTATTTAAAGGAATAAGAACATGATTCTTGTATTAAATTAAATCTAAAACATTCTATTTTAATCTAAAACAGACGGATTTTCTCTAATTAGTGTCAAGAAAATTAGAAAAATTCTTAAAGATGGGAATGTTAGACATAACCTAACATCAAAATTTAGTACATTAAAAAAATCGTACAGACTTTATTTCTAGGAATAGAAACATGATTCTTGTACTAAATTAAATCTAAAACATTCTATTTTAATCTAAAACAGACGGATTTTCTCTAATTAGTGTCAAGAAAATTAGAAAAATTCTTAAAGATAGGAATGTTAGACATAACCTAACATCAAAATTTAGAACATTAAAAAAATCGTACAGACTTTATTTCTAGGAATAGAAACATGATTCTTGTATTAAATTAAATCTAAAACATTCTATTTTAATCTAAAAAAGACGAATTTTTTCTAATTAGTATCAAAAAAATTAAAAAAAATTCTTAAAGATGAGAATGTTTATTGACATAATTTTTCGAAAATTTAGTGCACTTTAAAAAAATCTCACAGACTTTATTTATAGGAATAAATATATTCTTGTATTAAATTAAATCTAAAACATTCTATTTTAATCTAAAAAAGACGAATTTTCTCTAATTAGTGTCAAAAAAATTAGAAAAATTCTTAAAAATGGGAATGTTAGACATAACCTAACATCAAAATTTAGTACATTAAAAAAATCGTACAGACTTTATTTATAGGAATAGAAACATGATTCATGTATTAAATTAAATCTAAAACATTCTATTTTAATCTGAAACAGACGGATTTTTTGTAATTAGTATCAAAAAAATTAAAAAAATTCTTTAAAATGAGAATGTTTATTAACATAATTTTTCGAAAATTTTGTGCACTTTAAAAAAATCTCACATACTTTATTTAAAGGAATAAGAACATGATTCTTTTATTAAATTAAATCTAAAACATTCTATTTTAATCTAAAACAGACGGAT
Organism: Digitonthophagus gazella; assembly: GCA_036711955.1. Lineage (NCBI taxonomy): Eukaryota > Metazoa > Arthropoda > Insecta > Coleoptera > Scarabaeidae > Digitonthophagus > Digitonthophagus gazella. The sequence continues at coordinate 36,528,802 of JASCIT010000005.1, read as the reverse complement.
TTTCTCTAATTAGTATCAAAAAAATTAAAAAAATTCTTAAAGATGAGAACGTTTATTGCCATAATTTTTCGAAAATTTAGTACACTTTAAAAAAATCTCACAGACTTTATTTAAAGGAATAAGAACATGATTCTTCTATTAAATTAAATCTAAAACATTCTATTTTAATCTAAAAAAGACGGATTTTTTCTAATTAGTATTAAAAAAATTCTTAAAGATGAGAATGTTTATTGCCATAATTTTTCGAAAATTTAGTACACTTTAAAAAAATCTCACAGACTTTATTTAAAGGAATAAGAACATGATTCTTGTATTAAATTAAATCTAAAACATTCTATTTTAATCTAAAAAAGACGGATTTTCTCTAATTAGTATCAAAAAAATTAAAAGAATTCTTAAAGATGGGAATATTTATTGACATAACCCAACTGATTTTTTAAAATTACATTTAAATTAGACGTTTGATAGTTACAACTTTATTATATACAAGATTATTGGAAAATACTTATAGAAAAATTTGTTATTTATTCTCGTAAACAAAAAGAAAAATTGGAAATTTTTATAGATTGTTTGAAAATTTTTTCAAAAAAAGAAAAAAATTAAGATGTCTATCGCTTTGAATTTTTGTAAAAAGTTAAATTCATGTTTTAGTTATAATATGAAAAAATTTCATTTCCTAATTTTTATTTATTTGGGAATTATATTTGTTAAAAGTTGGACTTAACCTTAAAACGAACACCAAGTTGTTAAGACTAACTAAAAGATTCATAAGTCCCAAATAAATAAAAATTGAACAATGAAATTTTCCCAAAATATAAATGAAACATTAATTTAAGTTTTTCTAAAAAAATCAAATCGATAGAGATTTTAGTTTTTTTCAAAAAAATTTTGAAAGTTGGATTTAACCTCAAAACCAAAACTATGTGGTCAAGACTAACTAAAAAATTCATAAATCCCAAATAAATAAAAATTAGGAAATAAAATTTTCCCAGAATATAAATAAAACATTAATTTAAGTTTTTCTAGGAAAATCTAATCGATAGACATTTTAGTATTTTTCAAAAAAAATTTTAAATTTGGACTTCACCTCAAAACCAAAACTAAGATGTCAAGACTAACTTAAAAAATTCATAAGTCCCAAATAAATAAAAATTGAACAATGAAATTTTCCCAAAATATAAATAAAACATTAATTTAAGTTTTTCTAGAAAAATCAAATGGATAGACATTTTAGTTTTCTTCAAAAAAATTTTGAAAATTGGATTTAACCTCAAAACCAAAACTATGTGGTCAAGACTAACTAAAAAATTCATAAGTCCCAAATAAATAAAAATTTTAAGATGAAATTTTCCCAGAATATAAATAAAACATTAATTTAAGTTTTTCTAAAAAAATCAAATCGATAGAGATTTTAGTTTTTTTCAAAAAAATTTTGAAAGTTGGATTTAACCTCAAAACCAAAACTAAGTGGTCAAGACTAAGTTAAAAAATTTATAATTCCCAAATAAATAAAAATTAGGAAATAAAATTTTCCCAGAATATAAATAAAACATTAATTTAAGTTTCTCTAGAAAAATCAAATGGATAGACATTTTAGTTTTCTTCAAAAAAATTTTGAAAGTTGGATTTAACCTCAAAACTAAAACTAAGTGGTCAAGACTAACTTTAAAAATTCATAAGTCCCAAATAAATAAATATTTAAAGACGAAATTTTCGCAGAATATAAATAAAACATTAATTTAAGTTTTTCTAAAAAAATCAAATCGATAGAGATTTTAGTTTTTTTCAAAAAAATTTTGAAAGTTGGATTTAACCTCAAAACCAAAACTAAGTGGTCAAGACTAAGTTAAAAAATTTATAATTCCCAAATAAATAAAAATTAGGAAATAAAATTTTCCCAGAATATAAATAAAACATTAATTTAAGTTTTTCTAGAAAAGTCCAATCGATAGACATTTTCGTTTTCTTGAAAAAAATTTTGAAAGTTGGATTTCACCTCAAAACCAATACTATGTGGTCAAGACTAACTAAAAAATTCATAAATCCCAAATAAATAAAAATTAGGAAATGAAATTTTCCCAGAATATAAATAAAACATTAATTTAAGTTTTTCTAGAAATATCAAATCGATAGACATTTTAGTATTTTTCAAAAAAATTTTTAAAATTGGATTTCACCTCAAAACCAAAACTAAGATGTCAAGACTAACTTTAAAAATTCATAAGTACCAAATAAATAAAAGTTTAAAGACGAAATTTTCCCAGAATATAAAAAAACATTAGTTTAAATTTTTCTAAAAAAATCAAATCGATAGACATTTTAGTATTTTCAAAAAAAATTTTAAAGTCGGACTTCACCTCAAAACCAAAACTAAGATGTCAGGACTAATTTAAAAAATTCATAAGTCCCAAATAAATAAAAATTTTAAAATGAAATTTTCCCAGAATATAAATAAAACATTAATTTAAGTTTTTCTAAAAAAATCAAGTCGATAGAGATTTTAGTTTTTTTCAAAAAAATTTTGAAAGTTGGATTTAACCTCAAAACCAAAACTAAGTGGTCAAGACTAAGTTAAAAAATTTATAATTCCCAAATAAATAAAAATTAGGAAATAAAATTTTCCCAGAATATAAATAAAACATTAATTTAAGTTTTTCTAGAAAAATCAAATGGATAGACATTTTAGTTTTCTTCAAAAAAATTTTGAAAGTTGGATTTAACCTCAAAACTAAAACTAAGTGGTCAAGACTAACTTTAAAAATTCATAAGTCCCAAATAAATAAAAATTTAAAGACGAAATTTTCCCAGAATATAAATAAAACATTAATTTAAGTTTTCTTAAAAAAATCAAATCGATAGACATTTTAGTATTTTTCAAAAAAAATTTTAAAGTTGGACTTCACCTCAAAATCAAAACTAAGATGTCAAAACTAAATTTAAAAATTCATAAGTCCCAAATAAATAAAAATTTAAAGACGAAATTTTCCCAGAATATAAATAAAACATTAATTTAAGTTTTTTTAAAAAAATCAAATCGATAGACATTTTAGTTTTTTTCAAAAAAATTTTAAAAGTTGGATTTCACCTCAAAACCAAAACTATGTGGTCAAGACTAACTAAAAAATTCATAAATCCCAAATAAATAAAAATTAGGAAATGAAATTTTCCCAGAATATAAATAAAACATTAATTTAAGTTTTTCTATAAAAATCAAATTGATAGACATTTTAGTACTTTTAAAAAAAATTTTTGAAGTTGGACTTCACCTCAAAACCAAAACTAAGATGCCAAGACTAAGTTTAAAAATTCATAAGTACCAAATAAATAAAAATTAGGAAATGAAATTTTCTCAGAATATAAATAAAGCATTAATTTAAGTTTTTCTAAAAAAATCAAATCGATAGACATTTTAGTTTTTTTTTTCAAAAAAATTTTGAAATTTGGATATAGCCTCAAAACCAAAACTAAGATGTTAAGACTAACTAAAAAATTCATAAGTCCCAAATAAATAAAAATTTAAAAACGAAATTTTCCCAGAATATAAATGAAACATTAATTTAAGTTTTTCTAGAAAAATCAAATCGATAGACGCTTTAATTTTTTTCAAAAAAATTTTAAAAGTTGGACTTCACCTCAAAACCAAAACTAAGATATCAGGATTAACTTAAAAAATTCATAAGTCCCAAATAAATAAAAATTTAAAGATGAAATTTTTCCAGAATATAAATAAAACATTAATTTAAGTTTTTCTAGAAAAATCAAATCGATAGAGATATTAGTTTTTTTCAAAAAAATTTTGAAAGTTGAATTTAACCTCAAAACCAAAACTAAGTGGTCAAGACTAACTTTAAAAATTCATAAGTCCCAAATAAATAAAAATTGAACAATGAAATTTTCGCAAAATATAAATAAAACATTAATTTAAGTTTTTCTAGAAAAATCTAATCGATAGACATTTTAGTTTCTTTTCAAAAAAATTTTGAAAGTTGGATTTAACATCAAAACCAAAACTAAGATGTCAACACTAACTTTAAAAATTCATAGATCCCAAATAAATAAAAATTAGGAAATGAAATTTTCCCAGAATATAAATAAAACTTTAATTTAAGTTTTTCTAGAAAAATCAAATCGATAGACATTTTAGTTTTCTTCAAAGAAATTTTGAGAATTGGATTTAAATTCAAAACCAAAACTAAGTGGTCAAGACTAACTAAAAAATTCATAAGTCCCAAATAAATAAAAATTTTAAGATGAAATTTTCTCAGAATATAAATAAAACATTAATTTAAGTTTTTCTAGAAAAATCGAATCGATAGACATTTTAGTTTTTTTCAAAAAAAATTTTAAAGTTGGACTTCACCTCAAAACTAAAACTAAGATGTCAAGACTAACTTTAAAAATTCATAAGTCCCAAATAAATAAAAATTAGGGAATAAAATTTTCCCAGAATATAAATAAAACATTAATTTAAGTTTTTCTAGAAAAATCAAATCGATAGACATTTTAGTTTTCTTCAAAAAAATTTTGAGAATTGGATTTAAACTCAAAACCAAAACTAAGATGTCAAGACTAACTAGAAAATTCATAAGTCCCAAATAAATAAAAATTTTAAGATGAAATTTTCCCGGAATATAAATAAAACATTAATTTAAGTTTTTCTAAAAAAATGAAATCGATAGACATTTTAGTTTTTTTCAAAAAAAATTTTTAAGTTGGATTTCACCTCAAAACCAAAACTAAGTGGTCAAGACTAAGTTAAAAAATTTATAATTCCCAAATAAATAAAAATTAGGAAATAAAATTTTCCCAGAATATAAATAAAACATTAATTTAAGTTTTCCTAAAAAAATCAAATCGATAGACATTTTAGTATTTTTCAAAAAAAATTTTAAAGTTGGACTTCACCTCAAAATCAAAACTAAGATGTCAGGACTAACTTAAAAAATTCATAAGTCCCAAATAAATAAAAATTAGGAAATGAAATTTTCCCAGAATATAAATAAAACATTAATTTAAGCTTTTCTGAAAAAATCAAGTCGATAGACATTTTAGTTTTCTTCAAAAAATTTTTGAAAATTGGATTTAACCTCAAAGCCAAAACTAAGTGGTCAAGACTAACTTTAAAAATTCATAGATCCCAAATAAATAAAAATTAGGAAATGAAATTTTCCCAGAATATAAATAAAACTTTAATTTAAGTTTTTCTAGAAAAATCAAATCGATAGACATTTTAGTTTTCTTCAAAAAAATTTTGAGAATTGGATTTAAACTCAAAACCAAAACTAAGTGGTCAAGACTAACTAAAAAATTCATAAGTCCCAAATAAATAAAAATTTTAAGATGAAATTTTCTCAGAATATAAATAAAACATTAATTTAAGTTTTTCTAGAAAAATCAAATCGATAGACATTTTAGTTTTTTTCAAAAAAAATTTTAAAGTTGGACTTCACCTCAACACCAAAACTAAGATGTCAGGACTAATTTAAAAAATTCATAAGTCCCAAATAAATAAAATTTTAAAAACGAAATTTTCCCAGGATATAAATAAAACATTAATTTAAGTTTTTCTAAAAAAATCAAATCGATAGACATTTTAGTTTTTTTTCAAAAAAATTTTTAAAGTTGGACTTCACCTCAAAATCAAAACTAAGATGTCAAGACTAACTAAAAAATTCATAAGTCCCAAATAAATAAAAATTAAGAAATGAAATTTTACCAGAATATAAATAAAACATTAATTTAAGTTTTTCTAAAAAAATCAAATCGATAGACATTTGTTTTTTTTTTTCAAAAAAATTTTGAATGTTGGATTTTTAACATCAAAATCAAAACTAAGTAGTCAAGACTAACTTAAAAAATTCATAAGTCCCAAATAAATAGAAATTTAAGGATGAAATTTTTCCAGAATATAAATAAAACATTAATTTAAGTTTTTCTAAAAAAATCAAATCGATAGACATTTTAGTTCTTTTCAAAAAAATTTTTAAAGTTGGACTTCACCTCAAAATCAAAACTAAGATGTCAAGACTAACTTAAAAAAATCATAAGTTTCAAATAAATAATAATTTCTTGAATGGAATGTATACAAACCTACTAGTAGATATAGATACACCTCATATAGATAAACCATTCTCACTAAAACATTAAATTAGTTGCAATAATTTGGTATATTGTCCAGTAATTTTCTTTAAAAGATATAAAATTAAGTTATCAGATTTTATAAAATTTTCCTTCGATCTAAAGTAATAAAAGTTTAAATGGGTCAAAAACAACCGTTCCAAAGCGAGAATGAAAAAGTAGAAAATTCGTTCGAACAAAAATCCAATTTAAAACTGATCGTCGAAGCACATTCCGGCAAACCTCAGTTAATAAGGGATGTCCCGACTTAACGACAGACTTGTCAATTAAATCTTTCTTAATTTGTTTTCGGCCCGGTTCCGACATTAAGTTTCGACGCGACTTCGGCTTTCGTAATGGAGAAACTTAGTCCGTCCGTTTCCAAATTCATTTAGTTCTGCTTAACTCACGCGGACTCCGTGATTTACTCGAGTTTCCATTTCAACGTATCTCTCTAATTTTCCCATTAAGAAAAATGATCGATTGCAAAACGGATGCGAATTATAATTTCAAGTACTAATTAATATTAGTTAGCAGTCCAAATTAAACGTCAACCACATTGTTATTTTATTCCGAGCACGGTCATTTTAATTACTCAATACCACTCTCAATTATTATTTTATTAATTTGAATTATGAACGCAGTAAAGTATTTCAATCCCATTTATATGTTTTTGAACCGCGATATGTAATTTGTTCGTTTATTTGGGATGTTCGTTTTATATGAAAACCGCGGTAATAATATTACAATGTTAACCATGGAAATTGTTTTATGCATAAATAATAATTGAATTGGGAAAAATATATTTGGTTTAAAATTTTAAAATTTTTAAATTTTAACTAGTTTCGTTTTATTTTTAGTATTTTTCTAAAAAAAATTTATTGTTTTTGGTTGAATTGATCAACATTTTGGTAACTTTGGTGGAAGCTTTACGAATTTAGTAAGTTTTTGGTGGAATTAAAAAAAAATTGGTAAATTTTTTGTGGAACTTTTACAAATTTTGTAAGTTTTTTGGTGGAATTTAAAAAAAAATCATTATTTTTGGTGGAATTTTTATGAATTTTATTCATTTCTGGTGGAATTTTAAAAAAATTCAGTGTTTTTGGTAAAATTCTTATGAATTTAGTAAGTTTTTGGTGGAATTTTTAAAAAATTCAGTATGTTTTTGATGGAATTTGTTAAAAAAGTTGATAACTTTGGTGGAATTTTTATTAACTTTAATCATTTTTGGTGGAATTGTTAAAAATGTTGGTAACTATGGTGGAAGCTTTACAAATTTTGTAAGTTTTTTGGTGAAATTTTTAAAAAATTCATTATTTTTGGTAGAATTATTAAAAATTTTAGTAACTGGTGGAATTTTTATGAATTTACTAAGTTTTTGATGGAATTTTCAAGATTTTCATTAATTTTTAATGATATTGTTTTTGATTTAATTGATTTTTGGTGGAATTTTAAAAGAATTTGGACATTTTGGTGGAATCTTTAAAAAATTTTGTAAGTGTTTGGTAGAATTATTAAAAGTGTTGACAATTTCGGTGTAATTTTTAGGATTTTTCTAAGTTTTTGGTGGAATAAAAAAAATTCAGTAAGTTTTGGGTGTAGTTGTTAAATATTTTAATAGCTTTGGTGGAATTTTTGCGAATTTTATTCATTTCTGGTGGAATAAAAAAAACAGTGTTTTTGGTAAAATTCTTATGAATTTAGGAAGTTTTTGGTAGAATATTTGCAAATTGTATTAATTTTTGGTGGAATTTTTAAAAAATTCAGTATATTTTGGTAGAATTATTAAAAATTTTAGTAACTTTGGCGGAATTTTTATGAATCTACTAAGTTTTTGATGGAATTCTCAAGGTTTTAGTTAATTTTTAATGAAATTGTTTCTAATTTGATTGATTTTTGGTGGAATTTTAAAAGAATTTGGACGTTTTGGTGGAATTTTTAAAAAATTTTGTAAGTTTTTGGTAAAATTGTTAAAAATGTTGACAATTTCGGTGTAATTTTTGGTGGAATAAAAAAAATTCAGTAAGATTTGGGTGTAGTTGTTAAATATTTTAATAGCTTTGGTGGAATCTTTGCGAATTTTATTCATTTCTGGTGGAATTTTAAAAAAATTCAGTGTTTTTGGTAAAATTCTTATGAATTTAGTAAATTTTTGGTGGAATTTTTAAAATATTCAGCATGTTTTTGGTGGAATTATCAAAAATTTTGATAACATTGGTGGAATTTTTGCGAATATTATTCATTTCTGGTGGAATAAAAAAAATCAGTGTTTTTGGTAAAATTCTTATGAATTTAGTAAGTTTTTGGTGAAATTTTTGCAAATTGTATTAATTCTTGGTGGAATTTTTAAAAAATTCAGTATATTTTTGGTGGAATTATCAAAAATTTTGATAGCACTGGTGGAATTTTTGCGAATTTTATTAATTTTGGATGGAATTTTTAAAAAATTTAGTGTTTTTTTATGGAATTTTTACGAATTTAGTAAGTTTTTAGTGAAATTTTTCCAATTTTATTAATTTTTGGTGGAGTTTTTATAAGATTCAGTATGTTTTTGATGGAACTGTTAAAAAAGTTGATAACTTTGGTGGAATTTTTATTAACTTTGATCATTTTTGGTGGAATTGTTAAAAATGTTGATAACTTTGGTGGAAGCTTTACGAATTTATTAAGTTTTTGGTGGAATTAAAAAAGAAAATGGTAAATTTTTGGTGGAATTTTTACAAATTTTGTAAGTTCTTTGGTGGAATTAAAAAAAAATCATTATTTTTGGTAGAATTATTAAAAACTTTAGTAACTTTGGTGGAATTTTTATGAATTTACTAAGTTTTTGATGGAATTTTCAAGGTTTTAGTTAATTTTTAATGAAATTGTTTCTAATTTGATTGATTTTTGGTGGAATTTTTAAAAAATTTGGTAGGTTTTTGGTAGAACTGTTAAAAATGTTGACAGTTTCGGTGTAATTTTTAGGATTTTTGTAAGTTTTTGGTGGAATAAAAAAAAATCAGTAAGTTTTGGGTGTAGTTGTTAAATATTTTAATAGCTTTGGTGGAATTTTTGCGAATTTTATTCATTTCTGCTGGAATTTTAAAAAATTCAGTGTTTTTGGTAAAATTCTTATGAATTTAGTAAGTTTTTGGTGGAATTTTTAAAAAAATCAGTATGTTGTTGGTGGAATTATCAATAATTTTGATAACATTGGTGGAATTTTTGCGAATTTTATTAATTTCTGGTGGAATAAAAAAAATTAGTGTTTTTGGTGAAATTCTTATCAATTTAGTAAGTTTTTGGTGATTTTCTTGCAAATTGTATTAATTTTTGGTGGAATTTTTTAAAAATTCAGTATATTTTTGGTGGAATTATCAAAAATTTTGATAACACTGGTGGAATTTTTGCGAATTTTATTCATTTTCGATGGAATTTTTAAAAAATTTAGTGTTTCTTTATGGAATTTTTACGAATTTAGTAAGTTTATAGTGAAATTTCTCCAATTTTATTAATTTTTAGTGGAATTTTTATAAAAATCAGTATGTCTTTGATGGAATCGTAAAAAAAGTTGATAACTTTGGTGGAATTTTTATTAACTTTAATCATCTTTGGTGAAATTGTTAAAAATATTGGTAATTTTAGTAGAATTTTTATGAATTTGGTAAGCTTTTGGTGGTATTTTTTAAAAATTAGTAAGTTTTTGGTGGAATTGTTCATCATTTTTGTAGCTTTGGTGGAAAATTGAAAAAATTTAGTACGTTTTTGGTGGAATTGTTAAAAATGTTGGTAACTTTGGTGGAATTTTTACGAATATAGTAAGTTTTTCGTGGAATTTTTACCAATTTTATTGATTTTGGGTGGAATTTTTGAAAAATTCACTAAGTTTTTAGTAGAATTGTCTCCAAATTTAATAATTTTTGGTGAAATTATATTCAATTTAACTAACTTTGGTGGAATTTTTATGAATTTACTAAGTTTTTGATGGAATTTTCAAGGTTTTAGTGAATTTTTAATGAAATTGTTTCTAATTTGATTGATTTTTGGTGGAATTTTAAAAGAATTTGAACATTATGATGGAATTCTTAAAAAATTTGGTAAGTTTTTGGTAGAATTGTTAAAAATGTTGACAATTTCTGTGTAATTTTGAGGATTTTTGTAAGTTTTTGGTGGAATAAAAAAAATTCAGTAAGTTTTGAGTGTAGTTGTTAAATATTTTAATAGCTTTGGTGGAACTCTTGCAAATCTTATTCATTTCTGGTGGAATTTAAAAAAAATTCAGTGTTTTTGGTAAAATTCTTATGAATTTAGTAAGTTTTTGGTGGAATTTTTAAAAAATTCAGTATGTTTTTGGTGGAATTATCAAGAATTTGGATAACATTGGTGGAATTTTTGCGAATTTTATTAATTTCTGGTGGAATAAAAGAAATCAGTGTTTTTGATAAAATTCTTATGAATTTAGTAAGTTTTTGGTGGAATTTTTACAAATTGTATTAATTTTTGGCGGAATTTTTAAAAAATTCAGTATATTTTTGGTGGAATTATCAAAAATTTTAATAACACTGGTGGAATTTTTGCGAATTTTATTAATTTTTGATGGAATTTTTAAAAAAGTTAGTGTTTTTTTATGGAATTTTTACGAATTTAGTAAGTTTTTAGTGAATTTTTTCCAATTTTATTAATTTTTTGTGGAATTTTTATAAAATTGGGTATGTTTTAGATGGAATTGTTAAAAAAGTTGATAACTTTGGTGGAATTTTTTCTAACTATAATCAGTTTTGGTGGAATTGTTAAAAATATTGGTAATTTTAGTAGAATTTTTATGAATTTGGTAAGTTTTTGGTGGTATTCTTTAAAAATCAGTAACTTTTTGGTGGAATTATTCATCATTCTTGTAGCTTTGGTGGAAAATTGAAAAAATTTAGTACGTTTTTGGTGGAATTGTTAAAAATGTTGGTAACTTTGGTGGAATTTTTACTAATATAGTAAGTTTTTTTAATTTTTACCAATTTTATTGATTTTGGGTGGAATTTTTAAAAAATTCACTAAGTTTTTAGTAGAATTATCTCCAAATTTAATAATTTTTGGTGAAATTATATTCAATTTAACTAACTTTTGTGGAATTTTTATTGTTACTTTTTTATTTTTGTGAAGTTTTTAAGAATCTAATCAATTCTTGACGAAATTAATCTTAATTTTAGTATATTTTTTAAAAATTCAGTTTTTGGTGGAATTATTAAAAATTTTGGTAGCTTTGGAGGAATTTTTATAAATTTTATAAGTTTTTGGTGAAATTATTAAAAATTTTAGTAACTTTGAATTTTTACAAATTTACTTAAATTTTTGGTGATATTTTCAAGAATTTAATTAGTTTTTAGTGAAATTTATTCGAATTTTTGCTCTGCATAAATTAAATATTTGATAATTATTAATAAACCGATCGTTTTGACATTTCATGTGGCATTAGCGTGGTTAGAATAATAAATAACGTTTATGAAAATTAAACCAACTGGTTTATCGGCCCAAATCGAAAATGACGGAAAACGGGGACTTCGTTTAGGGCTTAAATCGGCCGTTTCGGGTCCAAAGGAGCCCCGATTCGCATATAACGTTGCGTTATAAAGCCGTTCAGAAAGTTAGCCGGAAGCAGAGTCGCGGAGCCGGTGGCTTTTTGGACAAAAAGTGCGTTCGAAAATTAACGAAAATGATAGGCGGACGATCGAGAATTTTAATTTCAATTAGGGCTACCGCAACGTCGTTCGATTTTCAGGGCCGTTTTTTCGAAATCGGTCACGGACCCCCCAAAATCGTCGGGGAGGTGAAGATAATGGTCGGCAGAATGACGTAAAACCATTGAATCGTCCGGAAAGCGATTTCCAAAAAAACTATTAACACTTTGCTGACCGGTGACGAGTTAACTCATCTTTTCATACCCAAACGTTGCTGACCGGTGACGAGTTAACTCGTCGTCATAGCACTTGTTATGTCAAATTGCGGTGACATGAGATAGTTTCTATGTATGTAAAATTCCCGGTCAACAAAGTGTTAAAAAAAGAGCTAGGCGCCTGCGGCGCCCTCTTTTAAAGAGGCGCTGCTTGCTTACTACTTTAACCTTTTCGCGACGGGTGCCCTATATACAGGGTGTTTAAAAAATACGTTCGAATATTTGGCCCACTTATAGATCTCATCAGTATAAACAAAAAAGTCAAAATAAACATAAGTCCAAAAATCAGCCGTTTCCTAATTACAGCCTGTTTTTCAAATTAAAATAATTTACACTCAAATATCAGTATAAATACATTTTAATTATTACAAATTAATGATTCTTAAAGAAGATGCTCAAAATGTCCTCCTTCCATTTGTATACACATTTCACATCTCCGTAAAAGTGAACGCCGCACTCTCTCAAAGAGTCCCGGATTTATCATACGAACAGTCTGGCAGGCATGTTCAATTCGTTCTCGCAACTCATCTAAATTATTCACAGGACTTGAATAAACTAATGTCTTTAAATACCCCCAAATGCAAAAATCGAGTGGAGTGAGGTCGGGAGATCTAGGGGGCCATGCAATTGCACCTCCTCGCCCTATCCACCTGCCATTGTAATTTTCGTTTAGATAATTTCTGACCAAGACTCCGTAATGCGCAGGAGCTCCATCGTGCATCAACCACATATTAATTCTGTGGTTGAGGGCCACGTCTTCTAACAGCAGTGGTAATGTATTCCGCAAAAAGTCAAGGTACAATTGACTAGTCAAACGGTTAGGCAAGAAACAAGGTCCTATCAGATGGTCTCATAACACACCAAGCCAAACGTTGATTGCAAATCGGTGTTGATGATTCGATTCAACAACGGCATGCGGATTTTCGTCGGCCCAAACATGGCTATTATGAAAATTAAAAATGCCATTTCTCGGGAAACCAGCTTCGTCTGTAAATAAAATTTTCGTAACAAAATTTGGGTTCTCCGCGACTTTTGTCAACATGCTTCGACAAAACACCAGTCGTGCGGCATAATCAGGCACAGCTAGAGCCTGCACCCTTTGAATATGGTATGGGTGCAATTGCTGTTCCCGTAAAATTCTCCAAATTAGGGAAAAATTAATATTTGTTTCAGTAGAGAGTCTTCTAGTACTAGTACCAGGATTTTCTTCAATTCGTCTTAAAATGTTAAGTTCTGCGTCGGGAGTACAAACTGATCTAGGCCGACCACCATCACCGTTCCTTGATTTAAACGATCCAACTTCGGATAACCTTCGTTGATGTAAATTTGTAAAAAGTTTGTCACACGGAAGTACCCGGTTTGGGAATGCTTCGGCATAAAGGCGACGTGCCTCACAAGCATTTCCATCGGCTTTGCCATACATAAAATGCATGTCTGCCATTTCTGCGTTGGTATAAGGCATATTCGAAAATTTCAACAATGGGTTACAGCAACAACTACTTCAATAAACACTGACAATAACGGACACACAATAATTACAACAAATGTGGCAACTACACTAACAGAAACGAACAAAATTTGTTTTGTCATTTCCATGGATGACTTCATAAATACGCGAATCACTCCTACTGAGTGTAAATTATTTTAATTTGAAAAACAGGCTGTAATTAGGAAACGGCTGATTTTTGGACTTATGTTTATTTTGACTTTTTTGTTTGTACTGATGAGATCTATAAGTGGGCCAAATATTCGAACGTATTTTTTAAACACCCTGTATACGGCAGGCACTTTGTGCATCACACTAGCTGACGCCGTATATATACGGCAGTCGGTTGAGACCTCGCGTGAAGCGACAAAGTATAATTTAAGTAGACCTTCACAAAGAGCGAAAAAATTTTTTTTTGGAATGGAATGGTACAGGTGCGCCGTCGTGAAAGGGTTAATATGCGGCACATATAATAAAGTAGTAAACAAGCAGCGCCGTCTTTTTTTGCTCTCAATTTGCACTGAACTAACGAAAATAGACCAATTTCGGCGCAGAATTGCTGACAAGCGAATTTTTGACGTTTCTAAACGTCAAACTAACCGCTCTTTCCGACCTCGACGCCTTAGGTGTCGTTCATGTTGACAAATAAAACGTTAAAATGCAACTAGATTTATAAGTTTGATGCCATTTCTAGGCCCAAATTGGTTAAATAGCGCCTTTTCGAACGTCCTTTTCTGGGTCAGATTTCGGGACATTAGAATCGCGACATCTAGGTTTATCAAACATGATAAACCTAGATTTTAAACCTAGGCAGATTTTATAAAAATGCTACTTAGGTACTTCTTGCACTCCACCCTTCAATTAAATCAATTTAGGTAGTTTTCTACAAAATCTGACGAAAATTTTAATAAAATTCGATGATTTCAGAAGAAACTTTGAAATTTTTTTTTTAATTTTTTTGGTAACAATAGGAAAAAAGTATCCCTTTTAATTGAAAATAGAATCTTTTAGCTTTAATTTAAACCAAAAATCAATCTCTAATTCCAAAAAATAAAATCTCAGTGATTTTTTTAAGTTGGTGGATTTAAAAAAGAAAGTTGGGTTGAAACCGTTCAAAATTTTTACCAACTTTGGGAATTTTTTTAATTTTTTTGGTAATAATTGTAAAAAATCTGCCTTTTTAAAATCAAAACAGAATCTTTTATCTTTCATTTAAACCAAAAATCATCCCTTAATCTTCAAAAATAAAGTCTGGACGATTTTTTAAAGTTGGTCGATTTTTTTTAAAAGTTGGATTAGAACTGTCAAAAATTTTCACCAACTTTAAAATTTTTTTATTTTTTTTGGTAAGGATTAGGAAAGATCTGTCCTTTTTAATTCAAAACAGAATCTTTTATCTTTCATTTAAACCAAAAATTATTTTTTAATTCCAATAAATGAAGTCTGGGTGATTTTTTAAGAAAGTTAGGTTAGTCACTTGTATTATAATAAAATGTAATATTTGTAATGTAATATGTCGTTTCATTTTCTAGTACCACCGGATATCATAGATAATAATACGAGCGGAGATTTGTCGGTGACCGAAGGGGACAACGTGACATTGTGGTGTAGGGCGACGGGACATCCACCCCCGAGGGTGATATGGAAACGAGAAGACGGGCAGCCCATCAGTATGAGAAGAGCGGGAAATCGCGAGCTGGAAATAGGTAAAAGCCGGTACTTTAATATCGTAGAGTGGGATACGACCGAAGATATTCGTCGCCATCGGAAAGATTTACGGTCGGTTCGTTCTAACTCCGGGTCTCCTCTTCTGTTTAGTGGACACGTTCAACGGGAGCAATTTGTACTTCTTGCGGTCCGACAGGAAGCAGATGGGGGCGTACCTCTGCATTGCTAGTAACGACGTGCCGCCGGCAGTCAGCAAAAGGATCTCTCTCAACGTTAACTGTAAGCCAAGGAATTTCTAGTTAACTTAATTTGAATTTTTTTCTCAAAAACAAACAAAAGTGTTTTATGGATTACTTAAGAAAACGACCGGAGATATCTCTTAAGAACTTGTAATTCAATTCCGGATAATAAATTAACCGTAAAGCGCTCAGAAAGAAAATTAGAGGGCATTAAAAGCGCCCCTAACAATAACTCTTTTCAAACTTCATGTACTACATCCGGGCAGATTTTTCATTCTGCCGTCGTAAGTACTGAAAGAAAAGCGATTTTTCTACGTCGCGCAGTGCAAACTTCTCCAAGGAATCTCGAAAAACTGCCGAGAACGGCCGAGCTAATTTAACTAATCCGGAAAGATTATCCGAACCTGGTTCCTTCGAGAATAGGACATCCCCTCTTTAATTTTTCTTTTCTCGGGAGAACGTCATTTGTTAGAAGCTTATGTTAATCTACAATTAATTTCTTAATTAATTCACAAAATCTATAAATTCAATAAACAAGAAAAAATGTTTAATAATACAAAGGATAAACACAGGATATTTTTATTAAATTAATTGAATTATTTTTTCTTTAATCTAAATTTCCAAAAATAGTCTTCTATTTTTAAGTTATTTCTCATATTTCTCACATTTTAATCATTATTTTCATTTAACTCAAAATTATTGTATTATATAAAGTATAAACCAAATAAAGTCATTTCTAATGCCGGGAAAAAATGGTGGAGGAGCAGATGTGTAATTATTTCATAGGATTTTTTAATTAGTAAATGAGATATAAGTGTTTACTAAGCTTAATTTAAGTTTTTAATTTTATGGTAATGTACTACAAGTAAATATCAAGCGAATGATTAACTTTAATAAGAATTTTGTTCCTCATAAGAATAATAAGTGCTCCATATATAGAATAAAAGATATACTATGTGGTTATAGGTTAAAACGTATTACGCTATGTGGTTATTGTCCTCATTCCTACTTAATCAAGTCAACCCTTGGAGAATGCATGTTAGAAATGCATCTCTGAGTTCTATTTTGGCTTTCATGAAGCATCCAAGCTAAATGACAGTACAAGGGTGAATGGTAAGGATCTATAAAGGGCCTCCTGGAAACCACATGTTGTGCGAATATATGGGGAGAATCAATTAAGTGTGAAAACAATATCAAGTTTAGTCAAAGGAATATTATTGATGTTATCGGAAAATAAATCTATAGCTAAGAGGTAAAAATCGTATCCCTATTTTTTCAAATATGCTTTTTTAGTGTTTTATATTGCTATGATGATTATACACGGTGTAACTTAAGTGATGACTTTAATTTCAAGGGGTGATTTCTTGTTATATTTTAAGTACAATAGTTCATATAAACATGGGTCCGCAAATGCTTCATTTCCGAGATATAGGGTGTCAAAGTTGACCAAATAAATTGTATTTAAATCGAAAGTGTCAAGATTATTCTCAGTTAAATATCTGTTATTTTGCAGTTAACTATGAATAACGTTAATTTATAATTTTATTTATCAAACTTTAATTAAATCAAATGCTCAAAATGAGAGCCGCGACTTTCAATACAAGCATGTAATCTTCTGCTTATCGACTGTTGTATACGTTCCAAAATTCCTGGAGTGTTGCGTATGACATTACAAGAATTTACAATTCTGTTTCTTAAATCATGTTCATTTTCAACTGGGGTTGCATAAACAAGTGACTTCAGATGTCCCCAAAAGAAATAGTCCAGCGGATTAAGGTCTGGAGATCGTGGTGGCCACAGCTGAGGTCCTCCCCGACCTATCCATCGTTGAGTAAAAGTGTCATTAAGATGTTGGCGAACAGCAAGACTGAAATGAGCAGGTGCCTCGTCATGCATAAACCACATGTTATTTCTGGTTGCTAGTGGTACATCACCTAACAGTCTAGGCAACGTGTCATCTAGAAATTGTCTGTAAGTCTCACCATTCAGTCGAGGAAGAAGAAAATGCGGCCCGATGACATGATCACCAAGAACTCCGGCCCACACATATACAGTGAACGCTCTATATAAGCAACCTCTCTATAAGCAACATTCCTTATAAGCAACCTCTAAACAAGCAACTTTTTTTTAGTTCAACTGCTCTGTATAAGCAACTTATTTTTTTAAAGTTAAGTACTTAACTTAAGTTAGGCTAGTTAAAAAGTAAAATCAACTGTTCACAACAACATAATCCAAATTTGTAAAAAGGCCTGTTATTGGGATATGTTTGAGTTTTGTGCTGCCAGTTTGAAGTGAATTTCTGTTAAATAGAATAATTACTTGAATTATGTTAGTTTCTCTTATTTAATTAATTAATACTTTTGTGCTTTAAAGTCAACCATAGAATATGAAACAGAAGAAAAAAAGACGTTCAATTTTGTTAAAAGGTAAACTATCCATTTTAAAGATCATTGAAAATAGTAAGAAAACAAAGGACATTTCTAACGAATACAAAGTTGCTAAATCTACAATAAGTAGAGTAAAAGAAAATAAAAAAAAATTAGAAGAATATGCATCCAAAAGGATTAAGAGTGGTATGTATTTGCCGATTCGAGAACCTCCTCCGCGAACCTGCGTTCCAGGAGGAGGTTCTTGAATCTTGAGGTGAATCGGCAAATATTTTGGGACTGCTCCTCACATTTGTGTTCAAGTAGGAGGTTCCGAAAGCGACAAATATGTTGAGGTAAATGTTTTGCATCCTCCTCCCACGTGCGTACAAGGAGGTTCTTCTTCTCCAAGGTGTGAGGTTCTTGAATAAGGTTCTATTTTAGAAGTATTTTATTAAAAGCAAGAGGATCCTAAACGATGAGGAGTCCATGTTTGGTTCTTGAAGAGAAATGTTTTGATGTTTATCTTCTCACGCTTCGCGATTGAATGTCAAATAATTTGCATCAGTGTCATATTTATTTGCAAAATAAAAAACGCGACCCTCCGTCAATGATCTCACTACCGATTAATGCAAAATATCCGACATTTTATCGTGAAACGTGGGAGGATCAATATCAAAACATTTCTCTTCAAAAACCTCCTCATCGTTTAAGATCCTCTTGGTTTTAATATAATGCGACGATACAGTGCTTTCTTGGTTCTTGGAGCGGCGACAATTAAACGATTTAGTTCCAAATGAAATGATAAAATTAAAACCACTCGAAGTAAATAGATTAAATAATGGACCTGAAACATTTGCAGCAAGTGTTGGATGGTTAACGAAATTTAAAAAATGACACGGTGTACAAATTTTGTCTGTTTATGGAGAGAGTATGTCTTTCAATCTGGAGCTAACTAATTCATTCAAAAATAAATTTAAAAATTATATTGCTGAAAATGTTTTTTTACCTTAACAAATATATAATTCCGACGAAACGGCTCTCGTCTGCAAAAGTTTTCCCAATAAAAGTAACTTTATTCTACACAGTTTAGTTAGTAAGAGAAATAATAACTAAAAATATTTTCCAGGCGGTAAGCATTTTTATACTCCTTTTTTCCCTATAAGCAACTTTTCCCAATAAGAAACTTTTTTTATGAAATTGGTTCGAATGAGTTGCTTATATAGAGCGTTCATTGTATTTCGAAAACTGCTGCTAAAATCCACGTTATTCAATGGCATGGGGGTTTTCATAGTCCCAAAAATGATTGTTGTGGAAGTTTCTGATGGCATCATGTGAAAAACTTTCCTTTTGTGAATAGAATTTTAGACTTAAAGTTGGGATTCTGCGTAATTTTTTGGAGAAACCATCGGCAATAATCTAACCGTGCAGGAAAATCTCTTGGCAACAGTGGTTGCACGCGTTAAATGTGGTATGGATAAAATAAATTTATGTGCAAAACCCTCCAAACACTTTGATAACTGATGTTAAACTGTGCAGATAATTTTCGCGTACTACTTAACGGATTAGCTTCCACTTCTTGTAAGATTGCTTCTTCTAGTTGTGGTTTTATTATTGTTCTCGGTCTACCAATACGTTCAGCGTGAACATTTACAGATCCAGTTTCGCACAGTCTAGCATGCAGCCTTATAAAAGTTCTTGCTGTTGGAAGTGATCTATTGGGATATCGTTCCTGGTAAAGTCGACAGGCTTCTGCAGCATTTCCATCTGCTAGCCCATAAATGAATGCATTTTAGCTAATTCAACGTTATTCATAGTTAACTGCAAAATAACAGATATTTAACTGACAGTAATCTTGACACTTACGATTTAAATACGATTTATTTTCTCAACTTTGACACCCTATATCTCGGAAACGAAACATTTACTGATCCATGTTTATATCAACTTTTGTGCTTAAAATATAACAAGGAATCACCCCTTGAAATTAAAGTCATCATTTAAGTATATCATGAAAAGGTTATTAATAAAATTCAAAAAGAAAAAATTGATATACAACCCTTTACCTCTCAACTACACAAGTATAAAACATGCAAGAGGAATTGAAGAGCCTGGTGCAAGAACGGGATAAGTAACAATATGTTCACTTTTCAGCAAAGCCAAAAAAACATTTTCAGTTTTATATTAGTGTTTAAATGAAATATAATGGTTTATTGAAATAAGTATGAGCATTTATGTTTGGTCAGAGCATAATTTTGGTAGAAATGGTGATTTAATAGCAAAGAACAAATTGTGGTGGAATAACGGGATATGTGATTATCTGGAATATAATGATTTTGAAAGGTGACTGAAAAACATAAATAACAAATTAAGATAATTCTTGGGAATTCAACCAACAAAGGGGTGAATTAAAAAAACCTTCTTTTTATTAAGCCGAGCTTTCGATCTATTTATTTTGATCTTCTTCAGGGTTTAAAGCAGAGATAAAACGTATTTGAAACGATGTCATTTAAAATTAATCCCCGGAACTTTAGAAACAAGGTTGAACATATTAAAATACATTGACTTTGTAGATTAAAATTAGGCGATGGAACAGACAAAAGTCGAAAAATGATTTTTCGACTTATTTTTCGACACTATTAATACAAAATTGATACAGGATTGTTCGGTGCAACAACGGGATAAGTGCTACGTAACTTATTCCATTGTTGCACCAGTCTACTGCATGGGATTGGTGATTTTCTCTTATAATTTGTATTCAGCTAACCATATATTACACATACTTCGACTAAACAAAGGAAAATACATTTTTAAACTGTTTTCAGTAAATATCTCATTTTTTTTAAATTTGGCGTATATCCCCTTCTTGCACCAGGGTCTTCAATTTATTTATTTATAATACATCCTCAAGAGTAATAGTGGAATAAGTTGTAAGCAAGGAAGGACTAGGTTTACATAAATAACTCGAAAAAATTTTTCTTGAAACTTTTTTCTTACTTTGAATTAAATTAGAGCAAAATATTTAGTGTTCATTATTCATAATGAACCGAGATATTGTTTGAGGGTGAGATCCTTCTTGTGATTTCCTTTATTCGTTCTTACATTTATAAGTCTCCTTTTTTATATGCATCTCACATATTGGAATAACGGTTTATATATTTATACTTAGCAAGATGCAAGCTCATTTAGAATTAAGAAGTCATTACCTTTTCACATAATCTGTGAGTAATATCCGAAAATATTCTCTCTTACGTTATGATTTAGTGTCAGATAAAGTAAAAATTTATTTGGCGTTGTTTGAGTGTGGACTCCTTCTTGTGGCTTCCTTCCTTAGTTTTTACATTTGAGGCACTGGATTTCAAATCGTTCTTTATCCAAAAAAATCGAAAATTGCTTATGGGTATATCCTCATAAATATGGCTGGTCTGCATGTGCCTGTGTTTTTTTTAAGTTCCAGAAAATTCTTTATACTATTTAAAAGTGAGTTTAAAAATCTATTGATGCTCCAAAACCTTCTTCATCCGCTTCCTCTTTTGTTCCAAATAAATTCTCAATCATTTCCCATAATTTACTCCAAACCAATCTTCATCCAATGCAAGATGGATTTTCAACAACCACGTTTGTTTCTAAACAAACCTCATTCCTGAAACCTATCACTGTACAATATCAATTTAAAGGTGTTTTAGCCTCTTAATTATTTGCTACGGGTCCAGCCCAAACTAAAAACTCAATTGTTGTGGGTATGATCCAAAAGTGGTTAAGCGAATTAGCACCAAAGCAAGTTCAAGAGTTTTATTTTATATTCCACGTCGTAGGCCATAGCTTCATACCACCAGATCGGGTATTCGGACGAATAGAAAAAGTCTTAAGAAAATCCGAAACCATTATTAAACCTAGTGAGTAGATACCTTTGCAAGATTTGGAGGAGTTGTCAAATGTGGGGTTGATTTTAAAGTGTATGATTGGAAAAGTGTTTGCTAGGATGCTATTAAGAAACCTGCAAATTGGCATTTCCAGTTCGCCCCGTCAAAACGTATATTGTTAAAAAAATCTATTAAAACAGGCAAGGTTCTCGTCAGAGGTGAGGTAAATTATCGGTGTGATACTGAAAATTATAAAAGTATACTTAAAACTGCAAAAACTGTTCGTGACATTGACCCACATTTAGTATCAAATATTTTTCCAATAAAGCCTGAAAAATTGAAGGATGTAGATAAACTTCTAAAGACACACTTTGTTGAAGAATGGAGGCAGCTTCCGGATTTAGATTATTACAGAAGTGTATTGGATAGAGAGGAATATGAATTTCAGAATCTGTATGAGAATGAAGAAAATGAAGAATATTTAAGAATCTAGAATGGAAACAACAATAACAACATTTCTTCTTCTTTTTTTGAAACGTTGACGTTTAATTATTCAATTTTCTTAAACTTGTGTCCAAAATAATAGTTTTATATTTTAATTAAATAAATAACCATTCAGAACCAAAGTTGTTTCATCACTGTTACGAATGTTCCAAAAGAAATCTCATCCATTAGTCGGAGTTTCAAAACCAGCTTCATAGTCGCTTTTGTTCCAAGACCATCCTCATCTAACTTTGAAAACGTTTTTTCCTTTATAAATTTATATAAAACAAAATTATTCTTTTTTCAAAGCAATTCAATGTTTTTTATAAATTTTTTGAAAAAAAAAAAAATATTAACTGCCATACTTTGATAAGTAACTATAGGTTTTTCTTGTTTTGCCGAAAATTAGGTTTGATATATGAAGACCGGTTTGGAATCCAGTACCTCATTTATATCTCTCCTTTTTTCTGTGCATCTCACCTATTGGAATAATGGTTTATTCGATATTTATACTTAGCAAGATACTACCTCATTTAAAACTAGAAAGTCATTAATTTTTCACACAATCTGTGAGTAACATCCGAAAATGTTCTCCATTACGTTATGATTTAGTGTCAGATAAAGTAAGAATTTATTTGGCGTGATGTAAATCCTTTGATGTGTAATCGCTGAAACTATCCATCATGACTAAACTGATGTTGATGCGAACCGTTCTTGAGAGTACCCCTAGAATCCGCGATAGAGGAACGTTATTTCTCCGGGAAGAAAACGGGTTACCGGGATAAATCCAAGCGTTCGCTATTAGTTATGACGGGCACCGGTGGCGGCGGCGGCAGCGGAGGAGGCGGCTCGCGCGAACCTCCCGTAACTAACCCCCGCACTCGAGTTACGGTAGTTTAACGTCCGCGATCCATCTCTTAAATGGGCAACATACACCGGCGCCGCGGCGCTCCATCTACCCCGTCCGCCGCCGGCGTTAAACTAATTTCGAGTGTGTGTTTGCAGTCCCCCCGTCGGTTCGCGTCCCTAACCAGCTGCTAGGAACTCCACTTCGCAGCGACGTCCTGCTTTCCTGCCACGTCGAAGCCTTCCCCAACACCATCAACTACTGGGTGAAGAACAGGGGCGAGATGCTCTTGAATAAGTAAGTTTACCGCGCTCCGATCCTAAGTAGTAACTCCGGCGCGTTAGCCTGCGGACGGAGGAGATGAGACGACGACTGTTTGACAAACTGCGCTTCGCCGAGAACTAATTTATCAAAGGATAAACGTCCGTCCCGTTCGCGTATTTGCGGCCGAATACTGCCCCGAGGGCTTTCACTTGATTCTCGAATATCGCTCGGTTTTGACCAATTACGATCCGACAACTTTACTTGGACGTACTGGTAGAAGGCATTAGTTTGAAGGGAATATCCTGCATAATCACATAATCTCTTTAATGATTAAGTGCAATTAATGTATTTGCCATCCAAGTAGGGCTAAGTGGAGATTTGTGTATGGGCCGAAGTTACACACTATTATTGAACTACCATAATGTCCACAACGTCAAATTGAAAGGCTGGCTTCCTATTTCATTGCATATGAAAACTTCAATGTCATGTGTAAATTATGATTTTGTAATGAATTATATTCTACTAGATTAGTGCTAGGACATTTTTCGTTTCAATAATTTCTATAAATTCAAATTGTTGATGATGCTTCTAAACTTGCGTGTCAGTCTACCGATTTTTAATCAATCTTTCAACAAGTCTCCCTGGTACTTTAAATGTAATTTAATTTTATCTTGTGGATTGTGTTAAAATCGTGTAGAATTTTTGAGACTTCTATTTCTAATTCTTGAAATAAGATTGATATTTTATATTATTTAGAGAAGTTGAAATTTTTCCGCAACATATTTTTAACAAACAAGATTTTGACAACACTCATTAATAATTAATTTAGGTTTTATGGTATTTAGAGAAGTTGGATTTTTTCTACAACATATTTTTAATAAACAAGACTTTGATAACACGTAGCAATATAAAGAAGTAACATTTTCCAATAATAGGTGAACTTCTAATAATCTTGATGACTTCTAATAGTCCTACTTTTCATCGTGTATTGTCGCGTAGCGGTGAGCTACTCACTGCTTCTACCCCTTGTGGGGGTAGATCCGTTGATTTAATCAACCTCAGGAATGAGTCTAATAATCCAAGGGTTCCCAAATGTCAGTAGGGCTTCTCGGTGTGTTTATTCAGACTTTTGAGGAAACGAGTTCTTGGCAGCCAGTTCCTCAGCTTTACAAGAGTATGGATGTCCTTAGGCTTTAGTTACTTAACGGTACAGGTCCCATATTTGTGCACTCTTTGGCTTAGTGTAGGTTTCCATTCTTTTTAAATATTCCTTCTCGCTGCACCTGACTCTAATGGAGCTTTCTGGTGAGCTACTTGCTGCTTACTGGGTTATTCGGGGGAAAAATAGCCAAAGGGTACTTACCGCTAGTTTAGTATCTTCATTGGGACTGGTAAATGGGGGTTGAGGGATGTTACAAAAAGTAGTTGACCAGAATGACAATAGTATACTAACAAGAATGGTTGAATACCTTACAAAAAATATAATCAAAGAATATTACAAAAGACGCCAAAAAGAAAAATTTCGTTTTCGTTCATTTCGCTCACACCCAAAAAAAATCGTTTTCGTGAACCGAAATGAAGTGACGGTTAAAACCGGTTTTTTACTATTTTTCTAATAAAAGTATGCCAAACATGCTTTTTTTTAACTTTTTTTATATTTGACAAATAAGTCACTTGTCATAATTTTAATCATAGCTGGCAAAAATTAATAACAAAATTTATGCTTTTAAAAACTTAAATGTTAAAAATTTCAATCAACTGCATTTTACGTGGTGATGACATTTTTGTTGTGAAATGAAAAATATTTCCCAGCACTTGTCTGGTTTATTTGTTTTTATTATCCTTACATGTTTCAGCCTAAGGCCATCTATACATTTTCCCATCTTTCTGGCAATTTGTGGATTCCGCGCAAAAAAAGAACTGTTGCTCTTTTGAGGCAAACCAGTCATCGAGCCATTTTCGTACATCTTCGTAAGAAGTAAAGTGCTGCTCAGCAAGCACGTTTTCCATCGATGCAAATTGCAAACAAATAGTAATCGGAAGGGGCAAGGTCCGATGAGTAAGACGCGTGCTGAAGAATCTCCCAACCGAATCACTCTATCGTTTTCTGGACCTGTTTTGCTTTGTATGCTGGTGCATTGTCATGCAGCAAAATCACCTTGTGTTGTCTTTGTTGGTATTTTGGTCGTTTTTCACTTAAAACTCGATCCAAATCGGTCATTTGTTGTCGGTAGCGTTGAGCATTGATAGTTTCCATAGGTTTCAACAGCTCGTAGTAGATTACGCCCTTCTGATCCCACCAAACACAGCATTGTCTTTCGTTCGTAGCGGTGTGGTCTTTGGGATGTTGATGGTTCACCCGGATTAACCCATGACTTCTTTCGCTTAGGATTTGCGAAATATAACCATTTTTCATCGCCAGTCACAATTCGATGGAGAAATGACTTTCTTTTAAACCTGGCGAGCAACATTTCGCATAATGTTTTGTGGTTTTCGTCTCTCGTTGAATTCATGTGAAACCTATTTCCCTTTTGTGTCTTTCCCATGGATTTCAACCGAAGGAAGATGGCTTCTCGGGTCACCTTTAACTGATCCGCCAATTGTTGTTGTGTTTGAGCGTCGTCTTCGTCCAACAAGGTTTGCAGGTCAGCGTCTTCAAACTTTTTCGGTGGTCTTCCACGTTCTTCGTGCCTCACGTCAAAATTGCCACTTTTGAACCGTTTGAACCACTCGAAACACTGGTAAATGGGGGTGAGGGATGTTACACAAACCAGTTGGTTGACTTGGACAACAATCTATTCGTCTAAAGTGGAACCAGCACCTCGACCTCTTTGAACCGCACCTTGTTAGCAAGTCCCGTCTTTTTATTAACTTTTGTACTGATTCCGCATTTACAATGACCCCCTTTTAAGGTATCAACCTGGTCAGTATCTTTATGCTATTCTATTTTCTATTGTTAAACGATGTGAAAATGCTAAAAATTCTCTTAGTTTTTTTTCCTTTAAAGAACTAAGTTTCTATTAGTCCTTTAAACATCAACCCAACTAAACCTCTTTACTTGATTCCTGGGAAACTAATAAATTAAAAACTAAGTTTCTCCAAGAACAACAACACATTCGCTAACTGTCGACGTTCGAAATTCCCTAAACTAATTCACCGCAAACAAGTTTGTCGAATCGTCGTCGCGCCTCCGCCTCTCTTCCCAAACCGCCTGGCATCAAACTGTCTCAAACATTCTCACACCCGCGTCAAAATACAGCTCCAAATATAACATTCGAGAGGAGAAGCACAACTACAGGACGTACATGTGGCTGCTGATTAAGAATTTTTCGGAGTACGACGTCGGAACGTACAATTGCATCGCGACGAACTCTTTGGGAAAAGCGGAGGGCACGTTGCGGCTCTACGGTAAGTTCCGATCCAATTACGACCTCCGCGGACCGTCCGCTTAAACGTCCCGTTTCGGCCCTTTTCCA
This sequence comes from Digitonthophagus gazella, assembly GCA_036711955.1. Classification (NCBI taxonomy): domain Eukaryota; kingdom Metazoa; phylum Arthropoda; class Insecta; order Coleoptera; family Scarabaeidae; genus Digitonthophagus; species Digitonthophagus gazella. The sequence continues at coordinate 36,502,067 of JASCIT010000005.1, read as the reverse complement.
GAGATAAAAGTTAACACCGACGGCTACGAGCAGAACCGGGTCGGCCCCGTTGGCGGTAAGTGGTTTTTGAAATTAGTTTAATTCGTTTAATTCCGTCCGTTTGAGTTTAAACTGGCGGCCAGGCGTGGGCCTAAGGTTTACGAGCCGCACTTTGACGCAAACCCTTTTTGGGGTATACGGAATCGAGGTGGTATTAAATTAAAATACGAAATTCCGTCCCTTAGTTTGCTAGTCAACAACGTCGACGGGGAAATATAATAAACCTTTTATATTATACAAAGTGGTACTCGTAATTAAAAATATTTATTTTGAAAATTCATAATTTGTTTGATATTTAGTGATTTATGAATCAAATTTGTATAAATTAATGAAATGAGAATAAATTATACAGGGTGTTTAAAAAAGATGCGGCAATATTAAAGGGGGTGATTGTCCAAGTCATTTTAAACAAAAAAGTTTATAATAAAAGTATTTTTTTTTTAAGAACAAGGGTTTTATTCAAGGACAAAAACAAATATTTTACCAAACCAACAATTTTACTAACAATAAGCAAAAATTACAAAAACTGCAAAGTAATCACCTCGAGTTCGGATGCAAGAATCTAATCTTCTCCTCATTGACTGGCGAACCCTCCCAAAAACACTAGGATCTGTTTTAATTGAGTTGCACCCAACAATGATTCGATTTCTTAAGTGCTCTACGTTTTCCAATGGAGTAGCGTACACCAAGTACTTCAAATGGCCCCACAGGAAAAAATCCAGGGGATTTAAGTCAGGGGATCGTGCAGGCCATAAGTATAACCTCGGCCAATCCGATTTCCATATGCTTGTGTTAAGAAATCGCGAGGTACTTGACTAAAGTGAGCTGGTGCGCCATCATGCATATACCACATTGCATCTTTAATTGCTAATGGTACGTCCTCCAGAAAACCAGGGAGCGTGTTTTCCAAAAAGTTGCGATACACCTCTCCGGTAAGTCTTCCTGGTAAAAATACCGGTTTAATTAGGCAGTCATACAATTCCAAGCCTAATGTTCAAAGAAAACTGATGGTGAAAACGATCTTCATTTCATGTGGATTTTCGTCACAGCATAAATGGTTATTATGGAAATTGCGCATTGTAGGGTGTACGAACCAATAATTGACCAGATAAGCAAATTGTTGAAATTGAAAATCTACAACTCTTTTGTTAATAGTTTTACCTCAAATAAAACCTTACTAGCAATAAGGGGAGCATTTTAATTATGAGAAAACCCTATTTAAGCTGAATTAAAAGGGTTTTGTCGGCTGATAAAAGAAAAGGTTTTAAAGAAATGAAAAATGTCTAGTAATTGACCATAAGCAACTCCATAGTTGACCACAGCTTTTACCAGTAATTGACCAGCATTTGAAAAAGCAATAAAAGTTCTCTTTCTTGTATCTAGTACTTTTTATTTATAGAAAAACGCGAATGTAACATACTAAGTACCGCAAAATTATTTATTAGAAAGACCAGGGGTAAATAAAAACAAATATTCGAAATTAAATAATAATAATAATAATTACAGGTTCTCTTTGTCTTTTCCTTCGTTCGAAAACTCCTGAGAGTGTTACAGATTTTTTAAACTAGTTTTGAATGTGTATTTCTATTTACGCTTGGTGTTTCTAACAACCCCATATTACGATACCTCAAACAATACAAAAACTAAAATAGTAAACCTTAATGAAAAAATACTGGTAATTGGCTATTTTTTATGACAACAATATTTTCATTATCGTCGCGTACGAAGATAGGAAGAAAATATAATATTCACAATATTTCTTTAGAAAATCTATACTTAATTCTGTTACCCGACCTAATAATTTAGGGTTGTTCTAGTTTACAAATAAGTTGATCTTGTGTGACTGTAATAATATCATTTTCAATTATTTTAAATGTTCTTATTTCAAGCAATTGGCGAAAATGCTTGCACCTCCAGTTCATTGGTGTTAATAATGTTTTTCACAGTGCAAACATATTTATGTACAACCTTTTTTTCTGGAAAGCTAACTAACAAGTAAAAATCTCCCTTAGCTCTAATCGTATTTATCCCAGTTTTTGTTCTTATTGTGACAAGAGGAAAGAAAGTCCAGTTATTAACCACCTTTCACAACCAGTAATTGACCACTCTGTTTTGTGTGGTCAAATACTGGAAACGGTTAAAATACAAAGCTTTTATCAAATAAGATTCTATCTGTATTTAACAACTAATTGATTGCTGCCGAAAAAGTGAGAAAGCAACATGGTTTACTGAGATACTAGTAATTGACCAGGGTGAAGAATTACTGGAATCTGAAACTATAATCCGCAGCACTAATTGACCACTCCCTTTTTTTCTATAGAAATGTGAGGTATAAATTATATACATAGGAAAATCCTTAATTCCATGTTTTTAGCGATCACTAAACCCAAAATAAATACGTATTACTCCCTAGAATTTAGGGTAACTGCAAATTTAAGTATACATGCGCACTCACCTTGCTTATTACAAAAACACACATTTAGCACTTCAACACCGTATTTGAGAATTACATCAGCTCTCAAACACCTGATCGCATAAAAGACAAAATTCAAGTCGCACCCCCAATTAGTGAAGGGACCAACCATTATATCAAGTCTCCAAAAGCCGTAAGAAGGTTAAAGTTAACCTTATTTCCGATTTTTCAAAGATGTTTGGTCAATTAGTGGGTACTGGTCAATTACTGGCTCATCCACCCTATTTCTTGAAAAATTCGCTTCATCGGTGAACAAAATCAACATTAGGAATTGAGGGATTTCAACCATTTTCTGCAAAAGTCAGAATGCAATGCGAGGAGGAAAATCAGCAGGAAATAATGCTTGAACGAGTTGAACTGTTTCAAAATTTGTAAATTTTTACTGCTTTTTTAAATTAAACTTCAACACGCTATAGACGAAGCGTTTCCAGACTATGTTTATTATAAACTTTTTTGTATAAAAAGACCTGGACAATCACTTTAATATTGCCGCTTCATTTTTAAACACCCCGTATTTAAATAAATAAAATACCTACAATAAAAATGACAAGACATAAAAGAGTAAACTATTGGAATTCGTCAATTCCTAGATTTTATATGCTACAAAGGAGACATTTAAAATTCAATATCAATTGACATTTTTATTATAACAAATAAAATGTAATTAAATTTGTTAAACAACATTCCATTCCGTTCGTTTCGTTTCAGCTTATTATTTTTCAACAAATGTCAAACCACGAAATATGTATTTTTCAACTTGATAAAACATCAAAGGCCGTTTTAAATATTGAATTAAAACTACGCAATTTTCCACATTTAGAACCATCAAACCCCATTCCAAGTCATATTTCGAAACAACCTATAAAACAATACGATTCCCAAACCAGAAAATGCTCTTTTCATTTATGACATTTTTGTGGCCTGGTTTATAACGTAGAGATGCATTAGGACCCAATAATCATATTTTGCTTTTATTCACAAAATATACACCAAGCTATAAACCATTAAGGACCGAATGAAGGTCCTCGAAAATAGACTTATAGGTCATAAAATATTAAAAAAATGCAAATAATATTATTTATTTTATCTTCTGTTTAACTTTTTGCAACAAACCAACAATGTTTTCCAATTCTAAAGTTATCCATTAGCATTAATATTGAATTTTATCACAATACCTAAACTTTAACTCTTTGAGGGTTGGTGGGTGGCTTAATGTACCTCTTCAAATTTTGACCTTTGTGCTCGCTGATACGCAAAATAAACCACCATTTGATATCTACACTGGAAAGAACGAAGATTCTACAGAGGTGGGACTAGGAAGCCGCATTGTAGAAAATCTGTGTAAAGGTTTAGAAAATAAAGGTCATCATATGTTCTTCGATAATTTCTTGACTTCACCCAAACTGATGGAACATCTTCAGGAGAAACATATTTATGTGGCATTGTAAACTCTACTAGAAAACTAATGCCTAAATTTCGCCCAGACAAAGAATTAAAAAGGGGAGATTTTGACTACTCTATTAGCAGTAAAGCACTGGTCGCTGTCAAGTGGAAAGACAAAAAAAAATTGTCTAACTACCACCACCACGAAGATGTATCAGAAGTAAAGAGGAGGAAGAAAGATGGATCACATGAAACGATTCCAATCCCAAAAATGTTGCTAAATTACAATTCCAACATGAATTTTGTCGACAAATTTGACCAAAATAAACATGCTTATGACCTAAATCAAAAAAGTCACAAATGATGGCACAGGATTTTTTTTACCTAATTGATGCATGCGTTGTGAATGCTTTCATCTTATACAAAAATCTGAATTTGCCTAAAATGTCTATACAAAAATTTCAGGTTATTACTCTTAGATAGTCTGATAAGTATGTTACCGGTAAACTCCATTACGCCGGCACACCTAAGACTGACTAGGCAATTCGCTCATTGCCCGAGCATTTTTGACCAAGTTCGAAATAACTTTTTGTTTCGGGGTTTACCTAGTATGCAACTAGGTAAACTTAGGTGCACCAAACGAGGCTTAGGCAAAGTCCAAAAGAAGAGAAAGCTTTCGAAGGATTGAAAGAGCAGGCAGAGAAAATGAAGTTTACATCTAATAAAAAAATTCCCCCGATCGAGGTTGAAACATCAGTTACTGTGCCTGTTCCAAGCCTTGACAGGAGCAAAGGAGATGCACGAAACTTAATTGGCGTAGTTTTGGAGACAACAAATGATGGACTTTATAAAATTGGAACCAACAAAGGAATTATTAGCTCGCTGTATTCAAGAAATCAAATTCAAGCATGTAAAAACACACTTTTGAAAATTCAGGACGTTCCAAAGACTAAATTCTCGCTGCGTCAGATTAGTAGCCAAAATTCTGTCTTCGGGGCCAAGGGTTTTTGAAGTGTAACTGCAATAAGAAATGTCAAACAAATTTATACAAATGTAAGAGTGCTAAAGTGCTTTGCAACTCGAAATGTCATCATTCAAGTTCATGTTCAAACAAGTAATGGTTTACCCAGTTTTCCATATAATCTTACGAATTGTTATTTTTTGTTTGTTATTTTTTTTTCATTTACAAAAATAAAGTTGTATTTGGAAAATTCCAAATCCGTTATTTTTATTGTTAGTTCAGAAACCAAAGGATGCGCACACATAGACAGCTTGTTGATAACGCTGATAGCAGTAAATATGTCCGAAGTTAATCACTTTTCGCACTTTGCCTGAGTCTCATTTGGCGCACCTAAGTTTACCTAGTTGCACACTAGGCAAACCCCGAAACAAAAAGTTATTTCGGACTTGGTCAAAAATGCTCGGGCAATGTGCGAATTGCCTAGTCAATCTTAGGTGTGCCGACGTAATGAAGTTTGCCGGTAACAAGTATACCTATTAAAAAACGGATCGCATTTAAATGCTCAGTATTTTTATACTTTATTGCTCAGTAAAAAATACTAAACGCTCAGTATTTAATTTTAAACATGTTTAGTATAAAAACAAAAAATGCTCAGTAAAATATTTGAAATGTTAAACATATAAAGCATAGTATGAAATTCAATAACTCCCAGTAAAGAATTACGATTGCTCAATGGGTATCAAGTAGATCAGTAAATGTGAGGCGCTGCTTTAACTGGTTAGCAGCACTGACATCGCAGATCACCGTTTACAGTACTCGCCGTGTGTTCATCTAACCTCAAAATTGTTCATCAAAATTTTAGATTAAAAATGAATGAAATATCTCATTACGAGAGTGATGAAAGAGAAAGTAAACACGAAGAAACTGTTTTTTTGTTCAGGCAAAAATTATCGATGACTTTGGGAATTTTTTAAATTTTTTTGGGAACAACTACAATTAATTTGATTTTTTTAACATAAAATAGATACTTTAACCTATTTCTATTCAAAAAATCTTTTCAAAATTTTCATAAATAAACTCAATGAGATTTTTTAAATTTGTTCAAATTTTGTTGAATTTGAGAAAAAATCATCGATGACTTTCGGATTTTTTTTGGGAACAGTTACAGTAAATTTGGTTTGTACTGCATAAAATAGATACTTTAATTTATTTCTATATAAAAAATCTTTTCAAAATTTTCATAAATAAGCTCAGTACGATTTTTCAAATTTATTCAAGTTATATTAAATTCGAGCGAAAATCATCGATGACTTTGGGATTTTTTTTTTATTTTTTCTGAGAACAGTTACAATGAATTTGATTTATTTAGCATAAAATAGATGCTTTAGTGTATTTCTATTTAAAAAATCTTTTCAAAATTTTCGTAAATAAACTCAGCACGATTTTTTAGATGTCTTCAAGTTATGTTTAGTTTGGGCAAAAATCGTCGATGACTTTGTTTTTTTTTTCGGAACAGCTATAATTCATTTGATTTGTTTTATATAAAATAGATGCTTTAATATATTCCTATTTCAGAAATCTTTTAAAAATTTTCATAAATAAACTGTGAGCAGTTTTTCAAAATTCTTCAATTTATACAAAATTCGTGCGGAAATTATCGATGACTGGGATTTTTTTTTTTTTTTTGATACAGCTGCAGTAAATTTGATTTATTTAACATAAAATAGATACTTTAATGTATTCCTATTCCAAAAATCTTTTCAAAATTTTCATAAATAAGCTCAGTGCGATTTTTTAAAAATTTTCAGGTTATATTGAATTTGGCCAAAAATCATTGATGACTTTGGGAATTTTTTTAATTTTTTTGGAAACAGTTATAGTAAATTTGATTTGTTTAACATAAAATAGATATGTTAATGTATTTCTATTTAAAAAAGCTTTTCAAAATTTTCTTAAATAAGCTCAGTACGATTTTTCAAATTTCTTCAATTCTTTTTGGGTTCGGGCAAAAATCGTCGATGACTTTGGGAATTTTTAATTTTGTTTTAGGAACAGCTACGATAAATTTGATTTGTTTAGCATAAAATAGATGGATTAATGTATTTCTATTTAAAAATTTTTTCTGAATTTCCAGAAATAGCCTCAGTACGATTTTTTAAATTTGTTCAAGTTATGTTGAGTTTTGAAATGAGCATATTATTTTTTTAAAAGTAGTTTTGATTTTTTACTGATTACTTGGTATAATTACTGAACAGTTGAGATTTGTACTGAACATTTAGGGTTTTTACTGAGCATTTAGTATATTGACTCTGCATTTAACATTTTTAATGGTGATTTAGTTTCCATAAAGAATATTTATATTAATACTGAGCGGCTAGTTTTTTACTGAGCAATTAAATAATATACCGTGTATGCCTACTTTACATTCAAGTATAATACTGGGTATTTAATTTATACCCTTAAAAAACGAAAATCATCAGGACTTCCTGTACAATTAAAAAAACACAAACCAGAAGTACCAAAAACAATAAGACTTCAAAATTCAGGGCAGAAACCTAAGCCACCAGAAGACGCTATCAACTATGCACTTTGCAGCACGAAAAAGACTGATGTTCGATCTAACTGGCAGTGCTTAAAGTGGCACTTTATTTAAATAAAAATAAAAATCACTTTGAATAATACCATTCCGTCTAAAGTGTTTATTGTGGGGGTAGATTGTATGAACCGCATCTTAATTTTTTTGCAAATACACAAATTTATCAAAAAATTGTTTATACTACTTTTAATAATCATCAAATTACACACATTAACAAAAGTTAACCAAATAAAGAACGCTTTTAAAATGTTGTGCCCACTTTGGGTTTTTTTATTTAAAAAAGTCCGCCCCTCAAAGAGTTAATAATTATCATATAACAACAAAATATATGAAATTATAAATAATTAAAGGCGTTTTGAAACTTTAAGGGAAAATTGACAACGTTATATGGAACTTATGCATTAATAAAGATGCTTTTAGATAGGTAGTTTATTGATGAATATGAAATGAATGATAAATTATAATTTAGTGCATTAGGGAATTATCATTTTATTAAATATTAAAGTTAAAATTAAAATTATAAAATTAAAAATTAAAATTTCAAATTTCAAACTTTAATGTTAAATTTAACATTATTTAACATTATTTTTATTTTATCTTCATTAGGACTTGCAAGGACTAAAGGACATAAAACATCAGGAAGTACAACCTTTATATTTTCTTCATCACTTCTATTCCTGTTAATTTTTTCGACATTATTTCAACGGTGATAATTTTTCTTAAAAAAAAGAAAAATAATAATAAAAGAAATTATACATTAAAAAACGGATATGCTCAACTCAAAAGTATTTATCTTCTCCTTTTGCCAAATAAACAACCATTTTCAGCAATATGAAAAACTAAGCTCGTCTTGACGAATCAGACAATACCAAAACCCTAAGCAATGTAATCGTCGGCCGCCATGCGACCGGAAAAAGACTGCTTCACCGTTCCAAGACGCACGCCATTGTCATTCCTCGTGCGGACATGTCCTCATCGGAATTTCAACTTTGTGACATTGCGAAATTACGTGACGCCGGGCGCGGCGAACGACTTAAAACTCACCCTAACTGCACGCGCGTGAGAGCTCGCACGTGCGCCCACAATATCCCGGCTACGACGACACGTCCCCAACGTAGTCGGTTTTGAATCGGCGGAATTAAGGTGGCAAACATGAACGAACGTTTGGCGTTAGATTTTACCCACCAACCGTTTTTACCTAAAATTTTCCCAGGAGAACTTTGTCAAAAAAAATTAGGTGGATTAGAAAATGGCAGATAATAGTTCCATATTTCCACCTTAATTCATAAAACGTATGCCAACCGAAGCGAAAATCGTAGTATCGTAAACCGTTCGAAAATCCAATAATCTCCGGCATATCTCATAAACCATATCGCAATTATTGTACCCGAGTAATATAACGCGACAAATAAAGCGCATATCGTCCGTATCGTAGCGGAAAATCGTACCTACGTCAAGTCTGATCGATGACCAATATGGACAAATTGTACCTCCCACCATCTCCACCACCTTTCCCAACTGAATGTATTGTTTTCTGGGGGTTCGTTGGCCGCGAACCCCACAAAGAAAACGATCGAAACTTTTTGAGCAGATCTCTTCAGTCTAGAATCCGATGATCTTAATACTGATGTTTTACATACATGTCGTAGTGTGTAGGTAATAATCTGTATTGATATGGTAATAACAAAAATAAATAAATAAACGAATAAAATGTATTGAATGTTTAAACTGGATTTTTGTTTTTTAAATCCCATTATTTGTTTATTATTATCTAATCGCATTATTTGATTATTTTGACTATTTATCTCAAAATTAAAAGTTCAAAAATTAACCGAAATATGTTTCCTAAGAAAATTACAGTCTCTTGATATTTAAATGGCATAGCAACTAACAAAAATTGACTTATCAGATAAAATTTTCAAGTAAAATTATATTGTGTAAAGATGTTCTCCTTATATGAAAAGCCATTAGTGGATGATTCCTTATGAAAGGATAGCTTTTCTTTAGCAGGATCTTTTGTAACGCCTTATCCGATACAAAATCACGCTAACACAAATATCAACCAAATATCGAGGAAATATCGCAGGTCCAAGCCAGCTCAGTGAAGAAGGGTTGATTCGATTTATAAGGCGCCACGTCGGTTCTTCCTGCGACAATTTCACTAACCGCGAAGTGACGATCTTATTAAGAGGTTGACATAAACAATCAATACTCACAACAAACATACAAGTATATGAACAAAGAATAAGCAAACAGCTGTGATTGGTTGCAAAAAAAAAGAAAATTTATTATAAATGTAGCAACTCAAAATATTGAAAATTAAAATATAGCAAAAATATGTTATAATATACAACAAATTCAAATACGCCGATAACAGTTTTACCGGTTTTGGGTAAACGTGGATAAAAAAAAGGTAAACTCGAAAATAGTAAAAAAAAGTAATTGAACCTAAATGATCGCGTAATCGCTCCGTACGACCAAGCTTGACCTAAAGCGCTTTTCCCTAAAATCTAAATCATACGAATCAAAACTAAACCCAAAATATAGCAAAATCCTTTACAAAATCAAAATCCTAATTTGCCTAATTATTATTAACCAATTAACTAATGTATTTCCTAAGTATTAACTAAATCGTTTACTCACTTAAATTTATTATTTATTAAATTACCTACTAATCTCTAAATTTCAAAATCAATCGGTTATTTAAATGTGAGGTGCAGACAAATACACTTTTATGAAATGTCGCCGGTCGCAAAAGGTAAGTTTAATTAATTAAATACATTAAAATGTTTTCCAAAAATGTCGAGTTATTTTCAACAGGACAAAGTAACACGAATAGATCTGACCTTTGTGCTGTCCAGGATCGTTGTCCTTGAAGGATGACTTTGACGTAGTTGCTCTTAAAATCAAATTGCGCAGCGGGACGTCGTTTCCTCAGTGATTTCCTTCAGCACTGGTAAGTTTATGAGGTCTTCAAAAGGTCTCAGATCTGGTAACTGTTTAATTCCTTAGTTCTTTATGGTAGACCAAAATGGACGATAATTTATATTTACCGTAAGGTAAAGAATATCCAAAAGTAGACAAGGATAAAGAAAAAGGGAAAAAGGCCTACATAGAAAATGAAAAAGAATATATCAGAAGATACACAACACGAATAAAATAAAACATACCTCAAGATGATATGAGGCCTTGCACCAAACAGAAGATAATTTCTCTAACGAGTCCAAAATCCGGAATATCCGTACTTCGTTAATAAATTAATTAACAGAAGAAAACTCTTAACATCGATGATTATCCCACAATCAGCGGATTACTTTCTCCGACCCAAACCAAGATGATTTCCAATTCAAAAATGTCGGTTTTGAAAGTCACATCAACGATGCGTACTCTATGAGAGTTGGTGCGAGAAGAGAGCGAATTCGAGGCCGACGCCAATATATGCCTCCCCAAACTAGTTTTTCGAGAAAAAGAACCAAGAAATACAGACCTCAAACAAATAAAATCCCTAACAAAATAATAGATGACTTTAAATAACCCGAAAACAAATGTAGATGATAAACAAAATTAACCAAATCACCCAACCAATAACTACCGGAAATCCAAAATTAATAAATTTTAAAATTGGCCTGTAACACTTTGTTGTGATATTTTTTAATATTATGGCCTGTTACTTACAATCAGATTCCCTAGGTCCTCCGTACATGAGTCGACTGATTTGCAATCCGAGTTTCAAATCAAAATTCAAAGTTGGAGATGCAAATGTTTGGTGATTTTGCCCGTGTACAAAAACGAGGATCCGCACACGAGCGATAAAAATGAGACCAATTTGCAATCAATATCCAACAGATTTGAAACTTGGGTTGCCAATCGGTCGACTCGTGTGCAGAAGGCCTTAGACTTCTTACATAAGGATGATGTGTTAGTGCATAGTTCGTATCATAGTTCTCGAGCAAATCTGCTTTCAAGATTGACTATTAAGGTCGATTCTCACTTGCACTACGCTCAGCTGCGCGATGCGACACGACGCAATGATGCAAAATGTCGTAACTTCAGTAAGTATTCTGATTTATGCGACAAGGAGCCGTGCGATACTACACGCTTTTTCGAATCAGATGACAGTAGACATTTGTTCGTTATCGAGCGGAAAGCATTTTGTCTGAAAAATGTATAGCTCTTTATCAACTAACGATGAGGACGTGTTCATTTTAACTATGTATTAATGAATATGGAAAATTAAAGTGAAAAAGGTCGAAAAAAAAAAAAAATAAAGAATGGAATTATTTATAACACGCAGTAGTTCCAGTGGATGTTATAATTGAAGGGTTTCGTGCAAGAAGTCCCTAAGTGACATTTTCACGATTTTGTACTATCTGCATCATCAGATGCAACATCACCTATTTTCATAATATTGAAACTATTTTGTTCGTATAAGTCTCTGAACAGTTAAATTCTTATATACTTCTTTTATGCCTTCACTAGACTTTTTTTTGAAAAGTGCCTAAGTTCTAAAAAGTCCCTAAGTAAAAAAAAAATAAGACGGCGGTGACTTCGGTTTCTATTTGTATTGTAAAATTTTATGTTTACTGTCACTTGAGTTATTGTGCTTTAATTGTTGACTATTAACAAAAAATGAGCGATATTAATAAAAAAATATCTGGTAAGTTAAATCAAAATTTCAATCGCGTTAATACGTAACATTTAACTTGCCTGTACAGAACCATTTTCAAGTAATGACGAAGAGGAAGAAGTTCAATGTAAAAAGAGAAAATCCGACCCAAAGCAATGGGTGCGCGAAAAGAAAAAGATAAGCTTAAAAAACTCACGAAAACCATCTGAAATGCCAAAGTGTCGTTGCAACTGCAAAAGTAGAATTTCTAGCGATTCTCGCGAGCAAATATTTTCCAACTTCCAATCTTTAATCTATAATGAGCAAAATTTGTATTTAAGAGGCTGCGTAACTTCAACACCAGCGTCAAGACACATTAACAAAAATAAAACTCCGAGAATGGTTTTTCAATACAAAGTTATAGCTAATGGAAAATCTATTACTACATGCCAAAACAGTTTTTTGGCATTGCATGGCATAAAAAGAGATAGACTTAGAAAGAAGATTTTAAATTTTAAGGTAGAGGATGTAAGGGACTATAGAGGAAAATACCCTAATCGAAAAAACAAAGTACCTGCAGAGACTATTGCCAAGGTGAATAGTTTTTTAAAAAATGTACCAGCACTTGAGTCACATTATAGTCGTTCTGAAAACAGGTGCAAAAAGTATCTGCCGTCAGATCTTACTATAACCCAACTCCATAGAGATTATTGTAAACATTTTCCTGATCATACTGTAAAGTATGGACTATTCTACAAAACTTTTACGGAAGATTACAACTACTCCTTTGCACATCCAAAGAAAGATATATGTGCAGTGTGTATAAAGTTTCTTGCTAACCTTAATTCTTCGAAACTTAGAAAAAATGAAGATGAAATTAGCTCTATTACTGCAGCAAAGGAACTACACCTTCGTAAGTCCCAGGTGTTTTTTGATCTCCTTAAAGATAAGAAAGAACATGCCAGTAATAGAGACTTAGTTATATGTTTCGATTTTCAAAAAAACCTACCTTTACCAGTTACTAACATTACTGATGAATACTATAAAAGGCAACTATGGCTTCATAATTTTGGCATAAATAACGTTGTTACTAATCAGGCAACTATGTTTCTCTTTACTGAAAACTTTGCCACGAAAGGTCCTAACGAAGTTATCACTGCTCTAGATTATTATTTAAAAAAGTATAAGAGAACTGAACAGCAAACCCTGACAATATTTTGTGACAACTGTTTTTCCCAAAACAAAAATAGATATTTATTTACCTATTTAGATTCTCTTTGTGCATCAGGAATTTTTCAAATTATTGTAATATATTATCCTATGCCTGTAGACCGATGCTTTGCGTTAATTGAAAAGAAGAGACTTAAAAGCGAAAAAGCAAATAATCCAGAATATTATGTTAAGCTTATACAAAATGCTCGATACAAGGATCCTTTTGAAATAGTGTTCTTAGAACACAGTTTACTAACTAAAAATAACAATATTTCAGAAGAAATTAACGTTCTTAAAGTACTGGATTACAAAAAAATGTTTGGTGAAGAGATAAAGACTTCTATACCTAATATATCAAAATGTCGATCCGTCATATTTTCTACTCACGAAAAACCTAAAATAAGGGAGAGCATGACAGGATATTATGAGCCTTTCGTTTTATATAAAAAGGGACACCAACGACTTCTTTCTGCAACAATTTCACCAAATCCAGCATACACTTCATTTCTGAAACTGAAGCCAGAGAAGTTAAAAAATATTAAGTTCCTCGTCAATTATATTGAAAAAGAAGAAGACAAGGAGTTTTATAAGTTGTTAGATGAAGAAAGCGATCAAATGGAAGATGGAGAAGAAGAAAAATCAGATATAGAAGAGTATGAATAAATTTGTTGTTAGTCCTGTTTAAAAATATTATTTTTTCTTTGTTAAGAACATTCATTTCTTTATAAGTTTATTTGTTATAGACAGTCCAGAATTTTGTTAGAATATGTTTGCAGTTTTGATGTTATTGTTACTTCTTTGAATAAAATACATAATTGTTTTCTTTTTTTTTTTGAAAGTCCCTAAGTTATAATAAAAACCCTTAATATCTCAAAACATTAAAATGTCACTTAGGGACTTTTTGCACGAAACCCTTCAATTGGTATTTATGTGTGCGGATGTTTAACCGTTTGCGTACCAGAGGGTTTTGAAAAAACACGATCGCGCTCCTTCGATTATGTACCGAAAAAGGCAATAAAACGCGTTAGCGCTCTTTCAGTTACTTGTCAATAAAATTTCGGGTGGGACCTCAGTTGTCCGTTTCGACCAAATGCCCTGGGTTTTCTCGATACAAAATCTGAAGAGCGCAAAAGTGACTCGTGGTACGCAAACGGTTGAGCTGGATGCGAATTATGAAAAGTTGGTTCCAATGTTGAAGACGAAGCTAGTGTAGATGGCACGGCTTTATTATTTGTTGATAACAAGTGTTCTTCTGTAGTATTTACAATATCAAAAACTCTACGCTTAACTTCTGTTTGCCACAAAGGTGGGAAAGTGCTGATAGTTCTACTCATACAATTAAAAAAATTGTTGCAAAGGGTTTGCCTGTTCGAGTTTTGCACTACGCTCTGTTCTTTTAGATTTTTTTCATCTAGAAATTCACAAAAAAGACTAGGCATGGTGGACTCAATGTTTTCTTGTTTTTTAGATATCTTTCTTTTTCCGAACTGCGGACACTGGATTCAGTCGAAAGTGGCGTGCTAGGTTGAGTTTCTTGTTCACTAAAAGAAAATTCAATCTCTTCAATAAGGCGCTCATTACATTCATTGCCTTCGCCTTTGTGCTAGTCACATATCCTCTTCTTCATTATTATACTTAAAAAAATACTACTACGTCGTTCATAATACTCATTTTTCAAATCACCATAGACACACTATCAAAATAAAAATCAAATTACTAGACTGCGCAGCGCGACAAAACCTAAAAAACAACGCTCACGGAACATTACCAACGTCGTTGCGCGACAAAGCGCCGTATCATAAGCTATAGTGTAGCGTAAGTGAGAACGTTTCCATTTAAATCAGTGATATAATTACTTAGCGACATTTTGCATCGCTGCATCGCGTCGCGTCGCGCGGTTGAGGCTAGGTTCACATGTGACGCACAAAAACGCACGTTAACGCGCGACAGAATATTGAAAGCGTTCACATGACGAGCGCTAATGCGCGCTTTAATTGCAAAACCGATAAATTTAGATCAATTCAAATCAGTTAGCTTCCAGAACATTTTCGAGATAGTACATCTGAGAATGAATGTAGAAGAAGCTATAATTTTATGGAAATAATATAAAAAAGAAACAAAGACGACGGGCACATTGGGTTGGTTTTCATCCTCTTTTGAAAAATAAATACAAATGTTTATTCATAACCTTATATCCGACACTGAGAGATAATGAAGGAAAATTGTTTAACCCCTTAAGCGGCTATGACGTATATATTCGTCATGATTACATGTAATTTCAATACATTGAGCCGCTTAACGGGTTAACTACTTTAGAATGTCTCTGAAATCATTTGATGACTTGCTGCAACTAATTTGGGATGATAGTAAGGCAGCACCAAATGCAGTTAGATATTGTATTTCATCCAGCGAAAAACCATGTGATTCCGAACCTATATTCCAAATTCCTGGTCTCTTTTCTATTTCATCAATTAGTAAGTCGATGTCAATATCTGCAAACTCAGCCATTTTTCACAAACTGCAGACCAGATATAACTTCCATGTGGTATCCAATTCATTTCTTTTTTTTTGGTAATATTTTAATGTTTGAAAAAATACTCACTAAGAGTTCTATATTTGGAATCAGAAGTATCAAGTAATTTTTAGAAAAAAAGTGATTAATTTTCTTTTAATAAAGCTTTATGTAATCTTAAAAAATAGTTTTATACATATTACCAATCTTTAATTTTGACATGTATAAAGTTTTTGTTTTTGCTGTTTTGAGAGTTTTGACTAACATTCGAAATATATTACAATCCTATCAATTCAGGAAGTTTAACAGTTTTACCAATATCAATTTTGGTTGGGAACTTTCTCCAAAATATGAAATTTTGACAGTTTCCATGTTTTAATCATTTTGGAATCTTTGAAAAGTCTAATGGTAGGTTTAGGATGTCAAACTTAAAGGCTGTAATCGTAACCGTAGTAGTAATTCTAGTATTTAAAAAGAAGTTCAACAATTTTGTTTCAATAGAAGCATTTAGGCAACGTCTGGGAATTACGGCAAATTTGTTGGTTATTACAGCTAAAATTACGGTTAAGTTTGACATCCTAAACCCACCATTAGTAGCTGTAGCATTTAAAAAAGTATAACCATATTTGTTTAAATTTTATCGTTAAAAAGCAAAAGTTGGCTAACTTTGAAATGTATATGGTTACGGCTAAATACTTGCTGACAATTTTTTGTCAGCGTATTAACAATGACGGCTTAAAAATTCACAAAGCGGCAAAGTGCCATTCAGCTGGAAAATGAAATTTCTTCAATAATTGAAAATTTTGGCATTTAAGCCCTTTGTACTACTACTCATATGTTTAAATTTGGGAAACGACATTCTTGTATACTTGAAAAACTGAACGGAATCTTCTTCTTTGCACAAGATATCTTTTATTAAGATCCACAACAACCTGTTTCATGATAAAAACGCATGTTCATGTGAACGTTATACGGATGGCACGTAGAACTTAAAGCGCGCGTTAACGCGTAATCGCGCGCGTCTAGAGATTTTTGCGTTGAGCGCTGCGTTAACGCGTCCTAACGCACGTTAGCGCGCATTCATATGAATGGTTCTATTTAAATATCACGATATCTAAACGCGCGCTTAGAAATCGCGCGTCAGATCGTTGTCATGTGAACCTAGCCTGAGTGTAGCGCAAGTGAGAATCGACCTTAAAGGTATGAACGCACTTAAGCGACACTGCGCGACGCAGCGCTACGCTGCGCGGCGCG
Source organism: Digitonthophagus gazella (assembly GCA_036711955.1). NCBI lineage: Eukaryota > Metazoa > Arthropoda > Insecta > Coleoptera > Scarabaeidae > Digitonthophagus > Digitonthophagus gazella. The sequence goes on along the minus strand of JASCIT010000005.1, from coordinate 36,485,031 downwards.
ACAAAATATTGTTTCAAGCATTTTGTATGATACAAGTCGCATTAGAGCGGCATTGCCGGTGTGACGAGGCATATTTTGATTGGCGTATAAGGTGATGTGCAGCGTCGCGTAGTGCAGTGTCGCTTAAGTGCGACACTGCACCTTTTTAAGGTCTCTACAAATAAAAGCTACACTGATCATCTGAACAAAAGAACCTATCGGTATTTATGTACACAAAGTTCGATTTTCTAGATTAGAAGTACAGGGTGACATACCTTAAACGGAGGATTTTCGAATGGCTAGTACACAGCTGAAGAATCGTTCTGTTACACAGCTGAAAAATCGTTCTATTTTACATAACGTTTTTTCCCAAAAGATTCAGAAGACCGTCCTAAAATGGATAATTTTACAGTTACACATACTATGTAATGTATAATCAAGTCTAAAAATGACTAAATAATTGACCATTTTCTTGATAATGTTCTGACTCTTTCGGAATAACTTTTTGTTTATAATCTGGTTACAACGGAAAAATGTGCGTTTACAATACGTTAGTCGTACTTTTGTTGTAACACAACAAATCTTTCGATGTCATAATAACATCACACAGAATGGTACAAAACCTCAAGAAAATTTGCGGTGGATGGAACGTTTCAGATTAACAGGGAACATTGCAAAGAAAAAATCGTCTGGTGCTAGAAGTACTACCAGGACAGTAGAAAATATCACCAGAATGACAAATCAATTATACATATTAAAGTAAACGACATATTAACATGTGTGAATTATAAACTAAAAATTCTTTGATGGTGATTTTAAAGCTGGCTTAATTTTTAATAATTTTAAGAGAAGGTTAAAACACAATATTCAAACTAAAGTGGAACCCTTTTAATCCATCAGAGTGGAGGTATGGACGCAACGCAGAAAAGATCGGATTACCCCAGATATAGAACAATACGGATTTAATGCGAAACAAACAATCTCCGAGCTGAATAATAATTTCTCTAAACTTCTCTTAATTTTTTCTGGCAGTTTTCAGAAATATTTACTAACATCTGTACTCATAGTCAGTTTGGCGAAAGATTTCACATTTCATGGGTCATCAATTAATTGTGCCACGCATTGACCGAAAACTGCTGCTGAAATCCACGTTCTTCAATGGCATGGGGATTTTCATAGTCCAAAAAAAGATTAATGAAACAATTAATTAAATAATAATGATAACTCGACCCTCAAATATGCGTGAAAAGAGAAAAAATGTCTCATCACTGCACTGGGATCCGAACCCAGATTCCCTGCTTTCCGGGCAGATGTTCTAACCAACTGTCGAGCTGCATAGTTCAATTGGTTAGAACATCTGCCCGGAAAACAGGGAATGATTATTGAACATCTGCACGCTTAGATTATTGTCGATGGCTTCTCCAAAAAAAAACTACGTAAAATCCTAACTTTACGTCTAAAATTCTATACACAGATGAGAAAAGTTTTTCACGTGATGCCATCAGAAACTTCCACAATAATCTTTTTTTGATGAAATGAAATTAAATTGGATTACTACGCATAAATATTAATGAAACAATTAATTAAATAATAATGATAACTCGACCCTCAAATATGCGTGAAAAGAGAAAAAATTTCTCATCACTGCACTGGGATCCGAACCCAGATTCCCTGCTTTCCGGGCAGATGTTCTAACCAACTGTCGAACTGCATAGTTCAATTGGTTAGAACATCTGCCCGGAAAGCAGGGAATCTGGGTTCGTGTAAGAAAATCTATTGGCAACAGTGATTGCACGCGTTGAATGTGCTATGGATAAAGTAAATTTCTGTGCAAAATCCTCCAAACATTTTGATGACTGTAGTTAAACTGAGCAGATAATTTTCGCGTACTATTTGACGGATAAGTTTCCACTTCTTGTAAGATTGCTTCTTCTAGTTGTGGTGTCATTATTGTTCTCGGCCACCAATACGTTCAGCGTGAGCATTTACAGATCCAGTTTCGCACAGTCTAGCATGCAGCCTTATGAAAGTTCTTGCTGTTGGAAATGTTCTATAGGGATATCGTTTCTGGTAAAGTCGACAGGCTTCTGCAGCATTTTCGTCTACTAGCCCATAAATGAAATTCATTTCAGCTAATTCAACGTTATTCATAGTTAATTGCAAAATAACAGATGTTTATGTAAACTTTTGTGCTTAAAATATAACAAGGAATCTCACCTTGAAATTAAAGTCATTACTTAAGTTACACCCTGTATATGTTAGATACAGAATTTTAGTACATCATTTTAAGGTAGAGAATGAAATGAGTCGTTTAAAATTAAGTGTCCTTAAAGTGGACAACCCCATCGTTAGATACAAAGGAAACGCAAGGACGACGAGGTCGCAATAATCCGAACCTTGGCAAACAAAATTCGTTCGAAATTAATTTCCTCGGAACTATTTTCTTTAATTACTTCCCATTTAATTAAAACGTAGGAATAATATCTCCGTTTATAACCGTAGCGGTAATTAACGGAGCAATTCGGATTGTTGCGCGAAAACGGCGCCACCGTCGACCGGATACTTGTACTACGTTAATACCACGACCCGATCCGTTTCCCGTTTTATTCTTTTCATCTCCGCTTCCCTTTTAACCTTCCTTCCTTTTTTTTTTTCGTTTCGACATCTCGTTATTTCGGTCTGTATTACTGTAACGAGGGATCGATATAATACATTTTCGAGTCGAGCCTGTGTCGTTGCCAACATTCGAATGTCGAAACCCGCCCTCCACATTCTATCCCGGCTTACATTACGCTAACTCCCGCTTAAATCCCCCGAATCGGGGCCGTAAGAGGGTTTTTGCTCGCGCAAATACCGACGCCGGCCAAATTAGTTTAGAAATTCGTCTAATAACCCGCCCTTGCATGTTTACAAGGACTTGATGCCGAGTGCTTTTCAGGATAAGTTGTTACTAAACGTTTAGTATGCTCTGCTTAATCTAGTTTTGAATACTCTCTGGAAGTTTTAAATCTTAGAGAAAATAATTCAAAACATACAGTAAATAATTAATCTTTAAATAATTATACGCAGTTCCGTTTTGACATCCTAAAAAAATTCCACGTTTAGAACCAATTAGTAGTCCAATTTTTAGAATGTTAAATATTTCAATTAATGACATTAGGATACTTTTTCCCTTCTGAAGGAAAATCTAAAAATCGTAGAAAATTCATCTTTGGCAAAAATAAAGATTATATTTCGATCTAAATCCTCATAAAATTTCAAGTCTCAACAACACTTAGTAGTTGTGAAAATATTCCGCTTCAAAGTGAGGAGCCTTTATTTCTGACGGCGAGAATACCAGGTGTGTAAGTATGAAACTGGAATTCGCCCATAAATGGCGCTAGATGTCGATGCAGTTACCGACACATCACGTCGGCGGTGTCTTTTGTATTGATATCCGACAAAGATTTCCAACTCACTCAGAGTTTCATTCAGTAGCATTAGTTTATTAGAGATAAACATGTCTAGTTTTGTGCCAACAAATTACGATTTGCGGATAACACTACTTTTCTGTTTTCATCTGAAGAAAACCGCAGTCGAATCGCATCGAATGCTTGTGAAGGCGTTTGGGGAGCATGTTAAAACACAGTGTTTCGAATAGTTCAAACGGTTCAAAACTGGCAATTTTGACGTGAGGAACGAAGAACGTGGAAGACCACCGAAAAATTTTGAAGACACTGACCTGCAAGCCTTGTTGGACGAAGACGACGCTCAAACACAACAACAACTGGTGGATTAGTTAAAGGTGACCCAAGAAGCCATCTCCCTTCGGTTGAAAGCCATGGGAAAGATACAAAAGGGAAATAGGTTCCACATGAACTCAACGAGAGACGAAAACCACAAAACATTATGCGAAATGCTGCTCGCCAGGTTCAAAAGAAAGTCATTTCCCCATCGAATTGTGACTGACGATGAAAAGCGGATATATTTCGCAAATCCTAAGCGCAAAAAGTCATGGATTACTCCGAGTCAACCATCAACATCCCAAAGACCAGACGGTTATGGACGAAAGACAATGCTGTTTGGTGGGATCAGAAAAGCGTAATCTACTACAAGCTGCTGAAACATGGGGAAACTATCAATGCTCAACGCTACCGACAAAAAATGACCGATTTGGATGGAGTTATAAATGAAAAACGACCAGAATACCAACAAAGACAACACAAGGTGATTTTGCTGCATGACAATGTACCAGCACACAAAGCAAAACAGAACCAGGAAATGATGGAGTCGTTCGGTTGGGAGATTCTTTAGCACGCGCCTTACTCACCGGACCTTGCCCCGGACCATCCAATTACTACTTGTTTGCATCGATGGGACACGCGCTTGCTGAGCAGCGCTTTACCTCTTGAGCTGGGTTTAGACTGCGCCACAGAACAAATATAATGAGAAGTGGAAGGTCAACGTTATAAAACGGGTGATTGGGCTATCCCCACTTTCGAGTGGCCTAGGTGCGCGCGAAAATGACGGATTTGAAAATGTAAACAAATCTGTATTTATAACCTATCTTTATTTTTACATTACCACTTATTCACTGTAGTGAACAAAATTTTGTCACTACAGTGAAAAAATATAACATAAACATAAGAATGAAAGAAAATACCAAAATTACAAACAAAAGTACAAATAATTTAAAATATTTATTTCACTTTTAATTTATATAAATTTTACAACATGCATTCATTGCAATAAAATGATTTGTAATAACAAATAGTATTATATTAAACATATTTATGCTATAAAGAGTAGAAAATTTAAAAAATAAAATTAATAAAATAAAAGAAAAAGCATCAAACACGAAACACATTTTCTAGAGCTAATTTTAAATTGATTCGATGCATATCTTCATTCCAAATTCTTTCTTAGGGAAGTTAGATGCTTTTGAACCATCCAGTCCAGTCCAAACGATACTATACTTGATTCTTCCTTAATTTGTAAACGACTTTTTCTTCTAGCAAAACGTTGTGTCCACATGAAACAAAAAAAGGGGTTAGCAACTCTTTTTTATAAGTAAAAAAAGAATAAGTAAATATAAGTAAAAAGAATAAAACATTAAATTCTCAAACCACCCAGGACCTTTCATTCTAGGCTCCTTTCTCATTATTTTAAATGGTGAGATCGCCAACAAAATCAAAATTTGGAGAGCCCTACATAACCATTAGGGTAAACTCTCCAAATCTCGGCCATGCGCCTAAGGTCGGCCTTCCAGTTTTTCTATATGGATTTTGATAGAAAGGCCGACTTTAGTAAGCATTTTTAAAGGGGCCGACATTTGGGCAGTTTACCCTATATAATAATTTCTACAGGAAGAAAATTGGATAAATAATGATAAGGATATGCTCCGTGGAAGTGAGAACGGTATCTATAGCACACGAAGCACATAAAAAATTAAGGAATATGGAGTGAGTTGGGATCTCTACTTTATAATAAAAATATATCACAATATAAGTATCATATTAATAAATTAAATAAACTCATAAAAAACAAAGAAAAAGATATCACAATAAAAGTTGATATAAGCGTTTTTGCAAGATGGAAACCGGCAAAAACGTTTTTTCTGAGGTAAGGAATATGCTTGAGACATGGTTAGGTGTATACTTCAAATTACTAACAATAATTAGAAAAAAATATTTAAAACCTTACCGTAAAAACAAGATAACACAACACACCACTAACCTCACATAGCGTCCAAAATGCCGGGAAACGACGCTACTACCATGCTACTACGCCGCTACTTATTCCGCACAGACGCACTGTGACAACGCGGTGTTGCCACATGATTTGACGTGGCATCTGTGTTTCTGAGTCCGGCATTGCCGGGTTCCGTATCCGAGTTTCATCCCCGTGGACTGCGCGCAACATACTAGCGCAACTGTTTCGCGAAACAAGACTCGCATAGTGTACACGTGTGTTCCAACTCGAAACACATTGCGCGAAACAGCCTCACAGCGAGCCGGGTGTCTGTCGGTTTTTGGACACAAATCAAAGTGTTTCGCTTTACCTGATTCGCATAGTGTAAATGTCGTTTGTCCGAGGGTGAGTAATAGAATTAGAAGTAGAAATGGAGGCTAATGCAACACAAGTTGGGAAAGACAGGATTGACAACGAGTCACACTTGGAGACTGAAGGAAAGATTACTGAAGGTTGCAAACGAAAGAAAAGAGAGATTTTAGACTCCGATAAAATGATGGGTGAAGCATTGCAAATTTTGAAATCATCATATGCATTATATTTAGGCAATGAACTCAAAAAATATGATGCTCAAACACTTGCACACGTCAAAAGAGCCATTGCAAACACTTTGTTTGAGGCAGACATGGGAAGGATGTCATCTATGTCATCTTATGATAGCAATATACACCGACAACGAGTATATAGGGCATCACCTGGCACATATACATTCGAGTCTGCGTTTCTTAGCTGTGTGTCCATTCTTTCAATTTTTGGTCCAACAAGTGCTACAAGATATTCAAAATCTTCTATGGTCATGCGGATGAAATTTCTAACAGTATCTTCTATGGGTTCTACTGCCATTTCCCTCGTTAGTTCATTACCATATTGGCATCGTCAACGAAACAATTCCTTCGTCTACCAATGGCGACGTCGTCATTTTTAATTTTTCTGATTTAAATATAATATCATCATGACCACGATCGCAGAAGTAGCAGCCGATTGTACGACAGACATGTTTGTCTCGTCCAAACTGGCGACTCATCATGTTTCGCGCAAACGTTTCGCTCTATGTAAATGCATCAGATGAGACGACCATCAAGTGAAACAGCCTCGCGAAACAGTTGCGGGAGTATGTTGCGCATAGTCTAAACCCAGCTTTACGAAGACGTACGAAAATATCTCGATGACTGGTTTGCCTCAAAAGAGCAATATTTTTTTTTGGCGCGGAATCCACAAATTACCAGATAGATGGGGAAAATGTATAGATAGCGACGAACAATACTTTGAATAAGTTGCTTTGTATCATATCATTACAATAAACGTGTTTTTTTCTGTACAAAAATTCCGGTTTCATGCTTACACCCCTAGTAGTATTAATGGAAATTAAAGCAAAAAGTCAATTATTTATTTTTAACAAAGGTAATGGTTTTACTGATTAATTAGTCTTAAATAATCTTAACCCCTTTTTAGGCATTGAATTTATTTAATTATTTTGTATTTACTGTTCACAAACGCAAAGTTCATCTTTGCAATTTCCTGATTTATTTCCCATTAAACGACAATGCACCAAACAAGCTTTGGCACTACTTCCAAAAGGTAAAGAACAAGTTGCCCTCTTAAATCTTTCTGAACCAACTACAATAGAAAAAAAATAATTAAAATATTACCTTGTGAAGTAAGACATTTACCTTCATTCCTTTCTAGTAAATTTTTACTCAAAACCATAGATACAACCAGATTTAACATCAAGACGAAGGTAAAAAATTTCCCCATGTTTTACTTGAAACAGAACAGTTCTAAATGATTTTTAGTTCGATAAAAGTTAACTACTAGCAACGTTATTTAACCTAAATTGAGCATTTTATGCCTTTAATTAATCATGTTTTACGTATTTGAATCAATATGTACTTAAACAGTAAATATTACAAGCTATTAAACATGAGATGAAACTTTCTATTTAATTAGAGTAAAAAACAAAGTTATAAAACAAACCCTATTTACTGAGATTATTAACTTTATCATTTATTAGTTTTTCGAATTAGAAGAGAATAATTACTTTTAGTAAATTAGGATGTCTTTTAACAAATATTCATAACACGATCTGTTTGTTATGTTTTGTTGTCCTCTCCTCTCGAAAAGTGGATTAAACCAGCCCAGATTTAATTAACTAAAACTATCTCGACGAAATCTCGAGGCGTAATTAAGGTAGACCAACCAGAATTTACACCGTGAGGGGCGCGTGGCGCGTTAATCCCTTATCTCAGAGACCGATGACTTACATCCTTTCATAACGCCATTTCCTAATTAAGAATGTACATAATTATGTCGCCCACCCAGTTGGAAAACTTGGCGAACAGGTTCGCGTGAAAGATTTATGAACGAGCGCTTATTGATTCGTTCTCACTCCACTTTTTTGACGGCTTCGAACGTGCATTTGCCGGCATATTGACAACGTGTCCTTATCAATCATCTTGATTTTTAATTTAAATTTCTTTTGGACTTTCTTTTTTTTTATATAAAAAACTAAAAGGAAATATGTAACTTTTTATTAGAACTTAGCTTTTTTATTAGAATTCCTAATATATTAATCATTACATTCTTAATTAATAAATAGCACCATTAAAATAATGCCTATCTACTTAAAAATTAAACGTTGGATTTTAAAAGTAAATGGGGTTATATTTTGATGAATATTTTCGAAGTTTTCATCCAATAAACGGACGTCTCGTTGTTGTTCCAGGGCAAGGTAAGCAGACACAATTTCCTTTTAGGCAAGCTCCACCACATTTACAATAAAACGGACAAGCTGAGCATTGAAAACTTTGTGCAGCTCGTCTATCTCTTAAAATAACTGAAAAAAAAAATGAAACGAAACATATTAAAGAAAATAACATTTTTAAATTGTTAATCAAAAGATTAATGCTGTACTTTTAATGGTTTTATTTCTTTAGGTTACCAATTAGTTTCGGCTATTCGCCATTATCAGAGTAGAATTAACTTAAAAGTTTTATCTTGAAAGCTTTTGAAATTTTTTTGGAAAACTGAACATTGCTAGTATAAGTTATGTTAACAATAAATAAGAATTATGATCCGAAATTGATATCAAAATAATTTGTTTTAGAAATCATCTTACACATTTGAGGTACTATAACCCGAAATAGAGCTGCACCATGAAGAAAAAAATGAAACAGTAAACCCCCTCTTCGTAACATTTCCAAGTACTTTTTCATCTTTCTCTTCATGGGGTGGCTCCATTTCGAGCTATAGTACGTCTTATATGCCGAAAAAATACAGCATGTTCCTTCAACCCTCCGTTTTTAAAACCTACTTATTTTTTTTTTAATTTCACTTTCTACAAAATATACCATCAAACATAACATCTACATTTCAAAAGTATAAAGTAATAATTAAAAAAATATTTACCTTCATCTGCTAAAGGTGTTGGCATGACGCTAACAACCCCTAACAAAATAATTAAAGCAATAATAATAATTTTAGACTGCATCTTCTCGAATGACAACTTTTACACCGTTTGAAGTACCAGGTAGGACTGCTCTAACTTTTTCAAATCCAGTTTATATATACACGCCCAGTTTATTCCAGATAAAGAATAAAACAAAGAGTCACAAAACAAGTTTGTTTAGGTTTCGCAATTTCGCTTAAATATGCGGGTTCGGTAAATAAAAACGAGTTCGGGAGAAGTCATCAACAGTGTATTGACACTGATTAAAATTCATATCATCTGTGCAGAGTACATATTTATGAGTAAATAAAACGTCACAATCTTGTTTTGTATATTTTTTTAGTTTTATTTATGAGTTAAGATTAACACGTAGCGAATATTAATCATTTTTAATGTTTCTAGAAAAAAAAATATCAATGTAATTTAAATAATTTCGTAATACGTGTTTCTTATTGTTTTTATCCTGTGTGCAAATATTTTTTAACCCATAAAGGTTATCGTTCTAGTTAAAATGGGAATCCCAACGTCAATTTATTCTCCTTTCTAAGTAGTCTCGTATCGTTTGCTTCTACGAATGAATTAAAGATTTCTCGAAGCATCTGTATTGTTCACATTTATATTGTTCATATTTACATTGTTCATATTTATATTATTCATATTTATACATCGAATACTAAATGGTTTAAGTAAAGGGGATTTTATTAATCCGATGTAAGTGTTTTATAGTTTTCCTTTCATATAAATTAGCTGGGAAAACGCTAGAAGTTCTCAAAGTTTAAACGTTAAGTAAGAGAACAAGAAGCTAATCGAAAAATGAAACTAGCTTTATTCTTTATTTTAATAATTTGCCTTACAATTAGTTACTCCTTAGCGGAAAACGAAGGTAAGTAATTAAAAAAATTAATTTTAAAATATTTAATTTTTCTTTTTATTTTTAGGTGGATTAATAAGACAAAAAAGATTGACTTGTAATACAAAACTTGATATTTTGGGAATTAAATTAAATCATTCTGCTTGTGCGTTTCATTGTTTGGCAATGAAAAGAAAAGGTGGACGATGTATCAAAGGGATTTGTCATTGTAGAAATTAATATTTATTTCTATTTTTTTTGTATTTGTTTCTTTTATAAAATAGTCAAATAAAATGTAATTAAGTCTTTTTTTTAATTTTTAAATCAGAAAAAAATTAACTAGTATCTTAATAGTCGAAACCTCTTAACTAAGATAACAATCAACTTAAGGATGTGCACTCACGTCTTGTTAGGATGGCCGAAACCTTTTAACAGGAGCAACAAACTTAAAGAAAACATCGGTAACTCCGAGATACTTGGAGAGGTCAGTTCTTCATTAAATATACAAGGACTAAATGGAAAAAGCTACGTTGGGTTGGTATTTGTACAAGTAGTTTTAAAGACAAGAGGATTTTGAAAGTTTTTTAGCTAAATTAAAATCAAGTTCTTATTTAAAAGTGTTAAGAAATTTTTTATTAATGTTTAATTGAATAAAATAATACATTGAAATTGTAACACATAGAAGGAATGGATACTTTTTAATAGAATTAGGTAGTAATGTTGCTCCATAGAAGTATAAAAATTGATTAAAATTTTGTGACTCTGGACCGCTTAGGTTCGACGCAATTAACATTTCTTTTCTGTACCTGGTGCAGTAATTTCTTGCCACCAGATCATAATTTGTGTGTATTGTAACGACATTATCTATCAGTTTGACTTCTTATGAGTTTGTGTTTGTTCCTAGATCAAGAGAGTGCATAAATTACTGTAATTGAACAGAAAATGAAACTATAAAAAAACGATATGAAAGTAGGCAGTTTGTCGTTTACTGAAATCGCACTTTGTGTACATTCAAAGTACCAACCTTCATCAGATGTTTTAGAAGGAACTTTGTAAAAGCCATTTCACGTATGGGTACACATTGTTTAGATGAAAAATTGGATTCTCTAACTTTCCAATGTACAAACAAAGATTTGATTCCACCAGTTTCTGCATATACTGCTGTGAGAAGTAAGTGTTTTTATTTGTGACTACCCAATTAGTTGTTTTAGACTCACATAATACCTTGAGTTATACTCTACTGTTCTGTATCGATCAATTCCCTAAATTAATGAACGTAAAGGTCTTAATTGGATATTGAGAAACGTAAGCTTGACTTCAATAAGGATTTGAGTTGGTCTGCAGATGCATGATAACCTTAAGCTGATTCAGCGCAGTTCTGCAAAGTTGAATATTTTGCAATATAATGTTGAAATGTTCATCCATGTCCATTCAACGTACTGTTAGAGTTATAATATGTAAAGTAATTGTATATGACAGTACATTGCCTTTAATGTAAACTGTACGAATTTATAACGCCTAGTAACAAAATGTAATCCGTGGAACTCGATCTTGTTTAGCACCGTTAAGACGTTAGAAAGTTCAATTTTACAGCAAAGAAGAGTACACGCACATATGGTAGGCCTTTTAGAAAAGTTTTTCTGCAACATCTGATGACAGTGGACCGTTTTTAGTTTATTTGGATAGCAGTTTTTGCAAATGAAAAACGATCCACTTTCATACCGTTATTTTTACCCCCTCAATTTCTTTTAAATGGCAAAAAATTGGTGTACTGTTGGTCTACAATTAATAGGAACCTCAGAAGTAATCATACTGACAAACAGCCCCGTCAAGAAGTACACAAATTACTGCCAGAATAATAAAAAATTACTGAAGTATCTCCAGAAAAGATAATTTTGCCAAGTCTATGTTATCTAAGGCATCAAAATTTTAATCGATTGTCACAATTCTATAGAGCAACCCTTCTACAAAATTTTATCAGAAAATGCATACTCCTTCTAGTTATTGGAATTTCAAAGTCACGCAGAATATATATTTTTTAATATCTATATCAAATAGTAAATAATCCTAATAACCAAAAGAAAAAAAATCTTTTAATTTCTACAGACGCAAATTCCATCTTCACAATGTCCTCCTTTTTTGCCTAAAACAAGGCAATGAGCAGCACAGGGGGCGTCATTAAGAGCAAATCCCCAACCTTGAGCACTAAATAAATCACAAGTAACTCTCTTCTGCCTAATGATTGCTTCTGTAAAGTCAAAACAAAAACAAATATAAAGTAAATCTAAACTAAATACTTTATAACATACAGTGGGTCAAAAAAGTGTTTGAACGCCTAACATTTTTCAAGAAAATACCAGAAGATGTAAACATTTTTTATTTCCAATAATAAAATATTATTCTGTATAGTATGTAAACACATTAGCAAAAAAATAAGGCTGAAATCAAAAATATACGTTTATTTTATTCAAAAAAAAACTAAAATTTTTGACACTTGCACATTTTGCCTCAAAAAACTTTTCCTCGAAGAGGGTTTTCCCGAAGGGGAAACCTCCGAAATTTATGTTAATTTAACCTATCCTCAAAAATACTGAAACCTCACAATCAGATGAGTTTAGTTATTTGCTAAAACTAATGACATAATGAGTGAAAAACGGCGCGAATTTCGTGTGGACTTGAAAGAATGCATTGTAAATATGCACAAACAAGGAAAAAGTTTCCGTAAAATAGCTGATTTGGTGAAAAAACCGCCTAGTACAATATTGCCCTGTTAATTCAAAAGGGCGTATCTACAAATTTTGATGGTTTTGAGTTAAACACGTTTTTGGGTTCATCTGCACCTAGTACATTTCACTGTTAAGAAATTTCGACGTATCAATTATTTTCGTAAGAGAAAACAGTTAATAAAAGAAAGGTGTATCTGCAAATTCATAGACTATCTTAAATAAATTAGACGTATCTGGACTTTTTAGTTAAATCGACCGTATCTGCATCGGCATATGGCAGATACGACATTTTGATCTTAATTTATACGGATTCTTTCCACCATCGCGTTAAACATTCTTTGAAAATGAAAGGAAAAGTTTATGATTTTGCTGATTACGTAAATGCAGTAGCAACTTCTTGTAAATCCGTACAAGTAATTGAACTGAGGGATAGTAGTTTCTCTTTTGACTGGAAAGATCATTGTTCTAAACACAAATTAACTAAAACGTCGCCAAAGCCATATCTCAGCGATATGGTTCACATCATATTCCGCAAAGGTGAAAAAACCTCACTTATGCAACATCATTTGGTGAAAATGCTATAAATTTGAATTTTCCAACATACATAGCGTTTAAAACTGACATAACATAGCCTCAGTGCAGAAATATGTGCAGGGGTGTTACCGAAATAAGAAAACAAACCATTATAAATAAATTGTGCCAAATTATGCCTGCAAATAGGTTACAGTTCTGGAAAAGTTTGCCAGTATTTGCAAAAGAAACTGAAGAAGAAAGTGACTGAATTGTGACAATTACTTCAAATTTATTTAAATGTGTTTTTTATTCATAGATTAAACATTACTTTTTTCAAGAATTTAATTTACGTTACGTTAAATGTGTACGTTTTTTGAAATAAAATGCTTCATTTCATTAGATACGATTTTTTTGTTCCAAATCTTGACGATTGCTTGTGTTAAAAGAATAGGGCGTATCTATCAAAAGTCAAATTTATAATATAAAACTTCTGTTTTTAAAGTTTGTAATGAAAATAGAAGTTAAATTTTAATACTTTCTAAAGGCAGAAGTTTATTTTTTTGTAAACTTCATCATGGCATAAAACAAAACACAAAAGTTCATTTTGCTCAAAATTTTGTTTTGTGCAGATACGCCCATTTGGATTAATAGGGCAGAATACATTTTATTATAAAAAATACAGAACCAGTAATAGTGTTGATAATCGAAAACGTTCCGGACGCCCAAAGATGTTAAGCGTACAAAATAAGAGGTACATTTTAGGCGAAATGAAGAAAAATCGCCGAATTAGTGCACAAATTTTAGCCGTAAACTTCGGAACAATATCATAAAGACATATACATTCTGAAGGTGTTCTAAATGTATTGCGAAAAATTATCATGGCAGAGTAGCATGAAAAAAAGCCATTTATAAATGAAACTAATATACTTCGTTGCGTTGAATTTGCAAGACATATTGATCAGCCGATAGACTTTTGGAAAAATGTAATTTTTTTCCGGTGAAAGTAAATTTAATATATTTAGTTCGGATGGACAAAAAACCGTATGGCATAAATCTAACACTGAACTACAAAAAGGAAACTTTTGTAGGAAACTAAGTACTTCGGTTACAAAGTACTAAGACTTCGTAAAAATTGGATAAACTAAATGTTCTTTTAGTTAAATTTTAGTGTTCAAACACTTTATTGAAATTAAAATTTAAGTTTTGTGGAATAAACAATACTTTTTTTTTTATTTTAACCCGACTTTTTTATTTTAGTGTGTTTACATATTATATCGAATCATATTTTATTACTAGAAATAAAAGATTTTTAACCCACTGTATGTATGTGACAATTATATTCTGTGGCAATTCTGCTACAAACTATTTCAATGCACACAAAATATAAATCGAAATTTAGTTTCATTTTAATGTTAAAGCAAATTTGGTGGTTTATCATTTTAAAAAGTTAAGTTATAAAGTGTTAAAATATGAGGAAGAAGTCTGTTGAGTGTTAATTTTTACTTTACCTTGTTGTTCTTCCGGTTCTGAAATAGGATTATTTAAAACCATCGAAAAACACAATGTCACAATTAAAGTGATAGCTAAGTAATTTGCCATTTTATTTTTAAAGATTTCTTGAGATATTTAAACTGCAGGTGGAAATAGAATATTGTGCAAAAATTAGAACTCGGACTATTTTTATACACAAAATTTTATTACAGACGTGCTAATAAACAATATAATAAAAGCAGACACGGTTCGCGGTATTTTTTTTTTCATGGTGAGAATATCCAATCTAAGAAAAAGATTCCTTGAAAAATATTTATGGTTGTACAAATTATCGATTTTTATTGTCGTGTATACAACTAACTATTTTCAAAAACAAATTAAGTAATTTCCAAGAAAAATATTTGCTTTGTTTTCAGGAAGAGGATAATAACAATAGAGGATAACCAATTTAAATGGTAGTTTAAATTGAAGAAATATTATTAAAGAATAATAAATCATTTATTATCACAAAAACATCAAACCAAATCATAAACGTGACTAATTTCTACAAATGCAAACTCCATTTTGACAAGATCCTCCCTTTTTACGCAAAGTAAGGCAATGAGCAGCGCAAGCGGCATGGTTGAGAGAAATTCCTCGAATTTGGGCACTCAAAAGATCACAAGTTACTCTTTTTTGTCTAATGATTCCTTCTATAAAATAAAAATAAAAACACATTCACAAAACTTTAGCAAAAACTATATCTGTAGATATAAAAATCAAATTTACAGAATAATATTTTAATTTTACCTTCTTGTTCTTCTGGTTCTGGAATTGGATTACTCAAAATCATGGACAAGCACAACGCAAGAAGTAAAGTAATAGCTAAATATTTTGCCATTTTATTTTCAAATTAAATATGGAAGTTTATATTACTAAACTTGCAATGAGACAACTGTTTAAGTTCTTGGTAGAAGATTTTATGACATGGAGAGAATCTGCGAAGAGTATTTATACGAAAAGATCACCTGCAGACATGTTAATAAAAACAAAGATTGGGTTCGCGGGGATTTACTCTTGACGGGAAAGTCCTGTGTTATCACATGACTTATTCCTTGAAAGACGGTTAAGGTAGACAATATATGCCTTTGTGTTGTTATTTACATTATTGAACGTAATTAAATCTTTTCAAGATTAAATTCAGTGATTCCCAACAAAATGATTAATTGATTATTGATTTCTAAGAAGCTATTTGGTTTAGTTTTGAGTTGAAAATCTTAAAAACTTCGCTGAAAATAGTTCTTGACTTTCGGTTGAAAATAATACTATTGTAAACCACCTGTACTTATGTCTTTTTTTAAAACATATTTTCGTATTATTTTCTCATATGTCTTGCAATTTCCATTACTAACTAGTTTAGTTATATTTTTAGTATTTTTCTAAAAAAAATTATTATTTTTGGTTGAATTGATCAACATTTTGGTAACTTTGGTAGAAGCTTTACGAATTTAGTAAGTTTTTGGTCGAATTTAAAAAAAATTGGTAAATTTTTTACAAATTTTGTAAGTTTCTTGGTGGAATTTTTAAAAAATTCATTATTTTTGGTAGAATTATTAAAAGTTTTAGTAACTTTGGTGGAATTTTTATGAATCTACTAAGTCTTTGATGGAATTTTCAAGGTTTTAGTTAATTTTTAATGAAATTGATTCTAATTTGATTGATTTATGGTGGAATTTTAAAAGAATTTGGTCATTTTGGTGGAATTTTTAAAAAATTTGGTAAGTTTTTGATAGAACTGTTAAAAATGTTGACAATTTCGGTGTAATTTTTAGGATTTTTGTAAGTTTTTGGTGGAATAAAAAAAAATCAGTAAATTTTGGGTGTAGTTGTTAAATATTTTAATAGTTTTGGTGGAATTTTTGCGAATTTCATTCATTTCTGCTGGAATTTTAAAAAAATTCAGGGTTTTTGGTAAAATTCTTATAAATTTAGTAAGTTTTTGGTGGAATTTTTAAAAAATTCAGTACGTTTTTGGTGGAATTATCAAAGATTTTGATAACATTGGTGGAATTTTTGCGAATTTTATTCATTTCTGCTGAAATTTAAAAAAAATTCAGTGTTTTTGGTAAAATTCTTATGAATTTAGTAAGTTTTTGGTGGAATTTTTAAAAAATTCAGTACGTCTTTGGTGGAATTATCAAAAATTTTGATAACATTGGTGGAATCTTTGCGAATTTTATTCATTTCTGCTGAAATTTTAAAGAAATTCAGTGTTTTTGGTAAAATTCTTATGAATTTAGTAAGTTTTTGGTGGAATTTTAAAAAAATTCAGTGTGTTTTTGGTGGAATTATCAAAAATTTTGATAACATTGGTGGAATTTTTGCGAATTTTATTCATTTCTGCTGGAATTTTTTAAAAATTCAGTGTTTATGGAATTGTTAAAAAAGTTGATAACTTTGGTGGAATTTTTATTAACTTTAATCATTTTTGGTGGAATTGTTAAAAATATTTGTAATTTTAGTAGAATTTTTACGAATTTGGTAAGTTTTTGGTGGTATTTTTTAAAAATCAATAAGTTTTTGGTGAAATTATTCAACATTTTTGTAGCTTTGGTGGAAAATTGAAAAAATTTAGTACGTTTTTGGTGAAATTATTAAAAATGTTGGTAACTTTGGTGGAATTTTTACCAATTTTATTGATTTTGGGTGGAATTTTTAAAAAGTTCACTAAGTTTTTAGTAGAATTGTCTCCAAATTTAATAATTTTTGGTGAAATTATATTCAATTTAACTAACTTTTGTGGAATTTTTATTATTACTTTTTTATTTTTTTAAAAACTTAAATTTGGTAAGTTTTTGGTAGAACTGTTAAAAATGTTGACAATTTCGGTATAATTTTTAGGATTTTTGTAAGTTTTTGGTGAAATAAAAAAAAATCAGTAAGTTTTGGGTGTAGTTGTTAAATACTTTAATAACCTTGGTGTAATTTTTGCGAATTTTATTCATTTTTGCTGAAATTTCAAAAAAATTCAGTGTTTTTGGTAAAATTCTTATGAATTTAGTAAGTTTTTGGTGGAATTTTTAAAAAATTCAGTACGTTTTTGGTGGAATTATCAAAAATGTTGATAACATTTGTGGAATTTTTGCGAATTTTATTCATTTCTGGTGGAATAAAAAAAATTCAGTAAGTTTTGGGTGTAGTTGTTAAATATTTTAATAGCTTTGGTGGAATTTTTGCGAATTGTATTCATTTCTTCTGGAATTTAAAAAAAAAATCAGTGTTTTTGGTCAAATTCTTATGAATTTAGTACGTTTTTGGTGGAATTTTTAAAAAATTCAGTGTGTTTTTGGTGGAATTATCAAAAATTTTGATAACATTGGTGGAATTTTTGCGAATTTTATTCATTTCTGGTGGAATAAAAAAAAATCAGTGTTTTTGGTAAAATTCTTATGAATTTGGTAAGTTTTTGGTGGAATTTTAAAAAAATTCAGTATGTTTTTGGTGGAATTATCAAAGATTTTGATAACATTGGTGGAATTTTTGGGAATTTTATTCATTTCTGGTGGAATAAAAAAATCAGTGTTTTTGGTAAAATTCTTATGAATTTGGTAAGTTTTTGGTGGAATTTTTAAAAAATTAAGTATGTTTTTGGTGGAATTATCAAAGATTTTGATAACATTGGTGGAATTTTTGGGAATTTTATTCATTTCTGGTGGAATAAAAAAAATCAGTGTTTTTGGTAAAATTTTTATGAATTTAGTAAGTTTTTGGTGGAATTTTAAAAAAATTCAATATATTTCTGGTGGAATTATCAAAAATTTTGATAACATTGGTGGAATTTTTGCGAATTTTATTCATTTTTGATGGAATTTTTAAAAAATTCAGTGTTTTTTTATGGAATTTTTACGAACTTAGTAAGTTTTTAGTGAAATTTTTCCAATTTTATTAATTTTTGATAGAATTTTTATAAAATTCAGTATGTTTTTGATGGAATTGTTAAAAAAGTTAGTAACTTTGGTGGAATTTGTATTAACTTTAATTATTTTTGGTGGAATTGTTGAAAATATTGGTAATTTTAGTAGAATTTTTATGAATTTGGTAAGTTTTTGGTGGTATTTGTTAAAAATCAGTAAGTTTTTGGTGGAATTATTCAACATTTTTGTAGCTTTGGTGGAAAATTGAAAAAATTTTAATACGTTTTTGGTGGAATTGTTAAAATTGTTGGTAACTTTGGTGGAATTTTTACCAATATAGTAAGTTTTTAGTGGAATTTTTACCAATTTTATTGATTTTGGGTGGAATTTTTAAAAAATTCATTAAGTTTTTAGTAGAATTGTCTCCAAATTTAATAATTTTTGGTGAAATTATATTCAATTTAACTAACTTTTGTGGAATTTTTATTGTTGCTTTTTTATTTTTGTGAAATTTTTAAGAATGTAATCAATTCTTGACGAAATTAATCTTAATTTTAGTATATTTTTTAAAAATTCAGCAAGTTTTTGGTGGAATTGTTAAAAATTTTGATAGCTTTGGTGGAACTTTTACAAATTTTTGTAAGTTTTTAGTGGAATTATTAAAAATTTTAGTAACTTTAAATTTTTACGAATTTACTTAAATTTTTGGTGATATTTTCAAGAATTTAGTTAGTTTTTAGTGAAATTTATTCGAATTTCTGCTCTGCATAAATTAAATATTTGATAATTATTAATAAACCGATCGTTTTGACATTTCGTGTGGCATTAGCGTGGTTAGAATAATAATTAACTAACTTTTGTGGAATTTTTATTGTTACTTTTTCATTTTTGTGAAATTTTTAGAAATGTAATCAATTCTTGACGAAATGAATCTTAATTTTAGTATATTTTTTAAAATTCAGCAAGTTTTGGTGGAATTGTTAAAAATTTTGATAGCTTTGGTGGAATTTTTACAAATTTTATAAGTTTTTGGTGGAATTTTTACAAATTTACTTAAATTTTTGATGATATTTTCAAGAATTTAATTAGTTTTTAGTGAAATTTATTCGAATTTTTGCTCTGCATAAATTAAATATTTGATAATTATTAATAAATCGATCGTTTGGACATTTCAAGTGGCATTAGCGTGGTTAGAATAATAAATAACGTTTATGGAAATTGAACCAACTGTTTTATCGGCCCAAATCGAAAATGACGGAAAGCGGGGACTTCGTTTAGGGCTTAAATCGGCCGTTTCGGCTCCAAAGGAGCCCCGATTCGCATATAACGTTGCTTTATAAAGCCGTTCAGAAGGTTAGCCGGAAGCAGAGTCGCGGAGCCGGTGGCTTTTTGGACAAAAAGTGCGTTCGAAAATTAACGAAAATGACAGGCGGACAATCGAGAATTTTAATTTCAATTAGGGCTACCGCAACGTCGTCGTTCGATTTTCAGGGCCATTTTTCCGAAATCGGTCACGGACCCCCTAAAATCGTCGGGGAGGTAAAGATAATGATCGGCAGAATGACGTAAAACCATTGAATCGTCCGGAAAGCGATTTCCAAAAAAACTATTAAAAAAAGATCTACGCGCCTGCGGCGCCCTCTTGCTTACTACTTTAATATATTATAATAGTAGTTTGTAGAAACCTTATCGTAAGTTAAGATTATAGAAAAGTCGCACGAGTAATTCTAAACTCGACTCGTCCAGACTCAAGCTCCACAAACATTTCTCCGAATTATTCTAGTTTTGCAGTGAAGTAAGTTTAGATACAGGTTTATGTAATGAAATATCAGTAAGAACCAAAGTTAAGTCTTTTCGAATATCAAAATTACTTTCGGAAAGGGAATACAAAATACTTTAAGTCTGGAACCGAGATTTACAATTAGATTTGCTTGCGATTCGGTTAAAGAAACGTTTTTCAAAAGTAGAATAAGTTCTGTGTGTAACCAGTTTGATTATTACAATAAAGACTCTGAAAACTACGGCATCGTGTTCTCATTCCACAACAATACAAAGGAATGCCCTTACATATAAGTTTCGCTTTTATTTAAGTATATGTTGGACAATTTCAAACAATGTGTAACATGTATATTTGTATTTTGCATACAAATCCTTGTATTTATAGTTTATTAAAAATTTGGGTCATAAATGATTCTAAATTAAAGTTCAATGTTATTCTTCACTTTCCCCAACATATGTTAGCAGAAATCACGTTTAGATTAATAGGTTAAAACCATTTTTTGATTATTACCTTTATTTTAATCATTAAATTAAGGTAAGAGTTCAACTTTATTATATTTTTTGAAATAAGTAAATGATGGGATTAGCAATCAGTACTTATTACCTAAATAAGAGATAGAAGCTACAATTATTATTCATTTTCACCCTCCTGCCTTCGTTACTCCGTTCTTCCCTTGTTACACAGTTAAAAGAAAATTAATAAAACTTCTTTAACAAGAGTTAAATTAGTTTAGTAATAAGTCATATTTTATTCATTCAATTTTCAAGTTTCATTTTACTGAAACATTTGCATTAAATATGATCTTGTTCTTTCTATACCTGGCCAAAACATTAACACAGAATAAGAGGTTGTTAAAAATAAGTGATTGCTAAACGTGAAAAATATTTTCCAGTCTTGCAATGCAATACTTTAAGATTATCAAAAGGTAAATAATTTGAAATGATTATAAACTAACACTGTTTATTTGAAATAATAAAAATAATAAATCATAACATAAAAAGTAATGTTTTAACTTCGACAGACGCAAACTCCACTTTGACAAGATCCTCCCCTTCTTCTACGTAAAGCAATGCAATGAGCGGCACAAGCAGCATTGGTAAGATCAAATCCTCCAACTTGAGCACTCAATAAATCACAAGTCACTCTTTTTTGTCTAATCAATCCTTCTATAAAATTAAAATAAAAATATATGACAATATATAAAAATACATAAAAATATATAAACCAAATCTACAAAATATATATTAAAATTTACCTTCTTGTTCTTCTTGTTCTGGAAGAGGAATACTCAAAACCATCGACAAGCACAAAGCGAGAAGTAAAGTGGTAGCTACGTATTTTGCCATTTTATTTTCAAATATGTTGAGATTGAAACTACTAAAGTCAAGATGAGGCTTACTACTTAGGTTGTTGGTAAAAGTAAGTTTAATGCAAAATGTAGAGCAATGATGGGTATTTATACACACAGATGAACTACAAACGCGAAAATAAAAACAAAGATTAGATTCGCGGGGACTTACACTTGGATAAATCCAGTCTTATCACAAGAAAGACGTTCATAACAGTAAATATAAAGTATCTGTATAGTTTAATTGTATAGTTTAGATAAATGCTATTTTCAAGGATAAATTATGCAATTCATTATAAAAGATATTTTAATAGTTCTTGATTGATAAGAAAATGACATAAAATTTAGAATTTTTTTATTTCAATCAAATGAAAACTATGATAATCAATAAAGAAGAGTTTCTTTTATCATAATTTAATTAACAACGATTGGTGATAAACAAATCATAGACAAACGTAATGAAATTAACACAGGAGACTTAAAAATTAACTTTAGACACAAAAAATCTTACGACACAACCTTCAATCCAGTTAGTGCTTAAAAATTTTACACCTATATACAGGATGTTTAAAAAATACGTTCGAATATTTGGCCCACTTATAGATCTCATCAGTACAAACAAAAAAGTCAAAATAAACATAAGTCCAAAAATCAGCCGTTTCCTAATTACAGCCTGTTTTTCAAATTAAAATAATTTACACTCAAATATCAGTATAAATACATTTTAATTATTACAAATTAATGATTCTTAAAGAAGATGTTCAAAATGTCCTCCTTCCATTTGTATACACATTTCACATCTCCGTAAAAGTGAACGCCGGCCGCACTCTCTCAAAGAGTCCCGGATTTATACGAACAGTCTGGCAGGCATGTTCCATTCGTTCTCGCAACTCATCTAAATTATTCACAGGACTTGAATAAACTAATGTCTTTAAATACCCCCAAATGCAAAAATCGAGTGGAGTGAGATCGGGAGATCTAGGGAGCCATGCAATTGGAGCTCCTCGCCCTATCCACCTGCCATTGTAATTTTCGTTTAGATAATTTCTGACCAAGACTCCGTAATGCGCAGGAGCTCCATCGTGCATCAACCACATATTAATTCTGTGGTTGAGGGGCACATCTTCTAACAGCAGTGGTAATGTATTCCGCAAAAAGTTAAAGTACAATTGACTAGTCAAACGGTTAGGCAGGAAACAAGGTCCTATCAGATGGTCTCCTAACACACAAGCCAAACGTTGATTGCAAATCGGTGTTGATGATTCGATTCAACGACGGCATGCGGATTTTCGTCGGCCCAAACATGGCTATTATGAAAATTAAAAATGCCATTTCTCGTGAAACCAGCTTCGTCTGTAAATAAAATTTTCGTAACAAAATTTGGGTTCTCCGCGACTTTTGTCAACATGCTTCGACAAACACCAGTCGTGCGGCATAATCAGGCACAGCTAGAGCATGTACCTTTTGAATATGGTATGGGTGCAATTGCTGCTCCCGTAAAATTCTCCAAATTAGGGAAAAATTAATATTTGTTTCAGTAGAGAGTCTTCTAGTACTAGTACCAGGATTTTCTTCAATTCGTCTTAAAATGTTAAGTTCTGCGTCGGGAGTACAAACTGATCTAGGCCGACCACCATCACCGTTCCTTGATTTAAACGATCCAACTTCGGATAAACGTTGATGTAAATTTGTAAAAAATTTGTCACACGGAAGTACCCGGTTTGGGAATGCTTCGGCATAAAGGCGACGTGCCTCACAAGCATTTCCATCGGCTTTGCCATACATAAAATGCATGTCTGCCATTTCTGCCATTTCGAATAAGGCATATTCGAAAATTTCAACAATGGGTTACAGCAACAACTACTTCAATAAACACTGACAATAACGGACACACAATAATTACAACAAATGTGGCAACTACACTAACAGAAACGAACAAAATTTGTTTTGTTATTTCCATGGATGACTTCATAAATACGCGAATCACTCCTACTGAGTGTAAATTATTTTAATTTGAAAAACAGGCTGTAATTAGGAAACGGCTGATTTTTGGACTTATGTTTATTTTGACTTTTTTGTTTGTACTGATGAGATCTATAAGTGGGCCAAATATTCGAACGTATTTTTTAAACACCCTGTATAAACATAGGGGGAAATACCCCATAAAAAGAAAAATGGGTCCTGACACGGTACTGTCTGAAGAAGAAGAAAAGGCGTTGGTGCGATGGATGCTTTATATTGCAAAAGCTGGATTTCCTGCAACCAAAAATCAGTTATTAGATAGTGTTCAATTACTGCTCAAAGAAACAGAGAAACCGAATCCTTTTGTAAATAATAGACCAGGCAGGCACTGGTTTGAAGACTTTCATAAAAGACATCCTGAGCTATCTATGAGGACACCGACAAATATTTGTGGTTCAAGGGGTGTTCTAACTGAAGGTCAAATAAGAAACTGGTTTAAGGAAGTAGAAGAATTTTTGAAATTCGACGGAAGCTTTAATGTCACTAAAGATGGGAATCGAATTTTTAATATGGACGAGACAGCATTTTTTTTGTGCCCCAAGGGTGATAAAGTGATTGTGCAAAAAGTACAGAAGTGTATTTACAGTTTTAACCAAAACGATGAAAAAGAATGCCTAAGTGTTCTTCTTGGTGGTAACGCTGTAGGTTTACAAACACCACCAATGGTAATTTTTTCATATGAAAGAATTCCTGCAGCAGTTTCTTCATTACTGCCATCAAATTGGTGTGTAGGGAAAAGTGAAAATGGCTGGATGGTCAGTGCCAACTTTTATGAATATATGGTAAACATTTTCTATCCGTGGTTAGTCAGCCAAAGTATTGAATTTCCTATTATCGTCTTTATTGATGGGCATAAATCCCATCTTACGATGCCACTAAGTGACTTCTGTAATAAGCACGGGATCATTTTAATAGCTCTTTTTCCAAATGCAACTCATATTCTCCAACCAATGGATGTATCTGTATTTAGACCTCTAAAATCATCTTGGAAAAAATCAGTATTAGAATTTAAGGTTGAAAATAACGGCAAGAAACTGAAGAGAGAAAATTTTGCTCCT
The DNA here is from genome assembly GCA_036711955.1 of Digitonthophagus gazella. Taxonomy (NCBI): domain Eukaryota; kingdom Metazoa; phylum Arthropoda; class Insecta; order Coleoptera; family Scarabaeidae; genus Digitonthophagus; species Digitonthophagus gazella. Next base: position 36,460,196 of record JASCIT010000005.1, on the reverse strand, counting down.
CTTCTCCAAAAAACCTTAGACAAAACTTTAACAACTTATATGTTTGTTAATGGTTTCAGAAAATGTGGTATGTATCCTTTTGATGCAGATGCTGTTGATTACTCACGACTCTTAAAAAATATTGAATCAAAAGAAAAGGTTCAAAGTAAGGAAACAACAAAGCATATAAATTTCATAGAAAATAAACTTGGGCATAAATTACAACTATTTCAAAACTGTTACAGTGGAGTGTGGAACGGCAATATCGAGGATAAAGCATTATATGACTTTTGGAAAAGTTTACGTGATGATATCTCTGATTCCACTGCTGAAATTGAAACAAATCAAAATGACAATAATGACAACATTGACTGGATGGACAACACTGGACAAGACTGGACGGACTTAGACAATTTATTGAATGAGAACAGTATTGTGGAATGTGAGGTAGATAGAGAAGGTAATTTATTTGTGGGCATAAATAAAGAGTGTGATGAAAATGCAAATCACATAATATCTCGAGAAATAGCTGGTACAAGTAGTAGTGATAACAAGGCGGACGCTCAAACCGAAAATATTAGTTACAATAACCTAATATTACATCCAGAACAATGCTCTACAAATAACGACATAAATCCTCTTGACCATGATTTGCAAAATAAAGACTGTGTTCCCAGCAATGAGAGGGAAGGTATATCTGAAGAACTGCATACATTTGAACATCGTACTCTTGAAAAAAATCTACAGGTCCCTGGTGAAATAATTACCAACATTGGTAACAAGACACCACAATTCCAGGTTGACCCTTCTGTACCATCGCCATTTAAAAGAATCTTATTTTGGCCTTCTAGTGAAACGAAAAACGCAAAGAAACGAAGAAAAGAAAAAATACCATCTGTTGCTACTTCCCATCAGTGGAAAGCATATCATACGAGAAAAGAAAACAAGAAAAAAGAGCTTGAAGAAGAAAAACTCGAAAGAAAGAGAAAGAGAGAAGAAAAACAACACTCCTCTACAGTTTTAAAGAAAAGAAAGGAAGTACAACACAAGAACGTTAGCAGTGACTCAGATTCAGATCACTATTTTACAAAAGATAGTTTGCAGGACAAAAGTAATTTAGAAGGCTTAAAGATTTATGACTATATAATAGTAAAATATGAGAACAAGTATTACCCTGGTATTGTAGAAAAAATCGACGAAGGTGAAGTATTTGTAAGTGCAATGTGTTCAAGTAAAAAGCTCTGGAAATGGCCAAATCCGCCGGACAAATTATGGTATAAAATTGAAGAGAGTGTTATGGCAATCATTAGTAGTCCAAAGATTCTGGGTACTCGGGAACTGTATATGGTACCTGAAATAAATAAATATCTGTAAGAAATGATATAATTTAATAAATTTATATAAAAGCCATACTTACCTACATTATTGTATTTTGTAACTTATTTTGTATATGTAAACTGTATTTTGATATTTCTACTTACCTACCCACCTACCTAATTACATTTCAAACTCTTCATCAGCTACTGGGACAACAAATGTCCACCACTGGAACACGACATGTCAGCTACAGGTACATTAGCACTTTTCTTTCCTTTCTTATTTAAAATTCAATAAAAAAATTACCATAGCTTATAGCACGCTGGTAACAGTCTTGGCGTAATTTACAAAGTGTGTAGTTCTAATATACAAAAAATCGACGTTAAAAACTTCTAAATAAGAAAATGACAACACGATGTACATGAAAGTTGACCTTAAGACCTCAGCTACTGGGACGTTTACGGTACCAGTATTTTTTCGTTAAGGTTTACTATTTTAGTTTTTATATTGGTTGAGGTATCGTAATATGGGGTTTTTAGAAACCCCGAGCGTAAATAGAAATACAAATTTAAAACTAGTTTAAAAAATCTGTAACACGCTCAGGAGTTTTCGAACGAAGGAAAAGACAAAGAGAACCTGTAATTATTATTATTATTTAATTTCGAATATTTGTTTCTATTTACAATTGGTCTTTCTAATAAATAATTTTGCGGTACTTAGTATGTTACATTCCCGTTTTGCTATTAATAAAAAGTACTAGATACAAGAAAGAGAACTTTTATTGCTTTTTCATTTTTTTCATTTTTTATTTTTTCCATTTTTTTTCAACCTTTTCTTTTATCACCCGCTAAAACCCTTTTAATTCTGCTTAAATAGGTTTTTCTCATAATTAAAATGCTCCCCTTCTTGCTAGTAAGGTTTAATTTGAGGTAAAACTATTAACAAAAGTGTTGTAGATTTTCAATTTCAACAATTTGCTTATCTGGTCAATTATTGCCTCGTACACCCTACTTTAAGATTATCAAAAGGTAAATAATTTGAAATGATTATAAACTAACTCTGTTTATTTGAAATAATAAAAATAATAAATCATAACATAAAAAGTAATGTTTTAACTTCGACAGACGCAAACTCCACTTTGACAAGATCCTCCCCTTCTACGTAAAGCAATGCAATGAGCAGCACAAGCAGCATGGTTAAAAGCAAATCCTCCAACTTGAGCACTCAATAAGTCGCAAGTTACTCGTTTTTGTCTAATAATTCCTTCTATAAAATTAAAATAAAAATATATAAAAATATATGAAAAAATATAAAAATATATAAACCAAATCTATAAAATATATATTAATTTTACCTTCTTGTTCTTCTTGTTCTGGAAGGGGAATACTGAAAACCATCGACAAGCACAAAGCGAGAAGTAAAGTGATAGCTACGTATTTTGCCATTTTACTTTCAAATATGTTGAGATTGAGACTACTAAAGTCAAGATGAGGCTTACTACTCAGGTTGTTGGTAAAAGTAACTTTGATGCAAAATGTAGAGCAATGATGGGTATTTATACACACAGATGAAGTACAGACGCGAAAATAAAAACAAAGATTAGATTCGCGGGGACTTACACTTGGGTAAATCCAGTCTTATCACAAGAAAGACGTTCATAACAGTAAATATAAACTATTTGTAGAGTTTAATTGAATAGTTTAGATAAATGCTATTTTCAAGGATAAATTATGTAATTCATTATAAAAGATATTTCAATAGTTCTTGATTGATAAGAAAATGACATAAAACTTAGAATTTTTTTATTTCAATCAAATGAAAACTATGATAATAAAAAAGAGTTTTTTTTTCATAATTTAATTAACAACGATTGGTGATAAACAAATCAGTGACAAACGTAATGAAATTAACATAGGAGACTTAAAAATTAACTTTAGACACAAAAAATCTTACGACACAACCTTCGAGCCAGTTAGTGTCTAAAAATTTTACACCTAAATAGGTGAGAAATTTTATCTGTTTAAAGGAGAGGTGGTCTCTTAAAATTTATCCACAAATAAAGCATTAAGCATAATAATAAATCATTTATTTCAAATCACCAAAATATCAAATCATAACATAACAATAATATTTTAATTCCTACAAACACAAACTCCATTTTGACAAGATCCTCCCTTTTTACCTAAAGTAAGGCAATGAGCAGCACAAGCGGCATGGTTCAAAGCAAATCCTCCACCTTCAGCGCTTAATAGATCGCATGTAACTCTTTTTTGTCTAATGATCCCTTCTGCAAAATAAAAATTTAAATACATACAAAAAATAAATATATAAAAACTTAAATATATATTAATTTTACCTTCTTCTTCTGTATCCGGAAGAGGATTACTCAAAATCATTGATAAGCACAAAGAGAAAAGTAAAGTGATAGCCAAGTATTTTGCCATTTTATTTTCAAATAGGATAATGCAAACTGGCGCTATTGAATTTACAAAGAGACAACTGCTTCGGTCGTGGGTAGAAGTGGTTTGGACATGAAATAGATTTCTGTGGAGTATTTATAAGAACAGGTTAACTACAGGTATGCTAATAACAACAAACATTGGATTCGCGGGGATTTACTTTTGGTGGGAAAATCCGGTCTTATCACAAGATGTTCTTTGAAAGACGGTTGTGGTAAATATTGTGTTTATTTATGTTGTTACTTACACTATTGAACGTAATTAAATACGATTTTCAAGGATTAATTAAGTGATTATCAACAAAAGATATTTAATTGCTTTTCTTGAACAAATTCTATGCTTTTCTTGGACGATTATTTTCTATTCAAAATGTTGGGATAAAATTACCCACATTATACAATTAAATAACAATAGACCAACTATTTTTTTATCATCAGATTACAAACCATAAAAACGCTTTTTTCTTCACTGATAAAAAATCTATTTTGACAAGTTTCTTTTACTTTAAGCCAGTGGTTTCCAAACTTTATTTTTCCCAGGTCCCCTTAAAAATATTTGATCATATCGCCGCGCCGCACAGTGGGGAAATTTGCGATTTTTGTGGCCATAACAAAAAAAGTGAAAATGTGTTTTTTACAAAAAAAAGAAATTCTATGAAGTGCAAAAATATTACCTTACGTATTTATAAAAATATCACCACTTCGGCTGAACTGGTTTGTCCATAATAATGGTTTGAGTTAGACATATGTCAGTGATGCTGGAATGCGCATATTTTATGTACAAGTTAGGAAATTAATTTAAGTGCCATTTATTTATTTTTTAAGCAAGCCACTATTATTATTACATTTCTTGAACGTATATTAATTAGTCTAATGTATTTTGTATTTAACTTTGTGATATTTTAATCATCAAAAGTCCTTCAAAATTAAACTCTGTATTCAGGCCCTAATTTTTTTTATTTTGAAAGAATTTAGAAGTGAAGTTGGTTTTTGTTGGATATCGTTTTTACGTGAAATTAAGGTACTGTTGATCTACTTTCGGAATGTGAAGAAAGAGTCTGCTAATATTTGCTACCCTTGTGTTACCACTGTTTTAAAGTTTGTATTACATTCCCTCCCTTATTAATTTAATATTATTAATTTTGTTAAGAGGGGCCTGTTAGTTTCTTGTTTATTTGTAACCTATCGATTGCAGTCAGAAATCATAGTAATTCATATATCACCTGTCTTAGGCCGCTTCCGAAGAAAAAGTTGCGCAGTTTTTCAAAAGAGGTCTTAGCTTTCTTAATGCCCCCAGCAGAAGATGATAATCACGTATTAAGTTCAACGTCCGACAGCAACGATGATAGTGATGCTGAATTCAGCGATTAAATTATTATTAGGTATTATTTTCCCGTATTATTCCACAGGAGAACTAAAATGTTTTGTGGTATTAGTTTATCGAATAAATTTGGACACATTAGGATTGTAAAGTGCTTATCCTAGAATTTATTATTTTATTTGATTGAATTCTAGTTCTCATGATAAACCGTACTGTCCAAAGTTATTCTAAATGAGTATACTGACTGCAAATGGTTTGTGTCCGGACATAACATCCTGCGATTTCTTGCAATGGGATTATGTGAAAGACCTTCATTATATTCCTCGTTCGTATTCTGTGTAATTTTTATAGAAAATTTCTTTTTCGAATAAAGAATTATAGTCATTTGTAAGCGCTATGTCAGTCTTGAATAACGTTATGTCTAAACATTTAACTTGAAACACCTCGTTGATTATTTATGATTGGTAAAAATATCACTTGGTTATATTTTTTTAAAATGTTGCTGTTGCGAATTGAAAATCACATGTAAAGGCTTATTCTTAACTAATATTTATATATTTTTCTTTATGATAATTAATTCTATAATCAATCATTTATAGCATTATTTTTATTTGAAAAGACATTTATTTTCCATATGATTAGATTGCGTTATCTCAAAAAATAGAGTTAATTCGACAAATCTGTTTTATAGCTTGTGCTCAATAGACTAGAATTACTCAGAATGAATCTGTTTTATTTAAACATCATGTACTACACTGAAACTTTAGGGCCTTTTGCAGTGTCTGTCACCTTTTTTAAATATTGCAATTGATTCAAGAGATAATCTAAATCTAAAATAGGTACCTAAGAACATTTGGGAGAAAATGCAAGATTCGAAAAAAGAAACGAAGTATCTCAAGTAAGATAATTTCAAGGTCAAAATTGACTTTTTTTAAGTATTTTATACAAAAGTTCAAAACTTCCAGTCTGAAAAATCTATTTCCGGTCAAAACCGGAAATTAGAAATGTCATCGTCAGATAGAGCATATGCGACTTAGAAATATTTTTCTTTATTGTTTAACGTACCGCTTCCTTAACTCTTAAAAGGGGCGACGTGTGGTTGCTAACACTCTGTATAGAAAGGTCGTGAGTATGGAACTCAGAATTTAAAAAATAATGAATTTATACAATAATTATGACCGTTGTGCAAGATTTTAAGTTTTCTACTAATAACAGTTCGTTTATAATAACTGTGGCCACGAATTCTAGGAAATTCCCCACTGTGCGCCGTTCCGGAACAACATCGACGTAACTACATTTTTTTGACAAAATGAGTTAAGGCCATCAATATATCCAAAAAATGCTGATTTTAATTATTTTTGCTTTTCCTACAAATTTTTTTATTTTGCAGTTATGTCGATGTTCTTCCGGAACGGCGATATGGCGTTTTCTTCCATCTATAAAATATAATAAACATAAAAAATTTTAGTACTAAAAAATTTATTAAGATAAACTCTCATATACAAGAGAAAACGAAAAACGATATTTTAATATTGTTGCTTAACTGTTTGACTGCTATGAGACGCGAAAGCGTTTTTCATTTGTGTCGAAAACCGCGATGCTGCGCTTTTGCGCTGCGAATTTCAGTGTGCCTTTGTTGCACCGTTGGAGTAAACGTAGTCTGACCTCACGGGTACTTTGCTAAAGTTAACATCAAGTAAAAATATGTTCCGCAGTTTCCGAGCGTTCTTACAAGAATTGTTTAGCAGTCAAATGGTTAATGCGATGGATGTGTTTGCCTTTTAGCCCAAAGTTTATCAAATCTCGGTGTCATTCATGACATACAGTGGTTCAGAGCTTATTTCAACCACCCTCTTTTTAGGAAAATATAGCTCACATAATTTCGAAACGAAAAAAGATATTGCAAAAATTTAAATAAAGGTTTACATAATACTTTCCAAACTTAAAAAAAAGTTAAATTAAAAATCTAATCGATGCAACTGGTAAGGTATTAGAAGGACTAATCAAAAAAATACTAGAAGAAGAAGTAATAGATAAGAAACTAATCGAAAGAAACCAATTTGGTTTTCAGAAAGGTAAGTCAACTCTAGACGCAGTTTCTAACGTTCAAATCATTGTAGATCAATTAAAAGAAAAAAGCTATAGGAACAGGGAATTATGCGCGTTGGTGCTACTTGATATTAAGAACGCATTTAATTCTCCTCCTTGGAAATGAATTATAAAAACTTTAGAAGAGGGTAAGATTAGTGACTATTTGATGAACATAAGAAAGTCCTATTTCTCAAACAGAAGCGTGATATCTGAAAACGAGGAAATCTACAAGGTAACTTGCGGAGTTCCTCAAGGCTCTTTTTTAGGACCTCTCTTTTGGATTATTTTTTATAATAAAATTCTAAAAATTAATCTAGAGCCAAATATTCACTTTATTGCTTACGCGGACGATCTTGCGCTCGTAATTACGCACAAAGATAGCACTCTTCTGCGATAAAAGGCTAATTATGCGATTCAAAGGGTCACAGAAGAACTTGATAGAATGGGACTTCAAGTGGCACCAGAAATAACAGAAATCGTATTACTACAAGGAAGAAGAAAGCTAAAAGAAATACAACTAAAAATAAACGAAAATGAGATAAGGAGTGCTAAGAAGGCAAAATATCTCGGGGTCTACTTACAATTAGACAAAGATATGAAAATGACGGAACATATAAAGGAAATTTGCTAGAAAGCAAACGTCATGATAAATAATTTATCAAGAATTATGCCAAACATCAGAGGACCCAAAGAGAAGAAAAGGAAACTCCTTGCTTCTACTGTTCTTTCGGTCATTTTGTATGCCGCTTCGACATGAAGTATAGCTCTAAATTATAAATACTGTTTAAATATGCTTTCCTCAATTAATAGAAGATTAGGAATCAGGATATCTTCTGGATATCTTCTGGATATAGAACGGTTTCTACGGTGGGTATTGAAGTGGTGGCTCGTCTACCGCCCATTGACCTATTAATTGAGGAAAGATGTAAACTATACAGTAGAGGTAAAGAACACAAAATACTATTTAGAGAAGAACTATTGGAGAAATGGAACAGGAGATGGGATCACGGAAATAAATGAACCAACGTATTAATCAAAGATTTAAAAAAAATCGTTTGAAAGAACATGAGGCGAATTTAATTACTACCTAACACAATTTTTGACGGGTCATGGAATTTTTTGTAGTTATTTGTTCAAAATAAAAAAAGGAGAATGAATTTTGTTGGTTTTGCGAAGAAATAGATAATCCAGAACATACGTTTTTTTATTTGTAATAATTTTGTCGAGGAAAGAAATATTTGTCGTAATAAAATCGGAAAAAATATAGAAAAAGAAAACATAATAGATATAATGCTAGAAAAACGAGAGCACTGGAGAGCCGTAGATGAAATGGTGACAAACATCATGAAAAAAAAAGGAAAAGCGTGAAAGAGAACTAGAAGAAATGTACAGTAGACCCCGAAAAAAAAAACATTTAATATGCCTCTGAAGTTATACCTTGATGGGTGGTTCCGGAGGCGGAGGGGAAAGGGTTTTAGTTGGTCGATGTATTCAAGATGAGTACATCAACCCAACACAGGGTGGTCATCGATACGAATCACTTAGATAGTGATTCGGACCACTCGTCTGTCAACAGATTTCCTAAAACCCTCCATAAAATAAAAATAAAAAAAAACTTAAAAAAAAGAAGTTTTATTCAGTCTCAAATTTACATTTTCAAACATTTACAAACTAAAAACCTAAAACATACCTACATAAGTAGTCACAGCTTATTTCAACCACTTATTATTTTTACTTAAGTTATTTAATTTCAAAACTTAGTATGACCTCCTTTTTTACAGCTTTCAGCCTTCTTTGCATGGATTCCACGAACTTTCTTGAGGTTTGGAGAGTTATTTTTGCCCATCCCCCTTTAGCGCTGCTATAAGGTCATTCCTGTTCGAGATCTGGTGTTGGCGGATGTTTTGGTCTAAAATTTCCTATAAGTTTTCAATAACATTTAAATCAGGTGATTGTGCCGGCGGTTGCATCCAGTAGGGACAGTTCCAAATCAGCCATATCTGCTCAATATCAGATTTATGTTTCGGGTCGTTGTCTTGATAGAACCGAAACCCCTTCCTTATGTCGAGGTATTTATTTTTATCCATTGTACTTTCAATAAACTGTAAGTTTCCATCTCCACTTGATGACATACAAACCCAAATCATGATACTACCACCACCGTGTTTTACTGTCGCTTTTAAATTTTTATTTTGGAGCTCTGTATTTGGCTTACGCCAGACGTAAGTTTGACCATCCGAGCCGAAAATATTAAATTTAGACCCGTATTCAGAGACGTTAGGAAAGGAGCTGCTAGCCGAGATTTTTTGTTCAACTGCGTTTGCCTCCTCTGAGAGTGCGCTCTTCGTCGGGGCTTGGTTTTTTGGCTGATGGATCGGTCGGTCACACTTTAAGCATAGCCGGGTTCTTTTTTACTTTTGTTTATGTATTTCGTATGAATGGTTTTAAAGGGCAGGTCATTGAAATTTTTTAATACAACAATGACACCCCTAAAAGGTATCAAATACCTTTTGTAACTATGTTCAAAAGAGCTACTCTTTCCGGCAGCAGCAGCAGCAAAAATACTATAAAAAACTACAACTACTTACCAATATTTAACAATAACACTAAAAATAATTAATCCTAATCAAAACAACTACCACTGGAACTTATGAAAAAAAAAAGTTAAGGTAAGTAATATAATAAAAGTAAAAAAGGACCTTATCTAAGAAAAAGTAATTAAAAAAATATGGAAAATGAAAAAATAACTACAAATACTACTAATTGTAAGACAAAAAAACACTAACTATAATCGTAACTACCACAACAACAATGGAAAACACAGAGGACTCGTTGAGGACAACAGCTAGTACAGAAATGAATTTTAACGATTTATTTTGCTCTGAAGAAAACTTGTAAAGAGACAAAAAATGTTACAATTTGTGTAATAAACGTGTGAACGATGTCACCTTTCCTCAACGGTCCCTGGACCCTTCGGACCCTTATCGGACTGTACCTATAATAAGACATAATTGCACCTAATTTCCTTACAAACTTTGTGTTTCTTTACCCCGAAAACATCACGCTTATATTCATAATTTTTTTTATGTATTCTTTAAACTCACCATTAACAGTGGGTTGTAAAACAAGTTATTGCAAAAAGAATCGAATTTAAAAATTTTGAATAACATTTTCAATTATTTTGCGTGGCGCCCCCAACCAATTTCAGTGTTCTTATGAAATAAACAAAATTCTTATTAAAATCTTATTTTAAAAAAATTAGTTTTTTTTTTTCTAATATAAATTTGTAATTTAAGAAGTGGTATCATTCGAAAGAAGAAATTTCAATGACCTGCCCTTTAAAACCATTCATACGAAATACATAAACAAAAGTAAACAAGAACCCGGCTGTGCTTAACCCTTCGTCAGTGTGGTGATGTAAAGTTACATCAGTGATGTGGTGGGGTATCTTATACCCCACGACTTTTTTACACAATACTTTTACTTTTTATAGGAGTAACAAATACTGAAAATACATTTTGAAAAATATAATGGTTGGGGTATGTCATACCCCACCACACTGACGAAGGGTTAAAGTGCGACACACCGATCCATCGGCCAAAAAACCAAGCCCCGACGAAGAGCGCACTCTTAAGCCAGGTACACACTTGTTGCATATCCGCGTATCGTGTCACCGTTGCATATCAGTGTGTACAGGGAAACGTTGCATAGTTGCGTATCAAAACATGATACAAAGATACGCAACGAGCCCGATCGCCTATTTGGCGGTTTTTCGCCGTCACATCAAAGAAATGATACGATATGGAGTTCAGTCGTATTTGGACGGGATATGATACGCGTTCAATTCTGTTCAGCACGTAGAGGGTAGATACAACGAGTACATTTTTGTCTTGCATCTCGATTTTATGTGTAAAATGGAGTGGAGTGAAGAAGCAGTAATAAACTTAATCGATATTTACTGAAGGCATGAGATTACTTGGGATTCGAAACATTCAGACCATTACAACAAAATTAAAAAATAAGATGCGTGGGAGGAAGTTGCAAAACAAGTAGATAGGACCGTTGGCGAAAGTAAAAAGAAAATGGACTACCTCTTGGCAGCCCTCAAAAGGGAGAAAATGAAAAACGATCTGGAACGATCCCACTGATTGCCTGTTTTGATATTTTAAACAAATGTTGAAGACTGGAATATGAATCACCAGTAGCCAAAAATCGTAAGGTTACAGCAAGCCTTTCTTGAGCAGGAATTGCTTGTCGAAATGTGGTATTTTGTTTAGCTATTTTGTACTCAATGGATGACAACAAAAATTCAAAATCAGTGGGGTACATCCGAACAAAATTTTTATACAATCCACATACGGATCGAAAATTCAAATCGGCGAGTAAATTTGATGCCCGATATTGCTCCCTGCTTGAGTATAATTTAGTCATCCACTAACGTCATGCATTCCGCTTCTTTTTTAAAGTTAGATGAATAAAAATGTAAGCGCCTGCTGCTCTTTGCTGCTGCGTACTCATTGTGCTATGTACGGATAGACACTGAAACATTTGGAATACTCTTAGGTCGTACCTCGTATCGCATACCCGTTGCACATTTGGTTGAGATACGCGGTGGCGATACGGGAGAATACATTGACACTGCGTTGCACCGTTGCGTAACATTAAATGATACGCAACGGTGACACGATACGTGGATACGCAACAAGTGTGTACCCGGCTTTAGAGTAGGCAAACGCAGTTGAACAAAAAATCTCGGCTAGCAGTTCCTTTCCTAACGTCTCTGAATGCGGGCCTTAGACTCATCCGAAAAAATAACTTACTCCCAAAAGTTTGAATCTTTGTTAATGTGTTCCTTGGCGAAGTTTAGCCGCGCTGCTTGAGTTTTCTTATTAATAAATGGGTTTTCCGCGCTACTCTACCATTAAAACCATAGTTTCCTAATACACGACGAATAGTTTCCGCACTGCATGTTTTACTCAGCTCATTTTGAACTTCTGTAGCCTATTTTTGAGCGGATAGCTTCATCAGTTTCGTTAAAAATTTTGTTGGGAGCTCTTCTGCCCTTATCATGTATTCTATTTTCATGAACGAACCGAGATATTATGCTTTGCGCTGTTCAATCACTAAGGCGAACCATTTCAGCAATTTTCCGACGCGAATGGCTATTCTAAAAATGGCTAATAACCAATTCCCTGTGTTCCATGGTAGTACGTCGTCTCATTGTCACAAAATACACCTCTGCTTTACTTAACTGCCCAAATCGTTTCTAAATTATATGAGCTATATCTTCTTAAAAGAGGGTGATTGAAATAAGCTGTGAACCACTGTAAATATTAATAATTTTAATAATAATCAAATATTAACAATTCGACGTTATTATAAATTTAATAAAATAAAAATTATGATAATGAGTAAACAAAAGTTCTTCTCCATAATTTAATTAACGACTGGTGATAAACAGCGCGGTGACAAACGTAATGGAAAGCATTGTCAACCACACTGTTTGATATCGAACACGTGTTCATTTTCATTATTTAGAGCAAATTGTAATTACAAATTCACCTTAATGGTTTAATGATTGAATTAGCATTTATGGTGAATAATCTATTGTAATGTCCTGTAATTCATTTTACCATTAAATTCCAAGCTACAATTTCTTTTTTACATATTTGATTTAATTTATTTTCAATATCTATCAACGGTTTACATTTACTAGAATAAATAACAATATTTTTATCTAATAATTCAAATAGTTCCAAGAAAAACGTCGTTCTGTTTAACTAATGTTAATTTATGATCTATTTTGTAATTCGTATAATATTACACAAGACGTAATAATTTTTGATCACCTCACATATATATAAATCGGTTAACTATTGTGTTGCAAACATAACACAACAATCCATCCAAGAACAAACATGAAATTGAACGTTACGGTTTTCCTCGTACTCTTTTTATCTCTTACTCTAACAGTGGCGTTTGACCAACATGAAATAAATCACCATGGTAAGAAATATTTCCTAGCTTTTGACTCTATTTTATTTTATTATTTTTTTTTTGTTATTTTACTGATATTATTTGTATTATTTTTAAGGTTCAAGAGTTGCTAGAAGTACTCCTAGATTTTGTTGGTCTTGTAATAACAGATGTACTCTTGAGAATAAAGAAACAGTTTGTGATGAAGTTAAGGTAACATGTGAATGTGTGGACAAAAAATCTTAATTAAATGAGTATTCTTCTTTATGCACCTTATTAAAGGAAAATTCGTTTCGATTTATTTTAAAGAATTGTATATAAAAATTTAAATAAAGGGTTTTTACTACTGATAAAATGTTTTTAATTTAAAAATTAATCAAAAATTCATTTTTAAAGATTTTGATTTGGTTTTTTTCTAAATGAAACTTAAAACATTCTAATTTTGATTAAAGAAGACCGTTTTATTCCAAGAGTTGTCAAAAAATTAAAAAAAATTTCAAAGTTGGTAAACATTTTTGACACTTTTCTAACTTAAGAAATTAACTTTAAAAATTCATCAAAAATTCATTTTTAAAGATTTTGATTTGATTTTTTCCTAATTGAAACTTAAAATATTCTAATTTTAATTAAAAAAGACCGTTTTATTCCAAGTGTTGTCAAAAAAATTTAAAAAATTTTCAAAGTTAGCAAACATTTTTGACACTTTTCTAACTTAAGAAATTAACTTTAAAAATTCATCAAAAATTCATTTTTAAAGATTTTGATTTGATTTTTTTTCTAAATGAAACCTAAAATATTCTAATTTTAATTAGAAAAGACCGTTTTATTACAAGTGTTGTCAAAAAAATTTAAAAAATTTTCAAAGTTGGTAAACATTTTTAACACTTTTCTAACTTAAGAAATTAACTTTAAAAATTCATCAAATATTCATTTTTAAAGATTTTGATTTGACTTTTTTTCTAAATGAAACCTAAAATATTCTAATTTTAATTAAAAAAGACCGTTTCATTACAAGTGTTGTCAAAAAAATTTAAAAAATTTTCAAAGTTGGTAAACATTTTTGACACTTTTCTAATTTAAGAAATTAACTTTAAAAATTTATTAAAAATTCATTTTTAAAGATTTCGATTTGATTTTTTTCCTAAATGAAACTTAAAACATTTTAATTTCAATTAAAAAAGACCGTTTTACACCAAGTGTTTTGAAAAAAAATTTAAAAAATTTTCAAAGTTGGTAAACATTTTTGACACTTTTCTAACTTAAGAAATTAACTTTAAAAATTCATCAAAAATTCATTTTTAAACATTTTGATTTGATTTCTTTTCTAAACGAAACTTATAACATTCTAGTTTTAATTAAAAAAGGCCATTTTATTCTAAATGTTGTCAAAAAAATTAAAAAAATTTTCAAAGTTGGTGAAAAATTTTTGAGATTTCTAACCTAAGAAAATCAATTAACTTTAAAAATTCGTTAATAATCTATTTTTAAAGATTTTGATTTGATTTTTTTTCTAAATGAAACTTAAAACATTCTAGTTTTAATCTAAAAAGACCGTTTTATTCTAAATGTTATCAGAAAAATTCAAAAAATTTTCAAAGTTGGTAAACATTTTTGACACTTTTCTAAGTTAAGAAATTAATTTTAAAAATTCATAAAAAATTCATTTTTAAAGATTTTGATTTAATTTCTTTTCTAAATGAAACTTAAAGCATTCTAGTTTTGACTTAAAAAGACCGTTTTATTCTAAATGTTGTCAAAAAAATTTAAAAAATTTTCAAAGTTGGTAAACATTTTTGACACTTTTCTAACTTAAGAAATTAACTTTAAAAATTCATCAAAAATTCGTTTTTAAAGATTTTGATTTGATTTTTTTCTAAATCAAACATAAAACAATCTAATTTTAATTAAAAAAGTCCGTTTTATTCTATATGTTGTCAAAAAGATTTAAAAAATTTTCAAAGTTGGTAAACATTTTTGACACTTTTCTAACTTAAGAAATTAACTTTAAAAATTCATCAAAAATTCATTTTTAAAGATTTTGATTTGATTTTTTTTCTAAATGAAACTTAAAACATTCTAGTTTTGATTTCAAAAGACAGTGTTATTCTAAATGTTGTCAAAAAAATTTAAAAAATTTTCAAAGTTGATAAAAAATTTTGACACTTCTTAACCCAACTTAAGAAAATCGATCAATTTTAAAAATTCACCAAAAATACATTTTTTAAACATTTTGATTTGATTTTTTTTTTTCTAAATGAAACCTAAAATATTCTAATTTTAATTAAAAAAGACCGTTTTATTACAAGTGTTGTCAAAAAAATTTAAAAAATTTTCAAAGTTGGTAAACATTTTTGACACTTTTCTAACTTAAGAAATTAACTTTAAAAATTCATAAAAAATTCATTTTTAAAAATTTTGATTTGATTCTTTTTCTAAATGAAACTTAACACATTCTAATTTTAATTAAAGACGACCGTTTTATTTCAAGTGTTGTCAAAAAAATTTAAAAAATGTTCAAAGTTGGTAAACATTTTTGGCACTTTTCTAACTTAAGAAATTAACTTTAAAAATTCATCAAAAATTCGTTTTTAAACATTTTGATTTAATTTTTTTTCTAAATGAAACTCAAAATATTCTAATTTTGATTTAAAAAGATCGTTTTATTCTAAATGTTGTCAAAAAAATTAAAAAAATTTTCAAAGTCGGTAAATTGTTTTTTTAAATTTCTAACCAATCTTAAGAAAATCGATCAAGTTTAAAAATTCATCAAAAATTCATTTTTAAAGATTTCGATTTGATTTTTTTTCTAAATAAAACTTAAAACATTCTAGTTTTATATAAAAAAGACCGTTTTATTCTAAATGTTGTCAAAAAAAATAAAAAAAATTTCAAAGTTGGTGAAAAATTTTTGACACTTCTAACCTAATTTAAGAAAATCGATCAACTTAAAAAATTCATTAAAAATTCATTTTTAAACATTTTGATTTGATTCTTTTTCTATATGAAATTTAAGATATTCTAGTTTTAATTAAAAAAGACCGTTTTATTCTAAATGTCAAAAAAATTTAAAAAATTTCAAAGTTGGTAAAATATTTTTGACACTTCTAAAAATCGATCAACTTTAAAAATTCATGAAAAATTCATTTTTAAAGATTTTGATTTGATTTCTTTTCTAAATGAAACTTAAAGCATTCTAGTTTTGATTTAAGAATACCATTTTATTCTATATGTTATCAAAAAAATTTAAAAAAATTTAAAAGTTGGTAAAAAATATTTGAAATTTCTAACCTAACTTTAGAAAATCGATCAACTTTAAAAATTCATTTTTAAACATTTTGATTTGATTCTTTTTCTAAATGAAATCTAAAACATTCTAATTTTAATTTAAAAAAGCCATTTTATTCTATATGTTGTCAAAAAAATTAAAAAAATTTTCAAAGTTGGTAAAAAATTTTTCAGCTTCTAACCTAACTTAAGAAAATCTATCAATTTTAAAAATTCATCAAAAATTCATTTTTAAACATTTTGATTTGATTCTTTTTCTAGATGAAACTTAAAACATTCTAGTTTTGATTTAAAAAGACCGTTTTATTCTAAATGTTGTCAAAAAAATTTAAAAAATTTTCAAAGTTGGTGAACATTTTTGACACTTTTCTAACTTAAGAAATTAACTTTAAAAATTCATCAAAAATTCATTTTTAAACATTTTGATTTGATTTTTTTTCTAAATGAAACTTAAGACATTCTAGTTTTGATTTAAAAAGACCGTTTTATTATAAATTAAGTTTCAAGCTAAATAATGCTACTTTTTATTTAAAGTTGCTCAAATTTTATAAAATATAATATTCTCCTATTTTTTATAAAGCAAACTAAACCCCATCGAGACACAAATCCCTAAACAATAACCCAAATTATATCCCTCATTACAATTATTAGTCAATTATGAATTAATTAATTTTTAATACCAAACGAATTGTAACTAATTAAATTTGACCATCAATTAAATGATATAATAACGTATTATATCCCATCTATATGACAATTAACCGATTAAACTGTAAACACGCTTATCACACAGTGTTAATTTTACAATAAACCGTCATGCAAATACGTAGTTCCCAACGGGTTATCGCCATCCTGAATACCCCCGACCTGCAGGCAACGTAAATCCCCAAGTTTCGACCGTTCTCTCTATTTGTTCACAACGTTCAGCAATTTAGTCGAAATATAAATACGGTGTATCTAGCGAGATACGTTACTGAAGTATCGTCTTTATCTTTAAGAACAAAATTTTGTTTCTAATTAAGAGAAACAAGAAAGAAAATGAAAAGGTTAACTATTTTTGGATTAATTATCGCTTTGTGTATAACTTTATCTGTGACTTCCTCAATCGAAGACCTTGACATACAGAAAGGTAAAGTTATTAACACTTTTATTAGAGTTATTTTAAATTATATGGGTTTATAATAAATTTTAGATGAACTTATCCGACAAAAACGTGTTACTTGTGATGTATTAAGTTTTCAATTCGCTGGGTTCGCTGTTAATCATACTGCGTGTGCTCTTCACTGTATAGCATTAGGAAAAAGAGGTGGAAGGTGTAAAAAAGGCGTTTGTATTTGTAGAAAATAAGAAGTTTTTATTTAACAGGAGTGTATTATGTAATTATTGTAACTAATTTATTTTAGATTGTATATTTATGAATAAATACTAAACTTTTTGTGTTAATCATCGCTATGTTTTATCTTTAATTTTATCTCTGTCTTCCTCGATACATCTTGCTGTGAATACCCCAAGTCTAAAGACTTTCAAGTTTATTGAAATTAATTGAAATTAAGTGTTACTTAGAAAAGTATAAATTTTTATATTTTTCTTTTTTTTTATCACAAATTATCAATTTTACGAATACTTCAACGGGTTATCACTAAAATGATAACCGTTGAAAAAATTATCTCTTTTTCTAAAGACTTTCCAACAGTTTAGTACAAAATTAGTAGTTGTATATCATCGTAATAAGAAGTTTTATTTAAATGTCTTTGTTAACACTGGTGTAATTTAATTAAACAAAAAAAACTATGAAAAAGTTGGTTGTATTTGCGTTTATGCTCATCGTGTGTTTGCTTGTATCTTTGTCTTCTTCGTTAAAAGATCTCGATATGCAGAAAGGTAAAAATTTTAGGATTTATCAAAGTTAATTCGGTTATTCATTTTTAATTAAATTTAGGTGAATTTATGCAACAACGTATTGCTTGTAAGGCGCAACGTTTCCAGCCAAAAGGATTTGGAGTTAATAAATTTCCTTGTACTAGTCGTTGTCGAGCTTTAAAGAAAAAGGCGAGATGTATTGATGGATTTTGTCTTTGTTTAGAATGAAAAATTAGTGTATGAGAATTAAATTTAAACTACAGTGAAATTCCCCTTCGCAGACATCCCTCCTGAACGGACACCCCCCTTGGACGGACAGTTTTCGTAGAACCGTCCGACTCTCATACAATTACTTTGCATTTCTCTTAAGGGGGAACAACAGGTTAAATTTTTTGAAAAATCGTTTTCTTTTTCTTTACGCAATTCGAAAGTATGTACCTTTTAGAGTATTGTCCTACAATATTATAACAAAATTTGTACAAATAATGGAATTATAGCTCTTTTCTGCTCGCGCGCACGAAGCCATTACTTGAATACGAACATAAACAACCATTGTCACAAAATGTTATCGATGCTATTACTACCATTTATATGGATTTGTCCAAGACGGAGTTGCTTGAGCGCTGTATAGGCGGATTTACGCAAAATTCGAATGAAAGCTTTGATGCCCTCATTTGGAAGTTCGCTCTGAAAATTTTATCAAGTCGGGCAGTTATTGTGCAAATTGCTACTTATTTGCCGGTTTCCATTTTTAATAATGGAATGGCATCTTTATTAAAGGTGGCAAATGAAATACAAATCTAGATTAGTCCCCAAATGTAGGCATTTTGTACAGTAAAAGACCAACACCATATAAGTCGAGCTCAAGTGCGTTAAATTTCAAGTGTTTTAGACAATTCAGACAACAAGAAGAAAGTCGAATTATGTTCTATAAATTCTAAAGACCTTTATTATGGAGCAGGCATCGATGAATTGTGGTAACTCTTAAAATTTCTTCCATTATATCATCTAGAACTAAACTTAACTTTTTAAATGCGTTTTTCTCACAGTAAAATTTTTTTAAACTGTTGTCACAATTTCTTTACCAACGAGAATCGCATTCAAATTTTATTGAGACGTCTTCAATCTATATAAAATTCCCTTCAGTTAAGCGTACGGATTTTTATTTGTATTAATATTTGCTGCCACTTTACCCCCTGGAAAGATTAATCATTTTATCGATTTCCTTAACTCTTTTTTGCAGGGGTGCCATTTTAACAGCAATTATTATTTTCTAAATGGGGTACGCTTAACTGAAGCTACACTAATATACATTAAAATGACGTTTCCTTTTTTATTTTCAGATTATTTCTACACGTTTTATAGTGACAACCAACAAGATGCTTTTTTTTTTGTTAGTGCATTTGGACACCCTCCATACATGTATTCTAAGACAGATTTTTTTTTCTTTATACTTCCTAAAATAAGTTTAAACTGCGTAGTTACAAATATCAAATTCCGATTATTCTAAAATATATGAGTGAACCAAAATAAAATCTTAATTATCGCCTTTTTTCGCGGTCTCCACCCTGTTGTTCCCCCTTAAGCGGACACCCCTCTTGAACGGACACTTTGGTGCGTCCCGTTGATGTCCGCCCAAGGGAGATTTCACTGTATTGAATTTATATTATAAAGTATAAAATACGTTAGTCTCTAATTATTTTATGAATTTTTAAAATTGGAAGATTTTTTTAAAAATTAAAGTAGTGATTTGTCAAAAAATTTTATCAAATTTAAGAATTTTTTTAATTTTTTTGAAATCATTTGGGATAAATCCATCATCTTTAATCAAAACTACAATCCTTTAGCTTTCATTGAAAACAAGACCCTTTTCATAAAAATCAAAATTGAATTTTTTACGAATTTTTAAAATTGATCGATTTTTTTAAAAATTAGATTAATGAACTATCAAAAAATTTTATCAAGTTTAAGAATTTTTTTAATTTTTTTGAGAAGATTTGGGATAAATCTGTCTGCTTTAATCAAAACTACAATCCTTTAATTTTCATTTAAAAGAAGACCCATTTCTTAACTATCAAAAATAAATTTTTTACAAATTTTTAAAATTGATCGATTTTTTAAAAATTAGATTAGTGAACTATCAAAAAATTTTATCAAGTTTAAGAATTTTTTTAATTTTTTTGAAAACATTTGGGATAAATCCGTCTGCTTTAATCAAAACTACAATCCTTTAACTTTAATTGAAAACAAGACCCTTTTCATAAAAATCAAAAATTTTTAAAATTGGAAGATTTTTTTCTGGAAAATCTGTCAAGAATTTTTATCAAATTTAAAGATCTCGATTAATTTTTATCAAATTTAAAAAATTTTTTAATTTTTTTGAAAATATTTGGGATAAATCCGTCTGTTTTAATCAAAACTACAATCTTTTGACTTTCATTTAAAACAAGACCCATTTAATAATTATTAAAAATGATCTTTTTACGAATTTTTAAAATTGGAAGATTTTTTTCTGGAAGATCTATCAAAAATGTTTATCAAATTTAAAAAATTTTTTAATTTTTTTGAAAACATTGGGGATAAATCCGTCTTTTCTAATCAAAACTACAATCCTTTAACTTTCATTTAAAAGAAGACTCATTTCTTAACTATCAAAAATAAATTTTTTACATATTTTTAAAATTGATCGATTTTTTTTTAATTAGATTAATGAACTATCAAAAATTTTATCAAATTTAAGAATTTTTTTAATTTTTTTGAAAACACTTGGGATAAATCCGTCTGCTTTAATCAAAACTACAATCCTTTAACTTTCATTGAAAACAAGACCTATTTCATAACTACTAAAAATGATTTTTTTAAGAATTTTTAAAATTGATCCATTTTTTAGAGTTAGGTTAGTTAACTGTAAACAAATTTCCCAAGTTTACGATTTTTTTTATTTTTTTGATAAAATTTAGAACAAAACGGTCTTTTGAATTTAAAACTAGAATGTTTTTAGTTTCATTTAGAAAAAAAAAATCAGATGAAAATCTTTAAAATCCAATTTTTT
This sequence comes from Digitonthophagus gazella, assembly GCA_036711955.1. Lineage (NCBI taxonomy): Eukaryota > Metazoa > Arthropoda > Insecta > Coleoptera > Scarabaeidae > Digitonthophagus > Digitonthophagus gazella. The sequence continues at coordinate 36,438,857 of JASCIT010000005.1, read as the reverse complement.
ACGATTTTTTAAAAATTATTGAATTCTTAGCTTAACTTTGAAATTTTTTTTAATTTTTTTTAAAAGATTTGGGATAAATCTGTCTTTTCTAATCAAAACTATAACCTAAAAAATTTTTTGCTAACTTTGAAATTTTTTTTAATTTTTTTGAAAAGATTTGGGATAAATCTGTCTTTTCTAATCAAAACTATAATCCTTTAACTTTCATTTCAAACAAGACCCATTTCTTAACTATCAAAAATAAATTTTTTACAAATTTTTAAAATTGATCGATTTTTTTTTTAATTAGATTAATGAACTATCAAAGAATTTTATCAAGTTTAAGAATTTTTTAATTTTTTTGAAAGCATTTGGGATAAATCCCTCTGTTTTAATCAAAACTACAATCCTTTAACTTTCATTTAAAAGAAGACCCATTTCTTAACTATCAAAAATACACTTTTTACAAATTTTTAAAATTGATCGATTTTTTTTATTAGATTAATGAACTATCAAAATTTTTTATCAAATTTAAGAATTTTTTTAATTTTATTAAAATATTTAGGTTTAATCCCTCCACTTTAATCAATACTACAATCTTTTAACTTTCATTTAAAACAAGACCCTTTTCATAAAAATCAAAAATGATTTTTTTACGAATTTTTAAGATTGATCGATTTTTTAAAAAGTTAGGTTAGTTAACTGTGAAAAGAAATTCCCAAGTTCAGGATTTTTTTAAAATTTTTTGACAAAATTTAGAACAAAGCGGTCTTTTTAAATTAAAACTAGAATGTCTTTAATTTCATTTAGAAAATAAATCAGTTCAAAATCTTTAAAATTCATTTTTTCACGAATTTTTAAAAAATAATTGATTTTCTAATCTAAAAAATTTTTTGCCAATTTTGAACATTTTTTAAATTTTCTTGGTAAAATTTAAAACAAACCGGTCTTTTTAAATTAAAACTAGAATGTATTCGGTTTCATTTAGAAAAAAAATCAGATCAAAATCTTTAAAATCCAATTTTTTACGATTTTTAAAAAATTATTGAATTTTTAGAAAATGGTTTAACCTAAAAAAGTTTTTTGCCACCTTTGAAAATTTTTTAAATTTTTTTGATAAAATTTAGAACAAACCGGTCTTTTTAGATTAAAACTAGAATGTATATGATTTCATTTAGAAAAAAATTATATCAAAATCTTTAAAATTCATTTTTTTACGAATTTTTAAAGAAATGTTGAATTATTAGAAAATGGTTTAACCTAAAAAATTTTTTACCAACTTTGAAATTTTTTTTAATTTTTTTGGTAAAATTTGGAACAAAAAGACCTTTTTAAATTAAAATTAGAATGTTCTTAGTTTCAATTAGAAAAAAAATCAGATCAAAATCTTTAAAATTCATTTTTTCACGAATTTTTAAAAAAATATTGAATTGTTAGAAAATGGTTTAACCTAAAAAATTTTTTGCCAACTTTGAAATTTTTTAAAATTTTTTTGGTAAAATTTAGAACAAAACGGTCTTTTTAAATTAAAACTAGAATGTTTTTAGTTTCAATTAGAAAAAAAGTCAGATCAAAATTTTTAAAATTCATTTTTTTATGATTTTTTAAAGAAATATTGAATTTTTAGAAAAAGTTTTAACCTAAAAAATTTTATACCAACTTTGAAAATTTTTTTAATTTTTTTGGTAAAACTTAGAACAAACCGGTCTTTTTAAATTAAAACTAAAATGTTTTTAGTTTCATTTAGAAAAAAAATCAGATCAAAATCTTTAAAATTAATTTTTTTACGAATTTTTAAAGTTGATCGATTTTTTTTCAAATTAGATTAATGAACTATCAAAAAATTTTATCAAATTTAAGAATTCTTTTAATTTTTTTGAAGATATTTGAGATAAATCCGTCTTCTTTAACCCTTTCGTGGATAAATTATATTTTTGAGAGTTTCGCCACTTTAATTAAACGATTCGTAGTGGTAATATTGCATACCAATACACTAAAATTATTTCAAAAATGTCAAAGAATTTGGACAGAACCTAACTTCAAGAACTTTGACTAACTTTAAAAAATCGTACAGAATTTATTTATAAAAATTTAAAAAGCAGACTTTCAGGAAAGACAAATTAAAATACTTGTTTTCTATCAACACTTTTAAATTTGTTCTGATTATTACCAAAAATTTAAAGGAAATGTCAAAAACGTGAAAGAATTTTGACCGAAGCTAACTCCAAGAATTTTGACCAACTTTAAAAAATCGTACAGACTTTATTTATAAAAATTAAAGAAGCAAAACTTTATAGAAAGACAGATTAAAATACCTGCTTTTTATCAATACTTTTAAATTTGTTCTGATTGTTACGAAAAAATGTAAAGAAAACTTCAAAAACGCTGAAGAATTTAGACCAAACCTAACTCCAAAAATTTTGACTAACTTTAAAAAATCGAACAGGCTTTATTTATAAAAATTTAAAAAGCAGAACTTGAGGAAAGACAGATTAAAATATCTGCTTTCTATCAAAACTTTCAGATTTGTTCTAAAACTACAATCAAAACTACAATCCTTTAACTTTCATTTAAAACAAGACCCATTTCATAATTATTAAAAATGATTTTTTTACGAATTTTTAAAAGTGGAAGATTTTTTCTGGAAAGTCTTTAAAAAATTTTTATTAAATTTAAGAATTTTTTTAATTTTTTTGAAAACATTTGAGATAAATCCGTCTTTTTTAATCAAAACTACAATCCTTTAACTTTCATTAAAAACAAAACCGATTTCTTAACTGTCAAAAATAAATTTTTTACATATTTTTAAAATTGATCGATTTTTTTCTTAAATTAGATTAATGAACTATCAAAAACTTTTATCAAGTTTAAGCATTTTTTTAATTTTTTTGAAAACATTTGGGATAAATCCGTCTGCTTTAATCAAAACTACAATCCTTTAACTTTCATTGAAAACAAGACCCTATTTATAAAAATCAAAAATGATTTTTTTACGAATTTTTAAGATTGATCGATTTTTTAAAAAGTTAGCTTAGTTAACTGTAAAAAAAATTTCCCAAGTTTTCGATTTTTTTTTAATTTTTTGGTAAAATTTAGAACAAAGCGGCTTTCTTAAATTAAAACTAGAATGTTTTTAGTTTCATTTAGAAAAAAAAATCAGATCAAAATTTTTAAAATTCATTTATTTACGATTTTTTTAAAAAATATTAAATTTTTAGGAGAAGGTTTAACCTAAAAAATTTTTTGCCAACTTTGAAATTTTTTTTAATTTTTTTGGTAAAATTTAGAACAAAACGGCCCTTTTAAATTAAAACTAGAATGTTTTTAGTTTCATTTGGAAAAAAAAATCAGATAAAAATCTTTAAAATTCATTTTTTTACGAATTTTTAAAAAAATATTGAATATTGAATAGTGTACATGGTAATAATTTTTACCCATTGAGAATATCCTTACTCTCAAATGATAGTCTACGCTATTTTTATTAAAATCTTATTTAAAAAATTGAATTTTATTTAAAATATGGATTTGTTGTTTAAGAAATGGTATCATTTGATACCTTTTAGGTTTGTCATTGTTGTATTAAGAAGTTTCAAGGACCCGTCTTTTAAAACCATTCATTCGAAATACGTAAGCAAAAAAACAAGAGCCCAGATGTGCGTAAAATGCGGCCGACCGATCCATCGCCAAAAAAAATACCCCGAGTCCCGACGAAAACTGTACTCTTAGAGCAAACGAACGAAGTTGGTGAGGACCGCGTTTTCTTACGTGTCTAAATGGGGCCGTCGGCCCCATTTAGACACGTAAGAAAACGCGGTCCTCACCGATACTTTGTGTTCAACTGCGTTTTCCTGCTTTGAGAGGGTGATCTTCGTCGTTTCAAGCTTCCATTTAAATCCTCATAAAATTTCAAGTCTCAACAATTAGTTTATTAGACATGAATTTTTTAAAATTAACAAATTTTAAGAGTCATGTAAGTTAAGTCAGTTTACATTTTCCTTTGTATAGAAAAAACTAGTGTAACAAAGTTGTTTAAACAAGAATTGTTTAATTTCTCTTTTATTTTATAGAATTTCTATTTTTAAGTTCCGCCGGTTAGGCAACCAAACCTACTATTGATAAGTTATATTTTCAAAACTGTTAAAACCCCTTAACGTAGATCACCCTTTTGTCGTTTTCTTTCATTACCCGTAATTAGCTAATAAGAGCTGTCTTATTTATTTCATCACGCCCAAGTGTACTTTTGTTATCTTTTGAACACAACCGAAGTTTTTCGAAGAAAAACGTCTTCTTAAGTTTTTATAATTTTTGACTTGAATTTGAATTTATAGTTTTGAAATGTAAAAATAAAAATGAAAATTTTATCACTTACATAAATTAATTAATTGAGGCGAAACCTTAAAACAATCAAAAAATTTTTTTCAAACTTCTATGAAGTTAATATGAAGAATTATCAACACTACTGTACATTAAAGCCAAGAAATGTGTTGCCGGTAAAGAAGACTTTCTTTTTTAACCACTTTTTACTTGAACTGTCAATTTTGCAATTTTAAGAAGCGTCGTTTTCATGACAGGACTTCTTTAACAATTTTACCCGGTAAAAATCATTTTGAACGTATCACTTTTACTTATGTTAGTTAGTTAATAGGTCAATCTAAGTGTTTTCCGGTTTTAATTTAAGGTAAGTAATATAAATTGAAGAAAATTAGTGTTTTTAATATAGCGTTATCATATTATTATAAATGGCTTGTGCGCATGCGTTAAATATCCTTTCAAAGATGGCTCTATTAAGGTTAATAATATTTAGAAAATTAGTTTTTTTTATCATTCTAATTTTCTTATTTAATTTCAGTGAGTTTCAATGTGTTTTTGGAAGGTGTAGCAAAAGATGTAGCTGTCGTCGAATTGCTATTTTGCGATTTCCAGGAGGTATAAAATGATTGTAATTTGATTTAATTTAATGCCGGTAAAGAAGACTTTCTATTTTAACCACTTTATAGTTGAACTGTCAATTTTGCAATTTTAAGGAGCGTCGATTTCATATCCGAACTTCTTTAACAATTTTACCCGGTAAAAATCATTTTGAACGTGTCACTTTTACTTGTGTTAGTTAGTTAATAGGTCAATCTAAGTGTTTTCCGGTTTTAATTTAAGGTAAGTGATATAATTTGAAGAAAATTAATGTTTTTGATATAGCCTTATCACATTATTATAAGTGGCTTGCGCGCATGCGTTAAATATCCTTTCAAAGATGGCTCTACTAAGGTTAATAATATTTATAAAATTAGTTTTTTTCTCTCTATTATTTTAATTTTCTTTAATTTCAGTGTGTGTTTGTGTTTTTGGAAGGTGTAACAAAAGATGTAGCTGTCGTCGAACTGCTATTTTGCGATTTCCAGGAGGTATAAAATGAATGTAATTTGATTTAATTTAATGCCGGTAAAGAAGACTTTCTTTTTTAACCACTTTATAGTTGAACTGTCAATTTTGCAATTTTTAAGAAGCGTCGTTTTCATGTCCGAACTTCTTTAACAATTTTACCCGGTAAAAATCATTTTGAACGTGTCACTTTTACTTGTGTTAGTTAGTTAATAGGTCAATTTAAGTGTTATCCGGTTTTAATTTAAGGTAAGTAATATAATTTGAAGAGTATTAGTGTTTTTGATATAGCGTTATCAAATTACCACAAGTTTCACGATACTACTTTAATAATTTTCCATTTCCACTAAAATTTTGATATTTAAACGTCAAAACTGACATTTTAAAAATTAACATAGACATTTAAACGTCAAAACTGACATTTTAAAAGAGAATTTTGATGTGTAAATGTCAAAAATGACACATTCAAGACGAAAAGTGACATTTAAACGTTAAGATTTACATTTCGAAAAAGAATTTAGACAATTAAACGTCAAAATTGACATTTTGAAAGAGAATTTTGATCTGTAAATGTCAAAAATGATACATTAAAAATGAAAAGTGACGTTTAAATGTCAAAATTGACATTTCGAAAGAGAATTTTGATCTTTGAACGTCACAAGTGACATTTTAGAAATGGATTTTGACGACGTGTAAAGGTCAAAGTTGAGATTTTAAACGAAAATTTTGATCTGTAAGTGTCCAAAAATGACACATAAAAGATTAAGAGTGACGTTTAAACGTCAAGATTGACATTTCGAAAGAGAATGTTTATCTTTAAACGTCAAAGGTGACATTTTAAAAAGGAAATTAGACATTTAAACGTCAAAATTGACATTTTGAAAGAGAATATTGATCTGTAAATGTCAAAAATAACACATTCAAGATGAAAAGTGACAATTAAACATCAAGATTGACATTTCGGACGAGAATGTTTATCTTTAAACGTCAAAGATGACATTTTAAAAAGGAAATTAGACATTTTAACGTCAAAGTTGACATTTTGAAAGAGAATTTTGATCTGTAAATGTCAAAAATGACACATTCAAGATGAAAAGTGACAATTAAACATCAAGATTGACATTTCGGAAGAGAATGTTTATCTTTAAACGTTAAAGGTGACATTTTAAAAATGAAATTAGATATTTAAACGTCAAAATTAACATTTGAAAGAGAATTTTGATCTGTAAATGTCAAAAATGACACATTCAAGATAAGAAGTGACGTTCAAACGTCAAAATTGACATTTCGAAAGAGAATGTGGATTTTTAGACGTCAAAAATGACATTTTAAAAATACATTTAGACATTTAAACGTCAAAATTGACATTTTGAAAGAGAATTTTGATCTGTAAATGTCAAAAATGACACATTAAAGATGAAAAGTGACATTTTAAAATAAAATTCTGATTTTTAAACGTTAAAACTATGATTTTAAAACTATAATTAACAAAGTTTATTTATAACTTTATTATATTAACGAGCCGATGTGAATTTAAATAGAAAAGGGGAGTTATTAATCTGAACAAATAACTTTAAATTAAGAACGTAGCAATTTGAAAATTTTCATTTTTTTTTCCGAGCGAAATTATAAATTTCTAAAAGTCATCAATATTTAAGACTAATTTATGGAATTTTTATTTTTTAAGTTTATTTAATACAAGTGACTAACCTAACTTTCTTAAAAAATCACCCAGACTTTATTTATTGAAATTAATGAATAATTTTTAGTTTAAATGAAAGATAAAAGATTCTGTTTTGAATTAAAAAGGCCAGATCTTTCCTAATCCTTACCAAAAAAAAAAAAAAAATTTAAAGTAGGTGAAAATTATTGACAGTTTTAACCCAACTTTTTAAAAAAAACACCCAATTTTAAAAAATCACTCAGACTTTATTTATAAAGATTAAGGAAAGATTTTTGGTTTAAATGAAATTTCGAAGATTCTGTTTTGAATTAAAAAAGACAGGTTATTTCTAATTATTGTCAAAAAAATTAAAAAAATTCTTAAAGTTGGAAAAATTTTTTGACAGGTGACTAACCAAACTTAAAAAAAAAAATCGACCAACTTTAAAAAATCGTCCAGGTTTTATTTTTGAAGATTAAGGAATGATTTTTGGTTTAAATGAAAGATAAGAGATTCTGTTTTGATTTAAAAAAGGTAGATTTTTTATAATTATTACCAAAAAAATTAAAAAAATTCCCAAAGTTGGTAAAAATTTTTAACGGTTTCAACCCAACTTTTTTTAAAAAATTCATCAACTTTAAAAAATCATTGAGAAGTTATGATACCCATCCTGTAGGGGTAAATGTTAAATCAGCATTTAATCTATTATAAAGTCTAAGAACAATGAAGAATCAAGGAGACCGAGCTAACATCGCGAAGTCGCAGCGCTTGATACACTTCTCACCGTTAATTTTACTAACAGCTTTATAATAACCAATTTTATTCACTTCTTAATTCTTTTTATTCATTTCTTAATTCAGTGTTATATCAATATTAATATTTTGTATTAATTAGGCTGACTTTTACCAACCTCCTGTTAACTTAACCAGCGGTTTAATTTCAATTTCAACTTATGCGATTGGCTACTTTGCCAATAACCATGGTAATAAACCGCTGGTTACATTAACCGGAGGTTGGTAAAAGTCAGCCTTAATAAAGTAAATAAAGTTAAAGTTCTTTTTAAAAAATATACCTTCAAATCAGGTATTCTAAGTGAGACTTTATTTTTTGGAATTAGAGATTGATTTTTGGTTTAAATTAAAGCTAAAAGATTCTATTTTCAATTAAAAGATACACTTTTTTCCCTATTGTTACCAAAAAAGTTTAAAAAATTCTCAAAGTTTCTTCTGAAATCATCGAATTTTATTAAAATTTTTGTCAGATTTTGTAGAAAACTACCTAAATTGATTTAATTGAAGGGTGGAGTGCAAGAAGTACCTAAGTAGCATTTTTATAAAATCTGCCTAGGTTTAAAATCTAGGTTTATCATGTTTGATAAACCTAGATGTCGCGATTCTAATGTCCCGAAATCTGACCCAGAAAAGGACGTTCGAAGAGGCGCTATTTAACCAATTTGGTCCTAGAAATGGCATCAAACTTATAAATCAAATTGTATTTTAACGTTTTTTTGTCAACATGCACGACAGCTAAGGCGTCGAGGTCGGAAAGAGCGGTTCGTTTGACGTTTAGAAACGTCAAAAATTCGCTTGTCAGTAATTCTGCGCCGAAATTGGTCGATTTTCGTTAGTTCGGTGCAAACCGACGGCAAAAAAAGACGGCGCTGCTTGTTTACTACTTTATTATATGTGCCGCATTAACGAGGCTTAAAAAACCCAAGTTAACCATCTTGAATTCACGTCAAAGGACAAGCTTATTTTTAACTTCATTTTTAAACAATAATAACTAAAAAACTAAAAGAAACAGAAGAAAATTTTTTTAATAAAACTTATACCAAATTTAATACATAATCTTTTTTGTAATAAAGAATTTTTACCTAACTTTAATACTTATTGAGATAAAAAACGAAATATTTCAACGTGTCAATTTGTAACCTAAAAATGACAACTTCATTTTTAAACAAAAATAACTAAAAAACTAAAAGAAATAGAAGAAAACTCTTTTAATAAAACTTATTCCAAATTTAATAAAGAATCTTTTTTGTAATAAAAAATTTTTACCTAACTTTAATACTTATTGAGATAGAAAACGAAATATTTCAACATGTCAATTGATAACCTAAAAATTACAACTTTATCTTTAAACAATAAATGACTTGTGATTTCTTAACCTGTGCATTATTATACACTATTATTATATACTAGATCTATAGTATTATACTAGTCTTGTTGTCTTCTAAAATTGTTATTAATTGATTGCATTATTATCTTATTTACAAAGTTTAAAGTTGATTTAAAAATAATATTTTCCTCAACGCCATCTTCTAATCAATAGTTTAATCGCCCTTTACATTATTACACAAATAGATGTCACTGTATAACATTTTACATTTCAAAAATTGTTTCAAAAATATACAAACTAATATAAAACTACAATGTATTTTAATAAAACGTAATAAAAATAAAAAAAAAACCTAAGTCATTTACTAGTATATATTTATTTTCAAATGGAAAATGAAAATACATGGAAATGATTTTAGTCTGGCCTCTATTATTCTCTCGTAATGAACTAAAACGGTCTCGGAACACGTTCGTGACTATTTTTTAATTCCACTTTTAAATTATTATACACGTAATGTGGTAAATCCAGGGGTCTTATTTTTTTTTATTTTTTTTTTTTTTTTCGAGAAAACATAAAAGTTAACAATTTAATAGCATTTTCGTAAGTGTTAAAATAAGATTTATGAAATAATATTTATATGTATTGAATTAGAATTAAAAGGAATTAAAAGCATTGAATTAAAAGAAATGTTTTTAATAAGTTCTATTAAAAGTAATTTTTAGAACTTCTGATTATTCTATAAATACCTAAAATAATCGTTTTTTCATTTTTAAATCATACATATTTTATTTCTAGGTTTCGAAGTGAATGAATACAATTAATACTATTAACACAATTAATACTATTAATACATTTAATAATTACCCAACTTACTTTTAAAATTTAATTTATAATTGGCGCCAAAAACTGTTTTTAAAAAGGGTAACATGTATGTGTCCAATGATTTTAATTCATAAGTTTAACTTAAAATAAAAATGCCTTCGAGATTTGTTTTCTTTTTCTAGCATTGAAAACTTTCGTATATTCTATCTTTTTCTTATTCGAGATTCACCGATAATAAGTGACTCTCTAGTTATCGTCGTAGTCTATACGCGAACAGTTGTCAGTTGTCATAAAGTGTGGTTAAATATCGTTCAGCTGTCACGTCAGAATTTAATCGCCTCGGATTTTAATCCTTCTGGCGATTTAATGTAGTCGCAACGACGCACGAAGCAGGTGTGAACATTAAGATTCGTTTTCAGTGTCGACGTCGCAAGTAAATCCTACCAGGTCATATGACTCAATTTTGCCAATAGCTATAATTGACGGCGATTTAGTCTGATTAAGGGGCATCGCGGCAGGAATTTCGGTCGGTAGCGACATGCCGAGCGCTAGTCTGGTCGTTCCTATTGTGCTATGGGGCAAACATGCCCCCACACATTGCATATCTTGCATTTACCTATCCAAGGACTTGAAGACATTGGTCACCGGATGTTACGATGGACAAATTTGCCTTTGGTGGGTAACGTTTCATGTGGAGAACTTTAAAATCTACTTTTTGTGTTTGATTTTAAAGGCAAGTTGACCCAGACACACTCAAAATGACGCCAAGGTGCTTATTAGTAGGTCATTCTGCACCGATTTTATGTTTATCATCGGCATCTGCTGTCCCAGACAATAATTATATTGTGTCTAGTTCTGAAGCTGGGGAAATGTGCACCTGGGATTTGGTAGATGGAAAATGTAGGGAATCTTCAAAATTACAACATGTTCATACTAATATTCAGGTAAATAAGTTTATCAAATGAGGATTTAGTTAAAAAAAAATGATGTAAAGGTATGATTATTTATTTATCTGTTTTACATAAAGGAGGCAAACACATGAGGATCTCTTATCTTTAATCTGTTATTATTGATTTTAATTTCATACATATAGATGAGAAATTAGGCTTTTGTATGGATTTTTTTTCTTTTTTAAGTTGATTCAGCATTTTAAATTATTGATTGTGAAAACAATGCGTAAATTGTTGATGAAGAGGAATATTTGTGTACAATAATGATGATAAAAGACAAGTTTTTAGATTGTTTTTTGGCCAAAATAATCAAAAATATATGTTATAAAGTGCTAAATAAAAAAATAATATCAATAATTCAAAGCTAAGTTTACATTATTTATTCACATTAGTAAACATTTTATTTATTTTGTGATTTACATCAATAAAATATTTAAATAACATACCATTATGACATTTTTCAACTCTTTTTTCCTTTTTAAATGAGTATTCTTTTAAAATATTAATTTTTTAGTCTTATCACATGAGTAATTGTGAAGATGTTAGATTATTCTGTAATGGATATTATCCAGAAATAGTAGTTATGGACCCGTTTAGCCTAGAGATTCTATTTACATTATCGTCAAGGTACCATCCCGATTGGATAAGTGCGTTACACGTATGTATTACATAAATGGACCGTTTATTTTGAAAGTGGTGTAAGTCCATTTTTGAAAAAATGAGATATCACGTAATTTATGTTTAATTTAATGTAAATTTTTTTATGCATGATAAGTCCGTGTTTAATTTCTTAAAAAATTCCCATGTTTTGTACAACTTAAAATCGGTCGGTAAATGAAATTACATAATCATTGATTATGAAAGTGGTGTAAGTCCAAGTGACTATGGTTACATTTGTTTTATATTATGCATCAAAAGTTGCTAATTTAGGTTACTTATTCTATTTTTTCTTAAAATGGATAACTTTAAAAGAAAAGAACTTTAAGTATACATCACAAGATTATTATGATGTAATAACACAATGTAGAAAACATGACAAATTCATTTTACATGAGGTTTCTCAAAAACGCACCATATACTATTTTATATAAAACATCGATGAAAGGCACTGAATTTAAAACTATAAATTTATTATCTACACGTCCTGGAAGACCGCTAAAATTTGGAAAAATCGCCCTTACGCCTTTGTACCAAAATGCCAGGCCTATTACTTACGAAAAACATGAAGACATCAAGCAGTTATTACCTTCTATACCTCCGGTGCATCGTACATATTTCGAAACACTGCCACATGCAAAGCATAAGTAAATACTATCAGTATCTTGTAATTTTTACAATGTAATTAGCGTCTAAAATTAAATTTTATGTCCTATCATGTGTATTTGTAAACAAATTTGGATTAAAATGAAGTATATTTTAAGTGATATTTAATTTTTCAAAATTGAAATTAAACGATTTTTACAATTGTCTAATTTTGAAAGTGGTGTAAGTCCATTTACAGTCCAGAAATATGTATTGTTGTAGACTAATTTGCCTGAAACAAATCTATATAATCAAATTAAGTATTGAGAAACGAATAGAAATATTGCCATTGACTTCATATAATTTGCCTAAATTTTTTAATTAACAGATATGCTAACCTCTAATTTTCTCGAAACAAGAGAAAATGGACTTACACCACTTTCAAAATAAACGGTCCAAATAATAAAAAATAGATCTTTAATATTATACAATACGTATTTTATAGGTGATCAGGCCAGCTCGTCGTAAAGACGATGTAGTTCTAGCGATAACAACCACAGGGATGGTAAAGGTCTGGACGTTACTTGGCCACGAAAATAAACACTGCGAACCAATTTACGAAAACGAAAGCAAACAGATTGAACCTTTAAATTCGGTTTGTTTGCGTTGTTGTATGCAGAATCAAAGGATTGTATTAATAGTTTGTAGTAAGCAATGGTTAATATACGATGCAGGTAAATTGACATTGATTTTATTTCTTATGTAATGTAAAATTAAGATTAATTCTTCTTAAGGTTGATTCTCATAATACGTTCCATTTTCTTTCCATACTCCAATCATTTCGTTTACATAAAATGTTTTAGGTTTAACAAATTTTAGACTATAAATGATTTTTATATAGTGCAGTGTACTCCGGATATAATGAACCCCCAAGGGACCTGAAAATCGGTTCGTTATAACGGATAATTTAAAAAAATCATGAATTAAATTTATTTAAATTAAATTGACAATTAAATTATTATTAAATTGAATGAAATAAAACAATTTGGAAAGAAATTAAAAGAAATGAATGAGAACATACATTTATTTCAACAATAAACACAAAATATGTAAAGGCAGCAAGTTATTTAAAAAACTCTGTAATTTTGGTTTAAATTTGAGGATTTGTTGCAAACATCCTTTCAATATAGCATTCTACTTTAGCAAAATATTTTCCGGCATTGCTAGCAATTGTAAATATCGACGAATTTCATACACTTTTTGTAATGCAGAATGATTCAACAACGTTTCAATTTTTTCATCATCACTGTCTTTCACTTCATCATCTTGGTCGCAAGTATCTTTATACAGAACTGTAGCGGCAATTTCATCATCTGTTAGAATTTCCGAAGTTGCAATATTTTCATCACAGTTTATGTAGTCTTGTGTAAGATTTATTTAATAAATAAGCATATAAGTGGCATGTCATCTTCTTCATCAAACACTTCTACTTCACTCTACTCGCGTCTGAGTTAGGGAGGTAGAAAATAACGTGAGGGAGAAGAAGGACATGTATGAGCAGTATAAGAAAGACGTTTGTTCGCTTTTCATCACATATGATACTATTGTATTAAAAAAAAAACAAAGAATAAAGCAGTTATTGCTACCAGTAAGGTATTTTGCTCAGGAATTCACTCAAAATCAGATAAGCAATCGTTATAACTGGAACCACTTCAATAATAATCGGTTTGTTATAAGCGAATCCGTTGTATAAGCAAGTTTGTTTACATTTCGTTAAATAGAAACATTTTCGGGACAATTACGTTCGTTCGTTATAACCAGAAGTTCATTATAACCGGGTGCGTTTTAACCGGAGTACACTGTAATTATCAATTATTAGAAAATGTTTAATAATTCTGTAAATTCTGTAAAAGAATTCTGTAATTCTGTTCTGTAGGTGGTTTATTTAAGTACATCAAATGAAAAACGCCGGTTTTCTTGTAAGTAAGCAAAGTACTTCATTTGCAAAAAGGTGAATTCAGTTTACAGAAGGGCTAATATGCTTTACAAAAGAATGAATTTAATTAAATAAAACTTTAAACATTACATACATTATAAGAACGTTATTCATATTGTGTTGAAATGTCAATATCTTTGAAACGTCTCCTGTCCTTAAAGAATATGTAAGCAGAATAAGAATACGTCCATTAATTTACAGGTAACAAGAAGAATGCAAGGTCTTGGGGTCGTGGATTTAGTCCAAATTTTCTAGGGTGGTAGATTTGCATCCATATGCATAGTCGATCGCCAGCGACTCGCTGGAGTTCATTTCGGCAACTCTCCGGAGACTCGCCGGCAAACGGTCGGAATATAATTTGTAATGCATAGTCGATCTCCCAGCGATCTACGTTTTGGCGAATCGCCGTTGATTTGTAACGTGATTTGTGATGTATAAATTTATTCTAATCTAATTTAGCGCTGCTTACCTACGTGGTGGATAAATTTCTAAATCAAAGATATCCCTATTGGCATTATAAATCACATTCAAATCGCGATCCATTTTATACAGGGTGTCCTGGAAAATGTGGGAAATCTCTTGGATTCTAATAGAACATTAAAAAATATGATTACAAGTTTCCATTTTTTTTTCCTAGCGGCCTTCCCCTCGGAGATACGGCCTTCTAAAGGAAGCCACTGGAAAACAATTTTTCTTGAATAAATTTTAAAGTACTTAATTTAATTTAATGAAAATTTAATATGATAAACAGTAGTAAGGACCTCTTAAAAGAATGACCTTAAAACGTAATTAGTCTCTTTAGTTTACCAGGGGCGTACTAGGTTATGCATTTTAATGTTTACATTTTTAATACCCTGTATGGTAAGGAGTTTAAAAAAATAAATTTAGATACCTTGAATATTTAGCTAAAGAAAAGGTATTCTTATTCAGTGTCGATAAAATGAACCGTTTTCGAGAAAGAAATTGTAAAAGAAACCATCAAGATTAAAAATTTATTAATGTTTCGTATTAATAGTAACATTACCATAGTAACATTTGTAAAAACAGCGCTTTTTTAATACTGATGTTGCAGACAAAAAAATTAGCGCTGTTTTTACAAACATTACCATAGTAACATTTGTAAAAACAGCGCTTTTTTAATACTGATGTTGCAGACAAAAAAATTAGCGCTGTTTTTACAAACGTTACTATGGTACCTACGAAATATTAATAAATTTTTAATCTTGATGGTTTCTTTTACAATTTTTTTCTCGAAAACGGTTCATTTTATCGACACTGAATAAGAGTACCTTTTCTTCAGCCAAATATTCAAGGTATCTAAATTTATTTTTTTTAACTCCTTACCATACAGGGTGTTCAAAATGTAAGCATTCAAATGTACCACCTAGTACGCCACCGGTAAACTAAAGGGACTAATTATGTTTTAAGGTCAATTTTTAAGAGGTCCTTACTACTGTTTATCATATTAAATTTTCATTAAATTAAATTAAGTACTTTAAAATTTATTTAAAAAAATTGTTTTCCATTGGCTTCTTTTAAGAGGTCGTATCTCCGAGGGGAGGGCCGCTAGGAAAGAAAATTATGGGAACTTGTAATCATATTTTTTAATGTTCTATCAGAATCCAAGAGATTTCCTACATTTTCCAGGACATCCTGTATAGGCAATAATATGATATAAATTACGATTTTATTGACGTTTTTGACTTCGGCCGATCTCAGGCGCGTCGCCAGAAAAAAACAGCACAACGGACGTGAATGATTCCATGGCGATTGACTATGCATCGGAATTTTCTACGGGCGAACGGAGGAACTCCGGCGAATCGCTGGAGATCGACTATGCATACGGGTGTTAGTCTCCTTGTTGATGAAAAAATATGTTTGTTGGGGCCACTACTCAATAGTTCTTTACATATTTGCAATTGAAGATGCAATTCACTAGTTAAATTTAGTTCTGTAGCAAATGATTAAACGTAATGAGTTTAATTCAGCAACAGATTGGTGAATAATTTGGTGAATACACTTGGTGAAGTGTAGATTATCCAACTTCAAAATTGTCCTAACGAGTGAATAGCATTTTCAATTGCAAATATCTACAAAATTAGAATAATGGTCTCTATATTCATATCTATTATCCTACAAAATATGAATTAAATTTGTAATCCCAAAATCTTCAACTTTTAAGAATATTTTTATGGCAACGAAACAGAAGCATATGGAACGGAAACGAAACGTATACTTAGAAACCTTTAAACCTTTAAGCATGAAAATAAGTTTGAAAATTTCATTTATTATTCCATTTTTAATTAATTTTTTTGTATGATACCAAATATTTTTTGGTGGATAATGCATTACAATTGAAGTTTGTTTTTTTTTGCTTTTAGGAGATTTTAGCAAATTGTGTTCTAGTACGGCTGTGGATGGTGAAAGATTTATGTCAGGTGATTTCCTAGACATTGATAGGATAATTGTGTGGACAGATGCTGGAAAAGGATATCTGTATAAATTGCCTACTAAGTAAATATAACAATTTTAAATTTTAACCATATCCCATTATTTTAATTATTAATTTCTGTTCTTTTAAATTTTTATTTATTAGCAGCATTCCAGATAATGCAAACTTCCACACAATGACACCTGAATCCGATAAACCACTTCTTTATTATGTCTTAAGTGAACAAGATAGCAAGGTACGAGTCCAAACTCCAATCATTACTTTTTCCATCTTTTTTATTACTTTATTTTAATTTTTTAGCTCTTATCTTGTCCACCAGCTATGAGATTCTTAGTAACCCAAAGGCAAACAGTCACCCACAGGTATTTATTGAGAGGCGACTCAGAAGGTTACGTTCACATATGGAACATGCCCAATATAACGTCTTCAGACACTAAACAAATGGAAAATGGACCGTTACATATGAAAGCCGCGATAGTAACCAGTCTTACTCAAGCTTGGGATGAAATGAGTCCTACACCTGTTGGAATATTAGATCAATTGGAAAAAAGGGACTCGTTTTGTGAGTTGTTATTTAAAAATGAACTGTAACTGTAACTTATTATTTTTGAATTAAAATTGTTACAGCTATTAAACTGACTGCAAGTATATATTTGCCTGGACAAAGTCGTCTTGTTGTTGGAAGAGAAGATGGAACAATTATTATAGTTCCTGCTACGCAGACGATTATGTTACAGTTATTACATGGAAATCATCAACAATTTGATGGTAATTTTTTAATACTTCAGTTTTATACAACCACTTTAGAGTTGTTAATTGATAAGATTGAATTGGAATCCATTGAAGTTAAATCAAGGCTATAACCGTAACCCTAAATTAAAATCTGGTCGATCTAACCTTTTAATTAAGGATTTTTTAAAATGTTTTTAAAGTTTTAACCTTGTTCTACAAAATATTTAAATGTACTGAACTAACAATAAGACTAAAACTAATATTAAGTAACTCTAACACGAGACTTAGAACTAAGAGCTTTTGGGTTTAGCCGTGCGTCTTTTGAAAAAACGTTTGACGTTTTAGATGCCATGTTGCAACCTTCTTCAGATACGACTTTGAGCTTTTTTGACCTAGTTTGGTGTTAGAGTTAGTGTTAATATTAGTTCTAGTCTTAGTTAAGTTAACACCGACCATGAAAGCCTTCATATTTATATACAAATGAATCGGTCATTTCAAAAACCGCATAAGTCACACAATTAGAATTTTTCAGGAAGCAATAAACTGTCACTCACAAGTAAACGAGTTTTGAAGGAATTTTTTGGGCTGATTATAGTGTTTGAACTTTAAAAGATTGAAATATCGAATAATCTTTATAATTTATGAATAATAATAATAAAAAAACCTGAAAAACTGTTCTTGACTTATGTTGTTTTAGCAAGGAACAGGGTTAGATGGTATATAATTTGGACAAAACAGTCATATAAATCATATTTTTAATCAATATTATTGAAAATTACACTTAAACATTATCTTATTAACATGTTACATGTTTACATTTTCATGTTTTACTATCATTGTGGTACGAAATCATATTCTCCATCATTCTCATCTGAATTAACTTCAACATTTGCAGTTGGTCAACTAAATATGTTTTGATAAAATGGCATATGCTCTTCCAGAATGCTATCCTGAACTCGCTGTAAATCATCTAAATTTTTACCATTAATTGGCACTCTCAAATCATAATCTTTGGCTAATGAAAGTGACACAGGAATTGATAGTTTTTTCATTAATATGAATGAATGTTTAATGAATCCATCAATAAATTCCTCGGCTATGATAGTACATTTTTTGTCTGAATCATAATGAAAACTCATATATGTCGAAGGAGAAAATATTATTTTTTGTTCTTTTGGAACACATTTACCGTACAATTCTGTTGATAAACATTTTTTTTTTTTTTGTATAAAGTTGACCACCATTTCTGAAAATCCAAAACTTTTTCAGTTTTTTGTTCTTTGACTGTAAATGTTGAACTGGAGTTCGAAACCAAATTAATGTATTTTTCTGGGACGTAGATGCGATCATGTTTTCGCACAGTTTTTTTTTATAACTTCAAAATCACGGTCCGCCATTTAGTACTGCATGCAAAAACCACTTAAGTCGCTGACTTATGTTATTTAAGCAATGAACGTCAATTACGCGCTCTTGTTTGAAGAGGAAGGAATGTACTGACTTACATGGTTTTTACCCAGAATATGCGTCTACCTTTGAGGAAGCGTTAGCAGCAAAAAAAGCATTTTTGAAAAAAACGTGACTAATGCGGTTTTTGAAATGACCGATTCATTTATATCCAAATGTAGTTTTATTTATTTCTACTTTTTATTTTTCTAGATTGGCCTAAACATCATGTCTTATCTGGTCATGGTGGACGTGTAAATTGCTTACTTTATCCACACCGCGAACATTCAAGATACAATAAAAATCATTTAGTATCCGGCGGGGTGGATTTCGCCGTTTGTATCTGGGACTTAAACGCCGGGCTACTCTTGCATCGTTTCTGTGTACACGCGGGAGAAATTACTCAGTTATTAGTTCCACCAAATAATTGTAGTGTATGTATATCTTAAAATTTAAGAACATTCCCAAGCAGCAAATTGTGTCCGATATCGGGCACAATTTTTTTGAGTCCGAATTGAGTCGACACTTATCGGACTTTTTGTGTCCTGTATCCAATTTATAAGAATGTAGCCGCTATGTGTCGACAAATTATGGACACAGTGTGCCAGAAAAAAATGCGTGTCTAAACAGACACATTTTGGATTCATGTGTCTAATATGTTTCTATTATGTGTTACTTTCGACTTCAAAACACAATTTAGTCACACACGAGTCGACACTTAATTGACACAATGTGCTTGAATTTGTTCATAAGTTTGCGTTTCTAATTTGTTTCCAAAATGTGTTAAGTAGACGCAATTTAATCCCAGATGAGTCGACACTTAATTGACACGATGTGCCCAAATTTGTTCTGTGTGCATACACTTTTAGGCAACATATCGGTCACGTTTTGGAAACACGAGTCCAAATTATAGCCCTTATGTTTCTTGTGTTACTTTGAACCATTTTCGGAAAATAATTGGTTAAATATCGGACACTTGTTTCTATTTGGACCCAATCATTAAATCCGCCATATTTTCGTTGAAAAGTTGTGTCAACGAGATGAAAAAAAAAAAAATGGCGGATATCTATATTTTGCTCTGAATTACAATATTTGGCGTTAATAAACATAAATATTCGAGCAAATAATTTTTTTGTGTCACCCCAAATATCACCACACTAATTTCTGACAACATTTCTTGAAATTTGCAATAACTAAAAATGTTTGACTTTTTTAGTTTGTTAAAAATAATCAATATTTTTGAGGCGCTTTCGTTATTTAAAGGTATCATACACACTATTATCAGAAAATTTGAATCCGTAATATTTTTTAACCCTCAGACATAGCAAAACTTCAATTATAACATACCAGTATAAAATACCTTAGCAGTTTTAGCAGTAGGAACATAATGGACACATGCAAATCTATTTGGTAACAAAAGAGAAACATTTTGAACACATTAAACGTTCACTTTGCAAACATATACGACACAAATGCGACACATTCTGGAGACATTTTAGTACAATTAAAGGCGCATTTTAAACACTAACTTGGGTACATTTTGGGCACTATATGGTACACATTTCTGTCACCATTTTGGACACATTTCCCAAACATAGCGGTCACAGTGTCGACACTGTGCCCATAGAATGTGTCGTGTCCAGGCTTATGTGTCGACACAGTGTCGACCATGTGTCTAAAATTGTTGCTTGGGTTGCACATTATTCAGTAATAAATTACTCAAAAAAAAATTAAATTCTTTAAATAATAATTGTAGACATTTGTGTTGTATATAGGCTAGGATACAAAAGTGCATATGTTCAGTAGCTTCCGATCATTCTGTAACATTGCTGAGTTTAACCGAGAAGAAATGCGTTTGTTTGGCTTCGAGACACTTGTTCCCCGTTACGACGATAAAGTGGAGGCCGTTAGATGATTTTATGATTGTTGGGTGTTCTGATGGGACGGTTTACGTTTGGCAGATGGAAACTGGACATTTGGATCGTGTGCTTCAAGGTAAAAGAGATAGACATACAGTGAAATCTCTCTTGTGCGGACACTAATGGGACCCACCAAAAGTGTCTGTTCAAGAGGGGTGTCTGCTTAAGAGAAATGCAAAGTAATTATATGAGAGTCGGATGGTCTCATGAAAAACACTCCGTCCAAGGGGGTGTCCGTTCAAGAGGGGTGTCCGCAAAGGGGAATTTCACTGTATCTTGTGTGGGTAATTTTTAAGAAACAGTTCTAACATAGTTTTCTTGGCATATTGAATAAAATTTTATTATGTTACATAATTTTAATCTGGTTTAGCTTGGGGTCATTTTTTAACATTTAAAAATGTTTAGGTATAGCTGCAGAAGAAGTATTATACGCATGCGAAGAAAACGAAACCAACTTCCTAACGTCCTCTGAAGTAGGTTTAGCAAACCCAGCTGTACATTTCTTCAGGTAAATCTTATTTTATACAAAATGTTATATAAAAAGATGCTTATATCCAAATAATTCAGAGGTTTACGCCATCGAAATCTATCTGCAATTCGTCACGCGACTCAAAGAGGTCTACACCAACTTCAACAACTTGGTGCCCACTCAAATAACGACGATCCCCATATGCAACGGAGTCAAAACTCTCCACTGTCGATACAAGGATTACGAACGAATCCAAAAGGTTATTATTATTATTATTCAATATCTAAATAGTCATTCTTAGAATTAGTCCAGAAATTGATATTAGTTTTATTTAGTTTAGTTTGTAATAAATTAGATCTTCATGATTGAGAATTAAAAATATATATAATCTACGCTGTGTTTTTAAAATAAATGTGAATTTAACAAAACTCACCCATTTACTAACACAATACGTGCATGTTTTAGATACAATTAAAAATAGCTTTCTTTGTAAATTTATTATAGATCCCGAAAGCCACATACTATTCTTCGATATCGAAGCGTTAATCGTGGAATTGTTAAGCGAGGAATACTCTGCGATGTCTCCCGTGAGTTTAGAAGCGGCGGGACTGATTTCTCAAGCTGAATACTTAAAGGTGGCAGCACTGACCCAAAGTACCAGCTCGGAGGCGCATAAAAAGATCGCCGGTGAGTTTCTATACCTTATTACCTAGAAACTTAGAAATACTCGCCTTTTTATATTACGTTGATTACAATGACGTATTTTATGACTTGTATTGCTGATAATTTGCGGCGATAAAAGATAATTTTGAGTCGATTGTAAATCTTTGACAAAAATTTGAGATTAATTGTTGATATTATCTTGTCAGATCTTGACGCTATCATTTAAAAGGTACACGATTTTCTAATAAATTTTTTTTCTTGTCTCCTTAATGCATACTAAAGACTTTTTTGGGAAGGTCAAAGATAAGGCTGAAAATGTCGAAAGGATAATCAAAGAAAAAGACAAACACGGTAAATAAAGTGATGTAGAAAGATTGTTGTAGATTATCATTGAAAATAAGATTTAGTATTGATATTTTTATCTTGATAATATAAACATTCGTTTTATAAGGTAGTGTTATATTTGGGGAATATCAATACTAAATTGTAGAATGTAATGTACAAATTATGTAGATGAGTTTGAATCAATCAAAGTGAGTGTGCTCATTGACAGAAGAAGATGAATTAAGTGATCAATTAATCATTTTAAAATTATCCATAAAAACTTGATATAATTATCAATTACTATATGAAATTTATAAAAATATATGAAGAGTTAAATGTGAAATGAATTTAATTGATCACTTTTTAAGCATTTACGTGATTTTAAAATAATTACGCATTAGTGTTTTCAATTTAAATGCGAGAGACTTTTAAAGATTTTTTATTAAAATTTAAGGGTTTTTCGTATAAAAATTCTTTGTGTATTTTCTCCTGTATTTGTGACTACAGGAAGTAAAAAAAAATGTTTTTTGTTCATATTTTAAAAGCTCAAGTCAAAACAGATATACAGGGTGTCCTGGAAAATGTGGGAAATCTCTTGGATTCTGATAGAACATTAAAAAATATGATTACAAGTTCCCATAATTTTTTTTCCTAGCGGCCCTCCTTTCCAAGATACGACCTCTTAAAAGAAGCCACTGGAAAACAATTTTTTTAAATAAATTTTTAAGTACTTAATTCAATTTAATGAAAATTTAATATGATAAACAGTAGTAAGGACCTCTTAAAAAATGACCTTAAAACATAATTAGTCTCTTTAGTTTACCAGGGGCGTACTAGGTTGTACATTTTAATGCTTACATTTTTAACACCCTCTGTGGTAAGGAGTTAAAAAAAATAAATTTAGCTACCTTGAATATTTAGCTTAAAAAAAGGTACTCTTATTCAGTGTCGATAAAATGAACCGTTTTCGAGAAAAAAATTGTAAAAGAAACCATCAAGATTAAAAATTTATTAATATTTCGTAGGTAACATGGTAACGTTTGTAAAAGCAGCCCTAAATTTTTTGTCTGCAACATCAGTATTAAAAAAGCGCTGATTTTACAAACGTTACTATAGTAACGTTACTATTAATACGAAATATTAATAAATTTTTAATTTTGATGGTTTCTTTTACAATTTTTTTCTCGAAAACGGTTCATTTTATCGACACTGAATAAGAGTACCTTTTCTTTAGCTAAATATTCAAGGTATCTAAATTTATTTTTTCTAACTCCTCATCATACAGGGTGTTAAAAATGTAAGCATTAAAATGCATAACCTAGCACGCCCCTGGTAAACTAAAGAGACTAATTACGTTTTAAGGTCATTTTTTTTAAGAGGTCCTTACTACTGTTTACCATATTAAATTTTCATTAAATTAAATTAAGTACTTTAAAATTTATTCAAGAAAAATGTTTTCCAGTGGCTTCTTTTAGGAGGTCGTATCTCTGAGGGGAGGGCCGCTAGGAAAAAAAATTATGGGATCTTGTAATCATATTTTTTAATGTTCTATCAGAATCCGAGAGATTTCCCACATTTTCCAGGACACCCTGTATGTTACAAAATAGGTGAAGTTTTGCATATATTGCACTTTGTAGAAAACTATTTTCTAAAAAACTATCATTTCAATGGTTTAGAAAACAAACATAGTAAGTAAAAAAAATTTTTTTTTTTTCAGAAAATGATGTAAATAATACATTAAGTTGTATTGATATAAAATATTGAAGGTTTAAGCTACAAATGAAGTAGGTACACTTTTTTAATTTTGAAGAAGGTTGATATTTTACACCAATACAACTTAATTCACCGGTTTCCATCATTTTCTAAACAAAAATTTTATTAAATATACATGCTTAAGGTTGGTTCTCACTATACGTCCCGTTTTCCTTCCATACACTTTCCGTTCCGTTTACATACAATGTTTTAGGTTGTCAAGCAAATTAACGTGTTCACACTTTCCGTTCCGTTTACTTTCCGTTTCCATACCTGCCATTTACAATCAGTTGCGTACCATAGTGATATGCTACGTTCTTCAAGAACAAATTTTAATATCTTCTAATATTTTTTGACAAATTTTAGATTATAAATGATTTCCAAATAGTAATTATCAATTATTAAAAATATTTATGCCTGTGAAGGTGGTTGCATTAAATACATTAAATGAAAAATTACGATTTTCTCCCCAGTAAGCAAAGTGCTTGATTTGCAGGAAGGTAAATCCAGTTTACAGAATAACTAATATGCTTTACAAAGGAGTGCATTTAATTAAATAAAATTTTAAGCATTACATACATCATAATAATATAATTCATATTGTGTTGAAATGCCAATGTCTCCAAAACGTCTCCTGTCCGTAAAAAATACGTAAGCAGTATGGAACATGGAAGGGAATGGAACGGAAACGGTATGGAAATGGAACGTAAAGTGTGAACACGTCCATTGATTTACAGCTAAGAATATTTTTATGGAAACGGAACGGAAAGTATATGGCAGGTAAACGGAACGTATAGTGAGAACCAACCTTTATGCTCTAATCCAACGGTCGGCAACCTCCGGCCCGCAGGCCAACTCCGGCCCTCGTGATGCTCTAATCCGACCCGTGAAACCTTTTGAAAGCTTCGAACCCAGACCTCATGTTTTCTGGGCAGCTGTTGTACTAAGGAAAGCAGGAAATGGTGGGCAACTTCCTGCCTGCAGGCCAACTCCGGCCCTCATAATGGTCTAATCTGGCCCACGAGACCTTTTGAAAGACTTCGAACCCAAATTCTGGGTTCTCATGTTTTCTGGACAGCTGTTGTACTAAAGAAAACAGGAGGTCTGAGAGGTTTTTTTTGTCTTACAAGTAACAGAAAGAAAATTTGACAGTTTTCTTCTCTGGCCTGCGTACGAACAGTAAACAGTAATGTGGCCCCCAGTATACAAAAGGTTGCCCACCCCTGCTCTAATCCATCAATTCATATATAGAGAACTAACTTAAAAATGTCAAATTTGTAGATACGTATTTTTTATTTCGATCCCTTGATTTGTATTAATACAGGTAGTCCTCCTCTAACACGGTATCTTATAACACGGTTTCGCTATAACACGATTCGTAAATTGCAGGAATTCTCCTGCAACACGGTATCCTATAACACGGTTTCGCATGTAATGATATGGTCCGGCTCGCACTGACACTTCCTTATCTGTTGTTCGTACGCGACTCCCTTGTCGTGGGATGTCGACTATACCATGTGCTACATCTCACGCATGCTCTTCGCTAACACGTGTGTGTTTTCCGCGAGGAGTCAATCAGTCAGTTTTCCGTGTGGTTTTCATACGTTATTTACCTTCATCTCCGTGGCCTGAAAACAAAAGTGTCTCACGCTACTAGTCGGTAGTCTACGTCGAGTCACGGTGTGTTAAAGAACAATTTTTTCATCTTTAAGACATGAAGCTTCAGCCCCAAGCAATGTCAGATAAAGATAAAACAACGTTCAAGAGGAAATTCATTTCTTTAGAAGTAAAGATACAAATCTTGGATCGTTTATCGAAAGGAGAAAAAGCATCCCACATTGGGAAAAGCCTTAATGTGAATGAAGCAACAGTCAGAATCATCAAGAAGAATGAAAAAGAAATCAGAAGTGCAGCTGCTGCAGGATCTTTGACATCCGCAAAACGTTCAGCTCGTCCCAGAGCACTAATAATTGAGAAAATGGAAAAGGCCCTCAGCATTTGGATTGATGATTGCTGTCAAAAGAAAATCATTAGATGGCAATATCATAAAACAAAAAGGACTAAAAATTTACAACCATCTTAACACTTTGTTGACCGGTGACGAGTTAACTCGTCTTTTCATGCCCAAACGTTGTTGATCGGTGACGAGTTAACTCGTCATTGCACTTGCCGTGGAAACGGTTTTGTTCATATCCCGACACAATGATGGCGCCAATATGACTTTTTTAGAAAGTGTCCCTTATCGAAATACTAAGAACTAAATTAAAGAGTTAGCACTTTGCTGACCGGTGACGAGTTAACTCATTATTGCACTTGCATTATCTATTTCAATTGATGACACACAGGACGATATAGAGTATTCCAAAAACTTGACGTATCGTATTTAGTTGTGTCCACTTTATAACAAAAAAATTACTTTTCGTGGTCTTTAGGTTTTTACTACTATTTTCATTTAGTATAAATAAAATTTATTTGAATTTATTTAGTTTGACTTCCATATTCAATTACAAAATAATAGCCGGTGAATACACATAGTTTCTGTGTAAAATCGCCGGGTAATAAAGTGCTAAGAAACGGATTTAAAATCTTTTTTTAATTTTTATTTACGTAACTAATATATGCGTAGAAAATTAAACTAAATAATAACAATAATTTACTGATTTGGGTTTGGATAATACATTGGTTAATAATATTTTTTGGCAAATAAGTTATTCGTTAATCCTTTAATAAGATGGGGTGTACACTCATATTTTCGATGTGTTCCTTGCCAAATCAGGTAAGTAATAGCCTCTTGGTTGTTCCCTTCTCAATTACTTCTTTAACAAGTTTTACCATTTACAAATTTGTAAAAGGTAAAATAACGAAACGTTGCAATGCTGAGATTCAACATTTTAAAATTAATTAACATTTACCGATTATAGGAATAATGCAAGGAACAGATAATTATGTTAGATATTTTTGAATCTTACATAGCATCAAAAATATTAAATTTGTTTTCAAATTTTTGACGTAAGTATTCAAGTTTTTCGTAAATATATTTCGAGGGTTTAGTACAAAACAGACGTATCTACAAAATCGGTGATTTGAGTAAATCGGAATTGAATAATAAGTTACCAAAAAAATACCAATTATGTAATGATGAACACCCTAACTTCGTTCATAATTCAATATTCTGCTACATTGAGTCACTACAGTCAAATCATATTAAAATTAAAATTTAATTACAAGTAAGTAAAATAAAAGTAACTCAAAAACGTAAAATTTGTAGTTACGTCTGTTTTGCACTAAGCCCTCGATTTGAACAAATAAACTGCCATGAAAACATTTCTGTAATTTTTCAAAATTTGTACATTAGCGCCATCATTGCGTCGAGGTATGTACTTTTTTTGCGCTGAGTTGACTTACCCTGACGCCGGTGACATGACATGGTTTCTAAGTAAAATTACCGATCAACAAGGTGTTAAAGAACAAGGAGAATCCTCTGTCAACCCAGATTTTGTGGCGAGTAAAGGTTGGTTTGAGAAATTCAAAAAGCGTTTTGCAATTCATAACATAAGAATCTAAGGAGAGTTTGCATTGGCTGATCATGAAGCTGCTAGGACGTATCCAGAAAAAATTCAAAACATTATAGTCGAGCAAGGATACACAGCGGATCAGGTTTTCAATGCCGACGAAATGGCATTGGGACGGTGGAAAAAGATACCCAGTAAAACCTTTATATCGAAAAAAGAAAAAAACTGCACCTGGATTTAGGGTGTCCAAAGATCGTCTAACGTTCCTTTTGTGCAGTAATGTATCGAAGGACTTCATGACAAAACCCTTGCTAGAATAGAATAGAATAGAAACATTTATTTGTTGATTAATATCATACAAACACGTCAAAAAAAAAGCAATACGCCATACTACAAAATTAATATTAATATCAATATCAGACGCAATCTAAGAAATATTTCACAATTGGTCGAAGGACCTTACAAAAGAAATGTATTCGACAATGGAATAAAAGCAATTTGACAGGATAATTTCCTTAATTCGAACATTAAAATTGGTTTTATTTAATAATTTAATGTTTTCCGGCAAGAGATTGTACAGTTTGACACCTTGAAAATCCACACCTTGTTGGGTCAGTTTCAACCTGTGGGATGGCAATTCAAAAAGTTGTTTATTTCGTGTATGGTAGGAATGCGTCTGTGAGAAGGTTTTGAAGTCATTTTTGTGATTGTGCATGTAGTTTAGGCACGCCAGAAGGTAGGCACCAGGTATGGTAGGAATATTAAGTTTTTTGAAAGATGATCTACAACTCTCGCTGTTCTTCAAGTCATCTAGGGCGCGGATACAGGGCTTTTGTAGGTGGAAGACCCTCTTAATCCCTGGAGCCAGACGAAAATCCCGTACACCGCGATGGCGTGGAAACAGGAAAAGTAAGCTGTCCTCGCGACCTCCAGGCTGGCACACTTCTTCAACCGCCGCACTAGAAAAACAGCACTCGCGACACGTTCTTGCTAGTTTACAGATATTGAGGACGCTAGCTCTGATGAAGATTGTGCAGTTAAGAATTTAACATTTAAAAAATTACAAGAAAGCCTATTCTTAGCGGAAAATCTTGAGTCATTTTTCTTGAATGAAGACCCTTCCACGGAAAGAAGTCGAAAATTCAAAAGGGAGCTGCAAAACTGTTTAGCTCAATACCAGGAAATTTACAATAACTTAGTAAGAACCAGCAAGCAAAGTTCGATTACAGATTTTTTTTAAAAGGGAAAACGTACAAAAACTTTAAATAGCGAAAAAAGTTCTGAAAGTGAAGGCGATATCGTTCCACCGAAAAAATGTTCTCAGTTGATTATACTGACCAGTGAGGACGAATAAATTCATTAAATTATAGTTGCGTTAGATTAAAATATTTTTTTTTTTTACTTTGTGCTCTACATACATTTATATTTTTAATAAAAATTAAGTTATGTTAAACTAAAAAAATACTTGTTTTTAATAAGTTTTTGGAACGTAACTCCCCTTTTGTACTAGCTCAGGGTCTCATGCGACACGGTTTCACACAACATGGCATTTTCTATGAACCTAACTACCGTGTTATAGGAGGGTTATCAGTAAAAATACGTTGAACAAATTTTGTACAATCTTAAATTGGAGAGCTTTGAATTCTACAAAACTTCCATTTTTAGATTGGTGAATAAAAGTCAGTTATATTATTCCAGGTTTTATTAAGTATAAAAGTGCGTACATAAGAGGAGATTTTATACTGTAAAAAGACTAACGAATTTCAACCTATTGTAACATTGAGAAAAGTTTTTGTAGAGTATCTATAATACCAAAAAGATTGTGAACAAAAACACTCTTTTAATGGAATGTTTAAAACCACTTTTACTTTTAATATAAAATCTAAAAATTTCGCATTTAATTTGATCACTCTGTAATATATGTATAAATATATTTTAATTTTTATAGCACTGATACCATTCCCATTCAGTTAGTTAATGACAGTTATAAATATGGTTTATTTATCATTTTCCCATAAAATAAATCGCTATATTTAGTTGAATGATAAAGTTTATATGTATGTTTTGACAAAACCATAATCAAATTGGTTCCTTTAGGTATATTAGCAAAAATGAAAGAAGGAGCCGAAAACGTCCAAACTAAAATCCAAGCAAAAGCCGAAAGCGTTCTTAAACCCCAACTTGAAAATTCGAAAGGTTTTCTCTTACATTTCCCTCCCAATTTTTCTTAATAACTAAAAATAACTTATTGTAGATAGTAATGATTTCAACTTAAAAGGAGGGAAACAACTGTTAGCATCGATAGAAAGCAGTCACGGTATGGAAATAGCCCAATTACTTCTTTCGTTATTACACGCTTGGGGCATAGACAATGATCTCGACACCGTTTGTCAAGTAAAACTTGGTTTATTAAGGCCTATGGTACCGATTTCCTTCGGCGTTTTATCGAAATCTAATCACATGTCTTTGTTCCTTCCCACTTGGCACACGGCGGTTCCAATCGACGAAGAAAAACTTATGGTTGATCGATCTTTAGCGAATAGTTTACCTTTAGAATTGGTTAAAAGAGAACATTTAACGAGAGTATTTACTTCAAGAACGCATTGGGAACTTAGCACGACCCTTACCAGCAATCACTTAATCGCTATTATTGCTTTATGTCACACTTTGATGTCGATGAGCAACGCGACGTTTGTCCCAGAACAAGAAAGAAACCGAAAATTACACAGAATGTGTTCTAGGGTGAAATGGAGTAAGCAAGATGAGGAACATGAAGAAATGTTTACTCAACAACAAGCTCATATTAAACAGGGTTGGTCTTTATTGGCTACTTTACATTGTATTTTACTACCTGATAAGGTAAATAATAAATTATTTAAATAAAATAGGTTTTAAGAAAATGGTTTTTGTAGGTTGTAGCGAATGGTGCGAAGAGTTTTAAACGTCCCCACGTTGAAATGATGGCCAAAAGATGGCAACATCACTGCGTGGAGGTTCGCGAAGCAGCACAAGCCCTTCTTTTAGCCGAATTGGGAAGAATGGGTCCAAAAGGACGTAAAGTTCTCGTAGAATCTTGGGCTCAATTCCTTCCGTTGTATACGCAAAGTGAAATTATTAATCAACAAGTAACAAATCAAACGAATGCAAATCACGTGAATAGCTTGGGACAGAATAATTCCCCCGAAACGGAAGACGAATATGAAGAAGAAGAGGAAGAACATTTTAGAAAACCTTCCAGCATAGCAGAATTAAAAAAGAAACAGACCACTGCGGTTATTTTATTGGGTGTTATAGGGGCCGAATTTGGGCAGGATATTACAAACGATAAGAAAGTTAATGAGGATAAATGGAAAGGTTATGTTGCGGAAGGTTTTGGAAATGGAAATAGTAATCTGGCACGTCTTACCTCGATGGCACTTTCTCATTTATTATTAGCTCCGCCTTCTAGTAAACTGCCAGCACATACTCCTTTGAGAAGAGCTGCTATAGATCTGATTGGTCGTGGGTTTACGGTTTGGGAACCGTATTTAGATATTAGCAAAATTTTATTAGGTAAAATATCCCCTAAAAATTCATTTAAAAAATATACTTGAATGATAACTTTTAGGTTTACTAGAATTATGTTCAGAAGCTGATAAGTTAGTGCCAAATATGACTTATGGGTTACCATTGACGCCACACGTCGATTCGTGTCGAACGGCTAGACATGCTTTGGTTTTAATAGCAACAGCAAGGTAAAAATAAATTCTATAGAATAAAATTAAAAAAAAAAAAAAAAAAAAAATTAAACTATAATAATTTTTGATGTTGTTTTAAATAGACCGGCTGCTTTTATAACAACAATGGCAAGAGAAGTTGCAAGGTATAACGCGATGCAACAAAACGCGCAGACTTTAAATGTGAATATGAATAATACAGTACTTCATAAAGCCAAGCCTGAAATTTTAAGATGTGTGGAGATGCTTATAGATAAATTGCCTATAGAGATGACTGATTTATTAGTAGAAGTAAATATTAGATTTTCTTTTTATTATGGAAAATGTTCATTTTTTTAATGATTTTTTTTCTAGTTAATGGATATTATTTTACACTGCTTAGATCCTGGACACTTAAAATCAAAGACCCTTCAAGAAGTCTTTCCAGTTATTTGTAAATTTAACCAAGTGTCTCATTGTTATACAACTAGGCGGATAGCAGGTAAGTAAATTTGAACGCCATAGAAGAAATAGGGAATTCTGATTATAATTGAACTAACATTTGATCTAGAAACTTTCCGCTTTCGCCGTTAGATTTAGTTTTAGTTCGATATAGTGGTTAGTTTTAATTTTAGTTCTAAAGGTCTCTGCCCATTACACCGTATCATACCATGACCGTAACCGTATCGACACATGCAAAAAAACGTTCTTTGTATACATTACTATGCGGCAATGCCCACTTGACCGTTCTGGTACCGGCCAACACCGTACCGTGCCATGCCCGGTCCGACAGTAATTCCCCGGTAAGAATATTTTGCAGGTATCGAAACGTTCCGTGCATGGCACGCGCTGTTGCTAACCGATATGCATAGGCGGCCTAGACGCGTGCTTGCCGCACATGCTCCGCGTTTACATTAAATTTTCATTAAATTTGAATGATGACATACGAAAATACTGAAAAAATCTTTCTTCACCATCAACTAAGTGTCTATACAATGTCCAGTATTCTTCCTCAGCTTTTCGTTCTTTTAGAGCATCGTGAATCCAGTAGCGTCGTTTCTTTTTTTGAGGTTCTTCTTCTTGCTCATCCAAAATAATGGCAATCATTGCAATTGTCTAATAGATAAGTTTTTAATGCCCATACCACCGTTTTTATGTAACCAATCACACGTTCGGGAAACAGCAAAAACTTGCTGCTGAATGGGCATTTACACTTTCCAATATACGGGTATAATACGCGTCGCATACGAGCATGATACGCGTTTCATACGGGAACATAACGTTGTTGATACGTTGCAGTGGGCATAGTAGTGCTCGGGACGTTTTCTTTCATGCCTGACACGTTCCTATTACGGTCCTAGTGTGGACCGGCGTAGTGGGCAGAGACCTTAATGGTAATTCACTTAATATCAGCTGTGAAAGTTTATTAAATATTAAACACAAATTTTCTTAAACATTCCAAAGGCAGTAACGTTTAGTACGAGCGCGTCAAATTCATCTTACAATGATTTATGAACGTACTGTAGTACTATTAATATTTAAATAGTCTAACAAGCGTTTGGTACAAAACCCTTATCCACTTATCTCGATGGATTGGGTTAAGTTATCGAAAGCACTCATCAGGGAGGTCTGAAAAATCGATATCGAAAAAGCTGTGGACCCTCTTTGACGATATTCGAGTTCTGGAGCTCAACGTCCCCCTAAGATATGATTTTTAAAAAATCTGCTTCGTGTTTTGTTTAAGACCCACCAAAAGTGTTTTGATGATAGTAGATTTCGGTTTTGAGCTTTGTTCTTTCAAAAAGGTCCAAACAGGAATCGCGAAAGAGCCGGTACCGAAGAGTGTAAGCGCGCGCAAGGTCGTCAAGAGAGTTGAAATGACTATCAAGTCCAACGAGAACCTCTCTCACTTGTATACTATGATGCCGGTGATCTTTGTTGACGGCAGGGTCGGCCCAAAGACGCTGGTCGTCCTTGCCGAGAAGAAAGGCGAGTTCCCGAAGAGGTTGGTGCTGCCGTCCACGCCGAATCTGTCACATCATGACGCTCAAGCATCTCGAGATGTGGATGAAGGAGGTCCTCGGTGACCCGGCAATGCCGGCAAGCTCGCTGGTTGTCCTTGACTTGTAGCCAACTTGGTGCAAGAAGGAGAACCTGACGAACCACCTCCCTGCAGGCAAATTGCTCGAGATTCACACCCTGCCACCTGGCACTACGCCCATGACACAGCTGGCTGACCCGATCTTCAACGGACAACTCAAGGCAGTCATCAAGCCATTCCATTTGCACACGCTTAGGCATCGCATCGACTAGAACCCTGGACAGATTTAAAACAAAGGGGCCAGATAATTCAATTTTGTTGGATTAAGAGTCATGCCACCTTGGAACCTAATGAAGAAGTGGAACCCCTAGCGAAAGATGCAGTGATGAATGGGATGGAAGATGTCCGTCAAACTTCGGCAAAAGACATAATTAACAAGATTAAACATGATATATTGAGAACTGAGTGGAATAATCTTTGGGTCAGTAGTTGGAGAACCAGAATGACCCAATACGCTCGAATACACCCCCACTTCTTCGATGTGTCCTGGTATAGAGATAAGCAGGTTGATAGATTTGTATATTCATCTATTGCGAGGATAAAATTTGGACACGGTAAATTTCCGAGTCATCTCCACAGATTAGGTATTGTTGATTCGCCTTCATGTGAATGTGGTGATGAGATGTTTGATGGGGATTATTTGTTGTTTTGTTGTGGCAGATATCAGAATGAGAGAAGGAATTTTATGCAAGAGCTTATAAAAATGGGAGTGTAATTCCCGACATGCGCTGTAGTATTATTAAGTACGTGTAGGAGAGAGATTTACAAGTGTATTGGTCGTTTTCTAAGATATTCGTGCATCCGGTTGTAATGCTGGCGTGAGCCTCATTGAGTGAATTCGGTGGCTAATAGGCCCAGGGCCCGAGAAGTCTTAATAAAAAAAATCCTGAACAGAGGAACAACATCACGCTGATCTGCTCTCTGGCCATGAAGATCAAGTCATCGCCCAAGTTAGAAGACATGAGGTGCTTCCCCTGGATCCAGGCCGAAATCATCTCCGGCCCGTACAAGTCATTTGTTACCCCAGCAGCCTACTGCTTCAGCAACTGAGGTGCTCCCAGTGCAGCGAGTTCGTCTTCATCACCTATACCGACTGTCCCACAGTACTGCTGGACACACTTTGTCGTGGAGTACCAATTCAACTGCTGAGCTTGTTTTGCCAATGCAATTATGTGTTTTGTTGTTAGCCTCTGACGAAGAATAAAGAATGTAATAAAATTATTGTGCATATAAGAAAGGTGGGAGAAAGTTGTTAGGGAAAATATTAAATGCCTCATCATATCACATGCCTCATCGCATCACATATTGTTACAATTGAAGACCTTGGCGTGAAAAGGATGTATGCCACACATTATAACTTTCGAGAAATTAATCAAAGAAATTTATTTTAAATCCACAAAATCCAATTTACATACAATACATTTAATTTTAGGAAGAAAGAATAAGATATATTACTTAGTACCTTTTAAATAGAAAGGAGTTGAAGAAAAAGCACTGGTATTGCTTTTTTAAGGTTTATTTGCTTCAAAAATGTGGCTGGTATCCTTTTACATGAAAAAATAAACGGTGATTTGAAACAACTTAAGAATTAAAAGTAAGAGATTAGTTATCAACAAGCGAGTAATCTTCATATCCTCTACTTTGAGTGTCGATTATTCAATTTCTTGAATGAAATTTTTAGCATCGATTTCCAAATAAAATTGTTGGTTCGCTTAGGGTAATACACAAAAAGAAAGATTTAATAAAAGTTTAGGAAAAGGGTAACAAAATACAGAATTTGCCTTTGAGGCAGGAAAATTTAAAGTTTGGTATATTCTCGCTTAAGATTTGAAGAATATTTTCCTAGAAACGGCTTTTCCTTGAGTGTCGTTAATTTTAGAAAATAAAATGACCAGATTTGAAGAATATTTTCCTAGAAACGACTTTTCCTTGAATGTCGTTAATTT
Source organism: Digitonthophagus gazella (assembly GCA_036711955.1). NCBI lineage: Eukaryota > Metazoa > Arthropoda > Insecta > Coleoptera > Scarabaeidae > Digitonthophagus > Digitonthophagus gazella. The sequence continues at coordinate 36,403,703 of JASCIT010000005.1, read as the reverse complement.
TAGAAAATAAAATGACCAGATTTGAAGAATATTTTCCTAGAAACGGCTTTTCCTTGAGTGTCGTTAATTTTAGAAAATAAAATGACATGGTTTTCTGAATTCAAACTTGTAAAAAAGACTTCAGAGAAATAATATTTGTCGAAAAAATGGAACACTTCACAATTTCTCGCTTTGCAGCCGGATTTCGTATATTCAAAATTACGTCATCATGATTTTCAGTAAAAGTGTGTATGCCACATAACCCCAAATACGTATCTGTTGCTCTTCAGGGGATGATGAATTCTCTTGATTATCACTTTCAATATATAAAATAAATTAATAGATAAAATAGATAAATTAAATTAATAGATAAATTTTTTTTTTTTTTTTTTTTTTTTTTTTATAGTTTCTGTTCCTTATGCTATCATCTGAGTTAAACTCATAACTATTCTTTTTGTTTAAATTACCAGAAAATTGGTGAAAATCACGAGAACACCCAGCACGCACATCACTCATGTTAGTGGCTTGAAACTTTATTTTGAAAATTTGCGCCGCTTCCTCGAAATTATGAAAACGTCATTTTACCGCACCGAAGCTTATTATTGAAGAATCGCTAAAAGTAGTTGTATGTGGCTAATACCTTCATTTCTGAATCATTTGGACCGAAAATCTCAATTTTCTAATTTTTGTGGCTTGCACCCTTTTCACGCCAAGGTCTTCAATTGTATGAAATTCTCGACGGTGACGTCACTTTTCGCAAGAACGAAACTCAAAATCGTATTCTCCGATAGGAAAAATCAATAGAAAGCTGTATCACACGAAATACTCTTAATCAGTATTTTCGACGTTGATGACGTCGCTTTTTGAAAGAACAAAGCTCGAAATCTACTATTATCCAAACGGATTTGGTGGGTCTTAAACAAAAAACGAAGCACATTTTAAAAATTTCATATTTGAGTTGTTAAGCTCCAGAATACGAATATTGTCGAAGAGGGCCACAACTTTTTTAAAATCGATTTTTGAGACCTCCATTTTTCTTTCGATTGGTAATAATAATTGGTAAAGCTTTCGATTGGTATATAACTTGACCCAATTCGCCGAGATAAGTTTGTACCGAACCCTTATAAAATAAATTAAATGAATAATATTTCAATATCACGATTAAACATTATTTTTTTTTATTATTATTACTAGTTGGCGCATCGAATGGAACATTAACAATTTACGAATTAAGACAAGCGAAATGTACAACAATACCCGCTCATTCATCCCCGATAACAGCTTGCTGCTTCAGTCCGGATGGAAAGTACTTAGTAAGTTATGCTTGCGGAGAAAATAAATTATGTTTCTGGCAAAGCAGTACAGGTATTTTACTCATCTGATTATTCACTCTTTTATAATTAAATATATTTCGTATATTTTTAGGAATGTTTGGACTTGGAACGGCGCAAACACGCTGTATAAAATCATACAGCACGGCTCCAATAGCAGACGTTTCAAGATTAAATCCGATGCGTTTGGCTAAACTCGTTTGGATAAATAATCGAATGGTAACATTAATGTTAGCAGATGGTTCGGAAACTAGGTTCAACGTGTAACGGCAGTAAGAACTCGATCGTATAACCTTTCCAAAACAAAACGTTCTTCTTCTTCTCTTTGCCCCATTATTAAAAACGTAAATTGTTACTATTATTGTTGTCGTTCCGTGACGGAAAAGTTTTCAAAAGTGGTAGTAGCGTAGCGTGTTTTAAATTTTTCCAGGCAAAATTTCAAACTACATATTATAATTGCACTGCGTTTTAACGTTCGTACGGTGTCGTATTATTATCGCGTGGTTATTTCGTGTCAAGAGTGACAATAAGTATTAAATATGGTGTAGATGAAACGAAATCGCAATGGAGAAAAATATGGGTAAAATACTTTATTGATATAGATGCAATATTATCTCTGTATATGAAAGAAAAATCAATTCGTGCCTGGCTTCTGGAATATATCTATGTACAGCGATGGAAATAAGTTTTTGTATGTACAGAGACTTATTTTAATATCTGTATATAATAAGTGTATAATCTATATAAATCCTCTTATACTACATACAATATGATTGCACGAAAATATGTTAATTTATAGTTTTGTTTTATTTTATTTTTTCATCCATTGACATTCGGCTTTAAACATATATTTTTCTTTTGTATTAAGCTCCGGATATTTTACCAAATATACAAAGAAGGAAGTCGAGCTTGGTAGATAATAATGTTACCGCACTATTTATTTAATATTTAATTTGCGTAGGTATTAATTATTGTTTAATTTTATTATTATTATTATTATTATTTTGTTTGAATAATTTTTTTTTAAGTTGTTGCTCCTTTTTAGCGTATCACATTGTAACTAGTAGCTTTTAGTTTCCAGAATCTAAACCGTGAAGACATATATTGTTTGAACGATTTTTTTAGTGAAATTATTAATTATTATTGTTACTATTACAATTACTAGAGCGGTTTTTAAACAACTTAGTTACTCATTGTACATTAGCACATGTATAAAACAAACAGAATAAGTTGATATTTGTATATAGAAGATGCATGATTATTTATTATTTAAATATATATACCATTGTTAGTTAGGATGTTTTTCTTTTCTGTGAATTATTACAGTTTGAAATGTCAGATATAGATAGAGAGGGAACTTTGAACAGCCGTTTTTTTTTCTTTTTGTTAATTTTTATTAAAGCCTACAACACAGAAGAACCTGGAATGTTTTTAATATTAATAATCAATTTACTCGTTCATGGAAAATTGAAATATTTATATTTTAACATTGCACGTTCTCGATTCATTGTATCATCTAGTCATTGAATATTACGTTTAAAAAAAATCCAATTATAAATGTAAGGAAACTAATTTATCATTTGTTGATACTTGTCTTGTTGAAAAAATTTTTGTGAATACATATTCATTGGATATTACCTTAAAATGATTTCAAATATACGAAAATTTCAATGCAGATTAGAATAAGAAAATTTATAATTTGAATTAAATATAATTTACATTCCTTTATAATTTCCATAAATTTTAATTTTTTATTTACATTAATGAAAAAAATAAAAATGTAATAAAAGACATGGACTAAATAATAGTTAATGTCTGTATAATTAAAAAAAAATTATAAAATTTAATACGAAAACATTACTATGTAATTAATGTTGTTTTTGTGGACTGTATTTATTTTATAATTTCATTTCAAAAATGAATTTTTTTTTAATTCTTTGTTTTTCTTTCTTAATAGTTTTGGAATACAAACAAAAAAATGAAAACAATCTTTGAATATGTATTTAATTTATCTATTTGTCTATGCATTCTGTATAAAAGTGCATGTATCTAAAATATATTCCTCACACATACTATAATACTTTATCTATTGTAAATGACTATTATCTGAAATATATGGATATCTACATGTTCAACCTGATCAACTGTTATCTAAATAAAAAGCCACAATCTAATCAGTTTCGTATGAAAGTGACAATCTCCACACTACTGTGTAAAAACAGTTAATTAATTTTCAGGTTAAAGTGTCCATACAAAAGACTAAAATGACTCATTTTATGAAAATTTTTTGTGCGTTTTTAATGTTTTTAAGTGTACAATGTGAAGAGACAAGTACTTTATGTTCTAAGGAATTTTGCAAGGTAAAAAGTGTACTTAAGATGTACTTTTACTTCGTATTTGTATGTAATTTTTATTTATTAAATAGGATTATAAAGAATGTAAAGAAGCGCACGTTCACGAAAATTGTAATATTCAAAATTCGACACACAGCGGGATTTTTCTTCCATATCCTGGACCGTGTAATTGTTGCGATTACTGTTTGGGAAATTTAGGTAATTTAGGGTATGTTGGTATTTAAACGTTGATAATATTATTGTTTTTTCTTAATGTGTTTAGGTGAAAGCGATGAATGTACAGTAGGTGAACCCGGTCAATCACCTAGTGGTGCTATTTGTGGAAATTCGTTGAATTGCGTTGCACCGGATCCTAAGGAACCTTATGGAACGTGTCAATTAATTGACTGTATGTCAAAAGCTTTTAAGTATACCGGAAATTGTTATCAAATCTATCTAATCTGAAGATGGGATAGATTTGATTTGATAGAAAATTAGTTTTCTTATAGAAAACATTTTATAAGTAAAATACCATTTAGCTTAGTCTTTATAATTTAAAGCTTATAGCTCATATTTTTAAATTCACTTGATCGAAAAGTATTATCAATAACTTCTATTATTTTTTTTTTAAGCGACTGACTGTTCAAAAAATCAAATAGATTTTGATGAGAAAGTTAATGATGGTACAGTAGGACACATGGAATTACGTGAAATATGCGACCGAAGAGGTTTATACGGACAGTACAAATGTGTTCCTGGTGGAATGTAAGTACATTTTGCTTGTTGGGTTTATCCATACGAAAAAGTTAAAACATTTAGTAATGTATGTTGCTATTTATTTCTTTCAATTAGGGTGCTATTACTCTATCAAAGGTTTTGTAAAAGATCTTTTATAAAAGCTTTCATAAATGATATTTATAAAATTTGAAAATAATTCTTTGACCAAAGATTAATGAACTGATCTGCCCTCATAAAGAAGAACGCGGTATGTCACAAAAACATGAAACTGAGAAAACATGTTTTTTGTGTTCTCTCTCAGCCTTTAGATATATGCCAGAAAACTTTACCTTTTTGGGTGAATACCTTTGTTTTGTGACTATAGTTTATTCCATAAAATTAGTTATTACACGATTAAATAGATGTACGATAAACCATATTACGCCCTTAACTCAAATTTGAACAATTTTGAACATACTGCGTTTATCCTTATGGGGGCAGTGGTATTACACTACATAAAATATTTTACGTCAGTTGTCATATTTTTACCTGAAATGGATGAACATTTCTATGCTTGTGGGGCTTCAATTAGTTCGATTTTAACAATTTGTGTAATATTTAAAAAAACGAAAAATTGAGCAAAAAAAAACCGTAGAAAGCGTGTATGGCTTAAACCATGGGTGTCGAGTCTTGAAGTTCTGGGTATACATCAAAACCTCTTAAAGGAACTCAGAATTGAAGACACGTCATGCTACAGAAGTTACTTAAGAATGGATAATGCGATCTTTGTCTCGAATTGTCTCGAAAGTTGCTTCTTTTATTGGACAAAAAATACACATTGATTTAAAATGTTGAATATGACCAAATACACAAGATATAAATAGTAAAAGTCTTACGAATTCGAGTACACATTAAAATAAAATGAGTAATGGAGGTAGTTCTAAAAAGTGGTTTTCAGTTTGATGTAATTTATGTCTTTCGCTGTGAGCAATGGAACAGCGTGTTATGTGTGTCAAGCATTCAAATTTCAATACATTAAATTCATGTGCAGAAGTTGAATTAATTTTAGGGCTGGGATGGGGCGTTAAATTTGGAACCAATCGTAAAATGTGAAAAGTGAAAGTTAGGAGGGAAATTTTAAGGAAAGGAACAAATTAAAGATAGGAAGTTTTGAGACCGCTAGCGCTCCAAACAGTGCGGATATCTTACGCGGTCTCAGAAAAGATATCCCTAAGCTGTTTGTGGATAATTCTTAAAAGGATTTCGGAGGAATTTATATAGAGGTGTTTTGTTCAGAAAAACTTGATCATTAAGATATTCTAAGTCTGTGTTAAGTTCTTTAAATTTTTCTATTTCAAAAGCTTCAAGTAGATTAAGTTTAAAACCTTTGTTTTGTTTATGTAGAAGTTTAGTGTTTTTCTGTTGATCAAATTCATATCTCTAAGTGAACATGTCGCTGGTTTGCGAGAATAATGACGCAACGCAAAATTCATTTAAATTGAACTAAACATAAAAAACGAACGTAAATCCATAATATTTTAACTTGAACAGAAACAATGTTTCTGTTCATGTTAAAAGAAACGATAAACAAGCATGTTAACAGAAACAATGTTTCTGTTCATGTTAAAATATGGATTTACCATCGTTTTTTATGTTTAGTTCAATTTAAATGAATTTTGCGTTGCGTCATTATTCTCGCAATTTTTAATCTTGATGGTTTCTTTTACAATTTTTTTCTCGAAAACGGTTCATTTTATCGACACTGAATAAGAGTACCTTTTTTTTAGCTAAATATTCGAGGTATCTAAATTTATTTTTTTTAACTCCTCACCATACAGGGTGTTAAAAATGTAAGCATTAAAATGCATAACTTAGTACGGCACTGGTAAACTAAAGAGACTAATTACGTTTTAAGGTCATTTTTTTAAGAGGTCCTTACTACTGTTTATCACATTAAATTTTCATTAAATTAAATTAAGTACTTTAAAATTTATTCAAGAAAAATTGTTTTCCAGTGGCTTCCTTTAGAGGGCCGTATCTCCGAGGGGAAGACCGCTAGGAAAAGAAATTATGGGAACTTGTAATCATATTTTTTAATGTTCTATCAGAATCCCAGAGATTTCCCACATTTTCCAGGACATCCTGTATAGTGAGGGCCGGATTACAGTTTACTTTTTATACGCGGACCGGAATAAAAAAATTAACAAATGTTTGTTACTTATATTTACTAACAAACTTATACTAACTAACAAAGTTAGTTATTAGATCTCCCAGATCTCCTTGGTACAACAACTCCTCAGAAAACAGGAAATTTGGGTTCGAATCCCAATGCAGTAATGAGACATTTTTTTCTCTAACCACTCTAACGCATTAGTGATAAAAACCTTTCTTTAATTTTGTCTTTCGTTTAAAGAATTATTTATTATTCTTTCCAAAGATCTGGCGGGCCAGATTAGACCCTCACGTGGGCCGAAGGTTGCCCACCGTTGATATAGAATATAATATATTATTACATTGAAAAATTTCTTCGACAAAAATATTTTATAAAAGATCTTTTATAAAATCTTTGATAATGTAATAACGCCCTTAGAAAGGGGAATCAGCCAAGTATAATAATTTATTGAAACAATTCTTGATTCATTTTAACCACTTGAGTACATTTGACGGCTGAGACTCGTCATGAGTTACATAACGTTCGAAATAAATCCGTACTCAAGGGGTTAACACTTTGTTGACTAGGAATTTTACTTAGAATTAGAAACTATGTCATGTCACCGGCAGTGACAAAGTTGACTTGTCACAGGTCAGTAATGGTTGGGTATGAAAAGACAAGTTAATACGTTATCGGTCAGCAAAGTGTTAGGTGGTTAATTTTATCGTTCAGTCACGTTTTATATTTTATAAAATTTAATCTGTATTTCACGTCTAGAAATTTTGAAAAAGTATTTTTAATATGTGTACAGCCGGTACGATATTTATTCAGCCAAAATTCCGATTGATTTCTGAGATATTCACCAAAAAGTGCAAAAAATATTCGACGTAACGTAGAAAATTTAAAGCTACGTCACTGCTTGTAGATATCAGGCTGTGACAGACCGGTGCCTTCCGAGAATAGAACGTTATTAGTTTTTTCCTTTCCGGATTTTGGCTCAACAAATATCGTACTGGCTGTAGTAATTTTAAATTTCTTAAATTTTATAAATTGTTAATTTCTATTTAATTCGACGTCTGCTTTTGAAGGTGGCTTTAAGTCGAAACCACTCAAGCAATAAAAATCTAATAACCAGAAAGGTGCAAAATTAATCAATTCATTTTTTACTTAATTCTTAATTAATGCCTCAAATTTAACATCATTATTTGGTGAATCTCGAATATTGCAAAGTTGAATAATTACATTCACGCGAAGTTATAGAAACATATCATTCAATTTATTATAAACTGAAATCCAAAAATGTTTATAAATTGATATCCTGCTTTTGATTATTCCTAAATATTATTTTTTTTTTATAGCTGTTATTGTCGTGATAAAACCAACAAGCGAATTTTTGGAGAAATCCCTTATTCTTCACTAGCCAGTCAAGTATTAAATTGCGGTAACCCAACAATAATTCACATCACAACTAATTATTTTAAAAAATAACTTCATTTTAGCTTGTTCGCTTAGTTACGAAAGAACTTTCGACTTTTTCGATACTCCTCTAAAAGTTGGTGAATACTTACGTTGTCAATCTAACGGCGATTTTGATACTCTTCAATGTATTAACGATGAATGTTTTTGTGTTGATGCTGTTGATGGAGCACCTACTTATCCTGGAGCTTCTCTGGTTAATATTACAGAAATTTCTAATCTTACCCTACCATGCTGTAAGTATTTAAAAAAAGTGTAAAATAATACATATTTTAAATTTTATTATTTTTTATTTATTTTATTTTTAATTTTTTTAAGTTAATTATGAAGTACATAAAGAAGAATATTACAATTCTTGCGAACGAGAATATCTTGATACTTTAGAAGCCATTAGTGTTTTTATAGAAGACGATAAAGAAAGTCACACTGTAATTGGAATTTCCCTTCCTAATTGTCAATTGGATGGTTATTATGCGCCAGTTCAAAAAACTAAAGAATAGTAAAGTAAACTAACACTTTGTATAATTCCTAATATTTTAAAATAAAATTTTAGTTATTATTGTGCTAATCCTGAAGGTAAAATGTTAGAAAATTTCAAGGTAGATATTGCAAATCAAGAATTAATTTCAACCATGAATTGCCGTGAGTATTTTTTCTTTTATGGTCTATTAGAATCTTACATAATCATTTTAGATTGTGCACGTGCTAGAAGTTTAATAACAGACGAAAAGCCGGAATGTTTAGATAACGGTAATTACAATCCGTTACAATGTAGAAGAGGATTTTGTAGGTGTGTTGACGAAAATGGCAACCAAATAAAAAGGGAGATGTTGATAAATGATCCAGAATTTGATAAAGAAACATATTGTAGTAGTTAATTAGTTATTTAAAAAAAATTGTACTTTTATTATTAATCTTAAATTAATTAAAGTAAAATAAAATATTATAAAAGATAAATCTAATTTAATTTCTTCTGGTAAGTTTAAATTTTAAAGGATTTATTGGTGTGTACGTTGGAACTACTTTATATGTCATATTTCCATAATTATACTCCACTTTATATTTTCGAAAAATCTGAAAAAGATAAAAAAATGGTGAATTAATTTTAACGAATTTAAATCATATTTAATCATTTTACTTTAGCCAGTAAAATATATAACTCGGCTTCGGCAAATCTTTTTCCTAAACAAGCTCTTCGTCCGTATCCAAAAGGTAAAGACACAAACGGATGGAATTTATCCCCAAGTTTATTCCCTTTTAACCAACGTTCGGGAATAAATTTTTTTGGATTACTGAAATATTTCTCTAAATTACCAACAACCAAATGTGGAAAAATAACGTGTGTCTACAAAAAAAAAGGTAATATTTTTCAATATATTTTATTTAAGATTAACAATTCATACTCCTTTAGGTACTAAATATCCATCAATTATCCTTTCGGATTGTAAGCTTCTACCGTTTCCTAACACTACTGGTTTTAATCTAAAAATAAGAATTTATGAATATAAAATATTTAATATATAATATTTTAGAAGATGGAGAAACAGGAGAAGGTAAATAATTATTTTAATGAACAATTTTTTTTAGAATCTTCCAAGTATTTAGATTCATCAATAAAATTTTCATAAATTAAAAATCAAGATAAAATTTATTGAAGCTAACGTTCTAACACAAAACTTGAAAGAATCTTTTTGTTATATTTAAGGGAGCACAACAGAGTAAATTTTTTGAAAAATCATTTTTTTTTACGCAATTCGAAAGTATGTACCTTTTAAAATATTGTCCTGCAATATTATAATAAAATTTATACAAATAATAGAATTACAAGTGACTAACCTAACTTTCTTAAAAAATCACCCAGACTTTATTTATTGAAATTAAAGAATAATTTTTGGTTTAAATAAAAGACAAAAGATTCTATTTTGAATTAAAAAGAACAGATCTTTCCTAAATCTTACCAAAAAAATTTAAAAAAATTTTAAAGTTGGTGAAAATTTTTGATAGTTCTAACCAAACTTTTTTAAAAATCACCCAACTTTAAAAAATCACCCAGACTTTATTTATGAAGATTAAGGAAAAATATTTGGTTTAAATGAAACTTCAAAGATTCTGTTTTGAATTAAAAAAGACAGGTTAGTTCTAATTATTATCAAAAAAATTAAAAGAAATTCTTAAAGTTGGAAAATTTTTTTGACAGGTGACTAACCTAACTTTAAAAAATCGCCCAAACTTAATTTCTGAAGATTAACCCCTTGGCCTACACAACATCTGCCAATTACGCGTGCCATAGTATACGAGAAAATTGATCGCGCGCCGTGACATTCAACCGTTTAGCTGCGTTTAGCCGTGTACCCGAACTTGCGAGAAAGAAAACTAAGGACAATAGGACACAAAAGATTTAGCACGAGTCAGACTCGTGGTTTTCGCTTATGGAACAAATCTTTACAACGAGTCAGACTCGTTGTTTTCGTTTATAGCACAAATTTTTTACCACGAGTCAGACTCGTTGTTTTCGCTTATGGCACAAATTTTTTACCACGAGTCAGACTCGTCCTTATAGGCCAAAGGGTTAAGGAATGATTTTTGGTTTAAATGAAAGATAAAAGATTCTGTTTTGATTTAAAAAAGGCAGATTTTGTATAATTATTACCAAAAAAAATTTTTAAATTCCCAAAGTTGGTAAAAATTTTTAACGGTTTTAACCCAACTTTTTTTTTTAAATCGACCAACTTTAAAAAATCACTGAGACTTTATTTTTTGGAATTAGAGATTGATTTTTAGTTTAAATTAAAGCTAAAAGATTCTATTTTCAATTAAACGAGATATTTTTTTCTAATTGTTACCAAAAAAACTAAAAAAAAATGTTCAATGTTTCTTCTGAAATCATCGAATTCTATTCAAATTTTGGTCAGATTTTGTACAAAACTATCTAAAATGATTTAATTATTTTAAATTTCAAATTTGTCGAATTTCATTAAAAAAATAACTTAGCTTATAATTTTGCAATTTCGTCTAAAAATTTCCTAAAATTGTCGAATTTCGCGAAAAATTTCACCAAATTTCGTGTAAAATTGTCTAAAATTATTAAATTCCGTTTAATTTAATCTAAAATTTTAGAATTTCATTAAAAAAATAACTGAATTTAGCTTATAATTGTGCAATTTCGTCTGAAATTCTTTAAAACCATCGAATTTCGTCTAAAATTTCGTTCAATTTCATATAAAATCGTCTAAAATGATTGAATTTCGTGGAAGTTTAAAAAATTCGAATTTTTCATTCATTACTTTAGTACTAAATGTGTACAAAAAAGACGAACTTACAACTTTATTATATACAATAGCTATTTTTCTGCACACGCGCACGAAGCCTTTATCTAAATACGAACACAAACAACCATTGTCACAAAATGTTATCGACGCTATTACTCCCATTTATATGGATTTGCCCAAGACGCAGTTGCTTGAGCGCTGTTTAGGTGCATTTACGAAAAATTCAAATGAGAGCTTTTATGTCCTGATTTGGAAGTTCGCTCCGAAAATTTTATCAAGTCGGACAGTTATTGTGCAAATTGCTACTTATTTAGCGGTTTCCATTTTTAATAATGGAATGGCATCTTTATTAAAGGTGGCAAATAAAGTACAAATCCAGATTGAACCCCAAATATACGCATTTTGTACAGCTAAAGACCAACACCATATGAGTCGAGCTCAAGTGCGTTCAACTTCAAGTGTTTTAGACAATTTAGACAACAAGAAGAAAGTGGAATTATGTTCTACAAATTCTAGAGACCTTTATTATGGAGCAGGAACCGATGAATTGTGGTAACTCTTAAAATTTCCTCCATTATATCATCTAGAACTAAACTTAACTTTTTAAATGCGTTTTTCTCACAGTAACATTTTTTTAACCTGTTGTCACAATTTATTTTCCAACGAGAATCGCATTCAAATTTTATTGAGACGTCCTCAATCCATATAAAATTCTCTTTAGTTAAGCGTACGCATTTTTATTTGTATTAATATTTGCTGCCTCTTTACCCGTTGGAAAAATTAATTATTTTATCGATTTTTTTACCTCTTTTTTTTGCAGATGTGCCATTTTAACAGCAATTATTTTTTTTTAATCGGGTACGCTTAACTGAAGTTACACTAATACAGATTAAAATGACCCAAGCAGCAAATTGTGTCCGATATCGGGCACAATTTTTTTGAGTCCGAATTGAGTCGACACTTATCGGACTTTTTGTGTCCTGTATCCAATTTATAAGAATGTAGCCGCTATGTGTCGACAAATTATGGACACAGTGTGTCAGAAAAAAATGCGTGTCTAAACAGACACATTTTGGACTCATGTGTCTAATATGTTTCCATTATGTGTTACTTTCGACTTCAAAACACAATTTAGTCACAAACGAGTCGACACTTAATTGACGCAATGTGCTTGAATTTGTTCTTAAGTTTGCGTTTCTAATTTGTTTCCAAAATGTGTTAAGTAGACGCAATTTAATCCCAGATGAGTCGACACCTAATTGACACGATGTGCCCAAATTTGTTCTGTGTGCATAGACACTTTTAGGCAACATATCGGTCAAGTTTTGGAAACACGAGTCCAAATTATAGCCCTTATGTTTCTTGTGTTACCTTGAACCATTTTCGGAAAATAATTGGTTAAATATCGGACACGTGTTTCTATTTGGATGCAATCATTAAATCCGCCATATTTTCGTTGAAAAGTTGTGCCAACGAGATGAAAAAAAAACGGCGGATATCTATATTTTGCTCAGAATTACAATATTTGGCGTTAATAAACATAAATATTCGAGCAAATAATTTTTTTTTGTGTCACCCCAAATATCTCCACGCTAATTTCTGACAACATTTCTTGAAATTTGTAATAACTAAAAATGTTTGACTTTTTTAGTTTCTTAAAAATAATCAATATTTTTGAGGCGCTTTCGTTATTTAAAGGTATCATACACACTATTATCAGAAAATTTGAATCCGTAATATTTTTCAACCCTCAGACATAGCAAAACTTCAATTATAACATACCAGTATAAAATACCTTAGCAGTTTTAGCAGTAGGAACATAATGGACACATGAAAATCTATTTGGTAACAAAAGAGAAACACTTTGAACACATTAAACGTTCACTTTGGAAAAATATACGACACAAATGCGACACATTCTGGAGACATTTTAGTACAATTAAAGGCGCATTTTAAACACTAACTTGGGTACATTTTGGGCACTATATGGTACACATTTCTGTCACCATTTTGGACACATTTCCCAAACATAGCGGGCACAGTGTCGACACTGTGCCCATAAAATGTGTCGTGTCCAGGCTTATGTGTCGACACAGTGTCGACCATGTGCCTAAAATTGCTGCTTGGGTGACGTTGCCTTTTTTTATTTTCAGATTATTTTTACACATTTTATAATAACAACCAGCAAGATGCTTTTTTTGTTAGTGCATTTGGACACCCTCCATGCATGTATTCTAAGATACACATTTTTTTCTTTATAGTTCCTAAAATAAGTTTAAACTGTGTAGTTACAAATATCAAATTCCGATTTTTCTAAAACACTAGTTTAGTTTTATTTTGGTAACTTTGGTGGAAGCTTTACGAATTTAGTAAGTTTTTGGTGGAATTTAAAAATAAATTGGTAAATTTTTGATGGAATTTTTACAAATTTTGGTGGAATTTTTAAAAAATTCATTATTTTTGGTAGAATTATTAAAAATTTTAGTAACTTTGGTGGAATTTTTATGAATCTACTAAGTTTTTGATGGAATTTTCAAGGTTTTAGTTAATTTTTAATGAAATTGTTTCTAATTTGATTGATTTTTGGTGGAATTTTAAAAGAATTTTGACATTTTGGTGGAATTTTTAAAAAATTTGGTAAATTTTTGGTAGAATTGTTAAAAATTTTGACAATTTCGGTGTAATTTTTAGGACTTTTGTAAGTTTTTGGTGGAATAAAAAAATTCAGTAAGTTTTGGGTGTAGTTGTTAAATATTTTAATAACTTTGGTGGAATTTTTGCGAATTTTATTCATTTCTGGTGGAATTTTAAAAAAATTCAGTATTTTTGGTAAAATTCTTATGAATTTAGTAAGCTTTTGGTGGAATTTTTAAAAAATTCAGTATGTTTTTGGTGGAATTATCAAAAATTTTGATAACATTGGTGGAACTTTTGCGAATTTTATTCATTTTTGATGGAACTTTTAAAAAAATCAGTGTTTTTTTATGGAATTTTTACGAATTTAGTAAGTTTTTAGTGAAATTTTTCCAATTTTATTAATTTTTGGTGGAATTTTTATAAAATTCAGTATGTTTTTGATGGAATTGTTAAAAAAGTTGGTAACTTTGGTGGAATTTTTATTAACTTTAATCATTTTTGGTGGAATTGTTAAAAATATTGGTAATTTTAGTAGAATTTTTATGAATTTGGTAAGTTTTTGGTGGTATTTTTTAAAAATCAGTGAGTTTTTGATGGAATTATTCAACATTTTTGTAGCTTTGGTGGAAAATTGAAAAAATTTAGTACGTTTTTGGTGGAATTGTTAAAAATGTTGGTAACTTTGGTAGAATTTTTATGAATATAGTAAGTTTTTCGTGGAATTTTTACCAATTTTATTAATTTTGGGTGGAATTTTTAAAAAATTCAGTAAGTTTTTAGTAGAATTGTCTCCAAATTTAATAATTTTTGGTGATATTATATTCAATTTAACGAACTTTTGTGGAATTTTTATTATTATTTTTTATTTTTGTGAAATTTTCGTCGTTTCGGGTCCAAAGGAGCCCCGATTCGCATATAACGTTGCGTTATAAAGCCGTTCAGAAAGTTAGCCGGAAGCAGAATCGCGGAGCCGGTGGCTTTTTGGGCAAAAAGTGCGTTCAAAAATTAACGAAAATGACAGGCGGACGATCAAGAATTTTAATTTCAATTAGGGCTACCGCAACGTCGTTCGATTTTCAGGGCCGTTTTTCCGAAATCGGTCACGGACCCCCCAAAATTGTCGGGGAGGTGAAGATAATGGTCGGCAGAATGATGTAAAATCATTGGATCGTCCGGAAAGCGATTTCCAAAAAAACTATTAAAAAAAGAGCAAGGCGCCTGCGGCGCCCTCTTTTAAAGAGGCGCTGCTTGCTAACTACTTTAATATATTAATAATAAGAGTGAACCAAAATAAAATCTTAATTATCGCCTTTTTTCGTAATCTCCACTCTGTTGTTCCCCCTTAATAATTGAAATTAAATCTAATGAAAACCAATTCTAATGAGAGAATTATAGAATAAATCAGAAAAAAATATATAAATTCATTTACCTTAATGTTTCTTTAACACACGCTTTTAAATACGATAAATCATTAGATAAATTAACAGGTTCGTTTGAACTTGGCATAATACTTCTTAATTCTTCATACAATTTGGTTTGCTTGTCTTGATTTTGAGATAAATGGTACATAGTTGAAGCTATAGTAATCGATGTCTATAAGTAATAAACGAACTGGAATTAAAAATTAATTTTTGTAACATTAATAAATTAATTCTCTTACTGTATCCACTCCAACTAAAAAGAAATCCAAAGCTAATACTGTTGCTAATCTAGGATTGCCAGTTCTTTCGACAATTCTTTTTACGATTGATGTATTTTCATTATTGCTCCCTTTTTCCAAAGCTTTATTAATATGTTTTACACATAATCTAAAAGAAAAAAAAAATAATATCTACAACTTTTTTGTGTTATATGTAAAAGTGTGTCAAGTAATCTATAACGTAACATTTATATTCGATTACAACACAGTAACTTTCAATGCCAAGTTTATGCCGGTAGAGACGTGAAGCTCTCCTCTCAATACTTTCGATTCCTTCACCGTGATCCGCAGGCCGGTGAACGAACTGCTTACGTAACCGATTAAATAACAAACGTGTGGACTAAAACTAAAGAACGTTCATCTCACAATCGACAATAAATAACAGAAGAACCGCACCGCCGTTGGTTGTTAGGTTTCACTTTACTGCTTTTTTTACAATTTAAAGAATAAATCACATTTTATGACCTATTTATGGGTCAGAATCTAGACAGAAAAGTCGTAAAACACACCTACTTATGGAATGGAGTTCGAGCTCGGTTACGTGGTTACGTTTACGGAAGCGTAACCCACATAACTACGGGTTCGTTTGTAAACGAGCACGCAAATGATTATATAATGTGAACTGTTGGCTGTTGGTGATATAACATGGAACAAGTGGTCGTTTTGAGAATCGCTTATGGGTTATTATTGTAAAACGTATAAGGTGAGATACTCACGTTCTGAACGTTTCCAATGCGGCTATGTAATCCCTAAAGTTTTTGTTGTGGTACAAACGCCAAATTGGGAATCTGAGTTCGACTTCTGGGACGTTTTTGAAGAACATTAAGATCGAATTGATTATTTTTTTCTGTTCGGAATTTTGAGCTAGGTTTGGTTTTAAACAACCTAATCTTGTATCTAATGATACTCTGGCAACGGCTATGTTGAGAGAAAAAAAAAAAAGAAAAAAAAAATCAGTCATATAAAGAAGGAAAAATGTTTTATTCGCATAAAATACATTATAAAATATTGGGTTGGCAACTAATTGCGGATTTTTTAGAAAATCAAAGACAATTTTTTCATGGAACTAAATAACCTTATTCTCTAATGTATTGCACATTTTGATCAATAACTGCCATCTTTCAGGCAACATCATAATCCCACGTTCATAAAACTTCTGGTTTTTATTAGCAAAAAACTGATGATCATCATCATTATTGAATTTTTTACCATTCAAGGAGTTTTGTAAAGATTGAAACAAAAAGTAATCAGATGGTGCAAAGTCAGGACTATATGGTGAATATGGCAAAATATCCCAACCAAGCTCCAATAATTTTTGCCGAGTGATCAAAAATGTTACCTTGCATTATCATGATGGAATACAACACCTTTTCGATTTGTTAATTTGGACCACTTTTCTTCAACTGCATTGTTTAATTTTAATTGAATCATTTATTTCAGAAAGGGACTAAGTAACATTTTTGACGATTTTTAGATAAATGTATATTCGTGCTCTCTAGCTTTAGACCTATCGTTTTGAGTAGAAAGGCTTATATTTTATATGTCCGGAACATTTTATTGTGGAGACAGAATTTTTGTTTTGTTGTAAAAAGGGACTATGTATCATCGTAATTTCTTCCAAAGACATAATCGATTTTAAGAACTGGTAGCCTAAATACTACAAGAAAACTGCAAACTCTCTTGAAAGTATGAAACCCGGTGTGGCTCGAGTTAACAAACAACCATTTTCAATATCTCACTTTCATTATTTTCTTCATGAACATAAAACACCTGGGTATGTTGTGGCTTCAGAGTACATAAATGGTTTCACATCTCACACATTTCATCTGCACACGCCAAAAAGTTCTGCTAAAACTACGACAAAAATGCCCATAACCAAAGCTTATACTGATAAAGTTCCAATTTTAAAATCCAAGATTGAACATCTAAATAAAATGCTTCCTTACATTGAAGAACCATATTTGAAATTTTATCAGAAAATATTAAAATGGCCATAAAACCAAAAAAGAAAATAACAGTGCGGATTAATGAAAAAGAAAAAAAGATATTATTTTCTTAGTGTCAATTTTCGTTCGTTCTCTTAAAAACTTAGTGAAATATATTCTTATAAATATCTATAATCCTTTTTTTAGTTAATGAAACATCTTGGATACTGTTTGTCATGTTAATATGAGAGCACAGAATAAACTAAATCTATAAACATGAGGTTTATTGCAGAAAGGTACTAAGTACAATTTTTTTAGTTTGATTTTTTTTCTATCGCAATTGAAAAAAAAAAACAATAAATTGTGTCAGGACAACATGTACTGATAGTTAAACATAGAATTTATAATAAAAAATGCCATGAATAATCTTTAAATTGGAAATTTTCCTTTTTTGTCGTTTTTCTCAAAACTACAAAAATGTTACTTAGTCCTTTTCTGAAATAAACGATTCAATTGTTCAATGTACACATTAGAATTGATCGTTCGGTTGGGTGGTAAGAGTGTGCATGCATGTGAGAATGTATGGGAGAATGAATGTATGCGATACATGAAGCTCCTCTGCAATCTCACGTGTTGTACTGTGACGATTCGAATTGATTATTGCTTTGATTAGGACTTCATCGACTTCAACTGGACGACCAGAGCGTTTTTCGTCTTTGACTTTTGCAACTTTTTATAAGCTTGCGATGCGTTTTTCCCTTTGCGGAAATAAAAAAGCAAAATATGACGAAAATGTTCTTTTTGATTTCCCAACTGATTTGGAATTGGAACTGAACTGACGATTGGGTGGAAAACGAATTTTGCATCTTTCTCTTCATGATAATATTCGTCTACTAAAAGATAGACGAATGAAGACGCATGCTTTTTTGCACGCAGAAAGATGCAAGATCCGAAAATGAAACGTCTGGATGGACAATGGATTTTGCATATTTCTCTTCGTATTGAATTTCACCTATTAAAAGGTACACGAATGAAGATGCATGATTTTTTGCATGCAGAAAGATGCAAGATCCGAAAATTAAACGTCTGAGTGAAAAACAGATTTTTTATCTTTCTCTTCTTAATGATATTCATCTATTAAAAGATGGACGAATGAAGATGCATGATTTTTTGCATGCAGGAAGATGGAAAATCCGAAAATGAAACGTCTGGATGGAGAATGGATTTTGCATCTTTCTCTTTATGTTGAATTTCACCTATTAAAAGGTAGACGAATGAAGATGCATGATTTTTGGCATGCAGAAAGATGCAAGACCGAAAATTAAACGTCTGAGTGGAAAACAGATTTTTTATCTTTCTCTTCTTAATGATATTCATCTATTAAAAGATGGACGAATGAAGATGCATACTTTTTTGCATGCAGAAAGATACAAGATCCGAAAATGAAACGTCTGGATGGACAATGGATTTTGCATCTTTCTCTTCATGTTGAATTTCACCTATTAAAAGGTAGACGAATGAAGATGCATGATTTTTTGCATGCAGAAAGATGCAAGATCCGAAAATTAAACGTCTGAGTTGAAAACAGATTTTTTATCTTTCTCTTCTTAATGATATTCATCTATTAAAAGATAGACGAATGAAGATGCATACTTTTTTTGCATGCAGAAAGATGCAAGATCCGAAAATGGAACGTCTGGGTTGAAAGCGGATTTTGCATCTTTCTTTTCATGATAATACTCGTCTATTAAAACATAGTCGAATGAAGACGCATGCTTTTTTGCATGCAGAAAGATGCAAGATCCAAAAATGAAACGTCTGGATGGGAAATGGACTTTGCATCTTTCTCTTCATGTTGAATTTCATCTAGTAAAAGATAGACGAATGAAGATGCATGATTTTTTGCATGCAGGAAGATGCAAGATCTGAAAATTAAACGTCTGAGTTGAAAATAGATTTTTTATCTTTCTCTTTTTAATGATATTCATCTATTAAAAGATGGACGAATGAAGATGCATACTTTTTTGCATGCAGAAAGATGCAAGATCCGAAAATGGAACATCTGGGTGGAAAACGAATTTTGCATCTTTCCCTTTATGATGATATTCGTCTATTAACTCATTACTGGCCGTTGACGTAATAATACGTCATTTTTTCTTCCCAGTCCAGAAGCCGTTGACGTATTAATACGTTTTTATAAATCGAAAAAATCGAAAAATTGGTGAAATGATACAAAAATTAGAAAGTATTGTGGATTACGAGATGTATGTGCCCATAATTATGAAAGTGGTCTAAGTCAAAAATTAAAAAAAATGAGTTTATCACTTATTTCACACCGCATTATTCTAAACTAAATTTATTGAATGTAATTTTTGCAAAATCGACAAAAATGAACCTTTAGGTAGTGGTTGTAATTTCAACGTTATACGGAATTCATTTAGTGTTAATTATGAAAGTGGTCTAAGTCAAAAATCATCAAATTTATATATTGAAAAGTAATATTGAAACGCTAGACTGTAAATTTTTGGTATCGGGTCATTCCTTTCTACCAAATGACCGTGATTTTGGTTTAATAGAAACGAAAATAAAAAAAGCAAATTTCTTATACAACCCTGAGCCTTATTATGAATTGATAGAAATGTGTAGAAGAAGAAATACACTTTCGACAAAACGAATGTCACAGTCGGATGTTATTTCAATGAAATCACTAGAAGAATCATCAACAAGAAGAGTAAAAAATACCTCAGACGAATCTGTCTCTTGGCTGCAAATTCAGTGGATGAGATTCTTGAAAAATGAACTTTATAAAATGTTTTATAAAACTTCTAGAGATTATTCTGAATTCCACGTTTTGGATCTTACACCTAAAAGAAGAAGACCAAAAATATACGGAAATATTACTTTACTTCCATTACAGACCTCCATTAGACCAGCAACAGAAGAAAAACATAAAGATATTATATGTTTACTACCATACACCCCTCCAGTTTTTCAAGAACATTTTAAAAATCTTAAAACCTCAGAATGATAAAAATGGATTACTTTTTAATTAATAAATATTCATAAATTATTTTATTAAAGTTATTGTTTTAAATGAAATTTATAGTTCTTTACTGCTCTAAGTCATTTATTGGACATTCAGTTAATTTTGAAAATGATCTAAGTCAAGTCAAGCTTTAAAAATAACATTTTAGTATGAAATTCACACAAAATTTCATATTCATAATAAATTTCCATTAATGAAGACTAATAAAATTATAAATTAATATGTGGTATAACGTGAAAATATTTTTTAATTCGTTCAAATACAATTCATTAAATATCTCGAAACAAAAAATATATGACTTAGACCACTTTCATAATTATGGGTACATATAAATGGTCTTGATTTTACAAATCAATATTATTCTTATAAACCAACTATAAGATAAAGTGTCAAATGGACAAAGAAAGTTTTTATGTTTATGTTGAATCGTGCATTATTTAGTTCATTTATACAAAAAACTGAATCTGGCAAAGAAAATAAAGTTTACCTCTTATTTACTACAAGTTGCTAAAGGTTGGATCGAAAATCAAGAGGTCGATCAAAAAGAATCTCTTGTAAAGATCCACCAATTAGGCTTTCAGGAGATGTAAAAACGCACAAACTGACAACAATCGTAGTTTAAGAAAAGAAAAGGTTCCTCAAAAACGTTGCAAACTTTGCAACAATTACGGTAGAAGGAAAAAATTTGCTTCATGTACGAAAATTGTCTGATGCCTTTATGTGTAGAAAAATATTTTGGAAACTACTATATTACATGAAAGCACTAGAAATTCAATTTTCAGATTAGGCACTTTTTTAGTCGAATAAATTCACTAATAATTTCAATGATTAAGACCCGGCTTCACGCTGAGCGAAATAAAGATTTTTAGCGGTCAGTAATGAGTTAAAAGATAGACGAATAAAGATGTATGATTTTTTGTATGCAAAAAGATGCAATTCCAATTCCAACAGAATCAAACGAAAACTACGCAACCGATCAAAAAACTTTTTTTACTGATTGACAGCTGAATTGCCAACTATCAAATAACAAAATGTGTTTTACATTTGTACCACGTTTGCAAACCTAAAAATTCAACTGAAACAATCTATGAGTGAAATCCGCAATTACTTAATTGCCAACCCAATAATTATAGATTAATAAAAACAGAGGTTATTTTGTTCAAAATTTTTTAGAGGAGTCTTCTTAATAAAACCTAAAAGGAATCTAAAAGTTAGACAATATAAAAAATGTTAGGATTGAATTTAAGTGAGCTTGTTATTTTTGAAAAAGAGATTTTAGCCCACAATTTATTAAAAAATCTTTTAGTGATTCCATCAATAAAATTTGAACAAAACTGGTTAATAAATTGAAAAATGTTAAGTTTGCAAGTGAGCTTATTAATTTTAAAGGTTTCAATTAAGCCTTAATTGGTCATTATATGTGTATTAATCTAGAAGGAAAGAAGAAATTTTAGAGAGAAATTTAATCTATAATTTTTTAATAACTTAGGTTAGCTAAATAAAATAAATTATCTCAAATCAAAAGTAGAAATAAAATAATTACTTACATTCTAAAGCCCATTTATTAAGTTCACTCATGAAATTTGCTGGAAGTTCATTGTTTTCATCCAAAAGATATGTCTCTATACTGAAAAAAAAAATGATTGCTTGTTAAAAATAAAAGCAAACATATAAAGATTTTTTTATTAACTTGCTATTAATAATTATGATAATTTTATTCAAATCATTCATTCGGCCTTGAATCTTTCACCACTTCCAAATATTTCCAATTAGGTCATAAAAAGTAAATCTTTTTAATGTCGATTGTAAAAGGTGTAATAAATCTACTTTTAAGACAATGACTTACCAAGTAATTAACGAAAGTTTTTTACAACCGGTTTATCTTTTATAACAGATTTTTAAAATTAAATCCTATAAAGTTGTTTAATTTATTTTAATTTAAATTAAACAAATCAACTTAATTTATTGTATACTATTAAAGCTATAAGCAATTATAGTTTTAAATCATGAGTTATCACAAAATAATTTTTTAACAACACTTGGAATAAAACGCGGTCTTCTTTTTATTAAAATTAGAATGTTTTAGATTTCATTTAGAAAAAAAATCAAATCAAAATCTTTAAAAATTAATTTTTCATGAATTTTTAAAGTTGATCGATTTTCTAAAATTAGGTTCTAAAATTTTAAAAGTGTCAAAAATTTTTAGCAACTTTGAAAATTGTTTTAATTTTTTTGACAACACTTGGAATAAAACGGTCTTTTTTAATTAAAATTAGAATGTTTTAGGTTTCATTTAGAAAAAAAAATCAAATCAAAATCTTTAAAAATGAATTTTTGGTGAATTTTTAAAGCTGATCGATTTTCTAAAATTAGGTTAGAAGTGTCAAAAATTTTTAGCAACTTTGAAATTTTCTTAAATTTTTTTGACAACACTTGGAATAAAACGGTCTTTTTTTTATTAAAATTAGAATGTTTTAGGTTTCATTTAGAAAAAAAATCAAATCAAAATCTTTAAAAATGAATTTTTCATGAATTTTTAAAGTTGATCGATTTTCTAAAATTAGGTTCTAAAATTAGGTTAGAAGTGTCAAATATTTTTAGCAACTTTGAAATTTTTTTTAATTTTTTTGACAACACTTGGAATAAAACGATCTTTTTTTATTAAAATTAGAAAGTTTTAACTTTCATTTAGAAAAAAATCAAATCAAAATCTTTAAAAATGAATTTTTCATGAATTTTTAAAGTTGATCGATTTTCTAAAATTAGGTTAGAAGTGTCAAAAATTTTTAGCAACTTTGAAAATTTTTTTAATTTTTTTGACAACACTTGGAATAAAATAATCTTTTTTTATTAAAATTAGAATGTTTTAGGTTTCATTTAGAAAAAAAATCAAATCAAAATCTTTAAAAATGAATTTTTGGTTAATTTTTAAAGTTGATCGATTTTCTAAAATTAGGTTAGAAGTGTCAAAAATTTTTAGCAACTTTGAAAATTTTTTTAATTTTTCTGACAACACTTGGAATAAAACGGTGCTTTTTTATTAAAATTAGAATGTTTTAGGTTTCATTTAGAAAAAAAAATCAAATCAAAATCTCTAAAAGTGAATTTTTCATGAATTTTTAAAGTTGATCGATTTTCTAAAATTAGGTTAGAAGTGTCAAAAATTTTTAGCAACTTTGAAAATTTTTTTAATTTTTCTGACAACACTTGGAATAAAACGGTGCTTTTTTATTAAAATTAGAATGTTTTAGGTTTCATTTAGAAAAAAAAATCAAATCAAAATCTCTAAAAGTGAATTTTTCATGAATTTTTAAAGTTGATCGATTTTCTAAAATTAGGTTAGAAGTGTCAAAAATTTTTAGCGACTTTGAAATTTTTTTAAATTTTTTTGACAACACTTGGAATAAAACGGTCTTTTTTTATTAAAATTAGAATGTTTTAGGTTTCATTTAGAAAAAAAAATCAAATCAAAATCTTTAAAAATGAGTTTTTTATGAATTTTTAAATTTGATCGATTTTCTAAAATTAGGTTAGAAGTGTCAAACATTTTTAGCAACTTTGAAATTTTTTTTAATTTTTTTGACAACACTTGGAATAAAACGGTCTTTTTTATTAAAATTAGAATGTTTTAGGTTTCATTTAGAGAAAAAATCAAATCAAAATCTTTAAAAATGAATTTTTCATGAATTTTTAAAGTTGATCGATTTTCTAAAATTAGGTTAGAAGTGTTAAAAATTTTTAGCAACTTTGAAATTTTGCCAAAAATTATTACCAATTATTACAACTCGTAAAAAAATTCATTATCAAATTTTTCTCTTAAAACGAAAAAATTAACGAAACCTCCTCTATCGAAATCGTAAAAATTGTGAAACTGAAGCGGTTTCTAACACGGTTATTCTACCTAACTAACCATTATACAGTTGCGTAAAAAAATTTGATATTTATTTTGACCTAAGTAATACGTTACGCCACGTTTTACAATTTTTTTTTTTTAACGATTTTCTTAACCAACTATTGAGTCAAACGGATGATGGACGTTAGAGGTAGTGAAATCGAATTAGTACGTAGTCGACAAAAGATGATGTGTGGCAATGACGACGATGATTGTAGGATTGTCGCAAGATTACGTATCCACTTTATGTTACAAAGACATAAAAGCGTACTTTTTATAATGAGTTTCCGTTTCGCTTCGAACCGTCTAATTCCTTCCTGCTCCAATTTTAAATTTAACTAACAATGAGTAGTTGATGTCACAATTTTTATTTTAATGTTTCGAGGTCTTGCGAACAAGAATTTAAGAAATATGGGAAAAAAAGCAACTTTCGTTTTTGGGAGTGTTTTGAACCAAGTTTTGCCGCATTCCAAATATCTGTATATTTAACAACCACACCATTGTCGTAAAATTTATCAGTACAAATATCCGGTATCTCTTTATTTTCAAGGATGCAATTTAAAATTTAAAAAAGCTGGTTTCGATTAGAATTAAAATCGCTAAAAATACATTTTAAGTGTACACGATAATTGAAAAGACCTAATTACAGGACAATAACATTGCATAATCCTTGTTTATTTAGACGGGTAATTAAGGTAATTAACAATAGTTGTAACAAAAAATTAACAATTCCAATTCTTAAAATAAACTCGTTATATTGACCTTTTCTTGGTGTGTTAAAAGTATTTTAAATGGGATTTTTTTTGGGAGTACTTAGAGAAAAAAATGTTTTAATAGTCTAACTTTGGGATCAATGTTTTACCTCTAAAGTTTTAATAAAAACCAAATATTCCAACAGTGAAATAGAACGGTTTTTAAAATTGAATAATTCAATGAATTTTCAAGATATTTTATTAATACAGATTAAAATTTAAGAATAACTGAGGTCTCCCATTGTTATTATTATTTTTTATTTAATCCTGAAAAGTCTTTTGTCCAGACGTTATGAACATTATATTGGTCTTTGCCAAGTCATATCTAGGCGTTGTAGACGTAATATCTAGGCAAAACCAATGTAATGTTTGAAGTACTAAGACTCAGCTAATATTATATTATGTCAAAAATAAAAAGACCTTTACGGGTTAAAAGAGAGAGTGGAAATTTAAGATTTTTAAGAAAGAATACATTATGAAGTAAAACAATTCTGATGCGGCACATATAATAAAGTAGTAAACGAGCAGCGTCGTCTTTTTTTGCCCTCAGTTTGCACCAAACTAACGAAAATCGACCAATTTCGGCGCAGAATTGCTGACAAGCGAATTTTTGACGTTTCTAAACGTCAAACTAACCGCTCTTTCCGACCTCGACGCCTTAGGTGTCGTTCATGTTGACAAATAAAACGTTAAAATACAAGTTGATTTATAAGTTTGATGCCATTTCTAGACCCAAATTGGTTAAATAGCGCCTTTTCGAACGTCCTTTTCTGGGTCAGATTTCTTGACATTAGAATCGCGACATCTAGGTTTATCAAACATGATAAACCTAGATTTTAAACCTAGGCAGATTTTATAAAAATGCTACATAGGTACTTCTTGCACTCCACCCTTCAATTAAATCAATTTAGGTAGTTTTCTACAAAATCTGACAAAAATTTTAATAAAATTCGATGATTTCAGAAGAAACTGAAATTTTTTTTAATTTTTTTGGTAACAATAGAGAAAAAAATATCTCTTTTAATTGAAAATAGAATCTTTTAGCTTTAATTTAAACCAAAAATCAATCTCTAATTCCAAAAAATAAAGTCTCAGTGATTTTTTAAAGTTGGTGGATTTTTTAAAAAAAAAGTTGGGTTGAAACCGTTAAAAATTTTTACCAACCTCGGGAATTCTTTTTTGGTAATAGTTATAAAAAATCTGCCTTTTTAAAATCAAAACAGAATCATTTATTTTTCATTTAAACCAAAAATCAGTCCTTAATCTTCAAAAATAAAGTCTGGACGATTTTTTAAAGTTTGTCGATTTTTTTTTTAAGTTAGGTTAGTCACCTGTCAAAAAATGTTTCCAACTTTAAGATTTTTTCTTATTTTTTTTGGATAATAATTAGAACTAACCTGTCTTTTTTAATTCAAAACAGAATCTTTGAAATTTCATTTAAACCAAAAATCTTTCCTTAATCTTCATAAATAAAGTCTGGGTGATTTTTTAAAATTGGGTGATTTTTTTAAAAAGTTTGGTTAGAACTGTCAAAAATTTTCACCAAGTTTAAATTTTTTTTTAATTTTTTTGGTAAGGATTAGGAAAGATTTGTAATTTTTAATTCAAAACAGAATCTTTTATCTTTCATTTAAACCAAAAATCATTCCTTAATCTTCAAAAATAAAGTCTGGACGATTTTTTAAAGTTTGTCGATTTTTTTTTAAGTTAGGTTAGTCACCTGTCAAAAAATTTTTCCAACTTTAAGAATTTTTTTAATTTTTTTGATAATAATTAGAACTAACCTGTCATTTTTAATTCAAAACAGAATCTTTGAAATTTCATTTAAACCAAAAATCTTTCCTTAGTCTTCATAAATAAAGTCTGGGTGATTTTTTAAAATTGGGTGATTTTTTTAAAAAGTTTGGTTAGAACTGTCAAAAATTTTCACCAACTTTAAATTTTTTTTTAATTTTTTTGGTAAGAATTAGGAAAGATCTGTAATTTTTAATTCAAAACAGAATCTTTTATCTTTCATTTAAACCAAAAATCATTCCTTAATCTTCAAAAATAAAGTCTGGACGATTTTTTAAAGTTTGTCGATTTTTTTTAAGTTAGGTTAGTCACCTGTCAAAAAATTTTTCCAACTTTAAGAATTTTTTTGATAATAATTAGAACTAACCTGTCTCTTTTAATTCAAAACAGAATCTTTGAAATTTCATTTAAACCAAAAATCTTTCCTTAATCTTCATAAATAAAGTCTGGGTGATTTTTTAAAATTGGGTGATTTTTTTAAAAAGTTTGGTTAGAACTGTCAAAAATTTTCACCAAGTTTAAAATTTTTTTTTAATTTTTTTGATAAGGATTAGGAAATATCTGTCCTTTTTAATTAAAAACAGAAGCTTTTATCTTTCATTTAAACCAAAAATTATTCTTTAATTCCAATAAATAAAGTCTGGCTGATTTTTTAAGAAAGTTAGGTTAGTCACTTGTGTTAATAATAAATCAATAAGCCATAAAATACTGAAATTATATTTTTTTACCCCAGTTTTGATTGTTTTATCTTTCCATTCATTTTTTATTTTTCTTATAAAGTTACTATTTTCTTCAGACTTATATAGGCTGTTCCAGAACTCAGTTGTCAAACGCTAACCACGCATTCTAGAGCTGATTTCATGCCGATTCAACGAAAAAGTCCTTAGCCGAAATTACTTCCTAAGAGAACTTACCCTGGTAGCGCTTAACACCTTTACGATGGCAATAAAAAAATTGTTTTGTCAACAAACGATGAAGCATTTCACAAACGCTCAAAATTTCATTGTGATAGCTAAATCGTTATTAAGATATTTCGAAAAAAAAACATGATCAGACACATCATCTTCAAAATGCTTAGTTCTCTTAGGAAGCATTTCGCATAAGGACTTTTTCATTGAATCGGCATGAAATCAACTCTGGAATGCGTGGTTTGCGTTTAGCAATTGAGTTCTGGGACACTCTGTATACTATAACCGGAAATGGAGTTGTACCATGAAGAGAAAGATGAAAAAGTAAGCCCCCGCTTCATAGCATTGGCGAGCACTCTTTCATCTTTCTCTTCATGGTGCAGTTCCATTTCGAGTTATAGTACTTTAATCTGCCAACCCTAAAATTAATATTATTCAAAGGATAACTTCCATTTTTTTGCACATTTGCACCCTCTTATCTTCTCATTGTTTTCTCACCGCTGGTCTTCTTTTAGATTACCTCAAGGGAAAAATTGATAAGCCTAGAAATTTGGCAATGTTGTGACAGAATATTCAGCAAAAATTGATTCGATCCCATGCCTTACAATTAGAAAAAGCGTTAACAAACTTTGTATTTGAGTAGTACTTAGAAAATTAAGGTCACCATTTGAGTGATATCTTGAGATTCATCAATTTCCACTCTTCCTCTTTTAAATAAAAAAATTGTGATATAAATATAATATCTTTAAAATTTATTGAATCATTAAATTTTAAAAACCGTCAGGTTTCATTGCAGGACCATCTGCTATGGTAACATTATACAGGTGTCCCAAAATTATACCGACAAACTGTTAGGATGTATTCCTGGGGTCATTTTATAGTCAGTATTAAAATCTTTTCTACTTACATCAACTTTTTTTAATAACTTTGTTCATTTAAAAAGGATATACTTCAAAATTTTACAAGAGTCTTACGATTTAACCTCTATTACATGGTATCAATATCAAAATTTTCCTCAACTTCATAACGTGCTTTTGTGTGAGTTAGGATTTGTGAAAAAAACGGTATTAGATTATCTTTATGAAAGATTGACACAGAGCATGTTATAGAGACAAAACATTTTAAAATTATTATCATGTAATCGAAGTTAAATCGTGATTCGTGAAAAGTTTTGAGGCATATCTTCTCAAAATTAACAAAGTTATTAACAAAAATTGACATAAGTAAAAAAAAAATTTTCCATCGAATATCTTTAAAACTACTATAAGAAATCGGATAACAGGTGTTAATCTCAATGTACTTGAAGTGACCCAAGGAATATAAGTTAACAGTTTGTCGGTATAATTTTGGGACACCTGTATATAATAAAGTTGTAACTTCTAAACGCCAAATTTTAACGTAATCCAAAGAAAATTCCGCTTTTAGCACGTAGCCTAATTTTTAGTGTGTTTAAAAACTTCAAACGAGGACGTTAAATTACATTTTCTTTTCTAATTGTGAATAAAAAAACCAAAAGTCTTATAAACTTCTTTTTTTTGGTAGAAATAGAGACTAAGTTTTAGTCTAAATCCTTATAAAATTTAAAAACTCTACAACGATTAGTTTCTTAGAAGCGAATTTAAAAAAATTGTTGCCTGTCAAAAATTATAGTTGTCTTTCGGAATTTTTTTAATTTTTTTGGAAAAAGTTGGAACGAATTCGACCGATTTGAGATAAAATAGAATGTTTTAAATTTCATTTGATACAAAAATTATTTTCAAATTGTTATAAATAAGTTCAGTACGATTTTTTTTAGAATTTTTTAAAAATTAGGTTGTTACCTGTCAAAAATTATAGTTTCTTTCGGAATTTTTTTAATTTTTTTGGGAAAAGTCGGAACGAATTTGACCGATTTAAGATAAAACAGAACGTAAATTTTACCAAAAAAATAAAAAAAAAATTTCAAAGTTAGCAAAAATTTTTTAGGTTAAAAAATTAAACCTTTTTCTAAAAATTCATTTTTTTTAAATTCGTAAAAAATTGGATTTTAAAGATTTTGATCTGATTTTTTTTCTAAATGAATCTAAAAACATTCTAGTTTTAGTCTAAAAAGACCGTTTTGTTCTAAATTTTACCAAAAAAATTAAAAAAATGTTCAAAGTTGGCAAAAAATTTTTTAGGTTACACCATTTTCTAAAACTTCAATAATTTTTTAAAAATTCATAAAAATTGGATTTTACAGATTTCAATCTGATTTTTTCTCTAAATGAAACTAAAAACATTCTAGTTTTAGTCTAAAACGACATTTCTGTTCTAAATTTTACCAAAAAAATTAAAAAAATTTTCAAAGTTGGCAACAAATTTTTAATGGTTTAACCTAAACCAATTTCTAAAAATTCAATAATTTTTTAAAAATTCGTAAAAAATTGGATTTTAAAGATTTTGATCAGATTTTTTTTCCAAATGAAACTAAAAACATTCTAGTTTTAGTCTAAAAAGACCGTTTTGTTCTAAATTTTACCAAAAAAATTAAAAAAATTTTCAAAGTTGGCAAAAAATTTTTTAGGTTACACCATTTTCTAAAACTTCAATAATTTTTTAAAAATTAATAAAAATTGGATTTTACGGATTTTAATCTGATTTTTTCTCTAAATGAAACTAAAAACATTCTAGTTTTAGTCTAAAACGACATTTCTGTTCTAAATTTTACCAAAAAATTAAAAAAATTTTCAAAGTTGGCAAAAAATTTTTAATGGTTTAACCTAAACCATTTTCTAAAAATTCAATAATTTTTTAAAAATTCGTAAGAAATTGGATTTTAAAGATTTTGATCAGATTTTTTTTCCAAATGAAACTAAAAACATTCTAGTTTTAATCTAAAAAGACCGTTTTATTTTCAATTTTACCAAAAAAATTCAAAAAATTTTCAAAGTTGGCAAAAAATTTTTTTAGGTTAAACCATTTTCTAAAAATTCAATAATTTTTTAAAAATTCGTAAAAAATTGGATTTTAAAGATTTTGATCTGATTGTTTCTCTAAATGAAACTAAAAACATTCTAGTTTTAGTCTAAAAAGACCTTTCTGTTCTAAATTTTACCAAAAAAATTGAAAAAATTTTCAAATTTGGCAAAAAATTTTTTTTAGGTTGAACCATTTTCTAAAAATTCAATAATTTTTTAAAAATTCGTAAAAAATTGGATTTTAAAGATTTTGATCAGATTTTTTTTCCAAATGAATCTAAAAACATTCTAGTTTTAGTCTAAAAAGACCGTTTTGTTCTAAATTTTACCAAAACAATTAAAAGAAAATTCAAAATTGGCAAACAATTTTTTTTAGGTTAAACCATTTTCTAAAAATTCAATATTTTTTTAAAAATTCGTAAAAAATTGGATTTTAGCTTCTTTTTTTTTGGTAGAAATAGAGATTAAGTTTTAGTCTAAATCCTTATAAAATTTAAAAACTCTACAACGATTAGTTTCTTAGAAGCGAATTTAAAAAAATTGTTGCCTGTCAAAAATTATAGTTGTCTTTCGAAATTTTTTTAATTTTTTTGGGAAAAGTTAGAACGAATTCGACCGATTTAAGACAAAATAGAATTTTTAGATTTCATTTGATACAAAAATTATTTTCAAATTGTTATAAATAAGTTCAGTACGATTTTTTTAGGATTTTTTAAAAATTAGGTTGTTACCTGTCAAAAATTATAGTTGTCTTTCGGAATTTTTTTAATTTTTTGGAAAAATCGGAACGAATTTGACCGATTTAAGATAAAATAAAATGTTTCAGGTTTCATTTGATACAAAAATTATTTTCAAATTCTTATAAATAAGTTTGGCACGATTTTTTTTAAATTTCCATTTTTTTTAAAGTTGGGTTAAGTTACTCGTTATTTTAATAATTGTATATTCCAGAACTTAAATTTGGACAATGAATTGTTTTGCAATATCTTCCTGATTATTCTACAAAATATTAAAAGAAATTTTAGAATAAAACTTATGTAAGAAAAATAGATAAACAATTTATTTACACTTTACTTTTAGATACTTAATTCAAATTATAGGTATTTTTAAAAATATTTTCCTTACTTAAAGAATTTATAAAATTAACCTTTAGATAAATTAATCTATCTGATATTTACATTGATTACTGACTAAATAACCAATCATAGCAAGTAAAATAATAATAATCATGGAAGATATCAGACAGTTTAATTTACCTAAAGGTGAATAAACCAACTCTTAAAATATGAAATTTTTACTTCAACTTAATTTCTTACCGATCAATAAATTCAGTAGCAATTTCGTCCAATGGTCCATAATAAGTCTTAGCAACGGCAGGTTGTAAAACAACCTGTTGAACCTTTCTCCTAAATTCATCCCATAATGGACCGTGGCTAGAAAAAGATATGATCACTAAACACATCACTAACACAATTCACTTTAATTATTTTACAAAATTATTTTAAATAAATTTTGCACATTTTTGGGTATTTAAAAAAAAGTAATCACTTACACTCCTACAGCTCCCGGACTTGTACCAAAAAAATCTTTTTTTAACCGCTGCTTATAATAATGCAGAGAAGGCATCGATGGTCTGTGAGGTAAATCCTCCTCTAATTTAAAAATACTCTTTATGATATCACCGTCGAAAACGAATAATAAATCCGGATGATTAAACAAACCGCTAACCCTAACGATTTTCCCGTAATCCCGATATAAAGACCACATTACTTTATCTAATTCTTGGATTTGATATTGTCCTATAACCGGCGCGAACCTCCATCCATTTCCAATAAAAGGTAATCCTTTCGGTCCCGGTATAGATTCGTACGGTTTAACATTTTCCCTACTGATTTTCCTCGGTATTTCACCAAAATTTTCCTCCAAAACCCCAAAAGCAGTCGAATAATTATTCTTAGGATAAGATC
This sequence comes from Digitonthophagus gazella, assembly GCA_036711955.1. NCBI lineage: Eukaryota > Metazoa > Arthropoda > Insecta > Coleoptera > Scarabaeidae > Digitonthophagus > Digitonthophagus gazella. Next base: position 36,370,887 of record JASCIT010000005.1, on the reverse strand, counting down.
TACTGAGCGCGTAATCGAGTACTTTGATCAGATTTGCTTTCATTATAGAGGTGGTTCAAATTACGGTTCGTGGTCAAAAGAAAATCTTTATCTTCCGACTCAAAGCGGCGGTAGGTCTTTTATAAACGCGATAGGTATCGGGTGGGGTTCGCTTTTTCGTAAAAGTAACTTGCTGTAGAGACACACACACACACACCTTTGAGGTTTCCAATCAAAAAACATTTCAACGCTATAATGAATTGATAGTGAAATTACGTAAAATATTAAAATGTTAATTTATGTATCCATGAGACGGTTATAATTTTAAATTGTGTGAACTTTGTTTTTGTGAATTATTAGAGTAAATTTAAAAATCCCAATTGATTAAAATTTAAATTAGAGTTGAACTCTAATTCTCTGAAAAATTCTTAAAAAATTGGATTTTAAAGATGTTGATCTGATTTTTTTTCTAAATGAAACTAAAAACATTCTAGTTTTAATTTAAAAAGACCGTTTTGTTTTAAATTTTACCAAAAAAATTAAAAAAATTTTTTAAAATTGGCAAAAAATTTTTAGGTTAAAAAATTAAACCATTTTCTAAAAATTCAATATTTTTTTAAAAATTCGTAAAAAATTGGATTTTAAAGATTTTGATCAGATTTTTTTTCTAAATTAAACTAAAAATATTCTAGTTTTAGTCTAAAAAGACCGTTTTGTTCTAAGTTTTACCAAAAAAATTAAAAAAATTTTCAAACTTGGCAAAAAATTTTTTAGGTTAAACCATTTCTTAAAAATTCAATAATTCTTTAAAAATTCGTAAAAAATTGGATTTTAAAGATTTTGATCTGATTTTTTTTTCCAAATGAAACTAAAAGCATTCTAGTTTTAGTCTAAAAAGACCTTTCTGTTCTAAAATTTACCAAAAAAATTGAAAAATTTTTTCAAAATTGGCAAAAAATCTTTTAGGTTAAAAAATTAAACCATTTTCTAAAAATTCAACATTTTTTTTAAATTCGTAAAAATTTGGATTTTAAAAATTTTGATCAGATTTTTTTCCAAATGAAACTAAAAACATTCTAGTTTTAGTCTAAAAAGACCTTTCTGCTCTAAATTTTACCAAAAAAATTGAAAAAAATTTCAAAATTGGCAAAAAATTTTTTAGGTTAAACCATTTTCTAAAAATTCAATCATTCTTTAAAAATTCGTAAAAAATTGGATTTTAAAGATTTAGGTTCTGATTTTTTCTCCAAATGAAACTAAAAACATTCTAGTTTTAGTCTAAAAAGACCTTTCTGCTCTAAATTTTACCAAAAAAATTGAAAAAAATTTCAAAGTTGGCAAAATATTTTTTAGGTTAAAAAATTAAACCATTTTCTAAAAATTCAATATTTCTTTTTAAATTCGTAAAAAATTGGATTTTAAAGATTTTGATCAGATTTTTTTTCCAAATGAAACTAAAAACATTCTAGTTTTAGTCTAAAAAGACCTTTCAATTCTAAATTTTACCAAAAAAATTAAAAAGAAATTTCAAAGTTGGTAAAAAATTTTTTAGGTTAAACTATTTTTTTAAAATTCAATATTTTTTAAAAATTCGTAAAAAATTGGATTTTAAAAATTTTGATCTGATTTTTCTTCTAAATGAAACTAAAAACATTCTAGTTTTAGTCTAAAAAGACCTTTGTGTTTTAAATTTTACCAAAAAATTGAAAAAAATTTCAAAGTTGGCAAAAATTTTTTTAGGTTAAACCATTTTCTAAAAATTCAATAATTCTTTAAAAATTCGTAAAAAATTGGATTTTAAAGATTTTGATCTGATTTTTTTTCTAAATGAAACTAAAAGCATTCTAGTTTTAGTCTAAAATACCGTTTTGTTCTAAATTTTACCAAAAAAATTGAAAAAAATTTCAAAGTTGGCAAAAAATTCTTTAGGTTAAACCATTTTCTAAAAATTCAATATTTTTTTAAAAATTCGTAAAAATTTGGATTTTAAAAATTTTTATCTGATTTTTTTTTCTAAATGAAACTAAAAACATTCTAGTTTTAGTCTAAAAAGACCTTTCTGTTCTAAATTTTACCAAAGAAGTTGAAAAGAATTTCAAAGTTGGCAAAAAATTTTTTAGATTAAAAAATTAAACCATTTTCTAAACATTCAATATTTTTTTTTAAATTCGTAAAAAAATGGATTTTAAAGATTTTGATCAGATTTTTTTTCCAAATGAAACTAAAAACATTCTAGTTTTAATCTATAAAGACCATTTTGTTCGAAGTTTTACCAAAAAAATTAAAAAAATTTTCAAAGTTGGCAAAAAATTTTTAAGGTTAAACCATTTTCTAAAAATTGAATATTTTTTTAAAAATTTGTAAAAAATTAGATTTTAAAAGATTTTGATCAGATTTTTTTTCCAAATGAAAGTAAAAACATTCTAGTTTTAGTCTAAAAAGACCGTTTTGTTCTAAATTTTACCAAAAAAATTGAAAAAAATTTCAAAGTTGGCAAAAAATTTTTTAGGTTAAACCATTTTCTAAAAATTCAATATTTTTTTAAAAATTCGTAAAAAATTAGATTTTAAAGATTTTGATCTGATTTTTTTTCTAATTGAAACTAAAAACATTCTAGTTTTAACTAAAAAAGATAATTTTATTTTAAATGTTGTAAAAAAAATTTAAAAAATTTTCAAAGTTGAAAAAAAATTTTAGCTTAAAAAAAATCAATCATTTTTAAAAATTTATATTTGAAAAACTAATTATTATTGAAATTTGAAATTTTATCAGGATTTAGATACCTGTACTTGTAAAGTGTTTAAAAGTTCGTTTTTACGAAGAAAAAAGCGAAAAACTAAAAAAAAATGACTTTGATTGTTTAGAGCTTTTAAATATTACTAGACATTTTAATTTACATAAATTTCAAAAATCTTTCATTAATTCCTATAAATAAACTCATGGGGATTTTTTTAAAATGGACAAAATTTTAAGTTAGGTGAAAAATTGTTTTTAGGAATTTTTTAAATTTTTTTCATACTACTTAGGAAAAATTCTCCTATTTTAATTAAAACTAGACATTTTCATTTACATTAATTTCCAAAATCTTTCATTAATTCCTATAAATAAACTCATGGGGATTTTTTAAAAATGGACAAAATTTTAAGTTAGGTGAAAAATAGTTTTTAGGAATTTTTTTAATTTTTTTCATACTACTTAGGAAAAATCCTCCTATTTTAATTAAAACTAGACATTTTAATTTACATTAATTTCCAAAATCTTTCCTTAATTCCTATAAATAAACTCTTGGGGATTTTTTAAAAATGGTTAAAATTTTAGGTTAGGTGAAAAATCGTTTTCAGGAATTTTTTAAATTTTTTTCATACTACTTAGCAAAAATTCTCCTATTTTAATTAAAACTAGACATTTGTATTTACATTAATTTCAAAAATCTTTCATTAATTCCTATAAATAAACTCTTGGGGATTTTTTAAAAATGGTCAAAATTTTTGGTTAGGTGAAAAATTGTTTTTAGGAATTTTTTAAATTTTTTTCATACTACTTAGCAAAAATTCTCCCATTTTAATTAAAACTAGACATTTTAGTTTACATTAATTTCAAAAATCTTTCCTTAATTCCTATAAATAAACTCTTGGGGATTTTTAAAAAATGGTCAAAATTTTTGGTTAGGTGAAAAATTGTTTTTAGGAATTTTTTTAATTTTTTTTCATACTACTTAGGAAAAATTCTCTTATTTTAATTAAAACTAGACATTTTAATTTACATTAATTTCAAAAATCTTTCCTTAATTCCTATAAATAAACTCTTGAGGATTTTTTAAAGATGGACAAAATTTTAAGTTAGGTGAAAAATTGTTTTTAGGAATTTTTTTAAATTCTTTTCATACTACTTAGGAAAAATTCTCCTATTTTAATTAAAACTAGACATTTTAATTTACATTAATTTCAAAAATCTTTCATTAATTCCTATAAATAATCTCTTGAGGATTTTTTAAAAATCCTCTGATGTAATCTGATGTAACAGATAAATTATTATTGAACATTTTTGTATTGATGGAAATGAAACTTTAAATATCAGCACATAAAATGGAAAGCGATTACATTTAAGTAGAACCAATACCAAAATATTAAGTTTATTCTTACATAAGTTGACAAAAACCTATTAACATTAACTTTTAATGTTAATAAGTTAATGTATAGTTAATTTAAAGTACATCTACTGTTAAACTATAAAATTATCTGCTATTATTATTATTATTCAACAGAAAATTTTAATTTATTTGAATTTATTTAAGTAGACAATTTTTTTAACTTATTGAATTTTCGTTTCATTTCAAAAAAAGATCACCTTTAAATTCATCCCATCTAATTTCACAAATAAACACTCCACAGTAAGAGAAACCTTGGAATTACTCAATATTTTTAACATATCTATCTTAAAGAATACCAAAATCCAAATTTATGCTTAATCATCCCACATTACAAAATATTTTGACCAAAAGCAAAATCATCACACAAACAAGATGACTAGTACCATCATTCTTTCGTTTTCGCTTTTTTGTTAACGAATTAGAAGGCTCCGTAATAGGCCTCAATCTGGCTCGGTCGCAAGGAAAGTTATTGCGACACCATTACCTAATAGTTCGAGAAAGAATAATCAGCACGAATATAGAAATTTATTGTAAATAAAATTAAAACTAAATCAGTCTTAATTTCTAATCGTTTTATGTATGTATATACATAAAGATTAAGAGAAATTAGTGCAAATTCCAAATATGGAAACTGTTCATATAATATAGGGTGTTTATAAATGAATATCGGGGTTTTAACTCTTTAAAATATTTATTACACTAGTTTAGTTTTATTTTTAGTATTTTTCTAAAAAAAAATGATTGTTTTTGGTTGAATTGATCAACATTTTGGTAACTTTGGTGGAAGCTTTACGAATTTAGTAAGTTTTTGGTGGAATTTAAAAATAAATTGGTAAATTTTTGGTGGAATTTTTACAAATTTTGTAAGTTTTTTGGTTGAATATAAAAAAAATCATTATTTTTAGTAGAATTATTAAAAATTTTAGTAATATTGGTGGAATTTTTATGAATTTATTAAGTTTTTGATGGAATTTTCAAGGTTTTAGTTAATATTTAAAGAAATTGTTTCTAATTTCATTGATTTTTGGTGGAATTTTAAAAGAATTTGGGCGTTTTTGGTGGTATTTTTTAAAAATCAGTAAGTTCTTGGTGGAATTGTTCAACATTTTTGTAGCTTTGGTGGAAAATTGAAAAAATTTAGTACGTTTTTGGTGAAATTGTTAAAAATGTTGGTAACTTTGGTGGAATTTTTACGAATATAGTAAGTTTTTCGTGGAATTTTTACCAATTTTATTGATTTTGGGTGGAATTTTTAAAAAATTCACTAAGTTTTTAGTAGAATTGTCTCCAAATTTAATAATTTCACCAAAAATTTAATAATTTCACCAAAAATTATTAAATTTGGAGACAATTCTATTAAAAACTTAGTGAATTTTTTAAAAATTCCACGAAAAACTTACTATATTCATAAAAATTCCACCAAAGTTACCAACATTTTTAACAATTTCACCAAAAACGTACTAAATTTTTTCAATTTTCCACCAAAGCTACAAAAATGTTGAATAATCTCACCAAAAACTTACTGATTTTTAAAAAATACCACCAAAAACTTACCAAATTCATAAAAATTCTACTAAAATTACCAATATTTTTAACAATTTCACCAAAAATGATTAAAGTTAATAAAAATTCCACCAAAGTTATCAACTTTTTTAACAATTCCATAACAAAACACTGAATTTTTAAAAAATTCCATCAAAAATGAATAAAATTCGCGAAAATCCCACCAGTGTTATCAAAATTTTTGATAATTCCACCAAAAATATACTGAATTTTTTAAAAGTTCCAACAAAAACTTACTAAATTCATAAGAATCATACCAAAAACACTGATTTTTTTTATTCCACCAGAAATGAATAAAATTCGCAAAAATTCCACCAAAAACATGCTACATTCATAAGAATTTTACCAAAAATACTGATTTTTTTTTATTCCACCAGAAATGAATAAAATTCGCAAAAATTCCATAAATGTTATCAAAATTTTTGATAATTCCACCAAAAACATACTGATTTTTTTAAAAATTCCACCAAAGCTATTAAAATACTTAACAACTACACTCAAAACTTACTGAATTTTTTTTATTTCACAAAAAACTTAGAAAAATCCTAAAAATTACACCGAAATTGTCAACATTTTTAACAATTCTACCAAAACTCACCAAATTTTTTAAAACTTCCACCAAAATGTCCAAATTTTTTTTAAAATTCCACCAAAAATCAATCAAATTAGAGACAATTTCATTAAAAATTAACTAAAACCTTGAAAATTCCATCAAAAATGAATAAAATTCCCAAAAATTCCACCAATGTTATCAAAATTTTTGATAATTCCACCAAAAATATACTGAATTTTTTAAAAATTCCACCAAAAATATACTGAATTTTTTAAAAATTCCACCAAAAATTAATATAATTTGCAAAAATTCCACCAAAAACTTCCTAAATTCATAAGAATTTTACCAAAAATACCGATTTTTTTTATTCCACCAGAAATGAATAAAATTCGCAAAAATTCCACAAATGTTATCAAAATATTTGATAATTCCACCAAAAACATACTGAGTTTTTTAAAAATTCCACCAAAAACTTACTAAATTCATAAGAATTTTACCAAAAACACTGAATTTTTTAAAAATTCCACCAGAAATGAATAAAATTCGCAAAAATTCCACCAATGTTATCAAAATTTTTGATAATTCCACCAAAAATATACTGAATTTTTTAAAAATTCCACCAAAAACTTACTAAATTCATAAGAATTTTACCAAAAATACCGATTTTTTTTATTCCACCAGAAATGAATAAAATTCGCATAAATTCCACAAATGTTATCAAAATTTTTGATAATTCCATCAAAAACATACTGAATTTTTTAAAAATTCCACCAAAAACTTACTAAATTCATAAGAGTTTTACCAAAAATACTGATTTTTTTTTATTCCACCAGAAATGAATAAAATTCACAAAAATTCCACAAATGTTATCAAAATTTTTGATAATTCCACCAAAAACATACTGAATTTTTTAAAAATTCCACCAAAAACTTACTAAATTCATAAGAATTTTACCAAAAACACTGAATTTTTTTTTATTCCACCAGAAATGAATAAAATTCGCAAAAATTCCACAAATGTTATCAAAATCTTTGATAATTCCACCAAAAATATACTGAATTTTTTAAAAATTCCACCAAAAACTTACTAAACTCATAAGAATTTTACCAAAAACACTGAATTTTTTTAAAATTCCACCAGAAATGAATAAAATTCGCAAGAATTCCACCAATGTTATCAAAATTTTTGATAATTCCACCAAAAACATACTGAATTTTTTAAAAATTCCACCAAAACTTACTAAATTCATAAGAATTTTACCAAAAACACTGAATTTTTTTAAAATTCCACCAGAAATTAATAAAATTCGCAAAAATTCCACCAAAGCTATTAAAATATTTAACAACTACACTCAAAACTTACTGAATTTTTTTTATTCCACCAAAAACTTACAAAAATCCTAAAAATTACACCGAAATTGTCAACATTTTTAAGAATTCTACCAAAAACTTACCAAATTTTTTAAAAATTCCACCAAAATGTCCAAATTCTTTTAAAATTCCACCAAAAATCAATCAAATTAGAAACAATTTCATTAAAAATTAACTAAAACCTTGAATATTCCATCAAAAACTTAGTAGATTCATAAAAATTCCACCAAAGTTACTAAAATTTTTAATAATTCTACCAAAAATAATGATTTTTTTTTAATTTTCACCAAAAAACTTACAAAATTTGTAAAAATTCCACCAAAAATTTACCAATTTTTTTTTAAATTCCACCAAAAACTAAATTCGTAAAGCTTCCACCAAAGTTACCAAAATGTTGATCAATTCAACCAAAAACAATAATTTTTTTTAGAAAAATACTAAAAATAAAACTAAACTAGTTTGACATAATATTTATAACTGTAAGTTTAATGTAATAAATATTATAAAGCGTTAAAACTCCGATATTCATTTATAAACACCCTGTATAGTAAATGTGCAAAGTTATGAACGGATGGTCAATGTGCAAATAGCAAAACAAAGTTTAACAGAAACGTAAGTACCTACTACAAATGTTGAATTTAGGACATCGTTATTTCTACAGTAAATTTTGTTGTATATAAAGTCGAAAACGAGTTTATTTATGTGTACAGTTTCACTTTGTGAGATATTTTCTTTTTTTTTGTGTTAAAGGTTTTATAGAGTTGATAGAATTTTGACTGTAAACATCACTCTGAATAAATAACTAATGATTTTATTTTTCATCGTTTTTAAAAAATAAAATGAATATTCAATAAAACGATTAAAATATTCTTTTAAAATTCCGAAAAAGGTTTTGGTTTAGGCACATCAGGTCCATAAATTTCCAATCTAAATTCCGGTTTAGAACAAATCCATCCATATTCATGATTAACAGAGTTTGGCATTGGTAAAAGCTTCCTCGTATCCGCACTTTCTTTCTTTTTAACGATCACCGATTTTTCCGTAATCTTATCTAAAGAAGCCTTTAACTTCTTATATTCTTCCAAAAGCCATCCCCATCGCTCAGGCCAAAACTTAACACTTTCTTCATAAGATTTTTCATGCGCTTTAAAAAGTTGTAACTCGGTATTCGGCGAAATATACCTCGTTTTTTGTCCACTAGTCATTTTTACGTCTTTTCTATCTTGTCAAGTTTGTTATCAATTTGTCAATTTTCCGATATTTTAATAAAGTCAAATAACTTATTTTCTACAACCATGAAGAACGAAAAGAAAGAATTAACACCGGCGGAGAAGTTCCAAGCTCAGCTTCAACTCGAAGCTGAGCTGTTCAGACTTCAAAGGCAATATCAGATTTTGGAAAGGGATCGGAAAATCGCCCAGAGTAGTCAAGGGGGGAAAATGTCTAAATTAGGGAACGTAATACGTATTTTAAAAAAAGAACATAACGAAATCCTTACAGATCTTTGCGTAGCTGCTTCAGAAAATAATCTTAAAAAAGATGCCCAAACCGTAAATAGATTAAAACAATTACTTTCTGAACATTCAGCCGCGAAAGATTTAATAAAACAAGAAAAAGGTCATCTTCAAGAAATCGACGTACAAATTTCAATGGTAAATAAAGCCTTGGTTGCTCTTAAATCTAAACAAATCACCGATGAACAATGTCAAAGAAGAGTACTTGAAGGGCAAAGAACATTAGAAGCTTTAGAAAATAAACTCGACACTGCAAATAAAAGATTCTGTACGATTTTAGCTGAAAATACTAAACTACGTGCGGAAATCGATCATTTATTACGCGAAAGAGCCCATTTTAATTCCCTTTGGGAAAAACTTATTAAAAATTTATCCCATGGTAAAAAATATATGATCGATTTAATTGAACAAGCGACCATTGCTTACGATCAAAGAGAAGAATGGTGTCATAAACTTCAAGCATTACGAACGAGAGCCAAAAACGATTTGATAAGCCACACCCAAGAAATGCGAGAATTAGAAAGAAGAATGGATCATGACGTTAAATTAGAAACTTTTCTAAGCGTCAAAGGACAAAAACGTATTATGCGCGATCTCCAAGCTAAAGAACGACTTAAAAGGGAGAAACAAAGGGAAGAATTAGAACAACAACTTGCCACTTATAAGGAAATTATTGCAAATATTACCGAGTTTACAAATTTAACAGATATCGGTGAGATTGCCGCTGCTTTTGTAAAACAAGAAGAAGAAAACTTTGCGTTGTTTAGGTATATTAGTGAACTAAATAAGGATATGGAATTTTTGAGCGATGAATTGCAAGAATTACATTATAAAATTGATGAACAAAAGGAAATTCACGAGGAGAGATGTACAAAACAACAAGCTACTTTGGAAAAATTGAGAAAAGAAGCTGATGAGAAAACGGCTGAGGTAACTGAATTAATAAAATTTATTATCTTAATTAAGTAGTTAAATTAATAAATTTATTAATAGGCAGATCAAGCGGAGAAAAATCTTCAACAAACCGAACAAATGCTTAATAATCTTTTAAAAGGAATAGATAATTTGTTTAAAATTTGCAAATGTAGTAATGCACCTTTACTTGAATTACTGGGTATATAATTTTCTTATTGTTAGAGAAAGATCAAAAGGAAAAGAAATTAATTCAATATTTGCAGGTAACAACTCAACTATAAACACCTACAATGTTTTGTTGTATTTGGAAATGTTGGAACACAGAGTAACTGAATTAATTATGGCTGCTTATTATAAAGAGAAAAACACTGATAAGAAAAAACTTAAAGACGTTGTTATTAAAGAGGAGAAAATTAAATACGAATTGGGTAGTATTGAAAAAGTAGTTGCTTCTAATCCATGTCCTTTGTAAGTATCTTGTGTATTGTATTTGTTATTCTCAAATTCAGGAAAGTTTACTTTATAAATATGTATTAAAAGGTATAGTTATGATGGATTCGATGTGTAATAATTGGATACAGCTTGAAACCATCTACTTGTCGAAAATATTTCCAGACTTCAATCTTCTTCTCTTCCATTTATACCAAAAGTGACTAACAATAAGGCATAGCCTTTTTTTCAATGAGATTTTTTTAACGTAACATGCACAAATTTATATATGCATTATTTTCATGCTGCATTTTCATACAGGTGTCTCCGAAATGCGTGCACAACGTAAGACCACAGATTCCTTGGCTCAAAATAGGTCGATTTAAGTTAACTTATCTATATCCAAAGTTGCTTCGTTTCGCCGCTAGAAGGCTTTAAAAATAATATTTTTCATGAGTTTTTCTTAAATTACTCGAAAAATTTGTATTAGATTTTATTTATTTTTTGGCTATGTCTTTATATCATCTGACTACAGCCTGCTGTGGAACAAATTCGAATTTCCAAACATACAGGGCGTTTACAAACACTCTCACCACAAGTTATTCATCCAAATCTTTTTAACCATCCTGTATAATTTTCTATCAATTTTTTTTCTAAATAGCTACATTAATTTAGACATTATTTTCTCTCTTATAAAATTTCAGTTGGGCAAACGGTTTAGCCACTAAAAAACATTTTCTAATTCCCTGCAAGTTCAAATCTGTAAGTTAAGGTAACATTAACCCAGTTAAAAGTGGTAATCTCTTCACAGGATATGCAGCTCTTTCAAGAAAATCACATTTTAGAGCGTTGGAAGTAGATTTTACTCAAAATGTTGCCAGGATTTGTGACCATCATCAGGGCAAAAATAATACAATGTGCAAAATTTTTACTGTTTGCTCCTTTCGTTGCCTTTTTGCTTTTATGATACCTAATAAACAAAATCAGAAGGAGCTAGGTTTACTGATCTTGCTGACCAGTTTACAGGAGTATGATTTCCTCTTTATTTCTTTCGATTCTACAGTAGAATCTGCATAATACGGACTAAAAGGGCTAAACTCTGATAACGTTCACAATTGCTGGCGAAAATTTGAAAATTTTAAGCAATAAACTACTTCCAAACCTATAACATGTGGTTTTCTTGAAAGATCTTCATATCCAGCGAAGAACTTTGCACTTTGAATTTTGTTAATGTTACCTTAATTTACCGTTTTGGGCTTGTAGGCATTTATAAAATCTTCTTTTGTGCCTAAACCGTTTGCCCAACTCAAATTTTGTAAGAGTGAAAATAGTTTCTAAATGAATGTAGCTATTCAGAAAAAGAATTGTTAGAAAATTATACAGGGGGCTTAAAAAGATTTGGATGAATAACTTGCGGTAAGAGTGTTTCTAAACACTGTGTATGTTGCGAAATTCGAATTTGTTCCACAGAAAGCTGTGCCCAGATGATATAAAGACGTGGTCAAAAAATGAATAAAATCTAATGAAGATTTTTCGAGTAATTTAAGAAAAACGCACGGAAAATATAATTTTTAAAGCCCTCTGGCGACGGAACGAAGCAACTTTGCATATAGATAAGTTAACTTAAATCGACCTATTTTGAGCCAAGGAATCTGTGGTCTTACGTTGTACACGCATTTCGGAGACATCCTGTATATATACGGTGTTTCATAAAGTTCTCCTGGCACCAATGGAGCATGTTGTCTAGGTGATTTGTAATAAAAAAGTTCATATGAACATGTATCCGATTCACTTCAGTTATTGAGTTATATGAATTTGAAAATAATATTTAAAAATTATGACGTTACGGTCCTGCGCGAGACTTAAGGGGCAAGTAAACTATGGCTGCATTTGTAAAGTGAAATACTTATTTACCTTACTATCAAATTTAACAAGCTTGCAGTTTAATCTAAAATTATTTGAATTTTATTTGCGTACAATGCCGTTTAAGTTTACGACTATTGAGTATGCTGATATGGTTTCTGTACTGGGAATCTGCGATGAAAACGCTACTGCAGCTTCAATTGAATATCGATGTTTTCCATCCCCGAGTACTTAAAAAATAGTACCTTCCAAGCTCTCTGAGAAACTGGTTCGCTTCCGAGCGTTCATATGCAATATGAACGAGTAACACAATAGAATGTTGCAGAGGAAGAAAACATCCTTGACACGTCGAGCGCAATCCCATTAGTATGTGACGGATATCCACACGTTTAGGGCTTCTCAATACCAGGGTACGGAGAACATAAAAATCTGCTGTATCCGTATCATCTACAGCGTGTTCAACATCTAAAGTCAGAAGACTTTCCTAGAGAGACACCAATTAAGAGTGTGTTTGCAACACGTTAGAGCTCCTTCTCATTTTTACCATAGAGTCACCGACTTTCTAAATGAACGTCATCCTAACCACTGGATCGATTGAGATGGACTGCACGTTTGGCCAGGCAGATCTCCAGATCTCAGTCCAATAAGTGAAGTGAATCGGATTCATGTCCATATCGTCGTTCCGGAACAACATCGACGTAACTGCAATTTTTTGATAAAATGAGTTAAGGCCATCAATGTATCCAAAAATGCTAATCTTAATTGTTTTTGCCTTCTCCTGCAAAATTTTTTATTTTGCAGTTGTGTCGATGTTTTTCCGAAATGGCGATATGAACATTTTTATTACAAATCACCTAAGCAACATGCTCCATTAGTGCTGGGAGAACTTCATGAAACACCCTGTATACATATCGAAAAACGCCTTCTACCTTTAAAAAGTGTAGGCGAATCGTCATTTTTGTTCCTCTTACATCGTTCCAAGTGTGTCGCGGTCTTCCTCCTGCTTTCTTCCCCTGTACTCTCACTTGACCTGTCTCTCGTCTTCCATCCTTTGCAAATGTCCCCATCAGCTCAGCTGTCGTTTCTCTATGTACTCGTTCAATGATTCTATATTTAGTTCTTTTCTTATTTCCGTATTTCTGATTTTGTGTCTCTTATTTACTCCCTTCACTCCCCTCAAATATCTCATCTCTACTACCTGTAATCTACTCTTGTCCCTTTTGGTCAACACCCACGTCTAGCAGCCAAAAGTCAGCACCAATTTGAACACTGCCTTAGAAGACATCTTCGTCTTCTTTGATATTTCTTTCTTGCTAATGAAGAACTTACTTAATTCGTAATAAAGCTTAGTATTTTTTTCTATTCTTGTGTTTATTTATTTGTCTTGTTTTTTGTCTTTTTCTTTTCAGATTACCATAACTTTCGTTTTTGTTCATTTTCATTACAAATTCCTTTAATACCGTACACTATTTCTCTAGCTTTTCCTTTAATGTCTCCTCGCTTCTTGTTATTAATACCACGTCATTAGTAGACGCTCCTTTGATTTCAATTGGTTCCATATTTTAATAACCCACCATATAGCCATTTCCAGATTCCTTCATTTTCATAATTTATGAAAATGAATGAGTCATAATTTAATAAGTTCTAACTTTCAAAGACGAAATAATAAGGAATATTTTCTTCTTCATGAACAAAGTATGTTGTTAATTTTTATACATTCAGAAGTAATGACGTTTAAAAATATTTTCGGAAAATAGATTTCTAGAATATTTTATAATATAAGCTTCCAAATCCTTTAGTTAATTTAAATCAAAGTTAATAAAAAGTGATATTGAACAAAACAGAAAATCGAATTTTATTTTTATAATCACTTTTGAGTTTCGACAAAACAATCTAATCGATAGTTGACCTCTAAAAATAATTCAATTTCATATCTTTAATTCCCTACTATAATACTTTTTTACTTATACAGATCTTTTTAACTTATATTCAACTCCAAATATTAAAATATCAATTAAACTCTATCAAATATTAATAGATCAATTCAATTGAATCAATTTTAATTTTTTAGGTGTGTTGAACAAGAACAAGTAAGTGACGTAATTGATACCCTTCAAATAGTTCTTGATAAAGATGGAATAAAAGAAAAATTAAATGAACACTTAAAACTGGCTGATGCTGCTGACGTTGTTCATAATGTATCCGCTTGTCATTTACCAAAATCCAGAGAAATTATTCAAAGAAGATACCAATAAAGTTCAAAATTTTACTCTTTAAAGTATTTTTTTTATATCAAAAAATTTGTAATGTAATTGGAAAAAAGGATATAATAAAAAATGCTATAAAAACTCAACGTTTACATACGAAATCAAGTAGTGTAGTGTATTAAAATACGTCGTTACATCACATTACAATAAAAATAACGATCAACGTCGATTGTAGCAATAAGTTAAGTAAGTTAATAAATACGTGGGGCTAGTTTCTTTTGTTTTGTATGTTTAAGAAAAAGCTAGTAGTAGCAAATAAATCACAAATGTTACAACTTCAACACTCACTCTACACCATAAAACAAACTAAACTTTTTAAAACAAGAGTATTGCATTCGTTTTACCATTTAAGTTCATTAATACTACTTCCTCTACTCGAAGAACATTTACGCTATAATAAAAATAAAACAACAATCGTGATTTCTACTAATTCGCATAAAACACTTTGAACTCAACCACAAATTAAAAAAAAAACTCAAAGACAAAATAACAAGAGAAGCGTCTATCTATTCGCGGAAAGGAAAGTTCCAGTCTATCACTTATAGGAATGTAAAACGAAAACTGTGAACATCGTGGCTTTTTATTATATTGAAACGTCTCCGTATTGTAGCGACCATTTTTCATATACCACCAAACTTTGAGGAGAAACGCTACGACGTATCCTCTTTAATGAATCGAGAAAGTCGGTTAGTGTTATCCCTCGGACAGCTCCTGGATCCATATGTTTTACTTGTTCTGGTTGAAGCTCTATATAAAAAAAAAATAAGAAGTTATAAAATCGAATTATAATTATTCTTATTTTACGTTAAAGTCGATCAACATATTTGAAAGTATTAAGGCTAAATTACATTTTGTCACTCTTGATATTCATCTTTGATGAATCATCTAAAGTGACAAATGGACCGTTTATTTTGAAAGTGCTGTAAGTCCATTTTCTCTTGTTTCGAGAAAATTAGAGGTTAGCATGTCTGTTAATTAAAAAATGTAGGAAAATTATATGAAGTCTGGCAATATTTCTATTCGTTTATCAATATTTAATTTGATTATATAGATTTGTTTCAGGCAAATTAGTCTACAGCAATACATATTTCTGGACTGTAAATGGACTTACACCACTTTCAAAATTAGAAAATTGTAAAAATCGTTTAATTTCAATTTTGAAAAATTAAATATCACTTAAAATATACTTCATTTTAATCCAAATTTGTTTACAAATACACATGATAGGACATAACATTTAATTTTAGACGCTAATTACATTATAAAAATTACAAGATACTGATAGTATTTACTTATGCTTTGCATGTGGCAGTGTTTCGAAATATGTACGTTGCACCGGAGGTATATGAGGTAATAACTGCTCGATGTCTTCATATTTTTCGTAAGTAATAGGCCTGACATTTTGGTACAAAGGCGTAAGGGCGATTTTTCCAAATTTTAGCGGTCTTCCAGAACGTGTAGGTAATAAATTTATAGTTTTAAATTCAGTGCCCTTCATCGATGTTTTATATAAAATAGTATATGGTGCGTTTTTGAGAAACCTCAGCCAACATATTTGCAACCAATTGATTTGTTCGCCATTAGTGTTTTTTTTAATCGCATTTTGAAGATTTTTGTTGAAACTAAATTCTCTCGTTTCATTTCATGTAAAATGAATTTGTCATGTTTTCTACATTGTGTTATTACATGATAATAATCCTGTGGTATATACTTAAAACTCTTTTCTTTTAAAGTTATCCATTTTAAGAAAAAATAGAATAAGTAACCTAAATTAGCAGCTTTTGATACATAATATAAACCAAATGTAACCATAGTCACTTGGACTTACACCACTTTCATAATCAATGATTATGTAATTTCATTTACCGACTGATTTTAAGTTGTACAAAACATGGGAATTTTTTAAGAAATTAAACACGGACTTATCATACATAAAAAATTTACATTAAATGAAGCATGAATTTACGTGATATCTCATTTTCTTCAAAAATGGACTTACACCACTTTCAAAATAAACGGTCCAAATGTAAATTACCTTTCACTTTAATTTCATCCAAAATAAGGATTTAGATTTATTACTTTGGATGTTTTGATGAATTTTCCAAAGTGATAAGATTAATAAAAAATTTTCTATTTTTGATTCAATAAAACCAAAATTAATTTACCTCTTATTGGTCCAAGGGCAGCATCTTTAGCAAGAGCAGTGAGATCGCTTCCAGAATAACCTTCGGTAAGCGTAGCAAGCCTTTTAAGTTCATTTGAACTGAATGAACAGCCTTGCTTGGCAAGTAACTTCTTTAAAAGTTGGATCCTGGTTTCTAAGTCAGGTAGTGTAACATAGACTCGTTTAGGAAACCTGCGCAGCGCTGCTTCATCCAATTCTTGGGGTCGATTAGTCGCTGCCATTACAATAACTCTTTCGCTTTCGGGATTACTTGGTAAACCATCAAATTCAACGAGAAATTCCGTTTTTAGCCGCCTGCTAGCTTCATGTTCGTTGGTGGATCGCTCGGAAAGTAACGAATCGACTTCGTCTATGAATATAATGGATGGTTGGAGTTCTCTGGCGATTACAAAGAGAGCTCTGACTAATTTTTCACCTTCACCAAGATATTTGGATGTTAGGCTTGCTGCGCTTATTGAAAAAAATGTTGCCTGAAATAATAAAATCCAATTATTTTATAAAATAAGTTACGTTCGTTTTTTACCTGACATTCCGTTGCGACTGCACGCGCTAATAAAGTTTTCCCATTTCCCGGTGGTCCAAAAAGTAATAAACCTCGCGCAGGTGATCTTAGCCCTGTAAATAACTCGGGACGTAGCGATGGTAAAATAACCATTTCTTGTAAAGCTTGTTTCGCCGTGTCTTGTCCTACGATGTCATCCCATTGAATAGCTTGACCACCTTCAACGATTTCGTCCAAGATACATTGTGCTAATTTTGCGTCGACGCCTCTTAAATTAACTGGAGATTTCCGAGCTCCCGTTGTTTTTGCACCTTATTGACAAAATATTAACGTGACAAAACAATCTAATTCATATTAGCCCTGGCACAGAGGAGGCGTTTTTGAACGCGGGTTTAATCGTGCGCTTGTTATTAGCAAATATACAAGTCAGCGTTAGATGTCATACAAATCATGTTTTATCAAAAATTTTGAATCGCGCGTTTGTTGGACGTTTGACGCTTAAGTCTGTGTACTCCTATTAAAATGCGTCTAAACCAAAACATGCGTTAGCAAGCGTACAATTAATCGCGCGTTCAAAAACGACTGGTTTTGCCAGGGTTTGGTGGTTAATTTAATTACCTGATGACATAGCTTTTCTGGCGGGTGAATTACTACCGCCTGGCATAGAAAGTTGTTTTTTAATAGCTGGCGGGGTAGAAGAAAGCTTATTAAAGGGACGAACGGGTTGAACAGGGGTTGTACGCGAACCCATCGATCTCGGCAATGTTTGGCTTTTTGATAACGTTGCGTTTAAGGGACGTTTTGCAGCTACTGTTAATTTTTTCCCCGACGCTGTAAATAATATAAGTATCAAATTAAACAATTCTATTTCTATTCCCTTTATTTTTATTTTCATACAAAAATTTATTATCATAAATCCGAAAAATCCTCCTTTAGTTTAATTTTGACTACATTTATTAAAAAAATTTAAGGGGAGATATCAGTGTGAAAAAAAAATATTCGATTTTTTTTTCTTGCTTAAATAGTTAGTTTTGTCCTTTAAGAATATGCCTACAAAATGTTTAAACAATATTCGGTTTAGAAGTATTCGAAATTGGCGTCAAGCGTCGACGCTTTCAGAGCAGTCTATAGAAGACTGTGTTTTTGTGGCGCCCAAGTAGTCAAAACAGCTGCTAATTTGGCTACTATCATATTCAACGATGGTCAGGTGGCTTTGTTGAATGTTGTTGAGGACTTGGGAACCTCCATCGGCGAGAAACTGTTCAATTATTGCCACGAAATCGACCGAAAACGTATCGAGGACGCCGAACGCTACTCTTTAAACCGACGTGAGGAGGAGGAAATGTTATTGTTGGACGCAGATGAACTTCTATATGGTCCAGGGATAGCAGAATAATCGGTAAGAACTTGTTTTATATTAATATTCAAGTTACATCATTCAATTTTATCCTCTCAAAACTTTAAACGCGTTTTTCTCGAAACCATGTTTTTTTACCTGGTTGACAGCATTACTCTGTTAAATTTTGTCCAATCGACTTTATTCAACATGGATTCTCTTCAGAAAACTTATCGCTATCGTTGCATCATACAGGTTTTTTTTTAATCGTTTACTTTTTTTTTATTCACGATTTACTGCAAAATTTTCGTGTAAAATCCGAATTTTTTTTTTTAAATGGCCACCATTTCTTTTTAAATCAAAATTTTCAAACTTTCTACGATGCTGCGATAGCTATACTATTATAATTTAATAATCTTTTCGAATTTTTCATTTCAGATGCTTGCTGTGGCTCTAATGTTGTCAACCGTCGGGAGGTCTTTTTTCTGAGACGTCATTTTATGGCTGCTCCCCTGCTTCATAGATCGTAATATAAATTCAAAGAAAATTTCCTTGCATACTTTAATGCTTCAATAATTAATAGACAAAATCCCAAATAATTTGATACAGCCGTTTAAAAGAAAAAAAATCCCAAAAAAACACTTCATTTTTCAGCCTGTCACACTAATATCTCCCCTTAAATATCTAATCTAACTAAATGAAGATTTTTTGATCACTTTTTACAATAAATTCATGCAATGCGATGAAAATAGTGTTAAAATCGAAAAAAAAAGCATAAAACTAAACACAAACTAAAACAAAATTAAAATCCATTATACCTGTTGTTGGATATTGAGGATTTTTGAGGGTAGGAATAAAACTATTGCAACTAACGTATTTGGGTGGCTCGGGTTTGGGTTCCGAGTGCACAGCCAGAGTTTCCACAGCCTTTATATTCTCTACAAAATACAATTTGAAATAAAACAGAAGAACGAACTCACAATAAGATTTTATAACAGAACAACACAACAAGAGAAACAATAGTGCAGAAACAACACCACATTTGTTTCCATTATTTTGTTAAATTAAAAAGTTTTATTTGAATTGTTTTTTTTAACCCTTTCGCAGTCACTTGGTGCGTCACACTGGCGGATGCCGTATACATACGGCAGTCAGTCGAGTCTTTGCATAAAGCGAGAAAGTATGATTTAGGTAAACTGTCACGAAGAGCGAAAAAAAAATGGCAATGTATGGCACAGGCGCGCCGCACAGTGGGGAATTTCCTAGAATTCGTGGCCACAGTTATTATAAACGAACTGTTATTAGTAGAAAACTTAAAATCTTGCACAACGGTCATAATTATTGTATAAATTCATTATTTTTTTAATTCTGAGTTCCATACTCACGATCTATCTATACAGGGTGTTAGCAACCACACGTCACCGCCTTTTAAGAGGTAAGGAAGCGGTACGTTAAACAATAAAGAAAAATATTACTAAGTCGCATATTCTCTATCTGACGATGACATTTCTAATTTCCGGTTTTGACCGGAAATAGATTTTTCAGACTAGAAGTTTTGAACTTTTGTATAAAATACTTAAAAAAAAAAGTCAATTTTGACCTTGCAATTATCTTACTTGAAATTATCTTACTTGAGATACTTCGTTTCTTTTTTCGAATCTTGCATCTTCTCCCAAATGTTCTTAGGTACCTATTTTAGATTTAGATTATCTCTTGAATCAATTGCAATATTTAAAAAAGGTGACAGACACTGCAAAAGGCCCTAAAGTTTCAGTGAAGTACATGATGTTTAAATAAAACAGATTCATTCTGAGTAATTCTAGTCTATTGAGCACGAGCTATAAAACAGATTTGTCGAATTAACTCTATTTTTTGAGATAACGCAATCTAATCATATGGAAAATAAATGTCTTTTCAAATAAAAATAATGCTATAAATGATTGATTATAGAATTAATTATCGTAAAGAAAAATATATAAATATTAGTTAAGAATAAGCCTTTACATGTGATTTTCAATTCGCAACAGCAACACTTTAAAAAAATATAACCAAGTGATATTTTTACCAGTCATAAATGATCAACGAGGTGTTTCAAGTTAAATGTTTAGACATAACGTTATTCAAGACGGACATAGCGCTTACAAATGACTATAATTCTTTATTCGAAAAAGAAATTTTCTATAAAAATTACACATAATACAAACGAGGAATATAATGAAAGTCTTTCACATAATCCCATTGCAAGAAATCGCAGAATGTTATGTCCGGACACCAACCATTTGTAGTCAGTATACTCATTTAGAATAACTTTGGACAGTACGGTTTATCATGAGAACTAGAATTCAATAAAATAAAATAATAATTTCTAGGATAAGCACTTTACAATCCTAATGTGTCCAAATTTATCCGATAAACTAATACCACAAAACATTTTTTTTAGTTCTCCTGTGGAATAATACAGGAAAATAATACCTAATAATAATTTAATCGCTGAATTCAGCATCACTATCATCGTTGCTGTCGGACATTGAACTTGATTATCATCTTCTGCTGGGGGCATTAAGAAAGCTAAGACCTCTTTTGGCAAACTGCGCAACTTTTTCTTCGGAAGCGGCCTAAGACAGGTGATATATGAATTACTATGATTTCTGACTGCAATCGATAGGTTACAAATAAACAAGACACTAACAGGCCCCTCTTAACAAAATTAATAATATTAAATTAATAAGGGAGGGAATGTAATACAAACTTTAAAACAGTGGTAACACAAGGGTAGCAAATATTAGCAGACTCTTTCTTCACATTCCGAAAGTAGATCAATAGTACCTTAATTTCACGTAAAAACGATATCCAACAAAAACCAACTTCACTTCTAAATTCTTTCAAAATAAAAAAATTTAGGGCCTGAATACAGAGTTTAATTTTGAAGGACTTTTGATGATTAAAATATCACAAAATTAAATATAAAATATATTAGACTAATTAATATACGTTCAAGAAATGTAATAATAATAGTGGCTTGCTCAAAAAATAAATAAATGGCACTTAAATTAATTTCCTAACTTGTACATAAAATATGCGCTTTCCAGCATCACTGACATATGTCTAATTCAAACCATTATTATGGACAAACCAATTCAGCCGAAGTGGTGATATTTTTATAAATACGTAAGGTAATATTTTTGCACTTCATAGAATTTCTTTTTTTTGTAAAAAACACATTTTCATTTTTTTTGTTATGGCCACAAAAATCGCAAATTTCCCCACTGTGCGCCGTCGCGAAAGGGTTAAATATTGTATGAATGTAAAATAATGTAAACAAATACGGTAATTTAACTTTTTAGAACGAATTTAAACTTCTTTTAATTCCCCTAGAAGGAATTTATTGGAAATTTAAAGATACTTACCTAGAAATTGTAATCTGTCTTTTGCCATGGCAAGATTGCTTTTCATCTTTTCATGGAGACGTTGAGCTCTTTCCCAGACTTCACCACGACCACCCCAACATTGGACTGCAATTCCAAGTTCTAATTCTGTTATTCCTTTTCGATAGAGTTCAATTGCCAAATCCTTTTGACCTTAAATTCAAGATATAGCATGATAAGTATTATATATGTACTTATACGAAGTGTCCCAGAACTCAGTTGCCAAACGTTAACCACCCATCATGGAGTTAATTTCATACTGATTCAATGTAAAAGTTTTTATCTGAAATTTCTTCCTAATAGGGCTAAAGTCTCTTGAAGATGGTGCATTTAAACTATTTTTTTGAGATACCTTAATAATACTTTTAGGGTTCAAATTAAATTTGGGACATTTTCTAACTTACCACAAATCAAAACTGTCTTAATTAGTCTTAACATAAACTAATAAATGAAGCGCTATATCTTTAATATTTCGCGTAAACGGTGCATTTTCGCGATTTAAAATAAAAGTGTATATTCTTAGTAAAAAACTTTTTTTAAGTTTTACAATTAAAAACGCAGAATTCGGCGTTAAAAAATGAGCACCTAAAACATCCTTCCTTGTAAACACTTAACACCTTTACATTGGCAATAAAAAAATTAATGGAAAGAAATAATTAAAGAGAGGTTTTTACCACTAATGCGTTAGAGAAGAAACAGTACAGTAAAATGACTGTACTGGGGTCCGAACCCAGATCTCCTGCTTTCCGAGCAGTTGTTCTACCAATTAAACTACACAGCTCGACAAGTTTTCTTATATTTCTGGATACGTAATGTCACAAATGCATGCGCACGATTACTTACCAACGTCAAGTTGGTCAATTATATTAATATTAGTGTATTACCCACTTTCGGGCTAACCTTGACGTTGGTAAGTAATCGTGCGCATATATTCTGCCCGGAAAGCAACTGCCCGGAAACCAGGAGATCTGGGTTCAGATCCCAGTACAGTAATGAGACATTTTTTCTCCTCTAACGCATCGGCGGTAAAAACCTTTCTTTAATTATTTCTTTCAGTTAATATTCATGCGTCAAAAATTCCCAAACATTTCATTATATTAACAAAAAAATTGTTTTAGTAGTAAATGATGAAATCTTTCTAAGTTAACAAACATCCCAAATTTCATTGTGATAGCTAAAGGCGTTTTTAAGATATTAAAAAAAAAGTTGTTTTGATACGTCATTTTCAAGAGGCTCTAGCTGTCTTAGGAAGTAATTTCGAATAAGGAGTTTTACGTTGAATCACCATGAAATTAGCTCTGAAATGTGTGATTAGCGTTTGGCAACTGAGTTTTGAGACATCTTAATATAATTTGAGTAAATACAAACGAGACGTTTTCAACCGCACGCTCGTTTGCTAATGTGGGCTTTAATATACACTCAGCAGCAGAAGGCTGCGTACAAAGGACTTGGAATACTTTAACGAAGAAAAGAATAATCATAATCTGACAAATTTCTAACCGTATTTATTATGTATGGTAACAATGTACAAATCTACTAACAAAGTATAAATCAGTAAAATAGAAGCATTCGTTTGGAACCTAAGTAATTGGAGAATTGAAACCTAAAAGTTAGAATGGAGACAAAGGGAAAGGAAATATAGAAGGAAGGTACAGGAGAAAGAAAAATTATTGTAAAACTATGGAAAGAGGGGAAAACTCTTCGAAAAATAGGAACAACGGTAGGCAGATCACATTGCTCCATTTACACTCCATCCATGTGCTTGACTACGTGCTCTTCTAACATATCGAGATGAGCGAAGCATTGTACAACAGGTGCGAAAAGAACCTAAGCTAACAGCAACAAAAATAGCACATAATGTGCAACAGCAGTTTCAGAAAACTATTACCAAAGATACTAATATCCCCACTCATGTAACACGAAAAAATCCATTCGTATCAGATGTCAAACAACAGAAATGGATTGCCTTTGCCAAATAACACCTAAACAAGTCCACAGAATTGTGGGAGAAGGTACTTTTACAGATGAGAGCATATTTTGCATCTTCGGTATTTAAGGTAAACAATTTCTGTGGAGAAAACCCGGTACTACTGTTGATCTGCAAAATTTAAAAGCTACCGTAAACATGGAGGTGGTGGAGCGATGGTTTAGGGATGTATGTGCGCCAAAGGAGTAGAGAAATTGGCTTTTATAACATCTACAATGAACCATAAAATATACATAGACATTTTAAAGGAAAATTTGAAGCCAAGCGTCGACAACTTGGGTTTGGGATCCAAATACATTTTTCAACAAGACAACGATTCGAAACATTCTGCTCACAATACCAAACTTTGGCTGCTATATAACATTCCAACACAATAAAAACACCCCCACAATCGCCTGAATTAAATCTCATTGAACACTTATGGAATTTATTGGAACGCAGAATTCGTCAACATAACATTACATCAAAAGAAGTGCTAAAACAATTTATAATTAACGAATGGACCAAAATCAATTCAGACGAGACAAAGAAATTAGTATAATTCATGCGGAAACGTTTAAAAGAGGTTATTAAGTGTAATGGTTGTCCGACTTCTTACTAATACAGGGTGTTTAAAAAATACGTTCGAATATTTGGCCTACTTATAGATCTCATCAGTACAAACAAAAAAGTCAAAATAAACATAAGTCCAAAAATCAGCCGTTTCCTAATTACAGCCTGTTTTTCAAATTAAAATAATTTACACTCAAATATCAGTATAAATACATTTTAATTATTACAAATTAATGATTCTTAAAAAAGATGTTCAAAATGTCCTCCTTCCATTTGTATACACATTTCACATCTCCGTAAAAGTGAACGCCGCACTTTCTCAAAGAGTCCCGGATTTATACGAACAGTCTGGCAGGCATGTTCAATTCGTTCTCGCAACTCATCTAAATTATTCACAGGACTTGAATAAACTAATGTCTTTAAATACCCCCAAATGCAAAAATCGAGTGGAGTGAGGTCGGGAGATCTAGGGGGCCATGCAATTGGACCTCCTCGCCCTATCCACCTGCCATTGTAATTTTCGTTTAGATAATTTCTGACCAAGACTCCGTAATGCGCAGGAGCTCCATCGTGCATCAACCACATATTAATTCTGTGGTTGAGGGACACATCTTCTAACAGCAGTGGTAATGTATTCCGCAAAAAGTCAAGGTACAATTGACTAGTCAAACGGTTAGGCAGGAAACAAGGTCCTATCAGATGGTCTCCTAACACACCAAGCCAAACGTTGATTGCAAATCGGTGTTGATGATTCGATTCAACAACGGCATGCGGATTTTCGTCGGCCCAAACATGGCTATTATGAAAATTAAAAATGCCATTTCTCGTGAAACCAGCTTCGTCTGTAAATAAAATTTTCGTAACAAAATTTGGGTTCTCCGCGACTTTTGTCAACATGCTTCGACAAAACACCAGTGGTGCGGCATAATCAGGCACAGCTAGAGCCTGTACCCTTTGAATATGGTATGGGTGCAATTGCTGCTCCCGTAAAATTCTCCAAATTAGGGAAAAATTAATATTTGTTTCAGTAGAGATTCTAGTACTAGTACCAGGATTTTCTTCAATTCGTCTTAAAATGTTAAGTTCTGCGTCGGAAGTACAAACTGATCTAGGCCGACCACCATCACCGTTCCTTGATTTAAACGATCCAACTTCGGATAAACGTTGATGTAAATTTGTAAAAAGTTTGTCACACGGAAGTACCCGGTTTGGGAATGCTTCGGCATAAAGGCGACGTGCCTCACAAGCATTTCCATCGGCTTTGCCATACATAAAATGCATGTCTGCCATTTCTGCGTTGGTATAAGGCATATTCGAAAATTTCAACAATGGGTACAGCAACAACTACTTCAATAAACACTGACAATAACGGACACACAATAATTACAACAAATGTGGCAACTACACTAACAGAAACGAACAAAATTTGTTTTGTTATTTCCATGGATGACTTCATAAATACGCGAATCACTCCTACTGAGTGTAAATTATTTTAATTTCAAAAACAGGCTGTAATTAGGAAACGGCTGATTTTTGGACTTATGTTTATTTTGACTTTCTTGTTTGTACTGATGAGATCTATAAGTGGGCCAAATATTCGAACGTATTTTTTAAACACCCTGTATACTTTTCTATAGAAGCTGTTTTGCTCTGTATGTAGATTTTTGCGTACGCATTTGAAATATTTTTGGTTTTGATTTTATTTTTTTAATTACATTTGTGTTTTATTGATTTATATTTTGTTAATAGATTTGTATATTGTTAACATACATAATATACATATACGATTTGAAGTTTATCATATTAGATTATGACTATCCTTTCTCGGTTAAAGTATTCCAAATTCTTTGTACACAGACTTTTGCTGCTACGTGTGCAATGATTTTAATGGAAGATGATTCAAGTACACACTTTTTGTCAAACTCCAGACAAATGCGCGATTCGAAATTTTCGTTAAAGCGTGGGTTTTCTGACATCTAACACCCATTCGTACAGACCAATAGCAAGCATAAGGTTAAACGCGCATTCAAAAGCCGCCATATGATCACAGTTTTAAATCTATTGTCCTATTAATAAAGTTGAATTGCCAAGTTCTTTAACCATAAAAGCACAATAGATAATAGCTTTGTTCGTAGAAGCGATTTTCAACGGTTTCTAATTTTTCAACCAATCAAGATTTAATATTTGTTGTATGTGATCAAAATTAAACAATTTTATGGGCTGAAAAATCGAAAACCATTGGAAAATTGCTGATGTTAATGGTACAATATAAGATAGAAATTAGAAATTATTCAAACAAGGTATTTAAAGAAAAATTGATTTTTTAGGAAGATATACAGATCTGGAAATTTCATTTCAGGACATAGGAAAATAATGCGTGCAACAGCGAAGCATATAGGAAATAGATTAGATAAACAAAGCGATATAACTGTTTAACCACGCCTTTTCTGACCCGACCCTAGTTGCCCAACCAACCACCTTCTTCCCACGAACTGTCGAACTGACAGTTTGACAGTCTGACGTGGTTAAACAGTTATATCGCTCTTTGTTTATCTAATCTATTTCCTATATGCTTCGCTGTTGCACGCATTATTTTCTTATGTCCTGAAATGAAATTTCCAGATCTGTATAATAACATCTGGTGATCACGTCAGACAGTATTTGACAATGTCATACAATATGGGTTGTATAGAACAGGGATGGACAACTTTTTGTATAGCGAGGGCCAGATTACGGTTTACTTTTCGTAGGTGATCTGGAATAAAAATTAACAAATTTTTGTTATATTTAGTAACAAATTTATACTAACTAATAAAATTAGTTATTAGATCTCCCAAATCTCCTGCTTTCCTTGGTACAACACTCCCCAAAAAGCAGCAAAATTTGGGGTTGAATCCCAGTGCATTTTTTTTCTCACATTACTGGTAAAAATCTTTCTTTAATTTTTTCTTTCGTTTAAAAAATAATTTTGAAAACAAAAATTATTTAGAATTCTCTCTAAAGGTCTCACGGGTCAGATTAGACCCTCACGCGGACTGGAGGTTGCCCACCATTAGTATAGAACACCCTGTATTTTTAAATAACTTCATCGGAATTTTAAAATAATCATTTTTCATACATAACAATAATACCACTTAATCTAAGCAACTAAAAACCACCTGTGATAAAAATCTATTAATAAACCACTTTATGACTCACTTACTTACACCTTAAAAAACCTTCCTAAACATTCTAAAAATTTTACTCATCTTAACCCTTGGCACTCCGCACATTTTTGCACGTTATGACGAAAGGCTCCGTAGCAGAGCCAGTAGAACGGTAAAGGTTAAAATAAGAATAAAATTAACTCTGTAATTACCTTCATTCTCCTCATCAATTTTAAGTGCTTTTGAAATATACTCAAAAGCTCTCCTATGATGGTGTTTCTGCTTGGCAAGCAGAGGATCCCCAGGTCCGGGCCCGGAGTTCCTTTGTTGCGCTTGAGCCATATCCAGTGGGATTTCTTCCGATGCTACAACAACACCTTCACCTTCAGCATTCTCAATCCTATTGTTAGCGTTGGCGTTGTCCTTCTTGTACTTGACCAAGTAGTTGGACGAGCTGCAGTAAATAAAACGTAGTATGACAAACACTTGGTAGAGCAGCGATCGAAGGACGTTGAACAGGAATATGATCGGGAACGAGACGATGCATAAGTTCCTTTTGTGCACTGACGTCGTGTCCGTGTAGGACGTGAACATTAAATGTCGGCCCGAATTGTCCGCGTCGTTCTTTCTCGACTTCTTCGGCGATTTTGCGTTCTGTGTTTTGCGGACCATTCGGAGGCCATAACAAAGCGGACGGGCATTAGTCGAATTTTCCCATTGTGCTCCCGGCTAGCGGCTTTCGTTACTACATTCACAATGATTACCCATAACAAATAATGGAAATTAAACTAACTTCAGGTCTATATTTAAATTTAAAAATATTTAATAGAGAATAATTAATTTATTTGATTATGGAAATGATTAATTTTATGTTTAATGGTTAAACATAATTAACATAACTAACAATAAAAGTTATTTTTAGTTGTTTGACAAAGAAATTAATATTTTGACGTTTAGTATTTTAAAATATTAAGTCAAATCTAGATAAATTCAATTAATGTTTTTTTGATTTAATTAATGGAAGAGACCAATTTAAAGATTAATAATACCTCTTAGTTAATATGTAAAAAAGTATTACATCATAAGGATGATCTTTCTCCTTTTTACAATTGCAAAAATAACATTAACACTGGTTAGATGCTATCTTCACGATAAATTTTCAACTTATTAAAATTTTGAGCGGGAATATTTAAAATTGTTACTATTCTATCTGTAACATTGTTGGTTATTTTATAAATTTACGAGGACTGTTGGCGCCTATCTTTTTCTGAGATAGTCTAAATATACTTTAGTATTGGGAACGTCTATTTTTATGGTTTAAAATTGTGCAATTCTTGGCTCTAAATTTTACTATTGTATATCAGTTCTATTTTATTCCAGGTTTTTGTTTAGAATGCACCAAATGTTCCAAACTACCCAATGTTTAGTATACAGGGTGTAACAAAAGTATGGAATATAGCTCATAAATACGCCACTTATGATTTAAATGAAAAAAGTTTCAAATAAAAGTATCCTGGTAAATTATGAGACATATTTTGGCTATATTCATTTGTTTGTATCATTTGCTGTTTGGTTGCTATGGCAACCAACTTTGTTATTTTAAATAGGATGGGTATATATTTTTTGCATACATTGATAAATCATTTTCCATTCTACACAATGAACACATCATTTCATAAATGTCAAAATCCATTTTCAAAATGTCAATTTTGGTGTTTAAACGTCACTTTTCATCTTTAATGTGTCACTTTTGACGTTTACAGATCAAAATTCTTTTTCAAAATGTGAATTTTGACGTCTAGATGTTAGCCTTTCTGCTTAAAATGTCACTTTTGACGTTTAAAAGTCAAATTCTATTTTTAAAATGTCAATTTCGACGTTTAAATGTCAAAATCCATATTTAAAATGTCAATTTTGACGTTTAAACGTCACTTTTCATCTTTAAAGAGTCACTATTGACATTTACAGATCAAAATTCTCTTTCAAAATGTCAATTTTGGCATTTAAATGTTAGTACTTTTGTTTAAGGTATCACTTTTGACGTTTAAATGTCAGAATTCATTTTCAAAATGTCAATTTTCAAGTTAACAGTTCAAAATTCTCCTTCAAAATGACAATTTTGGCGTTTAGATGTTAACCTTTCTGCTTAAAATGTCACTTTTGACGTTTAAATGTCAAATTCTATTTTTAAAATGTTAATTTCGACGTTTAAATGTCAAAATCCATATTCAAAATGTCAATTTTGACGTTTAAACGTCACTTTATATCTTTAAAGGGTCACTTTTGACATTTACAGATCAAAATTTTCTTTCAAAATGTCAATCTTGACGTTTAAATGTTAGTATTTCTGTTTAAAATGTCACTTTTGACGTTTAAATGTCAAAATTCATTTTCAAAATGTCAATTTTCAAGTTTACAGATCAAAATTCTCTTTCAAAATGTCAATTTTGACGTTTAGATGTTAACTTTTCTGCTTAAAATGTCACTGTTGACGTTTAAATGCCAAATTCTACTTTTAAAATGTCAATTTCGACGTTTAAATGTCAAAATCCATATTCAAAATGTCAATTTTGACGTTTAAACGTCACTTTTCATCTTTAGAGTCACTTTTGACATTTACAGATCAAAATTCTCTTTCAAAATGTGAATTTTGACGTTTAAATGTCAAAATCCATTTTCAAAATGTTAATTTTGACGTTTAAATGCCAAATTCTTTTTTTAAAATGTCAATGTCGACGTTTAAATGTCAAAATCCATATTCAAAATGTCAATTTTGGCGTATAAACGTCACTTTTCATCTTTAAAGGGTCACTTTTGACATTTACAGATCAAAATTCTCTTTCAAAATGTCAATTTTGACGTTTACAGATCAAAATTTTCTTTCAAAATGTCAATTTTGACGTTTACAGATCAAAATTTTCTTTCAAAATGTCAATTTTGACGTTTAGATGTTAACCTTTCCGCTTAAAATGTCACTTTTGACGTTTAAATCTCAAATTCCATTTTTCTAATGTCAATTTCGACGTTTAAATGTCAAAATCCATATTCAAAATGTCAATTTTGACGTTTACAGATCAAAATTCTCTTTCAAAATGTCAATTTTGACGTTTACAGATCAAAATTTTC
This sequence comes from Digitonthophagus gazella, assembly GCA_036711955.1. Lineage (NCBI taxonomy): Eukaryota > Metazoa > Arthropoda > Insecta > Coleoptera > Scarabaeidae > Digitonthophagus > Digitonthophagus gazella. The sequence continues at coordinate 36,340,025 of JASCIT010000005.1, read as the reverse complement.
TTTCAAAATGTCAATTTTGACGTTTACAGATCAAAATTTTCTTTCAAAATGTCAATTTTGACGTTTAGATGTTAACCTTTCCGCTTAAAATGTCACTTTTGACGTTTAAATCTCAAATTCCATTTTTCTAATGTCAATTTCGACGTTTAAATGTCAAAATTCATATTCAAAATGTCAATTTTGACGTTTACAGATCAAAATTCTCTTTCAAAATGTCAATTTTGACGTTTAGATGTTAACCTTTCCGCTTAAAATGTCACTTTTGACGTTTAAATCTCAAATTCCATTTTTCTAATGTCAATTTCGACGTTTAAATGTCAAAATTCATATTCAAAATGTCAATTTTGACGTTTACAGATCAAAATTCTCTTTCAAAATGTCAATTTTGACGTTTAAATGTTAACCTCTCAGTTTAAAATGTCACTTTTGACGTTTAAATGTCAAAATTCATTTCTAAATTGTCAATTTTGACGTTTAAATGTCAAAATCCATTTTCAAAATGTCAATTTTGATGTTTACAGATCAAAATTCTCTTTCAAAATGTCAATTTTGGCGTTTAAATGTTAACCTCTCTGCTTAAAATGTCACTTTTGACGTTTAAATGTCAGATTTCATTTTTAAAATGTCAATTTCGATGTTTAAATGTCAAAATCCATATTCAAAAAGTCAATTTTGGCGTTTAAACGTCACTTTTCATCTTTAAAGGGTCAGTTTTGACATTTACAGGTCAAAATTCTCTTTCAAAATGTCAATTTTGACGTTTAAATGTTAATGTTTCTGTTTAAAATATCACTTTTGACGTTTAAATGTCAAATTCCATTTTTAGAATGTCAATTTTAACGTTTAAATGTCAATATCCATTTTCAATATGTCAATTTTCAAGTATACAGATCAAAATTCTCTTTCAAAATGTCAATTTTGACGTTTAGATGTTAACCTTTCTGCTTAAAATGTCACTTTTGACGTTTAAATGTCAAATTCCATTTTAAAAATGTCAATTTCGATATTTAAATGTCAAAATCCATTTTGAAAATGTCAATTTTGGCGTTTAAACATCACTTTTCATCTTTGAAGGGTCACTTTTGACATTTACAGATCAAAATTCTCTTTCAAAATGTCAATTTTGACGTTTAAATGTTAATATTTCTGTTTAAAATATCACTTTTGACGTTTAAATGTCAAATTCTATTTTTAGAATGTCAATTTCGATGTCAAAATCCATATTTAAAATGTTAATTTTGACGTTTAAACGTCACTTTTCATCTTTAAAGGGTCACTTTTGACATTTACACATCAAAATTCTGTTTCCAAATGTCAATTTTGACGTTTAAATGTCAAAATTCATTTTCGAAATGTCAATTTTCAAGTTTACAGATCAAAATTCTCTTTCAAAGTGTCAATTTTGACGTTTAGACGTTAGCCTATCTGCTTAAAATGTCACTTTTGACGTTTAGATGTTAACCTTTCTGCTTAAAATGCCACTTTTGACGTTTAAATGTCAAATTCTATTTTTGAAATGTCAATTTCGATGTTTAAATGTCAAAATCCATTTTCAAAATGTCAATTTTGGCGTTTAAACGTCACTTTTCATCTTTAAAGAGTCACTTTTGACATTTACAGGTCAAAACTCTCTTTCAAAATGTCAATTTTGACGTTTAGATGTTAGTCTTTCTGTTTTAAATGTCACTTTTATTAATTCACAAATTAATCTCTATTATTTATATTTAACCAACCAACATGAAAATATTTTGATTTGCAATCGTCCTCGCCATATTCCAATTTTTTCCCGATAACCTATTTAAAACGCATTCATTTCTAAATGAAATTCACTCAATGCATACTTTATCGTATTATCAGACTTTCGTAAATTTAAAACGTTTCAATTCGTGGATGCTGTACAAAGTATCCACTTTACCATAAACCAGTGAGATCGAGAGAGAAACTAAACTCGTTCGATCCGAAGTTACGATGGTGATTGTGGATAATCTTGTAGGAAAATTATATCCACTCGTGTTAAACGAAGGCATCAGAGGTATTTTTTTTTACTATCTTAAATTACGTTAATTTACGTTTTAGTCTACTAATCTCACTTTATGAGATAAGAGAACCGACGTTTCGACATTGAATTTATTATTTTTACTTACGTTTGAGTTTAGAGATAAAATTAAATAGTGGGGGGATTTAAATTACTGAGGAATAAATTAATTTATAATATAATCAACGTTTTGATTTTTTTTTATGGTTGATTCAATTTAATTAGAGAATTGATAGAAATATTTTATTGATTTTTCAATCTGAATTTGCGCCATCTTTAGATATTTCAACCAATTAATTTTCGCGGGAAAATTTAAATGTATTTTTTTTTTAATTTAACAGGACATGAAGTAAATGAATGGAGATTACTCGGACAAGAAAAGGATAGTGTTCTTCTTTTTAGTTGGATTGAAAAAGGTGAACAATTATCTCCTTCAACCCATATAGGAACATATAAATACTCCGAAAATGTCTTTAAAAAAATTTATTCTTTACCTAAAGTTGAAAATGTTATTCAAGCCACCATAAATATAGATCATACTTTATTAGGATACGTAATAAAAAGTATAAAAGAAGAAGAAGTAACTTATAAACCATTTTTGGTAAAAATAAGCGAGAATTGCCAAGAACCTCCTTGTGATTTAAAAATCGAACGAACGAAACAAGTTATGATACAATTTTTGTATTACAAACGATCGATTTTAAATGAAAATCCTACTGAAAAATTATTAATGTTTATTCACGAAGAATGCATCATGCAGTATACTTTAACACCGGAAATCATCAAAATGGAATTAAATCCACAGAATTTTATTTTTGAAACTATTGTTAAAATCTTTTTATGGGCACAATGGGATGCTGTACATCAAACACTATATTATATTCATCATAGAAAACCTATTCGAAGCTTCGCAGATACAGAAGATTCCGATTTGAGTATTACTTCTTCACTGAATAGTAATACATCACCTACATTATCTGGGATGCAATTTCATGATGATTTACCTTATGAATCAGTTGTAAATATTTAGTTTTAGTTTTTTTTTATGAGAAGTCTTTTATGAATAGGTTTATTTTTAGTTGAATATTCCTTTAAATTTACCTCATTTATCATTTGCCGAAACGACTTGTAATTTATATGAAGATGACACAGTTCCATTGCGAATTCATAATTGCTCGTTGGATTTAATTGTTTTAACTGATCAGGATGGTGGTGTTTGTGTGTGTCATCATTATTTGTACCAGGTAATACAAAACTTTTAATTGTGTTTATTCCTTATGTAACTACTCTGAAATTAAAAATTTAAAATTAGTGTTTGTTGATTAAAAATTCATCAAAAATTCATTTTTAAAGATTTTGATTTGATTTTTTCTCTAAATGAAACTTAAAACATTCTAATTTTAATTAAAAAAGACGGTTTTATTCCAAGTATTGTCAAAAAAATTAAAAAAATTTTCAAAGTTCATAAACATTTTTGACACTTTTCTAACTTAAGAAATTAACTTTAAATTAAAAATTCATAAAAAATTCATTTTTAAAGATATTGATCTGATTTTTTTTCTAAATGAAACTTAAAACATTCTAATTTTAATTAAAGAAGACCGTTTTATTCCAAGTGTTGCCAAAAAAATTAAAAAAATGTTCAAAGTTTGTAAACATTTTTGACACTTTTCTAACTTAAGAAATTAACTTTATAAATTCATCAAAAATTAATTTTTAAAGATTTTGATTTGATTTTTTTCTAAATGAAACTTAAATCATTCTCATTTTAATTAAAAAAGACCGTTTTATTCCAAGTATTATCAAAAAAATTAAAAAAATTTTCAAAGTTGGTAAACATTTTTAACACTTTTCTAACTTAAGAAATTAACTTTAAAAATTCATCAAAAATTCATTTTTAAAGATTTTGATTTGGTTTTTTTTTCTAAATGAAACTTAAAACATTCTAGTTTTAATTAAAAAAGACCGTTTTATTCCAAGTGTTGTCAAAAAAATTAAAAAAAATTTCAAAGTTGGTAAAAATTCTTGATACTTTTTTAACTTAAGAAATTTACTTTAAAAATTCATCAAAAGTTCATTTTTAAAGATTTTGATTTGATTTTTGTTCTAAATGAAACTTAAAACATTCTAATTTTAATAAAAAAAACCGTTTTGTTCCAAAAGTTGTCAAAAAAATTTAAAAAAATTTCAAAATTTATAAACATTTTTGGCACTTTTCTAACTTAAGAAATTAACTTTAGAAATTCATCAAAAATTCATTTTTAAAGATTTCGATTTGATTTTTTCTCTAAATGAAACTTAAAACATTCTAATTTTAATTAAAGAAGACCGTCTTATTCCAAGTGTTGTCAAAAAAATTAAAAAAATTTTCAAAGTTTGTAAACATTTTTGACACTTTTCTAACTTAAGAAAGTTAACTTTAAAAATTCATCAAAAATTCATTTCTAAAGATTTTGATTTGATTTTTTCTCTAAATGAAACTTAAAACATTCTAATTTTAATTAAAAAAGACCGTTTTATTCCAAATGTTGTCAAAAAAATTAAAAAAAAATTCAAAGTTGGTAAACATTTTTGACACTTTTTTAACTTAAGAAATTAACATTAGAAATCCACCAAAAATTCATTTTTAAAGATTTTGATTTGATTTTTTTTCTAAATGAAACTTAAAACATTCTAATTTTAATTAAAAAAGACCGTTTTATTCCAAGTGTTGTCAAAAAAAATTAAAAAAATTCTCAAAGTTTGTATACATTTTTGACACTTTTCTAACTTAAGAAATTAACTTTAAAAATTCATCAAAAATTCATCTTCAAAGATTTTGATTTGATTTTTACTCTAAATGGAACTTAAAACATTCTAATTTTAATTTAAAAAGACCGTTTTATTCTAAATGTTGTCAAAAAAATTTTAAAAAATTTCAAAGTTGGTAAACATTTTTGACACTTTTCTAACTTAAGAAATTGACTATAAAAATTCATCAAAAATTTATTTTTAAAGATTTTGATCTGATTTTTGTTCTGAATGAAACTTAAAACATTCTAATTTTAATTAAAAAAGACCGTTTTATTCCAAGTATTACCAAAAAAATTAAAAAAAATTTCAAAGTTGGTGAACATTTTTGACACTTTTCTAACTTAAGAAATTAACTTTAAAAATTCACCAAAAATTCATTTTTAAAGATTTTGATTTGATTTTCTTTTCTAAATGAAACTTAAAACATTCTAATTTTAATTAAAAAAGACCGTTTTATTCCAAGTATTGTCAAAAAAATTAAAAAAATTTTCAAAGTTGGTAAAAATTTTAGACACTTTTCTAACTTAAGGAAATTAATTTTAAAAATCCACCAAAAATTCATTTTTAAAGATTTTGATTTTATTTTTTCTCTAAATGAAACTTAAAACATTCTAATTTTAACTAAAAAAGGCCGTTTTATTCCAAGTGTTGTCAAAAAATTTAAAACGATTTTCAAAGTTTGTAAGCATTTTTGACACTTTTCTAACTTAAGAAATTAACTTTAAAAATTCATCAAAAATTCATTTTTAAAGATTTTGATTTGGTTTTTTTTTTCTAAATGAAACTTAAAACATTCTAATTTTAATTAAAAAAGACCGCTTTGTTCCAAGTGTTGTCAAGAAAATTAAAAAAATTTTTAAAGTTGGTAAACATATTTGACACTCTTCTAACTTTGCGATGGATTACAATATCTACCGCAAAGTCAAGTTGCAATATCAAAGAATTATTTATTCTTTAGAAGATTCTCGTTTCATAGAAAGAGGTTTAATTGACGATGAATTAAGATTTGAAGCTTTTTCATAGGAAATTAAAGATGGAAAAAAGGAAATTTAAAGAAAACTAATGACAATTTAAAGGTTTCACGGTTCTGAACAGTTTTCTGGATGTTTTATATAATTTTATAATAATTCTGAATGATTTTCTAGTCTTTATGATTATTTTAGGTGATTTTCTAATTTTCTTTTGTAGACGATTTTTTGGGTTTCACATTTTCTAAGTGTCAAACAAAAAGGAAATGAAAGAAAGAAATGTGAGAAAAATAATTGTAACTTAAAGATTTAACTTGGAGGAAGAATTTTTAAGTCGTTTTATACAATTTTATAGTAATTTCGAACGACTTTCTATTCACAACGATTATTTGAGTTGATTTTCTAAGTTTTTCTAGACGATTATTTTTCATTCTTCTAAATGATTATCTTATCGTTCCACCTATATAATTTCTTAATAAATCTGAACGATTATCTAGCTTCTAAGCTTTTTCAAAATAATTTAATAAATTAATAATTTAATAAAAACTAATCAATTTTTAAAAATTCATCAAAAATTCATTTTTAAAGATTTCGATTTGATTTTTTCTTTAAATGAAACTTAAAACATTCTAATTTTAATTTAAAAAGACTGTTTTATTCTAAATGTTGTCAAAAAAATTTTTAAAAATTTCAAAATTGGTAAACATTTTTGACACTTTTCTAACTTAAGAAATTAACTTTAAAAATTCATCAAAAATTCATTTTTAAAGATTTTGATTTGATTTTTTTTCTAAATGAAACTTAAAACATTCTAATTTTAATTAAAAAAGACCGTTTTATTGCAAGTGTTGTCAAAAAAATTAAAAAAATTTTCAAAGTTTGTAGACATTTTTGACACTTTTCTAACTTAAGAAATTAACTTTAAAAATTCATCAAATATTCATTTTTAAAGATTTTGATTTGATTTTTTTTCTAAATGAAATTTAAAACATTCTAGTTTTAATTAAAAAAGACCGTTTTATTCTAAATGTTGTCAAAAAAATTAAGGAAATTTTCAAAATTCGTAAAAATTTTTAACACTTTTAACTTAACTTAAAAAAGTCGATCTTTAAGTACAAACAAAATTAATACTTTCAGTATATTTTTCAGCCCGTAAAATCCTCATATAAACTCGAAGATGAAGATGAATGTCCAGTAAATTTCGCATACTCAGTAACAGTTCTTCATCACGGTTGTATTATTCACTGTGTAATTCCTGGAATTCCCTGGAAGCAAGCTAAATGCATCAGACCATTATTTATGTTTTACGGTTTGGCATTTAATTACTTAATCACATTTCCCCTAATTAAAAAAATGAATTAAAAATTTTAGGTGATCACATGCTAGTTTCAATTCCAAGTCTTTGTACTCATCTCCTAGACATAGGATTCTTACACGAACCGTGTTGTCACATCGTCATGAACGATAACAACACCCCAAGTATGGACTTGAACAAAATATCATTAACAACTATAAGAGGTTTGGGTGATTCTAATTTTGCTTTAAACGTTCCAACTTTGGATATTATCAACTTCCACCTTCCAACTAAAGAATTAATTAATACGTTTAAAACGATAAATTCCCTAGAAAACCGTTTATCTATCCTACATTATTTAATAGTTCATCGAAACGAAACCGATGCGATTGTAGAATTAGTTCAGTATCACATCGAACAACAAATCATCGTTGGAACCCCACAAATATTTAAAGAGTTTTTAATCGGTAATTGTTACGCTTCCGTTTGTCGTACTTTACCCAGCGACGCAAACCAATTGATTGAATTACTTCCGGTTACGACTCAATCAACCGGATGTGATGTGGAAGTCGAAGTTAATGAAAAAGTTAGAGTTTGTATCTCTCAAGATGCGCTTTGGAACGCTTCTATGATGTTACTATCGCCACAACAAAGAGTGGTACCTTACAGAGTGGATATTTGGGTTAGATTATGGGAGAGATTGTTGAAAAATGCGAAATGTAAGCAGAAGTTTCGACCTGCACAAGTTGCTGAAAAGTTACTTGTGTCTTTAGTATGTTATCAGGTATTTACCAATATTTAAATTGGAATAGAATTTATAAATTGTTTTATAAATTTTTATTTGTTTATAAATTTTTTTGTTTTAGCCAGAAGCTTTATCCAGATCAACAACTCCAATGTCACCAATTCCTTCAAGTAATTTTAGTAATCTACCAAAAGATATAGCTTCAATAAAAAATCCAGTAGGGTCTTTACCGTTCTACGAAGTTGAGAGTTGTACAGCAAGTAAACAAGAGCACATTATATCAGTTGTAAGAAAATTTTGGTTTAAGAGTGGAACCTCAATTATCTGGACCTTATTTTCTGGATGTTTTTTGAACTAATGTTGAGATTAGGTGATAATTATATTCTTATCACTCATACTGATTTTATAGTTCGTTTACAAATTAATGAAAAACTTTAAAAAATATAGGGTGAACCGTACAGTTATTGACCACTATACAATTATTGACCGTCCGATGAATTTACATAAATAATAAGCTTTCCATAAGTTAGAAGTTAAGTTTTTAGTTTTTCATTCTTTTTTTTCATATGTTAAGAATTAACAGTAAAAACTACTTGGAAACTTGGAAAGTTTATTATTTATGTAAATTCATCGAACAGCCAATAACTCTATGGTGGCCAACAACTCTACGGTTTATCCTATACCTTAGGTTGGTTACACTTCGTTTTAATTGACGTAAAACGTAAAAAACTTAGAAAAAGTTTTCTAATTTTAGAATGTTATGTTCTTTAGAGTGGTATATAGATGTTTCAAAATTAATTGCTAATCGCTCACACTAATTCTACGGCTAATTTCACTCTGATGTAACATGTTAAAAGGAAACGAATCATTTTCCAGTTAATAAAAAATTTCAAGAATTTTTTATTTTACGTTGGGTTGGCGAACTTTGGATTTGACTTTCAATTAACACAAAAGGCTAATAAGTTGACGTTTGAAGTTTTTAATTGTCAAATTTCAGAATGCCCCAATTTAGATATTTATAATTTTTTTAAATTATAGATTTAAATTTTTTATGAGAGAGAGAGAGAGAGAGAGAGAGAATAATCTTTATTCGGCTATCGACTCGAAGATCTTTCCGTCAATATACATAATAGAAATAGCACCCTATTGTAGGGCCCTATATAGCAATAAAGCCCTACAGACACCTCGACTTATCTGCGCAGTGCCAGTTTGCACAAGTAAGTCCTATTAGCTCCTTTTTAATTTTCCGTCTTTGTTTTTAAATAAACCTGTTGCTAGAGCGCTTAATAATAAAACATCACTAGCTCTCTCCATTCTGAAAAACTGAGCTAATGCAGCACATCTGACTGCACCTGTGGATGCAATTCTCTTTGTTCAAGCAGTCTGAGCTGTGTGGCCTGTGCAGGCCTGCCTGAAGATAAGTTGGAACGTCTGTAGGGACCTTAAGAGTAATGAATTAAGTATAAGTCTTGGGAATTCAACCAAAAAGGGGAAGAAATCAAAAAAAACTCCTTTTTTTCAAGCCAAGCTTTCGATCTATGATGTCATTTAACGATGTCATGTTTCATACACGCTCACCTCTGTTTGTAAGATAAACTTTGCTGGTTTTTAAAGAAATGTGGTTGTTATGTTTTCCATTAATAATTTCCTTCAGTAAACCCTGAAGAAGAACGGAATAAATTAGATCGAAAGCTCGGCTTGAAAAAAGGTTTTTTGATTTCTCCCCCTTTTTGCTTAAGAGTAATGTTAGGTCGGGTGCGTTAAACTTATTGCCAAGTTTCGTAAAGTGTGTGGTCGGTTTGGTTCTGGGTCCGTGAATGTGAGACATAGTCTGTCCAGAATGTCTCTGTTGTGAGAGGGTTTTCGGTAAATTTTATTCTTAGTTTTAACCCTCCGTGTGTACACTGGGTCTTTGAAGGAACAGTCAAAATTTCCGTTTTTCTGAATTTTCAGACGATTCAGACGATTGTTTCATTTTTATTGACAACAGTTTTAAACTTTTGAATTTGGTAACTGCTCGGCCATGTAGTAGACGCTTCAATAAGTAACTCAGAATTTTTCTAGAATTTTTTAAAGCCTAGAAAACTTTGAAAACATGCCTGTTCCCTAAAAGACCCAGTATACACACCGTGTCTCAAAAAATATAGTATACACACGGCGGGTTAATCTGTCGTTCATTCATGACGCTCCTTTATCGGAGTGATTTAGGTCCGTTTGTAAAGTTGTTCGTTGCTGATGTTATTCAATGGATTATTGAAGTGTCTTATTTTAGATATGATTCTCAGATATTTTCTTTCCGATTTGCTTATTACATCCCAGGTTTTGCGGCTAATTTCAGTGGTCAGGATGTTACTGTGGTCCAATAACAGTCTGCAAATACTGTAGACTGCAGTATTGTATATCAATGTTGCGTGGATAGTTGAAATTCCCTTGTTCTTGTACGTTATTATTGAATTATTATTATTGCAGAACAGTAGATGGTTCCTAATTGGTCTTCACAGCACAGCCTCAGGCCTATTGTACCCTCTAGAAATCTGCTCAAAAGAACTCCGTATATTTCATAAACTTCAGCACCTCCTTGAGATCAAATAGTCCCAGTCTATCAGGGTGTACTTTAGGCTCCCCCAGCCGTTTCTGTCTCACTTGGACGAAAGCCTCACATTCACACCAGGTGAAGGGAAGTCTCTGCCTCCTTTCCGCATCCTCTACAGATCGGGTCCTCTGTGAGCCTCATCCTGTGAAGGTGTTGCCTGAACGCTCCGTGTCTCGTCACAATCGCGGTCCAGAGTGTGAAGTCATTCTTGTACGTTAGTGCCCTGAAGTGTTTTGAACGTTCTGTCAATTTAAATCAGTGGGTGGTTCAGTCGAATTTCTAGGTGCTTAACTAACAAGGGGAGGGCGCAGGTGGTTTTTTTTAAATCTGTCCTTGAGCTGAGTGGTAGAGTATCATAAAAGAATTCAATTGACAAAGTACTAAAACGCACTATTTAAAAAGTAAAATAAAAAAGTAAAAGACACGAAAAGATTCGAACCAGTGATGTCCGCTTTTTCTGGATTGCTGATTCACCACTTTTACAATTCGACCACTGGCTGCTTCTAAACGAGTTTACTTATCCAAAATATAAAAGGAGCGTTAAACTTCAAACGCGATTTATTCTGTTTTGGAAGAACAAATTAAAAAAAAAAACACCTCGCGCCCTTACTTTGTCAGATTAGAACTAATATTAGTGCTAACTCTAACACTAGACCTAGAACTAGAAGCTTTCGAGTTTAGCCCTACGTCTTTTGAGAAAGCGTTTGATGTTTCTGAAAAAGGTTGCAACATCACAAACGAGTTCGAAATGAAGTGAGTTCGATGTCACTTCGAATTCGTTTCTGAAGAAGGTTCTGAAGACGCACGGCTAAACCCGAAAGTTCCTAGTTCTAGGTCTAGTGTTAGCATTAATATTGGTTCTAGTCTTAGTTCAGTTAATACCGACCGTGAAACCCTTCGTATTTATTCCTAGGTACTTGATCATGGGCGACGCACAGTGGGGTAAGAGAGCTTCAAAGTGGGAATTAAATCGAGCACTGTTTAAATGGATTTCTACATTAAATATTTTCTCTTTACAACTACCGGTAGCACTAAGGACCAGTACTACCAAGTCCCAGATAACATCTCTGGTATAATTACTGTGGTTACTGACCAAGTAGCCAATAGGATGACTTGAAATAGAAGTAACCAGGGTAATTATACAAGAGATAAGTTATCTAGGACTTAGGTCCGGTCTTATAAAAGGCAAAATAAGTTATTCTCGGAATAATTGCCAGAATAACTTCTATTTCAGCCATGCACATTACTTAAAAAAGGCGTAACTATAGCAATTATTCGAGGATTAATTTATTCTGTGTTTCGTAAGACCGGGCCTTTGTGGTAATGGCCCTAAATGAAACAAAAATTATTAATACCTGTAGTCTATTTAATAAATACGTGTCAACATGTTTGTAAACAAGAATATTCGTAAATTACATAAAACACAAAAGAATGAAAAGTGTCCTTGAGTGGCATCTTAAAAATGCTTTCACTGTTAAAGTGCAAAAAAGTAGCAAAAAATTTCAATTAATTTTGAAATAGTATATTCTGTCAAATCGATAAAAGCAAGAATTGAAGCTTGACCGTGCTTGGAACCTAACTATTAACCCCATTGTTTGTGTAACCATTTGCTTGAAAGAAATATCGATCTAAACTTCATGCTAATCACTAAGCTATTACTAGATATCCCAACATAATGGTTCTACACTAAAGTATATACCCTGCATTAATCCAACGATCAAATGTTTTACAAAAGTACGACTTGTATACACAGCATAATTAATCCAAATTAAATGCAATGGATATGCTTGGAATGTGTACTTTAAAAAGTTGCAACAATTAAATAATTTTTATAAGAAAATATTTATATCAAAGACGAAAGGTTATTGTCATAAACGGTGCAATGGATAGTGGTTAGCCTAATGGCGAATTCGATAGGTAAAACTGATGCGCACTAGTGTGCACTAGTGCATAGTAGCGTGTTCTATTGAACTGTCACTTTTGTGTACTAAGCTAATGTGATGTATGCACTAACATGCACTCAAGGTCAAATTCTGGTGCGCACCAGTGCGACCAATCGAATTCGCCATAAGTCAGATAAAAAAAACTATATTTTACATTTAATTTTTTGATTTTTTGCCACTTTTAAGCCGGTCTTGCCCCACTGTGCGACAGTCTGATGTTATGTTATCCTGACCATATTCTCAGCAACGAGTCGATTATTCTTTTTAATGATTATTCGATATCTTTTTTTTAACTATGCGAACAAGAAAAACGGTAATAACCGTGTTATTTGTATTATCTGAATTTTCGATTATCAGGATTGCAAATGAGTGAGTTGTCAAAGTGCCCAGATAAACGAGGTTCTACTGTACTATTTCTTTTATGACAATTTAAAACGTATATTTTTGTAGAATTTGCGTGAATTGAGTATGCATTTACTCAAACAATCAACAGAAAATAAAATAAGTAGATTTCAATGGCAATCGCAAACGCCAATGCACGTTCATGCTGTAGCAACAAGATACGTTGGAGCGCAACTTGAACAATCCCGAAACCTTTGCCAAATTTTATGTAAAGCTTGTATCAGGGGAATGTATTCTGAAGAAAAGGGATTTTTATTTATGTAAGTCTAAAAAAATATTTGAAAAAAGTCTTTAATCTTTTTTTTTTTTAGTGATCAACTACCAGAAGAATTAAGATTCATCTTATTTACAACCCTAGAACAATACTGTTTAGCAATCGAATCAATCGCATTTCCCCTTCCGTTAGGATTTACCTCGTTTTTTACATTTCTCGGTTATAGAACTTTAGAATACGATATATTTTTACAATACGTTCAAAGACACGTTTTCGAATTACAAATTGACGTTATGAAAATAATTATGACTGGTATAAAAAACACACTTATATACACTTTTCAAATTGAGTTGTTTGGTTTCAAATTCCCTTAAGTCCAAATTTTTCGATTTTGAAAAAACGGCAAAAAAGTATTTTGGGATGATTTTGGCATTATTAATTCAAAAGTAATTTATTTGTTATTAGAAGGCTTACTGAAGTTTCAAAAATTCTATAATCACGTCTTTTGAAATAGATATAAAAATCATAAAGTGGATTTAAAAATGGTGTTTGGTTGCGTTTGCTACCAAACTGTGGATTAAGGCTCATTTGAATCTGAACAAAATGGATTAGGCATGAATTGAAAGTGAATCAAATCTCTTTGTAGCTAATAATAGGAAAGTTTATTTTTTGAAAGATATGTTATTTAAAAACTGTACTTAAAAAAGTCTTAAACTCCAATATCAGGTATATTTTCGGTTGATTCACATAAACTAGGCTCTTCGTCCCCTATTCTCGGGAATCGCCAGGAATATTATTGTTCTGAAATTTTCCCAACACATCTAATAAGCCAAATTTTCTACCTCTCTCCAGTTCTTTCCATAATATTTGCTTAACAAGTTATTTACATCTCTCATTTTCAGATCTTTTGGTTTCACTCCGGTAGGAATTTCTTTTGGCTGGATTTAGCTGGTTTGGTTTTTCCTAAAAACTCCTTTGAATCTATTGTACAGTTTCTGTAATTGCGCATTTATTGAAAATGGATTTAGTGGGATTTCAATCTAAAGGCTGTCTTTTTAATTTGAATTTTTAAGGGATTCGCACGTTTTTTAATACAAATCATTGAGTATTTTATAGAAAACAACTTTTTCTAACACATGGCGTATAGATCTCATTTTTGCCCAAAAATGGATTTAGGGGATATTGAAACCAGACAACTCACTTAATACAATAAACAATCGGTTAATTACTTTTTAATATTTTTAGATATGGACGATACAAATGAAAATATAAAGCGGAAATTATCTTTATTATCCCTATTACCAAGAATGAGAGCAAAACGTTTACTAAACCAATGGAATCATCCAGTTAGTTTAATGATAAGAGCCAGGGAACACGCAACTAATATTCTATCGGGAGTTGAAGGTCAAAACGTTCGATTAAGCGCCTCACAGAAGCCCAACAAATACCAATTGGGTAATATGAAAAAATATGAGCACGGTATTTTTACAAAAACAGATTTTATTTTCCTTTTTATGTGTGTTTAATGTTATGATTTACATTAATTTATAAACTACCTTACTTTTTAACCTAATTTTTAACTATAAAAATTCTATTATTAATTCTAGGTTTTGCAGCTTTTCCAACTCACGACAGATTATCCCCGTTGGACACATTCTTAGATTTACTAACAGCCAAAGCAAGTTTGAACGAGTTAGACTTTGGATTATTAATCGAGGCGACGATTTCATCAATTGACAATGTTTATTAAAAAATTTTAATTACTCCCAATAATTAATTTAAATGTGCCAAGAAAAAAAATAAAATAAAATCATAAATACTCACTACCGTTAATTATAGAAAGGATTATATGTAATCCAATGTGCCCTATTTTGTTCTTGTTCGGATTTATGTGAAGTAAACAAGGATTTATAAACATCCGAAGCGTTTGGATCTTTAGCCACACTATAATCCGGCTTCATCTTCTTCACTCGAGTATCTGTGTTAGTTACAAAAGCGCCTGGACGTTTTTGTGAACCATTTAGAGTTGTCGATGTAGATGGAACGTCTCTAGTCATTTTAGATTTATTTTGTCCTTGTACCTGTATTTAAAAATTAAAATAAATCAAAAATAAATAATTTTATTAATTTATTTATTTACTAATCAATTTTTAAAAATTCGTCAAATATTCATTTTTGAAGATTTTGATTTGATTTTTTTTCTAAATGAAACTTAAAACATTCTAGTTTTGATATAAAAAGACCGTTTCATTCTAAATATTGTCAAAAAAATTAAAAAAATTTTCAAAGTTGGTAAAATTTTTTGACACTTTTCTAACTTAAGAAATTAACTTTAAAAATTCATAAAAAATTCATTTTTAAAAATTTCGATTTGATTTTTACTCTAAATGAAACTTAAATCATTCTAATTTTAATTAAAAAGTGCCGTTTTATTCTAAGTGTTGTCAAAAAAATTAAAAAAATTTTCAAAGTTGGCAAAAAATTTTTGACACTTCTTAACCTAACTTAAGAAAGTCGATCAACTTTAAAAATTCATCAAAAATTCATTTTTAAAGATTTTGATTTGATTTTTTCTCTAAATGAAACTTAAAACATTCTAATTTTAATTAAAAAAGACCGTTTCATTCCAAGTGTTGTCAAAAAAATTAAAAAAAATTTCAAAGTTGATAAACATTTTTGACACTTCTTAACTTAAGAAAATTAACTTTAAAAATTCATTAAAAATTCATTTTTAAAGATTTTGATTTGATTTTTTCTCTAAATGAAACTTACAACATTCTAATTTTAATTAAAAAAGACCGTTTTGTTCCAAGTGTTGTCAAAAAAATTAAAAAAATTTTCAAAGTTGGTAAAAATTCTTGACACTTTTTTAACTTAAGAAAGTTAACTTTAAAAATTCATCAAAAATTCATTTTTAAAGATCTTGATTTGATTTCTTTTCTAAATGAAACTTAAAACATTCTAGTTTTGATTTAAAAAACCGTTTTATTGTAAATGTTGTCAAAAAAATTTAAAAAATTTTCAAAGTTTGTAAACATTTTTGACACTTTTCTAACTTAAGAAATTAACTTTAAAAATTCATCAAAAATTCATTTTTAAAGATTTTGATTTGATTTTTTTCATAAATGAAATTTAAAACATTCTAATTGTAATTAAAAAAGACCGTTTTATTCCAAGTGTTGTCAAAAAAAATTAAAAAAAATTTCAAAGTTGGAAAAAATTTTTGACAATTTTCTAACCTAAGAAAGTTAAATTTAAAAATTCATTTTTAAAGATTTTGATTTGATTTTTGTTCTAAATGAAACTTAAAACATTCTAATTTTAATTAAAAAGGACCGTTTTGTTCCAAAAGTTGTCAAAAAAATTTTAAAAATTTTCAAAGTTTGTAAACATTTTTGACACTTTTTTAACTTAAGAAAGTTAACTTTAAAAATTCATCAAAAATTCATTTTTAAAGATTTTGATTTGATTCTTGTTCTAAATGAAACTTAAAACATTCTAATTTTAATTAAAAAAGACCGTTTTGTTCCAAAAGTTGTCAAAAAAATTTAAAAAATTTTCAAAGTTTGTAAACATTTTTGACACTTTTCTAACTTAAGAAATTAACTTTAAAAATTCATCAAAAATTCATTTTTAAAGATTTTGATTTGATTTTTGTTCTAAATGAAACTTAAAACATTCTAATTGTAATTAGAAAAGACCGTTTTATTCCAAGTGTTGTCAAAAAAAATTAAAAAAATTTTCAAAGTTGGAAAAAATTTTTGACAATTTTCTAACATAAGAAAGTTAAATTTAAAAATTCATCAAAAATTCATTTTTAAAGATTTCGATTTGATTTTTTTTCTAAATGAAACCTAAAACATTCTAGTTTTAATTAAAGAAGACCGTTTTATTCCAAGTATTGGCAAAAAAATTTAAAAAATTTTCAAAGTTTGTAAACATTTTTGACACTTTTCTAACTTAAGAAATTAACTTTAAAAATTCATCAAAAATTCATTTTTAAAGATTTTGATTTGATTTTTTTCATAAATGAAACTTAAAACATTCTAATTTTAATTAAAAAAGACCGTTTTGTTCCAAAAGTTGTCAAAAAAATTTAAAAAATTTTCAAAGTTTGTAAACATTTTTGACACTTTTCTAACTTAAGAAATTAACTTTAAAAATTCATCAAAAATTCATTTTTAAAGATTTTGATTTGATTTTTGTTCTAAATGAAATTTAAAACATTCTAATTTTAATTAAAAAAGACCGTTTTGCTCCAAAAGTTGTCAAAAAAATCTAAAAAATTTTCAAAGTTTGTAAACATTTTTGACACTTTTCTAACTTAAGAAATTAACTTTAAAAATTAATCAAAAATTCATTTTTAATAATTTTGACTTGATTTTCTTTCTAAATGAAACTTAAAACCTTCTAGTTTTGATTTAAAAAGACCGTTTTGTTCCAAATATTGTCAAAAAAATTAAAAAAAAATTTCAAAGTTGGGAAAAAAGATTTTGATAAAAATCAATCTTAAAAAAAAAAAACATATTTCAAAAACTAATTATTAATGAGGCTTAAATTTTTATGAGGATTTAGATTAAAACTTAATCTTTATTTTTACCGAAAATGAATTTTCTACGACTTTTACTTTTCCTTTCGGAAGAGAAAATGTAACTTAATGTCCTTAATTGAAATTTTTAAACATTCTAAAAATTGGGTTACATTCTAAAAGCGGAATTTTCTTTAGATTTCATAAAAATTTAGTGTTTATGAGTTACAACTTTATTATATACAGTGTCCCAGAACTCAGTTGCCAAATGCTAACCACACTTTCTAAAGCTGATTTCATGCCGATTCAATGAAAAAGTCCTTATACGAAATTGCTTCCTAAGAGAACTAAAGCATCCTGAAGATGACATGTCTGATCATGTTTTTTTCGAAATATTTTAATAACGATTTAGCTATCACAATGAAATTTTGAGCATTTGTAAACTTCGAAATGCTTCATCGTTTGTTGACAAAACAATTTTTTTATTGCCATTGTAAAGATGTCAAGCGCTACCAGGGTAAGTTCTCTTAGGAAGTAATTTCGGCTAAGGACTTTTTCGTTGAATCAGCATGAAATCAGCTCTAGGATGCGTGGTTAGCGCTTGGCAACTGAGTTCTGGGACAACCTGTATAATTTATTTAGTACCTTATTACTTTCTTCTTCTTTAACGTCTACTTGTGTAGATTTAACTTTATTTTTCTTTGTTTTTTGTTGTCTATTACTTAATTTGGCCTTCATTAATACTAAATCTTCTTCGTTTCCATTTAAAATAACTACATCTTCTTGTGTAAATGGTTTTTGACACTAGCAAAAGAATTATTTAATTTAAAAAATATGAATTTTAAAATTATTTGATTTATTTTTACCTTATGGCATAAATTAGTATCAATTTCTTTTAAAGCTCTTTCAGAAAATACACAACCACATGACCATAGTCCAACAAAACGAAATTTTCCAGCCATTTCTAGACCAATAACTGGACAAATATAAGGAGCGACATCATCGCTTGTTGGTTCACCTTCTTTTCGTTCACTGTCACTATACGCTGGGTTTGGAGTAAGGTTTAACTCTTTTACATCCTAAATAAATCAAAATGAATTTTTATATTCTAAAAAATAATCTTTGGATTACCTTTAAAGATTTGATATGTTTAATGCTTTCGGGTGCTGAACTTTTATTAATTAAAGCTTCAATTAATGACATTTTATTATACAATTGGCCTAAACCACACATAACGATTGGTTTTTCTAGAACTTGTTGACTAATTGAACAGTGTCTCCAGCGAAAAGCAAGTTCTGAATCTTTATCTCTCTAAAAAATACATAAAAAGTTAGGTTATTACGTTTTATTATTACATATATACGAACTTACTGCTTCTGGTTTCTTTTTAGTTTTTACTAATTCGTCTCTGCGTGGTATAGTTCCACCGTCACAACCCATATTAATTAAATTATTACTTTGTTAGTAATCAAAGTAAATTTTAGGTGTTGATGAAATGATAAGATGACAAATATGTTAGGTTAGCTGTCAAAAGTGTCAAATTTAATAGTAAATATTTCGGATAAATAAGAAAACTGTAGTGTTAGAATGGAATTAAAATATCAGATGATAGATGGCGAAATCTGGAAGTTTTCAAAAACTTAATTAAAAAAAAAGATAATCTTGGAATTTAACTAAAAAGTTCATTAATAATAAATATTTTAATAATAATGGACAATTCTGTACAACTTTAAATTATTGTTAGTTCTTGTATTAGTAATATAAATTTTATGGTAACTATAGTGAAGTGAACTATTTTTTAAAAAAAATCATAAAAAATTGAATTCTAAATATTTTAAGCTGATTTTTCTTCTAAATGAAACTTAAAACATTCTAATTTTATATAAAAAAGACCGTTTTATTCCAAGTGTTGTCAAAAAAATTTAAAAAATTTTCAAAGTTGGTAAAAATTTTTGACACTTCTATCCAAACTTTATAAAATCGATCAACTTTAAAAATTCATCAAAAATTCATTTTTAAAGATTTTGATTTGATTTTTTTTCTAAATGAAACTTAAAACATTCTAATTCTATATAAAAAAGACCGTTTTATTCCAAGTGTTATCAAAAAAATTAAAAAAATTTTCAAAGTTTGTAAACATTTTTGACACTTTTCTAACTTAAGAAATTAACTTTAAAAATTCATCAAAAATTCATTTTTAAAGATTTTGATTTCATTTTTTTTCTAAATGAAACTTAAAACATTCTAATTTTAACTAAAGAAGACCGTTTTATTCCAAGTATTCTCAAAAAAATTAAAAAAATTTTCAAACTTTGTAAACATTTTTGACACTTTTCTAACTTAAGAAAATTAACTTTAAAAATTCACTAAAAAATCATTTTTAAAGATTTTGATTTGATTTTTTTTCTGAATGAAACCTAAAACATTCTAATTTTAATTAAAAAAGACCGTCTTGTTCCAACTGTTGTAAAAAAAATTAAAAAAATTTTCAAAGTTTGCAAACATTTTTGACACTTTTCTAACTTAAGAAAATTAACTTTAAAAATCCGCCAAAAATTCATTTTTAAAGATTTTGATTTGATTTTTTTTCTAAATGAAACTTAAAACATTGTAATTTTAATCAAAAAAGACCGTTTTATTCCAAGTGTTGTCAAACAAATTAAAAAAATTTTCAAAGTTCGTAAAAATTTTTGACACTTTTTTAACTTAAGAAAATTAACTTTAAAAATTCATCAAAAATTCATTTTTAAATATTTTGATTTGATTTTTTTCTAAAAGAAACTTAAAACATTCTAATTTTAATTAAAAAAGACGGTTTTATTCCAAGTGTTGCCAAAAAAATTTAAAAAATTTTTAAAGTTGGTGAAAATTTTTGACATTTTTCCAACTTAAGAAAATTAACTTTAAAAATTCACCAAAAATTCAGTTTTAAAGATTTTGATATTGTTATTTGTTATTCAGAATTTGTAACTATTATTAATCAAAAAAACATTTCAATTAAATAGTTCAATAAAATCCAAAGAGCTTAATATCTACACTAATTAAACTTGCATAATATGCAAATAAGAATTACTTATGCAGTTAAATACATACTACGTCAATACCAGCAATGTATTAGGTTTTCTCTGACGCAAACGATCTTTTTTCGAATAACCGCATCGACCGAGATTGACGTACAAGATACAATCCGCACACAGAAATCAATACCTGTTGGTTTTTTACGATTATTATCTAAAGTACTACGTAAACGCAAGTTTCACTCATCCACTTGTCGAATCCGATATCTTTCGATAATTGACGATTTTCTCGGCATTGAAACCGTACCCGACAATTATATCACGTACGGTTCAATTACTCTTGTTTGTACAAGACATACGATACTTTTCAAGCGAAAAGAAATTGCTACGTTCGAGCTTTATCCAAGGGAAATACAAAGTTGACACGCGGTCTGCAAATATTTAACGAGCTATTTAAAACGTAGCAGTGCCAGGTTGACTTGAGCTGTGGTTAGTTTTTTTATGAAGGAAAATAATATGAGTTAACAGAAAAAGAAAATATATGTAATCGATATAATTTTATGTAAATAAATACCATGAGATCAATGAAATTTTGAAATTTTGATGAAATGATTTTTGTAAAAAATTAAAATGTTGCATACCGAGTGTTTTTAACGATTGCATTGAATTTTTCAAAATAATAATAATATGGTCAAATCATAATATCCATCTGACATAACTTCAGACTTACATTAGAGTCGATCATTAATTGTGATGTCATTGAAAGGCATTGCGTCAGCTAACTTCGAAGATAAATTTATTTATTGCTCGCTCGGTATAAGATATATGTAGAAGGAAAACTACTAGATAGATAATTACTATAGATATCGTTACGCTACGTGGAGATTAGTCATAATATGTATGAGTGTGATGTAAAAGAGTAATTTTTTTGGAATGTGCTAATACTGATGTTTCAAATCTTATCTGAGAAAGTAAAGGCTCACTAAATATTTCGTAGGTAATAGATACAGTCATATTAGTGTTATGTAGTATTCATCGGTAGGAATGTGCCATAAAAATATCTATTCCTGTAAACACGTGCAAAAAACTGTTAAAAAAAAAGTAAGGACGTATGTTTTACTATGAAGTATTTTTGCTATTTAGGTGTCATTTGACTCAACAAGACGTAAAAAATTTATCATCCTATAGAAAAATATTAGAAGGAAAGTCTTGTTATAAAAGATATCGCTCATTTGCGACAAGGTCGTCATAATTCCTACTTTTTGAGATTTTTGTCGCATTGTTATAATATATTAAAGTAGTAAGCAAGCAGCGCCTCTTTAAAAGAGGGCGCCGCAGGCGCCTAGCTCTTTTTTTAATAGTTTTTTTGGAAATCGCTTTCTGGACGATTCAATGGTTTTACGTCATTCTGCCGACCATTATCTTCACCTCCCCGACGATTTTGGGGGGTCCGTGACCGATTTCGGAAAACCGCCCTGAAAATCGAACGACGTTGCGGTAGCCCTTGAATTGAAATTAAAATTCTCGATCGTCCGCCTGTCATTTTCGTTAATTTTCGAACGCACTTTTTGTCCAGAAAGCCACCGCACAGTGGGGCGACATGCTTAAATTGCGGACATCGCCACATAACTTTCTTTTTTTCAATAGAACAACCACAAAATTGAGTGCAAATGAGTAAAATAGGTGTATAAATAAGTATATAAAAGGAGTAAGCATTTACTATTAAAGAAAATAACACTTTATTTGCTTTTAATGAAAAAAAAGTCAAATTTGTAGCAGAAGCGGGTTCAATTCCCAAACAGGACATAACTTTTTTTAGAAATAATATTAATTATAACAGATTTTTAGCGTTAATTAACTAACAAACGACTCTGTATTACCAGAAATAAGTGCAAGAACATTGTAACAACCTATACCTACATGTGGTTATTGACCTCAGCACGCAGATATTTGATAAAAATATTTGATGACTTATAAATGTTATATATTTAGACTTGCATTATCGATATCTACAAGTTTAATATAATAATACATTTTCCACGTCTTCAGAAATATGTATCTTGTGTAAATCTTATTTCTCTTGCAAAATTTGACAGATAGCCTATAATTTGACATATTTTATCTTTAAATGCAATTTTCATGAAAAGAGGGATGAAGGTGGACGGACAATAAGGGTTTTTAGAAACTAGAGCCTGAGGGCAACCGTTTGATGTATTGCATAGCTTGGACAGTTTTGGACAAAACAAGTTTTGGTCGTTTAAAGTATATGATCTCTATTATATAAATGTCATTAGTTTTAGCGCGTGTATTAAGAATATAC
Source organism: Digitonthophagus gazella (assembly GCA_036711955.1). Classification (NCBI taxonomy): domain Eukaryota; kingdom Metazoa; phylum Arthropoda; class Insecta; order Coleoptera; family Scarabaeidae; genus Digitonthophagus; species Digitonthophagus gazella. Next base: position 36,317,173 of record JASCIT010000005.1, on the reverse strand, counting down.
AAACAACTTTACAAGATGATAATAATTATAATATGAAGTTTGAAACCTACTCCTCATGTTATAAAAATTTCAATTACCCCCTTCGTTTAGTTTTGATGGAAGAACGTTTTAAAGCAGTACATGTCGAATCAACGAAACTTCATTAGTTTTGAAAATGTCGAATTTGAAAAATATTTTCTATAGGAAAATTGATAAAAATTAATGTTTCAAATGCATTTATAATTAGACTCAAGTGTCTAGAATATAAAAAAATGCCGAAAGTATAAGTTTTCTAAAACTTAATTTTTATGAGAATGTCCGATTTTAGAGCATTTCGCCCCACTGTGCACCGGCTCCGCGACTCTGCTTCCGGCTAACCTTCTGAACGGCTTTATAACGCAACGTTATATGCGAATCGGGGCTCCTTTGGATCCGAAACGGCCGATTTAAGCCCTAAACGAAGTCCCCGTTTTCCGTCATTTTCGATTTGGGCCGATAAAACAGTTGGTTCAATTTTCATAAACGTTATTTATTATTCTAACCATGCTAATGTCACATGAAATGTCAAAACGATCGGTTTATTAATAATTATCAAATATTTAATTTATGCAGAGCAGAAATTCGAATAAATTTCACTAAAAACTAATTAAATTCTTGAAAATATCACCAAAAATTTAAGTAAATTTGTAAAAATTCCACCAAAGCTACTAAAATTTTTAATAATTCCACCAAAAACTTACAAAATTTGTAAAAATTCCACCAAAGCTATCAACATTTTTAACAATTCCACCAAAAACTTGCTGAATTTTAAAAAAATATACTAAAATTAAGATTAATTTCGTCAAGAATTGATTAGATTCTTAAAAATTTCACAAAAATAAAAAAGTAATAATAAAAATTCCACAAAAGTTAGTTAAATTGAATATAATTTCACCAAAAATTATTAAATTTAGAGACAATTCTACTAAAAACTTACTGAATTTTTTAAAAATTCCACCCAAAATCAATAAAATTGGTAAAAATTCCACGAGAAACTTACTGTATTCGTAAGAATTCCACCAAAGTTACCAACATTTTTAACAATTCCACCAAAAACGTACTAAATTTTTTCAATTTTCCACCAAAGCTACAAAAATGTTGAACAATTCCACCAAAAACTTACTGCTTTTTAAAAAATACCACCAAAAACTTACCAAATTCATAAAAATTCTACTAAAATTACCAATATTTTTAACAATTCCACCAAAAATGATTAGAGTTAATAAAGATTCCACCAAAGTTATCAACTTTTTTAACAATTCCATCAAAAACATACTGAATTTTATAAAAATTCCACCAAAAATTAATAAAATTGGAAAAATTTCACTAAAAACTTACTGAATTCGTAAAAATTCCATAAAAAAACACTGAATCTTTTAAAAATTCCATCAAAAATGAATAAAATTCGCAAAAGTTCCACCAATGTTATCACAATTTTTGATAATTCCACCAAAAACACACTGAATTTTTTAAAAATTCCACCAAAAATTAATACAATTTGCAGAAATTCCACCAAAAACTTACTACATTCATAAGAATTTTACCAAAAACACTGATTTTTTTATTCCACCAGAAATGAATAAAATTCGCAAAAATTCCACCAAAGCTATTACAATATTTAACAATTACACCCAAAACTTACTGAATTTTTTTTATTCCACCAAAAACTTACAAAAATCCTAAAAATTACACCGAAATTGTCAACATTTTTAACAATTCTACCAAAAACTTATCAAATTTTTTAAAAGTTCCACCAAAATGTCCAAATTCTTTTAAAATTCCACCAAAACTCAATCAAATTAGAAACAATTTCATTAAAAATTAACTAAAACTTTGAAAATTCCATTAAAGACTTAGTAAATTCATAAAAATTCCACCAAAGTTACTATAATTTTTAATAATTCTACCAAAAATAATGAATTTTTTAAAAATTTCACCAAAAAACTTACAACATTTGTAAAAATTCCACCAAAAATTTACAAATTTTTTTTTTAATTCCACCAAAAACTTACTAAATTCGTAAAGCTTCCACCAAAGTTACCAAAATGTTGATCAATTCAACCAAAAACAAAAAATTTTGTTTGGAAAAATACTAAAAATAAAACTAAACTAGTAATTATAATTTGTGTTACTTTCTTCCTGTAAAAGCAATATTTATGAAAACTCTTTAATAACGCCAGAAAAAGGGAATATTCTTGCATACGACTGTTTCATAACTATTGCATTGGGATTGCAGGGGACGCTAAACGAAGCAATTTTTCATATTATAATGGTCAATACTTAAATATAAGAAAATGATCTTTATTTCGGTAAACCACAGTTTAGGTGCTGCTGACAACACCGTCAGTAACGACAGTTTTTCGGTTAGTAACCATGATAAAGACGTCAACTGGAAATTTTAATGAAAAAAAATGGACAAATGAGATTTACAGATTAGAATAATTTGACAATAATACCTACAAATCAGACAAATAACCAACCACATGATAGTTCAACCATAACAATTTGTATAGCAACATGATTGACCTCAGCAGTATCTAAAATGTGGTACTCCAAAATTAGAGGTTTCATAGCTTTGTTAAGCTTAAGTTTTTACCATTTTTGTATTATAAAAAGTTGGTCCCTCTGACTCCTTTTTGGGTTCTGCAACAGTTACGAAATGTTCTGTGTAATTCCATACAATATTTTCGTGCTGTTTGTCATAAGAGTGTCTTATTTTACTTATGTTTTAGTATTCAATCGCCACTATTAATAATCTTAAGAATAAGAATAATAGACTTTGTTATTGAACATTAAGTAATGTAAAACAGTTAGTAAAGAGAAAAAACTTTAAATCGATTTTTCTCAAAACTCTGTTTCTTGAATTATGACGCCTTTGTTGCAAATGAGCGATATGTACTAATAGACTTGAGACTGAAGGTACAATCTTATAGAATTGTACTATAACTCGAAATAGAGTCACACCATGAAGAAAAAGACAAAAAAGTAAGTCCCTTCTCCATAACATTGCCGAGTACTCTCTTTCGTCTTTTTCTTCATGGTGCAGCTCCATTTCAGGTTATGGTATGTATCTACATTAATATTTTTTTATTAATAAATATTCTATATTATATAGGGTATTTTCTTTAGAAGCGGAGAACTTTAAAATGTTTTTTTTTCTGTGGCAAATAATTTGACAGTTTTGAATTGTTTTGGTTTAAGTGCATGTGACAATTCATTATGAATTCAATTTGAAAATATTATTCACGCCATAGTTGTTTGCAAATTATTGAAATTTCCGTCATTATTTGAGTTTTTAAAGGATTTTCCTTGATGCGGTTGAGAATGTCTGCGGTTGTTATCGGATGTTCTTCTTCAGGATTATCAGAGTCTGTGGTTTGTTCGCATAGACGCGTAGCTTCTAAATTCAAAATGCAGCTTCAAATTGAACGATTTTATAGACCAGTGAATCTGTGACGTTACACACTAGCTCACAAACTCATCTAATTTTTCGTTCAAGACCACTTTCTCTGAGGTTTTTAATGTCACTGGTCTAGGTGAACAACATACAAACTTTTACAACCTTCAAGACTAAAAAAAATTATAACTGAAAATCGCGGACGTTCTTAGCAGAATCATTGACAAGTCTTTAAAAAGAATCATACATTCTCAATTCATTTAAGATCATGGATAATAACCGAACAGATTGTAACCGCACCTAACTGGAAAGTTTATTATAGATTCTTTGAAATCAGTACCTATCATCGTCTACATTTTATGAGTGCATAGTATGACGTAAACCGTGCTTTATTAGTCAGAATTTGACGTGTTTCCAACAATTAATGTTCGACACGGTGAATCAAGATTACAATAATAAGAATGATCTTAAACATTTCTCATGAAATTGTATTTAACAAGAAGATCTTATCATTTCAGATCTCTAATAATTGAAAAGTTGTTAAAGAGTTAAGATGTAAAATGGATCAAGTCCATATGTTGCATATTTTCTCAAAAAGATAATGAAACAGCAAATTCTTCATTGTTTATTTCATACCGCAAGACGCACAAGAATTTGCTAGATCTAGTTTTACAAGAAAATGATTTGAGTTATGCGAAGTAAAAAAAATAATTGCCGACGCATCGCATAACTTTAAAGAAAGTTCGTAGTTGTTAACCATATGTACGTACAATCTGATCTGTATCCATTAAATGATAACATATTTTGGCGCAACTGTAGTTAATTAATTACAGCAAAACAAGTCTCAAAGCTATTTATCCAAAAATAAGTTTGTCAAATTTTGTTCACCTTAACTCTAAATCTGTGATTCAAGTCCTTCATTGGTATTTTTGTGGAATTTAGAAACTATAAGTATTTTAACCATGTCATTTAAATCGGTATCTCAAAAATATCAAACAAAATCTTATAAAAATAAGTTTTTTGATTAGAGACAACGATGTTTGTGGAAAACTTTTGAATTCGAGCATTAAATTCAAACTTATTATGTTATAAGCCAGGAAATTTTTTAATAAACCGGAGAAGAAAGTTGCATCAATTAGATGTCAGAAACTAACCGTTAATGGTTTCTTAACAAATGATTAAATTTGATGAGAAAATAAAAGTGTTGGGAGAAGACACACATTCCAAAACTGTATTGGCTTCAATTTTAGGTTTCTTTAGAAATTACCGTTTATACCGTACTGACTGAGAAGTAATAAGTTCGAAACACGTGTCTACGGTTGCATTTCTGCGGCGGAATTGCTCTTAATGTATTGGTCTGTGTTCTTAATTCAATTCCTATCTTATTATTCCCACCACTGATTTTATTTTTATTCTTCCTTATATTCCTGGGCTTGGGTTTTCACGAGGAGTGACGTTGTTGCCTCCGGTAGCGAAGCTGTTTGTTGTCCGCAAATTGTGGATCTTGCAACCGAACCATCAAATTAGTGAGTAGTCCTCTGACTGTGTTTCCTTTTTGTGTCTTCTTCATTGAGCTTCCATCTTGCTCCTTGGCTATACCGTACTGATGAGAACTAATAAGTTCGAAACACGTGTCTACAGTTGCATCTCTGTGGCGGAATTTCCCTTAATTCAATTCCTATCTTATTATTCCCACCGCCGATTTTATTTTTATTCTTTCTTTAGAAAGTTCTGATTGTGTACTTGAATCAGTTTTTTTGCTGTAGCTTCCAAGTTCTTAGTGCTAGAGCGAACTATAGCATACCGTTGGAAACTAGATTTCCAAGGCTATAATATGTCCAAGAAGTCGCCTCGATAACAGAATTAAAAATTTTGTTTGAGTACTTGAGTAAGTTTCTCGGCTGTAACTTCCAAGTTCTTTGTGCTAAACCGAACTAGAATATATCGTTGGAAACTAGACTGCCAGGGGTATAATAGGCCAAAGGAGTCATCCCGATGGCACAACTAGTAAGGGAGCTATGGACGATTTAAATACTGAAAGTTCTGGTTGGTTACTTGAGTCAGTTTTTTGGATGTAGATTCCAAGTTCTTTGTGCTAGAGCGAATTATAGCATATCGTTGGAAACTAGATTTCCAGGGATATAATACGTCAAAGGAGTCGTCCCGATGGCACAACAAGTAAGGGAGCTATGGACGATTTAAATATTGAAAGTTCTGGTTGGGTCCTTGAGTCTATTTTTTGACTGTATATTGCAAGCTCTTAGTACTAGAACGAACTATAGCATATCGTTGGAAACTAGAATTCGTGATCTATAATATAGAGAAGGAATGGTCCCGATGGCACAACTAGTAAGGGAGCTATGGACGATTTAAATGCTGAAAATTCTGGTTGGTTACTTGAGTCAGTTTTTTAGATGTAGCTTCCAAGTTCTTAGTGCTAGAGCGAATTATAACATATCGTTGGAAACTACATTTTCAGGGGTATAATACGCCAAAGGAGTTGTCCCGATGGCACAACTAGTAAGGGAGCTATGGACGATTTAAATATTGAAAGTTCTGGTTGGGTCCTTGAGTCTCTTTTGACTGTATATTGCGAGCTCTTAGTACTAGAACGAACTATAGCATATCGTTGGAAACCAGAATTCGTGATCTATAATATAGAGAAGGAATGGTCCCGATGGCACAACTAGTAAGGGAGCTATGGACGATTTAAATGCTGAAAATTCTGGTTGGGTACTTGAGTCAGTTTTTTGGCTGTAGCTTCCAAATTCTTAGCGCTAGAGCGAATTATAACATATCGTTGGAAATTAGATTTCTAGGGGTATAATGTGCCAAAGGAATCGTCCCGATCGCACAACAAGTAAGGGAGCTATGGATGATTTAAATGCTGAAAGTTCTGATTGGTTACTTGAGTCAGTTTTTTGGATGTAGATTCCAAGTTCTTAGTGCTAGAGCGAATTATGACATATCGTTGGAAACTACATTTCCAGGGGTATAATACGCCAAAGGAGTCGTCCCGATGGCACAACTAGTAAGGGAGCTATGGACGATTTAAATGCTGAAAATTCTGGTTGGGTACTTGAGTCAGTTTTTTGGCTGTAGATTCCAAGTTCTTTGTGCTAAAGTGAACTAGAGTATATCGTTGGAAACTAGATTTCCAGGAGTATAATACGCCGAAGGAATCGTCCCGATGGCACGACTAGTAAGGGAGCTATGGACAACTTAAGTGCTGAAAGTTCTGGTTGGGTACTTCAGTCAGTTTTTTGGCTGTAGATTCCAAGTTCTTTGTGCTAAACTGAACTAGAGTATATCGTTGGAAACTAGATTTTTAGGGGTATAATACCCCAAAGGAGTCGTCCCGATGGCACAACTAATAAGGGAGCTATGGACGATTTAAATACTGAAAGTTCTGGTTGGGTACTTGAGTCAGTTTTTTGGCTGTAGCTTCCAAGTTCTTAGTGCTAGAGCGAATTATAACATATCGTTGGAAACTACATTTCCAGGGGTATAATACGCCAAAGGAGTTGTCCCGATGGCACAACTAGTAAGGGAGCTATGGACGATTTAAATACTGAAAGTTCTGGTTGAATACTTGAGTCAGTTTTCTAGCTGTAGCTTCCAAGTTGTTAATGCTATAGCGAATTATAGTATTCATCTTGGGAACTAGATTTCCAGGGTTATAATATGTCGCAGGAATCGTCTCGATGGCACAACTACTAAGGGAGCTATGGACGATTTAAATACTGAAAGTTCTGGTTGGGTACTTGAGTCAGTTTTTTGGCTGTAGATTCCAAGTTCTTAGTGTTGAAGTGAATTATAGCATATCGTTGGAGACTAGATTTCCAGGGGTATAATACGTCGAAGGAGTTGTCCGGATGGCACAACTAGTAAGGGAGCTATGGATGATTTAAATGCTTAAAGTTCTGGTTGGGTACTTGAGTCAGTTTTTTGGATATAGATTCCAAGTTCTTAGTGCTAGAGCGAATTATAACATATCGTTGGAAACTACATTTCCAGGGGTATAATGTTATAAATTGTATGTACAATTGTATAGTAAGCAATGATTTATTATAAATAAAAATAAATAGATTGTTATAAAAAAAATAATAACGGTTGTTATGTATGTACAATAATAAAAAAATAAGAAGTTATAAAATTTTGTGCTCGTTTTCTTCAAAATAATTAAAAGGTTATGGGCCCAGAGAAAGAGGCATAATCAACATTGTGCACAAAGGATAAAGTTGCAGTATTCAAAATAAAAAAAAAGGAAATATATATGATGCAGTCAAATAAGACATTACAAATAGAAGCATTAAATGGAAGCAACAATTATTATAACTGGAAATTCCGAATGGAATTCATATTGGACGAAAATGAAGTAATTGAAGTTGTAAATGAAATGATAGACTTATCCAAATTGAAAGAAGAAGATAAGTTAAAAATGAAAATGAAAGACAACAAAGCAAAGTCAATAATAATTCAATGTGTAGCAGATAATCAATTAGAAAATTTACGTGGATGTAAGACTGCATATGAGATGTGGAAAACATTAGAAGAACGTTTTCAAAAGAAAGGTTTACCAGGTCAAATGTTCTTAAAGAAGAAAATGTTATCAATGAAAATGAAAGAAGGTGAATGTCTAAATGAATTTATTAATGAATTTGAAGAAGTAGTTCGGCAATTAAAAGCAAGTGGAGCAGAAGTTAAAGATGAAGATGTTATTTGTAATTTGTTGATGTCTTTACCGTGGTCGTATGAGACGATTATTACAGTTATTGAAAATTTACCTCCGGACGATTTAAAATACAATTTAGTGAAATCCAAATTAATATCAGAATATGAAAAACAAAAAATAAAAACAGACAAGATTGAAGGTAGTACAGGAACCAATCAAATGGCTTTTATGGGAGATAAAACCTGCTTCAAGTGTGGTAAGAGAGAAAGACTGTTGGTACAATAAAGGAAAAGAAGAAAACAATAATAGGTGGAAATTAAGAGGACAATATACACATGGAGATATAACTAAGCCAAGAAGTTTTTCAAGAGGAAGAGGTAATCAGCGACGTAGTAACCATGTTGAAAATCAAGAAAAGGTTGGAAGTGGATTTTTTGTTATAAATTCCAAGTTTTAAAACGAATATAAATTTATTTAATTTTTAAATAATTTTGTAAAAGTTATTGTATTTTTTAAATAATAGTAAACTTCTTTTACTGCGTTAAGTGTTACTAAACATGATAAATATTAAATAAGTACTTAACACGATTAAAAACGATATACTTTGATGGGTTGATTAAATAATACTTTAACGATTAGTAGATACTTTAATATAATAGGTGCTTATGTTTACCCATTCACCATTGTATAGACAGTCTTTTCAAATGAAGTAGACACTTCTATCTCTATCTCAGAATGCTGTAAGTGTATTAGTCTAATACAGTTTATGTATATTTACAAAGCAATGTTTAATTTATGAAAAGTACGAAAGCTCAAGAATACAAATTCGTTGATTAACGATTAAAGACTTGTGTCGAGACCTTCAACATTCAAGGACAAAGTCCGAGCGTCCCCAGGATAGCAGACGAACACCCGGGATTCCGCCTTCTTTAATATCTCCGCGCGTCTGGACGCGTGTGCGCGATTCCCACCTCGCACATTCGGACGATTCGCGTCCAGTACCTAACCGGCATTAGTGCGCGTCGCGTCGTCGCCGTCCGGACGCGGATAAAATCACCTCGTAAACTTTACCGCCACCGTGTAATGCGGACGCTATAAAAAAAAAACTACAAAAATTTCTTCGGAAGAAACTCTTTTTCTTCTCTTCCCTCAACGCGGTCTCGTATTCTCTCTTCTATCACCATGGGGGAACCCCATAACAACAGCTCCTACATCCAATGCTCTGACGGTCTTGTCATACCATGCTGGCAACCTTTATATGACTTGACTGCTATGGAAAGAAGTTGTCGAGGGCTGGTGTATTTCATCGCGTTGGTTTATCTTTTTATTGGTGTTTCGATCATCTCGGATCGTTTCATGGCCGCCATCGAAGTGATAACTTCCCAAGAAAGAGAAGTTAAAGTGAGGAAATCGAACGGGGAGCGTCACATATTGGTCGTGAGGGTTTGGAACGAAACGGTGGCTAATTTAACGCTTATGGCACTTGGTTCAAGCGCTCCGGAAATTTTATTATCCGTAATTGAAATCTACGCGAAATCTTTCGAAGCTGGCGACTTAGGTCCCGGAACCATCGTCGGTTCGGCTGCTTATAATCTCTTCATTATTATCGCTATATGCGTTTCGGTCATCCCTAATGGAGAAACTAGGAAGATAAAACATTTAAGTGTTTTCTTCGTAACCGCGATATGGTCCGTATTTGCTTACATCTGGTTATACCTCATCTTAGCTGTTATCAGCCCGGGACTTGTTGAAGTTTGGGAAGCTCTTCTTACTTTCTTCTTCTTTCCAACTACGGTTTTAACTGCATACATGGCGGATAGAAAAATGTACAAGTACATAAGAAAAGGTTACAGAATGAATCGTAGGGGTGTTATTGTACAAGCTGAAGCTTTAGAACTCGGTACCAACGATTTAATAGATGCAGAAGACGCTCACGAAGAAATTAAAACAGAATACATTACAACTTTGAAAGAATTAAGAGCTCAACACCCAAATTGCGACTTGGAATCCTTAGAAAGGATGGCTCACGAACTTCTCTTAAATCGTGGACCAAAATCTCGAGCTTTTTACAGAATCCAAGCTACTAGAAAGTTAATGGGTTCCGGAGACTTACTAAGAAGGATATCAGAAAGGGCTCAAAGTGATCTTAGCGAAGTCAAAGCTGAACTTCAAAGAGAATCAGGCGCTGCCGAATTCAATCCATCAGCTTCCAGTAGAGTTATCTTCGAACCAGCAACATACACTGTTTTGGAAAGCTGTGGAAGATTTGACGTTCGCGTTTTAAGACATGGAGATCTCGATGGACCTTTGATGGTCGATTATTGTACTGAAGACGGTACAGCTACGGCAGGTGCGGATTACATAGCTTCAAAGGGAACGTTACATTTCGCACCTGGAGAAAAAGAAAAATATTTCTCGCTTGAAGTGATCGATGATGACGTTTTCGAAGCTGATGAACATTTTTACGTACGGCTAAGAAACAGCCAACCACCGGGTATGATTGGTTCACCAAACTTAGCTACCATTATAATCATGGATGACGATCATGGAGGAATTTTTAAATTTACCAAGCAAAACTTTGAGCTGGTTGAAAGTGTCGGTACTTATGAGTTGATCGTGAACAGGTGTTCCGGAGCAAGAGGACGTGTTCTGGTTCCATATTGGACGGAAGATGGAACGGCTAAGTCAGGGAAAGAATACGAAACCGTTGATGGACATCTCGTCTTTGAAAATAACGAATCAGAGTAAGTTCAAATATTACAACACTTTATTTTCCTATCTATTGAGTATGATTTCCACTTATTTAGTTAAAGGAGACATTGATCGAATTACGAAATCTTTAATAGGTTTTTGACGGCTAATGCGTTATTTGTACGTCAATCGAAAGGTAATGATCTAGAGATAAAAAGTACGAGTACATATTGTAAAAAAGATAAGTCTACGCATGTAAGAGAGTCTATTCTTTTAATTTTAAAAAGTCCTCGATTCTTTGCCAAGAGTATAAATAACTCGTGCATAAAAGTGGCATAGCTACGATAAATTTTTATATTTCTCAATTTAGTACTGTTTAAATCAATTTATTTACATTTAACGTGTACGAAACCTTCGTTATAAAATTCACGTAACCTTTGTGATGTAAGATACACAGAAATATAACGAAAATTTATTAAAACTTAGAACGATATTGTAGCCAAACGCTTGAAAGGCGTCATTCATGTTTACATCTTAAATGTAGGTTTCTAGAATTTTAGATCAGTATGAACTTCATCACAATTTCGATTTTACAAGATTTTATTTTTAATAGATAATTCCATTTACTTTATTTTATATGTTTCAATAACTGATTTTCATTAAATATTTTAGGAGGGATTTATTTTTTTTTATTTTATACATCCTGTAAAATATATTGCAGCAAAAGTAGGTTTCTAGGATTTTAGATCACTTTAAGTCTCGTTAGTTTTGTATAAATTTACATGATGTTAATGTATTTTGCGATTACCATTCATTTTATACACTTTTCAATGACAAAAAAATGTAACCTTTTCAATGAATTTTAATCGATTTTAAGATTCTGTTAACTTTCAAGATTTTTTAACGATTTTTTAACGACAACATCTTATTTGAGTTGATTACATTCTATCCATTTCGGTTGTAAATTATACTATGTATACATACAGAATTATAAACGATTTTCGATAATGAAGTGAGGAATTTCTTCATATAAGAAATGATGGGCTACAAATAAAGAAAATATGAAAATTTGAAGATAAATTGTTTATTCTTGTTCTTAACTATTTATAAACTGTGAATATTTTATAACTTATAATTCTAAATATAATCATATTTGCATATTCTTGCAATCAGCGGATGATATAAAGCAGGATGTAATATTCGAAACCGGTAACTCATCAAGAACCTAAATAAATATAATAAACCGTTCATAATATAAACTGATACCACCGAAGACAGTTTGAATTATTAACAAAAAATTTTTTTTCTAACATTTGGGTAATAGTTATAAAAAAATACTAGTTTAGTTTTATTTTCAGTATTTCTTTAAAAAAAATTTATTGTTTTTGGTTGAATTGATCAACATTTTGGTAACTTTGGTGGAAGCTTTACCAATTTACTAAGTTTTTGGTGGAATTAAAGAAAAAATTGGTAAATTTTTGATGGAATTTTTACAAATTTTGTAAGTTTTTTGGTGAAATTTTTTTAAAATTCATTATTTTTGGTAGAATTATTAAAGATTTTAGTAACTTTGGTTGAATTTTTATGAATTTACTAAGTTTTTAATGGAATTTTCAAGGTTTTAGTTAATTTTTAATGAAATTATTTCTAATTTGATTGATTTTTGGTGGAATTTTAAAAGAATTTGGACATTTTGGTGGAACTTTTAAAAAATTTGATGTTTTTGGTAGAATTGTTAAAAATGTTGACAATTTCGGTGTAATTTTTAGGATTTTTGTAAGTTTTTGGTGGAATAAAAAAAATTCAGTAAGTTTTGGGTGTAGTTGTTAAATATTTTAATAGCTTTGGTGGAATTTTTGCGAATTTTATTCATTTCTGGTGGAATTTTAAAAAAAATCAGTGTTTTTAGTAAAATTCTTATGAATTTGGTAAGTTTTTGGTGGAATTTTTAAAAAATTCAGTATGTTCTTGGTGGAATTATCAAAAATTTTGATAACATTGGTGGAATTTTTGCGAATTTTATTCATTTCTTGTGGAATAAAAAAAAATCGGTGTTTTTGGTAAAATTCTTATGAATTAAGTAAGTTTTTGGTGGAATTAAAGAAAAAATTGGTAAATTTTTGATGGAATTTTTACAAATTTTGTAAGTTTTTTGGTGGAATTGTTAAAAATCTTGACAATTTCGGTGTAATTTTTAGGATTTTTGTAAGTTTTTGGTGGTATAAAAAAAATTCAGTAAATTTTGGGTGTAGTTGGTAAATATTTTAATACCTTTGGTGGAATTTTTGCGAATTTCATTCATTTCTGGTGGAATTTAAAAAAAATTCAGTGTTTTTGGTAAAATTCTTATGAATTTAGTAAGTTTTTGATGGAATTTTTAAAAAATTCAGTATGTTTTTGGTGGAATTATCAAAAATTTTGATAACATTGGTGGAATTTTTGCGAATTTTACTCATTTCTGGTGGAATAAAAAAAACAGTGTTTTTGGTAAAATTCTTATGAATTTAGTAAGTTTTTGGTGGAATTTTTGCAAATTTTATTCATTTTTGATGGAATTTTTAAAAATTCAGTGTTTTTTTATGGAATTTTTACGAATTTAGTAAGTTTTTAATGAAATTTTTCCAATTTTATTAACTTTTGGTGGAATTTTTATAAAATTCAGTATGTTTCTGATGGAATTGTTAAAAAAGTTGATAACTTTGGTGGAATTTTTATTAACTTTAATCATTTTTGGTGGAATTATTAAAAATGTTAGTAGCTTTGGTGGAATTCTTACAAATTTACTTAAATTTTTGGTGATATTTTCAAGAATTTGATTAGTTTTTAGGGAAATTTATTCGAATTTTTGCTCTGCATAAATTAAATATTTGATAATTATTAATAAACCGATCGTTTTGACATTTCATGTGGCATTAGCGTGGTTAGAATAATAAATAACGTTTATGAAAATTGAACCAACTGTTTTATCGGCCCAAATCGAAAATGACGGAAAACGGGGACTTCGTTTAGGGCTTAAATCGGCCGTTTCGGGTCCAAAGGAGCCCCGATTCGCATATAACGTTGCGTTATAAAGCCGTTCAGAAGGTTAGCCGGAAGCAGAGTCGCGGAGCCGGTGGCTTTTTGGACAAAAAGTGCGTTCGAAAATTAACGAAAATGACAGGTGGACGATCGAGAATTTTAATTTCAATTAGGGCTACCGCAACGTCGTTCGATTTTCAGGGCCGTTTTTCCGAAGTCGGTCACGGATCCCTCAAAATCGTCGGGGAGGTGAAGATAATGGTCGGCAGAATGACGTAAAACCATTGAATCGTCCGGAAAGCGATTTCCAAAAAAACTATTAAAAAGAGAGCTAGGCGCCAGCGGCGCCCTCTTTTAAAGGGGCGCTGCTCGTTTACTACTTTAATATATTGTAATAAGTCAATTAACGCTCAATTTTTATCTCCAAAAAGTATTCGCTCACTTAGCTTTAACTCTTTGAGGGTTGGTGGGTATCTTAATGTACCTCTTCGAATTTTGACCTTTGTGCTCGCTGGTACACAAAATAAACCATTTTTTTAAATTTTTACTCCTTTTGCTGTACAGTGGTTGAGAGCGCGTACCACGTCACCACTTCAAGCTCGGATTATACTTTTTGCTAATCTCTTAGATGACACAACATCTCTGTTGTGCCCACTTTGGATTTTTCATTTGAAAATGTCCGCCCCTCAAAGAGTTAACACAATAAATCAAATTATCTTTTAAATTTTAGTGTTTGGTGGGGCCTCCATTTCGTCGGATAACTTCTGCTAATCGTCTTGGAACAGATTCTACTAATCTTTCTGTTATATTTGAAGAGATTTTATCCCACTCAGTAGACAAGGTTGATTTTAGTTTTTTTTTTGATTATTAATATTATATTTTCTAATGTTCGTTTCAAATAAACTCCACAAATTTTCGATGGGAATAATGTCAGGAGATTGTGGAGGGGTTTCAATCCATTTTGAAGTATTATAGGGTAACCACATTTTAGTATTCCAGGTTGCGTGCTTGGGATCATTGTCTTGGGTAAATATGTAATCATTATTTAAAGCCATTTTGACAGCACTGCTGCGAAGATTTGTTTTCAAAATATAGATATACTGTTTGTGGTTTATGATTCCATCAATGAAATGTAAATTTCCAACACCATTCCAGCTCATACAATTCCATACTAATACAGAACCCCCTCTGTGTTTAAATATGTGCCCATAATTATGAAAGTGGTCTAAGTCATATATTTTTTGTTTCGAGATATTTAATGAATTGTATTTGTACGAATTAAAAAACATTTTCACGTCATACGACATATTAATTTATACTTTTACAAGTGACTAACCTAATTTTCTTAAAAAAAAACCAGACTTTATTTATTGGAATTAAAGAATAATTTTTGGTTTAAACGAAAGATTGAAGATTCTGTTTTGAATTAAAAATTACAGATTTTTCCTAATTCTTACCAAAAAAGAATAAAAAAAATTTTAAAGTTGGTGAAAATTTTTGACAGTTCTAACCAAACTTTTTTAAAAAATCACCCAATTTTAAAAAATCACCCAGACTTTATTTATGAAGATTAAGGAAAGATTTTTGGTTTAAATGAAACTTCAAAGATTCTGTTTTGAATTAAAAAAGACAGGTTAGTTCTAATTATTATCAAAAAAAATTAAAAAAAAATCTTAAAGTTGGAAACATTTTTTGACAGGTGACTAACCTAACTTAAAAAAAAATCGACCAATTTTAAAAAAATCGTCCAGACTTTATTTTTGAAGATTAAGGAATGATTTTTGGTTTAAATGAAAGATTAAAGATTCTGTTTTGAATTAAAAATTACAGATCTTTCCTAATTCTTACCAAAAAAATTTAAAAAAAATTTAAAATTGGTGAAAATTTTTGACAGTTCTAACCAAACTTTTTAAAAAAATCACCCAATTTTAAAAAATCACCCAGACTTTATTTATGAAGATTAAGGAAAGATTTTTGGTTTAAATGAAACTTCAAAGATTCTGTTTTGAATTAAAAAAGACAGGTTAGTTCTAATTATTATCAAAAAAATTTTTTAAAAAATCTTAAAGTTGGAATCATTTTTTGACAGGTGACTAACCTAACTTAAAAAAAAATCGACCAACTTTAAAAAATCGTCCAGACTTTATTTTTGAAGATTAAGGAATGATTTTTGGTTTAAATGAAAGATTAAAGATTCTGTTTTGAATTAAAAATTACAGATCCTTCCTAATTCTTACCAAAAAAATTAAAAAAAAATTTTAAATTGGTGAAAATTTTTGACAGTTCTAACCAAACTTTTTAAAAAATCACCTAGACTTTATTTATGAAAATTAAGGAAATATTTTTGGTTTAAATTGAAATTTCAAAGATTCTGTTTTGAATTAAAAAAGACAGGTTAATTCTAATTATTATCAAAAAAAATTTTTTTAAATCTTAAAGTTGGAAACATTTTTTGACAGGTGACTAACCTAACTTTAAAAAAAAAATCGACCAACTTTAAAAAATCGTCCAGACTTTATTTTTGAAGATTAAGGAATGATTTTTAGTTTAAATGAAAAATAAAAGATTCTGTTTTGATTTAAAAAAGGCAGATTTTTTATAATTATTACCAAAAAAATTAAAAAAATTCTCAAAGTTGGTAAAAATTTTTAACGGTTTCAACCCAACTTTTTTTAAAAAATCCACCAACTTTTAAAAATCAGAGAGATTTTATTTTTTGGAATTAGAGATTGATTTCTGGTTTAAATTAAAGCTAAAGGATTCTATTTTCAATTAAAAGAGATATTTTTTTTCTATTTTTACCAAAAAAATTAAAAAAATTTTTCAAAGTTTCTTCTGAAATCATCGAATTTTATTAAAATTTTTGACAGATTTTGTAGAAAACTACCTAAATTGATTTAATTGAAGGGTAGAGTGCAAGAAGTACCTAAGTAGCATTTGTATAAAATTTGCCTAGGTTTAAAATCTAGGTTTATCATGTTTGATAAACCTAGATGTTGCGATTCTAATGTCCCGAAATCTGACCCAGAAAAGGACGTTCGAAAAGGCGCTATTTAACCAATTTGGGCCTAGAAATGGCATCAAACTTATAAATCAAGTTGTATTTTAACGTTTTATTTGTCAACATGAACGACACCTAAGGCGTCGAGGTCGGAAAGAGCGGTTAGTTTGACGTTTAGAAATGTCAAAAATTCGCTTGTCAGCAATTCTGCGCCGAAATTGGTCGATTTTCGTTAGTTCGGTGCAAACTGAGGGCAAAAAAGACGGCGCTGCTCGTTTACTACTTTATTATATGTGCCGCATTAGTCTTGATTAATGGAAATTTATTATGAATATGAAATTTTGTGTGAATTTCATACTAAAATGTTATTTTTAAAGCTTGAATTGACTTACAATTAGACCATTTTCAAAATTAACTGAATGTCCAATAAATGACTTAGAGCAGTAAAGAACTATAAATTTCATTTAAAACAATAACTTTAATAAAATAATTTATGAATATCTATTAATTAAAAAGTAATCCATTTTTATCATTCCGAGGTTTTAAGATTTTTAAAATGTTCTTGAAAAACTGGAGGGGTATACGGTAATAAATATATAATATCTTTATGTTTTTCTTCTGTTGCTGGTCTAATGGAGGTCTATAATGGAAGTAAAGTAATATTTCTGTATATTTTTGGTCTTCCTCTTTTAGGTGAAAGATCCAAAACGTGGAATTCAGAATAATCTAAAGAAGTTTTATAAAACATTTTATAAAGTTCATTTTTCAAGAATCTCACCCACTGAATTTGCAGCCAAGAGGCAGATTCGCCTGAGGTATTTTTTACTCTTCTTGTTGATGATTCTTCTAGTGATTTCATTGAAATAACATCCGACTGTGACATTCGTTTTATCGAAAGTGTATTTCTTCTTCTACACATTTCTATCAATTCATAATAATGCTCAGGGTTGTATAAGAAATTTGCTTTTTTTATTTTCGTTTCTATTAAACCAAAATCACGGTCATTTGGTAGAAAGGAATGACCCGATACCAAAAATTTATGGTCTAGCGTTCAGTATTATTTTTCAATATACAAATTTGATGATTTTTAACTTAGACCACTTTCATAATTAACACTAAGTGAATTCCGCGTGACGTTGAAATTACAACCACTACCTAAAGGTTCACTTTAGTCGATATCGGAAAAATTACATTCAATAAATTTAGTTTAGAATAATGTGGTGTGAAATAAGTGATAAACTCATTTTTTAAAAATTTTGACTTAGACCACTTTCATAATTATGGGCACATATATATATACTGTAATTTTTTTTGTATATTCTTCCAATTAACGAAGGTAATTTGAACGATATAATTGTTTCAAAAGAACAAATAATTTCATTTCTTTAAAAAATCATTTCGTGAAGATAGAAACGTTTTTCTATATTTCATTAAATGGAAATTGGAAATGCCGATAATCCAAATTATTGGGTTGGCAACTAAGTAATTGCGGATTTTTTTTAGAAAACCAAAAACAATTTTTTCATGAAATTAAATAACTTTATTCTGTAATGTCCCACCCATTTTGATCAATGACCCTTTGCCATCTTTCAGGCAGCATCATAATCCCACGTTCATAAAACTTCTGGTTTTTATTAGAAAAAAACTGAATCAGGTACGATTTGACATCATCATCATTATTGAAATTTTTATCATTCAAGGAGTTTTGTAAAGATCGAAACAAAAAGTAATTAGATGGTGCAAGGTCAGGACTATATCGTGGGTTTAGTACAACAATTAGGTATCTAGAAAATTCAGTTTTCTGGGAAATCCTGGTGGAAAAAATCGACGTTTTTGAGGATTGTTCATTTTTAAGAGATACCTCTTTTTAAACATATTAAGCGCGACCAATTGGAATGTCTTACGACTTATCTATACCTTTTCAAGTTCAAATTGGGACTAATCAATGCCAAATTGAGATTAATCAATTTCAAATTGGGACTAATCAATTTCAAATTGAGACTAATCAATTTCAAATTGGGAATAATCAATTTCAAATTGGGAATGTTATATTTATATAAAAAAATACCTAAGTTTTGGTAGTTACTTAATATTAATGAACTATTTTTTTTATTTAGCTATAAAAAATATAATTATAAAAAATTAAAATTATAAAAAATATAAAGGGGCAGTGGCATATACTATAACCCGACATAGATCTGCACAATGAAGAGAAAGATGAAAAGGTAAGCCTGCTCTCCATAATATTGCCGTGCAACTCCATTTCGGCTTATAGTACTTTTGTGTACACAGTGTAAATTTCGTACATGTAGCGATAGATATCACTCTGTTTTCCTCACTAAAAAAGAATTGTCTGAATGTCGTCAGCCAGACCACTCTTGCCTCCAGCTTTAAAAACTGTCCGTACTACTTCTATGAAGACCTCAATGGAATCGTGGTATGGAGCATTATCTGGTACCAAAACCGCAGGTTCTTCGTATATACGTTTGGCATTACGAAGACGTTGGCTTCAGGCTTTTTAAAAGCATCTTTTTGAATTTCATGATGTATCAGGTCCGTAGTGCCAATACAATCAATTAAATGAATATTTGATTTTTTCATCGCCAGTGAAATAAAAAGATTTAAATTGATCTCATATACACCTTTGCAATGCCCAACGTATATACCAAGAAACTGTGGTACTGGTGACAGATAATGTAAAGAATACTTCCCACTTGGTCGGTAATTTGAAATTAATTGAATTTCAACTTTGATTTCATTAGTCCCAATTTGAAATTGATTAGTCTCAATTTAAAATTGATTATTCTCAATTTGAAATTGATTAATCCCAAGTTGAAATTGATTATTCCCAATTTGAAATTGATTAGTGCCAATTTGAACTTGAAAAGGTATAGTTGTAGTATTAGAAAGAACTGAATCGTAGTGTTACGAACCATTAAGTAACGCTATTTCCCAAAAAAGTAAAATTACCTAGTTGTTGTACTAAGCCCACGATATGGTCAATATGGCAAAACATCCCAACCAAGCTCCAATAATTTTTGCCGAGTGACCAAAGATGTGTGTGGCCTTGCATTCTCATGATGGAATACAACACCTTTTCAATTTGTCAATTCGGGCCGCTTTTCTTCAACTGAATTGTTTAATTTCGTTAGTTGTTCAATGTAGACATCAGAATAGGTCGTTCGGTTGTATGATAAGGGTGTACATGTATGTGAGAATGTATGGGAAAATGCATGTATGTGATACATGAAACTTCTCTGCAATCTCACGTGTTGTATTGTGACGATTCGAATCAATTATTGCTTTGATTAGGACTTCATCAACTTTAACTGGACGACCATGTTTTTCGTCTTTGATTGAAAAATCACCAGAACGAAATTTGGTAAACCAATTTTGACATTGTTTTTTTAAGGCTTCGTCGTCATATACAGCACATTTTTTATGAGCCTTCGATGCGTTTTTCCCTTTGCGAAAATAAAAAAGCAAAATATGACGAAAATGTTCCTTTTGATTTTCCATTTTTCAACGAAGGCCAAACGAAAACTACGCCGCAACCGATCAAAAAACTTTTTTTACTGATTGACAGCTGAATTGCCAACTATCAAATAACAAAATGTGTTTTACATTTGTACTTTGTCTGCAAACTTAAAAATTCAACTGAATTTATGAGTGAAATCCGCAATTACTTAGTTGCCAACCCAATAATTAGACTCCAAATTATGCCATGTATAACTATAGAACTATAAACGATTTTCGATAATGAGATGAGGAATTTCTTCATATAAGAAATGATGGTTACAAATAAAGAAAATATGAAAATCTGAAGATAAATTGTTTATTCATGTTCTTGATTACTTATAAACTGTGCATAATTTATAACTTATAATCCTAACTGTAATCATCTTTGCATATACTCGCAATCAGCGATTCATGTTTCGGTTTATACCATCTTCAGAGACAAAGTCCAACATTATTTCCAAGTCATTAACATATATTTGACAATTATATGATTATTATACAATATGATGATTAATATACACTGTCATGTTTGTTTTTGTAATTTGTTCATTCTAATTGTAAGACGTTTTAACTCATTTTAATTATTTGCTTTTTAAGTTAGAAGAATTTTAAATTCTCAAATCTATATTAATGACTCTGTCCATGAAAATGGTGTAAATCAAAACCTATAAGATAATGGTAAATAAATAACCAGTAAAAGTACAGAAAGTCTTTCATATTTCGTTTATTATTCATATATAAGTGGTACTAATGGAAGTGGTGATAATGGATCATTCAATAAATTTCATTTCAGAAAATAGAAATATTTTTCTATATTTAATGAAATGGAAATTGGAAATATCGATAATCCAAATTAATAGGAATCGAAGAACGTTTAGATTATTAAAGTGGTTCAGATTAAATAAAACTGTGTAATGAGTACAAGAAATAAAAGACCTGCATACCATAGTTCAAAGCAATTCACTAAAGTAGAACTTCGTGAATGCATCTCACCTTTGAAACTGGAGATATATTCGGAACACAAGAAAGATTGGTTTATCCGAGGTACAAAAAGACACGGATTTAAAGTAAAACAAACAATTCCTAAACTCAAAAATAATTGGTCTTTAAAACTTAACTTAATGTTGTTCTTCTTTTTATGAGTGTTCAGATTATCATCTTACTGTAATTCATACAGCTTCAGATTTCAATAATTAAAATAAACCATTCTAATTGTTTCTGATTTTTTTATCAATTTAGTTATTTCTGGCAATTTCTCACAATCTTGAATTTCCACAAAATTTGTTAGGATTATATTATAATATCGGGTGTTCATTTAAATGCGTACTCAAGTAACCAATGGATTTTTCTCACGTTTGTGAAATATGTCTGAAATAAAACACAGTTGACGCACTTAAATGCTGTATAGGTCATCATGTAACATTATGTGACAAGACAGTCAAAAAGGCAAAATTATAGAATCAAAATCCTCAATATTAAACTAAGAACCGGCAAAATGTCTCATAACATGTGTTGAAAATGTTGTTCGTCTTCCTGATTGCACATTTCGACTCTTCGCATAAAATTTAGCGAAACACATTTTCTAAAACCGCTGGATTATTATTAAGTTCCAAGCATTTATCGAAAATTCTTTGTTTCAACTCGCGTTTGGAAAATTGAATTTTTGAGATAAGGCCACAAAAAGAAGTTTCAAGGAGTTGAGTCACAAAAACGAGTTGGCCAAAGTATTGCGGTATTAAGGCTGATTAAGACTCATCAAAAAATTCTGCCATCTTGTTGAAAATACCAATACTGGAGTTCACCATCATGCAATTCGTTAATGAGCGGTTCTAGAATTTCCAAACGATATCTTTGAGCATTTAATGTACCTGAAAAAATGAACTAAGGTTCGGTTTTTATTTTGGATATCTCATCTTGAAAGAAAATGGGACCAATAATTCGTCTATGATTAAAACTTGCCCAAACGTCAACCTCTTCCGAGAATAGTGACACTTCCAAATTTTCATGTGGATTTTTAGTGCTCCAAATTCTCATGTTTTTTGAATTCAAGTATCCCGATTTATAAAACCAAGCCTCATCAGAAAATATAATCTTTTTGTAAAATTGTCCAATACGATCCATGTTGATAAACCAACAATTGAAGGATGGTAATTCTATAGGGATAAAGTTGCAAATAAACGTATCATTTTATGAGTAGAGCCAACAGAAAGACCAACTTGCTGATTTAATCGCCTGATAGAAGTTTTTGGATTATCATTTTGAATTTCTTGCGCATGTGGAATAACTTCTACGGTACGTTTTCTGGATGCACTACTTCTTGGTCTTCTTTAAAGATTCCCAGTTTCGTTATATAAAGTTACAGCTCTGTTTAAGGTTTTCTTAAACTGAACATATTCTACCGGTGCATTAAGAAATTCATTATTAAATTCCTTAATACAATCTTGAAGTGAATATTTCCAGATTCCATCGACTTTCCAACCAGTTTGAAAATATTATTTCATCATAAATATTTTTTGTTGCAAATTAAACATCTCATTATATCTCATTATATATTTATGATTTGAACAGATTTGACATTTGTCAAATTTGAAGTTTTTTCTGATTAGAGTGCACTAATAGTGCGACGTACATTTTTCTCTCTACCATTGTCTAATAAAATTTTATAGTGCATTTGAGCACGAATTTAAATGAATACACGATATTTTAATCGTATGAAGAAGAAAACAAAATTCATACAGATTCAGATTTCGATAATTAAAATAAACCATTCTAATTGCTTCTGATTTTTTTTCAATTTAATTATTTCTAGTTAATTCTCAAATATCTTAACTATTTTAAACAATTCTATTCTGTGAATTTCAGTCGACTGTTTAATTTTCAATTTTATTTTAGTTGACTTATTGGATGAATTAAAAACAACGTCGAACATAAAAGACAATATTTATCGTTGCTTGCAACGTTGATTTTGCATGTTTTGTTATTTGAGATCATTAAGGGTATGTTTTGTAACTTCTGAAGGGAGTGTTCTAAGTAAACAACTGCGTTTAAATAATTAATTCGATTTTAGTAGCTTTAAAGCCGACGTTCTTTACAAAACATCCTATGTAAGGTTCTTGAAGCTTAACTGATCAATTTCAATAACTATTTTAGAGGATTTTCAATAATTTTCATTTAATGCATAATCTTGCTCTCAAACGTTGTGTACAAGACATCCTATGTAAGGTTCTTAAAGGTTAAATGATCAATTTCAATAACTATTTTAGAGGATTTTCAATCATTTTCATTTAATGCATAATCTTGCTTTCCAACGTTCTGTACAAGACATCCTATGTAAGGTTCTTAAAGCTTAAATGATCAATTTCAATAACTATTTTAGAGGATTTTCAATCATTTTCATGTAATGCAAAATCTTGCTCTCTATAAACTATCTTAAAACTGATTAGGAAACTGAATATAAAACTAGTAGAATGAATTTTCACTTTAGTTTTTTTTTCACTACTTCAAAACTGTTTAGTTCTATTTTAAATTACTTGTGGCGATTTTTAAGTGTTTTTATTTGGTTACATTCTCATAGATAGTTCTAACTATTGTAAACAAGTCGATTGCATTGATTTCAATCAATTGTAACTGATACTACATAATTGTAACGATTGTATAATTTTAGAAGTACAATCTTACAATTAGTAGACTCCTAAGTACTTAATTTTAAAACACGATTATATTATAAGTGATTTTTATAAAGATCTGAAAGATTTTCAGATCAATCATAATTATTTTAGACGATTTCCAACGATTCTAAGTTTATGGAAAATCTGATAGTTTATAAACTATTCTGAAACTGTTTAATTCTTTTTTAAACGACTAGAAATGATTTATTCAAGTGATTTATGTGGGTGATTATTTACTTTGTTTTGATTCTCAAAAATTCTAGATAATTCTCAACTATTATAAACAATCATTCTATTCTATTCATTTCAACAGATTATAAATGATTTTAGACAGTTTCAAGTATTTAATTTTAAAAGAGTTAATTTTATTGTATTCTAATACTATTTAATTCTTTTATAAATGATGTGAAATGATTTATTTCAAATGATTTTTTAAATTTTCCTGGTGAAAATTAAATTTTAAGTTTAAATTTTTTACACTTTAAAATTTGAATTGATTTACATAAATAAGTATACCTAACGTAATTTATAGTAATACTATTCAAAATTCAGTCAAAATTGTTAGTTTATGTGTTAAATTTCTTGGAAATTGTAAGTATTTTTAATATTTCTATTTTTAATTTGTACTATTTTTACCGCTTTCAAAATTTTAAAACACGTTTTGTTAATTTTTGTAGTCGTCTCAGACGATGGCGTGAGCCGAAACATGTAAGACGTAATAAATTATACAAAAACCAGTAAAAGTACAGTTTTTCTTTATTATCCACGGAGGCAAATATTAACTGGTAGAAAAGATGGATCAAAAAACTAACTTCTTGTCATTAAAACAAAGGTTGATTCAATAGTTCACAAATAACTTACTAACTTACAATATTATTTAAATTTTTTAAAATGTATATTTTTCAATATTATTTTAAAATAACATTGTAAAACGAAAGCAAATTATAAAATTAAATTTTAGTTGTTAATTAAGGTTCATTATAACCTCTTAATAAGTAAAGGTATTTTAAAAATTCATATATTAAATTGTTTACGAGATTTTACCTGTTAATGAATGTTGTTGACTCACTACCTACTTAACCTTGTTTTATAACTTACATAAAACTAACTATTTTTATGCCATTGAAAAACACACGTTTCGATTACATCGAACTGTGTCGATTACATACCTAATGGAAACTTGATGAACTTTTAATAACTTATATTACTATTTGTCTTGCACCAATAAGTTGAGAGGTCTGTAGTAAAATGATTTGATATTGATTCACAGTTTGTAATAGAGTTAACATAATTATGAAGCGTTTTATAACGTCCTCCTATTGTGCCCATTGTTAGATTTGAATATATTTCGGAAATGGTCCGTTTATAAATCATGAACCGGATGGCCGTTCCGAGGTTATTTATTGCACTAGTGCGGTTTGCTTCCATCTGCTTTCGGACGTTTATTTATATGCTATAGAGTCCCCGGGTCAGTACAAGCCACAAAGGTGGAGTACACATATGAAAATCGAGACTGAACTATAATTACTGTGCATTTGAGTAAACATTTTACTACGTTATTGATTTATTGAAAACTTATTTCTGGGAAGAGTCGCTGCAGTGGGTGGAAATCGTGGGCGAGTATTAACACAAAATCAATACTAAATAGTTTTTTCAATTCATACTTCAATTTATATACAGGTGTCTGGAAATATTGTGTACAACGAAATACTACGTTGATAGTATAGATCAATTAGATACGTTGATCAAAAATATGATGATTTAACACAATTTATGTGTATACAAAATTACTTGGTTTAGCCGCTAGAGAACTTGAAACACATTTTTTGTGAGTTTTTTCTTAAATTACTCGAAAAAAATAGAGAGATAATAATTTTTATTAGGCTATCGATCTAACAGGTCTTTCCGCCACTACAGTTTTTACAATAATAAAGTAATTACAATTCTTTTTTTTATGTGATCGTCAGCGTCTCGTATAGGTAGGGTTTCCAAATTTCGGGATCGGGATTGAATTTCGGGATTTCGGGATTTTGTATTTCAATCCCGGGATCCCGGGATTAATCTCGAAATCCCGAAAAATTAGAAAAATAATTTGTAGAGTTAAAATAACTTATATTTTTGACTATTTTAATAAAAGAACTTGAAAATATAATATGTAAATCTATTGTTTAATACATAAGTTACGTAACTCGAAAATAATATTGTGAACGCAAATTTAAACAAAAACATAAAATTTTAACAAACAAATTATATTTACAACTTAGAACGGAAATGGCTTCTGAGCATCACCACTGCATCTAAGGTAGAATCGGCTAACCGATATCTTATTTTTGTGGCAAGCGATGACGCAGAAGAAAAAACTCGTTCCGATTTCACACTGGTGGGTTGAACTGTAAGCAAGCATTCAAAGCACTGCTGCAAATGTAAACCACGCAATTCACCATTTTCTAATAGGGCCATTTCTTTTTTCACCACCTTTAAAACATCAATAGATTTTCCTTTCAATAGTTGTTGTACCGATTTCATCGGATTTGTTATAGCCTATTCGAGTTTGTTTTTGAGACTTAAATTTTCATCTCCTTTCAATCGGCTGATTGGCAACTCATCTTCAGAGTCGAAACCGTCCTTGTCAAGATTTATTGTAGTTGGTTCAACTTGGTTGCTGAGAACGATTCCTGATAACCTTTCTGAAATATTTTTGACAAAATTCGCAATTATGTCGGTAGGGGGCAAATTAAAAAAAGGGTCCTCGCTGTCTTGCTTATTGGAATTTTGGAGATAATCCATGACTCCAGACACTATAGTTCTTCGCTCTGATATTTGCTGAATTTCGGGACTGAATCGGGATTTGTTTCGGGATTTCGGGATTTTTTCGGGATTTCTGGATTGAAAAAACATCGGGATCCCGGGATTCCGGGATCCCGGGATTGGAAACCCTACGTATAGGGTAGATACTATTCGTTATCTTCTTCGTTGGCTTCGTTGTCTTTGGATAGTGTCAGTCAATTTAATGCAGAATCTATCTAATATTCCTCTGTTCTGAGGATTTCGAATAAAATTCTGTTTAAGTCTGATGGTGATGATGTCTTATTGGTGTTATTTGTGTCCGTTCATACAGCTATTCGTTCCTGATGTTGTGTAATGGGTTGTTTGGATGTCTGATTTTCGTAATGATTCGTAAGCTTTTTCTATCGGCTTTGTTTATAATGTCTACGGTCCGTCGAGCTGTGTTTGTTGTCAGTACATATCCGTAGTCCAGTAGTGGTCTGTCTACAGACACTTTTGTAGATAGTTGTGGCGTGTTCATGCGAAATTCCCTTGCTTTTATAAGTTAAGGTACATGTCCACTAGCAACAAAATTGCGACATTTATTGCGAGATCAAACACAGACACTTGTGTATACACATCTGAGAGTGAATCTGCAAGCGAAATTTAGATGAGCAATTGACTCTCAGAAAGCGCTTGTGTCTACTAGTTAAACGGGTATTTCGGTTGTTGCTGACACTTTGTAAATATTTCCAAACGATCTGGAAAGTTTAAGCGAGAGAAGAAATAAAAATGACGGATAAGAAATCGTGGTCTAGAGGAGAGACATTTTCTTTAATTTCTCATTGGGAATTATATCCCGAATTATGAGATGTGAAAAGTAAACATAACAAGAATAGAATAAAGTAACAAAAGGCACTAAAACCATAGCAACTGCGTTAAAACAAGTGAAAATGAAATCAGTCGTAAATTACATGATTTACAAAGACAATTTCATAGTGAAATAAGAAAAATAAAATCTAAATATAGTGGAGACGGAATGGAAGATAAATATGAAAGCACTTGGGACTTTTTTGAAGCTATGAAGTTTATTCAAGCTGATCATTTCAACAAACAGGTTCTCCATTCTCCAGGTTTGTCATTTGCGTCAAAAGTACCTGGTGGTGCATAAAATTTACTGTCATGCGACAGAAGAAAATTATGCAGTACACATATTGCTGAGACAATAACTGTGGTTTTCTCTGGGCAAAGTTCAATCGGTTTTCTTAATATACGGAATCTATTAGCTCACGTGCAGTAATGGCACAACGCATCTTAGTATCTTGCTTTGTAATTGTTGGTCTTACAATTTCCAAAAGATGGTTAAAATCAGTAGCTGTCATTCGCAAAAAATTATCAAGTTGGCAAGGATCTTCTGACTTCAATTCCGACAACAGTGTTTCATAAATTCCAAGATCGCATCTCCGTAATATCCAGTTCCTCACCCACATTTTTCTTTTTTCCTTCTTTTATTTTAATAAATCTAATACAATAAATGCAGCACTGCATTTAATTTGGTATGCCATTTTAGTTTATAATGTTTCGTTAGTTTTAGTTGACTATCGAATCGAATACCCAGATATTTTATTGTAAGACCTGGTTTAATATATAGGGTGTTTATAAATGAATATCGGGGTTTTAACTCTTTATAATATTTATTACATTAAACTTACAGTTATAAATATTATGTCAAATGAAAGAACAACTCAAACAGTTTTGTTTGTTGGCACCAGTGTGCACGTGCGCGAAATGTTTCTGCTACAATTCGCTAGAGATGGTAAAAATGCAACGAGATTCCCCTAAAGTGAATGTTTTTTGTGCCGTATCCCGGCGAAAAGTTTATGGGCCTTCCTTTTTTTAGTGAACCTACTGTAACTGGCACTTCTTACCTTGATACACTAGAGCAATGACTCTTCCCTCAGTTGGAAGAAAATGAGCCAGAGGACTTCGTTTTCAAGATGGTGCGCAACCTCACTGGCATAACGATGCATGTATGGCCTCCACAATCTCCTGACTTAATGCCATGCGATTTTTACCTTTGGGGCTTCATCAAGGATCGTGTGTGCGTGCCTCTGCTATCAGCTGACCTCCCTGAATTAAGAAACCGGATGGAAGCAGCTGTTGCTACAATTAGTGAATACAGACTTATCAACGTTTGGGAAGAACTCAACTATAGACTTGATGTGTGCCGTGTGACAAATGGTTGTCACATTGAACATTTATAAGGTTCTTGGTAAAACTGTTTGAGTTGCTTTTTCATTTGACATATAATTTATAACTGTAAATTTAATGTAATAAATATTATAAAGAGTTAAAACCCCGATATTCATTTATAAACACCCGATATTGTTCGCCTGTCCATATTCGCGGGGATGATTCCGTGATGCGATGGTATGGGATGAAGAGTTGATATTTGTTCGGGTTTGAGGAAAGTCTCCACTTGTGGAACCAGTCCAATGTGTTATTGTAAAGGGTTTGGAGTTTGTCTATTGTTGCATTTAAGTTTTTGTCGTGGGAAATTAATGTTGTGTCATCAGCGAATTAGAAAATGTATAGTTCTACGTCTAAGTGGTGTACATTTGCAAAGTAAACATCGTAAAGCGAGGGTGATAGGGGAGAGCCTTAAGGGTCGCCTTGGAACGGAGTAAAATGGTTCGAGAAGGTGTTTTCTCTTACTTGCAGTATCCTGTTTGTCAGAAATTGATCCACTATCCTCAATAAATAGGTATTCGAAAAATATTCCTTACATTTTATTCATTTTTTCAAACCTGTAACCAGATGTTACAGGTTTAGAAGTACATACAGCCGGTACGATATTTGTTGAGCCAAAATTCTTAATTAATTTCTGAGATATTCACCAAAAAGTGCAAAACATATTAGACGTAACGTGCAAAATTTAAAGGTACGCCACTGCTTGTAGATATCAGGCTGTGACAAACTGATACCTTCCGAGAAAAGAACGTTGTTAATTCCTTCCTTTCGAATTTTGGCTCAACAAATATCGTACCGGCTATAGTTTATTTCTTCAAATTTTCGCCAGGATTTCTGATCAACATCAGGGTTAAAAATAATACAAACTGCAAAATTCCTACAATTTACTTTTTTCGTTACATTTTTGCTTTATCACACCCCATGAACAAAGTTACAAGGTGTTAGGTTTAGTGATTTTGCTGGCCAATCAGGGCTAAACCCTGGTCATGATCACAAATCCTGACAAAAATTTGAATATTTTAAATAATACTACCTCTGTCCCATAATAAGTGACCGATATGGTGGAAATTTAAGTCCCAAAATAAGTGTCCGTTTTAAAATAAATTTTTTTTCAAGATTTTTTTAATATCAAACGTCCAAAATTGTTAAGAAATATATTTATAACTTTACAAAACTGTGTAAGAGTAATAATAATACTACTTAATTACTGCTACTAATCTTTGCCGGAATAATGGTACCCATTTTGTAAATAATGGTACGCACTTTAACGCGCTGCCTGGTTTAAGTTAGGCCTTTTTGGTTGAGGCACAACTTCAAAAACTCCTCGACGGTCCATTATGTGACCACTCCGGTACTTTTAGAAATAACAACACGACGTATGATTTATAAATCACTACTCAAAAGTTAAGTAAACGCGTTTAAATTTTTTAACAACATTCATGTGTCAGTTTTAACTTAAGTCTCTTGATGGAATACAAGATTACAACCGACATTGCGAAATAACGTTAAGATTCGGGAAATACCAAAATCGGACACTTATTATGGGACAGAGGCAGTAAACTACTTCTAAACCTGTAATATCTGGTTTTCCTGAAAGAATTTCTAACCGCCTAAAGAAATTGCTACTCTGAACTTTGTTACTCTGCTACTCTGCTACTCTGAAACCAGTTTATCCACCTGAAATTCCGTAAGAAAGAAAATAGTTTCTAAATTAATGTAGCTATTCAGAAAAAATGGTAGAAAATCATACAGGGCGTTTAAAAAGATTTAGTTAGATAACTTGTAATGAGAGTGTTTTAAACACCCTGTAATTTTCGAAATTGGAAAGTATTCCATAAAAAGCTGTAGTCTGCTGATAAAAAGACATGATCAAAAAGATCAGTAAAATCTAACAAAGATCTTTCTAGGAATTTAAAAATAGCTAACGAAAAATATTATTTTTAAAGTCTTCTAGCGACTAAACTAAGCAACTTTGTATATTAATATAAATAAGTTGGGTTAATCATCATATTTTTGATAAAAGTGTTTGCGGTATTCCGTTGTAGACGATATTTCCAGACAGCCTGTATATCATTTAAATATTAAAATAACATTAAAAAATAAGAACACAATGCTTAATTATCTTCATTTTATGTTAAATAAGTTCTTTAGAAATTTCAGTATGAATAGAGGTGAAAATAGAAATCGATAACTATAGATAAAGTCTTTTCTTCGTTATATAAACTCCATTAAAGTCATTAAAGAAAATTCATTCAGCTATTACAAATCAGAATGTAATTTGAATTGACGTAATTTGCAAAAATAAAAACACTATTAACATCTACGCACTTCTAATACTACTACTTGGAGTACTATTACAATTTATTTTCCTGAGCTAAACCGTTTAACCCAAGTATACTGCGTGACATTGAAAGTGCAACACCTAGCAGGAATGGGTACTTTTTAATAGAATTAGGTAGAAATGTTGTTCCATAGAAGTATGAAAATTGATTAAAATTTTGTGACTCTGGACCGCTGAGGTTCCACGCAATTAACATTTCTTTTCTGTACGTGGTGCAGTAATTTCTTGCCACCAGATGGTAATTTGTGTGTATTTTGACGACATTATCTATGAGTTTGACTTCTTATGAGTTTGTGTTTGTTCCTAGATCAAGAGAGCGCATAAATTACTGCAATTGAATAGAAAATGAGACTGTAGAAAAACGAGATAAAAGTAGGTAGTTTGTTGTTTACTGAAATCGCTTTTTGTGTACATCCAAAGTACCCACCTTCATCAGATGTTTTAGAAGGAACCTTGTAAAAGCTATTTCACGTATGGGTACACATTGTTTAGGTGTAAAATTGAATTCTCTAATTTTCCGATGTACGAACAAAGATTTGATTCCACCAGTTTCTGCATATACTGCTGTGAGAAGTAAGTGTTTTTATTTGTGACTACCCAATTAGGTGTTTTAGACTCACATAATACCTTGAGTTATGCTCTACTGTTCTGTATCGATCAATTGCCTAAATTAATGAACGTAAAGGCCTTAATTGGACATTGAGAAACGTAAGCTTCAATTCAATAACAGGATTTGAATTAGTCTGCAGATGCATGACAACCTTAAGCTGATTCAGCGCAGTTCTGTAAAGTTCCACATTTTGCAATATAATGTTGAAATGTTCTTCCATGTCCATTCAACGTACTCTTAGAGTTATGATATGAAACGTCATTGTTTATGACAGTACATTGCCTTTAATGTGAACTGTACGAATTTATAACGCCTAGTAAGAAAATGTAATCCGTGGAACTCAATCTTGTGTAGCACCGTTAAGAGGTTAGAAAGTTCAATTTTACAGCAAAGAAGAGTACACAGACATATGGTAGATCTTTTAGAAAGGTTTTTTTGCAACATTTGATGGCAGTGGACCGCTTGTAGTTTATTTGGATAGCAGTTTTAGCAAATGAAAAACGATCCACTTTCATATCGTTATTTTTACCCTCTCAGTCTCTTTTAAATGACAAAAAATTTGTGTACTGTTGGTCTACGAATAATAGGAACCTCAGAAGTAATAATACTGACTAACAACTCCGTCAAGAAGTACACAAATTACTGCCAGAATAACAAAAAATTAGCGAAGTATCTACAGAAACGAAAAGTTAATTTTGCTAAGCCTGTGTTATCTAGGACATCAAAATTTTAATCGATTGTTAGACTTCTATAGAGCAACATTTTCTATAAACCAAATTTTATCAAATAATGCATAGGTACTCCTCCTAAGTTTTGCAATTTCAATGTCACGCAGTATATATTGTTCAAAAAACTAACGAAAGCGGTATAAATACAACCTTAATTGTTACGCACGCGGGTTTGGCTTACATTTGGCTAACGTGGAAATTCAAGCATTTAATTCCAAAGTCATCCATTAATTACCGCATCGACGTGCTTTTAAATCAACACTATCCGATGCCAACTCGTACTCGGATGTAATTTTTCGCAACAGACACTGAATTATTTAGTTGTTGTTTTACAAATAATCAAATAAAATTTTAATTTGTGTTATATACAAACATTACATACTGTTAAAATGTATAAATGTTAAAATTAATGTTCAAGAACGTTAACTTTTACACTTGACTTATTACTACAATGTCAATTCTATTAATAATACTGAAACTACTTAATAAACATTGAGTTAACTTCGTGCTGTAGTGATGTAATGTGAATATCGATTTTACTGTTAATATCTCTTCTTTTCTAAGTACTTGAAATGGTTCCAAATTGGATTTGTTCTATTTATATGCTTGCTTGAATTGTTATATTTAAAGTAAATTGAAAGATTTAAAAATTGTGTAAAATTTTTAAAGATTATCAAAAAAAAAAAAAATTAGTTTAAATATAAACACGACTTATCTATGATTGAAAGCAATCGAATTATAACGTTTCAAAAAATTCTGTTTAACCATAAGAATAACAGTAGAAAAAAAGAAAAATTTTCATTTAAGAGAAACATATCCATTTATATAGAGTTTTTTTGAATCTTTAATAGTGAAGAGTTTGAAAACGTAAGTATTTTAATAGTTCGTTGTTAGATTTCTCGTTAGATATTAAGTTGTTCAATGTTCAAGTTCAATTGTGCCCATAATTATGAAAGTGGTTTAAGTCAAAATTTTTTAAAAATGATTTTAACACTTGTCTCACACCACATTATTCTAAACTAAATTTATTGAATGTAATTTTTCCGATATCGACAAAAATGAACCTTTAGGTAGTGGTTGTAATTTCAACATTATACGGAATTCATTTAGTGTTAATTATGAAAGTGGTCTAAGTCAAAAATCATCAAATTTATATATTGAAAAATAATATTGAAACGCTAGATCATAAATTTTTGGTATCGGGTCATTCCTTTCTACCAAATGACCGTGATTTTGGTTTAATAGAAACGAAAATAAAAAAAGCAAATTTCTTATACAACCCTGAGCATTATTATGAATTGATAGAAATGTGTAGAAGAAGAAATACACTTTCGATAAAACGAATGTCACAGTTGGATGTTATTTCAATGAAATCAGAAGAATCATCAACAAGAAGAGTAAAAAAATACCTCGGGCGAATCTGTCTCTTGGCTGCAAATTCAGTGGGTGAGATTCTTGAAAAATTAACTTTATAAAATATTTTATAAAACTTCTTCAGATTATTCTGAATTCCACGTTTTGGATCTTTCACCTAAAAGAGGAAGACCAAAAATATACGGAAATATTACTTTACTTCCATTATAGACCTCCATTAGACCAGCAACAGAAGAAAAACATAAAGATGTTATATGTTTACTACCATACACCCCTCCAGTTTTTCAAGAACATTTTAAAAATCTTAAAACCTCGGAATGATAAAAATGGATTACTTTTTAATTAATAAATATTCATAAATTATTTTATTAAAGTTATTGTTTTAAATGAAATTTATAGTTCTTTACTGCTCTAAGTCATTTATTGAACATTCAGTTAATTTTGAAAATGGTCTAATTGTAAGTCAATTCAAGCTTTAAAAATAACATTTTAGTATGAAATTTACACAAAATTTCATATTCATAATAAATTTCCATTAATCAAGACTAATAAAATTATAAATTAATATATCGTATAACGTGAAAATATTTTTTAATTCGTACAAATACAATTCATTAAATATCTCGAAACAAAAAATATATGACTTAGACCACTTTCATAATTATGGGCACAATTATATGTTTGGTGGGTATTAGAGCGTAATCCCGATTTGTCTTTGTTGGTTATCATCGTAAACCGTCATTTGCGGTACAACTACAGTATGCATTTCCGACCGTAACACGTAAACAAGTCGATTAATACCGGTTACAAAACACTCACGGTGTCCATAGATTACAATGCAATGACGATCGCATAGTAACGGAACGGGTTGAAACAGGACGCGGCGCGGAATTAGCTAAACTCGCGCTAACAGAATAAAGAGAACGTAAGCGGATTAGCCGATTAATGCCCTTCGTCGTAGCCTCGTTTTAATTGTACCCAATTACGCCCTGCCGAGACTCTAAAGTGGGTAATTCTCCGGTACTTCCTCTTACCAACTAACCCAAATTGTGAAAAATCTGCTAATGAAGACCGTTAAAACCACTAAAATAAAAAGGAAAACTACACCATAATGTACTTTGTGTTGATTCATTTTATTAAGTGGATAATTGTGAATAATTGTTTTAAAATGTGTCAACAAATTATTACGTTTTTTATAAGAGAAGAATATATTTTGGGGATTTGTACCTACTTATACGCTTATTTTGTAACTCTTAATGACGTCGTTATGAATCATTTGTAGTTCATGAACGACAATTCGTATTTTGTAACTTCTAAGGACATCATTGTGGACGACTTTCAGTTTAGGTTTGGTCGTTTGGTGAGCAGTCGTCAGGTCGAGTAGAAAAAATAAAATACCAATAAATGTAAAAGACTTGGTTTATTATTTATTTCATGTCTAAATAATGTCTCTCTAACAAGAAACCTCGCATGAATCATCTGCAGTTCGAACTATCCACTTCTTAAACAATACCTACAAGTAAAGTGACCATATTTTTTTAATTTAAATCCGGGACGAGAACTTCTAGCGGGTGGGGGGGGGGTTATATAGTTAAGTTCAATTACTGAGTATAAAACTTTTTATATTTTTCTGAACTATGGATCTTTTTCGCTTTGAAGCACTGTATAAAATTCTGTACAGTTTTCTTCATAATTAACTTTAGTAAGTAATATCGCTTTTAGTGTGTCTATTTCAAGTTAAATTTTCTCACTTGTCCAAAAGCTATTTATTAAAAAAATATATATTCTTTCCGTAGAAAGATTTGTGCCAGGCAGACAGAAAAAGAACTCTGCTAATTTTCGTGAATTTGAAAATGGAAGTTCACGATTATTAAAGTGAGAGACCATTTCATCCCACCTTTGGATTGATGCAGTTCGGTTATTTTTCCATTCGGCAATTTTCTCTTCCGTAACGCATAGTTTGATATCTCTTAAGGAGATCTCTCCATACTGTCCAACCGCCACGATTCTGCGTTTCGTCTTCCACTTAACACTCAGAAACACGATGTGTACCATAGAGGCTGGAAACCAGTACTTCCTTGAAGGGAATTCGTAGAATCGAGAGTTCACTGTATACTTCAAATGGTTTAACCCTTATAGTGCCGGAAGCCGATATATCGGCCTTTGCTGCACTGGAGCATTGGCATTTTGATTTCGCCCGGCACTAAAAGAGTTAAATTGTGCCGCGTATTTTGCATATGCACAATTTTTTCGGTTCAAATTTTGTGAATTAATTCTAGTTGAAATATATTTAAAATAAATATTGAAAATAAGAACCTTTTCAAAAATTCGGGACAATCCGGGACAAAAAAACCTGAATCCGGGACATATATTGCTTCAAGAAAAATCCGGGACGCAAGGTGGAAATCCGGGACAGTCCCGGCCAATCCGGGACGTATGGTCACCTTACTACAAGGCTTATTAGAAAGACATAGATATGCAGTGAAATCTCCCTTGAGCGGACACCAACGGGACCCACCAAAAGTGTCCGTTCAAGAGGGGTGTCCGCTTAAGAGAAATGCGAGGTAATTATATGAGAGTCGGACGGTTTCATGAGAAACTGTCCCTCCAAGGGGGGGTGTCCGTTCAAGAGGGGCGTCCGCGAAGGGAAATTTCACTGTAAAAAGTTTCTGTTACAAAATACCAGGGTTGCCAGATCGTTCGATTGGATTTCCCCAGTCACAATTGAAAAATACCATCACAATTTTTAAACCTTAAACTGTAAAGTTTTGATTTATGAGCATAAATCATCCCCTAGAAACCAGACTATTCTATGTGCGTTTTTTAAATTAAACAGGAAACGAGTTTGTTGTTCTGACATTCCATTTAATTAATGTGTGCTTTCAAAAAACTATTCTACAATACAATGACATGAATAAACGTAGATTGATATGTAACAAACTGTAAGAAAGAGCTTGAAACAATGTTGTAACCATTGTAACACCAACCTATGTAGGTTGGTGTTAAAAACTCAGTTTTACGACGAAATATGAATTTTAAATAAAAAAAGACTAACTTTTTTTTAATAGGTAGGTGATAAAAATTATGCTAAATTAATGATGTATAAAATATTTTTTTTACCTAATCCTAAAATTCGAATTTTCATCACGCATTTTGTAACATAAATCAAACCGGCAAATCATCGATATTTTGCGTGCAACTGGAAAACTCGCGTTTTGTATTGTAACGATTTACGTGAAATGAATAGCCCTTTTTTACAAACATAACGAGTTACGAATTTTCCTTTCAATTAATTACAATGTCAACTGAAGAGATTTTATTTTAATACTAATAAGTACACCTTACGACTAACAATAGGTCCTTACCGATTTTAATGAAAGTGGTATCAATTGATAGGTATTATTAGTACATAATACAAATGAATAAAATATTAAGTAAGGCACGCTATTCAACAATACGCGAGTAAATCGTTTTTTATGGTTCGTGATTTAAGGCCACGCCGTTTTACATCAGAGCTTGGCCACTCCTTCCGAGACTACTCTTGGTTCTTTTTTAACACGTTGAGTGCCATGTTAGTCATCGACGACTGACACCGAGCTTTCCCTTCAGTGACTGACACAACTTTTCGTTCAGGCCGCGACAGTCACCAGTGGCCTGACGTGGAAGTCGCTATAAAACCGCGTGGCACTCAACGTGTTAATTAACTTAAATCGAAAATCAAGGTAAAAAACTTAAAAGTGTGGTGAATTATTTGTTTATAGAATATACAGGTTGTTTCAGAACTGCACGGCATTATTTCAGGGATATGCTCTCCAGCACGAAATAAACAAGAAAGTTTATATAAACATAAGTCTCATATTAATTCTTTATCGAGATATTGAAAAGTTAAAGATAAATATCTAAATGTCTTGGATTTAATCAGATAGCCGGGGATTGCAATTACAAAGCGCTTTGTGTTTGATAGTTGATTAAACCAATTTGTATTAAATACTGTTCGTATAAACAAGTAACCTTTTTTACTATTTCTGCGCGTTTTCGTATGAGTTAATAAGAAGACTTCCATTTTGTATTATCATGGGAGACACCACAAATTTATTCACTTTTGAAGAACAAAACGTGCTCTTAATTTATGGTGAGGTACATAAAAATGATGCTGCTGTTCGAAAATATGAAACATTTCCAACTAGAAGGATAACAAATCGGAAAATGTTTGAAGCCATTAAAAGACGTCTTAGGGAAACTGGCACGCTAAAACTACAACGACAAAACGCTGGTCCACAAAGCTTTCGACGAACTGCTAACGTTGAAGAAGGGATACTCACAATCAGTGCTGTTCAGCTATCTCCTACTACTAGCACCAGAAAATTGTCACATTGTTTCAATGTTTCATCTGCCAGCGTATGGCGAACATTGCGCGAGCAACAATTGTATCCTTATCACGTTACGTGCAGGTGATATAAGCCGTGCCAGAGAATCATGGATTCGTCGTTCTGAATGCTGTATTCAACAAAAGGGAGGGCGTTTTGAACAGTTACTCTGAATGCTTTATTGTTAAATAAATTAACGTTTCAATATCTCGATAAAAAATTAATTTGAGACCTGAAATGGTGCCGTGCAATTCTGAAACACCCTGTATAACAATAAAACATTAGAGAAAATAAAGTGAAATGTTAGATATTTTATTTATATTTAAAATAAAAAAATGTTACGTTATGTTCGAACCATCTGGGACTATATGTGGAAGCTGATTCGTGGTGATTCAACAAGGGGCGGTTTCAAAAGGAGGTCAAGCACTAACATGTAAGCGGCGTGGTCTTAAATTGAGAACTTAAATCGTGATTACATATCCATTAATGCCACTTTCATTAAAATTAATGAGGGCCTAATCGTGAGGTCTCCTTGTAAGACATTAAATTGGTTTATGTAAGCCGCTGTCGTACTGAATTTAAGCTTGAAGTGTTGGAACCGGAGCATGGAACAACCACACTTGGGGCACTATTATTTGTCAAAATTTCAAAAATGTTCCACAGTATTTTGAACGTTACTTCATATCCTTAGCGCTTTTTGATGGTATTGACCTGATGACGATAAGTTTTATTGTCAAAACCTAGGTAGACAAGTGCTAAAATAAAATCTGTTCAGTAAAAATTAAACCCTTCATTTATTTCAATTCATCCAAACTGAAAAATGTTTCATTCGTATCATCTTGAACCATGTACCTTTTACTTACTTAACAAAATCTTATTAAATCGGTTTTCAAAATTTCTCTTAACTATTATTTCTTTTAAGAAACAAAGAAATCGCATAAAAATCCTATATTTATGTAACCCATTGTCGTACTGGATTTAAGCTTGAAGTATTGAAACTGGAGACAATCTTAAGCCGACTACTCACTTCGCGATATTTGGCAAGTAATTTCAAAGTACTTGGCAAGTAGCAAGTTGTGTGTATAAAGACTCGTATAAACTCGGGGAAGTACTTGTTTTTCTCGTGGATCGGAAAATGTTTGCAAGTCAAAGTAAGACGAGTAAATAATTTCTTCACTTCTAACACTCAATAGATTTGTCTAAAAGAAGGCTTAAAATCGAAGGAAATTGAGAATTTTACCGAAGAAAAACGGATTAAAGAAGAAAAATTAGAGAATAAAGGAAATTTTAAAGATAATGTTATTACAATTGAAGATGGAAAACAAAATGAAGGTATAATTCAGACGATTTATTTAAAAAAAAACTCAAAAATGGATAAAATCGACGATTTAAGTCAATCAATCGAAATTTAAGAAGAAGAAATGGAAATTGAAGAAAGTTCTAAAAGTTACATTATTGCAGTTGAAGGTTAAAAGCAAATTCAAGGTGAAATTCAAAAGGTTTGTGTAAAACAAGACTCAAAAATGAAAGAATTCGATGACTTAAGACAAATAATGTCAATTAGAGAAGAAATAATGGAAATTGAAGAAAACTTCAGTCGTCAGAATCTTGCAGGTAAAGTTTACGAACAGATTGAAGGTGGAAATCAAAAGATTTATCTAAAAGAAAGCTTAAAATCGAAGGAAATTGAAGATTTAAGCAAAAAAACACTAAATGAAGAAAGCCAAATGACAACAACACCAAATGAAGAATGTTCTAAAAGTGAGGTTATTACAATTGAAGATCAAAAGCAAATTCAAGGTGAAATTCAAAAAGTTTGTGTAAAACAAAACTCAAAAATGAAAGAATTCGATGACTTCAGACAAATAATGTCAATTAGAGAAGAAAGAATGGAAATTGAAGAAAATTTCAGTCGTCAGAATCTTCCAGGTAAAGTTTACGAACAGATTGAAGGTGGAAATCAAAAGATTTATCTAAAAGAAAGTTAAAAATCGAAGGAAATTGAAGATTTAAGCAAAAAAAAAACACTAAATGAAGAAAGCCAAATGACAACAACACCAAACGAAGAAAGTTCTAAAAGTGACATTACAACTGAAGATCAAAAGTAAATTCAAGGTGAATTTCAAAAGGTTTGTGTAAAACAAAACTCAAGAATGAAAAAATTCGATGACTTCAGACAAATAATGTCAATTAGAGAAGAAAGAATGGAAATTGAAGAAAACTTCTGTCGTTAGAATCTTTCAGGTAAAGTTTACGAACAGATTGAAGGTGGAAATCAAAAGATTTATCTAAAAGAAAGCTTAGAATCGAAGGAAATTGAAGATTTAAGCAAAATAGACACTAAATGAAGAAAGTCAAATGACAACAACACCAAATGAAGAAAGTTCTAAAAGTGACATTACAATTGAAGATCAAAAGTAAATTCAAGGTGAATTTCAAAAGGTTTGTGTAAAACAAGACTCAAAAATGAAAGAATTCTATAATTTAAGACAAATAATGTGAATTAGAGAAAAAAGAATTGAAATTGAAGAAAACTTCAGTCGTCAGAATCTTCCAGGTAAAGTTTACGAACAGATTGAAGGTGGAAATCAAAAAATTTATCTAAAAGAAAGCTTAAAATCGAAGAAAATTGAAGATTTAAACAAAAAAAAACACAAAATAAAGCAAGCCAAATGAGAACAACACCAAACGAAGAAAGTTCTAAAAGTAACATTACAATTGAAGATCAAAAGTAAATTCGAGGTGAATTTCAAAAGGTTTGTGTAAAACAAGACTCAAAAATGAAAAAAATTCTATAACTTAAGACAAATAATGTCAATTAGAGAAGAAAGAATAGAAATTGAAGAAAACTTGAGTCGTCAGAATCTTCCAGGTAAAGTTTACGAACAGATTGAAGGTAGAAATCGAAAGATTTATCTAAAAGAAAGCTTAAAATCGAAGGAAATTGAAGATTTAAGCAAGAAAAAAACACTAATTGAAGAAAGCCAAATGACAACAACACCAAATGAAGAAAGTTCTACAAGTGACATTATTACAATTGAGGATCAAAAGTAAATTCAAGGTGAAATTCAAAAGGTTTGTGTAAAACAAGACTCAAAAATGAAAGAATTCGGTGACTTAAGACAAATAATGTCAATTAGAGAAGAAATAATGGAAATTGAAGAAAACTTCAGTTGTCAGGATCTTCCAGGTAAAGTTTACGAACAGATTGAAGGTGGAAATCAAAAGATTTATCTAAAAGAAAGTTAAAAATCGAAGGAAATTGAAGATTTAAGCAAAAGAAAACACTAAATGAAGAAAGTCAAATGACAACAACACCAAATGAAGAAAGTTCTAAAAGTGACATTACAATTGAAGATCAAAAGTAAATTCAAGGTGAATTTCAAAAGGTTTGTGTAAAACAAGGCTCAAAAATGAAAGAATTCGGTGACTTAAAACAAATAATGTCAATTAGAGAAGAAATAATGGAAATTGAAGAAAACTTCAGTCGTCAGAATCTTCCAGGTAAAGTTTATGAAAAGATTGAAGGTGGAAATCAAAAGATTTATCTAAAACAAAGCTTAAAATCGAAGGAAATTGAAGATTTAAGCAAGAAAAAAACACTAATTGAAGAAAGCCAAATGACAACAACACCAAACGAAGAAAGTTCTAAAAGTGACATTACAATTGAAAATCAAAAGTAAATTCAAGGTGAATTTCAAAAGGTTTGTGTAAAACAAGACTCAAAAATGAAAGAATTCTATGACTTAAGACAAATAATTTGAATTAGAGAAGAAATAATGGAAATTGAAGAGAACTTCAGTCGTCAGAATCTTCCAGGTAAAGTTTACGAACAGATTGAAGGTGGATATCAAAAGATTTATCTAAAAGAAAGCTTAAAATCGAAGGAAATTGAAGATTTAAGCAAGAAAAAAACACTAATTGAAGAAAGTCAAATGACAACAACACCAAACGAAGAAAGTTCTAAAAGTGACGTTATTACAATTGAAGATCAAAAGCAAATTCAAGGTGAATTTCAAAAGGTTTGTGTAAAACAAGACTCAAAAATGAAAGAAATTCGATGACTTAAGACAGATAATGTGAATTAGAGAAGAAATAATGGAAATTGAAGAAAACTTCAGTCGTCAGAATCTTCCAGGTAAAGTTTACGAACAGATTGAAGGTGGAAATCAAAAGATTTATCTAAAAGAAAGCTTAAAATCAAAGGAGATTGAAGATTTAAGCAAGAAAAAAACACTAATTGAAGAAAGCCAAATGACAACAACTAATTAAAGAGAGCCAAATGACAACAACACCAAATGAAGAAAGTCTTAAATGTGATACTATTACAATTGAAGATAGAAACTCAAATAAAGGTCAAATTAAAAAGATTTCTTCAAAAAGAAGATCGCAAAAGAATGAAATCGAAGATTTAACTGAACCTAACCAAATTAAAGAAGAAGAAATTGAAGTTGAAGAAAGATGTAAACGTGAAACAATTAAAATAGTACATGATAAACAATTCAAACATCAAATTCAAAAGATTTATCCAAAAGAATGCTTAAAATCGAAAGAACGAATCGAAAGAAGAAAGATGGGCTGCAACCCAACCCAACCCTCCATTTATTTCAATTCATCCGAACTGAAGAACGAATTATTTGTATCATCTTAAACCGCTTACCTTTTACTTACTTAACAAAATCTACTAAATCATGGATAAAAAATTCTCTAAACTATATTTATTATTTCTTTTAAGAAATTTAAGAAATAAAGCAATCACATAAAAATCTTTTAGTAAAAAAAATATACAATACATTAAACCTCTTTACCGTGCGTGTCAAAAAAATAACAGGTCAACGATTTTTCAATTACCTTTTTTGATGGCTCGTTTTTAAATGCGCTCACGAACACAGTGGCGTGCACGCGCAGCTCTGATTTTATAGGAGAAGGGTGAAACGAGCGTGTCGTTAAAGTTAACCCACGGAAAACGCAAGGTTCATAATGGACAAGCGGTTTCGTTTTAACGGAACGAGAAAATATCGATTGACAAGTTGACTGCTAAACCAAATCTTCGATTACGCCGTTTCCAACATTATTGTTTCGGAGCAATTAACTAGCAACGTCGGAAGTTTTAAAGCAATAATAATTATTGGATTAAACGTAGCGAGTTTACAACAAAGTTGTTTACAGTTTTAAAGTTTGTCGGGTCGAGTACTGAGCGACTTGAAACAGGATTAATACGTTTTACGGTGGACGTGATGACGTTTTTGATCTTTTTAAATGAAAAATGTTACCGGAAAGTTTGTTTTTAGAGTTTCTCGTACTTCTTGTCAGTCAAGATGGAAAAGTTTTTAAATTAAGTAGTCGGTGGTATTAACATGAACTCGTTCGATGAAAATTTAAAAAAGAAATTACTACTTGGTAGAATTTAATAACAATTCTTTTATTTTATGTCTTTATAAATCACCTAAGTTTACACGTTATTTTTCTACAAGCAGAAAAATAGTGGTACTTTTTGTATAATTAAACCTTAACCTGAAAAATTGAAACCTTGAATTGAAAAAGTTCAAACTTTGATTTAAGATATTTTGGTGGAGGAGCCGGTTAATGAAAACTTTTAACTTTTATTAATCTTTTTTAACAAATTATACATAATAAAGTTGTAACTTTTAAACGTCAAATAAATCATCAATCAAACCTGAAATTTGAATTAAGTCGCCAGTCAAACATAAAATCTGACTAAAATCGTCAATCAAATCGAGAGTATCTCTAAAACTATCGATGATCTTTCATAAATCACCACGAATTTTCTGTAAATCATCAATCAAACCTGAAATCTGAC
Source organism: Digitonthophagus gazella (assembly GCA_036711955.1). Classification (NCBI taxonomy): domain Eukaryota; kingdom Metazoa; phylum Arthropoda; class Insecta; order Coleoptera; family Scarabaeidae; genus Digitonthophagus; species Digitonthophagus gazella. The sequence goes on along the minus strand of JASCIT010000005.1, from coordinate 36,272,929 downwards.
TAAAATTGTCAGCCTAACATAAAATGCGACTAAAATCATTAATCAAACCTGAAATCTGACTAAGGTCTTCAATCAAACATAAAATCTGATTAAAATCATCAATCAAATCCACAATATCTCTGAAACTATCGATGATCTTTCATAAATCATCAAGAATTTTCTCTAAATCATCAATCAAACCTGAAATCTGACGAAAATCGTCAATCAAACATAAAATCGGAGTAAAATCATCGATCAAATCAACAATCTCTCTAAAACTATCGATAACCTTTCATAAATCATCAAGAATTTCTCATAATTCATCAAGAATTTTCTATAAATCATCAATCAAACTTCAAATCTGACTAAAATCATCAATCAAACATAAAATCTGACTAAAATCATTAATCAAACCAAGAATCTTATTAAAATTACCAACAATCTTTCATGTATCATCAGGAATCCCTCATAATTCATCAAGAATGTTTTATAAATCATCAGTCAAACTGTAACTGTAAATGTAACTATAATCATCATTTGAATCAAGAATATTTAAAAAATATCTAAAACTATTTATAATCTTTTATAAATCATCAAAAATCTATCATAATTCATCCAATTAATCAAATAATTCATCAAAAAATCATCAATCAAACTTAAAATCTAACTAAAATCATTAATCAAATCCAAAAATTCCCCAAAACCATCAATATCCGTTCATAAGTCATCAAGAATCCTTCCTAATTTATAAAGAAGTTCATATAAATCATCAATCAAACCGTAAATCCAACTAAAATCTAATAAAAATTTACTTTTCGGATTCTCCTACATAAAGTGATAAAATATCGCTGCTAGTTATATATAATAAAGTTGTAACTTCTAAATGTCTCTACGAAGTTTGTCAACCCCTGAAATGTCTCTCGATGAAATTTGCCCACCCTTGAAGCCTATTTCAAAAATCGAGGTTTTAGTTATCCTTGAATCGTGTCTCTATGAAGTTTGTCAATCTCTAAAATGTCTCCCGACAAGGTTTGCCAACCCTTAAAATGTCTCTCGACGAGTTTTGCCCACCCCTGAAGTCAGTTCGAAAAATCGAGAGTTTATTTATCCTTTAATCGGGTTTCTAAGAAGTTTGTTAACGTTCTGAAATGTTTGTCAACGAGGTTTGCCCACCCTTGCACTTCCTTTGAAAAATCCAGGATTTACTTATCCTTGAATCGGAGTTTTCCGAAGTTTGCCAACTCCTGAAATGTCTTCCGACGAGTTTTGCCCACCTCTGAAGTCAGTTTAAAAAAATCGAGAGTTTACATATCCTTGAATCGGGTTTCTACGAAGTTTGCCAAATCCCTGAAATATCTCTCGACAAGTTTTGCCAACCCTTAAAATGTATTTCGACAAGGTTTGCCCACCCTTAAAGTCCGTATGAAAAATCGAAAGTTTACTTATCCTTGAATCGAGTTTGTCAATCTCTAAAATGTTTCTCGATGAGATTTGTCCATCCCTGAAGCCCGTTTGAAAAACTGAGAGTTTACTTATCTTTGAATCGGGTTTCTACGAAGTTTGCAAACCTTTGAAATGTCTCTCGACAAGGTTTTCCCACTCCTGAAACCCGTTTGAGAAATAAAGGGTTTACTTATCCTTGAATATGGTTTCTAGAAAGTTTGTCAACCCCTGAAATGTCTCTCGATGAAATTTGCCCACCCTTGAAATCTATTTCAAAAATCGAGGTTTTAGTTATCCTTGAATCGGGTTTCTATGAAGTTTGTCAATCTCTAAAATGTCTCTCGACAAGGTTTGCCAACCCTTAAAATGTCTCTCGACGAGTTTTGCCTACCCCTGAAGTCAGTTCGAAAAATCGAGAGTTTATCCTTTAATCGGGTTTCTACGAAGTTTGTTAACCTCTGAAAAGTCTCTCTACGAGGTTTGCCCACCCTTGAAGTCTATTTGAAAAATCGAGGATTTACTTATCCTTGATTCGGAGTTTTCCGAAGTTTGCCAACCCCTGAAATGTCTTTCGACGAGTTTTCCCCACCTCTGAAGTCAGTTTAAAAAATCGAGGGTTTACATATCCTTGAATCGGGTTTCTACGAAGTTTGCCAAATCCCTGAAATATCTCTCGACAAGTTTTGCCAACCCTTAAAATGTATATCGACGAGGTTTGCCCACCCTTAAAGTCCGTTTGAAAAATCGAAAGTTTATTTATCCTTGAATCGAGTTTGTCAATCCCTAAAATGTCTCTCGATGAGATTTGTCCATCCCTGAAGCCCGTTTGAAAAATTGAGAGTTTACTTATCCTTGAATCGGGTTTCTACGAAGTTTGTAAACCTATGAAATGTCAGTCGACAAGGTTTTCCCACTCCTGAAACCCGTTTGAGAAATAGAACGTTTACTTATCCTTGAATATGGTTTCTAGAAAGTTTGTCAACCCCTGAAATGTCCCTCAACAAAGTTTGTCAACCCCTAAAATCTTCCTCGAAGAGGTGTGCCCACCCCTAAAATCCCATTTTTCCTTTTCGGGGTTTGTCCACCCCTGATAGTCGAGTATCACGTCTTTATCAATGAAATTTTAGCTAGTTTATTCAATTAATCGAATAGTTATTAAGTTTTACATTCAATAAAATTATGCACATTTCTTTAGGTATAAAAGTCTTTTATATAACTTTGAAAAATCGTATTATGAAAGATTAACACTATGCTTATAACATTACACAAGAAACTTTTGAATATTCCGTACAATGTTACTGAAGAGAATATTAACGGTTACCACAAATTTCTAAGAAACATAATGAAACAAGACACCAACCACTAAACCATAGGATATGCATTCAATAGTGGCGCACCTTCATGTCTTTAAAGCCTTTCAAATGCATCCCGTTAATGGTATCATAAAGTATGTAATAGTTACAGGAGTTGACGTAATAGATTTAACGTTTCGAAAAGCCTTGTATGTTATTAGAATATCGATTTACTAAAATTATTTTACTGACGTTAGAAAGTCTATAATTAAATCTAATTTTACTATGGGTCAGAAATAAAATAGAAATCTTATTTTATTAATAATATTTATTAATAAAAAAAAAAAAACGTAAAGAAAAATATTCATTAATAATGTTTTAATAAAACGATCCGAGATATTTTTCCCTACAAAGCACTTAACGCAATAATTCAGCCGGGCTATAAAAGCGCAAAGCTCCCGGACGCGTGGAGTTTGGCAAGCTTTTATTGCAGCCCATCTGGCGCCAGAGTTCTTCAACGGAGAGAACCGCGTCCTCGAACAAAACGCAGAATTCAACACCAGGGCGCCGCAATCGATTTTTATTGTACCTCCTTATTCGAACTTACAACCGTGCATAACTCTGGCGCATAAGTTTACACAATTGAATGCGGGCGAGGCGTAATTCAAATAATCTGACCTTAAAATCCACACACATCGGTTGCGGATTCCGTGTTTATTAAAATTTGTTGAGTTATGTGTTTATGATTCTTAGAATAACCGGAATAGAATAACCGAATCTAATCTTCAATGAGAAATAGATTCTTTACAAATCACTTCATTAACCGTTCAACGTAATCAATTGATTGCAAATCATAAATAGAAATAATATGAATTGTTTTAAATTGTTATATGGTAATGTTTATGTAGATTACGGACGAGTTTTCCAAAACAATCTATTTATATTTGAAATTATTTTTTATTGTTCTAATTTGAATTTTATTTCGAGCTTCTGTTCTAATCCTTGGAATTCATTACTATTTCATGGCTTCAATAAAAACCTAGTAAAAATAGATCAAAATTTAATTATGTTTAGTTATTTTTAACAATCTTCGTTACAGGGAAGCAGTATTTTTTTCTTATTTAACCGTTTGAGTCCCAAGCAGCGCGATCGCGCTGTTCAGATTTTATGTCGAGAAAATCCAGTATACGTATACCAGCAACGTATTTGAAAGCGCGATCGCGCTGCTTGGGATTTTTCGACAATGTTTTTTCAAAACCGTCTGGGACTCAAACGGTTAAAAGAGTATAAAATGTGTAATCTACACTTATTAATAAATGTGGGGTTACTGATAAGTATTGTGTACGTAAATCAAAATACAGGTAACCCTCCTATAACACGGTTTTCCCCAACACGGTTTCGCTCTAACACGATTAGAAAATTGCGGAAGCCCTCCTTTAACACGTTAATGGGTTTCACTGTAACACGGTCATGAAAAACATAATAAGTAAACTTCGTATTTATACAAATTTATATAAAAAAATTAAATTTTGCAAACTACTCGCGTTTTTTGTGTCGCGTAGTGCATCTTGTGTGTTCGGTTGGGATTTAGAAATAATATTCGCGATATTCTTATTTTGGAAAAATTACACAAACAGTTGGTGAGATTAGCTTTGTAGTTTTTAAGAGAACGTAGTTATTTCTTAAGAGAAAAATTATATTTCAGTCGCAAATTGTGTCTGCGGATAGAAAGACAAGTTTTAAAAGGAAATTTATTTCTTTGGAGACAAAAATAACCATTCTTAATCGTTTATTAAATGGAGAGAGAGTAACTGATATTTCAAAAAGTTTAAATCTAAATGAAGCAACAATTCGTATCATTAAAAAAAATGAAAACGAAATTAGGTCTGCAGTTGCCGCAGGATCTTCAACATCCACAAGATATTCGGCTCGCCCACGTATGCCCATTATTGAAAAAATGGAAAAGGCGCTTAGCATTTGGGTTGACGATTGCTGCACAAAAACAATCCCATTGGGTGGTAATATGATTGGAGCAAAGGCTGTCAAAATTTATAACCGATTAAAAGAAATTGGTGAATCTTCTATAAACCCGGATTTGTGGGAAGTAAGGGTTGGTTAGAGAAATTTAAAAAACGTTATGCGATACATAACGTAAGAATTCAAGGGGAATCCGCGTCGGCTGACCACGAAGCTGCCAATTTCTCTCTAAAAAAAGTGCAAAAAGTACTAAACTTGGCAAAAGATCTCGAATTATACTTTTTAAGCAAAGATCTTTGTTCTGAAAGGAGCTTAAAATTTAAACGGGAACTGCAAAATGCACTATCGCCCTACAGTGAAATTTACCAAGCACTTACAAGGGCTTCGAAGCAAACCAAAATAACAGATTTTATAAGGAAGGAAAAAGATGGAAAAAACCCTACCGAAGAAAAGGATGAAGAACCTTCGAACAAACGACTTCGACTTGTTATATCGAGTGATGAAGAAACTTATTAAAACTATGTTTTAATATTATTAGAATACATTTTTTGTTTATTGATATATATTTCACTGGTTATTTATTTCATTTGTAGTTATTTTAGTAAAAAATGCGTTATGTTTTAAAAAATTGTTTTTTTTTAATTGTTTCAAGTCATCTTGTTTTACTCATTTTGTTTTAAGCGACCTCCTGTAACACGATTTCACATAACACGACACTTTCTAGGAACCTATCTACCGTGTTATAGGAGGGTTACCTGTATAATGAGGCAACAAACAAAGTATTAATATATTGTACACTTTGTATTTAGGTACATACGTTATTTTATCGACTTCGAATAAAAGCCTTTTGCTTAGACATGATTACAGATGAAGCTAGAATTAACACAATAACAGTTGTTACTCTATTAAACTATCCGATTAGCTGTCGTATGTCACAACAAGAGCCTCTCGAAGATCTCCTGGAATATCACTTCTCGGTAATTCACCCAACTCCTTTAGAAGTTTTTCGTTGCATAAAAGTGTTTTTATAAAGGAATTTCTTGGGACTTAGAAAAAAAAATCTTATAGAGTAAATTCGTTGTATAGAGGTTCCACAGTACTTTTCATGTTGTTATTATTCATGTAGAAGTTTTATTTACTATTAATTAGAAGTAAATTTTTTAATTTAGTTGTTGCTATTTCAAAGTTATTTCAACGTGTTTTTGTAGACTTTGAACTCGAATTTTTAATTTCTTTGAACGAATATAATTTTATTTGTTTGGTCGATATGGAATCCCAACCTTTTCCTTTTGTTAAGAGTTTTTCATTTTGAGCAGGCTACATAATTTTGGCAACCTTCTGATAATCAACATACGTAACAATACCTCTATACAATACAGTACGTATTAACAATTACAATTTACAATAATTGAAGAAAAGTAAAGTTGCTCCACAAAGAGTAAGATGCAAAATTAGTTCACCTTTGTTTAATTTGCATCTTTTTCTTCGTAGTGTAATGCATCTTTTCTTCAATGATAGATGTAAAGCACGTTTTAGAGTTTTCTAATCAGATGCTAGAAATACTAGTCAAAGAATAGCTTTTTTTGTTAGGGCTGCACTGCTTGCACTTAGCAGTTCATTAAGCACAGTGCCGTTTACGACAGTTGCACTCGTACTGTTCGTTACGTCACGCGCAGTGCAACATCGTTCAGTCAATGCAAGTTAGTGTAGTTTTTGTTGAACCTGCTTTGGAGTAAGTTCAATCATGTGTATTAAACGATGACGGTATAAAAATTATAGAAAGTGTCCACTTCGTAGTTATTGTAGGTAATAAATATTATAATAACAATCTATATCTGCGGCTAATTCGTTCAGGAGAAATTTTTTTGAATTCATTTGAATGACAGGTTATACATACGTTCGTTGGATCATAGTTCATACCTGAACGAAAATGCACCACATTACACTGAATTATACTTATGGCACTTTAAATGCTGTACGCAACTGCACCTTTGCACCATGGTGTAACTTAGTATAGTGCAAGTTTTAACCCAACGAACAAAGCTAATATCTTAAATGTCAATCACTTAGACAATAAAGAGATAAATCTTGAGTCCGCAGACTAAAGTATAAGTCGTAAAACACTGACATTTTATTTTTAAATACCAATTTTAATTATTATTTATCGTTATATTCAATTTTTGGTTTCTTTTATAAAGTTACTATTTTTCAGACCTGAGAAAAACAGACGTTTAAAAACATTCAAATGTCTAAAATCTTTAAAAACTCCTTAGAAATCATTGAATCATAAAACCATGAAAATTAATCCAAAGATTGTTGTATGTCTGCTGACACCAGAGTAGTTGTATTAAGGTACAAACTCTGTAATACCTAAATAATGCTGTGGAGGCCGGTTTGTGGTGAGTCAACAAGGGGCGGGTTCGGGAGGAGGTAAACCATTGATATGTACTCGAAATGATGCTGCACCATGAAGAGAAAGATGACAGAGTACTCTTAATGAAAGTGCAATGTTACGGAGAGGGGGCTCACTTTTTCATCTTTCTCTTCATGGTGCAGCTCCATTTCGGGTTATGATAAGTGGTGTGGCATTTAATGTCGAGCTGAAATCGCGATTTTCTCGCGAATCGCTGAATACTGCGCCCCAATATTTTACACATTTGTACTATGTACTAATATCAATCAATTTTACTTTAATCAAAATCGGTGAATCAAGATCGTGTGATCTCCTTGTTAATTGTAATCAAGGTAAAATACTTGAATTTTGAAATAACATTTTTAGTCTATAGTACAAAGAGAAATTAGATAGAACTGTAATAACAAATTTTTCAATAATTTTGACTATTTAACTCGATTTATAAGAAAACCTTTCACCCAACTGTTACCTAATACCTTTAACATTTTCTTCATAGCAAAGAAAATTTAATGCCAGAATATTGAAATAAAATATATTTTGCCTATCACACTTCGTGTAATATTTATCCTGGAACACACCACACATACCACCATTTAATAGGACTTTAAATTCAACTAACCCCCTTAAATGTTTTAGTAAAGTTTACATAAATTTTTAAATTTCAACCTTGAAACTTCCAGACGGAGCGTCCTCAATTGATAGGGCCACCCACTGCTAGAACGCTTGAATTTTTCATAACCCATTTTCCCATAGTGTACACGATATCCAAGAAAATACCCTAATATAAGAACGTACTAACTAACGTCTTTCCAAACTCAATATGTATTTAGTTATACTTAAATTAAAATGTATTTTAAAATATCATCAAAGGAACGTTTTAATTTGCAAACGGCTCTTCGAAAACGTTCGGGTGTTTTTATAACAACATAGTTTCAAAATGCAAACGGCTAAACCACTTCAAAAACCGTTTAGCCATTACAAATCGGAATGTTTTGGCCGGAGGTCGCGGCAGAATGTCACGTTTGAGAACGGAACACACGGCGAACATAAACGCCTTCCATATTTTATTCAAGGAGCAATTTTCCGGAACGCTTTAGTCGCCCTTTTGTCGCCCCCCTCGCGAAACTGGAGCCCTTTTTCATTGCGGGACGCGGTGAATAATGTAACCGGCCGTTTTCGTCGGCGTAAATTCCAATTTTCGTGCGACAATGTCCGCATTCGACGTTTCTGTGTTTCGTGGATCGTTAACGTTATTTTCAAGCCTTAGATCTCCGAATTTTACGAACAAACACGACCGGCATTCAAACGATAAAATTTTCCGCGGTCTAGTTAACAATGAACGCTTACGCACTACTTTAAAACTGTGATGTGTGTGAAACATATGTTTGAATTTTCCATAATAGAAGATAATAAATTACTAATATTTAATAAAATATATAAATAATTTCTTTATTGTCATAAATAAAATTAGAAATTTTGTAAAACCAAGAAATTTTCAAAGTTGGTAAACATTTTTGACACTTCTTAACCTAACTTAACAAAATCGATCAACTTTAAAAATTCATGAAAAATTCATTTTTAAAGATTTAGATTTGATTTTTTTTCTAAATGAAACTTAAAACATTCTAGTTTTGATATGAAAAGTCCGTTTTATTCTAAGTGTTGTCAAAAAAATTAAAAAAATTTTCAAAGTTGGTAAAAATTTTTGGCACTTTTTTAACTTAAGAAAATTAACTTTAAAAATTCATCAAAAATTTATTTTTAAAGATTTTGATTTGATTTTTTTTCTAAATGAAACCTAAAATATTCTAGTTTTAATTCGAAAAGTCCGTTTTATTCTAAATGTTGTAAAAAAAATTAAAAAAATTTTCAAAATTGGTAAAAAAATTTTGACACTTCTAACCTAATTTAAGAAAATCGATCGACTTTAAAAATTCATCAAAAATTCATTTTTAAAGATTTTGATTTGATTTTTTTTCTAAATGAAACTTAAAACATTCTAGTTTTGATTTCAAAAGACCGTTTTATTCTCAGTGTTGTCAAAAAACTTAAAAAAAATTTTAAAGTTGGTAAAAATTTTTGACACTTTTCTAACTTAAGAAATTAACTTTAAAAATTTATTAAAAATTCATTTTTAAAGATTTTGATTTGATTTCTTTTCTAGATGAAACCTAAAACATTCTAATTTTAATTAAAAAATGCTGTTTTATTCTAACAGTTGTCAAAAAAATTAAAAAAAATTTCAAAGTCGGTAAAAATTTTTTACACTTCTAATCTAACTTTAGAAAATCGATCAACTTTAAAAATTCATGAAAAATTCATTTTTAAAGATTTTGATTTGATTTTTTTTCTAAATGAAACTTAAAACACTCTAGTTTTAATTCGAAAAGTCCGTTTTATTCTAACACCCGTATGCATAGTCGATCGCCGGCAATTCGCCGGCGATTCGCCGGGGATTCGCCGGAGACTCGCCGGCGAACGGTCGGAATATAATTTGTGATGATCTCCCTGCGATCTCCGCTTTGGCGAATCGCTGGTGATTTGTAACGTGATTTGTGATGTATTGGCACTATACATTCAATTCAAATCCCTATCCATTTTATATATACAATATTAATCTGACATAAATTGTGATTTTATTGACATTTTTGACATCGACCGATCTCCGGCAAATCTCCGGCAATTCGCCGGCAAATCGCCGGCAAATCTCCGGCAAATCTCCGGCGCGTCGCCAGAAAAAACAGCATAACGCACGTGAATGATTCCATGGAGATTGACTGCAACGGAATTTTCTATTGGCGAACGGAGAATCCGGCGAATCGCCGGCGACTCTCCGGAGAATCTCCGGCGAATCGCCGGCGAACCGCCAGCGATCGACTATGCATACGGGTGTTAGTGTTGTCAAAGAAATTAAAGAAATTTTCAAAGTTGGCAAAAAATTTTTGACACTTCTTAACCTAACTTATCAAAATCGATCAACTTTAAAAATTCATCAAAAATTCATTTTTAAAGATTTTGATTTGATTTCTTTTCTAAATGAAACTTAAAACATTCTAGTTTTAACTAAAAAAGTCTGTTTTATTCTAAGTACTGTCAAAAAAATTAGAAAAATTTTCAAAGTTGGCAAAAATTTTTTGATACTTCTAACCTAATTTAAGAAAATCGATCGACTTTAAAAATTCATCAAAAATTCATTTTTAAAGATTCTGATTTGATTCTTTTTCTAAATGAAACTTAAAACATTCTAGTTTTAATTATAAAAGACCGTTTTATTCCAAGTGTTGTCAAAAAAATTTAAAAAAATTTCAAAGTTCGCAAAAATTTTTGACACTTTTCTAACTTAAGAAATTAACTTTAAAAATTCATTTCTAAAGATTTTGATTTGGTTTTTTTTTCTAAATGAAACTTAAAACATTCTAGTTTTAATTAAAAAAGTCCGTTTTATTCCAAGTGTTGTCAAAAAAAATTTAAAAAATTTTCAAAGTTGGAAAAAATTTTTGACAATTTTCTAACTTAAGAAAGTTAAATTTAAAAATTCATCAAAAATTCATTTTTAAAGATTTTGATTTGATTTTTGTTCTAAATGAAACTTAAAACATTCTAATTTTAATTAAAAAAGACCGTTTTGTTCCAAAAGTTGTCAAAAGAATTAAAAAAATTTTCAAAGTTTGTAAACATTTTTGACACTTTTCTAACTTAAGAAATTAACTTTAAAAATTCATCAAAAATTCATTTTTAAAGATTTTGATTTGATTTTTTTTCTAAATGAAACCTAAAACATTCTAGTTTCGATTAGAAAAGACCCTTTTAACCCAAATGTTACCAAAAAATTAAAAAAAAAAATCAAGATTGGTAAAAAAATTTTTGACACCTACTTAATTTAGAAAAAATCGATCAACTTTAAACATGTCTCCAAAAATTCATTTTTAAAGATTTTGATTTGATTTCTTTTCTAAATGAAACCTAAAACATTCTAGTTTCGATTAGAAAAGACCCTTTTAACGCAAATGTTATCAAAAAATTCTAAAAAAATTTCAAAGTTGGTAAAAAGATTTTTGACACCTACTTAATTTAGAAAAAATCGATCAATTTTAAAAATTCATCAAATATTCATTTTTGAAGATTTTGATTTGATTTTTTTTCTAAATGAAACTTAAAACATTCTAGTTTTGATTTAAAAATACCGTTTCATTCTAAATATTGTCAAAAAAATTAAAAAAATTTTCAAAATTGGTAAAAAAATTTTGACACTCCTAACCTAATTTAAGAAAATCGATCAACTTTAAAAATTCATCAAAAATTCATTTTTAAAGATTTTGATTTGATTCTTTTTCTAAATGATACTTAAAACATTCTAGTTTTAGTTAAAAAAATCCGTTTTATTCTAAGTACAGTCAAAAAAATTTAAAAAATTTTCAAAGTTGGTAAAATTTTCTGATACTTTTAACGTAACTTTAGAAAATCGATCAACTTTAAAAATTCATGAAAAATTCATTTTTAAAGATTTTGATTTGATTTTTTTTCTAAATGAAACTTAAAACATTCTAGTTTTAATTTAAAAAAACCGTTTTATTCCAAATGTTGTCAAAAAAATTAAAAAAAATTTCAAAGTAGGAAAAAATTTTTGACAATTTTCTAACTTAAGAAAGTTAAATTTGAAAATTCATCAAAAATTCATTTTTAAAGATTTTGATTTGATTTTTGTTCTAAATGAAACTTAAAACATTCTAATTTTAATTAAAAAAGACCGTTTTATTCCAAGTGTTGCCAAAAAAATTAAAAAAAATTTCAAAGTTTGTAAACATTTTTGACACTTTTCTAATTTAAGAAATTAGCTTTAAAAATTTATCAAAAATTCATTTTTAAAGATTTTGATTTGATTTTTTTTCTAAATGAAACTTAAAACATTCTAGTTTTAATTAAAAAAGTCCGTTCTATTCTAAGTGTTGTCAAAAAAATTGAAAAAAAAAATTCAAATTTGGTAAGCATTTTTAACATTTCTTAACCTAACTTAAAAAAATCGATCAATTTTAAAAATTCATATCTCAAAAACTAATTATTATTGAGACTTGAAATTTGAAGAAAATTTAGATTAAAACGTTATCTTTCTTTTTTACCAAAGATGAATTTTCTACGATTTTTAGTTCTCTACGATTTATAAAAGAATTAATAAGTCGTGGTTTATTGACAATATCAATTACGCTCCGGGAGAGAAAAAAAAACTCACATAAAGCTCACATGTTTTCATTTTCATTTTCCTTTTTTCGTTAGTATCGGTCTTCGGCAATCTCCTATTTATCCGGGACGCATTAATCATCCGAACTTCACGGGGTGAGTAACGGTCGGACGGTTTGGCTATGTTATATCGCTCTTTCCGCTACGTTTACGATGGATGAAGAGAACCCCCCGTTCGCCAAAATGTACAGGATTAAAAGTTTTGGTAGCCGGCTGTAAGCGAACTTAATTACGGACCAGGTTACGATATCCCATTAAAATACCCCATCAAGTTTTTAGGACGTATAAAACTGCTGAGGATAAAGCGAAAACGGATTACGGCTCAAATAATAATTAATTTGTTTTTTCTTTCTTTCTTCCTTACATTTAAAATTTACGAGATATCTGTGTATTTCATAATAAGCAAACTTATTTCAAGACGTAATTTTTTATTCAAGTAATGAACAGAGAAATATGAATGAAACCCAACCCCTCTTTGTTAAGTGCTAATAAAGGGGATTAGCTTAAAAGTTTTTAAAACTGTTTAAAGCCGACACTTCAAAGTTTAGTCATTTAACTTCTATGAACGCTCTCTACAAAATTGTGTGGAGAGTGAACAATGTGTTTTAATCGAATTACTAGGAACTGCTTGTTATATTAACCCATTTTAAAAAGAAAAATATATAAAGTTTTTTTTTATAAGTTTTAATAATTACGACATTGCGTCGGTTTTGTAGTAATACTGTAATCAGCTGTACACTCAATTTCTAAGATCGGGTTACTTTAAAACACTAACATACAGTCGAGAAGAAAACAAAATAGTATAAAAATGATTGATTTTCTAACCTAAATTTTCTTTTTCAACTTTGAAAATTTTTTAAATTTTTTTGACAAGACTTGGAACAAAGCGGTCTTTTTTATATAAAACTAGAATGTTTTAGGTTTCATTTAGAAAAAAAATATGGTCAAAATATTTAAATTTCAATTTTTTATGAATTTTTTAAAAAGTGGTTAATTTTTTAAAATAAAAAAAAATTACAAATCTACAAAAATCTTTTACCAACTTTGAAAATTTTTTAAATTTTTTTGATAACACTTAAAATAAAACGGTATTTTTTAATTAAAACTAGGATGTTGTGAATTTCATTTAGAAAAAAAATCAAGTCAGAATATTTAAAATTCAATTTTTTATGAATTTTTTTGAAAATGGTTAATTTTTTAAAATAAGAAAAAAATTTTTTTGACTTTGAAAATTTTTTTAATTTTTTTGACAAGACTTGGAACAAAGCGGTCTTTTTTATATAAAACTAGAATGTTTTAGGTTTCATTTAGGAAAAAATCAGGTCGAAATATTTAAAATTCAATTTTTTATGAATTTTTTAAGAAATAGTTAATTTTCTAACCTAAAAAAATTTTTTACCAACTTTGAAAATTTTTTTAATTTTTTTGATAACACTTAAAATAAAACGGTATTTTTTAATTAAAACTAGGATGTTTTCAATTTCATTTAGCAAAAAAATCAGGTCAAAATATTTAAAATTCAATTTTTTATGAATTTTTTTGAAAATGGTTAATTTTTTTAAATAAAAAAAAATTTTTTTTTGACTGAAAATTTTTTAAATTTTTTTGACAAGACTTGGAACAAAACGGTCCTTTTTATATAAAACTAGAATGTTTTAGGTTTCATTTAGAAAAAAAATCAGATCGAAATATTTAAAATTCAATTTTTTATGAATTTTTTTGAAAATGGTTAATTTTTTAAAATAAAAAAAAATTTCTTTTGACTTTGAAAATTTTTTTAATTTTTTTGACAAGACTTGGAACAAAGCGGTCTTTTTTATATAAAACTAGAATGTTGTAGGTTTCATTTAGAAAAAAAATCAGGTCAAAATATTTAAAATTCAATTTTTTATGAATTTTTTAAGAAATGGTTAATTTTCAAACCTACAAAAATGTTTTACCAACTTTGAAAATTTTTTAAATTTTTTTGATAACACTTAAAATAAAACGGTATTTTTTAATTAAAACTAGGATGTTTTGAATTTCATTTAGAAAAAAAATCAGGTCAAAATATTTAAAGTTCAATTTTTTATGAATTTTTTTGAAAATGGTTAATTTTTAAAATAAAAAAAAAATTTTTCACTTTGAAAATTTTTTAAATTTTTTTGACAAGACTTGGAACAAAGCGGTCTTTTTTATATAAAACTAGAATATTTTAGGTTTCATTTAGAAAAAAAATCAGGTCAAAATATTTAAAATTCAATTTTTTATGAATTTTTTAAGAAATGGTTAATTTTCTAACCTAAAAAAATTTTTTACCAACTTTGAAAATTTTTTAAATTTTTTTGACAACACTTAAGATAAAACGGTATTTTTTAATTAAAACTAGGATGCTTTGAATTTCATTTAGAAAAAAAATCAGGTCGAAATATTTAAAATTCAATGTTTTATAATTTTTTTGAAAATGGTTAATTTTTTAAAATAAAAAAAAATTTTTTTTTTGACTGAAAATTTTTTAAATTTTTTTGACAAGACTTGGAACAAAACGGTCCTTTTTATATAAAACTAGAATGTTTTAGGTTTCATTTAGAAAAAAAATCAGGTCAAAATATTTAAAATTCAATTTTTTATGAATTTTTTAAGAGATGGTTAATTTTCTAACCTAAAAAGATTTTTTACCAACTTTGAAAATTTTTTAAATTTTTTTGATAACACTTAAAATAAAACGGTATTTTTTAATTAAAACTAGGATGTTTTGAATTTCATTTAGAAAAAAAATCAGGTCGAAATATTTAAAATTCAATTTTTTATGAATTTTTTAAGAAATGGTTAATTTTCTAACCTACAAAAATTTTTCACCAACTTTGAAAATTTTTTAAATTTCTTTGATAACACTTAAAATAAAACGGTATTTTTTAATTAAAACTGGGATGTTTTGAATTTCATTTAGAAAAAAAATCAGGTCAAAATATTTAAAATTCAATTTTTTATGAATTTTTTTGAAAATGGTTAATTTTTTAAAATAAAAAAAATTTTTTTTTTACTTTGAAATTTTTTTTAATTTTTTTGACAAGACTTGGAACAAAGCGGTCTTTTTTATATAAAACTAGAATGTTTTAGGTTTCATTTAGAAAAAAAAAATCGGGTCAAAATATTTAAAATTCAATTTTTTATGATTTTTTTTTGAAAATGGTTAATTTTTTAAAATAAAAAAAATTTTTTTTGTCTGAAAAATTTTTTAATTTTTTTGACAAGACTTGGAACAAAGCGGTCTTTTTTATATAAAACTAGAATGTTTTAGGTTTTATTTAGAAAAAAAATCAGGTCGAAATATGTAAAATTCAATTTTTTATGAATTTTTTAAGAAATGGTTAATTTTCTAACCTACAAAAATTTTTCACCAACTTTGAAAATTTTTTAAATCTTTTTGATAACACTTAAAATGAAACGGTATTTTTTAATTAAAACTAGGATGTTTTGAATTTTATTTAAAATAAAAATCAGGTCAAAATATTTAAAATTCAATTTTTTATGAATTTTTTGAAAATGGTTAATTTTTTAAAATAAAGAAAAAATTTTTTGATTTTAAAAATTTTTTTAATTTTTTTGACAAGACCTGGAATAAAGCGGTCTTTTTTATATAAAACTAGAATGTTTTAGGTTTCATTTAGAGAAGAAATCAGGTCGAAATATTTAAAATTCAATTTTTAATGAATTTTTTTGAGAATGGTTAATTTTTTAAAATAAAAAAAAATTTTTTGGCCTTGAAAATTTTTAAATTTTTTTTGAAAAGACTTGGAAGAAAACGGTCTTTTTTCAATACCCGACTATCCTCATTCGCATTAGACATTTTATGGCGTCTTGACCCAACCCTTTTAATAATATAACCACTTTCGACACTTTTTTTCTTACTCAAGAAGACTCTCTTTTCATTAACATGAATTTCATTAGTAATATCTTTAATGCTAATACCATCTCTTAAAGAATAGTTTTAATTGAAATATTTTATGTATCACCATATGAATTGAATTATATGAAACGTAGTTTAATTTTGCTTAATTATGAAAACAATTTTCAGTGCAATTTGTAAATGATTATTTGGCAATAAAATCAATTTTAAACTACAGTTACACAAACAATAACTTAATTATTATCAAAAATTAACAAACAAATTATAAATTAAACTGTTTTAAAATTTAATAACAATTATTAATAATAAAATCGAGAATTAATTCCTTTAATAACTTACGTAATTAACCGCTTTGATACTGCTTTGTCATAACCGCAGAATCGTGACTGATGAGAGCTTTTTTTAAATTAAACTTTGCAGTATGCATAATTAAATTAAAATTGAAATAATTAAAATTGATCAGTACGATTGAGTTTGGTATTCATATGAATCAAAATAAAATAAATTAACAAAGAGAAAACTACATTTTTTTTTTAAACAAGTTATATTAATATTTAATTATTTTATTACAACATTATTTATTAATGGAAATCCTTTAAACCTAAAAAATTCAATGATAATATTAATTTATATCTTAATTTTTTTTTTTTAATCTCTACTCACATTTCTGTCGTTTTTAAATAAAGACTTCCCGACAAAACCCTTTAATCCTCTTTTGTCCTTTGGGACAACGAGTGTACAAAGGGAACACCCCTTCGACCTCTTGCATCAAAAGCATGATGTAAAACAACACCAACATCATCAAAATAATTTTTACACCAAACATCTTTGTCGTTCAATAGTTTCCAAACGAAAAATATTTCAATACTAATAAGCAAACGGAAAATCTCCACTATTTAAGACGACGATTGCGGTTTCCGGATTTTTTTCTTATCTCACTGGTCTTTTGTAAGAATGTTTATTTGGTGAACGTGTGTTTACTTTAAAAAATGCAAATAATCGTGAATGTGCGTACAAACTTGCATAGTTTTTTAAAAATTATTTTAACCTACTTAAATGTAAGTAATGAATTTTATTATGAATTTTTACTTTTATGAATTTTTTACATGTTCAAGACAAAAATAAAAACAAATAAAGACTTAAAATGCATTTTTATTAGCACTTACTTTTCGTTTTTAGAGGTTCATCCAGTAAATTTCCCCAGAAGTTTATAACCGAAATCAATTCGTTCTCCGTAGCTATTCCCTTGATTTACACTGATTGTCTGGATAAAGTGTTGCGGTTACTCCAGACTCCATTGAACTTGTGAGAGAGCTTCTCCGGGTGAATTACAACTTCTAACATTTTACGATCATAATTTACAATGCAACACGGTCAGTAGTTTTTTGCCATTATTAAGGTGACCAGATTTTTAGGTGGGCAAAGCGGGACAACTAAGATTTTATTTCCTACTTTGTTTCCTACTGTGATTTTTTGTGATGCCCAATATTTAAGCTTTTCCTTATCAATATATTTTTTTACTAATGACACTTCATTAAAAAGATCATTTTCGGAAATATTATTATTTGGGAATTTTTGAGAAACACAATCAAATGATTTTTGCACATCGTTTCAATTAAGTTCTGGTCATCTAAAATAATATTCAATTTTACTATTCTGGCTTTTTGGAAAATTTTATCTGATTGTAAGGAAAAATTTATCTAATTGTAAGGAAAAAATCCAAGCTAAAAATTGCAAAAGACGATTTCTCAAAAGGATGTTGCTAGATTTTTAAAATCTTAAGGTTCGAAAAATAGTTTTTTGATATATTGGATATTAGATTGGATTTTTAAAGTACAAGATGTTATTTCAGAAAGTTAAAGTTGCAAAATTGAATATTGCTTTTATCGCTAGATCCAAATTCGTATTTCAATTAACATCTTGACTTTATGACTTCATCGTAAACCAAAAATAACAAGATTTCAAGCTTTTGAATTCTTGTTTTTGGTAGATTACGATGAATTCTCAAGTCTTACGAAGGATTTTCTTAGAGATTTAGGTTTTTTTAGAAATGTAGGGTTTCCACATTTCTGATTTGGATTCACCATCTAAAAATAATATTCAATTTTACTATTCTGGCTTTTTGGAAAAATTTACCTGATTGTAAGGAAAAAATTATCTGATTGTAAGGAGAAAATCCAAGCTAAAAAATTACAAAAGACGATTTCTTCAAAGGATGTTAAATTTTTAAAATCTTAAGATTCAAAAAATAGATTTTCAATAAATTGGATTTTTAATATACAAGATGTTATTCTGGAAAATCACTTTTTTGGTTTTCTGGAATAATTTATCAAGTTGTAAGGAAAAAACCAAGTCTAGAAGTACTAAAGCTCCGATTTTTCCAAAGAACTTTGTCAGATTTTTGAAACCTTAAGGTGTAAAAACACCTTAATGTGGTCCGGTCTTCCAAATAATCTTTGCAGTTACTATAAAACTATAAAATAATTTATTGTACCCTGCTCTTCGAGCTGATTTATACTATTGCGGATAGTTAACGGTAGAAAATTATTTTCTAAACTTTCTTAATATTGACATATTAAATTATTAACTTCATTTGCTACTTTGATTGCCGATATTTCATCATTTAAAGCTTTATAACGTACTGAAAAAGAGCAGCTTGATTTTGTAGAAACTCTAGCCAAATTTTTGAATATTCTCTTTCAAAAAACTTTTCTAAAATTCGAGGACATTTGTCCTGTGATAGAAAGTAAGATTTTAAAGGATCATACATCTTCAAAATTCTTTCGATAGCTGGCAGAAGAACTAACCAACGCGTTTTACTGTATCCAAGTATTTTCTGATATTCAACTTCCTCAGCAAAAGCAATATGTTAGTCGTCGTAACCCGTAGGATTCTTAGAACGCAAACCAATGATTTTCATAAATACAAAATTTCATTTAATTCTAAAAGTCGGGACTTTTGAAAAACGTCGCGGGACGCGGAACAAATTGTGAAAAATCGGGACTGTCCCGCCAAAAGCGGGACGTCTGGTCACCTTAGCCATTATCCTAAAGTTCTCACTTATTATCATTAACAAATTAATTTAAATTCGTAATGTAACAATCATCTGCATCACAACAGCATCAGTTTAACAAACTATTCATCAACGTCAGAATGAACGTTGAGTCTCTGGAGTCACGTGTACGCTATAACTTGAAACTAAATTGTCTTGCACATGTTGCCGGTGATCAATCACGTCACAAAAGCTCTTGTTGCTAGTTAAAGCGATACGTGCATTGTATCGATCCAAACATAAAAAAACGTAATATTAAGATCAATTTTATTGATTGGACTTATAAAATATACATAAAATATACAGGGTGTCTCCGAAATGCGTGTACAACGTAAAACCTCAGATTCCTTGGCTCAAAATAAGTCGATTTAAGTTAACTTATCTATATCCAAAGTTGCTTCGGTTCGCCGCTAGAAGGCTTTAAAAATAATATTTTCCATGAGTTTTTCTTAAATTACTCAAAAAATCATCATTAGATTTTATTCATTTTTTGACCACGTTTTTATATCAGCTGGGCACAGCTTTCTGTGGAACAAATTCGAATTTCCAAACATACAGGCCGTTTACAAGCACTCTCACCACTAGTTATCTATTCAAATCTTTTTAACCACCCTGTATAATTTTCTATCAATTCTTTCTCTGAATAGCTTCATTAATTTAGACATTTTCTCTCTTATAAAATTTCAGTTGGGCAAACGGTTTAGGCACAAAAGAAGATCTTATAAATGCCTACAAGCGCAAAACGGTAAAATAAAGCAACATTAACAAAATTCAAAGTACCAATTTCTTCACGGGATATGAAGATTTTTCAAGAAAACCACATGTTATAGGTTTGGAAGTAGCTTATTGCTTAAAATTTTTAAATTTTCGGCAGCATTTGTGAACGTTATCAGGGTTTAGCCCTTTTAGTCCGTATTATGCAGATTCTCCTATAGAATCGAAGGAAATAAAGAGGAAATCATGCTCCTGTAAACTGGTCAGCAAGATCAGTAAACTTGGACCTTCTGATTTTGTTTATTGGGTATCATAAAAGCAACAATGCAACGAAAAGAGCAAACAGTAAAAATTTTGCACACTGTATTAATTTTGCCCTGATGATGGTTATAAATCCTAGCAACATTTTGAGCAAAAACTACTTCCAATCCTCTAAAATGTGATTTTCTTGAATCAGCTGCATATCCTGTGAAGAAATTACTACTTTGAACTGGGTTAATGTTACCTTAACTTACAAATTTGAACTTGCAGGGAGTTAGAAAATGTTTTTTTGTGGCTAAACCGTTTGCTCAACTGAAATTTTATAAGAGAGAAAATAATGTCTAAATTAATGAAGCTATTCAGAAAAAGAATTGATAGAAAATTATACAGGCTGGTTAAAGAGATTTGAATGGATAACTTGTGGTGAGAGTGCTTGTAAACGCCCTGTATGTTTGAAAATTCGAATTTGTTCCACAGAAAGCCGTGCCCAGCTGATGTAAAGACGTGGTCAAAAAATGAATAAAATTTAATACCAATTTTTCGAGTAATTTAAGAAAAACTCATGGAAAATATTATTTTTAAAGCCTTCTAGCGGCGAAACGAAGCAACTTTGGATATAGATAAGTTAACTTAAATCGACCTATTTTGAGCGAAGGAATCTGAGGTTTTACGTTGTACACGCATTTCGGAGACACCCTGTATGTATATGTAGATACATAGTCGTGGAGAAAATAGATGTAGTTTAACAATTGGATGAGCTTTATCTCTTTCCAGCTGAAGTCAGAAAATCAGTGACGATGTCGGTTACAGCTTCTAAACTCGTTGGTCCGGCGCTTTACAGATAAGATTGTCGAAAACGCACTTGTTCCACTTAGAATAGCCTCGGCGGAAGCGAAACGAGCCAATGTGGGGCCAAAAGGGCGCCCCGGTGACAAACGGCGCCGTTAAAACGGCGTCAAAGCGAATTTTTCATTCGCCCTTCTAGCTGTGGGGATATTCAGCGTTTTTTTTTTTTTATAGCGGTAGATACAGATTTTACGCGAGAATAAATATCTCACGCGTCATGATTCTATTTTGCATTTGTAATCTTTTTTTGTAGAAATTTTTCTGTACGCATAAACATGTATAAAATGTGAATTATTCTTTGAAAACAAGAAGAGAATGATTTCATCTTATGGGTTTTTTCTTCGTGGGAAGCTGTTATTGCTATGACGTGAGAGTTTAAACTAATATTGAACACAAACAATATCAGCCTTTAAATTTGTTTTGTGAATCATTAGGAATGAAAAAGTTTCCAATAGACAATTTGCATATCTATTTAGGTGTATGTATCATAATCCGAAATTGAGCTGCACCATGAAGAGAAAGATGAAAAAGTAAGCCTACGCTCTATAACATTGCCGACTACTCTTTCATCTTTCTTTTCATGATGCAGCTCCATTTCGGGTTTATAAAAAAAATATTTTGGCACCGTTTGAAACGACATACAATTTCCGATGATTTTACATGATGTCATTCAGCACAAATAAACGTTTATAATATACATAACAATAGTATATGGGGCGAGATTTTGGCAAGGGAATATTTGACAAATTGTTTGATTACCTTTGCATAAATCCCCCATCGATCAATCTACTCATTGACGTTGTTTAATACACTCATTTATAACTACATTTGTAACTGCTATATTTTACATCTAACCTTTTTAAAATACTAACGACGTATTTAATTGTGCATACAAAAATTATTAAATTTTGATTTAAAATAAAGAACTTATTAAAAAAGTCGATTCTTGTTAAATTTTTTCAATGATGCTTATAATATTTCTTTAAAAAATGGACGACATCGTTTCGTGAAAACGAAATCTAAAAATATTAAAGAGGGTCATTTTACTTTCGTAGTTTCTTAAAAATATTATTTAACTTTTATCGAACAGCTTTCAACGTTCAGTTTCCATTTTGATTACTTAATTAACCTTTAAAAATAATAAATGGAAAGTTCGTTTACTAGTATTAACCCTCCGTGTGTACACTGGGTCTTTGAAGGAACAGTCAAAATTTCCGTTTTTCTGACTTTTCAGACGATTTAGACGATTGTTTCATTTTTATTGACAACAGTTTTAAACTTTTGAATTTGGTAACTGCTCAGTCATGTAGTAGACGCTTCAATAAGTAACTCAGATTTTTTCTAGAATTTTTGAAAGCCTAGAAAACTTTGAAAACATGCTTGTTCCCTAAAAGACCCAGTATACACACCGTGTCTCAAAAATATAGTATACACACGCCGGGTTAAGTCCATCGTGTTAGTTATTTTGGTTGTTAATTAAATAAAGTTATTTTCTCTTTTCTAAGCTATTTTAAATTTTTAGTGCATCTTCTTTTTGAGAATAACTTTATATCACCAATTCATTCTTTAAATTTGCTTTAAAGCTAGTTACTAGTTGAACTACAAATAAGAAAGTCAAGAATTATTTAAGTTTTAAGTCGATTTTAAGTCGATTTTCTACAGATTAAGAAGTAAAAATGTTCTAAGTAATTTTCTAATATTAAGAAGAATTAAACTTTTTTCAAGTCTTTTTGAGAACGCTTTTTCAACAAATATAAATTAATAACTTTACTTGGCTTACGTTTTATTAAAATGGTCAAAATTTTCCAACCAATTTTGCAAAAGAATACTGACCTGTCCAATATTCAAAATTGGTCTAACAATAAGCATTTTTATCTCAACCTAAATGCAGCTAAAATACAAGCCATTGTGTTTGGTACAAGACCATTACTCGCCAAATTAAATAAGTTTACGTCAGTGCAGTTGATTCTGGATGCCATTATACAACTCTTTGGTACTGTTAAGAACCTTGGGGTGGTGATGGACTTGGTGCTGTCTTAGCGATAGCAGGTCCAACATGTTTGTAGAAAGGTTTATTCTTGTTTTCATTCTCTGAAGAGACGTTGTTTCCTTCCTCCCATCGTTCGCCGTAACCTTTGCTATTCATTAATTTTTCCGCACATTGATTATGCCGATGCCTGGCTACCTTGACCTTACTTTAACTCTCCAAAATAAATTGCAAAGGCTACAAAATAACTGCATTCGTTTCATTTTCAATGTTTGAAGGTCACAGCACGTAATACCCTATCGTAACTATTTACAAATCCTGACCTATCAGAGGCGCAGATCATTTCATATGCTTACCACGTTGTATAAGATTCTATGTAGCCAAGTCCCAACGTATTTGTCTAAAGATTTTCATTTTCTCTCCTTACATAATTTACCAATTAGATCGCGATCAGACTGTGTCCTTTTGTTTCCTATTCATCGTACTAAAACTTACCATAATTCATTTACTGTGCAGTCGATAGCGCTTTGGAATAAGTTACCTGCAGAAATCCGTAATGTCCCTAACGTATCTCAGTTTAAAAATGTCCTTCAGCGGTATCTATTTGGCTTGCAACTTTCCCTTTCTTAATATTCTTCAATTCTCAGGGTTTGCATTTATTAACATGTGGTAACTAGCATCTCTGCCATTTTGGTTTAAAGCATTTTGTTTTGTTTCTTTTTTTCTTTCTTTTGTCCTTTTATCCTTTCTTCTTTGTTTTGCATTGTGTTTATTTTTTACAATTTATAATTTTATACAATGAAAGTAGCAGATCTTTTGGAAAATATCGCTCTATGCGATAAATTGATCCATTTGCCTCGACTTATCCGTTCGTCTGTTAACCGTAAGCTCGTTGATCGTAAGTTTATCGGTCAGCAGAAACATATTATTATTATTAAATTGATTGAAGTACCAAGTAGATAAGTTAAACTCCAATTCCGTATAGCCGTTTAAATTTGAGAAAAGTTTCGTCGTGATTTAAACCAGTAATAAATTCGGAAGGGTAATATTAACCGGCCATAATTCGTGTAATCGATTGATATACGAGTTTCCCAGTTTTAAATCATTCGATATTCACTGTTAATCACATAAATGGATGAAAGGGGGACACTTTGGCGGTTAAAGTTTAACACTCGCCTCGTTCGAAATTGGATTTTGTCACGCGCCCGTGTGTTTGTCACGAACTGATAAAGCGATAAACCGCATTAGAACTTTTACATAATTATCGACCAGAATTTATGTTCAAAAAATCATTTATTCAGGTTAATGATTTGTACACATCCCATTAGACACGTTCAACTCCTATATAATTTTATATAACTTTGTTGCTTATAGTAGGTTTTAGTTTTCAAAACACTGTAATTTAAAGTCATTCAAGTACAAATTGTATTTACTTTCTTGAAACAAAGTGAAAAGAGTCTGGAATAGTAAACCTATTATTTTTAAATCAATAATAATTAGTAACTGAAAGTTACAATGAAAATAGGTAAAGAGAAAGCTCAAGGTTATTGCGTGATTTAATTCATTAAAGGATAAAAGGATAAATAATTCCTTCAAAGAATTTTGTAAATTTTTGTAAAGAAAATTTTCCCAACAGTTTTTCTCGGCGTTGATGAATTATACAGAATACACGTATGAGATACCTTAGACGCAACACTGAATATTAACTGAATGTTTTATCGTATCTCCCGTTTCCAGGATGGCAAAAACGAGTTAAACCTTTGCACCGTGTCCTCGTTCATCTTCTGCAAGTGACAACCGCCACCATTTTCAGTAATTTATGTACGCGCGACCGAAAATTCCCCGAACTAAAGCTCCATCCGCATCAAATCCCCATCAACGTTTACGCGCGGAGTATTATTCTGCGATCGGTTTGTTTTTCAGTTCTATACGCAGAACCAATCTGGCGCTTTTAGTAAACCCGAGCAGTATCGGACCGCTTTTCCATTATCGATTTATTATGTTTGCTTTCCGAACGATTGGACACGCCGTTCAGATATTATGGCGATTTATAACAGCCGCACCGCTATGACCGTCAAAATACACGTGTCCGACTAATTTGGACGAATCCGATTGGGAACAATTTTTTTTTTTTGAAAAACTACCGAATACTACTGTTAGTTAGCAATTCGATTTGCAATTCTGTACGGAACCTGCATTGTGCGGGATCTAATAATAACTTATGTGAGTTGCGTTGCTTGACCGAAATGCATCAACAGGTCGGTATGCCGAGAAGTTTCGGCTAACATTAGATAAGAATGCGATCTTGAATCGGTGAGATTCCACTATTCAGTGTATGCCAGACTTGCATGAGATGATATTTGGTTTAATCTCTTGAGAATGGTCGGGTTAATCCAAACAGTTTTAAAATTAATTAAATTTTATAATAACTTCCAAACAATTACTAACTTTTAAAATAGTTCGCGTAGACCAACTGTTTAAAATAATAATTAATCCATTTAAAACTTTAGCACCCAAATATATAGATAATTAAATTGTGTATGGGCGTTTCAACTAAACTTATTTTGAACAAACTGAACTTATTATATTATATACATATAACTAGCTAAAATTTTATTGATAAAGATGTGGTTTGACACTCGACTATCAGTGGTGGACAATCTCCGAAAAGGAAAAATGGGATTTCAAGGGTGGGCAAACATCTTCGAGGGAGATTTTAGCGGTTGACAAACCTTGTTGAGGGACATTTCAGGGGTTGTCAAACTTTCTAGAAACCATATTCAAGGATAAGTAAACCCTCTATTTCTCAAATGGACTTCAGGGGGTGGGAAAACTGGGAAAACCTCGTCGAGAGATATTTCAAAGGTTTGCAAACTTCGTAGAAACCCGATTCAAAGATAAGTAAACTCTTAATTTTTCAAACGGGCTTCAGGGATGGACAAATCTCATCGAGAGACATATTAGGGATTGACAAACTCGATTCAAGGATAAGTAAATCTTCGATTTTTCAAACGAACTTTAAGGGTGGGCAAATCTCTTCGAAATACATTTTAAGGGTTGGCAAAACTTGTCCAGAAATATTTCAGGGATGTGGTAAACTTCGTAGAAACCCGATTCAAGGATATGTAAACCCTGGATTTTTAAAACTGGCTTCAGAGGTGGGCAAAACTCGTCGAAAGACATTTCAGGGGTTGGCAAACTTCGGAAAACTCCGATTCAAGGATAAGTAAATCCTCGATTTTTCAAAGGAACTTCAAGGATGGGCAAACCTCGTTGACAAACATTTCAGAGGTTGACAAACTTCGTAGAAACCCGTTTAAAGGATAAATAAACTCTCGATTTTTCGAACTGACTTCAGGTGTGGGCAAAACTCGTCGAGAGACATTTTAAGGGTTGCCAAACCTTGTCGAGAGACATTTTAGAGATTGACAAACTTCATGGAAACCCGATTCAAGGATAACTAAAACCTCGATTTTTCAAATAGACTTCAAGGGTGGGCAAATTTCATCGAGAAACATTTCAGAAGTTGACAAACTTCGTAGAAACCCGATTAAAGGATGAATAAACTCTCAACTTTTCGAACTGACTTCAGGGGTGGGCAAAACTCGCCGAGAGACATTTTAAGGGTTGGCAAACCTTGTCGAGAGACATTTTAGAGATTGACAAACTTCATGGAAACCCGATTCAAGGATAACTAAAACCTCGATTTTTCAAATAGACTTCAAGGGTGGGCAAATTTCATCGAGAAACATTTCAGAGGTTGACAAACTTCGTAGAAACTCGATTAAAGGATAAATAAACTCTCGATTTTTCGAACTGACTTCACGGGTGGGCAAAACTCGTCGAGAGACATTTTAAGGGTTGGCAAACCTTGTCGAGAGACATTTTAGAGATTGACAAACTTCATAGAACCCGATTCAAGGATAACTAAAACCTCGATTTTTTAAATAGACTTCAAGGGTGGGCAAATTTCATCGAGAAACATTTCAGAGGTTGACAAACTTCGTAGAAACCCGATTAAAGGATAAATAAACTCTCGATTTTTCGAACTGACTTCAGGGGTGGGCAAAACTCGTCGAGAGACATTTTAAGGGTTGGCAAACCTTGTCGAGAGACATTTTAGAGATTAACAAACTTCATTGAACCCGATTCAAGGATAACTAAAACCTCGATTTTTTAAATAGACTTCAAGGGTGGGCAAATTTCATCGAGAAACATTTCAGAGATTGACAAACTTCGTAGAAACTCGATTAAAGGATAAATAAACTCTCGATTTTTCGAACTGACTTCAGGGGTGGGCAAAACTCGTCGAGAGACATTTTAAGGGTTGGCAAACCTTGTCGAGAGACATTTTAGAGATTGACAAACTTCATGGAATCCCGATTCAAGGATAACTAAAACCTCGATTTTTCAAATAGACTTCAAGGGTGGGCAAATTTCATCGAGAAACATTTCAGAGGTTGACAAACTTCGTAGAAACCCGATTAAAGGATAAATAAACTCTCGGTTTTTCGAATTGACTTCAGGGGTGGGCAAAACTCGTCGAGATACATTTTAAGGGTTGCCAAACCTTGTCGAAAGACATTTTAGAGATTAACAAACTTCATAGAACCCGATTCAAGGATAACTAAAACCTCGATTTTTTAAATAGACTTCAAGGGTGGTCAAATTTCATCGAGAAACATTTCAGAGGTTGACAAACTTCGTAGAAACCCGATTAAAGGATAAATAAACTCTCGATTTTTCGAACTGACTTCAGGGTTGGGTAAAACTCGTCGAGACATTTTAGGGGTTACCAAACCTTGTCGAGAGACATTTTAGAGATTGACAAACTTCATGGAAACCCGATTCAAGGATAACTAAAACCTCGATTTTTCAAATAGACTTCAAGGGTGGGCAAATTTCATCGAGAGACATTTCAGGGGTCGACAAACTTCGTAGAGACATTTAGAAGTTACAATTTTATTATATATAATAATAATAAGGTTGTAACTTTTAGACGCCAAATTTTAAAGTAATCCAAAGAAAATCCCATTTTTAGTACGCTGTCTAAGTTTTACAATGTTTAAAAAATTAAACTAAGGACTTTAAGTTACATTTTCTCTTCTAACGGAAAAACTAAAAGTCGTAAAAAATTCATCTTTGATAAAAATAAAGATTAAGTTTCAGTCTAAATCCTTATAAATAAAATTTCAGGTCTCAACAACAATTAATTCCCTAGATATGAATTTTTAAAAATTAACTCATTTTATTCTACATTTTCGCTTCTGAGAGAAAAGCTAAAAGTCGTAGAAAGTCTATTTTTGGTAGAGATAAAAACTAATTGTAAGTCTCAATCTAAATCCTCATAAAATTTTAAACCTTAGAAACAATTAGTTTTTTAAATATGAATTTTTAAAAATTGACAAATTTTAATCGATATTATGTTCCATTTCCTCATCTGAGGAAAGAACTAAAAGTCCCAGAAAATTTGTTTTTGGTAGAAATAAAGATTGTTTCAATCTAAATCCTCATAATATTTCAAGTTTCTACAATTAGTTTTTTAGATTACAACCTTTAAAAAATTCATTACTATTTTAATAAATATTTATCATTTGTTAAAACTAATGTATCTCAAAGACAAAAATCATAATCATATTTGTTTTAATCATCGTACGTTTTGTCTTAAACAGTTTACTTTTTAATAATTTCGATACTATATACGTTTTCATTAAACGTTACGAAAAATAACATTAAAGTTTGGGTGCTTCTGTTAATTTTTTGGCTCTATCCTCAATGTTCTTAGTGCTAGAACGAACTATAGCCTATCGTTGAAGATTTCAAAGTCTAGATTTCATGGGCTGTAATATAGAAGCAGGACTCATCTCGACAGAACAAGTAGAAAATGAGCTATGGACGATGGAAGTGCTTTAAGTTTCCTTAAATGCTTGTGTTGGTTTTTTGGCTCTATCTTCAAAGTTCTTAATGCTAAAACGAACTATAGTCTATCGTTGGAAACTAGATTTCATAGGTTGTAATATAAAACCAGAACCCATCTCGATAGAACAACTAATAAGTGAGATATGGATGGTGGAAGTGCTTTAAGCTCTGTTTGGGTGCTTGTGTTAGTTTTTCGGCTCTATCTTCGAAGTTCTTAAAGCTAGAACGAACTGTAGCCTATCATTGGAAACTAGATTTCATAGGTTGTAATATAAAACCAGAGCCCATTTCGGTAGAACAACTAATAAATGAGCTGTGGACGATGGAAGTGCTTTAAGTTCTGTTTGGGAGCTTGTGTTAGTTTTTTGGCTCTATCTTCCAAGTTCTTAGTGCTAGAACGAACTATAGCCCATCGTTGAAAACTAGGTTTCATGGGTTATAATATAGAAACAGGACTCATCTCGATAGAATAACTAGCAAATGAGCTATGGACGATGAATGTGCTTTAAGTTCCCTTGGGTGCTTGTGTTGGATTTTTGGTTCTATCTTCGAAGTTCTTAGTGCTATAGCTCGGCGTAATTAAAGTAGCGTTTCGAGTTAAATTATAGTTACACTAAATTTTCAAAACTTAATTCTATCCAAGATTATTTTTCTCGCAACGGTAGGTAATCAAAAGTAAAAGTAAAAGTAAAACAATTTGTGTCCCTTCATAACAAAACTGTAATCTCATCGGCGGATTATCGTTCGAATATGAATATTTATCGTCATCTCCATAGGGAGTATTTCGTCAAGCCCCATCAGCATACATTACCCTCTCCGACCTTTCAACCCCCTCGTTTTGCGATTCAATCCCCCAATCTCCATCCCTTCGTATGGTAATTCAAAAAAATTGCCCCCGAATAAAACCGGCTTTATTTTCACCCATCGAACCATTTACTTTCCTACATGACGTAAATCGCTAACGCAAAAGGTGCGTTTAAATGAAAAGAAGAGTTTATCACCTTTGTGAAATCACAAAATTCTTGAAAAGAAAAAAAAACTTGTTCCTTGAAAATACCACTGACTAATTAAAAGCTCTCAAGTAGTTAGTTTATGTGTAAGTGGATCTTAACGATTAGTTTATCACTGTTGAAAATACGCGAAAAGCTCTCTAGAAGAAGAACTTGTCTACCTAAAAACGCCCGAGAGTGTTTCTCACGCTACAACTTTCTTGGAAAGTAGTACAGGGAATAATAGTTGACCTCTGGAGAATTATCGCGATGGTTTACATTTCGTGTAAACGCTCCTTAACAATTAATTTATCATTCGCGATTACCATCGTTTTTAATACCTCTGAGACTATTATTTATACACTTTATGTATACATTTAATCTCTTGAAGAGTAACCTAAAGAAAAGATAAGCTGTTAAAGGTACTAACGGACTATTTGCTTTTCATGTAAACGCCCCTTAAAAGTAAGGTATAGAAAACATAATGGGATGTGCTGTTTCATGGCTTCGGAAACCCAATTAAATCGCAACGTTTTCTATTAGCCCAGTTTTCCGAGCCGCAAGAACGTTTCTGCTGGGCTGGTGAATTACGGAATTGGGAATACCTTAATCCGGCATTTTCCTCGACCCTTTTCGGGGGCGAAGGACGGGGGTCTTTTCTCATGCGACGCGTTAGCATTTCCGTTTCACCCTCGGGGTCATTCCGGGGTAGGTCGTGTAAGCCGGAGGAGATATCGATTGTACGGACAGAGCCGTACACAATACTCCAATTTGAATGTCGAACTTTGAATAGAAGCAGGTTTTACGAACTGTTTAACTTCTATTTGTCTTTAAGGCTTTAACAAACTTTGGAGTTTTCGGCCAATTTTTTGTATTTGTTTTGTGATGAATAGAAGTTTTCTAAAGTGAGCCAGTAAACTTTACAGAGTTGTACATTTCAAAAGAACGAAAATGTTAAAATGCATACCTTTGAATAAAGCTTTCAGAATAATTTGTAAACATTTTCAATATTTTTTCTATCTAATATAGTCTATACATTAACCGTCCTAAAGATATAAATTGAATATAAAAAAATTCAGTGTAAAATTTTAAAATAATTTGAAAAGGATTTAAGTTTGCAGTTTATGTTCTATTTAAAAGTTCATTTCCATTATATTTAGATTTCAGATTTTTAAAAGCTTTGTAGTTTTAAACAGTTTAGCTAAAGGTTCTTTATTAAATGGAAGTTTACTATATCAATTATAAAGTTTATAGATTAAGGAAGAAATTTTAAACGATAACGATCAAAAAATCGTCTTTTACACATTTTATTATCTATCCATAAACATAATACATTTTGTGTTAAATCGTTTATTTTAAATTCTGTCGCTTATTTTATTTTAATAATAAAATCGTATTATGTTAACTTCAAGCTGTTAAATCGAACTAAACGTTAACAAAACCACTTTAATTCCGAACTGATTTTCGTGAATAATTACCGCCCTAAATTCCGAATCGATTTTGTAAAGGATTTAGGTTCCATTGAATCCGAATTATGCGAGTCACCGAAACCGTAAGTTTTTAATTAAACCAAATTCAATTCAAATCCGAACCAAATCTCCCGTTAAAGAACTACAGGAATCCATTAAAAAGTATACACTTTGCTTCTATTTAATTAGACGCTCCAAAGACTGGAAATATGCAACCTGCACACGTGTTGACGGTTAATTAAGCTCGGTATTCATACGTGGGGTCGTTGTAAATTACGTGTAATGGAGGCGTTAAGGTTCAGGTTAATTACACGTCATCTAGTTTCCAAATATTCGCTTCAGTTAATGAACATCGAAATTTGACAAACGTCTTTCTTTGTAAATACGTCGGTAATTTTACGCCTATTTGTTGCGTTCGCTGAGGACAAAGGCTGCTTTTCGCGACCTTTCCACGTGAAGCTTACGGCACGTGCCACGGGAAAATAGACACGCGAAACCGTACTCTCGAAGGGACGGTCTGTTTTATTATTAAGATGTTTCCCAAGTTCGAGAAGGGAGGAATTTTTGTAATAACGAGACGCTTTGTCCTTAACTCTGTATACTTTCGAGAGCTTTATTTCAATGGGATTTAGAGGTCAAAGTCGAGACAAGACATTCTGTTTTCCTACTAAATAATTGAAAGTTTTAAACGAATACCTTTTTCTTTCTTATGAAGATGTAACAGTACTAAAAATAAACTTCGTCTCAAAATATGTTGTTGTAATATTTACAATAGAAGGAGGAGAATTGATTTTCCGGCATTATTCCTCTTTTATTGGCTTTTATTTTCATTGAATATTTAACACTTTAACTGCCATGTGTACCATATATGGACACAGTTGCATCAACTTAACAATAATTAATTTTTTGATGGCGGTTAACGTGTTAAGATATACTCAGGAGAGTAAAAACCACCCACATTTGATTATACAATTTCTGATATTTTTTTCAACCCTAATGATAATCCTTCCAAGTCGATTTTTTATTCAAGATATGCAGATATATGTCTAAGGCAACTATTTCTAATCGAGAAAAACTACAGTCTTACAAGGAGAGTGCAAGGTCTTGGGGTCATAGATTTAGCTCAAAATTTGTAGGATGGTAGATTTAGTTTCCCTGTTGAAGAAAATATATGATTGTAGGGGCCACTACTCAATAGCTCTTTAGATATTTGCAAGTGAAGATGCAATTCACTAGTTAAATTCAAGTCTGTAGCAAACGACTAAACATGATGGGTGTAGCGTAGAAGCAATAGATCGGTGTTTCTCGTCATTAGGCGCCTGGCTCGAGTTCTGAGAGTGTCCGTTTTTACATATAAAGATACCATGGGTGGATATAAAATTTTACGACATCGAAGCATTTTTTGAGTGTGCACCGCACTTTGCATTAGTCAGTTAATTGTCGTTTGATCTGTCAAGACTTCAAAATTAATACAGGAATATAGCTTGGCATTATAACCTTTCTTCAAAAAGCCTGACTTAATCGGTATAAATCCGGTTAATTTTGACATTATCCGGACTTGTCTTAACGAATTAATTGCATCTTTAATTGCAAATATTTTAAAAATTATTGAATAGTGGCCCCTATAACCATATATTTTCATCAACAGGGAAATTAAATCTACCATTCTACGAAATTTGAACTAAATCCACGACCCCAAGACCTTGCACTCTCCTCGTTAGCCAAAAGTATTAGGCACCCCAATTATTTAAGCCTAAAATCTAGTTACTCCATCTTTTGATTTGATCAGAGCACTAATTCAATCCGGCATATTGCGTACTAACTTTGC
Organism: Digitonthophagus gazella; assembly: GCA_036711955.1. Taxonomy (NCBI): domain Eukaryota; kingdom Metazoa; phylum Arthropoda; class Insecta; order Coleoptera; family Scarabaeidae; genus Digitonthophagus; species Digitonthophagus gazella. The sequence goes on along the minus strand of JASCIT010000005.1, from coordinate 36,239,636 downwards.
AAACTCGTTCCTCGAAATCGATTCTTGCACCAAAGCATTTTTAATGTCGTTTTTGAAATAATCTCTTTGATTTTGCGCTTTAAAATCCCCCAAACGTGCTCAATTGGATTGAGATCTGGAGACTGTGCAGGCCAATCCAACAATTCAATGTTGTTGCCGGTAAAGCAACGCATCGTAGTCCTTGAATGACAAGGAAGGTCTTGTTGGCATATAACCCCCTCTAGGTTGGTGTAAATGCTTGTTAGCGAAGGCAAAAGCGCAGTTTCAAGTACTTGTATGTACTTTTCACTGTTCATGCGATCATCCCAAACCCACAGCGGCCCCACCAACATTTCACCAATCCCATCAGCAGCCATGCAGCCCCAGATCATTACGCTACCTCCTCTGTATTTAACAGTCGGTATGACGCAATCTGGATTGTATTCTTCCCCCACACGACGCCTCACAAAGGTGACACCAGGTGTTCCAAAAACCTAATAAAGAGCAAAAAAGGCATTTTTAAAATCACAACTTAAGACCATAAATTATTTCAATGAAATAAAAAATAAATAATTGTAGTAAAAGTACTAAAATCAACTTACCTCAAAGTTGGATTCGTCGGACCAAACCACATTAGACCTTCCTCGGTAAAATGTTAGTGCTGTAGAGCTCATTGCAAGCGCTTCTTTTTGTTGTCTTCTGAAAGCCAAGGCTTTTTTCTGGCTTTGCAACCTTTCAGGCCTGCTTCCCCGAGTCTTCTTCTGATTGTTCGCGCACTTACTCGCTTTCCAGATTCTTCGGAAAAGGCAGCAGCAAGCTCAAAGGAAGATTTTTTCCGATTTCTTAATGATTCGTGAACCAATTTTCTATCCTCGCGTTTTGTAGTTGCGCGTTCTTTGCCTGTTTGTGATTTGTTCTGGTGAGTGCCAGTTTGAGAAAATCGTTTGATGGCAGACTGAATTTTCTTTTTTTCATTTCACCAACCTGGCAATTTCTTTTTGGCTTCGCCCTTGTTAAAAAAGTTGGATTTTTATGCGATTTTCCGAACTAACACTTTTTTTCGGCATTTTGTAATAAAATGGTTGTCAATTTTAAAAGCAGCAGTAAGCTCAGAGGAAGTTTTCTCCGATTTCTTAATGATTCACGAATCAAGTTTCTGTCCTCGCGTTCCTATTTGCACGTTTTTCGCCTGTTCGTAGCTTGATCTGATGAGTGCTAGTTTAAGAAAACCGTTTGATGGCAGGCTGAACAGCGCAACGCATTTCACCAACTTGGCTCCTTTTCGGCTTCGCCCTTGTTGACGTAAAAGTTGGATTTTTATGCGATTTTCACTTTTTTCTGGCGTTTTATAATAAATTGGTTGTCAATTTTGTCATCAAACAGAAATAACAGCTTTTTTATTCGATAAAGTCTCGAACACAAATGGTTAAATATCTACTGATAAAACTATTTAACATGAAAACTTTTGCTTTCGCTCACCAGGACTTTCATAATCTCAAAAATATACCGCCTTCTGTTTTAGGTTATGTTTTCTGATCCCGACATTATATTTATTATAAGCATTTATTCATTGTTCAATTAGTAAATACACATTTTGTATTTTTATGGGGGCCTAATACTTTTGTCCAAGGCTGTATTTTAAAGATCTTTATTCAATAAGGTATGGATATTAAAATCAAAACAAAACCATTTTTTTCATATTTATTCAATAAGGTTAAAGTTTATTAAAAGACCAAAGTTTTAAAATAATATGTTATTACTGATGTTTTAAAAAGGACGTCTTGTTATAATATTAATATTGTAAGCAAGGGAATCAATATCCTAGCATCATTTTTCATCTTCAATTTCCATTGGAAATTCGAGATACTATTACTCCGGAAAACACGCGGCATATACTTACATAAACCGTAATCCCCGATGTCTTTCAACTTCAAAGATTACCTTTTCAAATCGATTTTGAGGGTTTATTCTAAAGTTTTGTATACCTCCATAGAGAAATGGAGGTCTTTATTTAAAAGGAACTTCGATATCAAAGTTGAGATAAAGACTGCTTTTTTATTTATAATGCTGAAGGATTTATAAGCATTATAAATTAAAGCCTTTCAAAGAATATTTATTGATGTGTTTCATAGATGACAAAGTATTCCTAATAAGAATATGTCAACACTAAAAATAACCTTCCTCCCGTCATATCCTGTTGAAATATTTACAAATGGAGGAGGAGAATTGATTTTCCGGCGTCATTTTCCTTTTTTACCTTCCCCCTCTCACTCTTCCTTTCTTGGGCGGTCTTCGATTTCCATTGGAAATTCTAGATATACTCAAGAAAGCAAGAACCACACATGGCATTTGCTTATACTATCCCTGATATCTCCTTCAACCCCAAAGATCATCCCCAATGAGATTTCGTAGATTTTTTTTCATGTTTTCTATTTTTGTACGTCCACGTGAACCCTTATCTCTTCTAGGAAAACACCCTAGCTAGATAAAATATGTATCCGGATAATTCACTGAATTATCGACTACAGGCGAATATTGATCGTCGAGGCGAAGGGCGAGGTCGAAAAGTGGAAGTTCGTGACTCAGTTCATTCGCGAATGCAAACTTCCCGACTTCCCGATAAAATATAAGGCTCTTCTGTCGGATCGGTTCGGGATCCTGACGCTACAAATCATTGTTTAATGGCTCGAGGTTGCACTTGCAGCAGGCATTTGAGGGCGAGCCGTGAACTTAATCTTCGCGGCTTGCCGACTTCGCCGAATCGGTCCCATTCTACCAGGTGTTACGAGAGGCGTGATCGCATTTCTGAACCCGGATTACATTTCGCTTTTATTAGAGGGAGTTGTTACAGGATATCATAAACCTGCCACAGCGACTCGAATCTCGATGGAACTCGGAGAGTTCGTCGAGAGATTTCTCACCTTACTGATGTAGTTAATAGACAGTTATTAAGATTGAATTATTTGAGAAAGGTTAAATTCTAATTAAATTCTCAGATTCTTCCTTGATAATTAAAAAAAAAAAGATAATGAAATTCAATTTTTAATAATATCTTCCGACGCATCCACCAATATTTACTAGAATATTGGTGAAAAAATTAAAAATAAACTATGAACAAGAAAATGATTTCTTAAAAAAATCTCTAAGAAGATGAATCTCTCTAAGAAGTATTTATTATAAAAGAAATACTTCTTGTAAGTAAATATTTCTCAAAATATTAAATCATCATAAAATGAATAAAGGTAAAAGCACTGAAGTGTTTTTATTTAATCATAAAATGTGATGATTTTTATGATGTGGGTACCTGACGATGAAAATTTAATTCGAAACCGGTTCTAGATTTCAAAAATTAATAAAAATTCTTTAATGTTGTTCGACATTGTTTAGTTATCCATTCACTAAAAACATGGAGATTTTCACCAAGAAAATCGTTATAATCAAGATAATAATTTCTTGATCGATCGTTCTTCACTTATCTAAAGAACAAGATTCGGCAAGCTGTCGCCAACATACCGTCAGTATGCTGGAAAGAGTTGAACAGAGTTTCCGATTGCGATAAACGTAGTATATTGAAATTATTAAGAATAACGGACGCTATCTGTCTTATATCATCTTTAACCCTTAACGGTCCTGCTATTTTAACACATGTTATTACAGTCGGTACGATATTTGTTGAGCCAAAATTCTTAATTAATTTCTGAGATATTCACCAAAACGTGCAAAAAATATTCGACGTAACGTGGAAAATTTAAAGGTACGCCACTGCTTGTAGATATAAGGCTGTGACTATTGGTTGTCTAAGATCACAGGGTTTACATCTAAAAAGTAGGTACAGAAAAACCATTTCATCTTGGCCTACCAAAGTCAAGTGCGCAGTGGCAATCGGTGGGTGGTTCTTATGGAACCACCCATTCCTCTCATTTTTGGCGACCTTCATAGGCCAAGATGGATTGGGTGGGCTGTAACTATCAAGGATACTGGACTAACACAAGGATACTGGACTAACAGAATGGCTCAATTCCGTAAGACGTATATACGCCGAAATTTAGTACGCAGCCGCCAGTAGACGTCACTTGTTGTGATTTCAGTGGAATGTAAAAGTCGGTTCAAACGAAGGCATTAATTTTGTCAAGTGGTCTAGTAATTTAGTACTTGACCAATTTGAACACAATCATTTTAGTCGAGACAACTAACAGAGTCGAGTTAACGGTCGAGTTTAGTAAATAGAAGTCTATTCGATTTTTCTGGGTGAGTATCAACCCCCACCCTAGACTTCACCGACTCGCACATCAAGTAAACACGTGTGGTCAGGCACCTCAAATAAATAATAAGTTCCGTCCTGTGTGAGCTGAAGATCTTATTTCGGAAATGAATTATTATTTAATATTATTATTAATTATAAAAATAGCAAGGTGGTCGGAAAGACAACTTTCAAATTCGTGGAAATATACATAAAACATGAATGCCTATGGAATGTAAGAAAGGAAGAATACAAAAATAAACAGAAACGACAAGCAGCTTATTTAATAATTCAAGAGGTTCAACGTATTCCCAAGAAAAAAAAGAAAATAATGGATTCTAAAAAATCTGGAGCTACCACTTCTGATTTGTATAAACCGTCATTGAAATAGTTTAAGATTTTTTTTTACCCATTTACGTTTTGGTCGCTGCCTTTCTTCCAGACATATGGTTTCAGTTTCGTCAATAACCAATTTTAAAACTGATCGTAGTCCACATTTTAGCAGTTGTTTTTCTCGATTAATATTAATATTAACTGCACGATATCTTGGTAAGATATACAAATGCACAGTAATTTTAAAATCACTGTACTTGCCCTGGCACTAATCAATTCGACTAAACACTGACCGTGTGTAAACGACTATTTTGTCTCGACTTAATTTGACAAACTATACTAAATTACTTATCTCGTGCGAACTGAAGATTTACTCGACTGTAGTAGTTTATACTAAACTATTGGCTTCGTCTGAACCGGCCTTTAGATAGAGAGTCGAGTGTAAGACAGTCGAGTGTAAGAAAGAGACGCTAAGCTTGGCAGTGGCGTTAAAGGTAGCGAGCAATTATCGCAGATTGGGCCATCTTGCTAGTCCAGTGTCCTTGAGTAACTATATATATACTTTTTTACAAAGTTTCTTTTTGTAGTCATTCCCAGAACGTCTGAACAACGAACCAACTAGTAGAACAGGTCATCATAACAATGAAAATTATTAAATCATTTGTCCAAATGTTTCAAACATAAAATTTGTTGTATCTAGACGTTATGTCTACAACATCTGGACATAGGAATTGACAGGAATAACATAATGTCCATAACATCTGGATAACGGACCGCTAAGGGTTAAAAATACATATACATAAAATTGAAATGCGCTTGATGTAGTTCAAGGATTTAAATGTATACCTGCGTCCCTTATTTTAACACCTTGTTGACCGGTGACGAGATAACTCGTCATTTCATATCCAAACGTTGCTGACCGGTGACGAGTTAACTCGTCGTGATTACACTTACTTTACAAAAGCGCGGTGACATGACATAGTTTCTACGTAAAATTGCCGGTCCACAAAGTGTTAATTGTATTTCTAAATAAATAAGTTGCCAAGCTGTTATTTATTACATTCCTATATTTTTACCAAGCAAGAACTAACTTACTAATGAATATTCTTTAAAAATTGTATCACCATAAAGTTATATATTTCTCTACACCTTATTTCTTAACAAAATCGAAAAAGATGAAAGTTTCTCCAAGTACCAATCTTCTTCTATTTTCCTTTATTAAACGAGAACTACTTTTAACAACCATTCCTGCACAAATTGAATCACCATAAAGTAACTTATTTTTCTCTGGAGGAGGTACTCCAAGAACCCGACTAAAATATTCCTCTCGAATAAAATAAGGAAAATTGGTTTCGGTTGTCGACGGAGCGATCCTTCAAAGAAACCCGTACCAGAGGTCGAATCTTAAGAATTCCAACGCGATTTCTACACGAAAATGATGCGGAAGCATTTCGCTTCGACATGATTCGCATACGAATTACAGTCACATACGTCTCGGTTGTCACGAAGAACTCGACCTATTTAGTCCTTTTTCGGCAACCCGACGTTAGTTTGCTTTATCGTAAGAAAGATCGTTGTAAAAACCTATAAACCCTATAAATCTATTCAGCAAAAATAAATTCCCCGGTAAATTATACACAACACCTCAATTATCCGTATCGACGAAGCATATCGTTCGCGTGCGAACTATGCATCGTATATCGTGATATTGAACAGTTTCGTGCACGTGTTAGGCGGAGAAGTGTATGTATAATTAGGGAGTTTGGGTAAACTAACAGATTTGATTTTACTGTAGAGTTTATGTAATTGAGTAACAACTAGATTAAATGAATCAGATGTTTAATTTAATTTTCTATTATTTTCTCCTACATAATTTAACTTTTTAACTTTGTAAAATAGTGTTCAATTTTATGAAAACTAAAATAACTTGTATTTATGCTCACACACTGGTAAATTATTCGCAAATATATTTGAAAATATTAAAGAATTTTTGGATATTTATTTTTTTATGGGTATAAATTAAATACCCAGTATTACACTTGAATGTAAAGTAGGCATACACGGTATATTATTTAATTGCTCAGTAAAAAACTAGCTGCTCAGTATTAATATAAATATTCAGTACGGAAACTAAATGACCATTAAAAATGTTAAAAGCAGAGTCAATATACTAAATGCTCAGTAAAAATCGTAAATATTCAGTACAAGTCTTAACTGTTCGGTAATTATACCAAATAATCAGTAAAAAATCGAAACTACTTTTAAAAAAGTAATATGCTCATACTCTACATAACTTGAACAAATTTGAAAAATCGCACTGAGGCTATTTCTGGAAATTAAAAAAAAAATTTAATAGAAATACATTAATCCATCTGTTTTATGCTAAACAAATCAAATTTATCATAGCTGTTTCCAAAAAAATTTAAAAAATTCCCAACATCATCGACGATTTTTGCCCGAACCCAAAATAATTTGAACAAATTTGAAAAATTGTACTGAGCTTATTTAAGAAAATTTTGAAAAAGCTTTTTTAAATAGAAATACATTAACATATCTATTTTATGTTAAACAAATCAAATTTACTGTAGCTTTTTCCGAAAAAAATAAAAAAAAAACCCAAAGTCATCAATGATTTTTGGCCAAATTCAATATTACCTGAAAATTAAAAAAAAAATCGCACTGAGCTTATTTATGAAAATTTTGAAAAGATTTTTGGAATAGGAATACACTAAAGTATCTATTTTATGTTAAAAAAATCAAATTTACTGTAGCTGTTTCCAAAAAAATAAAATAAAATCCCAGAGTCATCGATAATTTTCGCCCGAATTTACTATAACTTGAAGAATTTTGAAAAATCGCTTAGAGTTTATTTATGAAAATTTTTTAAAGATTTTTCAAATACGAATACATTAAAGCATCTATTTTATATAAAACAAATCAAATTAATTATAGCTATTCCTAAAAAAAAAAAAACAAAGTCATCGACGATTTTTGCCCAAACTAAACATAACTTGAACAAATTTAAAAAATCGTGCTGAGTTTATTTATGAAAATTTTGAAAAGATTTTTTAAATATAAATACATTAAAGCATCTATTTTAAGCTAAATAAATCAAATTCGTTGTAACTGTTCTCAGAAAAAAATTTAAAAATTCCAAAGTCATCGATGATTTTCGCTCGAATTCAATATAACTTGAACAAATTTGAAAAATCGTACTGAGCTTATTTATGAAAAATTTGAAAAGATTTTTTATATAGAAATACATTAAAGTATCTATTTTATGCAATACAAACCAAATTTACTGCAACTGTACCCAAAAAATTTAAAAAAATTCCCAAAGTCATCGATGATTTTTTCCCAAATTCAACAAAATTTGAACAAGTTTGAAAAATCTCATTGAGCTTATTTATGAAAATTTTGAAAAGATTTTTTGAATAGAAATAGGTTAAACTATCTATTTTATGTTAAAAAAATCAAATTAATTGTAGTTGTTCCCAAAAAAAACCCAAAGTCATCGATAATTTTTGCCTGAACAAAAAAAGTTTCTTCGTGTTCACTTTCTCTTTCATCACTCTCGTAATGAGGTATTTCATTCATTTTTAATCTAAAATTTTGATGAACAATTTTGAGGTTAGATGAACATACGGTAAGCACTGTAAATGGTGATCTCCGATGTCAGTGTTGCCAACCAGTTAAAGGAGCGCCTCACGTTTACTGATCTACTTGATACCCATTAAGCAATCGTAATTCTTTACTGGGAGTTATTGAATTTCATACTATGCTTTATATGTTTAACATTTCAAATATTTTACTGAGCATTTTTTGTTTTTATACTTAACATGTTTAAAATTAAATACTGAGCGTTTAGTATTTTTTGCTGAGCAATAAGGTATAAAAATACTTAGCATTTAAATGCGATCCTTTTTTTATTTTCAACTCTTCAAAAATGAAAATTTTTATAATTCATAACCCTAGATCTTAAAGTAATAAAATATCAGATGACATAAAAACTAACTTTTTTTATACATTGTAGTAAAAGTATGGTAACGATAAGAGGCGTTGTTTTGTGCCGATATAAATAATTCTTCATCGTTTTGATGCTCTTATCGACCAACATAAAAAGCGCCAAGTTTTTATGGAACTCTGTAGGTAAGTGGCTAGCAAGAAATTAAGTGGGGTGTAACTTTTCATTTTTATAACCGAACGTTATTCCGCGAGTTTATGGAAAATCCGTTTGACCTAGACGTAGGCCCTCACTTTAGTAGACACTCCCATTCAACATCCGGACTGATCCTAAGATTAAAATAAGCGATATTAACCAAATGGAATTGTCCCATTTGTCTTGAAGTACTTCCGGAATAGTACTCGGAATCTTGGCAAGTTTTGCAAGCATGATTTATAATTCCATCTTTTAGCATGTTTTATACTGAACATGTTAAAAACCAGACTTTTAGTTATGAGGTTGTTATTAAAAAAAGAGGGATTTTAACAATATTATAATATATCGACCTATGCAACGAAAACTATTGTACTCTCTTTTCGCGGAAAGATGTCTCATGCGTCATTAGTTGTCGGCGTTTTCTCGACATATGTCAAATATTTTTTTCTTTATTTAATCATATATGTCAGATAGAGACGAAAACCGAAAATAGTAGTCTAGGATAATATAATTAATTAATGACGCATGAGACATCTTTCCGCGAAAAGAGTATGTCATTTTTGATAGAACTGAGTGAGATATAAGTGTTTAAAGGTTTTGAACCGATTACATGTTAAGAAATAAAATTTTCTAGGTAAAAATTTCTTACTTCGTTAGTATAGATATCTTATAGAGAATTCCGAAAGGATTCACCATAGAGGAATAGCAATTAATTCTGTTTTCTTTTCAAATTTTTCAAAATCACCATTTTTGACTTACGATAGTTTTCGTTGCATAGGTCGATATTAAAGTAGTAAGCAAGCAGCGCCTCTTTAAAAGAGGGCGCCGCAGGCGCCTAGCTCTTTTTTTAATAGTTTTTTTTGGGAAATCGCTTTCCGGACGATTCAATTGTTTGACGTCATTCTGCCGACCATTATCTTCACCTCCCCGATAATTTTGGGGAGTCCGTGACCGATTTCGGAAAAACGGCCCTGAAAATCGAACGACGTGGCGGTAGCCCTAATTGAAATTAAAATTCTCGATCGTCCGCCTCTCATTTTCATTAATTTTCGAACGCACTTTTTGTCCAAAAAGCCACCGGCTCCGCGACTCTGCTTCCGGCTAACCTTCTGAACCGAACTGAACTTTCCGTCATTTTCGATTTGGGCCGATAAAACAGTTGGTTCAATTTTCATAAACGTTATTTATTATTCTAACCACGCTAATGCCACATGAAATGTCAAAACGATCGGTTTATTAATAACCATCAAATATTTAATTTATGCAGAGCAAAAATTCGAATAAATTTCACTAAAAACTAATTAAATTCTTGAAAAAATCACCAAAAATTTAAGTAAATTTGTAGAAATTCCACCAAAGCTACTAAAATTAATAATAATTCCACCAAAAACTTATAAAATTTGTAACAACTCCACCAAAGCTATCAAAATTTTTAACAATTCTACCAAAAACTTGCTGAATTTTTAAAAAATATACTAAAATTAAAATTAATTTCGTCAAGAATTGATTAGATTCTTAAAAATTTCACAAAAATAAAAAAGTAATAATAAAAATTCCACAAAAGTTAGTTAAATTGAATATAATTTCACCAAAAAATTAAATTTGGAGACAATTCTACTAAAAACTTAGTGAATTTTTTAAAAATTCCACCCAAAATCAATAAAATTGGTAAAAATTCCACGAAAAACTTACTATGTTCGTAAAAATTCCACCAAAGTTACCAACACTTTTAACAATTCCACCAAAAACGTACTAAATTTTTTTCAATTTTCCACCAAAGCTACAAACATGTTAAATAATTCCACCAAAAACTTACTGATTTTTAAAAAATACCGCCAAAAACTTACCAAATTCATAAAAATTTTACTAAAACTACCAATATTTTTAACAATTCCACCAAAAATGATTAATGTTAATAAAAATTCTACCAAAGCTATCAACTTTTTTAACAATTCCATTAAAAACATACTGAATTTTATAAAAATTCCACCAAAAAGCAATAAAATTGAAAAAATTTACTAAATTTGTAAAAATTCCATAGAAAAACAGTGAATTTTTTAAAAATTTCATCAAAAATGAATAAAATTCGCAAAAATTCCACCAATGTTATCAAAATTTTTGATAATTCCACCAAAAACATAGTTTTTTTTAAAAACTCCACCAAAAATTAATAAAATTGGAAACATTTCACTAAAAACTTACTAAATTCGTAAAAATTCCATAGAAAAACAGTGAATTTTTTAAAAATTTCATCAAAAATGAATAAAATTCGCAAAAATTCCACCAGTGTTATCAAAATTTTTGATAATTCCACCAAAAATATGCTGAATTTTGTAAAAATTCCACCAAAAATTAACACAATTTGCAAAAATTTCACCAAAAACTTACTAAATTCATAAGAATTTTACCAAAATCACTGACTTTTTTTATTCCACCAGAAATGAATAAGATTCGCAAAAATTCCACCAGTGTTATCAAAATTTTTGATAATTCCTCCAAAAACATAGATTTTTTTTAAAATTCCGCCAAAAATTAATAAAATTGGAAAACTTTCACTAAAAACTTACTAAATTCGTAAAAATTCCATAGAAAAACAGTGAATTTTTTAGAAATTTCATCAAAAATGAATAAAATTCGCAAAAATTCCACCAGTGTTATCAAAATTTTTGATAATTCCACCAAAAATATGCTGAATTTTTTAAAAATTCCACCAAAAATTAACACAATTTGCAAAAATTCCACCAAAAACTTACTAAATTCATAAGAATTTTACCAAAATCACTGATTCTTTTTATTCCACCAGAAATGAATAAAATTCGCAAAAATTCCACCAATTTTATCAAAATTTTTGATAATTCCACCAAAAAAATACTGAATTTTTTAAAAATTCCACCAAAAACTTACTAAATTCATAAGAATTTTACCAAAAGCACTGAATTTTCTTTAAATTCCACCAGAAATGAATAAAATTCGCAAAAATTCCACCAAAGCTATTAAAATATTTAACAACTACGCCCAAAACTTACTGATTTTTTTTTATTCCACCAAAAATTTAGAAAAATCCTAAAAGTTACACCGAAATTGTCAACATTTTTAACAATTCTGCCAAAAACACCAAATTTTTTAAAAATTCCACCAAAATGTCCAAATTCTTTTAAAATTCCGCCAAAAATCAATCAAATTAGAAACAATTTGACTAAAAATTAACTAAAACCTTGAAAATTCCATCAAAAACTTAGTAGATTCATAAAAATTCCACCAAAGTTACTAAAACTTTTAATAATTCTACTAAAAATAATAAATTTTTTAAAAATTCCACCAAAAAACTTACTAAATTCGTAAAAATTCCATAGAAGAACAGTGAATTTTTTAAAAATTTCATCAAAAATGAATAAAATTCGCAAAAATTCCACCAGTGTTATCAAAATTTTTGATAATTCCACCAAAAATATACTGAATTTTTTAAAAATTCCACCAAAAATTAAGACAATTTGCAAAAATTCCACCAAAAACTTACTAAATTCATAAGAATTTTACCAAAATCACTGATTTTTTTTACTCCACCAGAAATGAATAAAATTCGCAAAAATTCCACCAATTTTATCAAAATTTTTGATAATTTTACCAAAAACATACTAAATTTTTTAAAAATTCCACCAAAAACTTACTAAATTTATAAGAATTTTACCAAAAGGACTGAATTTTTTTAAAGTTCCACCAGAAATGAGTAAAATTCGCAAAAATTCCACCAAAGCTATTAAAATATTTAACAACTACACTCAAAACTTACTGATTTTTTTTATTCCATCAAAAACTTACAAAAATCCTAAAAATTACACCGAAATTGTCAACATTTTTAACAATTCTACCAAAAACACCAATTTTTTTAAAAATTCCACAAAAATGTCCAAATTCTTTTAAAATTCCACCAAAAATCAATCAAATTAGAAACAATTTCACTAAAAATTAACTAAAACCTTGAAAATTCCATCAAAAACTTAGTAGATTCATAAAAATTCCACCAAAGTTACTAAAATTTTTAATAATTCTACTAAAAATAATGAATTTTTTAAAAGTTCCACCAAAAAACTTACAAAATTTGTAAAAATTCCACTAAAAATTTACCAATTTTTTTTTTTTAATTCTACCAAAAACTTACTAAATTCGTAAAGCTTCTACCAAAGTTACCAAAATGTTGATCTATTCAGCCAAGAACAATAATTTTTTTTAGAAAAATACTAAAAATAAAACCAAACTAGTATAAGTAAAGAATGTAAAAGTAAAGAATGACTTGAAAGTTTCTAACCCTCATGGGGGCCAATATAAAGGATATTTATACGTTTAGAAAGCAGAAGTAGGGTCGCGTAGGGATCAGGGACCCGAAGTTATCGTTGATCCGGAGTAGGGAACGTTCATCACGGAAATCTTGTTAGAACGCCATCTCCAGGCCGGATATGCTCCGCCGCTCCAGAGTCCAAATTATGTGAACTTTCCTCTGCTCGTGATTAGGAGGCACATCCCCTCATAACAGATGCACTCAAAAACCTACAACTTTACGCTATAAACCCTAACTTCAATTTTGTTAGGCATGAATTCACTAATTTTCTTGCGACTCGATAAGCATACTTTACTACCAAACTGTTAAAAGCCAAAAACGAAAAACACACTTAAGGGGGAACAACAGGGTGGAGGCAGCGAAAAAAGGCGATAATTAAGATTTTATTTTGGTTCACTCATATATTTTAGAAAAATCGGAATTTGATATTTGTAACTAAGCAGTTTAAACTTATTTTAGGAAGTATAGAGAAAAAGAAAATCTGTCTTAGAATACATGTATGGAGGGCGTCCAAATGCACTAACAAAAAAAAAGCATCTTGTTGGTTGTCACTATAAAACGTGTAAAAATAATCTGAAAATAAAAAAGGAAACGTCATTTTAATCTATATTAGTGTAGCTTCAGTTAAGCGTACCCGATTTAGAAAATAATAATTACTGTTAAAATGGCACCTCTGCAAAAAAAAGAGTTAAGAAAATCGATAAAATAATTAATCTTTCCAGGGAGTAAAGAGGCAGCAAATATTAATACAAATAAAAATCCGCACGCTTAACTGAAGGGAATTTTATATAGATAGAGGACGTCTCAATAAAATTTGAATGCGATTCTCGTTGGTAAAGAAACTGTGACAACAGGTTAAAAAGATTTTACTGTGAGAAAAACGCATTTAAAAAATTAAGTTTAGTTCTAGATGATATAATGGAGGAAATTTTAAGAGTTACCACAATTCATCGATTCCTGCTCCATAATAAAGGTCTTTAGAATTTCTAGAATATAATTTGACTTTCTTCTTGCTGTCTGAATTGTCTAAAACACTTGAAATTTAACGCACTTGAGCTCGACTTATACGGTGTTGGTCTTTAGCTGTACAAAATGCATACATTTGGGGATTAATCTGGATTTGTATTTCATTTGCCACCTTTAATAAAGATGCCATTCCATTATTAAAAATGGAAACCGTTAAATAAGTAGCAATTTGCACAATAACTGCCCGACTTGATAAAATTTTCGGAGCGAACTTCCAAATGAGGGCATTAAAGCTCTCATTCGAATTTTGCGTAAATCCGCCTATACAGTGCTCAAGCAACTCCGTCTTGGACAAATCCATATAAATGGGAGTAATAGCATCGATAACATTTTGTGACAATGGTTGCTTATGTTCGTATTCAAGTAATTGCTTCGTGCGTGCGAGCAGAAAAGAGCTATAATTCCATTATTTGTAAAAATTTTGTTATAACATTGTAGAACAATATTCTAAAAGGTACATACTTTCGAATTGCGTAAAGAAAAAAAACGATTTTTCAAAAAATTTACCCTGTTGTTCCCCCTTAAAAACTGGTTAATCGGTAGATGGTAACATTTATGCTGTTCAAATTAGACCATTAAAATCGAACTTCGCCTTATAAACAGCCCGTATATAAACGTTATTTTGGTATGAAAATTTGAAAAAAACCCTATTGAACAAAAGCCCTAACTTTAATTTTATTAGGCATGAATTCACAAATTTTCTTACAGCTCAACAGATAAGCATACTTTACTACCAAACTGTTAAAAGCCAAAAACGAAAAACAAACTCGTAAAAACTGGTTAATCGGTAGATGGTAACATTATGATGGCTGTTCAAATTAGACCATTAAAATCGAACCTCGCCTTATAAACAGCCCGTACATAAACGTTATTCCGGTGTGAAAATATATTATACAGACGATAGACGTAATGTTTATTTTCATGCCAAATATTTTCACGTACCTCAACTCCCGAACAGGTGAGAATCAAGTTCATAAGCGAAGAGACGTTACCTAACTTATTACCTTGTTGCCGCCCTAAAAATAGCGTTTAAAGCCCGGCAATTACGTCGCTTTTGACGGCTTCCCGTCGATCAACAAACCAAACGATTCGACGTTGAAATATATCCTCAAAGGATTGGTTTAAACCCGTTTAACGCGATGTTGATCGATTCGGAAAGCTAAACCGGCCATTAAGACGACTTTTATTCCTCTTTGAAATGATTCGGCGAATTATAGCATTCAAGCGATGATAGTTATTTTTTATGGATGTTGTCGGTTGTAGTTCTATCTTGGGCATGTCAACGAGAATGTACTTTATTTCTCATAATTATATTATGTTTTGATTTTTCGTTAGCATTTTATGTTTTTTTAATACTAGTCAATTTTTAAAAATTCATCAAAAATTCGTTTTTAAAGATTTTTATTTAATTTTTTTTCTAAATGAAACTTAAAACATTTTAGTTTTGATTTCAAAAGACCGCTTTATTCTAAATGTTGTCAAAAAAATTAAAAAAATTTCAATGTTGGTAAAAAAATTTTTGACACTTCTAACCTAATTTAGAAAAAAATCGATCAACTTTAAAAATTCGCCAAAAATTCATTTGTAAAGATTTTGATTTGATTTTTTTTCTAAATGAAACTTAAAACATTTTAGTTTTGATTTCAACAGGCCGTTTTATCCTAAATGTTGTCAAAAAAATTTAAAAAAATTTCAAATTTGGTAAAAAAAATTTTGACACTTCTAACCTAATTTAGAAAAAAATCGATCAACTTTAAAAATTCGCCAAAAATTCATTTGTAAAGATTTTGATTTGATTTTTTTTCTAATTGAAACTTAAAACATTCTAATTTTAATTAAAAAAGACCGTTTTATTTCAAGTGTTGTCAAAAAAATTTAAAAAAATTTCAAATTTGGTAAAAAAATTTTTGACACTTCTAACCTAATTTAGAGAAAAATCGATCAACTTTAAAAATTCGCCAAAAATTCATTTTTACAGATTTTGATTTGATTTTTTTTTTTCTAAATGAAACTTAAAACATTCTGGTTTTGATTTCAAAAGACCGTTTTATCCTAAATGTTGTCAAAAAAATTAAAAAAAATTTCAAATTTGGTAAAAAAATTTTTGACACTTCTAACCTAATTTAGAAAAAAATCGATCAACTTTAAAAATTCGCCAAAAATTCATTTGTAAAGATTTTGATTTGATTTTTTTTTCTAAATGAAACTTAAAACATTCTGGTTTTGATTTCAAAAGACCGTTTTATTCTAAATGTTGTCAAAAAAATTAAAAAAATTTTCAAAGTTGGTAAAAAAATTTTTGACAACCAGTGAAAACTACAACCAGTTTTAAAATATAGGATTTTCGGCGAAAGATGTCTCATGCGTCATCGGTTGTCGCCGCTTTCTCGACATATGTTAAATATTTTTTCTATTTAATTGTACGTGTCAGAGAGAGACGAAAACCAAAAATAGTAGTCTAGGATAACCTAATTAATCAATGACGCATGAGACATCTTTCGCCGAAAATAGTATATTTAATAATTATTAAGAAAAGTTATGTATAAAAAATCAAAATATAACTTAATTATGAGTGGCACTGTAATTAAAACCCTTGTATAGCCATTACAGGTATTCGTTCGCACGGTAAGAGGAAAATGTCACGATCAAATTTCAGTCCAACGAGACAGTATGCAGATTAGGGAATATTTTGCAATTCTAATGCACGAATTTGAAAACCACCACTGTATCACACAAAACCAATAAATGAGAATTACCGAAATGTCACTGGAATAGACTTTCTTTTACGTTCCAGAATTTTGTGTTTATTTGCTTGTTACTAAAATTGAAGAGCATTTTTCCAAAACTAACTAAGTCCAAAAAATCAAAAATCATGTTTTTGTGTTTAAAATAAGTACGAAAAAAGTTGCATTTGATCTGTAGGTTTATCTTTCATAAAACTAATATACATCTCCGTTTATTTTGATAAACCTCGAAAAGATTTATTCCAAAGCTAATCCAAGTCCAAAAAGATTTTATTCCAAAACTAACTAAGTCACGCTCATTAGAGTGCATTGACAATGCTTAGTACTGGGAAAAACATCAAACAAGGTGTTTGGTAATTTGGTTATTTCGTTCTATTTTTGTGTGCCTATAATAAACTATTTAAAATGTCGGATGATCACAATATAGAAGAACAAGTTTGCTTAAGAGGAAAACGTACAAGAGAACAGAAAAGTTCTTGTTGTTTGCATGAAACCTATTGGTTGCAAGAAAAAAATAAATTAATCCTAAATATTCATGTGACTAATTCACTACAAAATATAATATCATTTATCTATTAACACATTTCTACTAAAAGTGTTGTATACAACTTTTACAGAACTTCAATCATATCTACAAATACTTATTTTGGACTTAGTCAGTTTTGGAAAAATGCTCTTCAATTGTATATATATATAACAAGTTTGTTTTTCTGGTTTTGCCATATTTATACTGATATTTATCAAATGTCTGTTTTAAATTCTTACTCCCAAAAAAATGTGAATACAGTGAAAGCATAAGCGGACACTGACGGTGCCAACATTTTTGTCCGGTTATTGGAGATGTCCGCTTATAAGAAAGAGCTATTAAAATGGCAAATATTGCACTATTTCTGATAATTTTTGATTTTTTAACGTTATTAAAATATAAACAACTTTTTATCTTAAAATATTTTTATTTAAAACAAAATATTCTACCCTGTACATTGACTATTTAAACTTAAACTATTTATTTTTTTGTTGAATAATATCTAAAATACTTAATTGACGAAGTGAAGCTTCTCTTTGTGATAGGAAACAACGTTCTAAGTGTGTTTCTATATTTTTACAGGTTGGAAACCAGCAAAATCATTCTTCATGAACGATTTAAGTCTGGAAACCACATCCAATGTTACTTTATAAGACCTGATTGGATTGCAGTCCTCCCCCGCACCACCTGCTTCCGATTCATTTTCACTTTCAATGTCTTCTAATTCTTCTGTTACTTCCGAAAATTCCAAATCTTCTGTTTTGACATCTTCGTCCACATTTAAATAATCTTCCACTACCTTTACACTTTCTACTCCCAGTTCTTTACGACATTTGAACAAATTAGTTAATCGTTCTTTAGAGAGCTTTCCTCCTTTACATTTTGCATGTTTTAAAGATAAAGTTTTATTCAGTAATGCTCGAAAAAAGAGTCCACTTTCATCGGTGTTGAATATATCCTCTTCTCGGTAACCTTGTAGCAAAACTGACAGTTTTTTCATATATTGATCGACATTTTCGTCTTTCACATCAGCTTCTTCCCCGGAGATACATTTAAATGTAATGTTGTTTCTCAAACGCCACTTTTGTAACCACTCCTCAGAAGCTCGAAATGTACTCACTCCCAATTTTTCTGCAATTTTCCTTGCTTGTCTCTTTACTAATGGTCCTGATGAGGGAATGTTTTTTATTTTTTGCTTTCACAAACCAATCGAAACACGCTTTGTCAATTTTTAAACCTTCACTACTTAAGAAGTTTTTCTTCGTTTTTATGTTGACCCTAGACTGCAATTTGTTGAGAATATCTTCTTTATTTTTAAGTATTTTCGCCGCTTGCGTTTTGCCAATGTTAAATCTTATAGCTATATCACGAACTGACCGCTTCTCTTTGTCTAATAAACAAACTATTTCCATTTTCTCCTTTAAGGTAGGTATTTTTTTCTTGGTTGCCATTTTAACGCATGTTACACCAAAGCGAACAAAGTAATAATAGTAACTCGCAGTACCTACTGGGAATTACCTGTCTTTGACAAGCGAAACGTACAAAGAGGGGAATCCCCGAAAAATTGTCGGTAAATATGTATACCTACTACTGCTTAGTGACGTGTTCGTCTAACTTATTAGAGCCGTGCGTCCGCTTATTAGAGATTTTTGTCCATTATTGAGGAAAAATGGTGTCCGCATCCGCTTATTGGAGCGTTCGCTTAAGGGAGAGCAGTTTGTATAGAAAGACATATCTTTGAGGTTCGTGCCAAGGTTTTTGTCCGGTTATGAGAGATGTCCGCTTATTAGAGCGTCCGCGTACTAGAGCTTTCACTGTATATGGTATTCCAAAAAAGTGGGTAAATTGTCGAGAAGACGGATATCTGAGAAGTATAAAAAGATAAAGGATGAAAACTCATAGAAGCCGCTTATCTCAATCATTTCTTAGGCATTTATTGACGACATTTATCTAACAATAAGTACATATTTATAGAATTTTTTGAAATTACAAATAAAAAAGCTATGAGGGAAAAACCTTTCTAGATGGCCTTTTTAGGAAAGAATATCTCCCCGGGAATTCGACATATCGCAAAAGTTATAGAAATATGTAAAATACATATGTGATATCTCGCCCTAAACTTTAAAATTCCGAGAACTTCCATACTTATTCTAAAACATCCTGTATTTTAGATTGTCCCCTACACCGATTGTTTTGATTATCTCCTCTTACAACCCAACAATAATCTGCCAACGTAGCAGGATTCCATTTTCTCTAATAACGTTTCTCCATTTCCAAAGTGTGTCTTGCTTCTTGGCGGAAGCGTTAACCGTATACATATCACTAACTTCTCCCATATTTTCAGAACAAATGTCTAACAGAGGGTATAGAATGCGGAGTTTAAGGGATATGTTGCAATGCACAGTGTGAATTGCTTTGATCATAGTTATGACAAAGGTTTTGTAATCAGAGAAGCAGATTAGAACTACAATACAAAGCTCGTCTTTCGAGTAAATTCTAATTTACATTTTCTCAGTAACTAAATTTAATTCTGTGCTATGCTTTTCAAATAATTTGTATTATATAAGGTGAATTGTTAGTTCTATGGAAATTTCGTCAAGGTAACAAGCCACTCTGTATACAACCAGTTTATGTTAACCATTTACTAATTCTGAATAAAAACAAGGTTCGCCTCTTTTCAATTCAATATTATTTTATTACATGTATGTTATCGTCTTTCTTTCAATGGACAATGAGACAAAATGTTTTGGCTGGATTTGGAGAGTTGGTGGTAGGATTTCAAAGCAATAGGGGTTACTAGGAGTGTGATAATTGTAGTTATTTTTTCGTATATTATCAACTTATAAAGGCAGTTGTATTCATTTTTGTCTAACTGCACGATATGTAGATTGCGAAATATTTTGCAAATCCAATACATGAATTTGAAAACTGTTCCTGTAGCTTATTATTATAATATATTAAAGTAGTAAGCAAGCAGCGCCTCTTTAAAAGAGGACGCCGCAGGCGCCTAGCTCTTTTTTTAATAGTTTTTTTGGAAATCGTTTTCTTGACGATTCAATGGTTTTACGTCATTCTGCCAACCATTATCTTCACCTCCCCGGCGATTTTGGGGGGTCCGTGACTGATTTCGGAAAAACGGCCATGAAAATCGAACGACGTTGCGGTAGCCCTAATTGAAATTAAAATCCTCGATCGTCCGCCTGTCATTTTCGTTAATTTTTGAACGCACTTTTTGTCCAAAAAGCCACCGGCTCCGCGACTCTGCTTCCGGCTAACCTTCTGAACGGCTTTATAATGCAACGTTATATGCGAATCGGGGCTCCTTTGGACCCGAAACGGCCGATTTAAGCCCTAAACGAAGTCCCCGTTTACCGTCATTTTCGATTTGGGCCGATAAAACAGTTGGTTCAATTTTCATAAACGTTATTTATTATTCTAACCACGCTAATGCCACATGAAATGTCAAAATGATCGGTTTATTAATAATTATCAAATATTTAACTTATGCAGAGCAAAAACTCGAATAAATTTCACTAAAAACTAATTAAATTCTTGAAAATATCACCAAAAATTTAAGTAAATTTGTAAAAATTCCACCAAAGCTACTAAAATTTTTAATAATTCCACCAAAAACTTATAAAATTTGTAAAAATTCCACAAAAGCTATCAAAATTTTTAACAATTCCACCAAAAACTTGCTGAATTTTTAAAAAATATACTAAAATTAAAATTAATTTCGTCAAGAATTGATTAGATTCTTAAAAATTTCACAAAAATAAAAAAGTAATAATAAAAATTCCACAAAAGTTAGTTAAATTGAATATAATTTCACCAAAAATTATTAAATTTGGAGACAATTCTACTAAAAACTTAGTAAATTTTTTAAAAATTCCACCTAAAATCAATAAAATTGGTAAAAATTCCACGAAAAACTTACTATATTCGTAAAAATTCCACCAAAGTTACCAACATTTTTAGCAATTTTACAAAAAACGTACAAATTTTTTTCAATTTTCCACCAAAGCTACAAAAATGTTGAATAATTCCATCAAAAACTTACTGATTTTTAAAAAATATCACCAAAAACCTACCAAATTCATAAAAATTCTACTTAAATTATAAATATTTTTAACAATTCCACCAAAAATAATTAGAGTTAATAAAAATTCCACCAAAGTTATCAACTTTTTTAACAATTCCATCAAAAACATACTGAATTTTATAAAAATTCCACCAAAAATTAATAAAATTGGAAAAACTTCGCTAAAAATTTACTAAATTCATAAAAATTCCATAAAAAAAACACTGAATTTTTTAAAAAATCCATCAAAAATGAATAAAACTCGCAAAAATTCCACAAGTGTTATCAAAATTTTTGATAATTCCACCAAAAATATGCTGAATTTTTTAAAAATTCCACCAAATGTACTAAAATTAAAATTAATTTCGTCAAAAATTGATTAGATTCTTAAGAATTTCACAAAAATAAAAAAGGAATAATAAAAATTCCACAAAAGTTAGTTAAATTGAATATAATTTCACCAAAAATTATTAAATTTGGAGACAATTCTACTAAAAACTTAATGAATTTTTTAAAAATTCCACCCAAAATCAATAAAATTGGTAAAAATTCCACGAAAAACTTACTATGTTCGTAAAAATTCTACCAAAGTTACCAACATTTTTAACAATTCCACCAAAAACGTACAACATTTTTTCAATTTTCCACCAAAGCTACAAAAATGTTAAATAATTCCACCAAAAACTTATTGATTTTTAAAGAATACCACCAAAAACTTACCAAATTCATAAAAATTCTACTAAAATTACCAATATTTTTAACAATTCCACCAAAAATGATTAAAGTTAATAAAAATTCCACCAAAGTTATCAACTGTTTTAACAATTTCATCAAAAACATACTGAGTTTTATAAAAATTCCACCAAAAATTAATAAAATTGGAAACATTTCACTAAAAACTTACTAAATTCGTAAAAATTCCATAGAAAAACAGTGTTTTTTAAAAATTTCATCAAAAATGAATAAAATTCGCAAAAATTCCACCAGTGTTATCAAAATTTTTGATAATTCCACCAAAAAGATACTGATTTTTTTAAAAATTCCACCAAAAATTAATACAATTTGCAGAAAATTCCACCAAAAACTTACTAAATTCATAAGAATTTCACCAAAAACACTGATTTTTTTTTTATTCCACCAGAAATGAATAAAATTCGCAAGAATTCCACCAAAACTATTAAAATATTTAACAACTACACCCAAAACTTACTGAATTTTTTTTATTCCACCAAAAACTTACAAAAATCCTAAAAATTACAGCGAAATTTTCAACATTTTTAACAATTCTACCAAAAACTTACCAAATTTTTTAAAAATTCCACCAAAATGTCCAAATTCTTTTAAAATTCCACCAAAAATCAATCAAATTAGAAACAATTTCATTAAAAATTAACTAAAACCTTGAAAATTCCATCAAAAACTTAGTAAATTCATAAAAATTCCACCAAAAAACTTACAAAATTTGTAAAAATTCCACCAAAAATTTACTAATTTTTTTTTAAATTCCACCAAAAACTTACTAAATTCGTAAAAATTCCACCAAAGTTACCAACATCTTTAACAATTTCACAAAAAACGTACAAATTTTTTTCAATTTTCCACCAAAGCTACAAAAATGTTGAATAATTCCACCAAAAACTTACTGATTTTTAAAAAATTCCACCAAAAACTCACCAAATTCATAAAAATTCTACTAAAATTACCAATATTTTTAACAATTCCACCAAAAATGATTAGAGTTAATAAAAATTCCACCAAAGTTATCAACTTTTTTAACAATTCCATCAAAAACATACTGAATTTTATAAAAATTCCACCAAAAATTAATAAAATTGGAAAAATTTCACTAGAGACTTACTAAATTCGTAAAAATTCCATAAAAAACAGTGAATTTTTTAAAAACTCCATCAGAAATGAATAAAATTCGCAAAAATTCCACCAGTGTTATCAAAATTTTTGATAATTCCACCAAAAATATACTGAATTATTTAAAAATTTCACCAAAAATTAATACAATTTGCAAAGAATTCCACCAAAAACTTACTAAATTCATAAGAATTTCACCAAAAACACTGCTTTTTTTTATTGCACCAGAAATGAATAAAATTCGCGAAAATTCCACAAATGTTATCAAAATTTTTGATAATTCCACCAAAAACATACTGAATTTTTTAAAAGTTCCACCAAAAACTTACTAAATTCATAAGAATTTTACCAAAAACATTGAATTTTTTTAAAATTCCACCAGAAATGAATAAAATTCGCAAGAATTCCACCAATCTTATCAAAATTTTTGATAATTCCACCAAAAATATACTGAACTTTTTAAAAATTTTACCAAAAATTAATACAATTTGCAAAAATTCCACCAAAAACTTACTAAATTCATAAGAATTTATCAAAAACACCGTTTTTTTTTTATTCCACCAGAAATGAATAAAATTCGCAAAAATTCCACCAATGTTATCAAAATTTTTGATAATTCCACCAAAAACATACTGAATTTTTTAAAAATTCCATAAAAAAATTACTAAATTCATAAGAATTTTACCAAGAACACTGATTTTTGTTTATTCCACCAGAAATGAATAAAGTTCGAAAAAATTCCACCAAAGCTATTAAAACATTTAACAACTACACCCAAAACTTACTGAATTTTTTTTTTTTTATTCCACCAAAAACTTACAAAAATCCTAAAAATTACACCGAAATTGTCAACATTTTTAACAATTCTACCAAAAACTTACCAAATTTTTTAAAAACTCCACCAAAATGTCCAAATTCTTTTAAAATTAGACCAAAAATCAATCAAATTAGAAACAATTTCATTAAAAATTAACTAAAACCTTGAAAATTCCATCAAAAACTTAGTAGATTCATAAAAATTCCACCAAAGTTACTAAAATGTTTAATAATTCCACCAAAAATAATGAATTTCTTTAAAATTCCACCAAAGCTATAAAAATGTTGAATAATTCCATCAAAAACTTACTGATTTTTAAAAAATACCACCAAAAATTTACCAAATTCATAAAAATTCTACTAAAATTACCAATATTTTTAACAATTCCACCAAAAATGATTAAAGTTAATAAAAATTCCACCAAAGTTATCAACTTTTTTAACAATTTCATCAAAAACATACTGAATTTTATAAAAATTCCACCAAAAATTAATAAAATTGGAAAAACTTCACTAAAAACTTACTAAATTCGTAAAAATTCCATAAAGAAACAGTGAATTTTTTAAAAATTTCATCAAAAATGAATAAAATTCGCAAAAATTCCACCAGTGTTATCAAAATTTTTGATAATTCCACCAAAAACATACTAAATTCATAAGAATTTTATCAAAAACACTGATTTTTTTTATTCCACCAGAAATGAATAAAATTCGCAAAAATTCCACCCATGTTATCAAAATTTTTGATAATTCCACCAAAAACATACTGAATTTTTTAAAAATTCCGTCAAAAAATTACTAAATTCATAAGAATTTTACCAAAAACACTGATTTTTTTTTATTCCACCAGAAATGAATAAAATTCGCAAAAATTCCACCAAAATTATTAAAACACTTAACTACTACACCCAAAACTTACTGATTTTTTTTTATTCCACCAAAAACTTACAAAAATCCTAAAAATTACACCGAAATTGTCAACATTTTTAACAATTCTACCAAAAACTTACCAATTTTTTTAAAAATTCCACCAAAATGTCTAAATTCTTTTAAAATTCCACCAAAAATCAATCAAATTAGAAACAATTTCATTAAAAATTAACTGACACCTTGAAAATTCCATCAAAGACTTAGTAAATTCATAAAAATTCCACCAGAAAACTTACAAAATTTGTAAAAATTCCACCAAAAATTTACTAATTTTTTTTTTTAATTCCACCAAAAACTTACTAAATTCGTAAAGCTTCCACCAAAGTTACCAAAATGTTGATCAATTCAACCAAAAACAATAATTTTTTTTAGAAAAATACTAAAAATAAAACTAAACTAGTTGTAACAATAAAAGAGAATAATCAAAACCTCCTCTAGGTAGACTAGATAGCACAATTTTATGTTAATTGAATACTGTGGATGTAATAATAAAATCTTTTGCTATCGACGATAGGATTCTCGTCTTGTCGATTCAATATCATCTTATTACATGGATGTGGTCATTCAATCGTTCTTATTTGCTTGGGATCTGTGCAAATACCAATTCCGTCAACGCACAATGAGGCGAAAAGTTTTGGCTGTATTTCGGGGGCTCATGGCATAGTTCCAAGGCAGCAGGGGTTCCTACCCTTGCGGAGACAAATGATGAATAAGGCCGGGATGCAAGGGGGCGTCTGAGATCTCCCGGGGGATGTAAGCCCACAAGTAGTGGGGATCCAATAAATAAAGCTGCCGTAATTGACAGTCGCCGCGGTAGGCGAAAAGCTCCGCTTGCAGCAGCGCTTACCGACTAAATAATGGTTATTAGGTTTTACTGACGTCTCTGATATATCACTAAGTGCGTCCTTTGTTTCATCCCTGCATTTCATAGAGATCGTAAAATGCAATTTATTAACAAATAATTTGCCATTTCCGTTTCTGTATTGCTCTTGGGACAAAGTGCCACTTTGTGTAACATTGCGAGATAGAGATTCTAATTCGATGCTCGACGCGAAGCATTGCACAAGTAGTTCCAAACGTGTTGAACGCAGCATATTGTATTGAAGCTCGCAAAATAGCTAAGTTATAGGCCTCGAAGGGATCACGACGTAGCTTACGATCTATTTTGGCCTTTTGGCTATTTTCGACATAGAATGCCGGCCAATTTTATCCGCCACACCGTGACACTGGGTCCTGTGTTAAATTTAGCGCTGAAAATAACCTCGCAAGGCGACTACATACGAAACGGATGCACCGCGCGTCAACATAAACACGCGGCAGACGTTGATATTACAAAATCGTCTGATGTTATAAATTATTCGTTTCAGCATCGCCGTCGTAAACTCGTTTTTCGCCCACTTACGCACACTTCACCCACTAAAGTTAAATTCATAATGGTTAAATGGTTCTTTGAATGAAGAACATTTTTATGAACTCTTATGAAGTTAATTTTTTCTTACTTGAACTTAATTTTCTTTCATATTTTTTTATTGATCTTATTTTGTTGTATTAAAATTTTGACACTTCTAATTTAGAAAAAATCGATCAACTTTAAAAATTTGCCAAAAATTCATTTGTAAAAATTTTGATTTGATTTTTTCTCTAAATGAAACTTAAAACATTCTAGTTTTAATTAGAAAAGACCGCTTTATTCCAAATGTTATAAAAAAATTTTAAAAAAATTTCAAAGTTGGTAAAAAATTTTTTGCACTTTTAACCTAATTTAAAAAAAATCGATCAACTTTAAAAATTCGCTAAAAATTCATTTTTAAAGATTTCGATTTGATTTTTTTTCTAAATGAAACTTAAAACATTCTAGTTTTAATTAGAAAAGACCGTTTTACTCCAAATGTTATCAAAAAATTTAAAAAAATTTTCAAAGTTGGTAAAAAATTTTTGACACTTCTAACCTAATTTAGAAAAAATCGATCAATTTTAAAAATTCGCCAAAAATTCATTTGTAAAGATTTTGATTTAATTTTTTTTCTAAATGAAATTTAAAACATTCTAGTTTTAATTAGAAAAGACCGTTTTATTCTAGATGTTATCAAAAAATTTTAAAAAATTTTCAAAGTTGGTAAAAGAATTTTGACACTTCTAACCTAATTTAGAAAAAATCGATCAACTTTAAAAATTCGTCAAAAATTCATTTTTAAAGATTTTGATTTGATTTTTTTTCTGAATGAAACTTAAAACATTCTAGTATTAATTAGAAAAGACCGTTTTATTCCAAATGTTATCAAAAAATTTAAAAAAAATTTTCAAAGTGGGTAAAAAAAAATTTGACAATTTTAACCTAATTTAAGAAAAATCGATCAACTTTAAAAATTCGCCAAAAATTCATTTGTAATGATTTCGATTTGATTTTTTTTCTAAATGAAACTTAAAACATTCTAGTTTTAATTAGAAAAGACCGTCTTACTCCAAATGTTACCAAAATATTTAAAAAAAATTTGAAAATTGATAAAAATTGTTTTGACACTTCTAACCTAATTTAGAAAAAATCGATCAACTTTAAAAATTCGACAAAAATTCATTTGTAAAGATTATGATTTGATTTTTTTTCTAAATGAAACTTAAAACATTCTAGTTTTGATTTCAAAAGACCGTTTTACTCCAAATGTTATCAAAAAAATTAAAAAAATTTTCAAAGTTGGTAAAAGAATTTTTGACATTTCTAACCTAATTTAGTAAAAAACGATCAACTTTAAAAATTCGCCAAAAATTCATTTGTAAAGATTTTGATTTGATTTTTTTCTAAATGAAACTTAAAACATTCTAGTTTTAATTAGAAAAGACCGCTTTATTCCAAATGTTATCAAAAAATTAAAAAAAAATTTTCTAAGTTGGTAAACATTTTTGACTCTTTTTTAACTTAAGAAAATTAACTTTAAAAATTCATCAAAAATTCATTTTTAAAGATTTTGGTTTGATTTTTTTTCTAAGTAATACTTAAAACATTCTAATTTTAATTAGAAAAGACCGATTTATTCTAAATGTTATCAAAAAAATTTCAAAGTTGGTAAAAATTTTTGATACTTCTTAACCTAAGTTAGGAAAATCGAACAACTTTAAAAATTCGGGAAAAATTCATTTTTAAAGATTTTGATTTGATTTTCTTTTTCTAAATGAAACATAAAACATTCTAGTTTTAATTAAAGAAGACCGTTTTGCTCCAATTGTTATCAAAAAATTTAAAAAGATTTTCAAAGTTGCTAAAAAATTTTTTCACACTTCTAACCTAATTTTAAAAAAAATCGATGAACTTTAAAAATTCACCAAAAATTAATTTGTAAAGATTTTGATTAGATTTTTTTTCTAAATGAAACTTAAAACATTCTAGTTTTAATTAGAAAATGCCGTTTTATTCCAAATGTTATCAAAAAATTTAAAGATATTTTCAAAGTTGGCAAAAAATTTTTTGACACTTCTAACCTAATTTAGAAAAAATCGATCAACTTTAAAAATTCGCCAAAAATTCATTTGTAAAGATTTTGATTAAATTTTTTTTCTAAATGAAACTTAAAACGTTCTAGTTTTAATTAGAAAAGACCGTTTTATTCCAAATGTTATAGAAAAATTTTAAAAAAATTTCAAAGTTGGTAAAAAAATTTTTAACAGTTTTAACCTAATTTTTAAAAAATCAATCAACTTTAAAAATTCGCCAAAAATTAATTTTTAAAGATTTTGATTTGATTTTTTTTTCTAAATGAAACTTAAAAAATTCTAGTTTTAATTAGAAAAGACTGTTTTACTCCAAATGTTATCAAAAAATTTAAAAAAATTTTCAAAGTTGGTAAAAAATTTTTTGACAGTTTTAACCTAATTTTTAAAAAATCAATCAACTTTAAAAATTCGCCAAAAATTAATTTGTAAAGATTTTGATTAGATTTTTTTTCTAAATGAAACTTAAAACATTCTAGTTTTTATTTTAAAAGACCGTTTTACTCCAAATGTTATCAAATAATCTAAAAAAAATTTCAAAGTTGGTAAAAAAATTTTGACACTTCTAACCTAATTTAGTAAAAATCGATCAATTTTAAAAATTCGCCAAAAATTCATTTTTAAAGATTTCGATTTGATTTTTTTTCTAAATGAAACTTGAAACATTCTAATTTTATCTAAAAGAAACCGTTTTATTCTAAATGTTATCAAAAAAAATTAAAAAAATTTTCAAAGTTGGTAAAAAAATTTTTGACACTTCTAACCTAATTTAGAAAAAATCGGTCAACTTTAAAAATTCGCCAAAAATTCATTTGTAAAGATTTTGATTAAATTTTTCTTCTAAATGAAACTTAAAATATTCTAGTTTTAATTAGAAAAGACCGTTTTACCCCAAATGTTATCAAAAAATTTAAAAAAATTTTCAAAGTTGGTAAAAAAATTTTGACACTTCTAACCTAATTTAGAAAAAATCGATCAACTTTAAAAATTAGCCAAAAAATCATTTTTAAAGATTTTGATTTGATTTTTTTTCTAAATGAAACTTAAAACATTCTAATTTTAATTAAAAAAGACCGTTTTATTCCAAGTATTGTCAAAAAAATTAAAAGAATTT
This sequence comes from Digitonthophagus gazella, assembly GCA_036711955.1. NCBI lineage: Eukaryota > Metazoa > Arthropoda > Insecta > Coleoptera > Scarabaeidae > Digitonthophagus > Digitonthophagus gazella. The sequence goes on along the minus strand of JASCIT010000005.1, from coordinate 36,210,003 downwards.
TCAAAGTTCGTAAAAATTTTTGGCACTTCTAACCTAATTTAGAAAAAATCGATCAACTTTAATTCATGTTTATAAATTAAAACTTTATTAGATATAAAATATTATCATTTTTTATTTATTTATTATTTATTTATTTATTTATTTATTTATTTTTCAGAAAAAGTATTTTCTTAACCATCATCAAAGAAGATAGTTATGAGAAAGACGTTCTCTTTTACGTACAACTAGGAGAGCCTCAAATGTGCGGTGGTAAGACTGTTGAATTCGATTAGGTTCAGTGTTTATTATCTCTTCATATGTATCTTATTCTGTTTTCCATATCTGCACTCTCTTCTCTACTACTGCTGCATGCTCAGTAAGTAAACCGTTTCAAAAACAGTTTTTGACATACCAAATTTTTTTTCATCAAAGTTCAGACGTAGCAAGAATCGTTGACGCTGTGTTTTTTGTCCCACGCGAGTTCGAGTTTTCAGTTTTTGTGCAACTTCTTACCGTCGAGAGCTTTTTTTCCAAATTGCGCCTTTATAAATACTTGCAGAGGTGGAAGAGATTATTTTAAGTATACAAGAGAGTAAATTTTAAAATTTTAAAAGAAAAATTTTAATTGTAAATAACGAAATTTTTAAAGTGCTCAAAATTTGTTATTAACCTAATATAATAATAAACCTCAAATTACGGATTTAACTTGTATGGCGCAGCCAAAATGATCCCAAACTACCCACCTAAAATTTATTCTTAAACACTGCAAGAGCGCACACTGAGCATGCCAACTGACGGAATTAACACAATTAATACCAGTGCACGCTTGTAGATTAAAATAAAGCTTCATGTAGCTTGTTTTTCATTACTTGTAACATCCAATATAAAACCTATATACTTAAGTGATGCATGTATGTATGATGATTGTGCTTTATATTTTTCTTTGCTAAAGTTTTAACAATGCCTATCTTTGTTTATGAATGAGTTAATTTACTTAAGTAATTACAAAAATACTTCAATTTATTATTATACTGTAACTTATTTTTTTGTTTCATTTTCATTTCTGTGTAAAATAAAATAGGAGTCCAGTAATTTAGTTTTCCCAATTTTTTTATTTTTAAATTTTCACAGACGAAGCTAGTCTAGCGGCATCCGCAGAGAAAAAACGTCCCGAGGATAGAACGGAGCAGGAAAAAGTAGCCCTTTTGGGAAAACCGAGGCTCGGCGACATCACGCGGGCTCAGATCCGGATTAAAGAAAGCAAGGAATTCAAGGTAACCTCACCGAACACCGTGCAAATCGAATTTTCGGGGCGCGATGAAGTCCTTAAAGCCTAGACATTTACCTTTCCGTCGTCTACTTCCCGGTACCTGGGCATTTTCTGGGTCGTTCCGGCTTATCGTTGCTCATTAAAATTCAATTTGCCGATGCCCGCGAACTCGCTTTAATTTCAATTTGCAACTTTCCTGACGTACCCTCTGCCAGCCAACCTCAACCGAGAGTAAAATAAATAATAACACAAGAATAATAAACCACGACGCCGTTAAAAGAGTATAACAAAGGTTATTTTTAAAATCTCATTTACTTGATTATGGTTTCCGTTTTGAAGAAACTCTTTTAGACATATGTTGAAACATGTCTGATAAGTTTTGCATTATTAAAATTGCTTTCGTCATCTTTCAAGGTTCGTAACTCTTCTATATGAGGTTGCTTATAAGGTAGTTAATCTACCAGTTAATAATCTACTTCTAGTTAAATTAGAAAAAATGAACTAAACCCCAAAGAAGACGTAGGTGTAGGATTGGTTTTGTTAGCTCGTTCCGCCTTGTAATTTCATTTTCATGTAACCCCAGTCGCCATAAATTAAGATATTATTTTCCCCTCTTCCTGCAGTCCACCCCTAAATAAATTTACGCACGGTCCGTGCAGTAAAATCCGACCATGAACCATCCTGAACAGGACTATATGACTGTATGATCGTAACCGTAAAAGAAAGAACATGGACCAGGCTCTTTTCTTCCTGGTTTTTATCATTCCACCCTGTAAAACATTATTGATTTTATCTTTTTTATTTTTTCATAACTTTTTTAGGTTATTTTAAGATTACACGTGACAAAAAAAATTGTTGACAATCTTATGATGTAATCTAGAAAAATCATTTTCTTTTTGAGTGTGTTAGGATCCATGACTTCTAAAGGGTGTTTCAATAAGAGTGCAAGAATTCAATGCTCAATAAAACATGTTTTTTTTTGGTGCAAAGTATTGAGATATTTATTGATTTAGAAAATATGCATTTGGCAATTATGTATGAAACAAAATATCTTGTAAATGGCCGCCAAGACTTTGCTGGCATATGCGTACCCCTTTGACAAAATTTTCAATGACGTTATTGAATACGTGTGGTCGGAATTGCGAGAAAGCTGGACAAAAGTCGAAATTTCAAAGTCGTAGTTTTCGCGTGAATACAATAAAATGTCGTACAGAAGGAGCTAGTGCATCGTTCTATGAAAGAACAAAGCACTCGCCCACGTGTTTGGACCGCGGTAGTGATCGGAAGTGTACTGAATCTCATTAGCATCTGACACCAGTTATTGACCTCTTAAAAACCAGTGGATTGAAAATATGGTCAAATTTTGTATTAGAGATTGAATCGTTTCTGCAATATGGAAGGCGTTCCTGGAGATAAGTAATATTTTTATGCATCCATAACCTAATTTTTCAAAAATTGCATGTTTTTAGCATATAAACAAAAACCCCTTGCGATTTCCATCGAATTCAGATTACTGAAATAGTGAATCATCGAAATAGTTGTGATCCCAAGAGATCCTGCAGTATTGATTCTTGGAAATCACACACAGGAGTGTTAAGATTATATATCAGAAGAGAAAACTACCGGATCTCGCCGGTTTCCAGCTTTGAGTCATTAAATTGTTATTAATTTTTGATATCGTTTTTGATTGGTTTGAATTAGATTCATTTGAAATTAACCCAACTTCATTTTTCGTCGTATCATCTTCAATACTTTGTATTTCGGCGATCCTATCGTCATCTTCGCCGGAATTATCCGAATTATCCGGAAAACCAAATTCGGATAAATCAACCGAACCCGAATGTATAGAAGCCTGAACTATTAAGCTATAATTTATATTTGGAACGTCTTCTTCGTATTTTTTAATTTCGCTTGGTTTTAAATCAACTTTTTTTAACAAAATTTTCGGTTTGTCCGGATAATTTTCAGTTAGGTTTAAATCGCTTTTTGGGTGGAATAAAATCGCTAGTGGTTTTAATTGATGATTTATTTCTTGATTTTATATCAATTGAACGACTTCAAACTTTTTCGGGTATTTTAAAAAAAATTTCGGAAATTTTTCCGATCTGAAATTTTTTGAATATTTTCTGGAATTTTTTGAATATTTTCGGATTTCTTTGGGATATTTTTGGAAAATTTTGAAGCATTTTCTGAGATTTTTGTAACATTTTTAGATGTTTTTTATGATTTTCGGGAATTTTTGGAAAATTTTCGGATTTTTTTGAACAATTTTCGAAAAATTCAAAATTTTCTGTAAAATTTTCAGGAACTTTTGTTACATCTTCGGGATTTTTAGGAAAAATTTCGGATTTTTTAGAAAAATTTCGGATTTTTTAGAAAAAATTTCGGATTTTTTAGTAAAACTTTCTGATTTTTTAGTAAAATTCTCGGATAATTTTATTACATTTTCAGGATCTTCTGTAAGATTATCGCAAATTTTTATATTTTCAGAAATTTTTGTAATATTTCCAGAATTTTTTGGAAAATTTTCGGATATTTTCAAAGAATCTTCAGATATTTTTGAAAAATTTTCGGATATTTTCCAAAAAAATTTCGGATAATTTTATTACATTCTCAGAATTTTTTAAATTTTCACTCTTCCTTTTAACCAGAAGCCCTACCTGAAAAATCTTTAATTCCGACCTTACATACGTTTTACGCGGCCTCGATACCAGATATACTCAATATTGCAAACAGATTCAAACAATTAACGCTATATATCGGCCATTTTGTGTCAGCCATTTTTTTATTTGAAACTTCCGATTGCGAATTTGGTTTTAGCGACTTGAAAAACATAAAAATCTAATTTTTTATGGTCATGCAAACCTTTTGGACTTTTGTCTGGCTTTTTCGGAATTCCGACCACTGTGCAGCGTCTAATTTCGGCTTTCAATGCTTCGATGGTTGCAAACTTATTGACATAAACCCAACGATCTGGCAACGTCGCTCGCTACGCTCTCTCTGGATGGAGCATTCCTATTGTATTTTGCTGGATTGTTTTGTAATAAGGATGAATGCCGCCATCTTGCCGATTTTGTGTTTACAAACACCTTAGGTTTATTTTCAAACATTAACTTGATAACTTGGGATTTAGAAACGTAATGAAATAAAAAACTTTTAATCGTGAAATCAAGAATTTTCGATATTTGAAAAAGCAAATTTAGAATAAGACTTCATAGGTTATATTTGAAAACTCAGATCATAAACATAAACACTCAACTGTTTACAAACATGAGGATGAGGGCGCTTTGTTTACTGTTTATGTGTATTACATTATATTTGTGTTGTGTGTATTACAAAACAAACCGGCTCATGCTCCATCCAGAGAGAGCGTAGCGAGCGACGTTGTCAGATCGTTGCATAAACCTGTGACTTCAGATAACCCCACAGCCAGAAGTCTATTGGCGTTAAATCGCAAGATTAAAGGGCAATTTTAGTCACCAAATCGGGAAATAACCAGGAGCAAACTTTTGCAAGATCGTCAATGTTTAACGGGCGGTATGACATATGGCACCGTCTTGCTGAAACCACATATCGTCAAGATAGCTTCCAAATGAGCCACAAGAAACTGTGCTATCATATCACGATAACGTTCGTCATTCACCGTTACTACATTACCATCTTCGTTTTCGAAGAAAAATTGTCCAACTATTCCCCCAGACCATAATGCACACTATACAGTGACCCATTCTGGATGCATTGCTTTCTGATGAATCATTCGTGGATTTTCTAAGCCCCAAATGCGACAGTTGTGCCTATTAACTAAGCCATCAAGGTGAAAATGGGCCTCATCACTGAAAATTATTTTGTTAGCAAAATCAGCAGGTTGTTCAAGGATCCAATTGGTGAATTCTCTTCGCTTTTCATGGTCTACTGGCAGAAGTTGTTGAGTCAATAGGATTTTGTAGGCATGCAGCTGTAAATCTTTTGTGAGAATTCGCTAAAGAGTGCCTATTGGCGAATTCTTGTGCCCGCTGGTGAATTGACGTCTCTCCTTTCGATCACACTCTAGCGAACTGTCGTGATGTTTTGTTCTGAACGACCTCTACGAGCTCGTATCTTGTGTTTCACATCACTAACCGAACCAGTAGCTTCAAATTTTTCGGTTATTCTTTTCATAGTAGATGACTTACAATTAGACACATTATTTCGACCGAATATTGGACGCATTTTACAAATAATGGCAATTAAACTTTCACCATTTTGATAATAATTTTTGACAATCAGGACGGGTTGTTCTACAGTGTAATACGCCATGTTACGTTTTTACAATATAAAACTTCTAAAGATTGTAAGTGAAACCCCCATTTTCTCCATTTTACACAATCAACCTATTTGTGTATCACTTTTCTTTTCAAGTTATAAATAACAGTGACCAAACCATCGAAAATCTAAACATTTCATTCCTAATAGCCAATAATACAAACAACAATATTATTGTAAAAGTACCCTCTTCGAAACATCTTGTTTTCAAACATCTGCTCGATTATTTACTCAAATCGTTGTAGTTTTCAATTTATAACGTTCGTTTCAATAAACCAACCAATAATACCATTGCCTCGTAGTTGGAATTGAATAAAAGAGTCTCTCTTATAATTCACTTTGAACTTCCGAAAACCTAGTTAGTAACTCAGTTATTTTTATTGCCGTTGTCGTTTGTGCTATAATAGCACTAATGCGAGAAAACGGAAATTTTTTATCGATCTGTCCGTTTCGAATGCAAACGGATTGCCTACGGACGACGACGACGTCGCTAGACGACTTCGGACGTCGCCTTTTCCGTCACTAACTGAATTATTCAACTGGGAAAAGTTTTTTCCACGAAACCTACATGAGAACATAATGGTATAGTACACACTTTTAGCTTTTTAAATGCTCTGGTTGAGGACCCCACTTGTAAAATGAACTGCTAAGGATTGTGTTGATTTTTTTTGTAAAAGAAGAACATGAGGAAAATGGGGAACGCGAAGAACAAATGATTCGCTTTAACAAGCATTTAGCGTTAAATTGCCGAGGCCGCTTGTTGGATTTTGGTTAATGGAGCGCATAATTCGATGTCACGCCGGATTAAACGAAACATCCTACTATTCACGTGTTTCAAATGAGGATTTATAGATAGATCTTGATGTAGCTACAGCAATTAATCCCTTGTACTATTCAATTATAGATACGTTTCAGGTTTTGGTAATTTAATTTTGTATATAATTGAAATTTCACTTTATCTGTGAAATTATTGATATACAAGGTGTCACAGAATAACTATTCCTAATTTTCGAAAATGATAGAGGACACTGAAATACACACTTTTTATTAATAAACTAGTGTACTGGAAATTCCTCGGTTTCAAAATAAACTAACATCAATTTCAATTAATAATAATAACAATCTTTAATAACAATCTCAATTACAACAGGGGAGAGTTAAACTACCGAACATTTTATTAGTAATAATACTGTATTGAACCTTATAAAAATTGTTCGAAGTTATGACCATCATTTTCGATACACCAGTTGTAAAGATTTTCAATCGAATGCCGAATTCTTCGAAATAGCTGAGGACGTTCACGAATATCGTCAAATGCAAGAATAATTCGAGCCAGTAACTCTTCTTCTGTATTAATAAGTGTCTCATAAACCATTGATTTAATATGACCCCATATAAAAAAATCAATTGGAGTCATATCTGGTGAACGTGCAGGCCAAGAAATCGGTCCTCTCTTCCATCTCTCTCACTCATCTGTTTGGAAATTGTGCATTTAAATAATTTCGGCAATTTAATCCAAAGTGCGCTGGTGCACCATCATGTAGAAAAATAATATTTCTTCGAATATTAAGTGGGATATTTTCAAGCAATTCTGGTAGAGTATATTCAAGAAGAATGCTATACACATGACCATCTAATCGTGCAGGCAGTAAATATGGCCCTACTACATAATTATCAACAATCCCAGCCCAAATATTAAGCGAAAACTTCCATTCACTAAAACTATGAACGGCACGAGGATTTTCTTCGCTCCAAATGTGACTATTGTGTGTATTAAAATAGTCATCATAAAACATGCCTCATCTGTCCATAATACATTCCTAGGAAATCTTGGTTCATCAGTAATTTTATTCCAGTACTATTCGGCAAATTGAACTCTGTTGGGATAATCAGCTGGAACTAATGTTTGAACTTTTTGAATGTGAAACGCATACTTCTGGTATTCCTTCAATACCTTTCATACAGATGTGCGACTTGTATGCATCGTCTGTGCAATGGCACGAGTACTTGTTTTTGGGTTATTTTCAAAGTGTTGAAGAACTTGGTCCTCAAATCTATTTTCTCTATTTCTATTCTATCTATTTTCTTTCTTGAAATTCACCAGTATCTCGAAGACGCTGATCCAATCTTGAAAATGATGTGTGACAGGGAAGTGACGATGCGGATATCGCTCCGCATAAATTCGCCTTACTTCATTAGCGTTACCGTAAGCTGCTCCATAGGCTACATGCATGTATGCTAATTCATTATTTGTAAAATGATGCATTTTAAATCAAACACTAATTTGTCTAATAAAAAAGATTAATTTATGACAAATGTTAAATGATAACTACGAAATGGAAGATAATAGAGATTGATATTAGTTTATCTTAACATAGCACAGTCATGAACCAAAAGACGCTTTAGAGAAAAAAAAGAAAGAAGAGTTTAACGCAACCGGAACCGATGAATATGGACGGTGACCTAGCCTTGCATTGGCCGAAATTCAAAGAAAATTTTGAAATGTACGCAATAGCAACGAAATGCTCAGAAAAACCAAAGCCAGGGAGTGCTGTAGTCTTCTTACATTGTCTAGGACAAGAACCAAGAGACATCCTTGCCACACTGGATGTCACGGCGGAGGATAAAATAGACAAAGATAAAATAATTAAAAAATTAGACGAATACTTTATACCGAAGAAAAACACAAGCGTAGAAAGACATAAATTCAATACACGAGTACAGCCGTATGGAGAATCGTTTGATTCATTCTTGGCGAATTAAGAAAAATCGCAGCTAATTGTGAATTTGCAGGATTAAAAGACGACTTAATCGCGGACCGAATTGTTTGCGGCGTCAATGACAAGAGTCAAAGACAGGCTTCTAAGAGAAACTACGTGGGCGCTAAAAAAGCAGTAGACGTTTACAAGGCAGCAGAGCTGACCGAAGAACATATCAAAAATTTGACCGAAGATAGAAGAGCAACGGAAATTAACCAAATAAAGAAATCGGCATTTCAGACTAAGAAAATCGATAAAGGATGAGACACCAGGCGCCAACCAGATGAACGACAAAAAAGACATGTATTTAGCATTACTTGAGTATAGAAACACACCTATTTCAAATGAATTACCGTCACCTACACAATTATTATTTGGTAGATACATTGAAGGACGTGTTCCTATAACCGAAGCAAAATTACAACCAAAATTAAAAATAAAAGAATATGTAAACAAAATATTTCAACAACAGAAAAAGAAGAAAGAAGATTATGATAAACACTCAAAAGATTTACCTAAATAGAAAATAAACGATAATGTGATGGTACAGTTACCAGAAAGTGAAACATGGAAACCTAGAATAATAACAGAACAAACAATAGTTGTTACATCAGAAATAGATGGTTCTTGCGTAAATTTGATTATAACAATTTTCACGATACCCAATTTAATGAAATATTAGACTCCTGCATTCCTGAAAATGACCGTACCGATAATGACACTAATAATACTGTAAATCAAAATGATCAAGACTTTGACAATGCTTTTATTCCAAGACCGAAACGTAATATTAAGAAATGTAGTCATTTTAACGAGTTTGCAATGTAGCTGTCTAAGTAGTTATAAGCGTTTAATTAAGATTGCTATATTACCACATATGCAACGAAAACTATTGTAAGTCATTTTTTATAGAACTAACAAGGAGACCACAAGATGTTGTATTCACCGATTTTGATGAAGGTAGTATCAATCGATAGGTATTGGTACACAATACAAATCTGTAAAATATTAAGGCGCAATGTTCAGGGATTCGCGAGTAAATTGCAATTTTAGCTCGCGATTTAAGGCCACACCATTTTACGTCATCAGTTAGCCACTCCGTCTACGACCGCCTCTTGGTCTTTTTTTAATTAAATTAAATGAAAAATCAAAGTAAAAACGAAAAAGTGTGTTGAATTATTTGTTTTCAAAACATATAAGAATAAAATATTAGAAGAAATAAAGTGAAATATTAAAAATTTTGATTATATTAAAAATAAAAAGCAGTTACGTCATGAGGTTCAGACCATTTTGTTCCGCAAGTGGAAGCCGGTTCGTGATGAGTCACCAAGAGGAGGGGTCGGGAGGAGTACAACCATTGATATATAAGCGGTGTAGCCTTGAATTGCGACCTAAAATCGCGATTTACTCGCGAATCCCTGAACATTGCGCCCTAATATTTTACAAATTTGTATTGTGTACCAATACCTATCGATTGATACTACTTTCATCAAAATCGGTGAATACAACATCTTGTGGTCTCCTTGTAAGTCAGATATAAGTGTTTAAAGGTTTTGAACCGATTGCATTTTAAGAAATAAAATTTTCTAGACAAAAATTTCCTGCTTGGTTGTTATAAATATCTTATAGAGGATTCCGAAAGGATTCACCATAGAAGAATAGCAATTAATTCTGTTTTCTTTTCAATTTTTTCAAAATCACCATTTTTGACTTACGACAGTTTTCGTTGGATAGGTAGATTATTAAGAAAGGGAGATGTTGTATGAGTAAGGCTGGTTGTCTGTAATTGTATTGTCCAGCATACAATGACTGAAGCCGCAGTTGTAGTGCAGACGCAGGCCAATAAAGTTAACAGAAACGTTCTGATTGTCAGTGTATATGATTTACCCACACAACAAATGATGTAACAATATCATATTGGGTTGTTCGGAAAGTAATTTCGTTTTTTTTTTCTTTTTTGTGGAAAATGAAAGACAGTTTTCGTATAATAAACAAATACTTTACTAATTATATATTGGCCGTTCTGATCCAATACCTTTTGCCATCTTTCTGGTAGTAGCATAATTCCACGCTCATAACATTTTTAGCCTTTACTGGCAAAAAAACTAATCGAGGTGATTTTTAACCTCATATGAGTTGAAGATTTTACTGTCTAAAAAATTTTAGAGTCAAACAAATAATAATCCGATGGTGACAGGTTTGGAAAATATGGTGGATGTGGCATTGTATCCCATTCAAGCTGTAAAAGCTTTTGGCGAGTAACCAAACTTGTGTGAGGTCTTGCATTGTTTTGGGCGAAACACCTTTCCTGTTGATTAATTCTGGCCTTTTCTGTTGAAGTGCATCATTCAGTTTGTTCAGCTGATGACAGAAGAGAACATGGGGAACCCATTCATCGAGCTTTGAGGATAATCCCAGGAATTTTAAGTGCTCATAAACTGTTAAATTTGATAAATTTAACCTCAATCCGATCTCTCGTGTTGTTATTCGCCGGTTCGCATCAACTAATTTATCGCGTCTTTTTAAGCTTCAACCGGTCTTTCTGAGGTGCATTTTCGACATCAAAATTGCCGGATCGAAATTTAGTGAAATTTGGCGTACAATCAACACACCTTCTCCATACACATCGGTCAATTTCTTTCTGGCTTGAACAGCATTTTTACCCTTTCTGAGGTAAAACAGTAAGATATGTCGAAAATGCTGCTTATCCATATTTAAAAGGACCCCAATCAAAAACTATTGCGTAAATTTAATTGGAATTTTTCACACACAAGTTTATAAGTTCAATTTACATAAAAATGAAGACAAAATATATACAATAAACCATCACTTTAACAGCTTTAGTTATTGTGAACATTTACGATCGTCGTGAAATTGAACTCTTACGCTTCAATAACGTCCAAACTATTAAAATAGGAAATAGTAAACGAAACCAATAGACTATTTTCGTTTACGAAGAAGTTGAAATTAGCGTTTATTTCCCGTTTTATCAATTGTTAAGTTCGGTTCGTTCGAACCGTTATAAAATGGTTACGCTCTCATTTGAATTTTATAGTTGAACGCTTCAATAAATTTCTTTGCAAAGAAGTAGCCACTTCGGTGTGGCGTGGAGAGGCAATTTACAAAATAGAGTATTGCAAGTGCAAGTAATCCGGGAAGATTGGGTTTTCCATTAAACCTTAATGCCGCAACCAGAGGTCCGAACCTCCGTACAAACCAGCTTTGTAATCCACTTCTCAGCTTAGTTCTTTCTCTCATTCTTAATTTTTTCAACGTTTCAGAAACATTTTAATCCCAACTCGAATTAGATTTCACTATCGACTTTTTAAATCTTTCTTAAAGACGTTATTCATATTTTCATCAAACGAGCTACTCAATGGCTCTTCAAAGTGCTTCTCTTTTGAGGTAAAGTGGTCCTCTTATAATAATGAAATTATCTCTGAGAATTTTGCCGTTTTTCTTTCGTTATAAATATATACAATGCTTTTAGGGTGCATTAAATTAATGTGTTTATTTCATGTTTCTTGGCAAACAAACAATAAGCGACCACAAAATGGTAGAACACTTATAAACAACTACACAGTAAGTAATGAAAAAATGTTGGAGTGAACATTAAATTAAGAAGGAAATGTGCATAAAAATTACATTTGTTTTTATGTTTTTTATATTTTCATTTTTCTTATTTAAAATGAAAATTAATGTAAATAGAAGTGAGAGTTATACAGGGTAATTCAATTTAAATTCAGTTTAAAAGTTAGGTTAAAAAAATTTTAGTCAACTTTAAGAATTTTTTTAATTTTTTGAGTAATATTTAGGAAAAAATTGACTTTTTTATTTAAAAATAGAATATTTTAGCTTTCAATTAATACAAATTTCATTTCTTAGTTAAATAAAATAAAGTCTCCACGATTTTTTAAATTTGGTCAAAATTTTTTAAAAGTTAGGTTATAAAAAATTTTAGTCAACTTTATGAATTTTTTAAATTTTTTGGGTAATAATTAGGAAAAAATTGACTTTTTTATTTAAAAATAGAATATTTTAACTTTCAATTAATACAAATTTCATTTCTTAATTTTAAAAAAATAAAGTCTCCACGATTTTTTAAATTTGGTCAAAATTTTTAAGGTTAGGAAAAATTTTAGTCAACTTTATGATTTTTTTTAAATTTTTTGGGTAATAATTAGAACAAAATTGACTTTTTTCTTACAAAATAGAATATTTTAGCTTTCAATTAATACAATTTTCATTTCTTAACTTTAAAAAATAAAGTCTCCACGATTTTTTAAATTTGGTCAAAATTTTTAAGGTTAGGAAAAATTTTAGTCAACTTTATGAATTTTTTAAATTTTTTGGGTAATAATTAGAACAAAATTGACTTTTCTATTAAAAAATAGAATATTTTAACTTTCAATTAATACAAATTTCATTTCTTAATTAAAAAAAATAAAGTCTCCACGATTTTTTAAATTTGGTCAAAATTTTTAAGGTTATGAAAAATTTTAGTTAACTTTATGATTTTTTTTTTAAATTTTTTGGGTAATAATTAGAACAAAATTGACTTTTTTATTACAAAATAGAACATTTTAGCTTTCAATTAATACAAATTTCATTCCTTAATTAAGAAAAATAAAGTCTCCAGGATTTTTTAAATTTGGTCAAAATTTTTTAAAAGTTAGGTTATAAAAAAATTTTTGTCAACTTTAAGAATTTTTTTAATTTTTTGGGTAATAATTAGGAAAAAATTGATTTTTTTATTACAAAATAGAATAGTTTAGCTTTCAATTAATACAAATTTCATTTCTTAATTAAAAAAAATAAAGTCTCTATGATTTTTTAAAATTGATAAAAATTTTTTAAAAGTTAGGTTATAAAAAATTTTAGTCAACTTTATGAATTTTTTTAATTTTTTGGGTAATAATTAGAATAAAATTGACTTTTTTATTACAAAATAGAATATTTTAGCTTTCAATTAATATAATTTTCATTTCTTAATTTAAAAAAATAAAGTTTCCACGATTTTTTAAATTTGACCAAAATTTTTTAAAAGTTAGGTTAAAAAAATTTTAGGCAACTTTTATGAATTTTTTGTTAAAAATCTCTTTTATATAAATTTAATTACCCTGTATAATAATAATACAATCTTTCAATCAACTCTATTAAAAAAGTTAATATTTATATTACAAATCCAACATCAGATAACAACCACTAATTAATTAAATTTGCTGAAAGTATTAATGAAATCCCTCAAAAAAGCAAACATAATAAAATTAATTACAAGTTCACCCTTTAATAATACAATGAAATGTAATCCCAAAGGTAAAACCCTGCTTTATAAATTAAAACGTTCCAGTATAAAGGTGAACCTTTATCACATTCCATTTTTAACTATCTTAATTTAATCTAAACCCCACAATTTGTACAATTTGTTTGAAATCTGATACAAAATCAAAACCTAATAAAGCAAAAAAAAAAACTTGTGCACATTTCCTTTGAACCACTTTTACAATTACAAAGCACACACAGTTCAAACTAACCAATTTTGCTTTATACGTGTTCGCCACACAAATGCACCAAAAACATACTGTGTCTGTCGCATCTTGAAAGTTCCGCAAATAAATCGATTCCCCGAACAGCGTACAATATACGCCCACAAGTTTGTTGTAAATCACCGCGAAATCTCGACGTCGAAAGCTTTCGCGAGAGAGAGAATCGAACGAAATTGACGCGAAGCAGTCGCCCCTTTTAGTCGACAAACTTTCGAACCGTTGAAATGTATCATCGAGACGTTTTCAAGCTGCGTTTCGCCTTATTTATCCCTTTTTTTATTCCTTTCAGAACACCGTCGACAAGTTGGTGCAAAGAGCGAACGCTTCACTTCTGATCGGTACGTCATCGTGGAAGGAACAATTTGTAGAAGCTGTGAATGTCAGCCCTAGTGACGACTCCGAGGAGAAAGCTCCTTCGTACATGGATTATTTTATGCACTGTCTTACGTTCTTTTGGAAGATTGTTTTTGCTTTTGTCCCTCCAACAGGTTAACATTTTCAATATAAAATTTTATTTCTTAAAAATATTAAAGTGTTTTTATGATTTTTAAGGTTTATTCAAAGGATATCTTTGTTTTGTTGTATCTATATTGGGTATTGGCGTCGTTACCGCCGTTATTGGAGATGTAGCTTCTCATTTTGGCGCTACATTAGGCATCAAGGACTCTGTTACGGCTATTGTATTCGTAGCTTTGGGTACAAGTATTCCAGGTAAGGATATTTTTTTAAGTTTTTAAAATAAACAGGATTTTTAAATAATCCTTTTTGATAAAAGCAAATATCTTTGAAATAAAAATTCAAAATTAATTGAAACTAGATTTTGATTTCAATCAAGATTTGTTTATTTTATTCCAACTTTTATTAGGTACTTCAATTATTATTGTTTGACGTGAATGAATTTAAATAAAATACAAAATAAATAAAATCAATATTTGAAATTATGAAACGTTTTCTATTTGATAACAATGTTACAATTACAAAAGAATTTCATTTGATGTTTATTCGAAAAGTGAACCTTCATGAAATAGAGATGGGCATAAAAAATTGTAATAAATAACGTTTTGTTGTAGAATTGATAGATTCGTTTAACGTTAAATGTTTATTAGTACTCAAAATGAAATTTTAAAAATCGATAGAAAATGAAATCTAAATGTGACAAAAAAAAATCATAAAAAAATAAAAATATTTTCTGATTTATTGCACTACTACGAAATAGACAAATACATAAATGAATTTCAATAGTCGAGTATTTTTTTTCCGATAAACTAAACCAGTGTTTCTCAACATGGGCAATATTGCCCCCTAGGTTGGTACATTTGTTGTGGGCGATTATTTCATTAACTGTGTTTGGGGGACGATAACTATTTTATAAGGGCGAAAACACTTTGTACAATTAATCCATTTATTTTGAAGAAAACTATAAACAAATTAAAAAAACCGACAATTATTTCATGTGATTCCCCTTCTTTTGCTGGATCAATTTCTGTTGACTGAAGTAGAGCTATACTTGAGAACAGGTGCTGATATTCAGTGTGTTTTTTGGTTTTCTTTCGTTCATTGTGTATTCCCATTAAAATATATTTCTTTGTTTTACTCTTTTAGAGTAAAGTATTCATAATTATTAATAATAATAGTTCAACCCCAAAAAATGTCGGCCAAAAAGAAGTGCGGACAATATTTTATTTATTATACAGGGTGTTTAAAAAATACGTTCGAATATTTGGCCCACTTATAGATCTCATCAGTACAAACAAAAAAGTCAGAACAAACATAAGTCCAAAAATCAGCCGTTTCCTAATTACAGCCTGTTTTTCAAATTAAAATAATTTACACTCAGTAGGAGTGATTCGCGTATTTATGAAGTCATCCATGGAAATAACAAAACAAATTTTGTTCGTTTCTGTTAGTGTAGTTGCCACATTTGTTGTAATTATTGTGTGTCCGTTATTGTCAGTGTTTATTGAAGTAGTTGTTGCTGTAACCCATTGTTGAAATTTTCGAATATGCCTTATACCAACGCAGAAATGGCAGACATGCATTTTATGTATGGCAAAGCCGATGGAAATGCTTGTGAGGCACGTCGCCTTTATGCCGAAGCATTCCCAAACCGGGTACTTCCGTGTGACAAACTTTTTACGAATTTACATCAACGTTTATCCGAAGTTGGATCGTTTAAATCAAGGAACGGTGATGGTGGTCGGCCTAGATCAGTTTGTACTCCCGACGCAGAACTTAACATTTTAAGACGAATTGAAGAAAATCCTGGTACTAGTACTAGAAGACTCTCTACTGAAACAAATATTAATTTTTCCCTAATTTGGAGAATTTTACGGGAGCAGCAATTGCACCCATACCATATTCAAAGGGTACAGGCTCTAGCTGTGCCCGATTATGCCGCACGACTGGTGTTTTGTCGAAGCATGTTGACAAAAGTCGCGGAGAACCCAAATTTTGTTACGAAAATTTTATTTACAGACGAAGCTGGTTTCACGAGAAATGGCATTTTTAATTTTCATAATAGCCATGTTTGGGCCGACGAAAATCCGCATGCCGTTGTTGAATCGAATCATCAACACCGATTTGCAATCAACGTTTGGCTTGGTGTGTTAGGAGACCATCTGATAGGACCTTGTTTCCTGCCTAACCGTTTGACTGGTCAATTGTACCTTGACTTTTTGCGGAATACATTACCACTGCTGTTAGAAGATGTGCCCCTCAACCACAGAATTAATATGTGGTTGATGCACGATGGAGCTCCTGCGCATTACGGAGTCTTGGTCAGAAATTATCTAAACGAAAATTACAATGGCAGGTGGATAGGGCGAGGAGGTCCAATTGCATGGCCCCCTAGATCTCCCGACCTCACTCCACTCGATTTTTGCATTTGGGGGTATTTAAAGACATTAGTTTATTCAAGTCCTGTGAATAATTTAGATGAGTTGCGAGAACGAATTGAACATGCCTGCCAGACTGTTCGTATAAATCCGGGACTCTTTGAGAGAGTGCGGCGTTCACTTTTACGGAGATGTGAAATGTGTATACAAATGGAAGGAGGACATTTTGAACATCTTCTTTAAGAATCATTAATTTGTAATAATTAAAATGTATTCATACTGATATTTGAGTGTAAATTATTTTAATTTGAAAAACAGGCTGTAATTAGGAAACGGCTGATTTTTGGACTTATGTTTATTTTGACTTTTTTGTTTGTACTGATGAGATCTATAAGTGGGCCAAATATTCGAACGTATTTTTTAAACACCCTGTATATAATTTGACTCTATTGCTCCGCAATTTAACAGCCAATGTGTTTACTTCGTAATCAAGTATTTTCAAATGAAGCAATGAAACTATCGCAAATGGTTGAACATTTAAATAGAAAACATCCCAACAAAAAAGAAAAAGATATTAACTATGTTAAAAGATTAAATGTTAATTTTGACAGAAGAAGCAAAATAATCGATGTATTTAAAACAACAACGTCAAATGTACTATAAGTAAAGGATTGGAGATGTGATAATTGTCCAAAATGCAAAATTTCACAACATTGGAGATAAATCATTAAAACCACTGACTGGACATGCAATTTTCATTCAAAAAGTGTAGGGGGCGATCATTGAAACAAATTTCATTAAATGGGCATTTCCTTCAGAAAGGTTGAGAATCACTGAACTAAACAAACAATATTAAAATATAAATTTTATATTTTCCTTTTTTTTGTGATTAGTATTCATGAGATTTTCTTTCTTTACTTTTTTAGTTTTATTTATATTATTACTACTTATTTTTAGTGGTAATTTACAGTGACTCCAAAAACTATTCGCTCACCTTGCGTACTTGCTATATTAATTTGATAAAGACAAAATAATTGAAAGTAAAAAAATATTCTAACACAAATAGACGTTGTATTCTTATAAAAAATTAACAAACAAAAATTGTTCTGACGACCCAACAACAATAATAAAAAGTAATTAACGGTCAATTTTTACATCCAAAAAATGTTCGCTCACTTAGGTTTAATAAATCAAAACACATATTTTTTTTGGTATAGTGGTAAATCTGATCAGCTTTCTTAGGTATGCACTGTGCAGCTCAGTATGGCGTTTGTTTGAAATTAAATAAATAAAAATAGTTTGGTATAAAATTAAAATGGGTAGAAAACAGTACAAAAGTTCGAAATATTATTACAAGCCTACGCAAAGAAATCTGTTCGAGATATTAGGAAATGTGTAAAAAAATTGTATTCGACTATAAAAAGCATTACTGATAGATTCTCTTCAAATAATAATTTTATCAAGGCTATCAGACTGGTCGTCCCCAGAAATTAACTTCCAATGGAAAGAGAAATTCTTATCAATAAAATTAAAAAAGATCCTAATAAAAGTGCAACAAAAATGACTATTGCAGCCAAGAGTGAGTTTGGCAAAACTGTATCTGAAAATACCATTCGTAACGTCCTGTATGAAGCTGGCTATCACGGTCGAGTTGCAAGAAAGAAACCATATATAAACAAAATTAATGAGAAAAAAATGAAATCATTTGCTGAAACCTATAAAAACAGTGGAAATATGTTTTGGAGCAGAGTAATATTTACAGACGAAAGTAAGTTCAATATTTATGAGTCTGACGATCGACGAATGATATGACGACGCAAGAATAAAGAACTAGAAGAAAAGAACTCGAGATCTACATTTAAACACTGAGAGGGTTATGTATTAGTACAGAGTATTTCACCGCAAAAACCAGTGGCTCATTTCTACAGTGTATCCAAAAATTGGCATCACTGAAAATCCAAATCTTCCTCCTCCACTTAATCATAGGCGGGTGAACACAAGGGGCACGAAATTTTCTGATGTGATTTAATTTTATAACTCTTGGACGTTTTAACACACTCTTTTAGTTAAATTAACTCTTTTATGAGGGCGACGCTTCTTATAAATACATCGCTATAATCTTTCGACACGCGTATTTATACATTATAACTTATTTGAATAAGAGTTCACGCGACAATGAGTTTGGTTACTGGAAAATTTGGGAGCGGAATGTCAAGACGCGATTAGTTAAACATGAAAATTACTAAAGACCCCAATGAATCACTGGCTTTGGCCTTGGAATGCTCTGTATGGGGTTGTATGAGTTGGAATGGTGTTTTAATGGTGTTGGAAATTTACATTTCATTGATGGAATAATGAACCACAAACAGTATATCAACATTTTGAAAACAAATCTTCGAAGAAGTGCTGTCAAAATGGCTTTAAATAATGATTACATATTTACCCAAGACAATGATCCCAAGCACGCAACCTGGAATACTAAAATGTGGTTACCCTATAAAGGTTGGTTCTCACTATACGTTCCGTTTCCCTTCCATACACTTTCCGTTCCGTTTAGCATACCATAGTGGTATGCTACGTTTTTCAAGAACAAATTTTAATATTTTCTAATATTTTTCAACAAATCTTAGACTATAAATGATTTTCAAATAGTAATTATCAATTATTAAAAAATGTTTATGCCTGTATAGGTGGTTTCATTAAATACATTAAATGAAAAATAACGATTTTCTCGCCAGTAAGTAAAGTGCTTGGTTTGCAGAAAGGTAAATCCAGTTTACAGATGGACTAATATGCTTTACAAAGGAGTGCATTTAATTAAATAAAATTTTAAGCATTACATATAGCATAATAATGACATTCATATTGTGTTGAAATGTCAATGTCTCCAAAACGTCTGCTGTTCGTAAAAAATACGTAAGCAGTATGGAACATGGAAGGGAATGGAACGGAAACGGTATGGAAATGGAAGGTAAAGTGTGAACACGTCCATTGATTTACAGCTAAGAATATTTTTACGGAAACGGAACGGAAAGTGTATGGAAGGGAAACGGAACGTATAGTGAGAACCAACCTTAATACTTCAAAATGGATTGAAACACATGCACAATCTCCTGACATTAATCCCATTGAAACTTTGTGGAGTTTTCTTGAAACGAACATTAGAAAATATAATATTAATAATCAAAAATAATCTAAAAGCAGTTTTGTCTACTGAGTGGGAGAAAATCTCTTCAAATGTAACACAAAGATTAGTAGAATCTGTTCCAAGACGATTAGCAGAAGTTATTCTACGAAAAAAATTTCTAAAGTTATGAATAATTTTTGATCTAACCTAACGTTTAAAAATTGATATAATTTTAAAAAATTGTAGCAACTTTATTTATAGAAACTAAGAAATGATTTTTATATTAAATAAAACCTAAAAGACTCTATTAACTTTATTTATGGTTTAGGTTAAGTCAACAAAAAGTAGTATAGTACCCTAAAATTCTAAGAGAAATTAGATGATGGTATCGATTTTGAATGAAATTCATCAGTGGCGTACGCGTAAAGGGGTGACTTGGTTTACTTTACCCTATAATACTCCAAAATGGATTGAAACCCCTCCACAATCTCCTGATTTAATTCCATGGAAAATTTGGGGAGTTTACTTGAAACGAACATTAGAAAATATAATGTTAATAATCAAAAAGTCTAAAAGCAGCCTTGTCTACTGAGTAAGAGAAAATCTCTTCAAATGTAACAGGAAGATTAGTAGAATCTGTTCCAAGACAATTAGCAGAAGTTATTCGATGAAATGGAGGCCCTACCAAACACTAAAATTTAAAAGATAATTTGCTTTATGTGTTAAAACTAGGTGAGCGAATACTTTTTAGAGATAAAAATTGAGCGTTAATTAACTTATAATTTTTTATAACAATTACGCAAATGTTAGAAAATTTTTTTTTTATTAATTTCTTATAAAGACATTACTGCGTCTATTTGTGTTAGAACAAATCTTTTTTTCTATTAGTTGAGCGAATAGTTTTTGAAGTCACTGTAGGTAACTATGACAAATATAAATACGAAAGCTTTCATGGTTGATGTCAAATGATTTTACATTGGACTCACTAACAGCACTTGTAGAACTATAAGCTTTATCTTATAATCATTTTTTAAGTGTTTCATGTTTCAATAAAATGAAACTTCTTTCCCAAAAAAAAAGAAAATTAAACAGCATTTGAAACGCAAAACACTTTCTCAAAAGATACACAACTATAAACCCGAAAGCTTCCAGTTCTATTGCTAATATTAGTTTTAGTGTTAGTTTAACTACCAACAAACTAAATTTGTTATAAAGCGCTTAATACAGTTCAAAATAAAATCGAAAACTTTGTCAAGTGAACTTTAAAATAAAACATCATAGCAAAAATAAACAAAACAAATTTTATATGCTGAAATAATACGACTGAAGGGTTTCATGCAAAAGTTTCAAAGTAGACAGCAAAATATGGTATTACATAGGAGCTTTTTACACGAAACCCTTCAAATACACAAATGAATTTTAATTGCAAATTACATATTTGCTATTACTGAAAATAAATCTAAAATGTCCATTTATTGATGTGGTAACAAAATTTACTAAACGTGAATAAAAATATACAGGTGTCCTGAAATTAGATGGTCATTACCAGCGCATATTATGTTCAAAAATAAGAACAAAAGCTCAAATTAATATTAGTCGAAAAATGCTTTCTAAGGGAGCTATAGACCCTTGAAGGGGAGCAAAAAACGGTTTTTCATAATTATTTTCGGAATGGTTTAAATTGAGTTAACTTTAAAAAATCAAAGAAATTTTCAATCATAGCTCAAATTAATATTGGTCGAAAAAAGCTTCCTAAGAGAGCTAGAGACCCTTGAAGGGGGCAGCAAATAAACGGTTTCTCATAAATATTTTCGGAATGGTTTAAATTGAGTTAATTTTAAAAAATCATAGCAATTTTATTTATAGGAGCTAAGAAATGATTTTTATATTAAATAAAACCTAAAAGACTATTTTTAATTAAAATACTCAAATTTGTTCTAAATTTTATCAAAAAAATTAAAAAAATTCTAAAGTTATGAATAATCTTTGACCTAAAATAACGTTTAAAAATTGAGTTAATTTAAAAAATCGTAGCAACTTTATTTGAAGCGTATAAATGCAAAAGCAGACATTCGACATTTTCTTCAAAAATTAGTTAGACACGGGTCTGTATTGTAAATTTAGCAAGAAATCAATTTTTGTGGCC
Source organism: Digitonthophagus gazella (assembly GCA_036711955.1). Classification (NCBI taxonomy): domain Eukaryota; kingdom Metazoa; phylum Arthropoda; class Insecta; order Coleoptera; family Scarabaeidae; genus Digitonthophagus; species Digitonthophagus gazella. Next base: position 36,188,040 of record JASCIT010000005.1, on the reverse strand, counting down.
CCCAGGAGCATAACAATACATTTAAGCAAGTTATTGCAATAATAAATTCCGTTTTAAATGCAAAAGCAGACATTTGCACCAAGTAGTTAGGTGCAAAAGCAGACGTTTGTGTTTGAACCTATCCAGATCTCGCATTACCTCACGTGATAGCCGTGACATTGAAGTAACTGGTAGTTTTGCTCACTTCTGCACGATTAGTTTAAACGAGAGCATGGTAACGAACGTATTACGGAGTTTTGATTACCTTCAACAACATTACCATTGAACCAAGTCCTCGTGGCAAAGGGCGAAAGAAAATAGTAAATAAGCAAGAGTGCAAGCGTGAAAAAGCCAAGACAAAGAGGCAGAGGTTTAAGGCAGAAGGCTTAAACCTGACAAGGTAAGAAGCATTTCCTCTTTGCTAGCCAAACACTATGGTGCAGAATGGGAAAACGATGAACGTTTGGAGTTCTTCAAAAACGCCTTTCAAGACAATCCAGCCAATACTTCGGAAACTCAGGGGGATGTGAATGACACACTAGTGTTTTCTGATAATGAATCTGATACTGACTTACGAATTTAAATTTGTACCTAAGAAACTAATTTTGTACTTTTTTTTCAATAAAATCAGCTTCTTTAAAATCTCTTTTATCGCAATTCTAAATTTTATTAGTGCAGATACTGCTAGTTTTTTTATAGAAACGCCAAATCCAGAACTTTGCAGTTCACGAAGCAGAGATTTCCAAGCCTTAGATGCAAAACAAGACAATCTCATTTTTTAAATCAAAATAACTTTTTTACTATAAGCCTAACTTGCGCTTTAAAGCACATAAGGACGCGTCGATGTATTATCTACTTTTGGTTAAAATACCAAGTCGATTGAGTGACTTAAAAGACAGAGATTTTTCGCGCTTTACTCAAAACTATTCGAATGTCAAATGTCTGGTTTTGCATATATACGCTTCATTTATAGGAACTAAGAAATGATTTTTATATTAAATAAAACCTAAAAGACTTCTATTTTTAACTAAAATGCACAAATTCGTTCTAAATTTTATCAAAAATAATAAAAAAATTTTTAAAGTTTTGAATAATTTTTGACCTAACCTAACGTTTAAAAATTGGGTTAATTTAAAAAAAATCGTAGCAATTTTATGGTTTAGGTTAAGTCAACAAAAATTGGTATACTACCCTAAAATTCTAAGAGAAATTAGATGGTGGTATCTATTTTGCACGAAACTCATCAGTGGCGTGCGCGTAAAGGGGTGACTTGGTTTATTGTTGATTTAACTTTTGTGCATGTCAACTTTTACCACCGTTACTTAAAAGTTAGATGTTTTAGACCTTTCTCCGTAAGAATGGTCGTCTTGTTGCTATTGCATAACGGCAACCGTTTTCGAGTAAATCGTCTTTGAATACCGACTATTCTCATATTTTAAACTAACAAGGGAACATACTGATCCCGAATTCACCGATTTTTTTCAAAATCAGTACATTTGTAGACTGCATACATCACATTAGCTTACAAGGAGAGTGCAAGGTCTTGGGGTCATAGATTTAGTTCAAATTTTGTAGGATGGTAGATTTAGTTTCCCTGTTGATGAAAATATATGGTTGTAGGGAGCACTACTCAACAGCTCTTTAGATATTTGAAAATGAAGATGCAATTCACTAGCTAAATTCAGGTCTGTAGCAAACGATTAAACATAATGGGTTTAGCGTAGCAGCAATAGATCGGTGTCTCTCGTTATTAGGCGCCGGGTTCGAGTTCTGAGAGTATCCATTTTTACATATAAAGATACCATGAGTGGATATAAAATTTTGCGACATCGAAGCATTTTTTGAGTGTGCACCGCACTTTGGATTTGTCAGTTAATTGTCATTTGATCTGTCAAGACTTCAAAATTAATACAGGAATATGACTTGGCATTATAACCTTTCTTCAAAAAGCCTGCCTTAATCGGTATAAATTCGGTTAATTTTGACATTATTCGGACTTGTCTTAACGAATTAATTGCATCTTTAATTACAAATATTTAAAAAATTATTGAATAGTGGCCCCTATAACCATATATTTTCATCAACAGGGAAATTAAATCTACCATTCTACGAAATTTGAACTAAATCCACGACCCCAAGACCTTCCACTCTCCTTGTAAGTAGGATTTTTTGCTAACAGGATGGCACGCGCTACTGTGTCGTTATTGTTGGGGGTTTAATTTTATGGTTGAAGTGCGTTAACAAGGAAACTACGAAATTCTAAGATGGTCTATTTTGTCATTGCTCCCTTCAAAGAATTGTAGCTTCTTTAGGAAGCATTTTTCAACCAATGTTTATTTGGACCTTTATACTTATTTTTGACCGTAGAATGCGCTACGGCCGTCTAATTTCTGGACAGCCTGTATTTTTAGTTAAGTATAATATGAATAGGTAAAGTGCACCAAACTTTAGTTTTATATTTCCAAAACCTTTTAATTTTCTTGAACACATTAAAGTACAATAAGCTTCATTTAAAATGACAAGACATGTGAATTTATTTGTTTGCTTACGTACGAAACATTAAATAACGTACACACAGTGCCGTGCAAAAGAAATTACAAGAATATTTCACGCCTTTGTGTTGTTGGAGTGGAAAATTATTGGTTGTTAAACTCACGGTATTTATCGTTTGCAGATACTTTCGCGAGTAAAGTGGCCGCGATCCAAGATAAGTACGCGGACGCGAGCATAGGCAACGTGACCGGAAGCAATGCCGTCAACGTGTTCCTTGGAATAGGCGTGGCATGGTCCCTGGCCGCCATCTACCACAGCTACCACGGGAACGCTTTCAAAGTGAACCCGGGCAAGTAAGTACACCCCCGAGCGGGATTAATTTCCGAAGCAGGATAAGCAGAATAACAATGCCTATTTTGAATTCAACCGTTTTCCGGCACGCAGGAATTTTACGAGCCGGCCGACGCCCGAATCGCAAATTGGCGCATTCATTTCAAGGGGAAATAAACGCCGCGAGATATTAATTCTGAATTAATAGTACTAATAAAAAGCGAGCAGCAGATCACGAAGAATTAACCGCCGTATAAATTTTCGTAGGAGAATCGGTTATTACCCGGTTATTATCTTTTCGGGCGCCTTTATACAGGTGGCTTGGAATTGCGGAGACGACGTGATTTATACCCGGGGCGGAATTGCGGTTTCCCGGCGTAAATCATGCGACGTTCCATAAACGTCCGCGATGGTATTCGTCTTTCCGCCCGAGAAAATAGAATTCGACGCTCTCCGTTACAATATTTCATTAGATAGGGCGAAAAGATCGTGTCATCATTTGTACTATAGTAGAAGACGATTTGTAGATGTTAAAACATTTTTATTCTTTATTCCTAAGTATTACAATCATTTTTATGTGATTCAGTTAAGTGACTTACTAAACTTTATAAAATTCTACAAAAAATAAAAAAATATTATATCTGCCCATAATTATGAAAGTGGTCCAAGTCATATATTTTTTGTTTCGAGATATTTAATGAATTGTATTTGAACGAATTAAAAAATATTTTCACGTTATACGACATATTAATTTATAATTTTATTAGTCTTGATTAATGGAAATTTATTATGAATATGAAATTTTGTGTGAATTTCATACTAAAATGTTATTTTTAAAGCTTGAATTGACTTACAATTAGACCATTTTCAAAATTAACTGAATGTTCAATAAATGACTTAGAGCAGTAAAGAACTATAAGTTTCATTTAAAACAATAACTTTAATAAAATAATTTATGAATATTTATTAATTAAAAAGTAATCCATTTTTATCATTCCGAGGTTTTAAGATTTTTAAAATGTTCTTGAAAAACTGGAGGGGTGTATGGTAGTAAACATATAATATCTTTATGTTTTTCTTCTGTTGCTGGTCTAATGGAAGTCCATAATGGAAGTAAAGTAATATTTCCGTATATTTTTGGTTTTCTTCTTTTAGGTGAAAGATCCAAAACGTGGAATTCAAAATAATCTAAAGAAGTTTTATAAAACATTTTATAAAGTTCATTTTTCAAGAATCTCATCCACTGAATTTGCAACCAAGAGACAGATTCGCCCGAGGTATCTTTTACTCTTCTTGTTGATGATTCTTCTAGTGATTTCATTGAAATAACATCCAACTATGACATTCGTTTTATCGAAAGTGTATTTCTTCTTCTACACATTTCTATCAATTTATAATAATGCTCAGAGTTGTATAAGAAATTTGCTTTTTTAATTTTCGTTTCTATTAAACCAAAATCACGGTCATTTGGTAGAAAGGAATGACCCGATACAAAAAATTTATGGTCTAGCGTCTCAATATTATTTTTCAATATATAAATTTGATGATTTTTGACTTATTAGACCACTTTCATAATTAACACTAAATGAATTCCGTATAACGGTGAAATTACAACCACTACCTAAAGGTTCATTTTTGTCGATATCGGAAAAATTACATTCAATAAATTTAGTTTAGAATAATGTGGTGTGAAATAAGTGATAAACTCATTTTTTTTTTAAACTTTGACTTAGACCACTTTCATAATTATCGGGACATATGATGACGTTTGAAAAATATTTGAAGAGATATTAGGCTATATCGATAAAATCCAATCATTGTGTTATGACCTAATTTGGTTTACAAAAGGTTGTTTGGTTTATAATATAGGTCGCGTAAATATTTGTTTTCAAATTCAATTATTCTCTTTTTACTTCTTATGGGTCTCCTTTCTAATTTAAATTATATTTTGGTGTTGTTTCTTGAAAAAGATTGCGGAATACTGTTCTATAGAGCGATCTAAATTTCAGACCATTGTAGTGGAAACCTGTCACTTGACATCCATAGTATAACGAAGTTCACTGGTTCGTAAAAATTTTGTTTTCCCAAGAGCAAGGAATTCTCATTTTTCAACAGATTCCAGTTGTTCACTATACGCCTATTGTAGACGAATTTCGTGAGAAGCATCCGGAATGTCTAATAATCAGAGAATAACGATATTATAATCCTCTGTTTGAGTATTTGGGGTTACAACCACGAGAATCACAAAATTGACCATAAGTTTTTTAACCTTCAACTCTTTGTAGAACATATGCGATGTATTTCTCCATTCTTCAGTATGGATTTAAGAAATAAAAACAAACGATAAAACTGAAGAGCTAGATTTATTAGAGCTTGACTACCCGGGTTTCGGCTGTTAGGTCGTCATTAGGTCAGTCGCTAAAAAAATGAAAACACGTTAGTCGAACAATAAACAAAGAAAAAGGTATAATAATTAATAATTACCGTCGAATTAGAAGTGTGAAAAGACAACCATGTGTTAATCTTATAAGGTCTTAGCATCGAACTTAATTCTATTCTATAAAACTTCTATTTAACTTACTGTAAAAAAGTCTTTGGATTAAAAATTGTACATAATTTAAATGGCGACTCACCTGATGACGGTCTAACAGCCGAAACCCGGGTAGTCAAGCTCTAATAAATCTACCTCTTCAGTTTTATCATTTGTTTTTATTTCTATTTGTAGAACGTTTGTAGTTACTAAACGAAGAGATTTTTCGGGCATTTTTTTTAATTAATAAATTTTGGTTAGTAGGTTCGTTTATTTTTATTTTTTCTTATTATTCATTTCAGTTATTTTTACTATTATGATCAAATGATTGGATAAGTTAGTACGTATTTAATCACATATAGCTTTCAATGTATCGCGTGACTAAATGTCGGTATCGTTATTTTAGTTAGAAAGAAAAGTATAAAGTGTACTGCTTCACTTTATTGCCAGCTATTGTTAAAGTAAGTCGCTTTGTGCTCTAGCGAATTACACGAAAGCACAAGCTTGTGGTTTAGGAGATCACGAAGTGGAGATTTCACTGTGGAAAATCAACTCCACTCTGGATGGTCTTTGGATATTGATCATAATATTGCGAGTACTCTAGTGGAAGAAAATCCAAGGATTACAATTGAGGCGATAGCTAAAAGATTAATAATCGACAAATCTACCCATTATATACCTATTGCCCACTATACCATGTGCACACCGGTGAGCTGCGGATACGTTTAACGTAAGTGGAAAAAGAACAACAATAAGGCATGTATTAGTTAACACAGGATAGATATACTACGTTTACTTATCGGACCGATTGGAGTTCTTTATTTAACTCATTAAAATCGTATGCAATTCGATGCCTTGTCTAACATATTGAGATGCCCTATCCGCAGGTAGCAGTAACCACACGAACCTAGAAATGCGACGAAGACAGACGTAATCAACCGCACCGTTCTAGCCGTATATATCTGAGAGCGCAAGCTCGCCCACTTACAATCGCCTATCTGTTGCTAATGCGTCAATCCGCAAGTCGAATGGGTGCACACTGTATATTCACTGATCTCTTTCCCAAATTCGTACATCCGGCAAATACATTTTCTCGTATTCCATTTTGAAAAAATTCGTCAAAGCATAAATCGATTTATTTGAACAATAATTGGCAATAAAGTGGACAAATACACTTTAAATTTTTCAGTATAACTAAAGAAGCACACAACAATACCGGAATTTAATCACTCGATACATTTTAAACTTGATTAATAGCAACACGAATTTATGTAATCATGTGATATACTTCATTTAATAACTAGGAGGAGTGAATCTCAAAACCCCATTTACATAGGAAAAAGTAACTAAAAAATACACTAAACATTTTTAGCGGCAAATTTGAATTCTAAACTTCAAACCAGTCACATTTATGCAACCAACAAAACACTAAGCGTTTGAGCATAGTATTCTAGAACATACCAAATATCTCTATGGCTGTTTATCTATAGGTACATTCTTCAAAATTTATCCAAAAGACGTTCCTTGTGTTGACGTATTATATCCAACAGATGACATCGTACCATACCTTCTTCGAACTTAATATTTTTTGATCGCAACCATTTGAGCACAACGAAAAAGCGAGAAACAAGTTGACAAATTAGGTAAAGCACCTAACCTCAAACGTTGAAAATAATTAACGACAAAAACCAATTTTTTCGTCTTTGTAAACTTGACTGCGGAGTGACCAATAATAGTTCACTATTTTAGCGCGCAAAGTTCAAATCACTCCTCCTAGTTATTAAATGAAGTAGAGCTTAATAGAAGTATAGTAGAGCTTAATAAAAACTGGAATTCGAGTTTTCCAAAATAAGATAAATACATGTAAAAAATCACTTCCAGCTGATTATGAGTCACTATGTATAAAATGTCAGGTAAACGAATTTGCCTTGCAAAGTTCACTTCTCATCGATTCAGTCTACATCGATTCTATCCACAAAATTCTAAAAGTACAGTATGTTAAAAAATGGCGTGTTTGAAAAATTTAAAATCTGAAGGTTCTGAGATTTGAAAAAAGATATACACAATTGCAAAATTCTGCAAAGTGTTCTATCTATAAAATGCTAAAAATACAATATGTTAAAAAGTTGTGTCTTTATAAAAAATTGGAAATCTAAAAGTTTTGATATCTGCAAAAGAAATATACACATCTACAAAATGTTTTATCTACAAAATGCTAAAAATACAGTATGCCAAAACATTGTGTCTTTATAAAAAATTGAAAATTTGAAAGTTTTGATATCTGCAAAAGATATACATATCTGCAAAATGTTGCAAAATGTTTTATCTACAAAATGCTAAAAATAAAGTACGTTAAAAAATTGCGTCTTTGTACAAAAAATGGAACTCTGATAGTTTTGAGATTTGAAAAAAGATATACACAATTGCAAAATTCTGCAATGTGTTCTGTCTACAAAATGCTAAAAATACAATATGTTAAAAAGTTGTGTCTTTATAAAAAAAATGGAAATCTGAAAGTTTTGATATCTGCGAAGATATACAAATCTGCATAATTCTGCAAAGTGTTTTATCTACAGAATTCTAAAAATACAGCGTGTTAAAACATGGCGTCTTTGTAAAAAGCTAGAAATTGGAATGTTCTGAGATCTACAAAGACATATACACATCTGCAAAATTCTATAAAGTGTTCTATCTACAAAATGCTAAAAATACAGTATGCTAAAACATTGTGTCTTTATAAAAAATTGAAAATTTGAAAGTTTTGATATCTGCAAAAGATATACATATCTGCAAAATGTTGCAAAATGTTTTATCTACAAAATGCTAAAAATAAAGTACGTTAAAAAATTGTGTCTTTGTACAAAAAATGGAAATCTGAAAGTTTTGAGATTTGAAAAAAGATATACACAATTGCAAAATTCTGCAATGTGTTCTGTCTACAAAATGCTAAAAATACAATATGTTAAAAAGTTGTGTCTTTATAAAAAAAATGGAAATCTGAAAGTTTTGATATCTGCGAAGAGATATACAGATCTGCAAAATTATGCAAAGTGTTTTATCTATAGAATTCTAAAAATACAGCGTGTTAAAAAATGGCGTCTTTGTAAAGAACTAGAAATTTGAACGTTCTGAGATCTGCAAAGAGATATACACAGCTGCAAAATTCTATAAAGTGTTTTATCTACAAAATGCTAAAAATACAGTATGTTAAAAAATTGACTCTTTATAAAAAATTGAAAATCTGAAAATTTTGATATCTACAAAGAGATGTACACATTTGCAAAATTTTGCAAAATGTTTTACCTACAAAATGCTAAAAATAAAGTATGTTAAAAAATTGTGTCTTTATAAAAAAAGTGGAAATCTAAAAGTTTTGAGATTTGAAAAAAGATATACACATCTGCAAAATTCTGAAAAGTGCTCAATCTACAGAATTCTAAAAATTGATGTTTCTATAAAAATCTAAAAAATGTATTATAAAATAATACCATTATTATTTCTGAAAATTCTACTCTACGTTATCTTAACCCTTTTAGTGCCGGAAGTCGATTTATCGGCCTTTGCAGCACTCGCAAGAAGTGCCAGTGTCGATATATCGGGTCGCGCTTTGTAACGTTTTACTATGCGTATTATTGCAAGAACTCTACCTCAACATAAAATAAACACTTTTATATCTATTTCGTCGGTTACTTTGCTTTTTGAATTGTGTAAATATTTGATTTTCGTTTGGTTTTTATGAGCCTTTTTCTAAACCTTAGTATAATCGTAACAAATTCGGCCGGTTACCTTAACATAGGAACCCCGATTTCACCCCGCACTAAAAGGGTTAACACAGATCTGCAAAAAGTCATGTGCAAAATTCTAAAAAGTCTGTTTTTATAAAAGAATATCTCTGTAAAGAATAATGTTTGAAAATTCGATTCAATGCAGGTCATAGCAAAGATTTGGAGACAACTACATCTACAAAATTTTGCAAGAAAATGTCTGTCTATCTTAAAATAGATCAGGGATTCCCAACCTTTTTCTTGTATCGACCCCTTGTAAGAGAACAGTTTCTTACATCGACCCCCTAGCACTTCTACAAAATTTTGTTGAAAAGTCGTCAATGTGATGGCTGCGCTTGATGTGTCGATACTATTTTTTTAATATTTGGCTTAAAATTACTTAATGCAATTATTAAGTCCCCTCTTTCGAAAGCATTCAATCTATTTCTTGTTTTACGCAGCAAGTTGTTGAGGTGACTAAAACCTGCTTCCACCAAATAAGAAGAGGAGAACGTTAATAATAGTGGTTCTGTAATAACTAGTAATTGTGGATACTTTTCCCTGATGATTTTCAAATTCCAAAACTTTACGTATCCGTGTGTTTTGAATAAGAGTTGTGCTTGAACATCTTCCTTCGACGCAATTAACTCTTCTTGCACCATAATATTATATCGAGATATATCGCACTGTAATGGATCTATAAGCCATGCTGGCACATCCAAATTTTCTATGTCTCGAAAGCGAGCAGCTATAGCTATCGACCCCCAATCGACCCTCTGATCAACATTGACCCCCTCTACAACTTCATTGACCCCCAAGGGGTCGATACCGACCCCGTTGGGAATCCCTGAAATAGATCTACAACAAATTTATTGACAAAATGCTGTATATGTCTAAATTCTAGGAAATGTTATTTATGTAAAGAATTATCTGTTATCTAATGTCTTAGATTGATAATGATTGATGTTCTCCTGATACAAATTGGTATCAAGATCGCAGAAGAGCGAGAAGGTGATATAAAAAAAGGCTAGAATTCTTCGATTGATATTCTTCAGATATGATGTCGACATTTTTAAAACACAATTTAAAAAAAAAAAATCTAGTTTGGTATCAGGATCGCTCTATTTCTTTGTAACTTTCGGTCCTTCTTGAATTCATTGAGGATTCCCTGTCTCAAGTGCTCTATTAAGATGTTACTCAAAGAGCTCTATTAGTACTCCGTTAAGATGCAACCAGCGATTCTCAAGATCGACTATTTCGGAAATTTTTGAAAAAGAAAAAAATACCACGTTATAGTAAACAGATGAGGCTACATCCTACAAAAGGCCCGAATTTTTTTCTTCACCGGTTTCCGAGAAAAAAATTCCCAAAGTTTACGTTCTTCGCGGAACGGTAAAAAACCGACCTTTTTTCATTTAAGGCGGAACAGGGTAAATTTTTTGAAAAATCGTTTTTTTTTTCTTTACGCAATTCGAAAGTATGTACCTTTTAGAATATTGTCCTACAATATTATAACAAAATTTATACAAATAATGGAATTAGAGCTCTTTTCTGCTCGCGCGCACGAAGTCATTACTTGAATACGAATATAAACAACCCTTGTCACAAAATGTTATCGATACTATTACTCCCATTTATATGGATTTGTCCAAGACGGAGTTGCTTGAGTGCTGTATAGGCGGATTTACGCAAAATTCGAATGAGAGCTTTAATGCCATCATTTGGAAGTTCGCTCCGAAAATTTTATCAAGTCGGGCAGTTATTGGGCAAATTGCTACTTATTTGACGGTTCCCATTTTTAATAATGGAGTGGCATCTTTATTAAAGGTGGCAAATGAAATACAAATCCAGATTAGTCCCCAAATGTACGCATTTTGTACAGCTAAAGACCAACACCGTATAAGTCGAGCTCAAGTGCGTAAAATTTCAAGTGTTTTAGACAATACAGACAACAAGAAGAAAGTCGAATTATGTTTTAGAAATTCTAAAGACCTTTATTATGGAGCAGGAATCGATGAATTGTGCTAACTCTTAAAATTTCCTCCATTATATCATCTAGAACTAAACTTAACTTTTTAAATGCGTTTTTCTCACAGTAAAATTTTTTTTACCTGTTGTCACAATTTTTTTACCAACGAGAATCGCATTCAAATTTTATTGAGACGTCCTCAATCTATATAAAATTCCCTTCAGTTAAGCGTACGGATTTTTATTTGTATTAATATTTGCTGCCTCTTTACCCCCTGGAAAGATTAATTATTTTATCGATTTGCTTAACTTTTTTTGCAGGGGTGCCATTTTAACAGCAATTATTATTTTCTAAATCGGGTACGCTTAACTGAAGCTACACTAATATAGATTAAAATGACGTTTCCTTTTTTATTTTCAGATTATTTCTACACGTTTTATAGTGACAACCAACAAGATGCTTTTTTTTGTTAGTGCATTTGGACACCCTCCATACATGTATTCTAAGACAGATTTTTTTTTTCTCTATACTTCCTAAAATAAGTTTAAACTGCGAAGTTACAAATATCAAATTCCGATTTTAAAATATATGAGTGGACCAAAATATAATCTTAATTATCGCCTTTTTTCGCGGTTTTCACCCTGTTGTTCCCCCTTAACTCGCGATATTTCCTAAACCGCGGAACCTACGATTTTGAATTTTGATCGTAACAGTCTTTACCCCGATTTTTTTCAACGAAAACTCTCAGAGTACGAGCATCCGAAAGTTTACTGACTTGACTTATGGCATCGATAGTAGGTCTAATATTAAAAACCCATAAAATCACCTTTGTTTTCCTTTATAAAAATAGTTTACATTTAATAGTTAGACTTCATAAAAATAAAATAACAAATGTAAATTTTCCAAAATTAAAATTTATTTCTCTACGAAAAAAAAAAACCTTTAAAGTAGGTCACTTGTAACTGAATCACTAAAATGTCAACTAGACGAATTTTTCTTCTTAAAGTTCACTTCGAATCGATTTATTTTAACATAAAAATTCCACCCAGTATCAAATCCCATACTTAGCTTTTAAAAAAATTATAATAATTCAATTTTCTTTATAGTTTGGCATTCTCAGTGACGATGTTTTGCATTGGAGCAGCAATAACAATCGTCGTCTTGGTTCTGAGGCGATCAAAATCCATAGGTGGTGAACTTGGAGGTCCAGCGGTAGCCAAATACATGACTTCAGGTTTTCTGTTCATGTTATGGGTAATGTACTTGCTACTATCGTCGTTAGAAGTGTACGGCGTCATCAAAGCTTTCTAAGTCTTCTACTTACACGTAAAAATAAACTCAAAAAAAAAAGTTACAAACCCAACCTTTTTCCCACCTCTTACAAACTAAACGAAATAAGTTCGAGAACCGAACGTAACCGTTTGTAGTAAATGTTAAAATGCCAAAGCAATGTTTATTACTGTTAATTGTAATGTTACAACTATTCGTACTTAAGAGGTCGTTGTTAATAAGTAGTTAGTGTAAATAAGAGGCGAGAGTCGGTTTTATAATTATTACTGTTGCGCGTGCGCCCGTTGTTTTTTTGTGTAACTGTAAATAGGTGTGGTTAGGGAGTTTAGTTTTGAACGAACGATTATTGACCGAAAGGAAACGGCTTTTTGCAAAGTTATTAGCGACAACTGCCAACAGTCTCTTTTTCATTACCTGTTCATTAACCTTAATTAGCTCATTGACGTAGTTAAATATCATTTGCCATTAAAAAGTAATATTATGTACTATAATCCAAGCTCAATTTACACCATGGAGAGAAGGATGCAAGAGCGCGCTTTCTCCCCGTAACTTTACCGAGTAAGCCCGAGTGGAGTACAGGGGAAGGGAGAAACGGAGTTTTAAGCGGTCCTCGCAAACGCAAAGGTCTTCCGGCAAGAACGCCGTCGTAGACAGGCTCGCGGCACCTCGCTGTTTTAACTTTTTCGGTCAGACCCCTTTTTCAGGTCTTACAGGAAAAGCGAGAAATGTTAATTCACCAACCACAATCATTGGTTGTAGTTTTAATCATATTTTATACATATTAGGATGTGACGTCACAAATTCGCCTTCATTGTTACAAATTTGTTATTTTAAAATCAAGTTTTGATGAACTTTCATCGTTTAATTTTATCACAAATGAACAACGTCGTCATGTCATAATAACTTTATCTTTAAATCAATTTATAACTTTATCAATTTTTGATTTAAAAATTAGAAAATTGGAATCCAAAAAGTAAACTGGTTTTAGAATAATAAAATAAACGTCTAATTAGGAAAGGGATATTTAAATATGGGAAAAATAAACAAGTAATAAGTTTTTATGGCACATATTTATTATTGTAATAAAATAAGGAAATTAATTTTCAAGATACTGGTGGATAGCAATAAATTTATTAATTTTCTTCATTATATATAATGTTTACGAATAATCTGTAAATTTGCTTAATTGATTTTCATTTAAGAAGAAGGTTGAGGAAAACACACATTGAAAAGAAATCGTGTATTTAAATAATTAGAAAAGTTCCAATGATTTTAAAGTATATTAACATTTAAACAATCAAAAGCTAACTTATAACTTTAGGATTTTTAAGTAACAATTTTTAAATAATTATTATAGCAAATAGTAAACTGATTTTGCATAATGTAGAGTAATGTGACTATAATAATTTTATGAATTTGCTACAATGAAAATAAGAAAGTTTGAATTTAATTTTTAACTGTATGTAGCAATAAATCACAAACCAACAATTAAGCATTGATGTTTATAAAAATATATTATCTTTGTAATTCATTTTTTAGTAATTTGATTTTCCCGATTCTACCTATTAGTTTAAAAATATCTCGATTAGTAAATAAATTTCTTTCAATGTTTGTTGATTTTGTTGTAACAGAGAACAAAAACGGTTTGGATATAGAATTAAAAGAAGATTGCCAACACGTGTAAGAGTTTAATTAGTAGAAGTCTTGATGCAAAGTAGAAGAGTTGATGGAAAACACCTGCAACATTTCTATTGTTGGAGTAATTTTCGTTAATAATAATACTTTTAATAAAATATAAAGTCAACAAACACGCAGGTATTCTCAAATATCCGTGGTGTTCGGGGTGACAAAGACCCGACGTTAATTTTGTGCTTTACCTGGAAAGCGCACAGTCCCGGTGACCAATTAATTTCTTCAATTTTCACCGGGTTTTGTCAAATATGATTAAAACTACAACCAATGATTGTGGTTGGTGAATTAACACTTCTCGCTTTTCCTGTAAGACGTGAAAAAGGGCCAAAAGTCTGACCGAAAAAGTTAAAACAGCGAGGTGCCGCGAGCCTGTCTACAGCGGCGTTCTTGTCGGAAGACCTTTGCGTTTGCGAGGACCGCTTAAAACTCCGTTTCTCCCTTCCCCTCTACTCCACTCGGGCTTACTCGGTAAGGTTACGGGGAGAAAGCGCGCTCTTGCATCCTTCTCTCCATGGTGTAAATTGAGCTTGGATTATAGTACATTGAATATGGGGTATTTTTAAAAAAATGACATTTATGAACCACCCTGTATCTTATAAAACTCCATTTAATACAGTTTTATTTTAGTACCTGCATTTAAAATTCCCTTCATAACATTTGTAAATGTAGCATATTCAATGCTCATATTAATTTATGCACTCTATTTATTAAATTGCATACATGTCATTTTGGAAATGTACATTATGTAAATATCGACCATACATATTCATACATGCCACCTTGAAATTGCTTATTTGTTAATAAAGCAAAAGTCGAGATAACGTTTAAACATTCCACAACTTTGAGAATTAGAACTTTTAACACTTTCGAAATTCAAATAAGCAGCTTCGACAAGTACATAGTATTTAGGGAGTTTATTAATTCTTCCAAATAGCCCCTAAAGATCCTATTATGAAAAATAATAGTACATGTTTACACGGAACGACAAAATTTTATGAAAAGTGAGACCCATCGATTAGACAACAACACTTTCCTAAAAAGTTTTGGCGTACTGAATTCAAATTCGACCTTAGAATTGCTACTTTACATCAGGTTTTTGAGATATTCTCATCTAAAAGTACAAAAAGAATGGTTTTCTTAACATATTTAAGGGTTAAAATAATTTTATTGTTTTCGTAAATTATAATTTGTTACTTTTAAATTTTAATCGATTTTCGTGACCGAAGCATATCTCTAAAATACCCAAAAATAAGCCAATTCAAATTTAAATCCCCCAGAATTGGGAAATATTCAGAAAACAATTTTTCAAATTAAAAAAAAGAACTTAAGAAAATCAATCAACTTTAAAAATTCATCAAAAATTCATTTTTAAAGATTTCGATTTCATTTTTTTCTAAATGAAACTTAAAACATTCAAGTTTTAATTAAAAAAGACCGCTTTATTCCAAGTGTTGTCAAAAAAATTAAAAAAAATTTCAAAGTTGGTAAACATTTTTGACACTTTTTTAACTTAAGAAAATTAACTTTAAAAATTCATCAAAAATTCATTTTTAAAGATTTCGATTTCATTTTTTTTCTAAATGAAACAGAAAACATTCTAGTTTTAAACAAAAAAGATCGATTTATTCCAAGTGTTGTCAAAAAAATTAAAAAAATTTTCAAAGTTGGTAAAAACTTTTGACACTTTTCTAACTTAAGAAAATCGATCAATTTTAAAAATTCATCAAAAATTCATTTTTAAAGATTTTGATTTGATTTTTTTTCTAAATGAAACTTAAAACATTCTAATTTTAATTAAAAAATACCGTTTTATTCCAAATGTTGTCAAAAAAATTAAAAAAATTTTCAAAGTTGGTAAAAATTTTTGACACTTTTTTAACTTAAGAAAATTAACTTTAAAAATTCATCAAAAATTCATTTTTAAAGATTTCGATTTGATATTTTTTCTAAATGAAACTTAAAACATTTTAGTTTTAACCAAAAAAGACCGATTTATTCTAAATGTTGTCAAAAAAATTAAAAAAATTTTCAAAGTTGATAAAAAATTTTTGACATTTTTTTAACTTAAGAAAATTAACTTTAAAAATTCATCAAAAATTCATTTTTAAAGATTTTGATTTGATTTTTTTTCTAAATGAAACAGAAAACATTCTAGTTTTAAACAAAAAAGATCGATTTATTCCAAGTGTTGTCAAAAAAATTAAAATAATTTTCAAAGTTGGTAAAAAATTTTTAGCACTTCTAACCTAACTTTAGAAAATCGATCAACTTTAAAAATTCTTCAAAAATTCATTTTTAAAGATTTTGATTTGATTTGTTTTCTGAATGAAACTTAAAGCATTCTAGTTTTAATTTAAAAAGACCGCTTTATTCTAAGTGTTTTCAAAAAAATTAAAAAAATTTTCAAAGTTGGTAAAAATGTTTGACACTTTTTTAACTTAAGAAAATTAACTTTAAAAATTCATCAAAAATTCATTTTTAAAGATTTCGATTTGATTGCTTTTCTAAATGAAACTTAAAACATTCTAGTTTTAATTAAAAAATACCGTTTTATTCCAAGTGCTGTCAAAAAAATTAAAAAAATTTTCAAAGTTGGTAAAAAATTTTTAGCACTTCTAACCTAACTTAAAAAAGTCGATCAACTTTAAAAATTCATCAAAAATTCATTTTTTAAGATTTCGATTTGATTTTTTTTCTAAATGAAACTTAAAACATTCTAATTTTAATTAAAAAAGACGGTTTTATTCCAAGTGTTGGCAAAAAAATTAAAAAAATTTTCAAAGTTGGTAAAAATTTTTAATACCTTTTTACCTTACTTAACAAAATCGATTAATTTTAAAAATTCATCAAAAATTCATTTTTAAAGATTTCGATTTGATTTTTTTTTCTAATTGAAACTTAAAACATTCTAATTTTAATTAAAAAATACCGTTTTATTCTAAATGTTGTCAAAAAAATTAAAAAAATTTTCAAAGTTGGTAAAGACTTTTGACACTTTTTTAACTTAAGAAAATTAACTTTAAAAATTCATCAAAAATTCATTTTTAAAGATTTCGATTTGATTTTTTTTTCTAAATGAAACTTAAAACATTTTAGTTTTAACCAAAAAAGACCGATTTATTCTAAATGTTGTCAAAAAAATTAAAAAAATTTTCAAAGTTGGTAAAAAATTTTTGACACTTTTTAACCTAACTTAAGAAAATCGATTAACTTTAAAAATTCATCAAAAATTAATTTTTAAAGATTTTTATTTGATTTTTTTTCTAAATGAAACTTAAAATATTCTAGTTTTAAACAAAAAGATCGATTTATTCTAAATGTTGTCAAAAAAATTTTAAAAAATTTTCAAAGTTGGTAAAAATTTTTTTTAGGTAGGTTTGATCAAAATCTCAAAAAAATCTAAGGTTTTCAAATTGAAGGGCTCGGTGCAAAAACCGGTCAGCTCCACTTATTATTTAATCACAAATGAGGAGCTCATTTTCATAACGCAACAAGTCCATTTTTTTTACATTTTTTGGCAAATAACAAAATATTTGTTTTGAGTTTATCTGTTTAAGTGAATCAGAAATTATGTCATAATTAGGTTGTTATAATGTTCTAGTGTAAATATACACCAATTTTTGAAATCAATATTTAATATAATAATTATTTTTCTCAATTATAGTTTGGATTTGTTTCCTTTTGAATAATAAAATGGCACTTATTTCGTTTTGAAAAAAAAATATTCATACATAAACAGAAAAAAAAACACAAAATACATTAGCACTTATGTTTTAGGTAGAGTAGTTAGACTAATAGAGTTCTATTTCTTCATGAAGACAGTCACAGTTCTTTTCTTCTGTAACTATATTGTCAATAAGATCTTATATCTGAAAATACCATTGTAAGTTCGGATCCATAATCCAATTATTTCCGAATGCAGCTATTAAAAGTTTATTAACTGTTCTGCCTTTATCAGTTGTTATTTTCGATTTTTCAGCAATATCGTTTAAAGCTATAGTTTAAAAATAAGGTTAGGATCAAAAAAAATCATTGATGTCTTTAAGAATTTTTTTATTTTTTTTGTAATAATTAGAACAAATCCGATTTACTTAATATAAAATAGACATTTTAATCTATCTTTGGTTAAAACTTCTTTTCTTAAATCCTATAAATAAAGTCTTGGGGAATTTTTAAAATTGAAAAAATTTTAAGGTTAGGATCAAAAAAATCATTGATGTCTTTACGAATTTTTTTTAATTTTTTTGGTTATAATTAGAACAAATCCGATTTACTTAATATAAAATAGACATTTTAATCTATCTTTGCTTAAAACTTCTTTTCTTAAATCCTATAAATAAAGTCTTGGGGAATTTTTAAAATTGAAAAAATTTTAAGGTTAGGATCAAAAACATCATTGATGTCTTTATGATTTTTTTAAATTTTTTAGGTAATAATTAGAACAAATCCGATTTACTTAATATAAAATAGACATTTTAATCTATCTTTGGTTAAAATTTCTTTTCTTAAATCCTATAAATAATGTCTTGGGGAATTTTTAAAGTTGATAAATTTTTAAGGTTAGGATTAAAAAAATCATTGATGTCTTTATGATTTTTTTCAATTTTTTTGGTTATAATTAGAACAAATCCGATTTACTTAATATAAAATAGACATTTTAATCTACCTTTAGTTAAAATTTCTTTTCTCAATTTTTATAAATAACTTCTGGATGAATTTTTGAAGTTGGTCAAAATTTTTAAGGTTAGGGTCAAAAAAATCATTGATGTCTTTACGAATTTTTTTTGATTTTGCCCCGTTTAAGCAGTCTGCGCTTTTTTGACAAATCTTGATTTCTATAAAACACTTGAGAATTCACAACTACTTGTTCCTTTGTGATATTTCTTTTAATAGTAACGATTTTTTGTGCGCTATCATCATATTTTTTGAAAACATTAAGCAAACCTTTCAAATTGACTACACTTCAATCCTTCCCTAATTCGTGCACAGTTCCAAATGACTTGTTAATATAATCATTTGGTAGAACAATGCGATCATGCAACTCCTTTTCAACACTCCCAAATATTCGATCAGCAGGCAAATATTTCGTTGCCTCCTTACTTAACCAGAATATCAGAGCATATAAAATGTGACTATTCTTGTTTTGTCCATCACAAAATAGGCGAATTTTTGAAATAGATGCATCAAAATGAGTGTTTCTAAGAAAATTTTGAAGAACAGAGCCAATTTCATTAGAACCACGAAATGCACTGTCTTCAATCCAAACATAAAAATGTGGAACTTTTGTCGTAATATCAAAACAATATAATAATAATAATATAAAGCGCATATAAGGACTTAAATATGAAACAAAACCTAGACTTATTTCGTTTTAATAACATTTTGTGCACCGTTTTGTAATAAGATATGTGAATTAAAGAAGGTTTAATATGGGGGCTAAATGTACTTTGATAAGAATAAATTTTAGGAAAGTAAGGCAAATTTCGAGCCACCTTTATTTCACAAATGAAATTTATGGACTTGTGTTGGAAAATGAGCTCCTCAAATATGTTTAAAAACCGAGTTTTTGACACCTTTAGGTTAAAATATTTCAAAAACCTGATGAAATGAAGCAATTCTAAAGCTGAATTTAGTTCAATACACCTAAAACTTTTAGAAAACTATTGTCTGATTTGTGGTCTTAAAAAAACGTCGGCTAGTGTTATAGTTCCAATTACATTAACACGCCTTAAAAATTATTTATTGTTAGAAATGTAACGTAATCTAAAATTCAACGACAAACTAAGAAAAAAACTAACAAGTACCTACTTATAATTGGATAAATCATCAATTGATTTTATCTATCCAATTAATACTCACTAGTCAGAGAATAAACATAAAAAGACATCAAAAAGAAGTGGTTCAATCCTAACAAAAGTCAATTTTCAACTTCAAATCAAAATTAGAGACAAAAACTACAATAAAATAATAGAAATAAACAAGAAATAAACAAGAAATGTAGGAAAAGTCGACCAAAAAATATGGAATTGTAGCAATTTCGACTGAATCAGACCAATACAATTCAAGTTAGGCACAAAGAGTAATCAAATACATAAGTACACTTCAATTTAGAAAAAGTGCAATTCTTTGGAACAATATTAACTAGAACAAAGTCTGATTAGAAAAAAAAAACAAAATGGGACAACATGAACCAATCTTAAGTAAAATTTTGAGATAACACGAGCTCTTCTAGGATCGTAGCATAGATTTTTTCAACCTGTACACTATTCTTAGGTTATTTTCTAATTAATACAAAATAAAAACCTAGTCCAGTTTTTTGAAAATTTTTGCCACAAAAGAATATATCTTTATATTATACTCAACATTTATTTTACTTTATTTTTTTTTTTTTAGTTCATTTCTTTAGTAGTTAATTAAAATTTTATATAAATCTAAACATTAAAAGAAAAAAAAATAAATAAATAAATTCTAGTCGCTCCATAGATGTAGATACAAAATACTATTATAAACCTACTTGTAAATTTTCCTTATCCTCTTAATATACGCAAAAATAGCAAATGTTAGGAAAAGTAGCAAAAACTCGCATTAGAATTTATATTAAAATTTTTGATCTTCCATTAAAAAAAAAAATAAATAAATATAAATCAAAGCAACCGCCACAAAAAAAATTAATTTGAGGATAATCAGTACTTAAATAAAAAAATCCAATCTTAAAATGCCACGCCGCTGTTGTAATTTACATTAAATAATACTTGTTGTTTCATATCAGATGTTTAAATGAACGTGAGGACGATTTTAAACGACAATGTTGTTAATGTTGCATTATTTTCTAGCGTTAACATATCCGGCACAACTTTTTAAAACGCGAAACGATTAAGAACGAATCGTGTGTAATAATGGCCAAAGCAACTCGAAACTACTCGTAGTTTTAGGTTTAGCCGCGCCCGGTATGTGAAAAAAAAAATGTTAAAATACAATAATTTATGAGGGATATATTGTATTACGTCATAGATGAAAAATAAATATATATCTATATACTCAAGTTTAAGTGATGTTTTTTTTTAATTATATCATTTACTTCCTGAAGATTTTATTTTGTAATCAATTCATACTTCGTTAATTAATACTTAAAAAATCACGATTTTGAGTTTTTGAAATGAAAAAGACTCACCAAGTGAATGTTGTTTCCTTGAAAATCTCCTAAAAAAATTAAAAAGAAATATTTTTTAAAAATTCTTAATAAATCAAAAGTATTTTACCTGGTAACATTCGCCAAATAATCCGGAGACTTCCTCAAAATAATAATCTGAAGACGAACTGCAATGATTTGAAACACATTCACGGAAATAAACACTAAAGTTTTTTAACACTAATTGCAAAAAAAACGAATAAAATTAAGTAAGAAGAACGCACAACAGATTTGTTGAAAACCCGCACAGTAACTGTGAAGAATTTCTAAATTTGAGTTTTCTGGTGTGCTCAACCCCTAATTGTTGGAGGGGGAAACTGGTTTTCTTCGGTTTGAAACTGGAAATTACAAAGCGTTTGGGTTCAAATTTACCTGCTCGTTTTCCAGTTGGCAAAAAAAACTCCAATTCGAGTTTATTAACGTGAATTTAAAAATAATTTCAATATTAAACAGATATTAAAAAATAAATTTAATATTAAACAGATATTAAAAAGTAAACTGTTTAATTGTAAGACAAAACGTACGATGATTAAAACAAATATGATTATGATTTTTTGAAGTTTTTGAGATACAGTATGCGGCAAAATAAACAGTATTGAAATTATGAAACGTTTATTATTTATGTATTTACTTTACATATATACTGAAATATACTTGAAAGCATTATTCAAGATGCCCTCCGTTCAGTTCCAGCAGCATTCGTAGCGTTCGCGAAGGTTCATAAACATGTCTGTAAACACAGGTTGTTGCATGGCACGAAAAAAACGTTGAATTTTTTGACACATTAAATTTGACACATGCGCATTTCAGTACTGTTTATATTGCCGCATCCCGTACATTAGTGTTACCAAATTTGTTAAATTAACATGTAGCAGCAATGTTGATGTACATAGTACAAACAACTCATCTGGAAATAGTTGGACATAAATTCCTAGAAAGTGGACACTCGTATATGGAGGCAGACTCCATGCTCAATAGAAAAAGCCAGGAAGTATGCCCCAATGTACACAATACAAGATTGGCTTAACATTTTCAGATTGGCGCGATCAAACAGAGGACGAAATAAAACGAGTGCAGCCTACATTACCAAAGAAATGAAGTTCAAAGACTTTTATGATCTGAAACATTTATCACAGATTTTAATTAAAAATAGATCAAAGGATGTAAATGGAGAAGTTGTAAATTGGTTGCGCATAAAATGTTTAAAATATTTGAAAGAGAACCCAGGGGTTATTCAATACAAGTATACATGATTCAGAATACAAATCCATGTATGTTTTTGGAAAAGGGAGACCACCAGCCATTCCAAAAAATCTAAAAAAATTATACGCCAACGTGCTTCCGATCAGCGTGAATAAAAAGAAAGATCTAATTAAGTTGTGTCGAGCTGGAGCTATACCTGAGGAATTTCATGGATGGTACAAGTCGCTCCTAACTTCCGACTGCATTAGTGATTGTGTCCCAGAGCCCTCCAGCAAGGACAACGACCCGGAGACAGACTCAGATGACGAACCCTTGTCCAATTTTGTACGGAAATGTACAAAAAAGTAACAGGACAAAACCATTAAGTCAGCTGCTTATTGTTTAAAATTATTACAAAATACAGTGAACGCTCCATACAAGCAACCTCTCTATAAGCAACATTCTTTATAAGGAATCTCTATACAAGCAACTTTTTTTAGTTCCACTCTTCTGTATAAGCAACTTATTTTTTTAAAGTTAAATATTTAACTTAAGTTTAAGCCAATTCAAAAGTAAAATCAGCTGTTCACAACAAAACATGAATCAGAAGAAAAAAGACGTTCAATTTCGTTAAAAGATAAACTATCCATTTTAAAGAACATTGAAAATGGTAAGAAAACAAAGGACATTTCTAACGAATATAAAGTTGCTAAATCTACAATAAGTAGAGTAAAAGAAAATAAAGAAAATTTAGAAGAATATGCATCCAAGTAGATTAAGAGTAGTATGTCTTTGCCTATTCAAGAACCTCCCCCTCGAACCTGCGCTCTAGGAGGAGGTTCTTGAATCGGCAAATACATGCTACTATTAAGCGAATGAAGATAATAAAATATAGTGAAATCGAGGATATAGTGTTTTCTTGGTTCTTGGAGCGGTAACAATTAAATTATTTAGTTCCAAATGAAATGATAAAATTAAAAGCACTCGAAGTAAATAGATTAAATAATGGACCTGAAACGTTTGTAGCAAGTGTTGGATGGTTAACGAAATTTAAAAAACATCACAGTATACGGATTTTGTCTGTTTGTGGAGAGAGTATATCTTGCAATGTGGAGCTAGCTAATTTATTTAAAAATAAATTTAAAAAATATATTGCTGCAAATGGCTTTTTACCTGAACAAATATATAATTGCGACGAAATTGGCCTCGTCTATAAAGCGTTTGCCCAATAACGTTACTCTACCAACTAAAACTAACGTTATTCCACACAGTTTGGTTAGTAAAAGAAATAAGTAAAATTATTTTCCAGACAGTAAGCATTTTTATACTCCTTTTTTCCCTATAAGCAACTTTTCCCAATAAGAAACTTTTTTATTGAAATTGGTTCAAATTAGTTGCTTATAGAGCGTTCACTGTACTTATGTTTTGAAAATTTTTCATGGAATATCATTTATGTTAGAACAAATTGTATAGTTTATTTAAATAAGTATATGCTTTTGGAACACTTGGTTCATTAATTTTATTTTACACACCTACTTGAATCTTTAAATCAAGTTTTTTCAAAAATGCAAATTTGTCACTTAGTGGCTTTTCCTTGTTCGTCCACGAAATGGTATATATTTATTAAAATACTAATGAATTTTTTAAAGCTTGTATCTAAAAAAACTAATTGTAGAAACTTCAAATTTTATGAGGATTTAGATTGAAGCTAAATCTTTATTTCTACCAAAAATAGATTTTTTGGGACTTTTAGTTCTTTCCTCAGAAGAGAAAATGTAACATAATATAATTTTAAAATTTTTATATATTATATATATATTAAATTTAATTTATATTAAATTAATTTATATTAAAATTTTTATATATTAAATATATATTATATTTTAAAATTTGTCAATTTTTAAAAATTCATTTTTAGGAAACTAATTAAAAGACTTAAAATTTTATGAGGATTTAGATTGAGACTTAGTTTTTATTTCTACCAAAAATAGACTTTCTACGACTTTTAGTTTTTCCCTTAGAAGCGAAAATTTCGAATAAAATTTATTAATTTTAAAAAATTCATATCTATGAAACTAATTCTTGTTGAGACTTGAAATTTTATAAGGATTTAGATAAAAACTTAATCTTTATTTTTGTCAAAGATGAATTTTCTACGACTTTTAGTTCTTCCGTTAGAAGAAAAAATGTAACTTAAAGTCCTTAATTTAATTTTTTTAACATTCTAAAACTTAGACAGCGTACTAAAAATGGGATTTTCTTTGGATTACATTAAAATTTGGCGTTTAAAAGATTTTAACACGTGGAATTCAAATCCGCCCTTAGAGTTAGCCCATTACATCAAAATTTCAAGATATCCTAACTTACTAACTAAGATAAGATATTCTAAATAACGTAGCGAATAAATGTTTGTCCAAGAAATTCCTTGTGACATCTAAATGTACCATCGGTGCCCAAAAAATATTGGGCCAAGTCCAAAGTTAGATAATGTCATATAACGAAATTTATACTGATTAAGTCAGGCTTTTTGAGGGAAAGTTAATAATGTAAGTTCATATTGCTCTATTAATTTTGAAATTCTGAAACATCAAATTCAATGACCTGGTCTACGAAAACGGGACTTAGGTGTGAAAACCAGTTTTCGAGAAAACAGCTGTTAAAAATAAACAAATCATTTTATCAGTTTCGCTTTAGTTGTTCGCGTTGTACATTCCTCTTTTTCATTACGTTTACTGAATCATTTTTATGCGTCTTTTGCTTCCGAAAGAAATTAAAAATGAGTGTTGAAGAAGAGTTCTGTGCCGTTTACAGACAATATTTCGGTGAAAACGAAGAAGATAGTGATAAATACGATATTGATAATGATTTGGACAGCGATTATGATTTATATCAGGGAAGAGATGATACAGAGGAAAGTTTCGTTAAAGTGGATTTATCTATGGCCGATTTAGAAGAAGAAGGGCTGATAGCAAAATTTCTCTCTACCGATTGTTGTATTAAGAAATGCAACACACTCATACCTCGAGATCGGATTTTGTTTAGTGATATTTTTTCATTTTCAATCATTTCTGCTCTTCTTTTTGTACATTTTTAACAAACTTCCCTACCAGTTAGAAACTTCCTATAAAAAAAGCTATAGGAACAGGGAATTATGCGCGTTGGTGCTACTTGATATTAAGAACGCATTTAATTCTGCTCCTTGGAAAGGAATTATAAAAACTTTAGAAGAGGGTAAGATTAGTGACTATATGATGAACATAATAAAGTCCTATTTCTCAAACAGAAGCGTGATATCTGAAAACGAGGAAATCTACAAGGTAACTTGCGGAGTTCCTCAAGGCTCTCTTTTAGGACCTCTCTTTTGGATTATTTTTTATAATAAAATTCTAAAAATTAATCTAGAGCCAAATATTCATTTTATTGCTCACGCGGATGATCTTGCGCTCGTAATTACACACAAAGATAGCACTCTTCTGTGAGAAAAGGCTAATTATGCGATTTAAAAGGTCACAGAAGAACTTGATAGAATGGGACTTCAAGTGGCACCAGAAAAAAACAGAAATCGTATTACTACAAGGAAGAAGAAAGCTAAAAGAAATACAACTAAAAATAAACGAAAATGAGATAAGGAGTGCCAAGAAGGCAAAATATCTCGGGGTCTACTTAGACAAAGATATGAAAATGACGGAACATATAAAGGAAATTTGCAAGAAAGCAAACGTCATGATAAATAATTTATCAAGAATTATGCCAAACATCAGAGGACCCAAAGAGAAGAAAAGGAAACTCCTTGCTTCTACTGTTCTTTCAGTCATTTTGTATGCCGCTCCGACATGGAGTAGAGCTCTAAATTATAAATACTGTTTAAATATGCTTTCCTCAATTAATAGAAGATTAGGAATCAGGATATCTTCTGGATATAGAACGATTTCTACGATGGGTATTGAAGTGGTGGCTCGTCTACCGCGCATTGACCTATTAATTGAGGAAAGATGTAACCTATACAGTAGAGGTAAGGAACATAAAAAACTATTTAGAGAAGAACTATTGGAGAAATGGAACAGGAGATGGGATCACGGAAATAAATGGACCAACGTATTAATCAAAGATTTAAAAAAAATGGTTTGACAGAACATGGGGCGAATTAAATTTCTACCAAACACAATTTTTGACGGGTCATGGAATTTTTTGTAGTTATTTGTTCAAAATAAAAAAGAAGCAGAATGAATTTTTGTTGGTTTTGCGAAGAAATAGATAATCCAGAACATACGTTTTTTTTTGTAATAATTTTGTCGAGGAAAGAAATATTTGTCGTAATAAAATCGGAAAAAATATAAAAAACAAAACATAATAGATATAATGCTAGAAAAACAAGAGCACTGGAGAGGCGTAGATGAAATGGTGACAAACGTCACGAAAAAAAAGGAAAAGCACGAAAGAAAACTAGAAAATAGAAGAAGAAATGTACAGTAGACCCCGAAAAAAAAACATTTATCTGCCTCTGAAGTTATACCTTGATGGGTGGTTCCGGAGGCGGAGGGGAAAGGGTTTTAGTTGGTCGATGTATTCAAGATGAGTACATCAACCCAACACAGGATAGTCATCGATACGGATCACTTAGATAGTGATTCGGACTACTCGTCTGTCAACAGAAGTTAGAAACTTCCGGTTTGCGCCATTCGAAAGAGCATATTTTACTTTATCCAAATCGCCAGAAAAGTGAAAAATGATTTCTTCACACCTAAGCCCCCTTTTCGTAGACCAGGCCACAAATGATAATTAAGTGACAAATCCAAAGTGTGAACCAACCAAATTATGGAATGGTGTAAACTCTGGAGAATCAGTATAAATCCAACAAAGTCACAACTCTAATACCTTTTCATGAAAAGGTAAGATATCAATAAGTGTTTGATACTGTTCACAGCTTACAAGAAAAAAATTCAAATCCGAATAATTTTTTTTTTTTCAACCTGAGCACATTTGTATTCGATCTCAACCTAACAAAAAATAGGGTTGTAACTATTTTCCATTTGAGCTTAAAAACATTCCGATTTTTTAATAATCAAAATTTTTATTTACTCATTAGGTATTAATTCTAAGGTAACATTTCACTTAAAACCATTTTAAAAATCAAAACCGTGAAAATAAAGCGCCATCGATTATTGAATAGCCGAACAAATCAAATAAAAATGGTTTTCATTTTCCTAAAATTATATATAATAAAGTAGTAAACGAGCAGAGTCCTCTTTTTTTGCACTCAGTTTGCACCGAACTATCGAAAATCGACCAATCACAGGGCAGAATTGCCGACAAGCCAATTTTCGACGTTTCCAAACGTCAAAATTGCCGTTTTTTGCTTGCTTTTTTGCGACATTTACACCTTGGCTGCCGTTCATGTTGACAAACGAGACGTTCAAACGCACCTTACTTTATAGGTTTCGGGCCGTTTTCGGGCCTAAATCGGTTAAGTAGCGCCGTTTTCAACGTTTTTTTCCGGGTCCGATTTCGGGCCCTAAGCGCGGGTACGAGTTCGATTGACCGCGTTTCAAACGACAAATTTAACAAGGAAAACGGGTAAAATCCAGTTTGATTAATGTAAAAAATTGTTCAAAATCGTTAAAATTAAGTAAAACGAACGCGTTGTTGTATCCGTTTTCCGAAAAAATTCCTTCAATTTCCGATTTTTTACGCGGTTCGTTTCTCGGCTATTTCAACCAAACTTGCATGATTCATTTCTCGGCTATTCTAAATAAACGTCAAAATGAAAGTCAAAACGTCGTTAAATGTGTACTTAAAACGGAGAATTTGCGCAAATTCGGACCTAATTATATCTGAAATCGACAAGTTTACAATCCGTTTACCGAAATTTACCCCAAGAACGTACGTTTCGGCGACGAAAACGACGATACGTCAATTTGCGTTTGGTTTAACGGCCGGCGTCATATACGGTTAGGGTAAAATCAAGAAAAGGTGACTTAAAAGCGGTGCGGGTACCGAATTTTGACTGCATCAACGTAATTTAATAGATTTTGTACCGATATCGTACGTTTAAGTGGGTAAGCAACTTAACGTTACTTGAAAAATTATAAAAATTGTCTCTAAACGTCGAATTTTAGGTAAACGATTGCCTTTATATTAAAAAAAAGAGCCAAATGTGTCTCCGCGATGAAAAGCAGGTTCTATTTAGATGATCGGACGACGAACAAAGCTATTACAACCTTCAAACGAGTTACTATAATAAAAATATTTCAAAAATTATAACCTAACCTCAATTCGCGTTTGGTTTGACAGCCGGCATTGTTTGCGATTAGCGTAAATTCAAGAAAAAGTGCCTTAAAAGCGTTTCGGGGACCGAATTTCGACCGCATCGACTTTGTTGGTTATGTTTTCTACCGATATGGTGCGTGTAACAAGGTAAATAACTTAACGTTACTTAAAAAATTGTAAAAATCGCCGGTAAACGTCAAATTTTAGGTAAACGACTTCTTTTGTATTTGAGAAAGGTCAAAACGTGTTTCCGCTGTGAAAAGCGGGTTCTATTTGGAGGAACGGACGACGAACGAAGTTATTTCACCCTCCAAACGTATGATTAAAATAAAAATATTAAAAAAATCATAACCTAACCTCAATTAGAGCCGTACGTTTTTTTCTTTATTTGAAAATGGTTAAAATATGTATCTTGACGGACCAACGTAAGCACTATTTGGATTTAGACGAGTGAAAACATCAAGAATATTATAAATTAATCGCAGTTTTTAATAATACCAAAGGAATTTTACAATGCTAGCTAAAACATGATGAAAATTATAGATTGAATAAATTATTGATTGAATGATTTTTTCTTTTATTCAATCAAACATTTTAATTGCGAATTTTTGTTTGTTTTACGGGATTCTAACCAAACGTCAAAACTTTCACGATTTGTTTCCTCAGCTATTCTAATTAAACGTTAAAACATCGTCAAATGTGTAGTATAACACGAAATGGAGCTGCACCATGAAGAGAAAAAAGAAAGAGTACTCGGCAATGTTACTTAGAGGGGGTTTACTATTTCATCTTTCTCTTCATGGTGCAGCTTCATTTTGGGTTATAGTACTTAGAACCGAGAATTTTAATAAAAGGAAAGAAAGAACGAGTTACAAGAGAAAAAGATGGTTTTAGAAACCTATAGAGTGAAAACGGAAAATTTATAATATGAATTTTAAGTAGTAACATAGGTAAATTAAGAAAACAGGTTGAAAATCCATCTATAAGGAAAATGTGACTCAAATTTATTGAAATAATTAACCGTTACCACCGAAAATTATCGGAAAATGGGTTAAAATCGCAGAATACGATTTGCTTTAAACAACAATATTTCACATTTAAAACGTGGGCAAAACACCCAATTAAAATAGATCGTATTTACAAGTCGTTTAGTAAACTCGGAGAGTCGTAATATCAATCACTTCAAAACATTTTTGTGAATCCGAACTTAATTCGTATTAGTATTAAAATTAAAGAACGGGTACGATTTGCATAGAATTAAAAAAACAGACAAACAATGATTTCAAATTAAAAATATTGATAAGGCTCAGAAATTTAAATTAATAATCGCGCCGAGCGATGAGAAAATGCTTGGAGTTTTTGACGGATTTGAGATCCATAGTAATAATTTTCACTTATTCATAGTATCCGTACACTCAAGTGATGCTCCACACTAGTTAATAATAATACAATAATAATTACACATTACAATCATTACAATAATTTTCAAATTGATTTATAATCATTAAAATGCAATTAAATTCGATTAAATGCCTATTAAAGGAAAAATCCCAACTTTCTAAAACTACGTCAACTACATACAAATACCGTTATTCGAAATGTAGGCTACGCGTTTACATGCGAAGAACACCTGTTCTTCTATATTATAGAAAAAATGAAGACCACCAACATAAAAAACACCGAAAAAAGTACAAAGTTAAAAGTGAGTAACGTCAAATTAATTAACTATAAGGCGCTAAAGTTAAATCATTATCTTTTAGACAAATACAAATTCAAATTCAAAA
Organism: Digitonthophagus gazella; assembly: GCA_036711955.1. Lineage (NCBI taxonomy): Eukaryota > Metazoa > Arthropoda > Insecta > Coleoptera > Scarabaeidae > Digitonthophagus > Digitonthophagus gazella. The sequence continues at coordinate 36,157,571 of JASCIT010000005.1, read as the reverse complement.
TCAAAATCAAAAAAGTGCTGTGAATTTGTAAATTATATAGCTTCATGTGAGAAACACAACGTCTTTTCAGTATTAGTAGCTACGATTGCCATAGCGATTATATTATTTATAAGTTTCGACGAATGTAGGAAATGTTTTAATAATCCAAAAGAACCTAGAATCATCAATCAAATAGAATATGTAAAAAATTTAAAAACTTATTGTGTTCACACTTTAACTAATGAAGATGGATTTTTACATAATCTCTTTGAAGTTTTGGAAAAAGTTGGATACGAAAGAAAAAATATAAAAGAGACGGATGATAACTGGGATTTACTTTGGGCGCATGCTTATCCATTTAGGACTTTATATTCGAAATTAAATAATTTAAAACCACATCAAAAAGTTAATCATTTTCCCGGATGTGGGTACATAACAAATAAAGTTGATTTAGCTACGAGTGGTTTAAAATATATTCCACCAGCGTTTAAATTACCAGAACACAAAGAAAAATTATTAAAATTTGTTGAAAATAATCCAACAGTACAATTCGTACAGAAAAATAACGACCATAGAAACATTATGATTAGGAATATAACTGATATTGATTTAAATGAAAATGGGACATTTATACAAGAGTTTGTTGATAAACCACTTTTAATCAGTGGATATAAATTTGATATAGGAATTTACACTATAATAACATCTATAAACCCATTAAGAGTTTACATTTATAATGGAGATGCTTTATTAAGGTTTTGTCCGATTAAGTATTACCCTTTTGATCCTAAAAATATTGATAAATATGTTGTCGGAGATGATTATTTACCAACATGGGAAGTACCTGGATTGAAAAATTATTATAATAATTTGGGGTTCGGAATGAAAGAAAGTTTAAATGGGTATCTTAGGTCTAAAGGAAAAAATCCAGATTTGATTTGGGAACAAATAGAGGATTCTTTGAGGATTGTCATTGCAAATAAAGAACCAAAAATTTTAGAAATCGTTAACAGGTATTTAAAATATGTATACAGTGAAATTCCCCTTTGCGGACACTCCTCTTGAACGGACAGTTTATCATGGAACCGTTCAACTCTCATATGAGAGTTAAATAATTATATAATTGCTTCGCATTTCTCTTAAACGGACACCCTTCTTAAACGGACACTTTTGTTGGCTTCCGTTGGTGTTCGCACAAGGGAAATTTCACTGTATTTATAATTTAAATTTAATATTCAGAGTGACAAGGTTCTTGTTCATGAATACCACTAATTAAAGTAAAATTTCAAACTACATCATCCAAAAAAGTTCATTTTAAATTAACTATTTTTTATTTTTTAGGTTTAAATCAAAAAATAATTTTTTTGAAATGATGAGATTTGACTTTGTGGTTGACGAAGACCTAAATGTTTATTTAATGGAAGCAAATATGAGTCCTAATTTATCATCCGCGCATTTTCCACCAAACAAATTATTATTTGAACAAGTTATTTATAACTTATTGAGCGTAGTTGGTGTGAGTCAGAGAATTTCTAAGGATACTTTACAAATGTAAGTATAACTAGACCTTGACTATCACTAAATAATTTTTTGACAACACTTGGAATAAAACGTTTTTTTTTTATTAAAATTAGAATGCTTTAAGTTTCATTTAGAAAAAAAATCAAATCAAAATCTTTAAAAATGAATTTTTGATGAATTTTTAAAGTTGATCGATTTTCTAAAGTTAGGTTAAAAGTGTCAAAAATTTTTACCAACTTTGAAAATTTTTTTAATTTTTTTGACAACACTTGGAATAAAACGGTCTTTTTTAATTAAAATTAGAATGCTTTAAGTTTCATTTAGAAAAAAAATCAAATCAAAATCTTTAAAAATGAATTTTTAATAAATTTTTAAAGTTGATCGATTTTCTAAAGTTAGGTTAGAAGTGTCAAAAATTTTTACCAACTTTCAAAATTTTTTAAATTTTTTTGACAACACTTGGAATAAAACGGTCTTTTTTAAATAAAATTAGAATGTTTTTAGTTTCATATAGAAAAAAAATCAAATCAAAATCTTTAAAAATGAATTTTTAAAGTTTATCGATTTTCTAAAGTTAGATTATAAGTGTCAAAAACTTTTACCAACTTTGAAAATTTTTTTAATTTTTTTGACAACACTTGGAATAAAACGGTATTTTTTAATTAAAATTAGAATGTTTTAAGTTTCATTTAGAAAAAAAATCTAATTAAAATCTTTAAAAATGAATTTTTGATGAATTTTTAAAGTTGATCGATTTTCTAAAGTTAGGTTAGAAGTGTCAAAAATTTTTACCAACTTTGAAAATTTTTTGAATTTTTTTGACAACACTTGGAATAAAATGGTCTTTTTTAATTAAAATTAGAATGTTTTAAGTTTCATTTAGAAAAAAATCAAATCAAAATCTTTAAAAATGAATTTTTAATAAATTTTTAAAGTTGATCGACTTTCTAAAGTTAGATAAGTGTCAAAAATTTTTACCAACTTTGAAAATTTTTTAAATTTTTTTGACAACACTTGGAATAAAACAGTATTTTTTAATTAAAATTAGAATGTTTTAAGTTTCATTTAGAAAAAAATCAAATCAAAATCTTTAAAAATGAATTTTTGATGAATTTTTAAAGTTGATCGATTTTCTAAACTTAGGTTAGAAGTATCAAAAATTTTTACCAACTTCGAAATTTTTTTTAATTTTCTTGACAACACTTGGAATAAAACGGACTTCTTTAATTAAAATTAGATTGCTTAAAGTTTCATTTAGAAAAAAAATCAAATCAAAATCTTTAAAAATGAATTTTTGATGAATTTTTAAAGTTGATCGATTTTCTAAAGTTAGGTAAGAAGTGTCAAAAATTTTTACCAACTTTGAAAATCTTTTTAATTTTTTTGACAACATTTAATATAAATCGGTCTTTTTTAATTAAAATTAGAATGTTTTAAGTTTCATTTAGAAAAAAAATCAAATGAAAATCTTTAAAAATGAATTTTTGATGAATTTTTAAAGTTGATCGATTTTCTAAAGTTAGGTTAGAAGTGTCAAAAATTTTTACCAACTTTGAAAATTTTTTTAATTTTTTTGACAACATTTAATATAAATCGGTCTTTTTTAATTAAAATTAGAATGTTTTAGGTCTCATTTAGAAAAAGAATCAAATCAAAATGTTTAAAAATGAATTTTTGATGAATTTTTAAAGTTGATCGATTTTCTAAAGTTAGGTTAGAAGTGTCAAAAATTTTTACCAACTTTGAAAATTTTTTAAATTTTTTTGAGGACACTTGGAATAAAACGGTATTTTTTAACTAAAATTAGAATGTTTTAAGTTTCATTTAGAAAAAAAATCAAATCAAAATCTTTAAAAATGAATTTTTGATGAATTTTTAAAGTTGATCGATTTTCTAAAATTAGGTTGGAAGTATCATAAATTTTTACCAACTTTGAAAATTTTTTTAATTTTTTTGACAACACTTGGAATAAAACGGTCTTTTTTGTATAAAACTAGAATGTTTTAAGTTTCATTTAGAAAAAAAAATCAAATCAAAATCTTTAAAAATGAATTTTTGATGAATTTTTAAAGTTGATCGATTTTTTAAAGTTAGGTTAGCAGTGTCAAAAGTTTTTATCAACTTTGAAAATTTTTTTAATTTTTTTGACAACACTTGGAATAAAACGATATTTTTTAATTAAAATTAGAATGTTTTAAGTTTCATTTAGAAAAAAAATCAGCTCAAAACATTTAAAATTCAATTTTTTATGAATTTTTTAAGAAATGGTTAATTTTCTAACCTAAAAAATTTTTTATTAATTTTGAATTTTTTTTTTAATTTTTTTGACAACACTTAAAATAAAACAGTTTTTCTTTTAGTTAAAACAATAATTTTAAATTCAAATCGTCATAAAATTTCAAATCTTAACGATTAATTTCTGAGATATGTATTTTTTAAAATTGACTAGTTATAGTGATATTCTAATAAACACCATAGCTTGTTAAAAAACTTCGTATTATTGCGACCATAAAATTTTTAAATTATCATTTTAACATTTCCATTATTTATTTTGAAAATAAAAGGACTATAAATCTCAAGTTCAATGTTCTAACTGTATTATGTTAGGTTTAGTCAAACACGTTTATGACTTTAAAAATTAATTAAAATTTTTTGCTAATAATTAGAACAAATTTGATAATTTTATTCAAAAGTAGATATTTTAATCTGCCTTTCCTGCAATTTTCTTTTCTAAATTCCTGTAAATAAATTCAATATGATTTTTTAAAGTTGATCGAAATTTTATAAGGTTATGTTAAATTCGATCCAAAAATTTCGGTAATTTTGAGAATTTTTTAAAATTCTTTGAGAATAATTAAAACAAATACGATTAATTTATTCAATAATAGACATTTTAATCTGTTATTTCTTAAAGATTTTTTTTCTTCGGTATTTACAAATAAATTCAGTATGAATTTTTAAAGTTGAAGGAAATTTTATAAGGTTATGTTAAATTCGATCCAAAAATTTCGGCACTTTTGGGAATTTTTTAAAATTTTTTGAGAATAATTAAAACAAATACGATTAATTTATTAAATAATAGACATTTTAATCTATCATTTCTTAAAGATTTTTTTCTTCAGTATTTACAAATAAATTCAGTATGATTTTTTAAAGTTTAACAAAATTTTATAAGGTTATATTAAATTCGATCAAAAAATGTCGGTGTTTTTGGTAATTTTTTAAAATTCTTTGAGAATAATTAGAACAAATACGATTAATTTATTAAATAATAGACATTTTAATCTATCATTTCTTAAAGATTTTTTTCTTCAGTATTTACAAATAAATTCAGTATGAATTTTTAAAGTTGGTCCAAATTTTATAAGGTTATGTTAAATTCGATCCAAAAATTTCGGTAGTTTTGGGAATTTTTTAAAATTCTTTGAGAATAATTAAAACAAATACGATTAATTTATTAAATAATAGACATTTTAATCTGTCATTTCTTAAAGATTTTTTTCTTCAGTATTTACAAATAAATTCAGTATGATTTTTTAAAGTTGAAGGAAATTTTATAAGGTTATGTTAGGTTCGATCAACAAATTTGGGTATCTTTGGTAATTTTTTTAAATTCTTTGAGAATAATTAGAACAAATACGATTAATTTATTAAATAATAGACATTTTAATCTATCATTTCTTAAAGATTTTTTTCTTCAGTATTTACAAGTAAATTCAGTATGAATTTTTAAAGTTGAAGGAAATTTTATAAGGTTATGTTAAATTCGATCCAAAAATTTCGGCACTTTTGGGCATTTTTTAAAATTCTTTGAGAATAATTAGAACAAATACGATTAATTTATTAAATAATAGACATTTTAATCTACCATTTCTTAAAGATTTTTTTCTTCAGTATTTACAAATAAATCCAGTATGATTTTTTAAAGTTATAAAGGAAATTTTATAAGGTTATGTTAAATTCGATCCAAAAATTTCGGCACTTTTGGGCATTTTTTAAAATTCTTTGAGAATAATTAGAACAAATACGATTAATTTATTAAATAATAGACATTTTAATCTACCATTTCTTAAAGATTTTTTTCTTCAGTATTTACAAATAAATCCAGTATGATTTTTTAAAGTTGGTCCAAATTTTATAAGGTTATGTTAAATTCGATCCAAAAATTTCGGTACTTTTGGGAATTTTTTAAAATTCTTTGAGAATAATTAAAACAAATACGATTAATTTATTCAATAATAGACATTTTAATCTGTCATTTCTTAAAGATTTTTTTCTTCAGTATTTACAAATAAATCCAGTATGATTTTTTAAAGTTGGTCCAAATTTTATAAGGTTATGTTAAATTCGATCCAAAAATTTCGGCACTTTTGGGCATTTTTTAAAATTCTTTGAGAATAATTAAAACAAATACGATTAATTTATTAAATAATAGACATTTTAATCTGTCATTTCTTAAAGATTTTTTTCTTCGGAATTTATAAATAAATCCAGCATGATTTTTTAAAGTTGGTCCAAATTTTATAAGGTTATGTTAGGTTCGATCAAAAAAATTTCGGTATTTTTGGGAATTTTTTAAAATTCTTTGAGAATAATTAGAACAAATACGATTAATTTATTAAATAATAGACATTTTAATCTACCATTTCTTAAAGATTTTTTTCTTCAGTATTTACAAATAAATCCAGCATGATTTTTTAAAGTTGGTCCAAATTTTATAAGGTTATGTTAGGTTCGATCAAAAAATGTCGGTGTTTTTGGAAATTTTTTAAAATTCTTTGAGAATAATTAGAACAAATACGATTAATTTATTAAATAATAGACATTTTAATCTATCATTTCTTAAGGATTTTTTTTTCAGTATTTACAAATAAATTCAGTATGATTTTTTAAAGTTGAACGAAATTTTATAAGGTTATGTTAGGTTCGATCAACAAATTTCGGTATTTTTGGTAATTTTTTAAAATTCTTTGAGAATAATTAGAACAAATACGATTAATTTATTAAATAATAGATGTTTTAATCTATCATTCTTTAAAGTTTCCTTTCTTCAATATTCACAAATAAATTTAGTGTGATTTTTTAAAGTTGATCGAAATTTTATAAGGTTATATGTACCAATACAAATAACACAATGTAAAGTATAGGGCTTGAAAGTGGAATCTGAATGCAAAATTCAAAATATTACTTTTTTATTTCAGGAGTGAAAATGAAACAAGAATGATATCACACGACAAAAACATAGCAGTTTATCCTGAAATATGTGGCAGTGATTTATGTAATAAGAATTGCGAAAATGACATAATTTGTCAGTTGTGTCAGCAATGTTTATCTGAAGAAATGCGTCACGACTTATTGAGAGCTCACACAGAGCATATGAATAAAGCAGACTGTAAAAGAATTTTTCCACCAACAGTTGTAAGTTATTTATAAAAATATGCTTGTATTCTAATAACTTTAAGGGCCGGTTTAGACAGATTAATTTATTCAAAAGTGAATAAACCGACCCTAAGAGATATTATAAATATTTTATATTAAGTATTTTACAAAGTAATATTTTTATTTACAGGATAAATCAGCAATTATACCAAACAACTTTAATAGTTACTCATTAAAAAATCAATTAATGTATAAATGGTTTTTAGGAAAATGTTTATTAGATAAAACTTGGTGTAATTGAAATAAACCCCTTTAATTATTCTTCTAAAAATATATATTTAAAAAACTTGTAATCTTAACTTATTAAAAAAAAACTTTAAACTTATTAATCCCTGTTAATACAAACTTTAATAGTACTTTTACCCATAACGACAAGAACTCCATCGTCTTGCAATTCCCTCAAAGCATCCTCAAACTGTTCTTTTGTCACCATCTCAAAAACATAAGATCTCCATAAAATATCACCAGATAAAAGAAAAATAAATTAAACTTACCAACTGAGAACTTGCTTTAAACTCATCAAACAACTTCTGGTAATTAATCGTAGGTACCTTCCCTTTGTTCTCGATTAATTTCTTCAAAGCAGCAGCCAACTCAGCCCGTCGTTTACGTGCGGCGCTACTCAAACCAGTCGTTAAAATTCCAACATCTATCTTGCCGGATAACGGATCTGTCGCGGATTGTTTAAGAGCCTCTCTGTGCAATCTATAAGCTTCTTCGACGTCTTCAACAGTCACCACTTCGGAAAATCTAACTTTAGCGTGCGCCTCGGCCAGACGAATCAAAGACTCTAATTGTCTTGGATACGCGGTGATTTGACCGCGACCAGAACCGACTTTTCTCATGTCCACATACGCTTGGATTAGTCTTTGAGATGCGTCTTCGCTTAGTTTAGGATGGACGTGTTCTTTTGCATATGCTATATAATCTCGAAGGATAGACATGTCCTAATAAGTGATAGAAAAGGAAATGGTAAGATAAAAATAAACAAGAAAATTTAAAATTTATCATATTTAAGAAACTAATAACGTATTCGATTGGTTGCACTGGTGCGCACCAGAATTTGACCTTGAGCGCATGTTAGTGCATACATCACATTAGCTTAGTACACAAAAGTGACAGCTCAATAGAACACGCTACTATGCACCAGTGCGCACCAGTTTTACCAATCGAATTTGCCATAAATATAATTTAACACTTTGCTGACCAGTAACGAGTTCACTCGTTTTTTCAGACCCAAACGTTGCTGACTAGTGATGAGTCAAATGGTCATTGTGGTCATCATAGATGGTGACATAACATAATTTCTATGTAAACTTCCTGGTCAACAAAGTATTAAATACGAAGGCTTTCACAGCCCATGTTAACTAAACTAAAATTAGGAGATTTTGGGTTTAAGTTGTTCACTTCGAACTTGTTTCTGAAGAAGGTTGTAACATGGCATCCAAAACGTTAAACGCATTGTCAAAAGACGCACAGCTAAACCCGAAAGCTCCCAGTTCTAGGTCTAGTATTAAAATTAATGCTAATGTTAGTTTGGTAAACATAATTTCTAAATAAAAAGATTAATTTTAATAAAAAATAGATATTTCAATCTATTCACATTTAAATTAGTTTTCTTTAATTTCCATAAATAAAGTCTGGTGGATTTTTTAAAATTGACAAAATATTTGGAAGGTTTAGGTTCAAATTCTTCGATGTATTTGAGGATTTTTTTAAATTTTTTGGTAAACATTAGAATAAATTTGATGGTTTTAATTAAAAATACATATTTCAATCTATCTTTCCTTAATTTAGTTTTCTTTAATTCCTATAAATAAACTCACAGCGATTTTTTAAAATTGGCAAAAAATTTAGAAGGTTATGTTAGATTCAGGTCCAAATTATCCGATGTTTTTGACAATTTTTTTTAATTTTTTAGTAAAAATCAGAAAAAATTTGATAGTTTTAATTAAAAATACGTATTTCAATCTATCTTTGCATAATTTAGTTTTCTTTAATTCTTATAAATAAACTCTCAGCGATTTTTTTAAATTGACAAAAAATTTAGAAGGTTATGTTAGATTCAGGTCGAAATTATCCGATGTTTTTGAGAATTTTTAAAAATTTTTTAGTAACAATTAGAAAAAATTTCATAGTTTTAATTAAAAATACATATTTCAATCTATCTTTCCTTAATTTAGTTTTCTTTAATTCTTGTAAATAAACTCTCAGAGATTTTTTAAAATTAGCAAAAAATTTAGAAGGTTATGTTAGATTCAGGTCGAAATTATCCGATGTTTTTGAGAATTTTTTAAAATTTTTTAGTAACAATTAGAAAAAAATTGATAGTTTTAATTAAAAATACATATTTCAATCTATCTTTGCATAATTTAGTTTTCTTTAATTCCTATAAATAAACTCTCAGCGATTTTTTTAAATTGACAAAAAATTTAGAAGGTTATGTTAGATTCAGGGTGAAATTATCCGATGTTTTTGAGAATTTTTTTAAAATTTTTTATTAACAATTAGAAAAAATTTGATAGTTTTAATTAAAAATACATATTTCAATCTATCTTTCCTTAATTTGGTTTTCTTTAATTCCTATAAAGAAACTCTCAGCGATTTTTTAAAATTGGCAAAAAATTTAGAAGGTTATGTTAGATTCAGGTCGAAATTATTCCATATTTTTGAGAATTTTTTAAAATTTTTTAGTAACAATTAGAAAAAATGTAATAGATTTAATTAAAAATACATATTTCAATCTATCTTTCCTTAATTTTGTTTTCTTTAATTCCAATAAATAAACTCTCAGCGATTTTTTAAAATTGGCAAAAAATTTAGAAGGTTATATTAGATTCAGGTCGAAATTATTCCATATTTTTGAGAATTTTTTAAAATTTTTTAGTAACAATTAGAAAAAATTTGACAGTTTTTAATTAAAAATACATATTTCAATCTATCTTTCCTTAATTTATTTTTCTTTAATTCCGATAAATAAACTCTCAGCGATTTTTTAAAATTGGCAAAAAATTTAGAAGGTTATGTTAGATTCAGGTCGAAATTATTCGATGTTTATGAGAATTTTTTAAAATTTTTTAGTAACAATTAGAAAAAATTTGATAGTTTTAATTAAAAATACATATTTCAATCTATCTTTCCTTAATTTAGTTTTCTTTAATTCTTGTAAATAAACTCTCAGAGATTTTTTAAAATTAGCAAAAAATTTAGAAGGTTATGTTAGATTCAGGTCGAAATTATCCGATGTTTTTGAGAATTTTTTAAAATCTTTTAGTAACAATTAGAAAAAATTTGACAGTTTTTAATTAAAAATACATATTTCAATCTATCTTTCCTTAATTTATTTTTCTTTAATTCCGATAAATAAACTCTCAGCGATTTTTTAAAATTGGCAAAAAATTTAGAAGGTTATGTTAGATTCAGGTCGAAATTATTCGATGTTTATGAGAATTTTTTAAAATTTTTTAGTAACAATTAGAAAAAATTTCATAGTTTTAATTAAAAATACATATTTCAATCTATCTTTCCTTAATTTAGTTTTCTTTAATTCTTGTAAATAAACTCTCAGAGATTTTTTAAAATTAGCAAAAAATTTAGAAGGTTATGTTAGATTCAGGTCGAAATTATCCGATGTCTTTGAGAATTTTTTAAAATTTTTTAGTGACAATTAGAAAAAATTTGATAGTTTTAATTAAAAATACATATTTCAATCTATCTTTCCTTAATTTAGTTTTTTTTAAATTCCTATAAATAAACTCCCAGTGATTTTTTAAAATTGGCAAAAAATTTAGGTTATGTTAGATTCAGGTCGAAATTATTCGATGTTTTTGAGAATTTTTTAATACTTTTTAGTAACAATTAGAAAAAATTTGAGAGTTTTTATCAAAAATACATATTTCAATCTATTTTTCTTTAATTTATTTTTCTTTAATTCCTATAAATAAACTCACAGCGATTTTTTTAAATTGGCAAAAAAATTAGAAGGTTATGTTAGATTCAGGTCGAAATTATTCAATGTTTTTGAGAATTTTTTAATACTTTTTAGTAACAATTAGACAAAATTTGATAGTTTTAATCAAAAATACATATTTCAATCTATCTTTCCTTAATTTAGTTTTCTTTAATTCTTATAAATAAACTCTCAACGATTTTTAAAAATTGACAAAAAATTTAGAAGGTTGTATTAGATTCAGGTCGAAATCATCCGATGTTTTTGAGAATTTTTTAAAATTTTTTAGTAACAATTAGAAAAAATTTGATAGTTTTAATCAAAAATACATATTTCAATCTACCTTTCCTTAATTTAGTTTTCTTTAATTCTTATAGATAAACTCTCAGATTTTTTTTTTAAATTGGCAAAAAATTTAGAAGGTTATGTTAGATTCAGGTCCAAATTATCCGATGTTTTTGAGAATTTTTTTAAATTTTTTAGTAACAATTAGAAAAAATTTGATAGTTTTAATTAAAAATACATATTTCAATCTATCTTTCCTTAATTTAGTTTTCTTTAATTCCTATAACTAAACTCTCAGCGATTTTTTAAAATTGGCAAAAGATTTAGAAGGTTATGTTAGATTCAGGTCCAAATTATCCGATGTTTTTGAGAATTTTTTAAATTTTTTTAGTAAGAATTCGAAAAAATTTGATAGTTTTAATTAAAAATACATATTTCAATGTATCTTTCCTTAATGTAGTTTTTTTTTTAATTCCTATAAATAAACTCTCAGCGATTTTTTAAAATTGGCAAAAAATTTAGAAGGTTATGTTAGATTCAGGTCCAAATTATGCGATGTTTTTGAGAATTTTTTAAATTTTTTTAGTAACAATTAGAAAAAATTTGATAGTTTTAATTAAAAATACATATTTCAATCTATCTTTCCTTAATTTGTTTTTCTTTAATTCCTTCAAATAAACTCTCAGCGATTTTTTTAAAATTACTTAAAAAATTGAACCTCTGAACTACCATTAAGCTAACAAACACAAGCTACAAATTCAAACACTTTATAATCATTTTTCTTGGTTATTAACCGTTTGAGTCTGGGGAAACTCTATCGCGCTTCATTTGTATAGATATAAAATTCTCCCAGGCCCAAACGGTTAAATAATTTAAAATTCTAATTTTATATATTTACTTGTATAATTAAACATTTGGGTTTGTTTAACGCATGAATTAATAATAGAAATAAATAAAAAGATATGAAAGGAATGTATAAGACAACCTACATTGTTACCTAAAAGAATAAGAACTCAATTTTGCAAATTTTAAAAATTTTAAAATAAAATATAAAATACAAAAAAATATATACAAACCAATATTTCATCTTCTTCTTGTTCAGCAGTCTTATAATACAAAGAAACCAAGTGTTTTGCTAAACGCTTATCAAAAAGTTCATTTTGTGGATCCAAAATTAAGAAAATCAAATCAAATCTGTAAGAAAACATTCTAATTAATTTAAAATAATTCTTTTAAAATAAAAAGTTAAAATAATTCTATCCAATTGTTTTTACCTTGATAGGAGTGTGTGTGGTAATAACACATTTTCAATAATAGTCTTATTTTTATTCCATTGTGATTCACTGGGATTAGCAGCAGCTAAAATTGAAGTTCTAGCATTTAATTGGCAAATAATTCCAGCTTTGGCTATGCTCAAAGTTTGTTGTTCCATCACTTCGTGTAGAACGCTCCGAGTAGAGTCGTTCATTTTATCAAATTCATCAATACAACATATACCGTTATCGGCTAAAACTAAAGCGCCGGTTTGTAAAACCAACTGTCTCGTTTCTGTATCTTTTGTAACGTAAGCAGTAAGACCCACCGCCGATGAACCTTTTCCCGAAGTATACTGACTTCTTGGTACCAAATTATAAACGTACTGTAATAATTGGGATTTAGAAGTACCAGGATCTCCGCACAATAAGATATTAATTTCAGCTCTAAAATTAGTCCTTCCAGACGCAACAAACGTCTTTTTTGTACCTCCAAATAATTGTAATAAAATTCCTTTTTTAACGTCATCGTTTTCATAGATAGACGGAGCTAATCCTCTCGCTAAGCGATCGTAAATATCCGGCTTTTCAGATAAAATTTTTAATAATTCAACTCGTTCAGGTGGTAAGAAATGATCCTTTCCTTCTTCCTCCTCATACAATCGTTTTGAATCGACTTTTCTAAAGTGCAATACATCGACGTGCGTTTTATACACTGATCTAAGATTTCTCATTCGTGGATTAACTTGCATAGGTTGAGCGCGATAAATCCCGGTAACAGTTACCCTATCACCTGGCGAAACAGCATCTACTAAATCATTATGGGCGAATAATACGATATTGTGAGGTGTTTGACCAGCAGGCATATCATCTACACAAATAAACACAGTTAAAAAAAATTATAACTTTTAATAAAAATAATAATACCTGGAGATTCTTGTAGTTTAACTAATTGTTTGTCGGTAAATTGCGATCGATTATGAACTAAAGTAAAACAATGATTTGTGTTACAATTAGTGCAATGGGTTGGTTCTAAGATTCGACCACGATCTATTTCCACAACAGTTGAAAATGAACAAACTATACATTTGAAGAATGCTTCCCGCATTTCCGGCATTATATTTGATGTTCGGATTACCATTCCGGATACTGTTATTAATTGATCAATATCTATAATAAAATTTTTAAATTGTTAAATAATATATAATAAAGTTGCAAAGGAGTTTTCTTCAACTCATCTTTCAATAAATTAATGAATAAAAAAAATGAATTATGTTAAAATTAGAACATTTTATAAGAAATTGGGCGAAATTTTAGTCAAAATTCGACGATTTTTTTAAATTCTAAACGAAATTTCACAATTTTAAGCTAAAGCGTTTTATTTTTTTTAATGAAATTTAAAAATTTAGATGAAATTAAACAAAATTCAATAATTTGAGACAATTTTATACGAAAATGGGTGAAATTTTAAACGAAATTCGACAATTTTTTAAAATTTCAGACGAAATTTCACAATTTTAAGTTAAAGTATGTCATTTTTTAAATGAAATTTGAAAAATTTATATGAAACTAAACGAAATTCAATAATTTTAGACAATTTTATACGAAATTGGGTGAATTTTTAAACGAAATTTGACAATATTTTAAAATTTCAGACGAAATTTCACAATTTTAAGGTAAAGGATGTTATTTTTTAATCAAATTTGAAAATTTAGATGAAATTAAACGAAATTCAATAATTTTAGATAATTTTATACTAAACTGGGTGAAATTTTAGACGAAATTCGACAATTTTTAAACAGTTTAAACGAAATTCAATAATTTTAGACAATTTTATACGAAATTGGGTGAATTTTTAAACGAAATTTGTCAATACTTTAAAATTTTAGACGAAATTTCACAATTTTAAGCTAAAGTATGTTATTTCTTTAGTGAAGTTTGAAAATTTAGATGAAATTAAACGAAATTCAATAATTTTAGACAATTTTATACGAAACTGGGTGAAATTTTAGACGAAATTCGACGATTTTTTAAAATTTTAGACGAAATTTCACAATTTTAAGCTAAAGAATGTTATTTTTTTAATGAAATTTGAAAAATTTATATGAAATTAAACGAAATTCAATAATTTGAAATAATTTTATACGAAATTGGGCGAAATTTTAGAAGAAATTCGACAATTTTTTAAAATTTCAGACGAAATTTCACAATTTTAAGTTAAAGTATGTTATTTTTTAATGAAATTTGAAAATTTAGATGAAATTAAGCGAAATTCAATAATTTTAGACAATTTTATAAGAAATTGGGTAAAATTTTAGATGAAATTCGACGATTTTTTTTTAATTTTAGAAGAAATTTCACAATTTTAAGTTAAAGTATGTTATTTCTTTAATCAAATTTGAAAAATTTAGATAAAATTAAACGAAATTCAATAATTTGAAACAATTTTATACGAAATTGGGCGAAATTTTAGAAGAAATTCGACGATTTTTTTTTTAAATTTTAGAAGAAATTTCACAATTTTAAGTTAAAGTATGTTATTTTTTAATCAAATTTGAAAAATTTATATGAAATTAAACGAAATTCAATAATTTGAAACAATTTTATACGAAATTGGGCGAAATTTTAAAAGAAATTCGACGATTTTTTTTAATTTCAGCCAGAATTTCACAATTTTAAGTATGTTATTTTTTTAATCAAATTTGAAAAATTTAGATGAAATTAAACGAAATTCAATAATTTTAGACAATTTTATATGAAATTGGGTGAAATTTTAAACGAAATCCGACAATTTTTTAAAATTTCAGACGAAATTTCACAATTTTAAGCTAAAGTATGTTATTTTTTTAGTGAAGTTTGAAAATTTAGATGAAATTAAACGAAATTCAATAATTTTAGACAATTTTATACGAAATTGGGTGAATTTTAGACGAAATTCGACAATTTTTTAAAATTTTAGGCGAAATTTCACAATTTTAAGTTAAAGTATGTTATTTTTTTAATCAAATTTGAAAAATTTAGATGAAATTAAACGAAATTCAATGATTTTAGACAATTTTATGTGAAATTGGGCGAAATTTTAGACGAAGTTCGACAATCTCTTAAAATTTTAGACGAAATTTCACAACTTTAAGTTAAAGTATGTTATTTTTTTAATGAAATTTGAAAAATTTAGATGAAATTAAACGAAATTCAATAATTTTAGACAAACTTATACGAAATTGGGTGAAATTTTAGACGAAATTCGACAATTTTTTAAAATTTTAGGCGAAATTTCACAATTTTAAGTTAAAGTATGTTATTTTTTTAATCAAATTTGAAAAATTTAGATGAAATTAAACGAAATTCAATGATTTTAGACAATTTTATGTGAAATTGGGCGAAATTTTAGACGAAGTTCGACAATCTCTTAAAATTTTAGACGAAATTTCACAACTTTAAGTTAAAGTATGTTATTTTTTTAATGAAATTTGAAAAATTTAGATGAAATTAAACGAAATTCAATAATTTTAGACAAACTTATACGAAATTGGGTGAAATTTTAGACGAAATTCGACAATTTTTTAAAATTTTAGACGAAATTTCACAATTTTAAGTTAAAGTATGTTATTTCTTTAATGAAATTTGAAAAATTTAGATGAAATTAAACGAAATTCAATAATTTTAGACAATTTTATACGAAATTGGATGAAATTTTAGACGAAATTCGACAATTTTTTAAAATTTCAGACGAAATTTCACAATTTTAAATTTAAGTATGTCATTCTTTTAGTGAAATTTGAAAATTTAGATGAAATTAAACAAAATTCAATAATTTTAGACAATTTTATACGAAATTGGGTGAAATTTTAGACGAAATTCGACAATTTTTTTAAATTTTAGACGAAATTTCACAATTTTAAATTAAAGTATGTTATTTTTTAAATGAAATTTGAAAAATTTATATGAAATTAAATGAAATTCAATCATTTTGGACAATTTTATACGAAATTGGGCGAAATTTTAGAAGAAATTCGACGATTTTTTAAAATTTTAAACGAAATTTCACAATTTTAAGTTAAAGTATATAATTTTTTTAATAAAATTTGAAAAATTTATATGAAATTTAACGAAATTCAATAACTTGAAACAATTTTATACGAAGTTGGGCGAAATTTTAGAAGAAATTCGACAATTTTTAAACAGTTTAGACGAAATTTCATAATTTCAAGCTAAATTAAGTTATTTATTTATTTATTTATTTTTTTTTTTTTTTTTTGATGAAATTCAAAAATGTAAATTGCATCACTAGTGAAATAATAATTTAATTAAAAGTTTTTTTTTTACCTTCCGGATTTAAAGACCTCATATTTTTCGTTTTTTCAGCATTATAAGGTCTAACTTGAATTTGATGTGCTAAACTAGCCGCCGGATGTCTCTCATAAAACATCTCATTTATAGTCATATCAAAAATAGGAATAACTTCTTGTGGATAACAAACCAATTGCCTGTACAATCCTTCATCAAACGTCTCAATATGATGACAATTCACGTTTAAAAACGGTTCCTCCAACGTTAAAATCTCCTCCAATTTCTGCATATACATCGGTTCTTCCATGTTCATCGTCTCGGTTCGTTCATCATCATCAGCGTTTAAATCGATATATCTTAAGATAAACTGCTTAAATTGTTTCTTGCATTGAGCTACAGAAACGTTTGTACCCCAAATGACCAAATGAGGAGCCGTTTCAGTTTCTTGAGACTCTGGAAT
This sequence comes from Digitonthophagus gazella, assembly GCA_036711955.1. Lineage (NCBI taxonomy): Eukaryota > Metazoa > Arthropoda > Insecta > Coleoptera > Scarabaeidae > Digitonthophagus > Digitonthophagus gazella. Next base: position 36,140,395 of record JASCIT010000005.1, on the reverse strand, counting down.
TGGTTCTAATTGATCCGAACCAACGTTTACTTGACGGATACGTTTATCTGAACGAACATCCGGACGTAATTTAATCGGAGTTCCGCGTATTCCTGAACGGGGGGTTCTTATAGAACCCATTGAAGCTGGTGTACCATAGTTTAAAGGGGAACTTAAATCGATTTCATTCATTTCTGATACTGAAATTTAAAAAATTCATTTAAATTTTTTTTTTAGTTTCAAAGAGAAGGTTTTAGAGTGTAGGAATTCTTAAATTTATTTCATAAATTTAACTGTTTGACTGCTACAAGGAGTGAAAGTGCTTTGTTCATTTGTGTCAAAAACCTCGATGCAGTGCTTTTGTGCTGAGAATTTGTGCCTTTGTTGCACCATTGCACAGTGGTCGGAATTCCGAAAAAGCCGGACAAAAGTCCAAAAACGTTTGCATGATCATAAAAAATTAGATTTTTATGTTTTTCAAGTCGCTAAAACCAAATTCGCAATCGGGAAACACAATCCTGAAAATGTAACAAAATTACCCGAAAATTTTACTAAAAAATCAGAAAGTTTTACTAAAAAATCCGAAATTTTTTCTAAAAAATCCGAAATTTTTCCTAAAAATCCCGAAGATGTAACAAAAGTTCCTGAAAATTTTACAGAAAATTTTGAATTTTTCGAAAATTGTTAAGAAAATTCGAAAATTCTTTGAAAATATCCGAAAATTTTCCAAAAAATTCTGGAAATATTACAAAAATTTCTGAAAATATAAAAATTTGCGATAATCTTACAGAAGATCCTGAAAATGTAACAAAATTATCCGAAAATTTTGTTAAAAAATCAGAAAGTTTTACTAAAAAATCCGAAATTTTTTCTAAAAATCCCGAAGATGTAACAAAAGTTCCTGAAAATTTTACAGAAAATTTTGAATTTTTCGAAAATTGTTCAAAAAAATCCGAAAATTCTTTGAAAATATCCGAAAATTTTCCAAAAAATTCTGGAAATATTACAAAAATTTCTGAAAATATAAAAATTTGCGATAATCTTACAGAAGATCCTGAAAATGTAACAAAATTATCCGAAAATTTTGCTAAAAAATCAGAAAGTTTTACTAAAAAATCCGAAATTTTTCTAAAAAATCCGAAATTTTTCCTAAAAATCCCGAAGATGTAACAAAAGTTCCTGAAAATTTTACAGAAAATTTTGAATTTTTCGAAAATTGTTCAAAAAAATCCGAACATTCTTTGAAAATATCCGAAAATTTTCCAAAAAATTCTGGAAATATTACAAAAATTTCTGAAAATATAAAAATTTACGATAATCTTACAGAAGATCCTGAAAATGTAACAAAATTATCCGAAAATTTTGCTAAAAAATCAGAAAGTTTTACTAAAAAATCCGAAATTTTTTCTAAAAATCCCGAAGATGTAACAAAAGTTCCTGAAAATTTTACAGAAAATTTTGAATTTTTCGAAAATTGTTCAGAAAAATCCGAAAATTCTTTGAAAATATCCGAAAATTTTCCAAAAAAATTCTGGAAATATTACAAAAATTTCTGAAAATATAAAAATTTGCGATAATCTTACAGAAGATCCTGAAAATGTAACAAAATTATCCGAAAATTTTGCTAAAAAATCAGAAAGTTTTACTAAAAAATCCGAAATTTTTTCTAAAAAATCCGAAATTTTTCCTAAAAATCCCGAAGATGTAACAAAAGTTCCTGAAAATTTTACAGAAAATTTTGAATTTTACGAAAATTGTTCAGAAAAATCCGAAAATTCTTTGAAAATATCCGAAAATTTTCCAAAAAATTCTGGAAATATTACAAAAATTTCTGAAAATATAAAAATTTGCAATAATCTTACAGAAGATCCTGAAAATGTAACAAAATTACCCGATAATTTTACTAAAAAATCAGAAAGTTTTACTAAAAAATCCGAATTTTTTTCTAAAAAAATCGGAAATTTTTCCTAAAAATCCCGAAGATGTAACAAAAGTTCCTGAAAATTTTACAGAAAATTTTGAATTTTTCGAAAATTGTTCAAAAAAATCCGAAAATTTTCAAAAATTCCCGAAAATCGTAAAAAACATCCAAAAATGTTACAAAAATCCCAGAAAATGCTTCAAAATTTTCCAAAAATATCCCAAAAAAATCCGAAAATATTCAAAAAATTCCAGAAAATATTAAAAAAATTTCAGATAATTTTTCAAAAATTTCCGAAATTTTTTTAAAAATACCCGAAAAAGTTTGAAGTCGTTCAATTGATATAAAATCAAGAAATAAATCATCAATTAAAAGCACTAGCGATTTTATTCCACCAAAAAGCAATTTAAACCTAACTGAAAATTATCCGAACAAACCGAAAATGTTGTTAAAAAAATTGATTTAAAACCAAGCGAAATTAAAAAAATACGAAGAAGACGTTCCAAGTATAAACCATAGCTTAATAGTGGACGCTTCTATAGATTCGGGTTCGGTTGATTTATCCGAATTTGGTTTTCCGGATATCTTTCATAGAACGATGCACTAGCTCCTTCTGTACGACATTTTATTGTATTAACGCGAAAATTACGACATTGAAATTTCGACTTTTGTCCAGCATTTTCGCAATTCTGACCACTATGCATTGGAATAAATGTAGTCTGACCTCACGCGTACTTTGCTAAAGTCAACATCAAGTCAAAATATGTCCCGCACTATTCGAACGTACTTGCAAGAATTGCTTAGCAGTCAAACGGTTAAACCATTCACAAAAGACATAGAAATCTAGTTCCTTATCCTGCAACAATCTTTAACCACTTCGGTACGAGCATCAACTATAGTCGACGGCCACAGATGATCCCACATAGCCGAGCATCGACGGCCGTGACATGACTCCACACAGCCGAGCATGGACTATAGTTGACAGCCCGGAATCTCTCTCGTCACATATCTATCGATTAACGAGGCAGGGTACGGACGATGAATGCCGGCTGTGGGCAACGTTTCGTAACCAGTAGGCACCTTACCGAAGTGATTAAAGAGACTATTTATTAAGAACTTTATGTGAGTTTGATTCCAATAAACCATGAAAGAACAAACGCAGTTTTTAATTTTAGTTATTAAACTATTCTAAGAATATGCTCAAAATGCCATCAATTTCCTTAAGTTTACCTGCTGCAGGACTTGTCGGTATAACAGCAAGAGGTGACGAAGATCCAGCTTCACTATTTCTCTGAGCAGCATTACCCCAACGCATTGGAGTTGATATATCACTTCCAGCTTGCCCCGTTCTAGAAGGAGTAGCTTGCCCAGACCTCGAAGGAGTACCTTGTCCCCTTCGTGGGGTTCCATTGGTAGCATTTCTAGTTCTTCTTGAAGGAGTTTGATTACCATCCGCTCTGCTTGGAGTGTTTGCTGCACTTCTTCCTCTTCGAGCTGGAGTACCCGGTGCATCACGTCTAGGAGTTCTATTTCCCGTAGGTGAAGGCATTTTCAAGCAAAATCAACACAATTTAAAGCTAAACAAACTCAAAATAAATAAAAAGAGGGAATAAGCCAAATGTTAGTGTTTGACGGTTAAGGTAGGTAATTTCGCGCCAAAAATTAAAGTGGAGGGGATGCATCAAATGTCAATTTACTCTAATGTCAATTAGAGTTCGATTCACCATCCATTTAGTTATTTTTATTTAGTTTGAATTTATGTTATTATATTCACGTTAGAAATCATTATTCATTATTAATAGAATAAAACAATAGATTATAAAATGAGTATTCAATAATAATAGTGGTTAAAATCCAAAAAGTTTGGTATATGATATCTGTACAGGAGTTCGATTGACCTAATTTTATTTAATTTTGTTGAATATCCTCAATTAATATTAAAATTGTAATTTATTGAAAATGCCTTTATAAGTGAATTTGCATTTTTAAGCAAAATCAACACAGTTTGAAACAGTAAACAAACTAAAAATAAAGAAAAAGGGGGAATAAGCCTAATATTAGTTATATAATTATAGCATATTAAAGCTACAAACAATAAATGCTATTTTTTCGAGTTTTTTTAATTTTTTTGGTAACATTTAGAATAAAACGGTCTTTTCCAATTAAAATTATAATGTCTTTAGTATCATTTAGAAAAAAAATCAGATCAAAATCTTTAAAATTCAATTTTTTATGATTTTTTAAAGAATGAATTTTTAGAAAATAAAACCTAAAAATTTTTTTGCTAACTTTGAAAATTTTTTTAATTTTTTTGGTAAAATTTAGAACAGAACGGTATTTTTAAATTGAAACTAGAATGTTTTTAGTATCATTTAGAAAAAAGAATCAGATCAAAATCTTTAAAATTCAATTTTTTATGATTTTTTAAAAAAATGCATTTTTAGAAAATAAAACCTAAAAATTTTTTTGCTAACTTTGAAAATTTTTTTAATTTTTTTGGTAAAATTTAGAACAAAACGGTCTTTTTAAATTGAAATTAGAATGTTTTTAGTATCATTTAGAAAAAAAATCAGATCAAAATCTTTAAAATTCAATTTTTTATGATTTTTTAAAGAATGCCTTTTTAGAAAATAAAACCTAAAAATTTTTTTGCTAACTTTGAAAATTTTTTTAATCTTTTTGGTAAAATTTAGAACAAAACGGTCTTTTTAAATTGAAACTAGAATGTTTTTAGTATCATTTAGAAAAAAAATCAGATCAAAATCTTTAAAATTCAATTTTTTATGATTTTTTAAAGAATGAATTTTTAGAAAATAAAACCTAAAAAATTTTTTGCTAACTTTGAAAATTTTTTTAATTTTTTTGGTAAAATTTAGAACAAAACGGTCTTTTTAAATTGAAGCTAGAATGTTTTTGGTATCATTTAGAAAAAAATCAGATCAAAATCTCTAAAATTCAATTTTTTATGATTTTTTAAAGAATGTTAGAAAATAAAACCTAAAAAAATTTTTGCTAACTTTGAAAATTTTTTTAATTTTTTTGGTAAAATTTAGAATAAAACGGTCTTTTCAAATTAAAACTAGAATGTTTTTAGTATCATTTAGAAAAAAAAATCAGATCAAAATCTTTAAAATTCAATTTTTTTATGATTTTTTAAAGAATGTTATGGCGTATTCGATTGGGTGCACTGGTGCGCACCAGTGCATAGCAGCGTGTTCTATTGGTTGTTCCGTTGTGTTCTATTACATTTTATTATTGTAGTTTATAAAACATTTTAAACATCATCAAGCCTTAAACACACTTACAAGTGATGTTATGATTATGTTTAATTTCATCGCGTTCTGTTGAATTTGCCTTTTTTTGCACTAAGCTAGTGTGACATATGTCACATTTTGCACTCAACGAGTGCGCACCAGTGCACACTAGTTTTCCCAATCGAATTCGCCATTAGAAAATAAAACCTAAAAAATTTTTTGCTAACTTTGAAAATCTTTTTAATTTTTTTGGTAAAATTTAGAATAAAACGGTCTTTTTAAATTAAAACTAGAAAGCTCTTAGTATCATTTAGAAAAAAAATCAGATCAAAATATTTAAAATTCAATTTTGCATCATTTTTTATAGGTAGGTAATTTCGCGCCAAGAATTAAAGTGGAGGGGATGTGTCAAATGTCAATTTACTCTAATATCAATTAGAGTTCGATTCACCATCCATTTAGTTAGTGCTATTTATTTTAAATTTATGCTATTATATTCACGTTAGAAATCATTATTCATTATTAACAGAATAAATAGATTATAAAATGGGTATTTAATAATAATAGTGGTTAAAGTCTAAAAAGTTTGGTGTATCATATCTGTATAAGAGTTCGATTGACCTAATTTTATTTAATTTTGTTGAATATCCTTTATTAATATTAAAACTAATTTATTATTGATAAATGTAAAAAGAACATATCTTAAAATGAGTATTATAACTAAAATTATTTTTTAATAGGAAACTTTTAATCTAAACATCTTATAATACGATGTTTAAGTTAATCCTTGTTTAAGTAATACCTTAAAATATATTTTAATTATTACCGTTTTTATTTTATAATAAATAATACAAAAATTGAAATTATTTAATATTAAATAATATTAAAATTTTAAATAATTTAAAAAATAATTTAAAGTAATTTAAAGTAACATAATTTGTTCATAGATGTCATCACTTTCGGTTGTTTTGTGACTTCTAACCTTGTTTTAGTCAATTATATTCAAATAGTAACAAATAATTAAAAGTAGAAACGGTAATTCCAACGAGTAATCATTGATGAGTAACCTTCGAGTATCCGTTCATCCGCAAAATCAACAGATTTGCTACAATAAAATCCAAAAATCAAATGTGTCATCCAGTGTGTAATAACTGTAAAAAAATTCGCATAAAATAAAAATACTGCAAAACGGGTATTGTAAAATGTCTTCTTAGAAACAATAAGAATAAAAAGCGAACAAAGGACCAAAGGATGAAATAATGATAACATACCAGGGGGTATTATGTCTCAGTCGAAGGATAACGGTAATTATTTATGATTACAAAGTTTTATTTATTAAAAAAATGTAAATTATAACTAAAAAACCTTTCTAAATAATCCCTATGAAGTATTTTTTTAAATAACATTTATCAAAAACAAGAATTTAAAATTGAAAACTTTCAAAAACTTTCCTAAACTTTAATCAATAACCATCCCACTTGCTGAGCATGTGCAAATAGAAGTAGCTTGTTAAATCCTGCTACACCCTATACAGGGGAGTTGGTAAGGGTTGATCAATGGATACTTTGATCAATATACAAACCACTTAAGTGCGACATTTTTACCTAAAATGTACCATAATTACACCAAAGCTTACGGTATCATGTGACTTACCTCGAGGGTGTCGCGTTTTGGACTAATTTTAAAAGCGCAGGCCGTCGGAATTCAATTATGTGATAAGTTGTGATGTTTGTTTTAAAGGCAGATGGCGAATTCGGATCTAGTTTTAGCTTGTAAGTGTTGTTTCGTGGTTTTCTAGTGAGGTCCGTACCGTACGGTCTTGGTAAAATGCAAACTTTACGTAAAAAGACCAGCCCGTTAAAATGTAAGTAATTTTTGGGCATGTAGTGAATTTTTTTTTGGATTTTATTTGTAGTTATTGCATGAATTTTATTTTTTATGATTTTATTTAGTTAATAAAAATAAAATGAAGGTTGCAGTGAATAAATATTAAATATTTAAACAATGTTAATTGTTTAATAAAGTATTACACAACAGTTTTTTTTTCTTTTTTGTATAATATGATGTGCGTGTTTGTGTGCGTTTTTATTAAAAATCCATATCAAATTTGATTACTTTTTTTATGATGCTTTGACCTCTTTTTTTGCAAAGAAAAAATTAAATGGGATAAATTTATTTCATTCTGTTTATTTTTAGAATTTTGTTTAAATTAACTTGATTGCTACAATTTCCAAATTTCCAAAAATGAAAATATTTCAGATAAAAATGAAACGACGCGTTTCTTGGGAGAAGGGGTAAGTTTTAAAGCTAAATTAATCGGAATTCTGGAAGTGTCCGAAGCAAGAGGAGACCGAATGTGCCAGGAAGCTCTATCCGATTTAAAAACAGCTATTAGAGCAGCAGGTGAACACAAGCAAAGAATAACAATAAATATTGCGATTGATGGATTAAGATTACGCGATGAAAAAACCGGGGATTCATTATATCATCATCCAGTACATAAAATTTCATTTATTGCTCAAGATATGACGGATTCGAGAGCGTTCGGTTATATATTTGGTTCCCCGGAGACAGGTCTTCGTTTCTTTGGCATAAAAACTGATAAAGCGGCCAGTCAAGTAGTGATAGCGATGCGTGATCTTTTTCAAGTCGTTTTCGCTTTAAAAAAGAAGGAGATAGAGTTGGCTAAGCAACATCTGGATAAGAACAGGCTTGGAACGTCTTCCTTATTTTCCGAATCTCCAGTTAGTTCGAAGACAACGACGAGTGATACAACAATTAAAACGACCACTTCGGAGAGTAAATCGACGTCGAATACTGAAAGAACTACCCCAGCCGTGGCGGATTTAGTTGATTTGGAATTGGAATTAAATAGTTTACAACAGGGACTTCATCAAATGGAACGAATAACACCGTCTGATCCGTTTGGTTCGAAAGATGATCCGTTTGGAGATAGTTTTACGCCGTTTCCTGTAAGAATTTCATTTTTAAAGGGAATGCAAAGTCTTGGGTTCACAGATTTAGTTCAAATTTTGTAAGATGATAGATTTTGTTTCTCTGTTGATGAAAATATAGGGTGTTTATAAATGAATATCGAGGTTTTAACTCTTTATAATATTTATTACATTAAACTTACAGCTATAAATTATATGTCATATGAAAAAGCAACTTAAACAGTTTTACCAAGAACCTTATAAATGTTGAATGTGACATCCATTTGTCACATGGCACACATCAAGTCTATAGCTGAGTTCTTCCCAAACGTTGATAAGTGTGTATTTAGTAATTGTAGCAACAGCTGCTTCCATCCGATTTCTTAATTCAGGGAGATCAGCTGGTAGCAGAGACATGCACACACGATCCTTGATGAAGCCCCAAAGGTAAAAATCGCATGGCGTTAGGTCAGGAGATCGTGGAGGCCATCCATGCATCGTTATGCCAGTGAAGTGGCGCCCCATCTTGCTGGAAAATGAAGCCCTCTGGCTCATTTTCTTCCAACTGAGGGAAGAGCCATTGCTCTAATCTATTAAAGTAAGAAGTGCCAGTTACAGTAGGTTCACCAAAAAAGGATTTCCCATAACTTTTCACCAGGATACGGCACAAAAAACATTCACTTTAGGAGAATCTCGTTGCATTTGTACCATCTCTAGCGGATTGTGGCAGAAACATTTCGTGCACATGCACACTGGTGCCAACAAACAAAACTGTTTAAGTTGTTCTTTCATTTGACATAATATTTATAACTGTAAGTTTAATGTAATAAATATTATAAAGCGTTAAAACCCCGATATTCATTTATAAATATCCTGTATATAGTTGTAGGGACCACTACTCAACATCTTTTTAGATATTTGCAAATAAAGATGCAATTCACTAATTAAATTTAGTTCTCTAGCAAACGATTAAACGTAATGGGTTTAGCATTGCAGCAGCAGATCAGTATTTCTTATAATTAGACGCCAAGTTCATGCTCAGGGAGAGTAAATAATTCTTTCTTCAATATTCTGTCTATTTTTACATACCAGTTGTTCATTTCAAAACTTTCCACCTCAATTTATGTAAATCCGGAAGTTTAAAAAGAAAATCGCTGAAATAGGAAAAGAATAAAACCAAGGGGGACAACTTTTTATGCAAAAATTGACTCACTTCCACCCCCGTCTTCAGAATCCAACCCCTTAAAAATCTTAAATGGAAAGAGGTGTCAAGTGATATCTCATTTTAAAGGTCTTTTAAAGTGATGAAGAAAAGAGAAACTAAATTCTGCCATTTAACAAAATTTGAACTAAATGTACAACCCTAAGACCTTACACTCTCCTTATTAATAAATAAAATAATTATTTTTATACCGTTTGGAATATTTTCAGCCAATGTTACCACCACCACCTTCTTCTGGGAAAGAGAGAGCGAATAGAACGTCGGAATCGAGCAGTTTATTTAGTCCAAAAACCCCTCACACCGCCGATAGTTTGGATACTTTGGCTGAAAGCTCGTCAAAGGAACCTAACTTGTCTCACGACTTTAGTTTAAATGATGAGCCGAGTAGTGGTGATTGGTTTACGCCTCCCGCTGGAAATAGTCTTTTTGAAGAACCTCCTTTGGCACCTGAACCTGCTAAACCTCCCGGTCAAGATCAACATGAAAAGAAAAAACAGGATATTTTGTCTCAGTTTGATGTCTTCACCGATTTAGATCCATTAGGTATAAATTTTTTAATTCATATTATTTTCTTTGTGTGAAATAGAAGTTGATACAATCTAATATAATTTTAATGTTAGTCGATCTAATACATTGGTTATTTTTTGTTGGTAATGAATATTTTTTTAAGAGAAATAGAATATTTTTTTTTATTTGAAAGATAACTGCATGCAACTTTTATTGAAATAAGTGGCAAAGTTGCTTGATCGTTGGATTAGATTTCTCCTGTCACAATTGAAAAATTCTCTAAACTTAGAAGTTTTTAATAAAAATTACCCAGAAAAACAATTTTATAGTTTTCGTAGATTACGATTTGTTACGTCTAAATTTTAAACAATTTTCGTGACTAAAGTACTTTCTGCAAATCTCTAAAATACCTTAAAATAAACCAATTTAGAAATAAATCCTCAAGGACTAGGAGATATTTAGAACATTATTTTCAAATTAGAAAAGAAACTTATAACTAACAGTAATGCATTCAAGAACACCGTTAGAGATCTTACAGAAATTATTGAAGGAATTTAAGGCTGTGGTCTCACGGTCTTTGAGTTTCTGAGGGGATTCGGGTCAGACGTTCGGATGCGAAAAGGTGGACCTTTAAGCGCCGCCCTTTGTAAATAATAGGCGTAAGATTTCTATTCAGAACTCATGTGTTTATTTATCTTTTATCGAGGAATGAATGTATGAATAAAAGTTGAGTTTTTTGTGGTCAAACAGACAAAGATGGAAATATTGTATGATTATTTGATATACATCACTACTATTTGGGCATACATAATACGACATGAACTATTCGCGATAAATAAATGTTATAAAACAATCAGCTGCAAATCGTTATTTTATAGTGTAAATAAATCTCAAATAATATTTTGAGAAGAAAAAATGTCAAAAATCGACTATAAGAAATACTTTGAATACAAATGTGACAAAGTACCAAATTTTCATTGAATAAATTAGATACATTAAATTTATATGAGGTGCATACGTACTATAATCGCACCATAGTAAATATTATTACTATACTTATAAAATATTTTTAAAAATACAGTTTCAAACTATGTGAAATTAGAAAGTACATCACTCGCTATGTACATATTTCCTTGTCAGATTTTCGAATATCCTCGCAGGCTCACTAATTCAGGTATCATGCGGTAGTAATAGTCTCCTTCATTTTTGTTTTCATAACTTCCATGATATTTGGTCTAAGGTTTAGTATTTAGTTGGAAGTTAATTTATTTACCTATCAATCAGAGAAACATCATTTAATAAATTATTGCCTTGAGGCTTTATTGGGGATGATTGTATTTCTTGTCTTCTGTAAAGGTATAGCGTTGCTATTAGGTGAAATGTGATTTGTGATAGTAAAAATTAACCAGGGCCGATTTTTACGGAAAGATTAGGGCGTAATTCGAAATGAGTTTGTACTAAAGCTGTCATGATTGGAAATCTTTAGGTAACTTTTACCTTATACAGGGAGTCCCACAGAAGTGGACTAGTCGAAATATCTCGGAAACTACAAGTCCGATGACTGAAATTTTATGCATAGATTTAGTACATATTAAACTACATTTTGAAAATATTTTCAGTCATCCATGACTTCCGTTTATATCAGAAGGAGTTAAGGACTTATTTTATTTGAACGTAATACTTATTTTTCGTTAGGTTGGTTAACTTAAAAATAATTTTGTTTGAAACATTTTTTTATATCATTTGTAGTTTCAGAGAAAAAAAAAATATTTTTCATAATGTTTTGATTTCAACAAAATCAACATTTTTATTTAAACGTTGTGGGGCCCCGCAAAGCAAATTTAATCGGGCTCCGCACTTATTGGATCCGGCCCTGATCAAAATGGGACACCTGTATATGTAGAAAAGTTTACAATACGAAAATATAGAATTACAGCACTTTATAAATTGTTAAAAAAATTTAACAATCTTAGTTTCTTTTACTTCAACACAACATCTTAGTTAAAAAACCTGAACATTTTTAAGGCATTTGTTAGATTTTTCACAAATAATAAAATCGGTGAAGTCAGAGTTCCAAATCATTCTCGAAAGTATTTATCCTCAGTAGTGAATGAAAAACTAGAATGGACAAAAAACAAATAACTGACGTCATCTATTCATCTCGTTCGGCCACACCACATGTTCTATTAGGGCGGAGCTATCTGGCCGAATTAAGAAATAATTCGAGATATTGTACCGTGGGAATTTCCAATGCAGCACATTTATTTTGCAAAATATCAAAAAGTGGTAAATAGAAAAAACATTTGTTAAATATTTGTCTATGCTTGCACGAAGTTCGTTTAAAAAATATTCTTAATAATCTCTGTTATTAACAATAATTGCTCAAATATCTCTTCGTGCAAGCGTAGATTTTTCATTATCAGACAACTTTCGTTTGAAAAATTTTTTGATATCTCAAACGGTTACAGCGTATCATTGGAAATACTTTTTCGGGCCTGAGACCGCAACCTTAATAGAGCTTCTGTTTTGTCAAACAAAAAAACATTTATACAGGTGCTTCATAACAGAACAGTAACATAAACAAATGCTTTTTGTATTGAAACGCTATGCTATTGTGATCGTATTAAATGGGACCTTGGAAAACAATTATTTTGAGATAACATAATTACAAAGTTTTTATATTATTGAGTAGTACCAGACCTAAAATAATATTAATGTCAAAAAATACCCGAAAGAAGAAAAAAAACCCAATTTTTGGAAAAAAATCCCCTAATCTAGCAACTCTGATAAGTGGACTACTATCCGCAAAGTCAGAAAAGTTTAGTTTGAAGGGTCCATACTCAATGGCATTTAGTTGAAAAATAAATTGGGGTAAAGACTGCCATTTTTCATATTTCAAAACCATAAGCCACGCGGTTTAGGATATATTATTGTGGGCTAAATGAAAAAAGGACTGATTTTTGACCCAGCCGAGATCAAACTTTGAGAATTTTTTCTCAGAAATCGTTAAAAAAAATAAAAGCTTTTGCATGTGCTAACATCACAAGAATCTTAATGAGATTGACATCAGGTGGAAGTTGGGAATGTTCTTTATCTCAATTCTTATGTATATACTCATTTTTTGATTGTTAAATTACTAATTATGAGTTTAACGGTTTAACCCTTTCAAGACAACTGATTATTACTTATTTTTTACTTATTATTTTAAATTTTGATAAATCAACACATACATCTGAATGGGCAAACTCTCTTAAGTGTGACCACTGCACCACAACAAAAGAAGTGCACAGAAATATTTTAAAAAGTTCCACTTGCAATGTGGGCTTGTGTCTTATTGTTAATAGAAATATAAATTGTTTTTCACTAGTTCATAGAAAGTAATTAGGAATCGCAAGCACTTAGTAGTTGTCAACACTAACCACATCCTAGCGAATAACCGGGATACAGTGAAGCTTCGCTAATCCGGATCAATGAAAACCGAGGCAATCCGAATTAGTGAAACATCCGGATTATTGGAACCTTTTTAAAAGTCACAAAAGTATGTTAAATACATGTAGGGATTTATTAAATCAAAACACACACTACTAACATATTGAAAATCGTCGATGTACCAACTCCATACTTAGTAGCCAACAGCTTTCCACTAACACCATTTTTTAATTTTTGCAATATATCGTATTTTTCCGCTAGAGTTAATGTTTTGTGTGTTCTCTTTGGCGCCATGATGCTTTTTAACGAACTGCTTTTTACATGAACAGCGTGACGTACATTCATGGCAAACTGCGCAGCCTACGATCCGGATTATGGAATCACAAGTAATCCAGAAATCCGGATTATGGAATACATAATGTAAATAACTAATATTTCAATTTCGTCCGGATTACTGGAGAATCCGGATTATTCGAGTTCGGATTAGCGAAGCTTTACTGTATTTCATTAGGAGTTTTTACTTTTCATAATTTTATAATTTCTATATCTGTGTGTAAATAGTTTGTGGAAATTAAAAGCTGTTTGGTGAAGTACTTTTAATTCTGTCCTTAAAATGTTAATAGAAATTTAAATAGAAATGAATATTATTTATTTTCCGATTTATTGAATTATTCATTAAGAAACGGAAAAGAATTGAAAAGACTAAACCTATTAAAGCAATAATAATAAATAAATATTAATTAAAGAGAAGAGACAATAATGAACTATTCAATCTTCATCAATGTTTAGGACGTGATCCGTAATTATTATTCAAGTCGATTATTGAAGATAATCTCTGATACTTTAATCTTTGATACAGTTAATAAAACACAAATCTTTTTATGATGAAATTACAAAGGAATATTACCACTTACCAATTACTGAAGAAAAAAAATTGTTAAATCGAAAAATAACTAAAGTATTAGATTTTATTAATATATTGGTATGATTTTTGTTAAAATTAAAGTTATATTAGATTGTATTTCGTTTTTTACTCCGTTATTTTGTTGTATTTGTTTTGTATTTTTTTAGCCTTAACCACATCCATTTTTTTGTACAAGTTTTCTATCCCAGTTCCCAGTTTTTATTGTGTTTAGATGGTGATTTTTTGGATACACGGAGCCTCGAATCGTTTGTCTAAGTCGTAGATAGCTGGGTTATAATTTCTTGATGTACATTGGCAGTTTAAATATTTGCTTAACATAAAATAAACTTTGTTTAATATAAAAATTATGTTGATATACACAACACAGTACTTTTAGCTTGATTATTTTAAAAGCTTTAAAAAAAATTGATCATGGAAAGATAATTGCCATTTTGCATTAATTAATTAAATAACCTGTCGATCTACGGTCTAAGTTTTGGGTTGTGTGTTGTGTGGCTTACAGGTACAGGTAAACTAAGGCCGTACATCGACAAAAAGCATTTCTTCCAAGAGTTAAAAAATCCCCCGAAGAAGGTGTTAAAGGACTTGGTGCAGGAGTGCCAAACGAAGGACGCGTCGGCGGTTTTTCCAGCAAACTTCGATCACGTGGCGTCGAACGATAGTAACAGTTCTAATTTGTTCACTGCAGATCCGTTCGGAGACGACCCGTTCGTGAAAACCGACCCGTTTGCCGAAGCGGACTTTGCCAAACAGGACCCGTTCGATACGGAACTGTTTAAGGATACGGCCGAACAGTTTAAATTTCAAAAAACGAAAACCGTCAATTTTAATAACAAACAGAACACGTTCGATGTTAATTTTGATAAATTGGCGCATTTACATGAAAATCCTTCGTTGGATTTATCGTCGGAATCCGAATGTGCGCCTGAACCACCGCCTAGACCTGCGGCTAATTTAACACAGATTAAACCACCGCCTTTACCACCGAAAAAAGCGCCGGAATTTTGTGTTAAACCTCCTCCTCGACCACCGTATAACGAAGAGTCGCATTACGATTATATGGAAAATTTCGAAACGGCACCAAATAGTCTGAATAACAGTGTAGATTATTCTAAAGATAAAAGTCCACCACTACCTGTACCACAACGAAAATCGAAATTTGAAAGTGATTTTACTAATCCTCCGGATAGACCTTCAAAGAAAGGATTTACATCTTCGGATGATAACGAAGATTATTTAACACCAATTTCTCTACCTAAAGTTTTACTTCCACCTCCACAAAAAACTAAAAAAATTACACCTCAAAATTTCACTCAAGTTACGGTTTCATCGTATTTAGAATCAAAACCGAACGTAACCACAACTCTATCAAGCGATAAAAATATTTTACTCGGCGTGGATATTACTCTAAATCAATTAACTTCATGCGGGTTGAACGAATTGGCAAAACAACTCGAATTACCACCTACTCAATTAAGTAATATGACATTAGCTCAATACACGACTTATTTACAAGAATTTCTAAAGAAAAAATCTAACGTTGAAACGGAAACTAAACCAGAAACGACGACTTTTCAAGCTGATTTTGCAAACTTTAACGATTTTAACGTTAAAACATCAGAAACTTACGACCGTTATGCTGTATTTAGAGAATTACTCCAAGAAGAAATCAAACAGACAAAAATCGATACCGAACCTGAAGAAATTACGGAAAGTCTTTCAATAGATGTGGATGTAACCACCGAAAAACCTCCTTCAATCCAACAAGTCAACGAAACAACCCCAAAGGATGAAATTAAAATTACTAATAATGCGATGTCTAATCAAAAACCAGATGAAGTTATCGATCGATATGCAGCTTTAAGAGAAATCGTTGAAATTGAGATTAAAAATACTCAAAAAGAAAAATCAATAGAAGAAAATGAAGACGATGAAAACAAAGATAATAACGAGGAATCAAACGGAGTTAATATTGTTACGGAAGAAAATAATTTAAACGAGGAAAATAACTCGAAGAATTTGGTTGAAACTGAAAACGAAGTTAATATAATGAATAATGAGAAATTTGATGAAAAAGAAAAGTCTAAAGTTATTGAATACCCGAGTCCAATTGAAACAAAAATTGTTGCTCCACCGGTAAAATCTCCAGTTAAATCACCTGCAGATAAATTGCCTAAAAGTCCTTTACCTGAAGTTGTTGAGGAAGTTATTAAAAATGACGCTCGAATTACTTCTGGTTCGTTATCTGATGTTATTAGTGGTAGTTCACCGGAAATTGATCATACTGGGAGTAATTCTGAAGTGAAGAAAAGTGCAGATGCTACAGGTAATTTAATTTTTTTAATAATAAAACGAGAAGTATAATTAGTTTTTTATTTAATTTTTATAATTTTTAAAAGAAATTTCGTAAAATAATATGTATTTTTAAACCAATCTTTATTAAAAATTATTCTTTTAACTTGTATCGGCTCACAATCAAAAACCAATTTTTGCACAGTCAAAGACAAAGTAATTTTCGAGAGATGAACATTAAATACACTCCGCATCAAAATTAACGCACCACAAAAAAAATCCAAAATTCAAAGTTCATTTTCTCTCAAGTCACTAGTCTAATTTAATTTTAGTTTTTTTTTGTAATGTAGATTTTTTCTTCAGGAACAACCCAGAGTATAACATTTTTATTTAAAGTTTAGTTTAAGACATGTACAGGGTGTGTAAGAAAGACATCGTTTTTTCATCGATCTTTGGAACACCTGTGGGCCGTTTCAAATGCACCATCTGATGACTACCATAATCAAAAGGTATTCCAGTCTTTTCTTAACCATTTGTTTTTTGAATCATGTGTTTATCTGTTTATGCAAGCAAACAGTGGACCTTTTAAAATTGACTGACTAATTTATTGAAAGAGTACAGAAACAAATTAAACATGTAAGGCAAGGAGAAAAACGATTTATTTGAAAAATTAAAAAATAAATTTAACATTTTTAAACCTAAGAAGTTACATCAAGTAACAAAAAGAAAGTAGCGCGTATTTCCGCCCCTAGACCGTATGACGGCCTCACAGCGACGTCTCATGCTTAAAAATAAACGCCGTATTTCATTTTGATCGATGTTGTCCCAAATTTCTCTTACATATCTCTCAACATCATCAAGAGAAGCAGCGAGCGGTTGATGATTTCTTAGTTTCTTGCCAATGCTTCCCACACGGGCTCAATGGGATTGAGGTCTGGACTATGAGGAAGCCAGTTTAGGGTCTCTATACCTTCGTGCAAGAAATCCTGCACTATCAGAGCAACGTGTGGTCTAGCATTGTGTTGCATCAACAAGAAATCGCTTCCAATGTACCCAGCAAATGGGATTACATGTTCTGCTAAAATCGCATTGATGTATCGTTGACTGTTTAGAGAGGCTCCTCGTAATGATACCAGTTCTGTTCGAGCGCTTAAGGAAATTCCTCCCCAAAACATCACAGAACCTCCATTAAATGAAACCGTAGGACGAATATTGCATTGTGCGTATCGTTCGTTGGCCCGTCTAAGAACTTGTACTCAGCGATCAGTAAACAGATTTCGTCAGTAAACAGAGCATGCTCCCAATCTCGAAGTGTCCAATTGACATGATGTCTCGCAAATTCCAACCGGACTCTGCGATGGCTTTCAGTCAACTTTGGTGCCCTTGCTGGAATCCTAATTTTTAAACCTCGTTCCTCTAAACGACGTCTTACGGTGGACAAACTTATTTGAATGTTGTGAGTTGCATTCAGTTGTACCTGAAGATTTCTTGATGTTACAAATCGTTCTCTCAAACCTCGTAATTGAATGAAACAGTCTGGCATAAGTGTGGTTTTCCGAGATCTTCCCTGTCCATGACGTCTGCTATAATCATTAGTTGCTTCAAAACGACGAACAACTCGCATTACAGAAGTATGAGATACACCAAATTCTCCTACCAATAGCACGGTAGCTTAATCCTTCTTGGGCCAATGTAGTCGCCATTACACATTCATCGCGACTTAAATTTCTTGTTTGGCTCTTTTTCAATAAATTAGTCAGTTAATCTTTAAGGGACCACTGTTTCTTTGAATAAACAGATAAGCACATGATTCAAAAAACAAATGGTTAAGAAAAGACTGGAATACGTTTTGATTATGGTATTCATCAGATGGTGCATTTGAAACGGCCCACAGGTGTTACAAAGATCGATGAAAAAATGATGTCTTCCTTAGACACCCTGTACATGTCTTAAACGAAAGTTTAAATAAAAATGTTATACTCTGGATTGTTCCTGAAGAAAAAGTCTACATTAGAAAAAAAACTAAAATTAAATTAGACTAGTGACTTCAGAGAAAATGAACTTTGAATTTTGGGATTTTTTTTGTGGTGCGTTAATTTTGATGCAGAGTGTAGTTAATTTTTAGTTTAATTTCTAATTGGAAGTACTTATCTCTTTAACAAGAACATAAAAAATGTGGACATCACAGTCCGAGGAAAAAGTTGGACCGGTTTTTGTTTCTGGGGAACCGTATCATTGATTATTGTCAAGTAATGTGCAGTTTTCAACATTGTAGTGTACCTTAATAAAGCAATAAGTAATTATTCTAAAAGCTTAATAAAAAAAGGAAAATGATTCTCACAATTTTTAATGTTTATATAATTATTAATTACTAGTTTTTAATAAAATTGTTAAAAAATTGTCTAAAATCGTTTGATAGTTGACTATTTTTTAATAAAATTGTTCAAAAATCGTCTAAATTTTCGTAAAATGGTCTAAAATCATTAGAAAATTATTTATTTTCTCACAAAATTGTCAAAAAGCGAGTTTTTGACTATTAGAAAATAAAAGAGAATTTATTAGAATTTGAGAAAAATCGTTTAAATTTTGGATTTTTTTGCAGATAACATCTAAAACTGTTAAAGTTTTTAAAAAATTGTTTAAATTTTAGAAAAATCTTAAAAACTGTTAGAAATTGAAAGAAGATTTGTTAGAATTTGGGAAAAATCGTTTAAATTTTCTTTTCTAAATAACATCTAACATTGTTAGTTTTCTTTTAATCGTCTAATGTAAGTTGAAAAGAAGTCTATTAAAAGTTGTCAAGTATGTTAAAAAAAGAAAATGTCTAAAATAGTTAAAATTCTTAAAAATTGTATCAAAATTGTTAAAAAAATCGTTCAAATTTCCATAAAATTGTCTAACATCGTTTGAAAATTGTCTATTTTATAATAAAATTGTTAGAAAATCGTCAAAAATTTCCATAAAATTGTGTATTTTTAATAAAACTGTTAAAAAGCGTCCAAATTTCTGTAAAATTGTCTAAAATCGATTAAAAATTGTCTACTTTTTAATAAAATTGTTAAGAAACCGTCTAAATTTCCATAAAATTGTCTCAAATCATTTGAAAACTGTCTATTTTTTAATAAAATTATTCAAGAATCGTCTAAATTTCCGTAAAATGGTCTAGAATCATTAGAAAATTATTTATTTTCTCACAAAATTGTCAAAAACGGCTAAAATTAAAAGAAAAATTATTTATCTTTTGCTAAATCATCTAAATTTTTTGTAAAGGTGTCTAAAATTATTGAATTTTATCTAACTATTTCTAAAATTCTTGAGTTTAATTAAAAAATAAATTAATTTAGCTTAAAAGTGTGATATTTCGTCTAAAATGTTTTAAAATCTTCAAATTTTGTCTAAAATTTCGTCCAATTTCCTATAAAATTGTCTATAATTATTAACTTTCGTCTAATTTCATCTAAAATTTTCGAATTCTTTATTAAAGCCGGTTGATTTAGTTTAAAATTGTGATATTTCTTCTAAAATTTTCTAAAACCGACGAATTTTATGTAAAATTTCGTCCAATATCATATAAAATTGTCTATAATTATCGAATTTCGTCTAATTTCATCTAAAATTTTCGATTTTCTTTCATAAGTCATTTAATTCAGCTCAAAATTGTAATTTTTTTTCTAAAATTCTCTAAAACCGTCAAATTTTATTTAGAATTTCGTCCAATTTCATATAAAATTGTGGAATTTCACTCATTAGTTAAGTACAATATGAGTGCAAAAAAACGACTTTACAACTTTATTATAAATAATTTCCCAATTACTTACATTTTATCTTTGCATTTTATTAGGTGAAAGTTGGGCAATTTTCGATCAACCAAACCTCCCAGATACCACAAAACAACACATTCAAAGCGAAGAAGGCGTTTCTCCTTGGTCAAGCGACTCTAAAGAATTCGGTAACGGTTCACCACCCGACTGGAGACCACGTCTCGATTCTGAAAGTGGTGGAGAACATTGGCATCGCCGTCGACCCCCCAGAGGAACTCAAGATGGTTGGTGGGATACCTCAGCCGAACCGGAAGCTCAATACTACCCTTCAAATCGTCGATCAACTGATAGTTATGAAGATGAATGCTATGAATGTTACGATAGACCGCCAAGAAGAAGACGACAACAACCGGGTTGGGGGGCGCCTCCTCACGCCGGTGGGCATTCTTCTAGTTCCCGCGATGTTAGCCCTTGGGAGGAAGAACCAAGACGAAGGGATTTGAGAGAGTACAGAGAACCGAGACAAGTATGGTCTTCAAAACATGGAAGACAGCATTCGTTTGAAAGACATAGGGATAAACGACATAATGATAGTTGGGATGAAGAAGATGATTATGAATACGAAGAAGAACATAGATTTCATTGGCAAGATCGTCATGGTTTATCAAGAGATGTTGAGCGACATCCAAGAGACGAACCAGGCGATCGATGGTGTCCAGAAGATTGGCCAGAAGATCGGAAACATCGAAGACGTCGAGACACTGATAGAGGAAGCGATAGATGGTGTTGTCCCGATTGGGAGCAAGGCGATGAAAAACCTCGTTATGGGGCACGATGGGATGGACCTTCTTCGCAAAAGTGGAGGGATCGGAAGCATGATGATAGATATTATAGCCGGGATTCGCAAGAATCTCCATGGGAAGATGAATATTCTAATGAACCTGAAGAACCTGCTCATCCTACGTCACATTATTTAGCACCTAGTAGGAAAACTACTTGGAAAAGACCCAGTAGTGCTTCAGAAATGGATCGGAAAGGTGGAGAATTTAAGGGGCGTCAAGGTGGAACTTATCATTTAAGTACAGGTTAGTAACAGAGATTCATATATGTGATCTGGTCTACGAAAAAAGGGCTTAGGTGTGAAAAAATCATTTTTCACTTTTTTGGCGATTTGGATAAAGTAAAATATGCTCTTTCGAATGGCGCAAACCGGAAGTTTCTAACTGGCAGGGAAGTTTGTTAAAAATGTACAAAAATAAAAGCAGAAATGATTGAAAATGAAAAAAATTTGGAGATTAAATTATAAAATAATAGACATCATTTCATATTTTTTATTTCAAGGCAAAACCACATTATTTTACAAAAAATTCACAAATTTAAAATTTAAAGTAAATTTATACATTTTTTACGCTTCGGTTTTTTCGATGCTACCTTTTTCTTTAATAATGAATCCACAGAATCTTCCTTCACTGTTCCTTCGGCCTTTGTTGTATTTTTTTCTAGATGCTAACTTCTTTTTTGGGAATAGAGCCGTAGAATCTTCCTCGTCATTACTTTTTGCCTTTCGTTTCTTCGATATCGAATTTTTCTTTGGTAAGGGAGCCGCAGAATTATCCTCTCCATCAACTTTGGGCTTTTGTTTCTTTGATACCAACATTTTTTTTGGTAATGGAGCTGTAATATCTACTTTTCCTGGATCTGTGACTAAACTTCGGACATTTTGGTATATATACCATTGACTTTTTAAAGTTAAACCAACTGATTGTATAGTTTCCGGCATTTCGTTATCGATGGGTTTCAACAACAGATGAAAAGTGTCCATGTCCTCACTATCGGCGAATTTTTTCGTTTTTACACAATCCGTACAGATTATAAAGTGATGGAACTGCGTTATACCAACGAATGGCCCATAAAATGGTTTTAAATAGCTATTCCATTGATACCATGTAACATTCTCTGCCGATACCGCTTTATTATGACCAATGGGCGAGGATTTAACAACACATTGCAATAAATCTTCATACGTATCTACATATATTGCTGGTAGCATATTTCACCTTAAAAATCCCGAAAAAGACGCATAAAAATGATTCAGTAACAGCTTTTTTCTCGAAAACATGTTTTCACACCTAAGCCCCCTTTTCGTAGACCAGGTTACTTATTTTATAAAATTGACTTATAGATTTATAAGGAAAAAGCGCGAAATGTTTTTTTTCTTTTTTTTTTAATCTGTTTGAGCTGAATGGTAGAATAAAGATTGAATTGACAAAATACTAAATCACATTATGCAGCCAATTTTGAATAAATCGCGCTTGAATCATAAGTTAGATAAGCAGAGTCGTTCTCAGAGCTCCATAGCAGAGTTATTTGCACGGTAACTCAGCGATCCAGATAAAGCACAATCGACTTCTTTGTGAATTGTCCTTAAAGTTAGCATCACTTAATTTGAGGCGGATAAATCATTCCTGACATTAACTTTTATTCATTTATTGTCTCATTCCCAAAACATCCCAAATAAAGGTACGTTCTCACGGAACGTGATACGCTTCCGTGAGGAACACGTTCGAGAAATACGCCCCGTGTGAATGAACTGTCGTGGGTTAGTTGCTGACATCACAGAAAAGCGTGAGGCTCACGCCTCAGATCAAACTTGTTTGATTTTTGTCGTGAATACGCTTTCGTATGCCGGGTTTTAAAAATGACGACAAACAGTAATTTGAAAGGTCGTGTAATTAAATTACAAGATAATGAAACCATGCGGGTTCTTGAACTGTATGTGGGCGAAAAAGTGCAGTATGATACAACTATGGATGAGTATAGAAATCGAAATTTGAGAATGGCATCAGCTAAGAAAATTTCTAATGCGCTCAATATCCCTAGATTTGGACCAAAAGACTATACATCAAAATTTGAGAACTTGAGGAGTTCATACTATAACTTTTAAATCAGTGGTGAAATGGCTTCCAGTAGATAATCAAAGTCACCTTCAGACGTTCGCAGCAAGGTTTTAACTCTTCGAGGGGCGGACATTTTCAAATAAAAAAAACCAAAGTGGGCACAACAGAGATGTTGTGTCATCTAAGAGATTAGCAAAAAGCATAATCTGAGCTTGAAGTGGTGAGATGGTACGCGCTATCAAGCACTGTACAGCAAAAGGAGTAGAAATTAAAAAAAAAAAATGGTTTATTTTGTGTACCTGCGGGCACAAAGGTCAAAATTCGAAGTGGTACATTAAGCCACCCACCAACCCTCAGAGTTAAAATCGTTGTTCTTACTCCCTGTCTACTAGAATATGTGCTTCTGATTTTCTGTCAAAAATGTTTCTAACCCACCGAATCTTTTCTTCTCTTTCGATATTGAGCAACTGATTCATTTTTTGTGCCAAAATAGCACCAAACACTGAACTCACCACAAGCCTGAGTGAGCAGATGATTTATGGTCGGCTTTTTGCGATCAACTACACCACGTTTTCTGCAGTCCGTGTGAACGATCCACGTTCCATGACTGATGAGCATTTTCACGACAGCAAATACGAAAGAGAGACACACTTTCATTTTCATGTTCAGTGGGAACGTACCTTATCTGTCCCATCTTTCATCTTCATTCGTGGTAGTAAAGGAGAATGATGTTTATGGAAAATAAATAAACGAAACGTCTATTTCATCATCACAAACGGTTAATAATCACCATCCTAATAATTGACCAAGTTTATTTTTTTAATTAACCTTTTAATGTACACGATTTAATTCAAGCGTGCTAAATGGACCAAACTGTGCACACTTGAGATAATTCGAGCGGCTTTCTATTTATTTGTTAATTTTTGGGTTAATAAAAATTTGGTTTATTTATAGTGCTCGAATTAACGTACGTTAACCCTTTCCACTTCAATGTCGAGTGTCACTCGACATTGATTTTGTTCCACCAGCTCAGCTCCACTGTCGAATGGCACTCGACATTGTGTAATACGAAAAAACTTCTAAAAGTTAAAAAACGCAATTTTAGCGTGGAGCTGGTGGAATAAAAAGAAAAAAAGGCTTGGAGGGGAAAGGGTTAAAGGGTGAAATTTAAAAAAAAAGTTTTTGGCCGATTATTTTTTTATATTAAATGTGGATTAAAGAGTTAAGAATAAAGATAAAATTTTTCTTCTATTTTAAGGTGGAAGTGATGGTGAACGTGATCGTCGTTATAAACCAGGAAGGCGTTCAAAAAGTAGAGAATCCCCCTTTTCCGACATTTCCCATAACCGCCATAAAGGTGATCCAGCACCTCCAATGAGATCACGTACAAAACATCACCACGAAAAAACTCACTTTGATTCTAGAGATTTTCCCCAAGAAAAGAAACCGAGTGAACTTCCAAATTTGAGCAATAAAAAGACATCGACTTTGGGTCGGAAGAAGAAAGATATAAGTCCTAAAACGGAAGAAGTCAATACCTTTCCTCGAAAATCTACTCAAAGATCTCAATCTCTCTTCGAAAATGATTTCGTCCCAACGGAAACTGATAGTCCAGAATCGGCGGGGTTATCAAAACGGTTCACCTTTGAAAATGATTTTGAAACGTCCGAAGCTGATTCTCCAATTATTAAATCGAGACACGAGGTGGAAAAAGAGAAGAATGTTAAATTAACTTTCCAAAAACCGGGATATCAAAGAAATAAGCAACGATCTCTATTTGAAGACGATTTTTCTCCAACGGAAAGGGTAGAAAATGTCCCGGAAAGTTCAGGGATATCGAGTATTAAAGAAGAAGGAATACAAGATGAACAAGGAGTATCATTTCCTACTTCTAATATAAAAGGAAATGGAATTAGAAAAAAAATATTATCAAAAGGGAGGTTAACAAGCAATTCTCATGATGGTTTGAAGAAATCAGAGTCTGTAAATATCTTCGCAAGAGAAAATGATCCGTTTGATGACGAATTCTTTTCCGGAGGAAGTAACGTAGGGAGTGAAAAAGTTTCACCACGAGCGACTGAATTGAAATGGACGCAACAGTTCGATGACTTTAAAAGGAAATAATTAGTAATAATAGAAGATTTGTTGTACTCATTTTATATTATAATAACTATATTCAATTAGGCAAGACACTATAACCCTAAGAGAGGGAAACATGAGGAATATTTAACTCGAAATTATTTCTCGTATTTTTCTTTTTGGGATCTATAAAAAATGATCTAAATGTTGATACATCACTATTAATTTATAGGATCGATCACATGGCTTTGCTTTATGCAAACGAATTAAAATTATAGACAAGTATATTTTGAGCAGCCAAGATTTTTTGTCTGTTTTTAATCTACTTATCCATATTCATGTTAAAACATATCCATTTGCACATAGTTTCAACTCTGTACTTAATAAAACGCTAAATAAATAACAAATACGGGTCAGCATGATCTGCCGGATCATTTTGTATAGATAAAAAAAAGTTTTAGGAAAAGATTATCTGCTAATCAAAAATTTAAACAAATACAAATTGATTGGCCGTCGAAATTTCAAATTTCTTTTCAATTCAAAAACATGAATGTGTAGTTTTTAACAAAGTTATTAACTAAAATGTTTTTTAAACCACCATTTTTAATAATTAATTTAGTATTTTTTTTTTAAATAGGATGAAATATACAGCAACAAAAAATGCGCGATAGTAAATCATAAATAAATTTACAATAAATCAATTCGTTTATGATTCACTATTGTATCGTTTATTTCGAAGACTGTATGTATATACATGTTAACACGAATTAATGTTATAATGTGATTCTGATCTATGTATTACGGAAACATAAAAAAAAATGGAAAAACGAACAACTATCTGAACAACAAACATTGGTCCAAAAAAAAATAAGTTTTTTAACTTAACTTGTTGTAAGTAAGCACGTTGTAATGGAATCGATCCATTAATCCCGTAGGTAGCAGATAAATGATGAGGAATGTTTATAAAAATACTCATTTTTTGTTAAAGAAACCGTTTTTCTTTTATATAACAACAGTCATTATAATTTGCAATATTTACCGAATCTATTTTTAAACTTTATTTTAAGGTCTCGTAATTTTATTTTTATTGTGAAATTGTAATAGAAAATTTTAACGCTTTATTAATATTATATTCGATTATTATAGTTGAATATAAGATTTTTTGTTATTCTGTATCGGTTTTTCTACCTCTTTTACACCAGAATATATTTATTTATGCCTTACATATTTTGTTTCTTAATTTATTTTTCTTTCATGGTGAAAGTAAGGTAAGTAAAATATCCATAAATTTTTTTTAAGAAATAAGAAAATATATTTTATTCAAAATAAAAACACTCTTACTTAAACAATATGTTAAAATCACAGAACAAAAAAACTGACTCTTTTCTGGTAACTACTAAAATGATATAAATATAATGAATATAAAATAATAAAACTAGATTTGAACATCCTCTAAGATGCTATTAAGCTCCTTTAACATTTCATCCCAACTTGCATTGACGCCTTTGTTGTGAACACCACTGCTGGTCAGTTGAAGGATATAATACTGGAGTATTGATCGTAATACCTCTTTACAACTTTTGATTGCCTCAGCTTGGCTGTTTTCAATTTTATTCAAATTAACCCTAAATAATATTTAAATATTTGTTTACTCACCGTCTATCACAAATGTATTTGTATTTTGTATTTTCCAGCTTCAATAATACTTGATCGGATGAATTTATATCTGGGGAATGTTCTTTTTGTGGTAACTAAAATAAATAGTGTGGTTTAATTAGTTCAATTAGTAAATATTGTGGTTAATTAGTAAGTTTTAAAATAGAAAAAGGTACTTACATCTTCTATGAGTATGCTGTTATTTTTAAATAAAAGGACGGTAAGTAACGAGACTACACTTGTTTCTCTGATGACGCTCGTTTTGCGTACATTTGAAACTACTTCGTTTATGTAGATTAGATAATCGCTTGAGTAGGAGGAACGTTTGCTATTTACGCTTTCAGTGGTTATAACTGCATTATGACCATTTCTGTAATTAATAGGATTTAGAAAATTCTTTCCTAATGATGTAAATATGAAATCCTTAATATTAACACTTTAACGACCGCTCACACAACATGTGTGATGCTACCCCCGAAGGTTTTTGCCCAGTACCACACTCTTTGTGTAATAATTCATGAATGCAAACAAGTGTGGATATTGCTATTAGTTTCGTATTTCATCGGCACTATTTTGATTTTAGGTAATTATTCCCTATTTTTAATTTTTGATTGTAAATTACACTAGTGTACCACGTAAATTATGCGCAAATATAGGCGGTCGACGTTGGTATGGTAGTTCAAAATGTTGAAATAGCACTTCACTTGTGTTTTATTGACGCAACAATAAGTAACAATATGACAACAAGAAATACACTGCCGGCCTCTGGCGACGTTTGACTGCATAGACGTGCGGTCGTTAAAGTGTTAAACGATGTATGTATGTAGGATCAGAGGTACATGGACCGCTGCGAATTGTCCGCGATCTTCAACGAGCGGGTCTTAATGCAAAAACAACTCTTCTCGCACCCCATATTTAAACTAATTGAAACGAAACATATTATTTCATGTCATATAGTACTGTTTAGACGTAGTATAAGGCGATCCTAAGCCTAACCATGAAGAGAATGATACAAGAGCGCGGTTTCTCCCCGTAACTTTACCAAATAGGTCCGACTAAACTACAGTGAAAGGGAAGATTGGAGTATTTACCGGTCCTCGCAAACGCAAAGGTCTTCAGGCAAAAACGTCATCGAGGACAGGCCTACCGCACCTCATTACTTTAACTTTTTCGACTTTTGGCCATTTTTCGGGTCTTATAGCAAAAGCAAAAAGTGTTAACTCTCCAACCACAATTATTGTCAATTTTTTACAAGATAAAGATATTAGCATCGTCTATTAGAAAATTTTTAAAGCTTTAACCCTATAAAATTGTTCATGTTATAAACACACTTCGTTATTAAACGATAAATGTTTATCAAAAATTGTCTTCAGAATAATAAATTGGTAGCGGTGAAAGCGAATATTGTGATCCCACATCCTAATGTGTATAAAATTTGATTAAAACTATAACCAATAATTGTGGTTGAAAAGTTAACACTTTTCGTTTTTGCTGTAAGACCCGAAAAAGGGCCAAAAGTCTGACCGAAAAAGTTAAAGTAGCGAAGTGCGGTGGGCCTGTCCTCGACGGCGTTTTTGCCTGAAGATCTTTGCGTTTGCGAGGACTGGTTGATACTCTGGTTCTCCCTTCCATTGTACTCCACTTGGGCCTACTCGGTAAAGTTACGGGTAGGAACCGCGCTGTTGCATCCTTCTCTCCATGGTGTGGCTTAGGATCGTCTTATAGTACGTAACCCTTCAGCTTCATCATTTTAAAAGACATAATTCGCTACATATTTTAGTGTATAAAGCAGAGTGAGTCCAGAAACGGAGTTTTCTTTGCTGTTTTGTACGCTAATAAATGTCTATCGCAGCAACACAACTAATTTGAACGGTATTCATTTTAAAACTGAAGTTTGGTTGGAGTGTATTTGCGTTCCTCTCGCAAGTTCGTGTAGATGCTCAATTTCCTCCTTCCTTCCTTTCCTCCGATCCTTGCGAGAGGATCGCTGCGATTCTATCGTTGTGATTTCATCGCTTGTGTGGATTCGCCCTAACACCTAGGCCACGGTAGGCCCCTTGTGTTAGACCTCAAGAGGTTTGTTGGCATTAAAACAACCAGTACCTACACACAAGGGTGACAAGCAATAAGAAGTGTTGAACTAGTTGCGAGACCGACGGCTTTAGAACCCTTCGGAAGGTCAGTAGAACAACTTCGTACAGTACAGTAAAAGAACAACAATATTAAAGGCTATTATTCTATGAAAATAATATATTGTTTACTAATTAAGAAAGCAACTGATTGATAAAATTTATATTACAACCTAAATGTTTATTAATTTGAATATTATATTTTAATCCTCAAATTAATTGAATCACTGACTGATATTTTTAAACCAATAGATTAGATTAAACAATACTTTTCTTACTTCTAAGACTTTTGAACTGAAGAATACTAAGCTCTACTAAGAATTTTTATTATCGCATCATTCTGACTAATCTCCCGGGTTTTGAATTAGTAACTGAATCCTTGATGCAAGAAGAGGATAAGTCACTGTTTCAAAAGTTTAAAAATTTTTTCATGTTATTATGATTTATTACGTTCTTTGCACAAAATCTGGAACGGAGATAAAGTAACCATTAACTGTGTCCTTTATGGATTTCCCTTTATTTATTTCTTCCCACTTTTTCACAAAAGGATAAGTAAAGGATCAAAAAATTGAGAACATATAAGAATGTGCTTGTTTCCCGTGTCAAGCACTTAGGTTTGAGTTGGGAGACTTGTTTGAAATTTTGATTGGAAAGACCTCTTAAAGTGAGCTGGGAAAATCTGTTAAAAGTTGATGATGGGAAAATCTGTTTCAGGATATGGCTAAAAAAAGAAATTCTTGATTCACGCCAGAAAAATCTGCTTTGGGTTCTGGTTGAAAAAAAGCACTTAGGTTTAATTCAGGAGACTTCTTTGAGGTTTTGGTTGGAAAGAGTTCTTAAAGTGAGCTAAAATCTGTTTTAAGTTAAGTTTGGAAAAGGTATTTCTGGTTTATGCCAGGAAAGTCTCCTTCAGGTTGTAATTGAACCTCTCTTTTGGATTATTTTTTATAATAAAATTCTAAAAATTAATCTAGAGCCAAATATTCATTTTATTGGTTACGCGGACGATCTTGCGCTCGTAATTACACACAAAGATAGCACTCTTCTACGAGAAAAGGCTAATTATGCGATTCAAAGGGTCACAGAAGAACTTGATAGAATGGGACTTCAAGTAGCACCGGAAAAAACAGAAATCGTATTACTACAAGGAAGAAGAAAACTAAAAGAAATACAACTACAAATAAACGAAAATGAGATAAGGAGTGCCAAGAAGGCAAAATATCTCGGGGTCTACTTAGACAAAGATATGAAAATGACGGAACATATAAAGGAAATTTGCAAGAAAACAAACGTCATGATAAATAATTTATCGAAAATTATGCCAAACATCAGAGGACCCAAAGAAAAGAAAAGGAAACTCCTTGCTTCTACTGTTCTTTCGGTCATTTTGTATGCCGCTCCGGCATGGAGTAGAGCTCTAAATTATAAATACTGTTTAAATATGCTTTCCTCAATTAATAGAAGATTAGGAATCAGGATATCTTCTGGATATAGAACGGTTTCTACGGTGGGCATTGAAGTGGTGGCTCGTCTACCGCCCATTGACCTATTAATAGAGGAAAGATGTAACCTATACAGTAGAGGTAAGGAACATAAAAAACTATATGAAGGGTGGAGTGCAAAAAGTACCTAAGTAGCATTTTTATAAAATCAAAATTTTCATCAAATTTGAGGTTTATCATGTTTGATAAACCTAGATATCGCGATTAGGCAGATTTTATAAAAATGCTACTTAGGTACTTCTTGCACTCCACCCTTCATATAGAGATGAATTATTGGAAAAATGGAACAGAAGATGGGATCACGGAATTAAATGGACCAACGTATTAATCAAAGATTTAAAAAAATGGTTTGAAAGAACATGGGGCGAATTAAATTACTACCTAACACAATTTTTGACGGATCATGGATTTTTTTGTAGTTATTTGTTCAAAATAAAAAAGAAGGAGAATGAATTTTGTTGGTTTTGTGAAGAAATAGATAATCCAGAACATACGTTTTTTATTTGTAATAATTTTGTCGAAGAAAGAAATATATGTCGTAATAAAATCGGGAAAACTATAGAAAAAGAAAACATAATAGATATAATGCTAGAAAAACAAGAGCACTGGAGAGCCGTAGATGAAATGGTAACAAACATTATAAAAAAAAAAGAACCTGAATGAAAGAGAACTAGAAAATAGAAGAAGAAATGTACAGTAGACCCCGAAAAAAAAAACATTTATATGCCTCTGAAGTTATACCTTGATGGGTGGTTCCGGAGGCGGAGGGGAAAGGGTTCTAGTTGGTCGATGTATTCAAGATGAGTACATCAACCCAACACAGGGTGGTCATCGATACGCATCACTTAGATAGTGATTCGGACTACTCGTCTGTCAACAGATTTCCTAAACCCCTCCATAAAAAAAGGCTACGTTTTGAAGAATCAATAAATAAACGCCATTCATTTGGATCATACTTCTCTACTCCCATTGCTTTCAATAAACCAGGAATATCCGAACAAAAAGCAAAGTCGTCATCTTTAGCAAAGAATGAATACAATTCTGTCTCTCGGTTACGATAGCATGAAATTCTTGTTTTCGGGGTTACAAGATTTCTTTGCTTTAAACGAAAAGCTAGATGTTTTGAGCTAGAGTTTGATTTTCCGATGTTGTTTTAGAAAGACCAAGGTCTCTGACTAATGCACTGAGGTATTCCTGATTAAAGGGCTGGGGCTCAGAAGAAATTGGGTTAAAATCACTTGTTCCACTTTCATCACTTAAAGAAGACCTTGTTTCCTCAAAGTCGTGATCATTTTGTGTAGGTGAAGAAGCTTGGGTTACTGGCGTAAAAAACTGGCATAAAAGTCGATGCAACAAAAGAAAAGTTTAATTTTGTTCCCTTGTGATTACACATTATTAAAAACACATAATTAATAACAAAGAATACTTACGTTCTAGAAACGAGATCCTATTTTTAACGCCCTAAATGTAAATGTAGAGCAAGTTTTCAGAAAGAAGGACTTTTTATTCTATTTATTTTTCATGAATACATCGAAATGAAAGTATTTTGTCAAATGATAGATTAAATATCTATATAGAATAAAAAATATTTTTCGTTTTGTTATGAAATGTTTACATGTGTTCCTGTAAATTTAATCAAATTGAATGTATTCCATTTTCAAAACATGAAAAATTTAATTAGAAGATCATTAAATATTAGAAAATTCCGTGTTGATTCTATATTATAGTTCAGAAATATAATATATTTAAATAGGTATTTGAATTGGCTCGAAGTTATACCTTTATATGCCTCTGAAGTTATACCTTGATGGGTGGTTCCGGAGGCGGAGGGGAAAGGGTTTTAGTTGGTCGATGTATTCAAGATGAGTACATCAACCCAACACAGGGTGGTCATCGATACGAATCACTTAGATAGTGAATCGGACCACTCGTCTGTCAACAGATTTCCTAAACCCCTCCATAAAAAAAAGGTTGTAATTGAAGAAAACCATTTAGGTTTAACTCAGAAGACTTCTTTAAGGTTTGGACTTAAACCTCTGAAAAAACGACCGGAAAAACCTCTTAAAATTAGCTGGGAAAATGTGTTGAAAGTGACGATTAAAAAATTTGTCTCAAGTTACGGCTGAAAAATGAATTTTTGGTTCACGCCAGGAAACTCGTTGAAGTTGTAATTGAGGAAAAATACTTAGATTTGACTCGGGAAACTTATTTACGGTTTTGATCGAGAAAAACTCTTAGGCTTGAAGACCAAAAAATAGAACTAAGAGATTATAAATGCCAGAAGGAAGCCATGGTTCTCCGACAAGAATAAAAATACACAAAACAAGTAGACTCGACAATACTAAAATTTCACTGAAGAAGACTAATCAATTATCATGTGGACAAACAAATCAAACTTGAAAATAAGTTAGGCAATTTCATGTTCTATTAACTTTTAACAATGCCATTAAAAAATAAAATTTATTAAGAAAAAGATTTATATTTTAGATTTTTTGTACACATCATGTTTTAAGTACATTATCATTAACCCCGCGGACATACTTAAATCACGATGTACTGAGGTTGAAATACGATTGAAATATCACGATCCGGGAATGCATAAGCGCTTGTTTAAGTTTTAAAGAAGTTAAGGTCAAGTGGGGTAAACCTAAACTAGGGGTAAATATAAACAAGACTTTGTTTTACTAAATATTCAAAATAAGTGACTTTCGCGTACCTTCTACTTCTTAGCTGGCAGGAACGTGTTTACTGCAGTAGGTACGCAAAAGTCACTTATTTTGAATATTTAGTAAAACAAAGTCTTGTTTACATTTACCCCACTTGACCCTATAAAAAAAAGTCTACAAGAATCTCTCATAAGAATAGCGACTTATTCTGTTCTCATTTCAAGGTCCTTAATTATTAAACCAGGTGCCAATTACAACTAATGTCGATAATATTATTGTCAGCTGATTACTGACTTTTATACATACTTATCCCATTCTTATATCTTTCCTACCTGGTTAATAAAACATGTTTCTTCTTTTTCCCTTTCAAATATTCAAAATGTTCCATCAACGTTCCAACTCCAGAAAGCAAAACACCTTTTACTAATTCGTCGTTATCAGATAAATCGTCCGAAATGGGAAGAACGTTCTTCAAATACTTTTCAAGATACTCAAAATGAATATCCCTTAATTCTATAAAATTAATAGTTAAGAAAGTTATACACATAAGAAAATCAATTAAAAACTTACGTTGTAAAGTCAATAATTTAGATTCAACTAAATTATACTGAGAACAAAATTTTTCGCCAGAAACTTTACGATCAGTTTCAACGTACTCTAACCATTGCTCAAACATCTTCATTAACGCCAAATGATCGCTGTTTTTACAAAATTGTCTCTTAAGCTCTTTAACCTTTTCCTTGCTGTATAATCCGCCAGTAAAAAGTTCTTTTTCTTCGGAAAATAAAGTAACAATATCGATAATCGGTGTTACGCATTTAAAGATCATTGCGTTAACCAAAGTTTTAGCTAGTTTAGGTTCTAATTGAAAGTTTGCTAAAGCCCGTCCTAATGAAGTTAAATTTTCATCAATGTCCAATAGTTCTAAGTCTATTAGTTCATTAACAGCTAATTTAACCGCTTCATCACTTGGTGGTGAAATCAATTGACTCATAAACTCGATAGCGTTCATATTATTACTATAGACTTTACTGTCAAGTACTATTTTTGTAAGAGACGTTCTTAGAATTTCCGGTATCGGAAATTCATCGAATTCGTCGCGTTTTTCTTTTGGATATATATGAAAACTTTCCCCCGGTTGACATCTTCCAGCTCGACCTTTTCTTTGTTGGATATTCGCTTGAGAAATCCAAGAATTATCCAAACAAGTTACACCTTTGGTTATATCAAATTTCGTTTCTTTTTGAATACCGGTATCGACGACGTAAACCACATCGTTTATTGTAACGGAAGTTTCAGCGATATTTGTTGATAAAATAACTTTACGAATTCCATTCGGAGGTTTCGAAAAAATCAACTTTTGGTCCCTCATCGAAAGCCTCGAATGCAAACATAATACTTGAAGATTCGGATGAGTTTCTAATAATTCTGCGACAGTTTTAATATCTTCCCAGCCGGGTAAAAAGCATAAAACGGCACCATCTTCTTTCGTATTGTGTATATACTTGATCATCTTTGCAACATCTTCGCATACAACTTTAGGGTTTTTTCCTTCGCACATTTGTAAAGTTTTACTAAAGTCTATTGGGTTAGTGTAACTGATAAAATTTTGTTTTACCGGGTAGGTAAAACCAGGAACGTTAAAAACAGGAGAAGACTTAAAATATTCTTGGAAAATTCCGGTATCTATCGTAGCGGACATTACAATAACTTTCAAGTTTTTATTTTTTTCTAAGGCACCTCTTAAAAGATTCATTAACAAATCTGTGTTAACGTCTCTTTCGTGGGCTTCATCTAAAATTACGTGGGAACAATCGTCAAGGGATGGATCAGCTTGCATTTTACGTAGAAGAATTCCTGTTGTACAGTATAAAATTCTACCGGTTCTTGGACAGAAGGCATTTTGTAAACGAACTTGATAACCAACTGATTGACCAACCTTTAAATTTAAATAGAAATATAACATGTAAGAAATAAAAATTTTAATAAAAAAAAACATAATTTAATGTAAAGTGGAAAAAACTTTAATTGGGAAAAGCCTTTTCAAGTTCAAATTGGTACTAATTATTTTCAAATTGAGAATAATTAATTTCAAATTGGAACTAACCAATTTCAAATTGGGAATAATCAAATTCAAATTGGGAATGTTATATTTATATACAAAACACGTACATTTTGATAGTTATATAATATCAGTGAACTATTTTTTTATTTAGTTATAAAAATAACAGAATTTATTATAAAAAACATGATTCAACATTAGAATGTAACATTTTCCGTATTAGGGGGAGTGGAATCTACCTTTGCATACCTGCAGTGAATTTCATATATGTAACGATAGATAGGATATTATTAATAATAATATTTTTCAGTCTCCGCATCCTGTTCTTCGTCTGAGTAGTTGTTACTCTGTTTCCCCACTGAAAAAAAGTATCTGAATGTCGTCAGCCAGACCTCTCTTTACTCCAGCTTTAAAAAATTGTCCATATTACATCTATGGAGACCTCAGTTGATTTGTGGTGTTGAGCATTATTTGGCATCAATACCACAAGTTCTTTGTATACATATAACTTTGACATTTTTATATGTTTTTAAAGGCATCTTTGTGTTTCATTGCTTCATTTGAAAATATTTTATTACAAAGTAATACTTGCTGTTAAATGGCGAAGCAATAATGCCAAATTTTATATAATCAATAGAATACTGCCAGCAATTCTTTTACGCTGACATTGTTAGGGGTTGAACTATTTTTAGTAACTATTATGAATTAACTTACCTCGGAAGGACCAAAACAAAGAGCGAGCAAACTATATTTTAGTGGGAATGTACAACAAACACAAAAAAAACTAAAAAACAAACTGGATATCAGTATCTGTTCTCAAACGTAGTTCTACTTCACTTAATGGAAATTAATCCAGCAGAAAAAGGGGTGTCACAGGAAATAGCTATCAGTTTCTTTAATTTGTGTACAGTTTTCTTTAAAATAAATGGATAATTGTACAATGTTACAAAACGGTTAAAAAAACGGTTAATGAATAATCGCCTATAAGAAATGTACCAGCACCCCCCAAGGGGCGATATTGCCTACGTTGAGAAACACTGGTTTATACCAAAAAACTATGGTATTAGTGACAGATCAAGGACATTGGACTAACAGGATGGCTCTATCTGCGATAATTGCCCGCCACCCTTTAACGTCACTGCCAACTTTAGCGCCTCTGTTTTACACTAGGCTGAAACCATAACAAGTGACGTCAAACTGGTGGCTGCGCACTAAACTTTGGCGTATAGACATCTTATAGGATTGAGCCATCCTGTTAGTTCAATATCCTTGGTGACAGATAACATAAAGAATACATCCCGCTTGGTTTTAATTTGAAATTGATTAAGGGCTGGTTTATTCACTGTAGGATAAATTCATCTAGAAGATATTTGTTATGACCATAGAAATATCAATTACCATAGAAATTATCTGATAGATTAGTTTACCTAAAGGTGAATAAACTGGCCGTAAGTCTCAATTTGAAATTGATTATTCCCAATTTGAAATTGATAAGTCCCAATTTGAACTAGAAAAATATAAAGTAAAATCAGTGTTGCCATCTCTATCGAATTTTCAGTAGACTTGCCTATTTTCAATTAAGGTGACAACACTGAGTGAAATGATTCGGAGTTTTTCTTTATCTTAAGGTGGCTGCCCTTCGGTTTGATATATAAAACGTCAAAATTTTGAAATTTACTCATACTTCCGGTATAATCGGAAGTCATGATGAAGTCGTGGATGACTGAAAATAATTTCGAAATGCAGTTCGTCATGTACTAAATTTGTGTTTAAAATGTTCTATTTATTGGATTTGTAGTTGTCGACATATTACAACTAACTCACTTTGGCGGAACACCTATATGTATACTTTTGTATATTTTTGTAACAATACAATACTGACATTAATACTTTGACTGCTATGGGCAGAAATGAGAGTGCAGCAAAAGCGATCGCTGTGGTCTCTGGGCGCATATAAACGTGTGGCACAAGCCGTGGATATAGACCATGGGCGCATATAAGCGTCCGGCACAAGCCGTCAATATAGACCAATGATGGCGAACCTATGACCCACGGGTCAGACACTGACCCACACAAACCTTTTAAGTGACTTACAAAGCTCTTTTAGTTCTAGAAGTAATGACCTTCATCTTTTGCAAGTGATTTGAAATTACACGAGAAAGCACTTAAAAAATACAATCAATAAAATTTTACCCACTTCTCAAAAAGATTCGCCATCACTGATATAGACCAGAGGTGGGCAACCTTTTGTATAGTGGGGGCCACATTACTGTTTACTGTTCGTACGCGGGCCGGAGTAGAAAATTGTCAAATTTTCTTTCTGTTACTTGTAAGACAAAAAAAAACCTCTCAGATCTCCTGCTTTCCTTAGTACAACAGCTGCCCAGAAAACATGAGATCTGGGTTCGAAGTCTTTCAAAAGGTCTCACGGGCCGGATTAGACCATCACGAGGGCCGGAGTTGGCCCGCGGGCCGGAGGTTGCCCACCGTTGATATAGACCATGGGCGCACATGTGCGCTCGGATGCATATTGCATGAAAAAGTATTCAGTTCCCAGCGATAGCTATTGCCGGCCGCACGCCGTTCATGCAAATCGCTTTGGCTCAGAGTACTCAGCAGTCAAAGGGTTAAGGTGGGTTTTACACTGACGCAACCATCAACAAGCGATATTGTCACTGAATTACATTTCACATATCGACCTATGCAACGAAAACTATCGTAAGTCAAAAATGGTGACTGAAAAATTTGAAAAGAAAACAGAATTAATTGCTATTCTTCTACGGTGAATCCTTTCCGAATCCTCTATAAGATATCTATAGCAACCAAGTAAGAAATTTTTACCTAGAAAATTTTATTTCTTAAAATGCAATCGGTTCAAAACCTTTAAACACTTATATCTGACTCAGTTCTATCAAAAATGACTTACAATAGTTTTCGTTGCATAGGTCGATATAATTAAACGTTCACTATCACATAGAAGCAATTCAATATCGCCTCTCTATTTGCAATATCGAATTCTTCGAATGTAAGAGATTATGCTTTATTTCTTGTTGTTGGTTGCCTCAATGTGAGACGTATCTAAGATTTTCGACTCAAAATGAAATGAAAAATGTCGCTATGTATAGCTTCTGCACTACTTTATGTATACCCTGTATATAAAAAAGTAAAAATCTATTACCCTTTCTCCTCGTTCATAAGAAACACGCTCAGCCAAACTAATAGCAGCAATTCTTCTAGGTTGCGTTACAACAATTCTACAATGAGCATCAGATTCATCATTTTTGGCCCAACCTTCTAAAATATACTGAGGAACTCTGGTACTTTTACCACAACCGGGTTCACCTTTGATGATAATAACTTGATTTTTATCCACAGCTTCAATAATATCATTTCTATAATAAAACAAACATTCTAGTTTTTTTTTTTTTTTAATATAAATATAAAAATCTCTAATAGAAATTTAAAAATTAAAAAAAAAAAACTAATTACTAAAAACTAACTACTAAACAAAAAATACTCACTTGAATTTTGAAATAGGAAGTAAAGTTTTTTCTTCAACTAAATAAAAACCTAAAGATTTCCTTTCTAATCGCCTTTGTTTAGAAAACAACCCTTCATCATTATCATCATCATCTACATTTATTGCACATTCCGGAAGAGCTTTCAATAATTTCTCTTTATAAATCTCTCCAATTTTCTCTAATCTTTTAACTATATCATCTTTTAAACTTATAATCTTAGTTTGCGGTTTTGGATTAACTTTTCCCTCTTTCAAAATAGGTCCACCTTTTTCATTTATTAAATTTAAATCTTTTAAATAGTTTAAAATTTCCAAACAAACTTTTGTAGCCGCTTCTTTCTTTGTTACACCCGAGTTAGTAAATATTTTATCTTCCGGCCATTTTATATGATAATTACAAACCCATTGTGAAATTTTACTTTTCGTAAGAGTGTAAGATGGTGTTAGAATAAACGGTTGATTTAAATGATTTGAAACCATAGCATAATAATTATTGATAATTGATTTAGGCGGTTGAGATTGAAAAATTTTTGATTGTATTTCCCGTTG
Organism: Digitonthophagus gazella; assembly: GCA_036711955.1. Classification (NCBI taxonomy): domain Eukaryota; kingdom Metazoa; phylum Arthropoda; class Insecta; order Coleoptera; family Scarabaeidae; genus Digitonthophagus; species Digitonthophagus gazella. The sequence continues at coordinate 36,101,112 of JASCIT010000005.1, read as the reverse complement.
GATGGTTTTCGGCTTTTGAGAAAGTTTATTTCGAAGATCTAATGTTTTAGATGTTGAAAAATCTCTTTTTGTGGTACAAAGTGGTTGCGGTGTAATATTTCTATTTACATCTAATAAAGCTTTTTTAAAAAGAATACCTAACCCTGGATTTAACTTACGTTGATCATCGTACTCTTTCGTTCTTTTAACAAAGTCGTAGTATGTTAATAGTTCATTAGTTTCAAGGCAATTATGTTCTTTTAATAATTCTAATATTTCTAAGGAACAACTTTGTAAAGCTACTCTTTTAGATTCCCCAACGGAATGTATTCTAACATAAAACGGATATTTTAATTGTATCGTACATTGAATAAAATCACCCAAATGTTGATAGTTTGGTGATAAAGTATATTTTATATTTTTTTGTTCAGATAACTTATCAAAAAAACTCATCACAAGTTTCCATGGATCCGAATAATTATTATTTTTTGACAAAGTTACCTTTGTTTGAGGAATATTTGGAGTCACATTTTCTATTCCTTGATTTCTAATAGCTGCCAATCTTTGATTCATAGATTTTGGTTTTTCCTTTTTTCTCTTAGGCATCTCGTTCATAGGCTCTAACTTTATTTCTACTAAAACTCTTGGTCTCGACATTCTGGTTTTTGGAAGAAACGTTGAAAAACAAAAGCCGGTTTGAGAGGTTATTATGGCGCGATAGTTTAAAAATCTCGTTTTCCATAGACCTAACATTTTTCTTCAATTTATTGTAACCGATTTAAAGTCAAATAAAATTTAAGTATTTAAGTGTCAAGCGTGATAAATTTGAGGTTACGTTTATCTTACGTCTTGTTTACTATTATGTCATAATGTAAAAAGATAATTACATATTTTAATTATTTCTTTTTAATTAATAGACCTAAAAGATCATAGATCATAGACTTGTATAAAAATTTTAACAAAAAATTTAAATTTTGTTTACTTTATTAAGTGGCGCCATCTCTTGCGTATTACTTTAATAATTAAAATTTAAATATTTTTATTCTTACACTTAATTGTAATTAATTTTAAAAAGTAAAATGAGTATCTATTAATTTTTTTGTAATTAATAGATCTAAAAGATCATAGATTATAGACTTGTATAAAAGTTTTAACAAAAAATTTAAATTTTGTTTATTTTAGAAGTGGCGCCATCTATTGTGCATTCCTTCAATAACTAAAATTTAAATATTTTTATTCTTATACTTAATTGTAATTAATTTTAAAAAGTAAAATGAGTATCTGTTATTTTTTTTGTAATTAATAAATCTAAAAGATCATAGATCATAGACTTGTATAAAAATTTTAACAAAAAATTTAAATTTTGTTTACTTTTTTATGCGGCGGCATCTCTTGTGGATTACTTTAATAACTAAAATTTAAATATTTTTATTCTTACATTTAATTGTAATTAATCTTAAAAAGTAAAATAAATATCTATTAATTTTTTTTGTAATTAATAGATCTAAAAGATCATAGATCATAGACTTGTATAAAAATTTTAAGAAAAAATTTAAATTTTGTTTACTTTGTTATGCGGCACCATCTATTGTGTATTACTCCAATAACTAAAATTTAAATATTTTTATTCTTACACTTAATTGTAATCAATTTTAAAAAGTAAAATTAATATTAATTAATTTCAAAATATATTAACATTGAATATACATTAAACCCAACCAGATAAAAAAAATTTAATATTTTCTTTTAAATTAGCGTCATCTATGAACGATTAATAAAAAGTATACAATTTCAATATACACATTTAAACTAAAACAAGTTTAAAAGATAAAGGTGATTTTTTAATTCTAAATGATATTTTTAAATCAATATCAATGTAAAAAGAAAATTAAAAAAAGATTATTTTAACTAGAAAATTTGTTTAATCAGCACCCTCTATTATCAAATAGTAATAATCTTTAACATAATCGAAGATCTGCCATTTTGTTTTTACGTCAATTTACATCTTTGTGGGCTTTGTATATCGTACTTTTAGTCCAGATTACACTATATTAAAAAAGTAAGCAATGTCAATTAAGTGAGATTGTAAATAAATATTTCAATTTGAAGAATTTAAAATACGCCATGGATATGCAATGCGGTGACGAGGGCCAGCACCAAGAGGCAATGGTGGTGAACATAGTACCGGCGCAAATACTACGTTTGGATATGATTTGTCGCGTTTGCGGGAATGAAAGTGAAAAGAACATTCAAATCTTTGGGGATGATGGACAAAGCTACGAATTGGCGCTGAAAATAAATACTTATCTACCTATTAAAGTGGTGAATGATGATAGATTACCGTCTATTTGTTGTTGGACTTGTGCTTCGTCGATTCTTTCTTGGCACGAGTTAGTTGTTGCAAGTATTGAAACTGATAGAAAGATAAAGGAATTACAACTTGTCTTAACAAAACCTCTTATGGTACATCAACCAGAAAGGGAGGAAATTGAACCTGAATCTGTATTACCTCATAGGTATATAATTTACTTTAATAATTTAAAATTTTAATATATGGTTGTAGAAGTGTTAATGAACTACATTAAACCTAAATGTGAGACCAAAATTAATTTCTTTTTCCACCAGGCATTTAACTGTTTGAGTGCCAAGGAGAAATTTTGCACTTCTTCTCTATCGCTTGAACAGTGTCAGCATTCTAGGCTGCAGAATTAATAGCTGCAACATATTAACTTTTTGTCGATGCAGGAATTTATAGTTTCCACTTCATTTTAGAGAAAAATAAGAGAATGAGACACCTGGTATGAACGAATAGAACGAATTTTTATTTCAGTCAAACATTTGGATGTAAATAATAAGCAGAACAGAATAAGACAAGTGCTATTGCGCCACTTGGCACTTTTGGAGAGGGAATAAGTTAAGCAAAAAAACGTTCTTTGGTACTTTTAGATGGAAAAACAGCAGACACTTGTCACTCAAACAGTTAAAAATTTCTTTTTTATGTAGACTGAATTACCTATAATTTATGAAGTGTGTCACATTTAATTAATTTGTGAGGTTTAACCACTTCGGTACGAGAGTGGACTACAGTTGATGGCCACAGATGACCTCACACAGTGGAGCGTCGCCTATAATCGACGACCATATGACCCCTCACATGAATGCCGGCTGTGGGCAACGTTTCATGTCCAATAGGCGCCGTACCAAAGTGGTTAAATGACAATTTTAGCTAATTTTTTACCTTTAGGTTGCGTTTTTAAAAAATTACTTATATAAATATTAACCTATCTATTCCTAACGATATTTTGTATAAAAGCACTTAGATTTACAAGTTCTTTTCACATATGTAAATTTACAAACTATATACAGGGTGTGGCACTTAAGACTCCTCGGACCATAGCTTCTTTACGATAAAAGCTATCGAAAAAAATGTAAGAGCAAAGTGGTGCATAATTACCGACGCTATGTTTCTAAAATATTTCTAATCATCAGTGCCTTGGTGTATTCCATTGGCTTACCAAACTTGTTTTTTTTTAATGGAATGCCCTTTTTTTATTGCAGATTTGGAAAGTGCTCGAAGAGTACTTATTTTTTTAGCTGACATGTTATTCCCTTAACTTTAGCGGTTTCGCTGTTATACCCCCTTCTTTCAAAATAGCGTCCCATTTTTGAGATTTTCTTTTGTAGAGAAACTAATTGACGCCGGCGCCTAAATTTTGAATTGAGGGACAGGTGAAGACCTCGTATACCTTTACATAATTTTTTATTCGGGTAATTTATGAAAAAAAAAATTATTTTCGATTGATCTTTGCATGTTGTCATTTTTCTCGAAAATTGTACAAAAAAATCACACATTGCATAACAAAATTTCGGAGAAAAAAGAAATTTCATCGTAAATGTGGGGAAATGTTTTCCATGCCATGAGAAAATAAATGATAGGTATAGATTTTCATGGGAGACAGGATTTCTGCATGTGGGCTATCAACAAAATTGAGCAGGAGGAATAATTTCTTATGCGCGTATTATTTTCTGATGAAGCGACGTTCCATAAAAATGGGCATGTCAATCGCCACAACTACCATTATTACGCCGATGAAAACGCACACGCCATGAGAATGATAAACCATCAGCAAAGATGGTCGCTGAATGTTTTGGGAGGCATACTTGGAGAACACCTTTTGGGTCCTTATTTCATCGAAGGACACCTGAACGGCAACAGTTATTTGAGGTTCCTTCACGGCGACTTGGATGATCTCTTGGAATATGCCCCTCTAGCCGCTCTACGACAGATAGTTTTCCAGCACGATGGTGCTCGTGCACATAATAGCCATGTCGTTCGGGAATTTCTCGATGAAACGTTTCTGGACTTCTGGATTGGTCGTGGAAGTCCTGTGAGGTGGCCGCCAAGATCACCAGACCTCACTCCCCTTGACTTCTTCCTTTGGGGCCATATCAAAGACGAGGTTTACAAGACGGTACCAACTACTATCGACGATATGAGGGAGAGAATCCGCGCGGCTTTCCGTGGTATATCACCAGAAGTCCTCAGGGCAGTGTCTAGAGCAGTGTTTCCCAACGTGGGGCGTAGGCCCCACAGGGGGGCAATTTGATTGTTAAGGGGGGCAATTTCGGTTTTTGAAGATGTGTTTAAAAAATTTTCTTAGTCCGTTTCGTAAAAAATTGGCTATTGATTTCTTCCTAAAAGGCATCAGAAAAGATTGTTATATGAAGAATCCCATAAAAAATTATTACTTTAAAACCGTGTGACCTTTTTTTTTGGGCGCATGGATGTGTTTTTAGGTAGATTTTATGTTTCAACTTTATATTGTTTTCATATGGTGGGGCATCGCGGAACCTTAGGGGGGATATACCAATATTACAAAACCTAACATGGGGCATGGCAGAAAAAAGGTTGGGAAACACTGGTCTAGAGCCTGTGAGTCGAGGTTGCGGTTATGCCTCCAGCAGGAAGATCATCATTTCGAACATTTAGTTTAAGTTGTTAAACTTTCTCTATCTGCATTTTTCACTTGAGTAGCTGTAAATCTATCCCTAACTTAGAATAAATATCATGTTGACCGTATTTCTGTTTTTGTTTTCTCATGGTACGCTTGGGAACGGAAAATGTTTCCCGGCATTTGCGATGAAATTCCTTTTTCTCCGAAATTTTGTTATGCAATGTGTAATTTTTTTGTACCAATGGAAAATTTAGAGTTTTGAAATTTTCGAGAAAAATAACAACGTGCGAAGGTCAATCAAAAATAATTTTTTTTCCATAAATTACAAAAAAAAAAAAAAATGTAAAGGTATACGAGGTTTTAACCCATCCCTCAATTCAAAATTTAGGCGCCGACGTCAATTAGTTTCTCGCAATTTTGAAAGAAGAGGTTATAACAGTGAAACCGCTAAAGTTAAGTCCATTTAAAAAAACATAAGTTTGGTACGCCACTGGAATACAGCACGCCACTGATGATTAGAAATATTTTAGAAACATAGCGACGGTAATTATGTACCACTTTGCTCTTACATTTTTTCAATAGCTTTTATCGTAAAAGAGCTATGATCCGAAGCGTCTTAAGTGCCACACCCTGTATATGTATTTTTTTTATTTTACAAAAAATTAACAAAATCTAATTTATAATTGTGTTTGTTTTTAGAAATGACCAAGATGAGACATCTGTAAGTCTGAGTGCTTTGTACGACAATAACATTCCATCTGAACCAACTTTATGTAGCCCCGAGATTTTACCTGATACTACACATAACATGGATAAAGAAGATATCAAATTGGCAGATTATCCAGATGAGCCCGACAAGATAGATATCACCCCAACTCAAATTCAAGAACCAATTTCAGAAATTGATAATAAAAAACCAGTAATAAAACCAAATATTCTCAAATCCAATCCAGACGATTATGGCTCAGATTTCGTTAATATGTTAAAGTATGATTTTGCGTGTGAATATTGTGGGGCTTTATTCGTGAAAGACGAAGATATTTTACGTCACGTTCGGGAATACCATCCGAACGAAATAGATTTATCAGAAACGATAAATGTTGCTCAAAATTCCGAAAAGAAGGAAAAACGTAAACATACAAAAATCGATCAAGATGCCGTAAACGCGGCTAAAGTAGTTGTAGATGGAAAAGTTTACTACAACTGTAAAATTTGCGGTAGAAGTCTTTATTCACCTTACACATATTTGTGGCATATTCGAATTCACACCGGCGAACGACCGTTTGTTTGTGATTTATGCGGAAAACAATTCCGAGTCTCTCAAGGTTTAGCAAGACATTTACGCGAAACCCATCAAGGGATTAAAAAGTTTGGTTGCGATATCTGCGGAAGAATGTTTTCAACTCGTAGAAACGTTACCGAACATCGCCGTATTCATACGAATGAACGACCGTATATTTGCGATTTGTGCGGTAAAGCTTTTAAACAAAAAGCTTCGTTATTTGTACATAGGCGTTCGCATACGGATAATTTTCCGTATCGATGTTCGTATTGTGATTTGAGATTTAGGACAAAACCGCCGTTAATGGTGCATATTACGCGACACACGGGGGAAAAACCTTACTCTTGTGATAAGTGCGGTAGATGCTTTAGGGTTAAGTATGAGTTGAAGAGACATATGCTTGTGCATTCCGATGAGAAGCCGTTTGTGTGCGGAGAATGTGGGCTTAGTTTTAGACAGAAACGATATTTGAGGAATCATGCCAAGACTAATCACAATCGTGTAAATGTGGTTCAATAAAAAAAATAAATGTTTTTCTTCAATTAGGCTTCTGTGGTCTAGTGTAATTTTAAAATATTTTTCTTCTTGCCTTGGACTTTTATTTTAGGTTTATTTTGGATGAATCATCCAAAGTGACAAATGTAAATGACTACATTTATCAATTTGGATGTTTTTTTTAAGGCACACCTCACACCAAAGCAATGAGCAAGCAAGTAGCAATAAGCAACTCGCAGTATTTCCACTTAATGACATTTCACATTGAATTAACCACTTGCGGTGGCTAGACATATGTACACTGTACATCGAGATACTTTTGTTACCAGAACGCCAGCGCGACGATGTTACACACGCCGTCAGACTATTATTGCAGGTAGAAAAATGACTCAACTGGCACGCTCAGCCGTAAATTTCTTGCCACCTCAAGTGGTTACAGTAAACGTCTCACATTGGAGCACTTCGATATCGCAAATAGAGACGATATTGAATTGCCCCGGTGTGAAACATATGATTTAATTCCACAGAAAATGTCATGTAGTAGCGATATTGCGTGCTGCTCATTACTAATTGTTGCTGATTGCCTTAGTGTGGAATGTGCCTAAGATGAATATTCAAAGTAGAGATGGGCATAATCGAGGTATTTGAATAATCGAGATATTTGAATAATCGATTATAGAAAAAATAATCGATGGTTTTATAATCGGATGAAATAATCGATCATTTTTCTATTCGATTGTCTGTTTCATTCAATGATGAAAATTGAAATAACATTTTATATAAAGAATTCTATAAAAAAATCCTTATTCTTTTCTCCGTTTCAAAGAAAACACTTATTGTACGACATATTACTATTTAAACACATTATTTCATTGATCATATTACTGGTTAACCTACTCCTTCTGTCCATTGTTAACTCGCCTGTTTTTGAGAACACTCTTTCAAATGGCACTAATGTTGCTGGCATGTAGAGGTACTTATTTGAAAGTTTATAGAGCTCCAGAAACATTTCCTTCTTGGTTTCCCAAAACTGTAAAGGATTCTGTTTCCTATCTATCAATGGTAGATCTAGGTACTGCTTTATTTGTGCTTCGGCAGAATGTGTGGGTGTGGATGTGCTGAATTCCTGCTTAGTCTTTACTTCAAAATGGTCCCACAGTAAATTTCCTTGGTTATTCTCGTTAGAATCAAAAATTTGCATTCAACTACACTCTATAATTTTTTATTACAAATTTTTTAAACAAATCTTTGCAAAAACAATGTGTCGAGTATATTGAAACCACTGAATCATCTATATCACCTAAAGCCCATTTTTTTTGTAAAAATTAATATACATAACCATAGAAACCTTGTATTCATGTTGTACCAGGAATTTCTGAACCAAAATAGGTGATTTGTTTGATTAGTTTGTGTGTTAACTACACATAAATAATTGTTACCAACAGCATTTTATTACATAAATTTATTAATTTATAGTCCTGTTTTAATTTGATTATTTTATAAACGATTATTCATCCGATTACTTTATAATCGATTATTTTGCAAAATAATCGATATCTCAAATGATGCTGTGTAATCAATTAACACGTTGAACGCCACGTCAGCCACCGGTGGACTTTCCGTTTAGGCCGCGTCAGCCATCGGTGGCTGACAGCATATAACATCAGCGCTTCTAAGCGGCGTGGCCGGGACTTCCTTAAGAATCGGCGTGGCGCTCAACGTGTTAATCGATTATGGTCATTCGATTATGCCCATCTCTAATTCAAAGTAACAAAATGTAAATGAATCTTAATATATATGTGTTTACGGTCTTGTAATTTTGTTTTTAAGTGATGATTGAACATCTTAAATAAAGTCTTTATCGTAAAAATGTCGAATTGTCACCACAGCTGTCTCAACGTAGTTACAAAGATCATCTAAATTAATGGATTTAATCAATTTCAAAATGTTTATCTTCAATGTTAAACAATTTCGGAGTATTTTAGTTAAAAAATTGACAAAAAAAACGAAACTTTATTTGTTAACATAATCGTAAGTTTAATTCTAAAACCTGTGAACAGTTAATTTACGTTTACACAACGTTAATTTAATGTCTTGAACTATCGCATGATTAATTTTGGAAAATGGTTTTTTTAATTTTTCGCTAACAATTTTTTTAACAATAGCTTTATTCGTAGAAGCAATTTCCAACGGTTTCTGGTTTTTCAACCAATCAAGATTTAGGATTTTTATAGGTGTTCAAAATTAAATATTTTGATTAGTTGAAAAAATCATAAACCTTTGGAAATCGCTTTTTCGAACAAAGCTTATATCCCTCTTATTATCTAACTTTCATTAAGATAGTTTTACGTTAATTTTTAAAGTTTTTAGTCTTCATAAGAAAATAAAATCACAAGACCATACACCATGCAATATCAATAAATTACAGAAGATTAAAAATATTTATATTTCTTTGTAGCATGTTGTTATAAATATTAATATTATAGCTTTATACATAATTATGTATAATAATTTTAAACTTATCTTACAATTAGACTTAATACAACTATTTTTTTTTAATTTTTGTTTTAATACTAATGAGAAATCTGAATTATTTTCAGTAATAGTATCACAGATGACAAGAATTCCAACCTAACATCTAATAAGAACAAACATTACATTAATAACAAAACTGAAGATTTACAAACTTCTAAACCGACTTCTGATTCAATCGATTTTATTAAAAAAGTATGTAAAGGTGGAATAAGACCAAAAAGTGAAATAATAAAAAGATTAAAATTTTCTTGTGTTATTTGCAATAAGACTTTTACAACAAATGGAAGTTTAAATCGTCATCAAAAGCATATTCATGAAGATGCACTACAAGTTACATCTAACCAAAAATTTAAATCATTTAAAACTAATAATAAATCGAAATCAGATTGTAAACCACCTGAAAAAAATTTTCTTCGTAAATACGAATTAAAGAAACATTCTATATCTCCTAAACTAGAACCTAAAAGAAATAAATTAACAAAATACAAAGTAACAATAAACGGAAAAACATTCTTTCAATGTAACTTATGTTCAAATCGTTACAAACAAGGATATAATTTAACCAGACATAAACTAATACATATCAACGGTCCTCAATCCCACGTTTGTGAAGTATGTGGAAAAACTTACAACACCGAAAGTGGACTGAAAAGACATTGTAATGAAGTTCATGTAAAAAAACGATTCGTTTGTAATATATGTAACGCTCAATTTCGAGCTAAAATTTCTTTAATTCAACATTTAAATATTCACACAGATACTCGACCGTTTGTATGTGACGAATGTGGAAAATCATTTAGACAAGAATCTTCCCTTCGTATACATAAGTTATATCATACAACCAATTTTCGATTTAATTGTGACATATGTGGAAAAGGATACAGAAGGAATTATGAATTAAAAGTTCACATGACTTTACATACGGGTATAAAATCACATAGTTGTAAACTCTGTGGAAAAACATTTCGATTATACAACACTTTAAAAAAACACGTAAAACTTCACGATCGACTAACAACGTGTTCTTGTGATGTTTGTGGCGCTTCCTTTAGCCAATTAAGATATTTAAACAACCATAAAAGGGTTCATGTAATAAATAAGAATTAAGATTAAAATAAACTTTGTTTTTTTCAACACTATATTTTTATTACTTGCTTTATAAGCTCATCTACACAAAGACATCTAAACCGATCAACACCATTTATTGTAACTCTTAAAATATCTTTTTCTCTATTACATATAATTAACAATTTTTCCTCTTTTAACCTATAATACACAAAAAAGGACAAAATTTCAAATATATCCGGTATTCAGCTTTGCCTTAACAACTTTCTTTTTTTCTTTATATACATTAAATATTACAATGTTTATTTACAAATGAACTTTGAATACTGTTCGAAAAATTGTAAAAAGGAAAGCAAAATATGGAATCGTTACATGTACAGCCCAAGAAGCATATTATGACAAAAAGTATTGTCTTATATTATTTACACCTGGTTGCTTCCGATTGTTTTGGAGTATTGCACGTTAACTTAATAACAAGTGATTCAAAATTATTACCATTTCATCTCAAAGTTTCTTTAAAACTATACAATATACGGGGTGAACGATTATTTACCTAAAGAATGTATATAGATATATATCATTGGGACAAAAAAAAAAAAAAATTAAAAGAAACTAGTAGTGCACCAACTTTTGTGCCGGAATAACAGCGCAGCTGTCGTATATTTTTTTTACGTTTCTTAATTTTATTTTTATTTATTTATTAACGACTAACTGCGATGCTATTAGACTTTTGTGTCGATCATGTCGATGTTTATTTTGTAGTAAACGTAGGGGTAGTATTCGGCTTGGCCAAAACCTAATCCGGGAATGTCTACATTCTAAAACAAATAGAAAAAAACAGTATTAAGAATATATCAAAGAATATGAATGATATGCTGTTTTGAGGAAACTTTATTAGAAAAGAATTTCTAATAAGTTCAAGAATATACAAGGTGGTTTGAAATCAATTGGACATGTTTTACTTTAACACTTTGTTGATTGGGAATTTTACATAGAAACTATGTCATGTCACCGGCTATGATGACTTGACTCGTCACCAGTCGGCACCATTTGGGTATAAAAAGATGAGTTAACTTATCACCGGTCAGCAAAGATTGATTATTTCAAAAATGGTTAATTTTAGCGAGATTTGATCGACAAAGTAAATTCGCGTAAAAACAATTCCTTTACTCTGTACATCCAACACATGCAGTAAACCAGCAGTCGGGGAACCGGGGTAAATTACCCCAAATGGTGTAAAAGTGAAACTTTTGTTAATAAAAAGTATATACAGTGAACGCTCTATATAAGCAACCTCTTTATAAGCAACATTCTTTATAAGCAACCTCTATACAAGCAACTCTTTTTAGTTCAACTCTTCTGTATAAGCAACTTATTTTTTTAAAACTAAATATTTATCTTAAGTTTAGGCCAATTCAGAAGTAAAAGCTGTTCAAAACATAATGTCAACTTGTAAAAAATCTGTTACTGGAAAATCTTTGTGTTTTTTGCTGCCAGTGTTGAAGTGAATTTCTGTTAAATAGAATAATTACTTGAATTCTGTTAGTTTTTATTAATTAATATTTTTGTGCTTTAAAGTCAACCATAAAATATGAATTAGAAGAAAAAAAACTTTCAATTTCGCTAAAAGATAAACTATCCATTTTGAACATTGAAAATGGTAAGAAAACAAAGGACATTTCTAACGAATATAAAGTTGTTAAATCTACAATAAGTAGAGTAAAAGAAAATAAATAAAATTTAGAAGAATATGCATTCAGAAAGATTAAGAATAGTATGTATTTTCCGATTCAAGAACTTCCTCGAACCTGTGTTCGAGGAGGAGGTTCCGAAAGCGACAAATATGTTGAGGTAAATGTTTTGCATCTTCCTTCCACCTGCGTACGAGAAGGATCTTCTTCTCCAAGGTGCGAGGTTCTTGAATAAGGTTCTATTTTAGAAGAATTTTATTAAAACTAAAAGGATCCTAAACGATGAGAAGGTTTTTGAAGAAAAATGTTTTGATGTTTATCCTCTCACGTTTCGCGATAGATTGTCAGATAATTTGCATCAGTCGCATATTTGACTAACATAACGAGCGGCAACAATTAAACGATTTACTTCCAAATGAAATGATAAAATTAAAAGCACTCCAAGTAAATGGAACAAATAATGGACCTGAAACATTTGTAGCAAGTGTTCGATGGTTAACGGAATTAAAAAAATGTCAAGGTATACGGATATTGTCTCTTTATGGAGAGAGTATATCTTGCAATCTGGAGCTAGCTAATTCATTTAAAAATAAATTTGAAAAAATTTCCCTATAAGCAACTTTTCCCAATAAGAAACTTTTTTATTGAAATTGGTTCAAATGAGTTGCTTATATAGAGCGTTCACTGTATTTTTAATTTGCTATTTTATAAACCTGTTAGCATTTTTTTCAACTTGAACAATTTAGCAAAATATCCAGGCCACGCCATCTCACCCCCCCACTAGTGTTCTCGAGTTATATCTTTGCACAGTAAAGCACAGCCCCGGCTACCTGCTCAATCCGTGCCATGCCGTCAAGATACAAATACATTGACGAGTCAGAGAGCGAGTTTTTACTAGTTAGTTGCTAACAAAACCACCATTTTATCATTAATCATCGATATATTGGTCAAGTTAAACCGCAATTTGAAAATTTAATCCAAATATATTACAACTATTATTTTCTGTCTTCCTTCAGATGGCAGCAAATAAAAAAAGAACATACCCAATTCCTTAATTACGATTTTACATAAATAGAAGACAATGGTACAATGAAACCACAGTGTGTTTGTATGAAGGTACTGACTTTAAAATCTTTCAAACAAAAGCCAATTGAAGAAACATTTAGATAATTTGCGTTCACACCTGTCTTCCAAACCGCGAGAATACGTTGCAAATTTAAAAATATTTGTTAAAAAACAAAGACTGAATAGCAACTTGTTTGGTACATTTGATCAGCGTTCAGCATCAAGGGCTAGTTTTGAAGTAGCCTGTTTGATTGTTCGAAATAAGAAAACATACACTATTGATGATTTGGTTAAACCAACTGATGTAAAAATAGCAGAGATTATATAAGTTATCTGGTTTCAATATCCCCTAAATCCATTTTTGGGCAAAAATGAGATATATACGCCATCTGTTAGAAAAAGTTGTTTTCTATAAAATACTCAATGATTTGTATTAAAAAACGCGCGAATCCCTAAAAAATTCAAATCAAATAGATAGCCTTTAGTTTCAAATTTCACTAAATCCATTTTCAATAGATGCGTAGTTACAAAAACTTTACAATAGATTCAAAGGAGTTTTTAGGAAAAACCAAACCGCCATGAAAATCCAGCCAAAAGAAATTCCTACCGGAATGAAACCAAAAGATCTGAAAATGAGAGATGTAAATAACTTGTTAAGCAAACATTATGGAAAGAACTGGAGAGAGGTAGAAAATTTGGTTTATTATAGAGATGTTTTGGGAAAATTTCAGAACAATAATATTCCTGGCGATTCCCGAGAAGACAGTGGGGACGAAGAGCCTAGTTTATGTGAATCAACCGAAAATATACCTGATGTTAGAGTTTAAGAGTTTTTTAAGTACAGTTTTTAACTAACATATCTTTCAAAAAATAAAGTTTCCTGTTATTAGCTACAAAGAGATTTGATTCACTTTCAATTCATGCCTAATCCATTTTGTTCAGATTCAAATGAGCCTTAATCCACAGTTTGGTAGCAAACGCAACCAAACACCATTTTTAAATCCACTTTGTGATTTTTATATCTATTTCAAAAGACGTGGTTATAGAATTTTTGAAACTTCAGTAAGTCTTCTAATAACAAATAAATTACGTTTGAATTAATAACGCCAAAATCATCCCAAAATACTTTATTGTCGTTTTCTCAAAATCGAAAAATTTGGATTTAAGGGGATTTGAAACCAAACAACTCATATGTGATCAAAAAGAAGTGAAGAAACTGAATTCAGTGCCCTTGTCTGCGAGAATTGTGAAAGAAGGAATTCCTATATTAGCAGAAAATGTGAAGGAACATGTTATTTTCACATTAAAACAGGCTAAATATTTTGCTATTCAGCTTGATGAGACAACTGATTTTAGTAGCAATTCACAGCTAATGGTATATGTTCGCTACAAAAGTGCAGATCATTTTGAAGAGGAATTGTTGTTTTGTTCTCCTCTTGAGTTGAGATCTCGATGTCTACAATAAAGTAAATGAATACTTCAATGCAAGTTTAAAATAGGAAAACTGTATTTGTGTATCTTTCGAATGAACTCCAGCTGTGCTGGGTTATATTAATGGTTTTTCGCCTTTCGTAAAAAAATAACCCAAATATTGAAGTTACTCAGTGTATGATCCATCGCCAGGCCCTTATGGTCAAATATTTAGAACCTACACTGGAAGCCATCAAGCATGATATCAAGATTGTAAATTTTATCAAGGGGCATGCACTAAACACACGGCTATTTCGTGAATTATATCAGGACGGTGAAGCTGAATATATGGACCTACTTTATTATACAGAAGTAAGGTGGCTCTCTCGCGGAAATGTACTAAATTGAGTATGGACTCTCAAAACTGAAGTTGAACTTCGCCATGGGGTAATATCAACTTACACAAAAATATTTTAGGGTAATGATTAAAAAAGTTCCCCGACCTCAGTAAATCTAAACAAGCTTTAATTTTTAATTTTTGTAGCTATTCAATGAATGTAGTATAAGAAGTACACATAAACTGATATCAGACATAGACTTAAGTCCTGTCTTAACCAATTTTTTTCATATTCTGAAAACAGTATTTGTTATTATTTGTTATTATTAGCAATTTCATCAAGATAAATTTTCCTGCTACTAATATTTTGATTATACACTATTACTCTCCCTCTGATTAACAGCAAACCACCTGTATAGTTATTATTTGATAATTGAAACATAAGGTACTTGTTATATCTCAAAAATACGTACATCAACACTAGAAGAACCTTGAAGAGCACTGCTGTCAAGATGACCATACAATTGATTAAGAACTTCCCTTAATCGCTTGTAAGTTTTCTTATTGGGTTGCAAAAGAATTGCCTGGAAATTAACCGGCAAACCATATCTAACAAACAAACAAAAAATATCAATTTCTTTCATTAATAACAATTCCATTACAATTTCTTTTTAATACCTCAACACGGATTCAACGAAAACTCTAAGAGCTTTAACGTGAATCCAAGCGCAGAAGCATTCGCTAAAGTTCACCTTCAACCATCTTACAAGAGGACCCTAAAAAAATCATATAATTCCAAATAATCATTCAACTTATAACTCATATAATAATTCCGTACAAATTGTTTTTTCTTATCGGTAACCAACTTGGTAATTTCATTTTTACCAGCGGCAAGTTCCTCCTCATTATAAGTGAAATCCCTGACGATAAACTTCTTCTCCCTAGCGTGAAGCTTGAACTCTTCGACGACCTTCTTAAAGAGGGAAACCGAATAAAGGCCGTACTCCGCGTCTTGCGTAATCAGCGTCGTTGAACGGGGGACGACCATATCAGTTAGTTTCTCGTAAGAAGCTTGCCAATCATTAAAAGCTGCCCTAAATGGATTTTATACTTTAGAATTTTGATTTTTTACGATAAAAAATAAACGTTACTTTGGCACAATGACGAGTAAAGTAGTGAGGTATTCAGAATCCAAGATGAAATGTTCCTTTTTTACAAGATCGGCTAAGTTACGAGTCAACAAACTTCCGCTAAATTGAAAAAAAAAAAAAAAACAATTAACATTTATTGTAAAAATTTGGGAATATTTTAATGAAATCTTACGTTTGTTTCTTCTCAAGATTTTGCAAGCTGCCCTTTAAATTATTGTAAGCAGTAGATTTCGTCTTCAAATCAGCATCGATCTGCCCTACTTGTTTACTGATTATATCAGCAATGTTACGCAACGATTGCTTAATGGGGTACTTTGCAACATCCCATTGGAAGCGAGTTATGTAACTTGGCAAGTCACCTATTAATAAAATATTAATAATAATAACACTATACACATTTTTACCTCAATGTTTAACCATAATTATTTTACAATAATTAAAATATATAACTAAACAAAAAATTTTCTTCAACATACAAATAAAAAATTCTGATTAAAATTCCATTAATAATTAATTTTAATGTGCTTTGTGCGCGTGCGTGTCTAGACACAATGGACAATGCAGGTCGCAGGCGTGTGACAGGCAGTGGGACAGATCTCTTGAGGCCCACTGACCTGGACCGAGGGGGGATTCGATTTCCAAAGTCTCGCAGAGTTCTTCCGAACTGCTAAAATGCGAGCGGTTGTCGTCGGGCGGCCTTTCACCCCTCACAACCCAGTACTTGTAGCAGCCGCAGCCGAACACTAACCAAGTTGCCCTTCCGATTCGCGACAATACGAATCTGCCAATTCTATTACGACTTCGTCCGTGTTTTACGTCTAATGTTATTTTTGTTAAAATAATTTTTTTTGTATCTTTCATTGGAGTTAGATTTTTTTAATGGGTTAGTTTAGATTATAAATGGGTAAAAATGAAATACAACATGCTGTATTGTAATAAATGCAAAGTGATTTATTAGCTGATTGACAAACTTTTGGAAATAAAATTACTTCACACAAACATAATGAAATTGATGTAATTTTTTATAATGTGGTTTATAAGTGAGAAAATTTTTACAAAAATATCCAAAGCTCTAAGTTTGTTCACCACAGAACAAGATTATCAAAATCTGTTAAAATTCATTTATTTGTGTCTATTAAAATTTATACTACTACCTAACTAACCAGAGTTAATTTTTGGGATTTCTTATTAGAGTTTAATTATGTGAAATTTAAATTGATTTGAATTTATGTAATTATGTAGTTTATATGTTATGTAATATTTTTTCCTATATTTGTCATAAAGCTTATAAATCATTATGTATTTAAAGAAATTAAGAGTTGATTTGTTGTTAAAGTAGGTTAAATAAAAAAAAAATAAACCAAGCTATGAATTATTAAAAAATGCAGAAACTTGGCAACGTGTTTAAGAAATAAGCACTAAATTCTATAAGAAAATCCTTGAACTAGTAATTTTATTCTAATTTACTTCTTTTAAGAATTAAGCAAATTATTGAAAGAGTAATTCACATTGGTACAAAATTAAAAATTTTTAAGTTTAGCTATTTCAGATAGCAAATTTCATCAGGATATCTGATGTTATTATCAAATGTCGACTAAAAAAATATGATTTTTAAAGCGATTTTCTTGGAGAACATTGAATAATACAGATAAATTCCTTTATTTAATTAAATTAAATTTAACCCTTCCATAGTACGGCGAAAAAATCAATCTGAATGCGGGCCATTACAGGGGTCAGTTATTTCCCCTCCAAGCGATTATTAGACAAAATAACTTTTATGCCTAAAAAGTTGAAGGTCTTGGAGACGCATAAATGTCCCTATAACACCGCACAATCAACAACAATGATTTCACCAGCTTCATTGATGGGACAGCATATATCCTGCTGAAAACCCAAAGCATCTGAACCCACAGTGAAGGGGTCATTTTTGTTGACGTTTTATTTAATTTTTTATTAAGAACTTGATGATTATTTTAGACAACGTCTTTTTATTATCATTTTCATGTATACTTGTGATAACATTTTGATTAATATATTGATTTATAAGCTTTTTAAATTCTCTTTGGACCCTTCAAGGAAAAATTATGGGAAAAATATCTAAAAAATTTGTGCAAAAATGCAAGGGGCAAGTGTTAAAAAGAAATGAATAAATTGAAGGAAGAAATCAGAGTCATCAACTGATTAACCTTCACAGTTGAAGTCCAGTCTCCTGCTTGACCAGATAGGGAAAGATTGAGATAAAAAATTTATGGACAAAGAACCATTGAGACAGCCTTAGAATCAGTTTGGAGGCCCACCTTGACGTTATTTTCTGTACTAGATATTTTTCACTAACTGAGACATAACGCTGGTTTGCGAGACTAACGACGCAAAGCAAAATTCACTTAAATTGAACTAAATATAAAAAACGATCGTAAATCAATTGAGGGCTTTAGAATAAAAGGGGTATAAATGCATTTTTTTCATTTTGGAGATATGAGCATATATTGACATTTAATGTTTATATTTGTCTGTTGCAAAACAGATACTAGTGATATGTTCACTTTAAGTGCCATATTATAAAGGGTAAAGTTGCGGTATGAATCATTTCTGCATTTGTTACTTAACTTTGAATGCAAATATCTCGAAATTGCACTTAAACCCTTTTTATTCTAAAGCCCTCAATTGTATTTTAACACGAATAGAAACATCATGTCGATTTCGATTTAGTATTAGGTAGAAAGAGACATCAGTATTTATTTCAAACAAAATAGTATAATATGTATCATAAACAGGGATGTAATTCAGTTACACCAATGTCTTCAGAACGTTTGAATGTTTGATTCACGTAAATACAGACGTTTTTAGAGTTCGGTTGCAACAATTGGCACGACTTTTTCATAAATATTGACATATTTCGTGGTTTATGATGATTAGAAAAATAGACTAGAAAAGTTTTTACGATTTAAAACCCCTAGCTTCTGATGTGCGTAAAAATATTATCAAAAATAATAATAATGAGAGATGTAAAAATGACCGATATGAAAAAATTAAAAGTAGATGTTAATCACAAAGAGTGCTTTCTTTTATAAAACTTCCTATGATGAAAATGATTTTAAATATCTAGCAGTTGCTGGCCGAACTTCGAAGTCTTTCGATGAGAATTACAAACTACAATATATTTATAAAAGAAGGAACGGAATCTCAGAATATAAGAAGAAAGAACTGTTAAATGTAATTAACAAAAATATAATACCAAACTATTATCGCCAATTTTATGAAGAGTTATAAAATAAATAAAGATCTTTGCATTTAGTTTTAAGAATCGACCTTCAAGTTATTATTATTACTATTATTTTCAATATTCTAGGAAGTTAAAGAATAATTTTATTTTATTTATTTTGAAAAACGTTGTTTCTCTCAAAAATAATGACTTATGTCTGAATAGGGACTTTAAACATTAAAAATTTAAGTACATTTTGAGAAATGCATTGAAATATAAAAAAAATTAAAAACATTGTTCTCTAAAATCGATAATTTTTAGTTGCATCAATGTTCTTGCCAACCAGCGATATGTTCTCCCAAATAAATCAAAAATTTTCCAGACTGGCGCTCAGTTAACTCAGGTGACATGAACGATCTAGAACACATCTATATTTGATGAATTAATTAATATTAATTTTTCTATTACATTTTGACATTTACTAATACTGAACAATACTATTTTATCGACCTTGAGATTGACCTTAAAGTCAAAAATTGGTCACATGATTCAAAAATTCCTAATGATTTTAACCATTATCTTATTATTTTATTAATTTCCAAACAATTAATTCTTAAAAGAAATAAGCTAGGTACTCCTATTAATAAAAGGAATGAAAAATGACCTAAGAATAGAAAATTAATTCTAAATTTTAAACTATTTAAATAATTTTTCATTCCTCCTATAACATTTTTCAAAAACTTAGTATTAAAAACATTCCCTTTAACTTTTAAAAGTAAACCACTTGCAAAAAATAATTGCAAATCAAATAAATACTTAGTAAACATACTATTATTGGCCATCAAATTTTCATGTAGCTTATCCCTTTGATCCTCAAGAACTTCACCAAGATAAGCGGCAACTTTCCTGGTAACTTGTTCAACAAAACCGTCCAGTTTTCCCAAGTCATCTGACAACCCAACCAATTGATCTAATGTACCAACCTAATCCAAATTAAAATATATAAAATTAATTATTAAAAAAAAATTGTTATAGGGTAAACTGCCCAAATATCGGCCACCCTAAAAATGATTCCTAAAGTCAACCTTTCTATAAAAATCCGTAGAGAAAAATTGAAAGGCTGAGTTTAGGCGCATGGCCGTGATTTGATGAGTTTATTTTACTTACCTTTAGATCTGGAATGTGAAATTTATAATTACAGGACAAATTGTTCTGCTTACTGGTGTGATTATTCATAGTTTCCCAAGTTTGCTGGCATGTTTTATCACCAGGGGCAGATATTAGCCAGTATTCAGTCATTTTCAAAACTGGAACAATCCTAAAGTTAATACAATTTATAAAAAAAAGTATAAAAAAACTTTATTCCTTCGAATAAAGCTAAGAAAATTGTAATATTAAAGTTTTTATTGAAAAAAATTCTAAAAATTAACACTTAAATATACCTACCAAAAAATCATATGACCATCACAATTTAATTTTTTTATATAGCATTCAAAATATAAATAATTTCAAGAAAATTTTCTAATTTAACATTAGATTTACACACCCTGTAAACATTCCTAAAGAAAACTATAAAGAATCATCCCCTTAAATAAATTGAAAATACTTCTACCCTCATTATTTTATCTGAAAATTCATGAATTGAATTTTAATCGATTAATATCGACAACTACCACGCAATTACAATAAATTTATGTTACGTGCGACTTCTTTACGTGAGAACTAACCACCTAAACATGGGGATGTAACTTTATGAAGCTATAATTCCATTTTCGTCGGGTTTTGGTGCGTGTTCGATTTTTCTGATGAATAATTAACGATTTAATTACTACTTACTGTTAGTTGTTGCCCGGTAACCGTTGTTAATTTGTTAAAACTACCCCTTTTACTACAACCACTCCCCACGACAGCTGATCGTTAGTGTAAATTCACGTGATAGCAAGTAACGACACCTACCTTGTAATACGAATATTAATCGTGACGCTTTTTGACAGATGTCGCTTTTGATTACTTTAAAATAATTTAAATTTAAATTTGGATTTATTTTGATTAACATTATCTTAAGTGTGTTTCTAATAATAATTAATAATCAATATAATGTTTAAATATACTAAGACTTAATGTTCTTAGTTCCTATGTGTTACTTACATTGACATTCTTTAGAATGTTTATGCCCTATGGTTTCTACTTTCTATTTCTGCTTCTAGTTATTGATTTTTGTATTATATCTTCGATAGAAATGAATGAATGTATTTTTATAAATCATAGAGGAAATATTTTTGATATAGATGTTAATAAGAAATAATTTCAAAATTATGATGTCAAAGCGAAATGTCAACATTAACTGTCAAAATTAATTTAAATCCTACGTATGAATTTTTATTAAATAATTTAAATAATTTCAACATATATTTCTTATACATTATAAATTTTTGTAAAAAATTGACTTTTTTATTACAAAATAGAATATTTTAACTTTCAATTAATACAAATTTCATTTCTTAATTAAAAGAAATAAAGTCTCCACAATTTTTTTAATTTGTTCAAAATTTTTAAGGTTACGAAAAATTTTAGTCATCTTTACGAATTTTTTTAATTTTTTGGGTAATAATTAAAACAAAATCGACTTTTTTATTACAAAATAGAATATTTTAGTTTTCAATTTATACAAATTTCATTTCTTAATTAAAAAAAATAAAGTCTCCACGATTTTTTTAATTTGGTCAAAATTTTTAAGGTTAGGAAAAATTTTAGTCAACTTTATGATTTTTTTTGATTTTTTGGGTAATAATTAGAACAAAATTGACTTTTTTATTACAAAATAGAATATTTTAGCTTTCAATTAATACAATTTTCATTTCTTAATTAAAAAAAATAAAGTCTCCACGATTTTTTAAATTTGGTCAAAATTTTTAAGGTTAGGAAAAATTTTAGTCAACTTTATGATTTTTTTTAATTTTTTTGGGTAATAATTAGAACAAAATTGACTTTCTTATTACAAAATAGAATATTCTAGTTTTCAATTTATACAAATTTCATTTCTTAATTAAAAAAAATAAAGTCTCCACGATTTTTTAATTTGGTCAAAATTTTTAAGGTTAGGAAAAATTTTAGTCATCTTTAAGAATTTTTTTAATTTTTTGGGTAACAATTAGAACAAAATTGACTTTTTTATTACAAAATAGAATATTTTAGCTTTCAATTAATACAAATTTCATTTCTTAATTAAAAAAAATAAAGTCTCCACGATTTTTTAAATTTGGTCAAAATTTTTAAGGTTAGGAAAAATTTTAGTCAACTTTATGATTTTTTTTAATTTTTTGGGTAATAATTAGAACAAAATTGCCTTTTTTATTACAAAATAGAATATTTTAGTTTTCAATTTATACAAATTTCATTTCTTAATTAAAAAAAATAAAGTTTCCACGATTTTTTAAAATTGGTCAAAATTTTCATCACCAAATTTGACGATTTTAGCAAATTTTAGATAAAATCTTACAGTTTTAATCTAAATAAAGTTATTTTTCAATGAGATTTGACAACTTTTGTCGAAATCTGGTGAAATTTCAGACGAAATTCGATAACTTAAGGAAATTCTAGATGAAATTAGACGAAATTCAATCATTTTAGGCAATTTTATACAAAATTTGTCGAAATTTTAGAAGGAATTTGACAATTTTAAGAAATTTTAGATGAAATTTCACAATTTTAATCTAAATAAAGTTATTTTTCAATGAAATTTAACAATTTTAGACGAAAATTAGTGACATTTCAAACGAAATTCGACGAATTTT
The DNA here is from genome assembly GCA_036711955.1 of Digitonthophagus gazella. NCBI lineage: Eukaryota > Metazoa > Arthropoda > Insecta > Coleoptera > Scarabaeidae > Digitonthophagus > Digitonthophagus gazella. The sequence goes on along the minus strand of JASCIT010000005.1, from coordinate 36,078,151 downwards.
GAAATTTTTTGTCGAAATTTCAAAATTTCAAGCTAAATTAAGTTATCTTTCAATGAAATTCGAAAAAGTTTAGGTGATATTAAACAAAATTCAACAATTTTTGATCATTTTACACCAAATTTTGTGAAATTTTGGAAAAAAAATCGGATTTTAGAAAATTTTAGATGAAATTGCACAATTTTAAGATAAATAATTTTTTTCAATGAAATTCGACAATTTTAAACGAAATTTCGTGAAATTTCAAACGAAATTCGACAATTTTAAGAAATTTGAGATAAAATTTCATAATTTTTAGCTAAATTAAGTTATTTTTCTATGAAATTCGACAATTTTAGACAAAATTTCATGAAATTTCAAATGAACTTCGACAATTTTAAGAAATTTGAGATAAAATTTCACAATTTTTAGTTAAATTAAGTTATTTTTCAATGAAATTCGACAAATTTAGGCGAAAGTTCGTGAAATTTTAGAAGAAATTCGACGAATTTTGAAAATTTTGGTTTAAATTACATAATGTCAAGCTAAATTAAGTTTTATTTTAATAAAATTGGAACAAAATTTGATGAAATTTTGTGAAATTTTAAATAAAATTGATAACTTAAAAAATTTTTAGATGAAATTCAACGATTTTAGATGAAATTTCACAATTTTAAGATAAATAATGTTATTTCTCAATGAAATTCGACAATTTTAGACGAGATTTCACGAATTTTCAAACGAAATTCGACGAATTTTGAAAATTTTTGTCGAAATTTTTCTATTTCAAGCTAAATTAAGTTATCTTTCAATGAAATTCGAAAAAGTTTAGGTGAAATTAAACAAAATTCAACAATTTTTGATCATTTTACACAAAATTTTGTGAAATTTTGGAAAAAAATCGGACTTTAGAAAATTTTAGATGAAATTGCACAATTTTAAGATAAATAGTTATTTTTCAATGAAATTCGACAATTTTAGACGAAATTTCGTGAATTTTCAAACGAAATTGGACGAATTTTGAAAATTTTGGTCGAAATTTCACAATTTCAAGGTAAATTAAATTATTTTTTAATGGAATTCGAAAAAATTTTGATGAAATTAAACGAAATTCAACAATTTTGCACCAAATTTTGTGAAATTTTGGAAAAAAATCGACGATTTTAAAAAATTTAAGTGAAATATTACAATTTTAGACTAAATTAAGTCATTTTTTAACAATTTTAATATAAATTAAGTTATATTAACTTTAATTTTTAAATAATTTTCCATTTTTTTCATCTTTTTTAATCTTTTTTTAGGTTATTTTATTTATTATTTTTATTTTACAAGGTATTGGATTTGGAGTTTGAGTGTTTAGCTCTTCTTCTCCAGTCTCAGGGTTTATGCTTCACTTTTTTCCATTAAAATCTGCGATCTGAGTATGATGAGTACATTTTGATTACTTTATTCGTACTATATTTTAATTTGCCTACTATATTTTAATCATTTATTATTTTCTGATATATTCTTCAAAATTACCAATTTCTTCGCCAAAATAACGATTTTTACATCAAATTTTATAAAATAACTCATTTAATTTTGTTTAATTTGACAGTTGTTTTTTTAGGTTATAAAAAATTTTAGTCAACTTTATGAATTTTTTGAATAATAATTAGAATCAAATTGACTTTTTTATTACAAAATAGAATATTTTAGCTTTCAACTAGTTTAAATTATACTTAAATAAATACTTTTAAAGCTAAAGTGAATTTAGTATTGTAGTGTTGGTAGTATTAGATTGACATGAAGTTGCAGTTGGCAACTGCCAAATTTTTACTAATGGTGATTTTCAATGGCGCAAGATGTGTTTAGCAAAATGGCTGATGATCCGTGTTTGTTAAAAGAGGACGGTTACTTAAACGCGGCCACCGATTTAAAAAAAATCGTCTACCACCCATCCCTGAACGTAATTATCGTCTGTTCCGAGTCAGGGAAGGTCCACATTATCGACGTCAACTCGGGTGTTGTTCTTCACACCAGTAACTTGTCAGGTAAATGCTGATAACGCGATGTTTACCGAATGATTTTCGATTTTAAAGCCATTTTTAACGACTAACGTTCGTTTACAGCTAAGAATCTGAACAATGTAACCTGTAGATACGTTCCCGGACACGATCGGGTACTCTTTTGCGATGGACAAGCTCTCGGCGTTCGGTCTGACTACAATGGCGTGCTTTTATTAGACACTATATTACAGAAACCAGTTAGTAGTGCTAAGGATGACATAAAATTAGAGTTATTATTGTCCGAGGTAAAATATTTCAACATTTTTTATTTTATTATTATACAGAATGTCTTTTAACCACTTCCGTATGGCGCCTATCGGAAGCGAAACGTTGCCAACAACCAGCTTTCATCGTCCGTACACTGGCACAGCCGTCGATTATAGTCGACACTTGGCTGTATGAGGTCATCTGTTTCTGTCGACTATAGTCGACACCGGTACTGAAGTGGTTAAAACTGTTGTTAAGTATTTTTGGGGATTTCCTACATTTTGTTGAGTCCCAAACGGTGTTGAAAAAACACTGTCGAAGAATCCCCAGCAGCGTGAACATGTTTTCATATACGTATGCTGGGTTTTCTCGACTTATAATCTAAACAGCACGATCGCCTTGCTTGGGACATAAACAGTTAATTTTAATTGTATTTTTTCAGGCTCAAATACTGAAGAAAAGCTTGTCTGTTGTTGGTACGACTTCTATCGATTACGTTATAAATGAACTTACCGATCAGATATCTAAAGCCCAAAAGAAAGCTAAAAAAGGAATAAAAGCCCAAAAAGTAAGTATTTCTAAAAAATAATAAATAAATTTGAAATAAAATTGAAAACAAAGGTATGAAATTTACTAAAATAAAGTTATCGGTAAAGCAAAATAAGTAATAAAAACGCCTTTTTGTTTGGAATTTATTTATAATTTGTTTATAATTATCAAACTATTTTTTTTAATGAAAAAATTTGATAACATGGCTTAATATTTACTTAATATTATAATATAGTAATATCCGTATTAAAATTTTGTGTTACAAATTGTACCAAACTGCCATTAACCGGCCTGGATTTTCCCTCCGCCCATTTCACAACTAATTCAGTTATATATTTGGTGGGAGTCCATCCTGATACATCTGCCGTAGGCATCATTTGCCTATTCATAACAGTGTCTAATGTCACAGGTAGTAAGCACACTGTTAAACTTTCTTTAGGTAATCCACTTACAGGATGTGCTAAACTTTTGGTTAATTGATGAATAGCTGATTTACAAAAGCCGTAGGCTATCGCATGGGGAGTTGAAGCTAAAGCAGCTTTAGCACCTGTAAATAATAAAAAAAAAATGTTTGATTATATTCATATAATTCAATATACAATTGAATTGATTTATTGTACCTGTTAAACAAAGCATTCCACCTGGTTTTAAATATTTATGCGCTAATTTAGTTGCAAGTAATGAAGGCCACATGTTTTGGACCCACATCCTTTCGCAACTGTCGATAAAGTCGTTGCTTAAGTTTCCTGGAACGTATCCTCCGGCGACGCATACAATAGCGTCTAACGCGGTTTCTCCAAGTAATAAACCGACGGCTTCAAATAGATCGTTCTCCTGCTTTTGTAAACTTGTGGAAGTATTGATTAGGATGTTAACGTCAGCTTCGGTGTTTACCGTTTGACTAACTACGTTTTTGTTTTCGTGGACTATTAGTACAGCGGTACCTTCGTCAATATCCTACAAGTTATTTTTTATTTATTAGTTAAGTATACAGGGTGTTAGAAAAGACTATTAATACAGCGGTACCTTCGTCAATATCCTACAAGTTATTTTTTATTTATTACTTAAGTATATAGGGTGTTAGAAAAGATTATTAATACAGCGGTACCTTCGTCATTATCCTACAAGTTATTTTTTATTTATTACTTAAGTATACAGGGTGTTAGAAAATAACGTTTAAGAGTTTTAGGGAGATGATGTATAGTTGAAAAAAAAGTTTTTTTTCTTTATTATCGACGTTAAAATCTATTTACTAAATATTCACAATTTTTCAAATAAAAAGTTTATTTTAAAGTGATATTTGATAATTTGAATATTCAATTGTAAAAATTTTGGGGAAAGAATTTTATTAAAAAATACTCCAAACTTTAGCTTTAGAAATTATAAAAAGATTTTTTTTAGGAAATTATAGCTTAAAATGTGTATTTCAACGTGACGCATAATAAACTTTATGTTGGATTCTAGAAATTATGAGAAAAAAAAATTTTTTTAACCTCTACTATTTTTAATATACAGTAGAGCCTCGATAATTTGAACTAATTGGGACCGATGGTAGTTCGAATTATCAAATTGTTTGAATTATAAAATATTACTACTAAATAGCTGAACAACAAAATGAATTATGTTTGTTATCTTTAACCCTTTTAGTGCCGGGCGAAACAGAGGTGTCTATGCGAGAAAAACCGGCCGAATTTTACAAGGTTTTGCAAGGGTTCGGGAAAATGCTTGTAAAAACCAAACGAGAAACAATATTTACGTGATTCAAAAAGCTGCGTATTATGGATGAAATGACAGTAAACAATGACTCATTTATAAAGCATTACAAATTTATTTTGAGATAGAGTTCTCCCGAAATGCGAGTAGTAAACCGCTACAAGGCGCGAGCCGATATATCGGCTCTGGCATTTTTCGCAAGTGCAACAGGAGCCGATATATCGGCTCCCGGCACTAAAAGGGTTAAGGGCCTATAGATACATATGTTAGGTTCAGTTAAAATAATCAGAAATTTTCTTCTGCACTGTTGTCTCAACCCTTTTTTCGCATCAAGATTTCGGATTCGTTTTAGTAACATCAATTGTGCAGAATTAGAATCGGGCTGTTTTTCAAATCAGTTCATGACAGTTTCCATTGAGTGAAATGTTTCTGAATGTGAAGGGGTAAAATTATCATCAACGTCGTCATCATCGCTGTTATCTTCGACGTTAGGATTATCGTTGTTGCCTAGTACCACGTTGACAATTTCATCATCTTCATTAATTTGATGTCCTTGTAAATTATGGTCAGTGTCAGTGTCATTCATTTCATTAAAATTTTAATAAATTTTTTTTGAGCGTTCGGATTAGTGAGAGTTCGGATTACTGGGGTTCGGATTATCGAGGTTCTACTGTAATTTAATTTTATAATTTACTGTTTTTATTATAATTTTGATCAAATGTAAGTTTATACTTTAAAAAAATCTCCCAAAACTTAGTTTCAGAAAATTTAAAAAGATATTTTCTCAATAATTATTATCTAAAAATTTTGTGAAAAAAAAATTAATTTCATGGAAAAAAATTATCATTCAATTTAATACGTTTCCGTTTAATATAAAAATTAGTATTCACTAATCGCTTGTAATGACTATTCGAGATTATAAAAAAATTTAAATTATTTATAGATATCAAAAGTCATATCTTTCGAAAATTTTTCCACGGAACACCTTATCAATTAAAACGTGTTTTTATTAAAATGAAAATCATATGACTCAACTTCAAGAACATTCCTGCTTCTTTTTTTGTTTGTAGTAAAACACTATTCTTAGGTTGTGTCTGAAATGGCGTTTACTGTTTAGAGCAGTGATGGCGAACCTTTTTAAGAAATGGCTCAATTTTTGTTTATTATATTTTGCTAGTGCTGGCTCGTGGGTTATGACCCAGTGACTTATGACACACTTGTAAAAGAGGAATTTGTTTTTATAAATTAATTTCTTGGGTTCTTACTTCTAAGAGTAAAAGATTTTTTTTCTTTTCGTTTTAAAGCTTTTTATATGTGAAGGTCAAAATAAAAGGAAATCGATTAAAAAAATAATATCATCAGGATAACATCAGTTTTCCTGAACTGAGTATGGAATAAAATGTAATCTAAAAATAGTAATATTATTTATTAATAAATATACAGGTGTCCAGTTTTAATTGTTCTTTATTGGCGTATATTTTGACTGAACATAAATAAAAAAGTCCTAATGAACATAGTTTTGGATTGATCCGTTTTCAGACGTAATCTTAAAATTAAATTAAAGAATGTGGTTTTTCTCTGAATTCTATTGTATTAAGATAACAGAAAATATACGTCTATTTTTTATTCATTTTTGTTTCTAAATTAAAATAAATTGTAATCTTTCTCATTAAACATTTTCGTCCTCTTTCTAAAAAATTAAATTGACGAAGATGTTTTTGTAAATGATTGTCAATATTTTCAATAGAGCTGAATGCAATTAACTTGGTGTTGCGGAATATAGGTTTTCTTGGACATGAAATCCAGATGATTGCAATTTGGTATACTACCGCTACACCGCATTCTTCAACATACCCATATAAATTATGAATTTTCCACGAAAAGTTAAATACACTTCATTTATTCTTTGTGGTGAAAACCACACCTTGACGTCTTGAACCTAACCAAAAATATCGATGAACAATGTTATAGTGAAAAAATTCAAAGATTTTCGATCAGATTTCTCAAATGTTCTCAAAGATTTTAGAAAAAATGCTGTTCTGTAACTTATTCGAAAAGTACGATTCATTTTGGGAACAAAAATGAATCCCTTGAATTCCCTTGAAATTTAAGGGAATATCAGGAAAAACCTAAACAAACAAAAATCAGTGATTTTTTAAATATTTCTTATATTTAAAAAATCGTTAATTGAACATTAAAAACCATCGAGAATATTTTCTATAGTTAAGTTTTTTCTATTCCCTATATCAGGACATAAAAAATAAGTTTATAAAAATTAACGTGTGGGTCACTTAAAAGGATTGCGTGAGTCAGTGTCAGACCCGCGGGTCATAGGTTCGCCATCACTGGTTTAGAGTATACTCAATTTTATTATGAGTATTATGAACTGCGCGATATTTGATTTTATTTTGAGAGTTATTTACCACAGCTGGCTTCCAAACTTCAACAGATGCGACCCACCAATTTTCCGATTTAAACTGTGATACACATCCACTTCCCAAAGCTCCAAGACCTCCGTAAACCAAGACATATCCGTTATAATTGGATGCAGCCATGTTATCTTTTGACAAGAATTTTGATAGTTTTAATTGACAGTGGTTATTATAATTTTTTTTTTTGTTGGAAATTAATCAATGCTATTTTGATGATAATACAGTGATCTTAATTCTAGTTAAATAGGTGAAACGTGGAGTTTCTACTGAAGAGATTTATTAGCACTTGACTACCAGGGTTCGATCTTATAATATATCGTCATTACGTCGATCGCGTCAAACAACAAGTAACATATAATATATACATACAATATTACATACACAGAAGATTGGTAGTACTGGTTGTACACGTTAGGAATTAAGAAAATTCTTGGGAATTCAACCAACAAAAGGGGAGAATTAAAAAACCTCCTTTTTATTAAGCCGAGCTTTCGATCTATTTTATTTTGATCTTCTTCAGGGTTTACTAAAACGGAAAAAACTTAACAACCACGCTTCTTTTTTAAAAACAACAAGGTTAAACTTACAAGCAGAGGTGAACGTATGTGAAACGATGTCATTTAAAACTAATCCTCGGAACTTTAAAATTAACGGTGAATAAATTAAAATATATTGAATTTGTAGGATAAAATTGAACGATGGAACAAACAAAAGGTGAAAAATAACACATTCAACAAGTGTCAATGACTAAGACGTAGGTTTTTTAATTCTCCCCTTTTGTTGGTTGAATTCCCAAGAATTTTCTTAATTCATTACATACACGGTTCGAAACATTTCTTGCTCAAAATTTTATCTACTTCTTGAGTCTTAAACCTTCAAACACAGTATTGTCGCCAAAGGTGATATCATCAGCATACGTGTTTTTTAATATTATTTTAGATGCCTTGGGATAGACATCTTTAAACTCTGAAGCCAAAGGATTGATACATCTTGTCGTCAAATAGGTTTTCGATTTCAAATAGGTCACAGTATAAGTGACCTACAGTATAAATATTCCAATTTGTTTCAGTCGTACTACTTCATCATAAAATCCGTTGCCAATCTCGCTGGTCTTCGGTTACTAACACTTCTTTAAATCTTAATAATATACTGAAGAAGTTATTCTGAATTACTAGACTATTCAGTAAAAAAACACAAATTTAATCTCCTCGTTTCATCTCTTGTTTTGCTCACATTAAATGCCAAAAAATCCTGACATTTAATCTTTTCGCGACGGCATACCTGTACCAAACATTATCTCTTTTTGATGAAACAAAAAAAAATTTTGCCCTTTGTGATAGCCATTTCAGTTATCAAAATGAACGATTTCATTCCGTGAATTCTGTAAAGTCAGGTATTCGTTTTCAAATTTTATCTATCAGTTTGGTCTTTAAATTTTTAACAATGTGTTTTATGATGGTCCATGTTATTTGCTATTTGACGCAATCAACCTGATGATGACCTACTATAAGATCAAAATCCAGTAGCTAAGTGCTAATAAATTTCTTCACTAGAAACTCCACGATTTATTTAACTTTCATCTCAACTGAAGAATGGAATTATTTATTTCAACTTATTGTTAGATCCAAATTCTCTTTTTGGTGATTTTTTTTTTACTTATTTATCATGAAAGAACATGATTTGAAAACCTACAGGAATAATGTTTATTTACATCTCGGTTAGCTTTCCTTCTTATTACATTGTAAATAATTTTTGTAATATGAATTAACCCTCTATGGGCCGATTTTTTGTTTTAAATCCAAAAAAAAATGGGAGAACAGAAAATCAGCAATTATGAACCTATATATAAAAATGAAAAAGAAAAAGTTCCGTTTAAACAATTTTATTGCAGTATATGCACTATGTAACTTTCAAGTCACAACGGCCAATAATGTTCGCACTTCTGTGTAAGAAAAATTAAGAGTGGAATTCCATAAAACAGTTTGCATTTGGGGTTAAACATAAATGAACATTACATTTGGAACATTTAATTTTCGGGACTTCTTTACATCTGGTCTTTTTGCAACGTTCTCTGTTATCCGAAAAAATTGGCCAATGTGCCACTTCATCTTTTGACACGTCTTCTACAGTTAGCGTTGTACTTTGTCTCTTTTTTCTTTTATTTTGCAATTGTTTATATACTTCGTTTGAAGTAGGACGCCCACATTTCTTCTGGGTTCTTTTGTGTTCCTGGCATAAACAAGATGCAATGTCACTTTTAAATTTTACTAAACTATACTGATTGCCGAGGCTTACAGAATATGATAAGCAATCTCTCTTACACAAGAGCCTGACATTGACCACTCCATCGCATATGACTCATAGTATCGGCAACAGCAGGTACCCTTGTCTTTGAATTCCAATACATTGCAGTACTCGGTAATCCGTAAACTGACATAAAAAAATAGCAGCCGAAGAATTGTACAATTTCATTCACTGAAATAGTTGTCAAATAGTCTTCTCAATTGTCTTTTGTCAAATAGTTGTCGAAAATAGCTCATAGAAGAATGAGGTTCTTCATCAATCTCCTTTCCAAAGGTTATAACAACTATTATTACTCTTTTCGGATAGTGGTTGACAAAACAATTTTTTGTGGCCCTGCATCTTGAAGCACTAAATTCTTCATCGTTATCAATAATATTTATTGGACCTATTACCGCTAATGCGTCTAATTGTAATACCTCTATTATTTCTATGTGTCATTGTTTTCATATTTTAGGTATATAATGCATAAATTTGAAAACAGGAGAAAGTGCAAGCTTTATGCCCACTGTAACTTCAAAGTTACAAATCTGTATTATAAAAAAACAGTAACAAATTGAAAAATGAAATGCAAACTAATAAGTTGATATTGATATACGAACCCAGAACTATTATGTGCACTATTTTTAGTTTCTTAATCACTGATAGAAGCACAAATAATATCAATTCGATCAAATGGTTTCGCTTATATGTAGTGCGGACAGTTTGCACAGTATTTACTTTATTATTTCAGGTTGAGGAACCTAGCAGTGGTCATAAATGTTGTATTTGTTGTCTTGACAACGTTAGAGAATTAAGATTTATGCATCGTCTCATTAAAAAAGTATAGTTATTTGGCAAAATCTTAATAACTTAAAATGTGACCTGAAAGTTACAATCATCAATTCTAATAGAGGGTTAAAAGATAAAAACATCCTTCACTAATTTTCATTTTCCCAATTTTTTAATTACAGTGGAACACAGTCTGTTTGGAACTTCCATTAGGAATTCTCCGAGATGCAGCATCCAGTTCTGTTACAGAACTTGTACTAAAAAATCAACACGTACCCGAACTCGGAGTCGCTTCAGCCGTTCAAGAACGGCTTGCGGATTTGGTTGGGGAACAGTCAAACGTTACAGATCGTCGGGCGATGGCTAGCGAAGCCATACGTAGAGAAACGTTTACTCATTGGCCCCATATGGATTACAAGTAATTTTTATAAGTACTCCTTTTTACATTTTCTATAATTAATTTTTCTAGATGGGCGTTACCGGATCAAATGGCTCAAGCGGGCTTTTATCATCAACCAAATTCATCCGGCGATGATCGCGCAATGTGTTTTACTTGTTCGGTATGTTTGGTTTGTTGGGAACGGACTGATGAGCCTTGGAGCGAACACGAAAGACATTCACCTACTTGTCCGTTTGTAATGGGCGAATATACGCAAAATGTTCCGTTGTCGGTTACGTACGCTACAAATCCGGCATTTGACGCTTGTTTTCGGGGCGTTCCAGTCAGCGTGATAGGAACTAGTAAGTTGACTCATTTGCTACCAACGGCCAATAGGGAAGCTTTGATATCGATACTGGACGTTTCCGGAAAGGTGCATCGGGTTTACTCATTTTTTGTAAACCTTTACGACTCGTACATTATAGATTATTTTACTAAAGATTTTGGCTTGCCACTTTTATATTCGGATTATCCAGAAGAAGGTAATGTTTATTTGATGTTAATTAAATTTGTGATGTATTTATTAATATTTGTTTGTAATAGTTAAGGGATCGATGAAAAGAAAAGTTACAGCTGTAACTATAGTTAGTGAATATTCTACAAAAAACAGTTCGTCAACAATTAAACCGTCTGTAATTGGGGCACTAAAAGTTGAATGTTCAGGAGCTCATTTAAGAAAAAGTACACCTATTGAAACTTTGAATAAACAGAATAAAAGTAATTCTTCAATAAATATCATGGATGTAGAAGAAGAATTGGAAAGTAACAAAACAATAAGTTCTTTATATTTGATTGTTTACGATTTTACACATACAAAAAAAGAGATTCAAAAAGAAAATTCTTATGAGAAATTGTATGATGAAAACATAGATAATGATGAACTTAATAAATCATTCATGTTACCGTTTGGTATTGGAATTAAATTAGACGATGCGAATGACGTTGGCATTTATGTGAACAAAGAACCAAACAACTATCAAAATCTCATTCCCGGAGAAAGCGATGAAATATTCTTGCCACAAACGATTTCACAAAAACATTCAGGACCAAGGGTGCTGCCGATAGAGATGCAAACAGAAACAGATGCTGCCCAAGCCACTTCTATACTTGTCTCCCACGATTATAGTATAATGAATAACGGACCATTGAACGTTAGTAATATCGTTGAAAAAACTATATCAGATCACATAATAGATGTAGCAAATAATAAAGAGTTACAACAGTTAAATTATCCAAGGTGCGTACAATGCGTATGCGTACCAGATGAATACAAACGACGAACGGATTTAGAAGTTAGTGATATGCTCACTACACAAGATGGTTTACATGTACTAGTCATACTAACTAGCAACACAAATACTTCGACAAACGTTTTGTTATTGTACGCGTTAGATTTTTATGATAACATAGTAAAGTTGACGAAAAAACCAGTATTAGTACGTGAGTTAAGTCCGAATGAAAAACCTGTCGAAGTTAGTTTACTGACGCAGTTAGAACGTGCAGGTGAAACCCCCGAAACGACTATTGAGGGAACAGTTATATTAGTTTGTGTAGATGGTGTTGTTCGCATAATCGAATTATGTACACTTAAAACCATTTACATAGCGCAGTTAGAAAACGAAAGTATTGTATCAGCCGCATATTGTAACAGTATAGAGAGATTATGTGCCTCTACGGCGAAAGGGGCTTTGCATTTTTACGCATTAAATGACGCCGATACCGACTCGACGGAAGATCACGACGAAGAGGATTTATTTAGCGCTAACATTGATTTTCCTAGTCTTCATTCGCAACAACCCGAACCGATCGAAATGGACGAATTGACCAGGTGTTTCCACGAACCTGTCGAAGTAATCGGAATCGCAGAATTGAAACGATTACAAACGTTGTGCCATTTTGAACCGTTTAAACCCGGATTTTGTGCTGTGGTGCCCCCTTGTTGGAGTGACATGCAACAAGGTCAACGCCAAAGGCGGCATCCGCAGCACTTACAACTCGATAACGATCAGTACACGAAAACTTGGAGGTTACAGAACGATACGACAACGTGGGACGAACACATTTTCGAAATTACTTTACCCTCGCCAGTTTCTATCGGACACGTGGACGTTTACTTTTCGTTACAAACCGGAACGACTAATCCTAGTATAGAAGTAACATTATTACGGCAAAATACCAGCGGCATTGGTCATCGAAGAGACGTGCGATTCGCAGTCGACGAAGTTGTTTCATTCGATGCTTTACGCAATAACGAAAACCCCGTTACGTCCCAAGAATATCTTCGTTCGCACAACGCCGATATATTAGCCGGCCCGATTGATTTAGCGTCTTGTTTAGATTTAAGCGAACAATCGGGTTGCGTTACTTTAACCAGTCCGAAATTATTTAAATCGCGAAATCGTACGTTATTACTTCACATTAAAGCAGTCACGAATCTCGCTCGGGAAGAAAAAGCCAGAACTCGAACGGCTAAATCCAAGAGAGAGGAAAAACTGTCAAATAGAAAAGAATATATGGGTTGTGATTGTATTCACGAGCTCAGCGTGACTGTTTTTAGTAGCAAACATACTGAAATTCCACATGAGAGATCTCAAAGGACGTCCATGCTTGAATCTAACGCATTTATACAATCCTTAATTCAAACCGCGACCGGAAAATGCGAAGAAAGTCAATTGATAGCTTTGGATATTTTAAATTGGATAGCTTCAATTCGATTGACGAGAAATAGAAGTCAACACACTGAATCGCCTACTTATCAATATGAAATACTTAGAATAGTAGAGGCGAATGTGGATAGTTTATTACGACAGTGTGTGCTTTTGGCTGGTCGGAGCGTTGCTCATAAATGCGTTAGACTCATTGCAATTTGTAGCTAGTAAGTATTATTTTTAAAAAAATTTTTTAATCTAATATAAAAAATCATATGGATTTTTTAAATAGACAGTTTTAACTTTAATTCAACCCAAAAATCATTTTCTAATTTCTATAAATAAAATCCCTGCGATTTTTTAAAAATTGTGAAATTTTTTTGTAAAATTGTATCCAAATCGATTTTTTTCAATTTTTCAAAAATTTTTTTATCTAATATAAAAAAATCATATAAATTCTTAAAATAGACTGTTTTAACTTTAATTCAATCCAAAAATAATTTTCTAATTCTTATAAATAAAATCCCTGGGATTTTTTAAAAATTGTGAAATTTTTTTGTAAAATTGTATCCAAGTCGATTTTTTTTTCAATTTCTCAAATTTTTTTTATCTAATATAAAAAATCATATAAATTCTTAAAATAGACTATTTTAACTATAATTCGATCTAAAAATCATTTTCCAATTCTTATAAATAAAATCTCTGGGATTTTTTAAAAATTGTGAAATTTTTTTGTAAAATTGTATCCAAATCGATTTTTTTTCAATTTTTCAAAATTTTTTTTATCTAATATAAAAAATCATATAAATTCTTAAAATAAACTATTTTAACTTTAATTCAATCCAAAAATAATTTTCTAATTCTTATGAATAAAATCCCTGGGATTTTTTAAAAATTGTGAAATTTTTTTGTAAAATTGTATCCAAGTCGATTTTTTTTCAATTTCTCAAATTTTTTTTATCTAATATAAAAAATCATATAAATTCTTAAAATAGACTATTTTAACTATAATTCGATCTAAAAATCATTTTCCAATTCTTATAAATAAAATCGCTGGGATTTTTTAAAAATTGTGAAATTTTTTTGTAAAATTGTATCCAAATCGATTTTTTTTCAATTTTTCAAAATTTTTTTTATCTAATATAAAAAATCATATAAATTCTTAAAATAAACTATTTTAACTTTAATTCAATCCAAAAATAATTTTCTAATTCTTATGAATAAAATCCCTGGGATTTTTTAAAAATTGTGAAATTTTTTTGTAAAATTGTATCCAAGTCGATTTTTTTTCAATTTCTCAAATTTTTTTTATCTAATATAAAAAATCATATAAATTCTTAAAATAGACTATTTTAACTATAATTCGATCTAAAAATCATTTTCCAATTCTTATAAATAAAATCGCTGGGATTTTTTAAAAATTGTGAAATTTTTTTGTAAAATTGTATCCAAATCGATTTTTTTTCAATTTTTCAAAATTTTTTTTATCTAATATAAAAAATCATATAAATTCTTAAAATAAACTATTTTAACTTTAATTCAATGCAAGAATCATTTTTTAATTCTTATAAATAAAATCGCTGGGATTTTTTAAAAATTGTGAAATTTTTTTGGAAAAGTGTATCCAAATCGATTTTTTTCAATTTTTCAAAAATTCTTTTATCTAATATAAAAAATCATATGAATTCTTAAAATAGACTCTTTTAACTTTAATTCAATCCAAAAATCATTTTTATAAATATTAATTAATAATTTTTATAAATAAAATCCCTGAGATTTTTTAAGAATTGTGAAATTTTTTTAAAAATTGTATCCAAATTGTTTTTTTTTTTTTCAATTTTTCAAAGATTTTATTTTATCTAACATCAAAAATCATATAAATTTAGAAAAAAAAACGGTCTTTTTTACATTAAAACTATAATGTTTTTAGTATTATTTAGAAAAAAATGGGATTAAAATCTTTAAAATTGAATTTTTTATGATTTTTTAAAGAATGATGATGATTGAATTTTTAGAAATTGGTTTAACCTAAAAAATTTTTGCCAACTTTAAAAATTTTTTTAATTTTTTTGGCAAAATGTAGAAGAAAGCGGTCTATTTAAATTAAAACTATAATGTTTTTAGTATCATTTAGAAAAAAAATCAGATCAAAATCTTTAAAATTCAATTTTTTATGATTTTTTTAGAGAATGAATTTTTAGAAAATGGTTTAACCTAAAAAATTTTTTGCCAACTTTAAAATTTTTTTAAATTTTTTTGGTAAAATTTAGAATAAAACGGTCTTTTTCAATTAAAACTGGAATGTTTTCAGTATCATTTAGAAAAAAATCAGATCAGAAAATCTTTAAAATTCAATTTTTTATAATTTCTTTAAAGAATGAATTTTTAAAAAATGGTTTAATCTAAAAATTTTTTGGCCAACTTTAAATTTTTTTTAATTTTTTTTGGCAAAATTTAGAAAAAAGCGGGCTTTTTAAATTAAAACTGTAATGTTTTTAGTATTATTTAGAAAAAGAAATCAGATGAAAATCTGTAAAATTCAATTTTTTATGATTTTTTTAAAGAATGATTGAATTTTTAGAAAATGGCTTAACCTAAAAATTTTTTTGCCAACTTTAAAAATTGTATTTGATATGTTAACACTTTCTTAAATATTTTTTTAAGTTAGTATTTTATTGTGAAATTTTATTTTCAGCGGTGCCCGTAATATAAATTCAGTAATATGTGACAGATTCGATAAATACGTTTTTGAAGCAATACTGTACATTTTAAATTCAATACAACAAATAAAATCTGCGGGCAGTTTACAATGGTTAATTATACTAATCTACAAAATAGCGCATCAAGATCAATGCGACGTCTTAGCAAAGAAATGCATTTCTCTGTTAACTGAAATAGCAGAAGAATTTAAAAAGCGTTCAAACCCTTACCATTTATTACTCAGAAGTAGGTTTGGTTTGTATGGAACTCCTTTAGAACCGGATTTATTTGACATGGATCCACCGAATACTTCAAAATCTAGTAATAGCTCTGTAACATACACTTCTGTAGTCACCGGAGAAACGATTATCACCCCAAGTGATTGTCAAACGAATTATGTTAACAATAAAGAATATTTAGATCCCAAAGATGTATTAACAACAACGGGTGATATGAAAATAAAGTTGAAAAATTTATCACCAACGAAAATGTTTAGAGGTTTATTAGAAACGGAATCACTACATTTTACTTGTTTGTACGCAAGCGATGGTACTCGATTAGAACGAGCGGATGCTGGAACCACCTCTGTAGCTAATATTGTTCCTATTACTGTAACAAACGTTCAGAATAGCGGTACAAAAAAATTAGATTTTATGGACTTTGAACACGGAATTAATATGCCTAAAGAAAGCGAACAACTTACATCTAATGGACAAATTTCAATGCTCAATAATCACAGTCTTTATGAAATGTATGTTGGTCCAATGTCAACTAAAATTAAAAAAGAAGATTTTGATAAGATGTGTAAGTAAAAATAAAAAAAAAATTATTAAAAATTAAATGAAATTAATATTTTTTGATTAGTTTTAGAAACTTATTTACCAGCTATTGATGAAATAATGCCATCATCTTCAACTTCTACAAAAACTAAACGAGCGGAAGAAATTCTATCACCTAATAAATCATTACCACTGCAACAATTACTAGTTCCACCACCTCCACAAGTTATTGTGGTTGAAAGAATGCATTCTGGAGCGCGAAGATTCGTCGTTCTTGACTTTGGTCAACCAATACTTTTAACAGACGTTACAATCCCGGCCTATCACGATTTAGTTTCGATCAGTATCGATTTATGGTTAAAAAGTGAGGAAACCGATGTCTTAAGACTTGTTGTATCGTCAGATATTGGAAGTAGAGATTTAGTTTTAAGTGACTTACAACCACCACCATTATTTAGATACATGAAGGTAAATATCTGTTTTAAAAATAATTGTAGATTAAAATTTTTATAAGATAATGCTAGAAAATGAAATTTGCTTTAATTGAGTACAAATATGACTTATCCCACTTGAATAAATTCCAAGTTATTAAACTTTTTAACATAAAAAAATTGAAATTTTAACTTTTTCATTTTCTATTTATCAAAACTAGAAATTTTAGTTCTTAATCCATCATTACTCAACTCTTTAATATTAAAAATATCAGATATATGGTATAAAAAAATTAAAAAATTCCTAAAGGAGACTAAAATTAGTTAACGTAATTTTTAAAAATTTTGACCAAATTTAAAAAATCGTGGAGACTTTATTTTTTGAAATTAAGAAATGAAATTTGTATTAATTGAAAGTTAAAGTATTCTATTTTGTAATAAGAAAGTCAATTTTGTTTTAATTATTACCCAAAAAATTAAAAAAATTCTTAAAGGTGACTAAAATATTTGACAGTTAACCTAACTTTGTGAAAATTTGGACCAAATTTAAAAAATCGTGGAGACTTTATTTTTTTTTAATTAAGAAATGGAATTCGTATTAATTGAAAGTTAAAATATTCTGTTTTGTAATAAAAAAGTCAATTTTGTTCTAATTATTACCCAAAAAATTAAAAAAATTCATAAAGTTGACTAAAATTTTTTATAACCTAAAAGAAGATTAAAAAAGATGAAAAAAATAGAAAATTATTTAAGAATTAAAGTTAACGTAACTTAATTTATATTAAAATGATTAAAAAATGACTTAATTTAGTCTAAAATTGTAATATTTCACTTAAAATTTTTTAAAATCGTCAATTTCTTTCCAAAATTTCACGAAATTTGGTACAAAATTGTTGAATTTTATTTAATTTCATCAAAATTTTTTCGAATTCCATTAAAAAATAATTTAATTTGGCTTGAAATTGTGAAATTTCGACCAAAATTTTCAAAATTCGTCCAATTTCGTTTGAAAATTCACGAAATTTCGTCTAAAATTATCGAATTTCATTGAAAAATAACATTAATTATCTTAAAATTGTGAAACTTCATCTAAAATCGTTGAATTTCATCTAAAATTTTTTAAAGTTATCAAATTTTATTTAAAATTTCACAAAATTTCATCAAATTTTTTTCCAATTTCATTAAAATAAAACTTAATTTAGCTTGAAATTATGTAATTTAAACCAAAATTTTCAAAATTCGTCGAATTTCTTCTAAAATTTCACGAAACGTCGCCTAAATTTATCGAATTTCATTGAAAAATAACTTAATTTAGCTAAGAATTGTGAAGTTTTATCTCAAATTTCTTAAAATTGTCGAATTTCGTTTGAAATTTCACGAAATTTCGTTTAAAATTGTCGAATTTCATTGAAAGAAACTTTATTTATCTTAAAATTGTACAATTTCATCTAAAATTTTCTAAAATCCGATTTTTTTTACCAAAATTTCATGAAATTTGGTGTAAGATTATCTAAAATTGTTGAATTTCGTTTAATTTCACCTAAACTTTTTCGAATTTCATTGAAAGATAGCTTAATTTAGCTTGAAATTGTGAAATTTCGATAAAAAATTTTCAAAATTCGTCGAATTTCGTTTGAAATGTCACTAAATTTCGTCTAAAACTGTTGAATTTCATTGAAAAATAATTTTATTTAGATTAAAATTGTGAAATTTCATCTAAAATTTCTTAAAATTGTCAAATTTCTTCTAAAATTTCGCTAAATTTTGTATAAAATTGCCTAAAATGATTGAATTTCGTCTAATTTCATCTAAAATTTCCTTAAGTCATCCAATTTCGTCTGAAATTTCACCAGATTTCTACAAAAATTGTCAAATTTCATTGAAAAATAACTTTATTTAGATTAAAATTGTAAAATTTTATCTAAGATTTGCTAAAATCGTCAAATTTGATGATGAAAATTGTGACCAAATTTAAAAAATCGTGGAGACTTTATTTTTTTAATTAAGAAATGAAATTTATATGAATTGAAAACTAAAATATTCTATTTTGTAATAGAAAAGTCAATTTTGTTCTAATTATTACCCAAAAAATTTAAAAAAATAACGTTTATGAGTTACAACTTACCAAATAACTTTAAAACTAAGCTAGATAGAAAAATAGTTTTCAAATAAAAATTATAGCTTATTTAAAGACAAACATTTTTTATTTGAAGAATTTTTTTGTATCATTTTTAATTTTTGAGTTATTAATTTTTGAAGTTAAAATTTCGAAAAATGACAGAGGCGCCAGTAAGTGGAAATCGTTTTTCAAAATAACATTAAAACGAAGCTAGATAGAAACATTGTTTTTAAATAAAAATTATAGTTTATTTAAAGTCAAACATTTTTTATTTGAAGAATTTTTTTGCATCGTCTCTAATTTTTCACTTATTAATTTTTTAAAGTTTAAAATTTACAGGTTAGGTTGGGATAAAAAATTTATCAATTTACAAAAAAAAATTTTAATATTTTGGGAAACTTTTGGACCAAATCGGTCTTTTTTAATTAAAAATAGAATATTTTAATTTAAATTTAATCCAAGTTTCATATCTTGATCTCTATTAATAAAGTCTAGGGAATTTTTTAAAATTTAAAATTAACAGGTTAGGTTAGGATAAAAAATTTATCAATTTACAAAATTTTTTTTTTATTTTCTTGGGCAACTTTTGGAACAAATCCGACTTTTTTAATCGAAAATAAAACCTTTTAACTTTCATTTAACATAAAAATCATTTCTCAATTCGAATAAAAAGTCGTAGTGATTTTTTAAAATTGACTAACTTTTTAAGGTTAGGTTGATTGAAAACATTGATGTCTTTGGGATTTTTTTAAATTTTTTTGGTAATAATTAGAATAAATCCGACTTTTTTAATCGAAAGTAAAACCTTTTAACTTTTATTTAACATAGGAATCATTTCTCAATTCCAATAAATAAAGTCTCTGTGATTTTTTAAAGTTGATCAATTTTTTGAGGTTAGGTTGGCAGAAAAAAACATTGATGTTTTTGGCAATTTTTTTAATTTTTTTGATAATATTTCGAACCAAAGTGAATATTTTATCGAAAATTATAAATCTTAACCTATCATTTTGTAAAAAAAAATCTTTTCTTTATTTTCATAAATAAAATCTGTACGATTTTTTAAAAAATATATCAAATTTGGGCCACGTTTTTATAATTTGATACTTTACAACTTTATTATATATAATGAGACTTATTTTTTTATCTAGATCACTGCTGTGGGTCGTTACGGAATGTCTACAACCAGATGTCGAATACCAATTGGCAACTTTTACGGTCACTTAATTGTATTACCCAAAGAAATTCCACCAGATATTCCAGAAGACGTTTCAATACTCAACCAAACCGACCTAGAAAGTCACATGAACGTATTAACAATGTTATATGAAGATGTAAGCTGTCGGTACAGTTTGGCTTGTTCAAAATTAAAAGACCTCCTTCATCCATTATTGATGTCAGACTCTTCGAATGCTAGTCATTTATCGGCGTATATGGAAACGATTCGAGATAAATCAAATAACGGAGGAAACGCGGATAATTCAAAAATATTTACGGTGTATCAAGAGGCGATTACTTACCAGAGACAAATTAACGTTGTTAAAGCGGTTATAAGCCGTGTTGAAGCTGCAATGAATAATTCGGTTGTAGTGCAAAAAGTAAATTCTTTATCAGATGCTTCAATGGATAAATTAAGGTTAATATCTGAAGGGTTATTAGAAGTTTTGTTATCGATGGATAATTTAACCGAAATTGATCAAGGCACTTGCAGTAAAATCTTTGAGGGTTATTGTGTGTCGCAAAGATCGAGAGTTCAAATTTTAGCTGCAACATTACTTGATAGAACTTGTAGAAAACAACCGTTTTGGGGAAATTTCCTCGCGGATACTTTAAGTAAAATGTTTTCGTCTTCGTATTCTCAAAACTTCCCTCAAGATAGAGTGTTTGTGTTATTAGCATATTTAGTTAGAAGAAGTATGGATCGTAGTTTGGTATTAGACGCGACAATGAGGGTTATTTCCCAAGCTTTGCTACCTTTAGCAAACGACCGACGGTCTTTATTAGCTGTTACCATAGATTTACCTTTATTAGGTTGGTTATTGTTATTCTTATCTTTACAATTAGATTTGTGTAAGGGAACATCGCAAAATGCAACTCGTTGGGATTGGGTGACCGGAGAAATGGCTGGAAAAAATACTAACGAAGCCTTAAGTACATCCTGTCGTAAGAAGTTACATAAAAGATTTATTCAATATAAACAACAGTTAGGTAATTTAGATTTTACCCATAAAGAATTTACGCCTAAAGTTGTACAAACCCCGGTTCAAGTACAAGCTTTAACAGCTTTATCAAATCACGCAGCTAATTTAACATCTAAATTAGAAGCCGCGCTTAAACACCAAGAAAACTTTTTTAAGAAAATCAAACAGTATAAATTAAAAGATACTAAAAATGAAGTGGAAATAACACCAACTCCATCTTCTTCAAAACACCTAGGAAAAAGACGTAGAGAAACTCCTGATGCAAATGGAAAACAAAGTCCGCAAAATTTACCCCAGAAAATCGATACCATGCATTGTTTAGCTGTAGCTAAAGGATTACTCACTCTATTATTAGCTATGGATCATTCTTGTAGTGCCGATATGTTCTTGTTATCTTGCAAAGTAATCGCCAGATTGGTTAGAATGTCCGGAATGAGTCTTGGAAATCTTATGACCGAAGATCAACTAAATAAATTAATTCATTTATGCATTGGATCAGAATTACCCTGGGCCCCACATGCTTTAGCTTGTCTTTTACACGACATCGTAGATATTGCTTATTTTGTTCCTAATGATACGGAAATGGAAACGGATTCAACAACCCCATCTACAAGTTTTAGCGGTGATATTTTATCAGACGTAGAGAATTTATGTGAATCGTTTGAAATCGAAGATCAAATACTAGCGTCTAATACAAAACAAAGTAATAATAATAGTGGACCGTTACCTTCAGTTTTTGAGTCTGATGATTCCGAATTTGAGGATTTCTTAGATGATATTTTAGAAAGGGGAAGGTCTTTATTAAAGAAACCACCTAAATCTAACCAAGGAGAGTCTTATGCAATGGATTCCCGATTAGAGACGACAGTTGAATTACAAGCAGAAGTGATATTACGACGACTAATTTCGTTAAGTAGTCATAGTTTAGTTCAAAATATAAACACCCCAGTGATATCCGTTGATTCCGAAACAGAACTTATGTCCTGGCCCGAAGAGTTATTACTATCATGGCAAATTCAAACTGAACCTGTTAGAAATCGCAATATGTTAATTAATTGCTTTGATAATTTATTTAGAAGTTTACCTATGCAATCATCAACAAATATCGAGCATATTTTACAATTATGGTTAACCCTTTCGTTAAGAAACGACGAAAAATTCAATCCAAATAGCATACCATTTATATCTTTAAGCCCAGAAGCTGTTAATTCACTGATAACAGCTATAACTTGGAGTCCTGGTTTATCATTAAGAACTTGGTGTTCAGCACTCCAAACCTTAACGTTAATTTGTAACATAATGCACGGATCAAATGGCTCTAATACTGAATGGTCGGATACCTACGGATTATATTGTCGAACGGGTTATGTACTTAATCATCCCGATTTTGTTCAAATGTTTTTGAGATTATTATCAGGTAGTGGTTTAGTATTTTCTGATAAAGGCCTAGCGGGTCCATCGCTATGTAAATCATTACACGATTTTGTTGTGCGATTGCATATGAGATGTGATGTAGTATCACCCACAAGTATGGCAGGAAGCTTATTGAAATCTTTATTATTAAAAATCGTTTATCAATTGGTTCAACCATCCGGACCATTGAGTGCTAAACAAGGACCCCTCGACGCGCAATGTAAATTACTTCAAACTATGATCTATTTGGATTACTCAAACGCAGATCTTAGTATAGCGATTAGCATTTTAGAATCGACCGGTTTCTTAGTGTATTCTTACGTTTCAAATAGCGATCACGTTAAATGCGTAAATATTGGGGAGAGATTAAGTCCAACCTGTCCGACTTTTAGCGGATTATTTGCGTCAGTCTTAGGCACGGAACCTAATAAGCAAGATAAGCCCGTGTCATGGGATATTTTGCTGATTTCCTTATTGAAATTACTTGGTAAATTGGTGCAGACGCCTTTGCCAAATTCGGGTGGGCTACTAGTCGAAGCAATGGAAACTGAAACGATGTCGCAAACGGACGAAAGCAAAGCGGAACAGATACACCAGGAAATGAGGCAAAGTCCTCCTGTACCTTGCCTTGCTGATACTGTGTTGCAACATCATCCAAGTATTATACAGTTATGTAAGGCTTTAGCTGCATGTAAAGCTTCTACACTTTCAATGTTGGCTAATATGTCACAACAGGTAATTAAAATTACTTTTCTAAAGTTAGAAGTGTCAAAATTTTTTACCAACTTTGAAAATTCTTTTTAATTTTTTTGACAACACTTGGAATAAAACGATCTTTTTTAATTAAAATTAGAATGTTTTAAGTTTCATTTAGAAAAAAAATCAGATCAAAATGGTTAAAAATGAATTTTTTATGAATTTTTTAAAAAATTAATTTTCAAATTAAAAAAAATTTTTACCAACTTTGAAAATTTTTTTAATTTTTTTGACACCACTTGGAATAAAACGGTCTTTTTTAATTAAAATTAGAATGTATTAAGTTTCATTTAGAAAAAAAATCAAATCAAAATCTTTAAAAATTAATTTTTGATGAATTTTTAAAGTTAATTTTCTTAAGTTAAGAAGTGTCAAAAATTTTTATCAACTTTGAAATTTTTTTAAAGCTTTTTGACAACACTTGGAATAAAACGGTGTTTTTTAATTAAAATTAGAATGTTTTAAGTTTCATTAAAAAAAAATCAAATCAAAAGCTTTAAAAATGAATATTTGATGAATTTTTAAAGTTAATTTTCTTAAGTTAAGAAGTATCAAACATGTTTATCAACTTTGAAAATTTTTTTAATTTTTTTGACAACACTTGGAATAAAACGGTCTTTTTTAATTAAAATTAGAATGTTTTAAGTTTCATTTAGAAAAAGAATCAAATCAAAATCTTTAAAAATGAATTTTTGATGAATTTTTAAAGTTTTAATTTTCTTAGGTTAAAAAGTGTCAAAAATTTTTACCAACTTTGAAAATTTTTTTAATTTTTTTGACAACACTTGGAATTAAACGGTCTTTTTTAATTAAAATTAGAATGTATTAACACACTAAAGGCGGGAGTCGTAGTACTACGATTTAACTCAACGGCGGCTTAAATGGCCCGCTTTACCTAGCATACTTCCGTCGAGATCGCCCGCCGTTAATGTGTTAAGTTTCATTTAGAAAAAAAAATCAAATCAAAATCTTTAAAAATTAATTTTTGATGAATTTTTAAAGTTAATTTTCTTAAGTTAAAAACGTGTCAAAAATTTTTACCAACTTTGAAAATTTTTTAAATTTTTTTGACAACACTTGGAATAAAACGGTCTTTTTTAATTAAAATTAGAATGTTTTAAGTTTCATTTAGAAAAAAAAAAATCAAATGAAAATCTTTAAAAATTAATTTTTGATGAATTTTTAAAGTTAATTTTCTTAAGTTAAAAAACTGTCAAAAATTTTTACCGAACTTTGAAAATTTTTTTAATTTTTTTGACAACACTTGGAATAAAACGGTCTTTTTTAATTAAAATTAGAATGTTTTAAGTTTGATTTAGAAAAAAATCAAATCAAAATCTATAAAAATGAATTTTTGATGAATTTTTTAAAAAATTGTTAATTTTTTAACCTAAAAAAATTTTTACCAACTTTGAAAATTTTTTTAATTTTTTTAACAACACTTGGAGTAAAACAGTCTTTTTTCATTAAAATTAGAATGTTTTAAGTTTCATTTAGAAAAGATATCAAATCAAAATCTTTAAAAATGAATTTTTGATGAATTTTAAAGTTGATCGATTTTCTTAAATTAGGTTAGTGTCAAAAATTTTTACCAACTTTGAAAATTTTTTTAATTTTTTTGACAACACTTGGAATAAAGCGGTCTTTTTTAATTAAAATTACAATGTTTTAAGTTTCATTTAGAAAAAAAATCAAATCAAAATATTTAAAAATGAATTTTTGATGAATTTTTAAAGTTGATCGATTATCTAAAGTTAGGTTAGAAGTGTCAAAAATTTTTACCAACTCTGAAAATTTTTTAAATTTTTTTGACAACACTTGAAATAAAACGGTCTTTTTAAATTAAAATTAGAATGTTTTAAGTTTCATTTAGAAGAAAAATCAAATCAAAATCCGTAAAAATGAATTTTTGATGAATTTTTAAAATTGATCGGTTTTCTTAAATTAGGTTAAAAAGCGTCAAAAATTTTTACCAACTTTGAAAAATTTTTTAAATTTTTTTGACAACACTTGGAATAAAACGGTCTTTTTTAATTAAAATTAGAATGTTTTAAGTTTCATTTAGAAAAAGAAACAAATCAAAATCTTTAAAAATCAGTTTTTGATGAATTTTTAAAGTTGATCGATTTTCTTAGGTTAGGGTAAGAAGTGTCAAAAATTTTTAGTTTCTGAGATATGAATTTTTTAAAATTGACTAACAATAAGTAGTAATATACAAATGAAAAGAAGAATAAATATATATATAAATAGAAATTTTGTAATATTGGTTAATATAATTTTTTTTTATTTAAATTTTAGAATGCATTACCAGATATAGGCGAACCAAGTTCAGTTGGTGACGCAGTATTCAGTTTATTAACAAGTCTTGCCAGAAAAGCATCACAAAAAATCTACATCATGGAACCGCTTTTACTTTTCCTTTCGAACGCTCCACAATTAAGTGAACCTTTATTATGGTTCATTTTGCAAGTGTTAGACACAGAAGAATCCCTTAGGTGTTTCGATAGTGTTGGTACGTATTGATTTTCGTCTAAAATGATCGATTGTTAAAATAAGCAAGTTCATTTCTGTTTTTAAAGGTGGAATACAAATCTTAGCTGATAGTTTAGTAAGCAGTAGTAACGCCCCAAATACAGTATCACACGCGAGTACAGTATCAATGGTTATGCAACATTTCGTTGGATTTAGCGCCCGTTCAGATGCTAGTACAGCAATTGCGGCTTCATCGGCAACCAAGAAAATTCAACAGGCTTGTCTTGAAAATAATTTATCTTTGGTAAATTTTGCTCCTTATGGAAGTATAAGGTAAATCAAATAAAAATAATTTACTATTTTTTATTTTATATTCTTTCTTTAAAATGAATTGCAGATGCCAAAATGGCAGTGCACATCCGGCTGACGTTTTAATTCAAGGAGGAACTGCCACCCATCGTCGTGCAAGAACTCCCCAATGGTCTTATCATTTCTACCCAGATGAAGCCCATACAGAACTTACTCTTCAATTACCAAGCGCTGTTTTACTCAGAGAAGTTCATTTACAACCACATCTAAGTGCTTTGGCTACTTGTCCTTCTGCTGTAGCACTTGAAGTAATTTAAAAATATTTTTTCATCAAGATTTTTCCTAATTGTGTGATTTTTTTAAGGTTTCCGCTGATGGTCCATCCAGATTAGTTCCAGCTTGTCCTCCATTACCAACAAGTGGGATGACGTTCATCAGACTTCATCTCCCCGTTCCTGAAGTTGTCAACTGCATCCAGCTTCGATTGTATAAACCTCGTGATGCGAATAACATAGGATTATCTCAAATACGACTATTGGGAACTTCCGCTTTTGGTGGTAATGTCAAACAACAAGTTTTAGACCTGTCGGAAGACGAATCGCACTGCCGGTACAGTTTGGGTTGGCTTAGATTGCTCCATCATTGTTTTATATTATCACACGATAAACAACTGGAGAAACAGATTATTCAACATGCAACCGAAGTGCCGAATCTTTTGAATACATGCTGTGGATTGTTACTTGTCCCAACTCATATACCAACTTTATATTTGCCGAACTTAGAAAAAGTTCTTTGCGATTTGAGTCTATTTAGCAGAGAAAATGGATTAAATACGATCAAAAATCTTTTGGATAGTAGGGTTAACGTGAACGAGCCAACAAATGTTGTTATTAATTTATCGGGGAGCAAGATCTTTATGAATTCAGCTGGATCGCAATCTGCTTGTGAATTACTTTATCAAGTTTGTGGACATCAGGTATGTAATAATGTAATAATGTAGTAATTTTTGTTTTTGATAATGAAAAAAATAAGTATTTTATTTTTTGTCCGTATTTATCGTTTTTCTTATCTATTTATGTGTAATAGATGCATCATAGAAATAGCTCAAACGTTTTGAATAATTTTAATTATTTATGTGTCGGCGGTATTTTTTTGCCATTTGTTGGTTACTAATGCTTATGCGAACTACTTTGTATTAAGTCGTTTTAAAATGTGTGCTTGTTTATGGAAGAATTTTGCTACTTGTCTAAGAAAATCTGTGTTTTGTAGTTGTATTGACGATAACGTAAGCAAAGTATGTAAATAATATCCCAAAAAATTAGCACATAACGGTTCCATTCATTTTCTATCGAGGAAAAGTTAGCACATGAAAGATTTCTTTTTACTTTTTATTTGACTGTACTTTGCAAACGAAATGCAAATTTTTTATTGGTGTTTTTTGTCATGAAGGGTTGTAAATAATCGACAACGTGGACGTTGATGTTGTTAATTTGTTATTGACTGTTGATTTGTTGACAACAGACCATATTAACACTTTCACAACCGCATGTTTGCGCAGTGAAATGTCGCTAGTGGCCGGCAATATTTTGTATAATAATGAATAACGGTTGGCCTACCAATGACACCAGATGAGTGTCACCAGCATACAACGATTGGCCTGCCTATGGCACCACTTTGGTGTCAGCGGTTGTGAAAGTGTTAATGACTAGAAAAACGGACGTGACCTTAATAATTTTTGGTGTTCACATTCATTTATGTACATTTAATAAACATAACATCAAAGAAGTTACACAGTGCGACAAATAAGTATCAAGATTAGTCGTGGGAAAAATGATATAAACAAAAAGTTTTGATATTTGTACATTTTTTATTCAAAATATACTCCCCCAGTTTCAATACATTTTTTATTCAAAATATACTCCTCCAGTTTCAATACATTTTTTACATCGATTTAACAGTGATTCAAATGCATGTTCTAGCTCACTTTGTAGAATCGCCTACAGTTCACATGCTGTAGCTGTGGTGATGGTTGAAATGTCATAACAAAATACCCCTTCAGCTTCAGTTTCAATTTGGGAAATAGAGAGAAGTCGCATGGGTCCAAGTCTGGCGAATACGGTGGATGATTTAATGTACAGACTTGATTAGAGTCAAAAATTTACGAACAATTAGCGAGGTGTGAGTCGGCACATTGTCGTTCAACAGACTCCATGCCTCTGGATCGCGATATTCGAGTCGAATACGACGGATTCTGGCCATTAGACGCTTCAAAACTTGAAGATAATATGCGCCAGTAATCGTTTGTCCAGGTGGAACGAATTCTTTATGGATAATTCCTTTGCTATCGAAGAAGGCAATGAGCATTTTTTTGATTTTTGATGGAACTTTCCGTGTTTTTTTGGCTTGTGGTGAATTAGACGACTTCCATTCTGCACTTTGACGTTTCGTTTTTGGGTCGTACTGAAAGCACCATGTATCGTCACCTGTTACAATTGATTTCAGGAAGTTGGGATTATTTCTGGCGGCTGCAACGACTTCTTCTGCATGAAGGACGCGCGCTGCTTTTTGGGCATCCGTCAAAGTGTGTGGAATAAATTTGGCACAAACCTTTGTTTTACCCAAATCTTCATGAAGAATGGTTCGAATTGTTTCTCTGCTGATATTTAAAGCCTCTTCCATAATTTTCAGTGAAGCACTGCGATCATTTTCAACAAATTCCCGTACTTTTTCGATCATTTCTGGTGTCCTCGCAGAAATTGGTCTTCCTTCGCGACTATCGTCTTCTAATGTCTCCTTGCCTTCCAAAAAATGTTTATACCACAGAAAAGCATTAGCTCGACTTAAACAATCATCACCGTACACTTGGTACATCAAGCGGAACGTTTCTGACGCACTTTTACCAAGTTTAACATGAAATTTAATAACTGCTCTTTGTTCCATGTTTGAATTTTTTCCTTTGTTTGTCAAATTTGAAATTCAGTTCTTTATAGTGTACTAATAATGCGACAAACATTTTTCTCCATCGTCATCTAACGAAATTTCAAAGCATACTTGAGCACGAATTTAATTGAACACCATGAATGTTTATACATTTTCGATCTTTAGACTATTTTGGTTTTGAATAAATCAACGGATTACCTTTCTCGCTCTTATTAAAATTAGAAACTGGAGACAGATTGCTTATTTACAGTAAACTATTTTTTGAGCTCATTTACCTTTTAAAAATAAATTTTTAATACCATCAAAGCTTTTTTTTATCATAAATTTATTAACTCGTAAAATTTCTGAAGGGACTTTAAAAGTCTGTCCCAGGTTTGTCTATCAAAACATACATAAATACAAATAATAAAATATTTCTTTTGAAATCTTTCATAATTTTTATTTTAACTTTAATCAATTTAAAAATTAAGACGAGTTTATGTTCCGTTCTTAACTTTATCTTTGTTTCTTTGCATCTAGGATCAAGATACATCATATCGAGTAGCTCTGGTACTTAACTGGTTGCAAGATATGGCACACCAAGCAGTACGTTATAATAACATCTACATATGCAGTCCTGCATATATATCTAGCATAGCCTCGATAATCTGGAACGCCAACCAAACCAACGTCAATTATAACTTATCAGGAATGATTACTCTACAACTTTTTGATGCCGTCTACGAATTTAATAAGTTAGCCGTGAAGAATATCCCGTTAAAATGCGCCTTAGATTCCCTCCTATGTTCCCTGTGTTACATCAAGAGCGAGTTCTTCCCATTATTATTACAAAAAATGGGGGTTCTTATCCCTAATTTATCTACTGATCGAGCCGCGTCAATTTCTGACGATAGAAAAGATTCCGAACGTATGACTGATGATTCCAAAGAAACTTTTGAAAGTAACTCGGAATGGTATGGTCATTTGATAATTAGCGAGCTTCCGTATTTGAATTTAAGTAATGATCAATTAGAAACGATTGCTTTGGTTAGTCGATCACCTACATCAGTACAACAACTTTTGGATTCTGGATTACCAAAGCTTTTAAATTCAGCCGTTTTACAATTTTGTTCTTTAAAACAAGAAAACACTTCGTTAATGGCAAAATTAGAAAAAGTCACTGTTATATTAAAATTCTTTGCGGATGTAAGTGAAGAGAAATTAATGCGGGATTGGTTAGGATCTCCTGAAGGTTCTTCGTTTTGGTTACCGCTTTTACAATTCTTGTGTAAGAAGCCTACAAATAAACGATCTGTACATTCAGAGAGTTTCGCTCAATTAGAAGAAGTTTGCGTCCGATTTTTATCGAAATGTTGTTTGTGCCACCCGAATAATCAAGCTCTTTTAGCTAAAGTTTTATGCGAAGTAATTGGACAACAAACTAACGGAATAACCGGATTTATGAGGAGGTTAATTTTACAGTTATTACTTGAAAATGAAAAAGTTCCGGTTAGCATAAAAGCAAATGAGACGTTATTTAAAAATACAGGATCGTTACAACCTTATTTACCGATGCATCCGGCTTTTAAACAAACTCACGATAGAGCATTATTATATTTAGGAACAAACGTTCTTATTGGAGATATTTTGGACCAATATATTTCATTTTCTACTACTTTCAAATCTGAAAGTCCATCTAAGAAAGAAAACGCAAGTTCATCTAATCGCATACCCGATCCATTGAAAAACTGGTGGAGTATGGCTATAGATTCAGAAGTTAGCATGGCTGCCGGTGTTACGGCAAAGGATAAAAGAGTAAAAGATGCAAAGAATCAAGTAACGGCTACACCATTGTTTAAAAAGAAACGATACACTTCAACGGAAGTTTCATCTGGAAGTATAGATAATTACGAAGGGAGAATTGTAAAATGTGACGCTTTACCTGATCAAGTTTTACCTGTAAATTTAACTTTAGCGCAATTATTAACGATGATCGAGGATAACGGCATAACAACCGATTGGCCTTGTATTCATTTGACCGTTTATCCAAGTAAAGGAACCGACGAAGAAAATCAGAAATTACGTGCCAATTTATTGAATTTAAAACCACTAAGCTCAGCTTTACAAGTATTTAGTATGATGGGTGGGTTAGCTTTGTTAGCGTTACATCTTCCAACGGTGTATCCGGAAACAATCCGACCTCCAACGAATGAAAAACAATCTTCCGAATCGAGCGAATTCGATTGGGTGAAAGTAGATGGTAGCGATGATATCTACGAAGATTTAGATGTAGTATGTAGTACGCCTAAACCAAAACCAACTTCTTCTATGCTAAACGTACCGCCGCATTCTTTAACGGCTTTCGGATTATTCCTACGACTTCCTGGTTACGCGGAGGTTTTACTTAGAGACATGAAAAAAGCTCTCTGTTTATTACGATTAGTTTTGGGTGTTACCGATGACGGCGAAGGTGCGGATATTTTCCAAACGCCTATAGCGGATTCTTTACCAACACTACCCTTCGAAGTATTAAAGAAATTATATGAAGCAACACCACTTACAACCGACGATGGAAGGTTATTGAGAAGAATTAGTGTAAATATAGGAGTTGTGCATTTATTATTGGCTTGTTTGGGAATATTTACGCATCAAACGCAGGGGAACATGCAAAAGGAGGGCGGAAGTAAAGCGAAAGACGAAAGAAATCAGTTGTACTGGGCTAAAGGAACTGGATTTGGTACAGGGTCTACACAGCAGAGTTGGAACGTCGAACAGGCTTTACTTAAACAACGTAGCGAGGAGGAACACGTTACCGTTTTGTTACAAGTTTTATCAAGTTATATAAATCCAGGTGGGGGAAATGAAGATGAGTTGGCTACTGGAAATGTGTTACCACATCAATTTTCGCAATTACTTTCTAACAGTGCGTTATTACCTGCATTGAGTTCGTATTTACGAAATGATTCAGGTAAGAATTTCAATTTTTTTTTTTTTTGTAGAAATAAATAGAAAATTCTTATATCCCTAGTGTAAAATTAAAGGAAAAAAAAAACAAAAAATGGTGTTTTGTGTGACATCTTAACAATCTTTTCATTTATTATGTAATTTATCTGTATTTTAACGATATCGATTTTGTATATTATTTTGTATTTGATTTTGTATGTTATTCAAGATGTGAAAAAATAGGGGTTAAGTCATTTAAACAAGACAAAATTCGGAAACCACATCACCACATAACAAAAACTTTAATTAATTCTCAAAATTGAAAAATTCGAGGGAAGAAAAGAATCCATTAAAAAGTTTTATTGTATATCTAAATGTTTTACATTTTATGATTTTCAGTATTAGACATGGCCAGACATATACCGTTGTATTGCGCTGCTCTTGAATTACTCAGAGCAATGGCAGTTAGTTGTCAACTCGCCAATCTTCTATTGCCTCAAAAATCTGGTAATGGGCCGTCGATAAGTTCCCTGTTGAAGAACATGAAAACTTGTGTAGATACTTACGCTTCCAAGCTCAGGTAAAGATTTTATTTTTATTTTTCAATGAATCATTAATTTATTTTTAATAACTTAACACTTTGCTGACCGGTGAAAAGTTAACTCGTCTTTTCATACCCAAACGTCGCTGACTGGTGATGAGTCAATCGTCATTGCATTCGTAATTGCCAGTGACATGACATAAGCTTTGTTCGTTGGGTTAAAACTTGTACTGTAATAACTTACACTATGGTGCAAAGGTGCAGTTTTGTGGAGCATTTAAAGGAGAATGACGGTAATTCAGTGTAATTTGGTGCACTTGAGTTCAGGTATGAACTATGATCCAACGAACGCATATATAACCAAAATTTAATAATGCACTGAACTGCTAAATGCAAGCAGTGCAGCCATAACGAACAAAGCTATAGTTTCTAAGTAAAATTCCCGGTCAACAAAGTGATAACATACTTGTGTCGTAAACCACGAATATTATCTAATGGTAGGTTGACGGTGCGATTGTGCTCGGCCGAGACGACTGGCACTACTACTCGCCTGGTACTCGTACGAAATTTGCACTGTATAAACAGACACGCGAGCACACTTGCACTTTGATAGTTTTCGTACGAGTTAATCGGTCGTCTTCCATCTTCCAGCGTGCGAGTTTCATGCTAGTACTCGAGTTTATTTGTATTTTGTTTGTAAATAATGTAAATAATGTCTGTAAATCATTTCGGAAATAATATGGCGAGCCAACTGCGGCAACTTCCTCTAGACTTTACTTTGAATTGCCAGTCCCAAATTATGACACTGTTAACAAACCAACGTCTCGCATCGTTACAGATGTCACAGTCATTTTCCAATCGCTACGAATCTCCTAACAGTCCACAATCATGTTACAGTGGTAGTGCAGGTGCTGTTGATGGGCAATATCAATATAACAATACAAACTATTCTCAAGGTTCATCACACGATTTCCAAGGGCAAAACGCTTTATGTGATGCTAACAAAAGTATTGGTGGCTTTGATGCATTACATGAATAATGTTTACTTTCACGTATCACTTAAATACGTAATTTCAGTTGTTTGGTTTTGTTACATGCTAGAAATAAAGATTTACATACCTTGATATAATCTTTCAATCCCTCACATATAGCTTTTAAGACTTCTGGTAAGAACTTCGATATGGTGCTCTTTGGAATTCTATACATAAGTTCCAATGTGCTGAATGAATCTCAGCACATAACGCAGAGTAAATTGCAATTTTATTCTGGGCTCTAAAGCAGCTCTCATTAATGTATCTTGCTTTTTAATGGAGTGTTTTACCAGTGACAATAGTTCATCAAACTGATTTGTTGTTAATCTTATGTGGATTCTAAATGTCACTGAATCCTCCAATGCTACTTCTCTTAGAAACGTTGCAGAAGCACCAAATTTGTTACGTCGCTTTATCCTCTCCCGAATCCACATTCGTCTGGGACGTCGCTTTTTTACAGCATGTAACTGGTTTAATTCGTGGATTAGTAGCTGTGCAACAATAGCTACACCAGCACGCACAAATTCTGCCATTTTGCATTATGTTAAAAGCAAGCCAGTAAAATTGTGTGTGTCAACAGTACTCGTACGCGAGTTAGCTCACACCGAGTAGACTCGGCCGAGCACAATCACACTGTGTCAACCCACTATAAATGATATTTCGACTTCTCTGTTTTATAATACTTTTTCTATTTAATTAATACTTGTTTAGGTTTAACGGAAAACCATCGAGTGCCAAAACGAAATTTAAGCCGAGTGAACAAATCGAAGAAATGGAAAGAGACGAAGGACTCGCCAAGTTAATGCCCGATATCCAATTGACTGCCACGCTAGTTTGTGATGTAACCGCCCGGCTTGCGGAAGCAGATCCGGATGGCACTAAAGATTTATACTTGGAAAAACCGCTCACCGAATCTCCAGAAGAACGATATTTACGTATCATGAAACTATTACAATTTGGTAAAAATTTTATACTCTTTTTTATCTATGATGTTTATCAATCTATTTAGATGAATTATATTATTTTTTTCATAACTCTAAATTTATTTCAGATACTTTTGAAATGATTCAAGAACTTCCAGAAGGAGGATACAAGTTCGTAATATCCCATCACTTCGAAAATAACGCCCGAACGGCGGGGGACCAATCAAGTCCGGCGCGAGTAAAGCGATTAGCCCAAGAAGCGGTAACATTAGTGACTAGTTTACCCTTAAGCTGTAGCAGTTCGGTCTTCGTGCGTTGCGATACCGATCGTTTAGATATAATGAAAGTGTTAATAACTGGACCTGCCGAAACACCGTACGCGAACGGTTGCTTCGAGTTGGACGTGTTCTTCCCGCCGGATTATCCACAAGCTCCAATGATGATCAATCTAGAGACGACGGGTCACCATACGGTTCGTTTCAATCCTAATTTATACAACGACGGTAAAGTTTGTCTATCAGTTTTGAATACATGGCACGGAAGACCAGAAGAGAAGTGGAATCCGCAAACGTCAAGCTTTTTACAAGTGTTAGTATCGATTCAAAGTTTAATTTTAGTACCTGAGCCGTATTTTAACGAACCCGGTTACGAAAGATCTAGAGGAACACCGTCAGGAACGCAAAGTTCGAAAGAGTATAATGCTAACGTTTGTCAAGCTACGGTTAGGTGGGCAATGTTGGAACAAATTTTAAATCCTTGTCCGTGTTTTAAAGAAGTGATAAATACTCACTTTTATTTAAAACGAGAAGAAATAATGGAACAAATAGAAAATTGGATTAAAGATTTAGAAACTGATGTTAGCGAAAAACGAACGAGTAGGTCGACGAATAAACGATCGTCGTTTTCTAGTATAGAAAGTTTTAAGAAAGTTTATCAGCAGCTTAAGGAAAAATTAATTAAATTAACACCACCCGCAAAACTCGAGGGAGAAAATGCTACTACAATGGACGTGGATAAAAACGTGAACGGATGTACAAACGAACATCAGGATATCGACAACGACATAGACATGGAAAAGATGGTGAACGATATGTGCGAGTGATACAAATTTTACTACAATAACTGCATTTATTTTAATAGTTTTTTTAACTATCTGTTAAAATAAAAAAAATTCCATTTTTTTTATTTAAAAAGAGTTACTTTGCTTTATTTATATTTCAGTTTACTTAGCGCTTCTTTAACCTAAATATATAAACATTGTCTTTTCCTTATTACGTATTTATTTATTTATGGTTTACACAGTCATTAGTTATGCCAGTTAATTTGTAATATTAAAAAAAACACCAAATGTTGTGATTGATCACTTAAGTGTACTTTTTTCCCCCTTTTTCTTTGCCGCACTTTTTTCAACTTAAATGTTACCTTTACGAGAATTAACTTTCCCTTGTGTTGGATTGTTGCGTATCGCGACCAAACTGTACAGAGACTTTGTCGTTTTGCGCATCTCAATGCGAAAACGGACAATTTTATACTT
This sequence comes from Digitonthophagus gazella, assembly GCA_036711955.1. Taxonomy (NCBI): domain Eukaryota; kingdom Metazoa; phylum Arthropoda; class Insecta; order Coleoptera; family Scarabaeidae; genus Digitonthophagus; species Digitonthophagus gazella. The sequence continues at coordinate 36,041,999 of JASCIT010000005.1, read as the reverse complement.
AACTGTGAAACGTGTCGATATATAAATATATAAACTAGATTGTTTTAGAATGTGATTTTGTAACATTAAAGTATGTTCATTGATTTATCATTCAGATGTGATTAAAAAAAAAAATAATAATAATATTTTCGTTTTCAATCGTGTTTTTATTTATTCTAACCTCGTTTTATACTTTGTCAATTTCGTTTATGTAGGAATGATATATTTTTATCAATATTTTTTGCTTTCTAAATAAAATATTTATTTATTTTATTAACTCTTTCAGCGCTGAGTTGCCCGAGATTAAGCGTTCGCTGTGGACTCCTCACTCCGTACGAATATGTGAGTACCGCATGTATGGGTTCATAGCCCTCAAAGGGTTAACTAAAATTCTGATGGTAAAGCGTCAAAAATGACATTTTAAACATAAAGACTAACATTTAAATGTCAAAACTGACATTTTAAAAATGGAGTTAGACATTTAAACGTCAAAACTAACATTTCCAAAGAAAATTTTGATCTTTAAATATCAAAAATGACACTTTAGAGATGAAAAAGTGACGTTTAAACGTCAAAACTGACAATTTGAAAATGGATTTAGACATTTAAATGTCAAAACTAATATTTTGAAAGATAATTTTGTCCTGTGGCCATTAAAAATGACACTTTAACACGTTGTGTACCAAGGGTGATTACGTTTTGCTTCCTACGGGCCCAAGTTTTTATCTCGGTGCACTAGAGCGATGGTGGAGAGATACACGGGAAAACCAAAACTAACTTAAGTAGATTCATGTTTTCTGAAACACACATCAGTAATTTTTTATCCCCAAAATGTTCATTGAACGGCGTGAAAGTACAATTAAAAGCGAGAGTAGTGATGAAAACGTTGTGAGTGTTAGAAGAAAAGTTAGAAATAGAATTTCGTCGAGTTCAAGCTCGGATACTGATGAATCATATGCAAGTGGAGATATTGAAGAATTACTAGAAGAACTGGCTTTTGACGAAGAAGAGAAATTGAACACCGCTGATAATTCATTGAAAAATATCCAATGGAACGAGTTGAATAGTAGGTAACAATCATTTCCGTTCACTGGAAAAAGTGGACTTTTGTTGGATTTGCCTTCTGACCGTAGCCCTGGTGAAGTTCTTTTGCTATTCTCGAATGACACAGTAATAAGTCTTTTAGTCACAGAAACTAATAGATATGCGGATATGCAACTCTAACAGACCCAAAAGAAATATATTGTGTCAACAACGTATTGTTTGGATTGCCCAAAATCGCCATAAATGTGCTTGGACTGTATCAACGAATTTCATGAAATATAGTACAATAAAATATGTTATCCTATATAAATTAATAAAAAAGCAGAGTATTATTTGTGTATTCTTTATATTTTTACGCTGTATATTCTATGTTTATAGTGCAGAACTTGTTCCATTAAATTTCTTTTTAAAATGCAACTGAAAACCTTATTTAACTTCAACAAAAAAAGCGTCACCCATGTATGGGTGACGCGGGCCCCACGGAAACATGCCCGTCACCGAAGTACGGGTGACGTGGTACGCAACGTGTTAAAGACGAGAAGTGATGACTAAACATCAAAATTAACATATTGAAAATGGATTTAGACATCTAAATGTCAAAACTATCGTTTACAAAGTTTATTTACAACTTTATTACATTAACTGGTCAGCCGAAGCGAAAGGTTTAAAAAATTCATATCTCAAAAACTAATAATTCTAGAAACTTGAAATTTTTTGAGGATTTAGATTGAAACTTAATCTTTATTTTTACTAAAAAGAAATTTTCTACGATTTTTAGTTTTTCCTTCAGATATGAAATTTTAACTTAATTGACATCCATTAAAAAATTTTTCAATTTTTAAAAATTCATATCTCGAAAAATAATTATTCTAGAGACTTGAAATTCTATCAAGATTTAGATTGAAACTTAATCTTTATTTTTACCAAAAAGAAATTTTCCACGATTTTTAATTTTTCCCTCAAACATAAAAATCTAACCTCTTAATGGATATGTCGATTAAAAAATTTCTCAATTTAAAAAAATTCATATCTCAAAAACTAAATGTTATTGAGACTTGAAATTTTATGAAGAATTAGATTGAAACTTAATCTTTATTTTTACCAAAAAGAAATTTTCTACGATTTTTAGTTTTTCCCTCAGATATGAAATTGTAACCTAACTTAATTGAAATGTCGATTAATAAATTTCTCAATTTTTAAAAATTCATATCTCAAAAACTAAATGTTCTAGATACTTGAAATTTTATGAGGATTTAGATTGAAACTTAATCTTTATTTTTACCAAAAAGAAATTTCCTATGATTTTTAGTTTTTCCCTCAGATATGAAATTCTAACCTAACTTAATTTCAAATATCGATTAAAAAATTTCTCAATTTTTAAAAATTCATATCTCAAAAATTAATTATTCTAGAGACTTGAAATTTTATCAAGATTTAGATTGAAACTTAATCTTTATTTTTACCAAAAAGAAAATTTCTACGATTTTTAGTTTTTCCCTCAGATGTGAAATTCTAACCTAACTTAATTTTACATGTCGATTAAAAAATTTCTCAATTTTTAAAAATTCATATCTCAAAAACTAAATGTTCTAGAGACTTGAAATTTTATGAGGATTTAGAATAAAACTTAATCTTTATTTTTACCAAAAAGAAAATTTCTACGATTTTTAGTTTTTCCCTCAGATATGAAATTCTAACCTAACTTAATTTGACATGTCAATTAAAAAATTTCTCAATTTTTAAAAACTCATATCTCAAAAACTAATTATTCTAGAGTCTTGAAATTTGATTAAGATTTAGATTGAAACTTAATCTTTATTTTTACCAAAAAGAAAATTTCTACGATTTTTATATTTTTTCCTCAGACATGAAATTCTAACCTAATTGACATATCGATTAAAAAAATTCTCAATTTTTAAAAATTCATATCTCAAAAATTAAATGTTATTGAGACTTGAAATTTTATGAAGATTTAGATTGAAACTTAATCTTTATTTTTACTAAAAAGAAATTTTCTACGATTTTTAGTTTTTTCCTTAGATGTGAAATTCTAACCTAACTTGATTGACATATCCATTAAAAAATTTCTCAATTTAAAAAAAATTATATCTCAAAAACTAATTATTCTAGAGACTTGAAATATTATCAAGATTTAGATTGAAACTTAATCTTTATTTTTACCAAAAAGAAAATTTCTACGATTTTTAGTTTTTCCCTCAGATATGAAATTCTAACCTAACTTAATTGATATGTCGATTAGAAAATTTCTCAATTTTTAAAAATTCATATCTTAAAAATTTAATATTCTAAAGACTTGAAATTTTATGAGGATTTAGATTGAAACTTAATCTTTATTTTTACCAAAAAGAAATTTCCTATAATTTTTAGTTTTTCCCTCAGATATGAAATTCTAACCTAACTTAATTGGCATATCCATTAAAAAAAATTCTCAATTTAAAAAAATTTATATCTCAAAAACTAATTATTCTAGAGACTTGAAATTTTATCAAGATTTAGTTTGAAATTTAATCTTTATTTTTACTAAAAAGAAAATTTCCTACGATTTTTAGTTTTTCCCTCAGATATGAAATTCTAACCTAACTTAATTTCAAATGTCGATTAAAAAATTTCTCAATTTTTAAAAACTCATATCTCAAAAAAATGTTATTGAGATTTGAAATTTTATGAAGATTTAGATTGAAACTTAATCTTTATTTTTACCAAAAAAAAATTTTCTAGGATTTTTAGTTTTTACCTCAGATATGAAATACTAATCATATTTAATTGACATATCCATTAAAAAAATTCTCAATTTTAAAAAATTCATATCTCAAAAACTAAATGTTATTGAGACTTGAAATTTTATGAAGAATTAGATTGAAACTTAATCTTTATTTTTACCAAAAAGAAATTTTCTACGATTTTTTGTTTTTCCCTCAGATATGAAATTCTAACCTAACTTAATTGGCATGTCGATTAAAAAATTTCCCAATTTTTTAAAATTCATATCTCGAGAACTAAATGTTCTAGAGACTTGAAATTTTTTGAGGATTTAGATTGAAACTTAATCTTTATTTTTACCAAAAAGAAATTTTCTACGATTTTTATTTTTTCCCTCAGATATGAAATTCTAACCTAACTTAATTTGACATGTCGATTAAAAAATTTCTCAATTTTTAAAAATTCACATCCCAAAAACTAATTATTCTAGAGACTTGAAATTGTATCAAGATTTAGATTGAAACTTAATCTTTATTTTTACCAAAAAGAAATTTTCTACGATTTTTAGTTTTTCCCTCAGATATGAAATTGTAACCTAATTGAAACGTCGATTAAAAAATTTCTCGATTTTTAAAAATTCATATCTCAAAAACTAAATGTTCTAGAGACTTGAAATGTTATGAAGATTTAGATTGAAACCTAATCTTTATTTTTACCAAAAAGCAAATTTTCTACGATTTTTAGTTTTTCCCTCAGATATAAAATTCTAACCTAACTTAATTTGACAAGTCGATTAAAAAATTTCTCAATTTAAAAAAATTCATATATCAAAAACTAAATGTTATTGAGACTTGAAATTTTATGAGGATTTAGATTAAAACTTAATCTTTATTTTTACCAAAAAGAAAATTTCTACGATTTTTAGTTTTTCCCTCAGATGTGAAATTCTAACCTAACTTAATTTGACATGTCGATTAAAAATTTTCTCAATTTTTAAAAATCCATATCTCAAAAACTTATGGCGTATTCGATTGGTTACACTCGTGTGCACCAGAATTTGACCTTGAGTGCATGTTAGTGCATACATCACATTAGGTTAGTACACAAAACTGACAGTTCAGTAGAACACTCTACTGTGCACTAGTGCACACTAGTGCGCACTAGTTTTACCAATCGAATTCGCCATAAATGTTATTGAGGCTTGAAATTTTATGAGGATTTAGATTGAAACGTAATCTTTATTTTTACCAAAAAGAAATTTTCTACAATTTTTAATTTTTCCCTCAGAAGAAAAAATGTAACTTAACGTTCTTAATTGAAATTATTAAATATTCTAAAAATTAGGCTACGTTTTAAAAGCGAATTTTTTTCTGGAATACATTAAGAACTAACGTTTTCAAATTACAATTTTATTATATACAACATTCATATTTTAAGTTTAAACTTCTTCTTTTTCTTTAGGTGGTTGTTTCCAAGCCCTACATTCAGGATGTTTTTCACTTAAAAAACTTCTAATTTCACCATATTCAGCTAACAAATTCAAACGAACTTTATTCTGTCCTCTCAATTTTTCTTGTTTCTTTTGGTATGTTTTATGCGATGGATAATTTACATAAAAAGGTTGTTGTTTTTTCTTTTTTAAAACAACTCTATTGCCTAAGCAATACATTGAAAAATCCATCACTTCGTCTCCTTTAACTTCCTGGGACGTTCTACACTTTTCCGGTGAAGCTAAAACTCTTGGAAAATAATTTCTTTCCTTAGCAAACTCAACAACGTGTAACTTTTTTTCCTCTGCTAATTCTTGATGTTCTTTTTGTTGAAGTAAGCCGAGGAAAAATGCTTTTACTATGTGTTGAAGATTATGGGAACCTTCTACTCTTGCGTGGAGATCTTTTATTCCTACTACATTGCATATTGTTTTTATTGCTCTTTGAGCAACTAAACCGTGTCCTTCAGGTCTTTGAGAGACAAAAACTTTTGTTTTTCCAAATTGACTAAAGAAATCGTGATAAACTAAAATTTCAAAAAAAAAAAATAAATAAATAAAATGATTTTTTTAGTAAATATATTTTATTAACACCTGTCCTATTTTCAAATATTTTTATATGCATTAATTTCTGTCCACTTCTATTTTTAGCTTTACGAAAAGCAGTTCTCGGTTCAACTCCTTTTCCAACAGCAAACCCTGCTAAACCTTTACTATTTCCAGTAACAACAAATACGGACATTCTTCTTTTCCTTCCTAGATTTCCAGTCATGTTAAATACAGTCTTAAATTCCAAAACTCTTGTATCGAAACCATCAAACTTATCTGTATTAAAGTAATTATTAATTATTTAATTATTAATAAGGAGCCTTTTATTAAATTGAAATTTTTAACCTTCTCCAATTGGATCTGGTGGACCAAGACTTCTCCCACCCATTTTATTTCCAACCCAACCCCTTTCGATAGGACTTAATTTTGGTAATTTTAAAGATCCCATATTATCACGAAGTGCGATAAGTTTCTTCTCACGTTCAGGATCTTCCGGTAATTGTTGTTGTTCAACTAACTCTTTCCCACGAATAATAGGGGCTGATAATCCCGGCCATACTATATTTGCTTTTCCAATACCAATAATTTGACCTCTATTTAAATTCTTTATGTTTCTTTTTGAGACGGTTTTACCACGACCTCTTTTCTTGCCGGCATTACTTACTGAAGTCACACCTTTCCACAAAGCTTCGGCGGGTACTAAAATTTAAATATTTATTGAAATTATTTGAGATTTTATTAGAAGTTTGAGGTTAGATTACGTTTATTAAAAAAATTTGTTCCCCTAATAGGATTTCCAAATAATATTTCATTTGTTGGTATTCTATTTGGGTTTATTTCACTTAATAACGTTGGTTTTAATTTAAACGAAGAGTTTATGGTGAGTTTTTGTAAAGATTTTGTGATATTTAACATGCACGTAGCCATGTTTTTAAATATCTATGATTGTAATATAGATTTCTATAATTTTTATTTATTTTATCATTTAACAAAATTGAAGTGAATTTTTTCGTAAATTTTTAATAAATGATTACTTTTAAAATCATTCAATTCAATAATAAATACAAAATAATTTTTACTTCTAAACAGCAACCTGTAATGATAATATAAAAAATGTAGGGGAAACTTTGACTACGAAATGTGCAGCCATCTATTGATGAACAATATTAACTATAGAAATTTAAGAACTTATTTTTTTGTGTGTAAAATAAAATTTATACAAAATTTTCTATGCTTTTTAATGTTGTTGACATTTTATTGCGTGTTTTAAATGCCAAGATCACCTGAAAGTATTCTGATTATTAACAATTTCCTTTTTCCATTTTTTAATTGTGTTTAAGAAATTCACACAAAATACTATTTTTCTGTGAATTTCTGGGTAATTGCATTTCAAATTTTCTTCATGATTCAAATGAATTTTATCGAATATATTCCATTAACTGCTCGTTTTCTTTGATTCTTGTAACATTGAGCTTTTGCAACCTAGGTTTTCTCGTTATTCTGCTGCACTCCAAAATGTTTTGTATTGCTAGCAAGATTGTGTTTTTATTAATATCCAATTCGAGAGCTATAGCATGCATATGTATTCCATCATGGAGATATTGTTCAATAGTTCGGTTAACATTATATCTCATGCATCATTAATTCTGTACCTTAGAGCTAAAGGGACTTAAGTCCAAAATGACATAATTGTGAAATAACAAAAAATATACTATTTTTAATTTGAAATAACAATTTTCATATTCTCAGCTCTCAAACAATTTAGCTCATAATCGCGGAAATATTGTTATTTAATACTAATAGTCTGTCTTTATTCATTAACAAAACATTTTTTTGAAAACTTTCTATTTTTACGAACTTATTTGACTTACTACATTTTGGCTTGAAAAAATTATTTCTGAATGACTGCATGGACTCACAACAAAACAATAATTTGGGACAATAATAACATGTATGAACTTATTACAACAAAGAATAAATTTTAAAATATATTAACTCATAAACTCATTCATCATCAGGGAAATCTGATGCTTCTTCAGTATGGGGTAAGTTTCTGAAATAATCCTGATATTCTTCAGGGACCCACTTAAGGAGAGTTACATGATTGTCGTACTTTGCTTTACTTATAGATTTTCTAAAAAATCTTATTTTGGTCAAACTTTTTGGTATATTTGACGGTTTTCGAATATTTCTATACAAATTAATGGAACAAAAATTGTCATTAAATGATGTTTTATAAAAAAGAGTTCCATATACTTCTCGCCGAAGTTGAAGCCAAACAATGTTGGACAATTTAAACTCTAGGCCATCATTGCTTTTCTTTCTAGATATAAATGGCGCTGTTGATAAGGAGTACAATGTACTAAATTTTTTTAAATCTTCTAGGGCCATGGAGTACACATTAAATCTAGGCTTTTTACAATTGGGAATAAAATTTAGCAAAAAAAATAAGTTAAAATAAAAAAATAAAAGGTTAAAATAAGATTTAACCTTAATAATTAGATTTTTTGTGGACTTACGACTATTTGGGGCTAAAACGGTAAGGATTTACTTCTTTATAACCCAAAAAATTTTTTTCGTGATCAATTTTTTTAGGTAATGTTGTAAAAAATGAAATGTTGTGTTTAACGAGATACTTATTTTAAGCATATCTCATTTTCATAAAATTTGGACTTACGTCCCTTTAGCTCTCAGGTACAGAATTATTACTGTTTTCTCGACGTACGTCAAATAATTTTCCTGTATTTGTTTGTACGATAACCCGAAATGGAGCTACACCATGAAGAGAAGGTTGAAAAAGTAAGCTCACTCTCCGTAACATTGCCCAGTACTTTTTCATCTTTCTCTTCATGGTGCAGCTCCATTTCGGGTTATTGTACATGACAGAGAGAGATGAAAATCGAACATAGTCGTCTAGAATAGCACAATTTATTGATGACGCTTGAGACATCTTTCGCTATGTTAGTTTTGTAGCTTTGAAATATTAAAATCTTAATTAACTGATAAATCCAATGTATGACATATAATAAAAAAATTGCGGTGTTCCAAGATTTTTTGGGTATCGATAGTAGTGTATTTAAAAGGTACCTTTAATTAACTCCTTGAGGGTTGGTGGATGGCTTAATGTACCACTTCGAATTTTGACCTTTGTACTCGCTGGTACACATAAACCATTTTTCTTTAATTTTACTCCTTTTGCTGTACAGTGGTTGAGAGCGTTTACTACCTCACCACTTCAAGCTCAGATTATGTTTTTTGCTAATCTCTTAGATGACACAACATCTCTGTTGTGCCCACTTTGGTTCTTTTTTATTTGAAAATGTCCGCTCCTCAAAGAGTTAATACAATTCACAATTTTTCTAAATAATCGAAACAAGAACATCTTGCCGATTCTTGTTTTATCCGTCGTAAATAGATAATAGATAGTAATTATTAAAGCTATAATATAGTACTGCTACTTTTACGGGTTTTTATGCTTTTTATTTTGCTAGGACAACATTTTTGAAACTTTCAATAGTACATCCGGAATCTAATTCTATACAGAAAGTGATCTGCAACTAATCAAACGCAAAGTAGCAGTGAATTCATCGCATCAATACTGCCCTGTTAATTCAAAAGGGCGTATCTACAAATTTTGATGGTTTTGAGTTAAACACGTTTCTGGGTTCACCTGCACCTAATACATCTCACTGTTAAGAAATTTCGACGTGTCAATTATCTTCGTAAGAGAAAACAGTTAATAAAAGAAAACGATTTTTTTGTTCCAAATTATGACGATAGTTTGTGTTAGAAGAAAAGGGCGTATCTATCAAAAGTCAAATTTATAATACATAACTTCTGTTTTTAAAGTTTATAATGGAAAATAGAAGTTAAATTGTAACACTTCAAGAAATTCATTTTGCTCAAAATTCTGTTTTGTGCAGATACGCCTATTTGGATTAACAGGGCAGTATTGTACTTTGCAAAAACCGCTTGGGCCCAAGTAACTAAGGAAACCGTTAAAAATTGCTCCCTAAATCAGGATTTAAGCACGACAATATGCAAAGTGAAGACCAGTTAAATGAGGTTTTTACATCTGATCCTGAAGATGACTTACCACTTAATGTAGTTATAGATATTCTCAAATATAAGAATTTGTTGAAATTGACTGATAATAAATGAAAATTTGTATGTTGGCGACCCAGATTCAGGACAAGAAATTGAAAATCCAGAAGTGTAAGAACTATCTGAAGATTCTGACTTCGATGAGGTTCCAGTACTAGCAGAGAATATCCAAAATTATGGTGATGGAGTCTTTGAAGCTTCTTTCTAAATTAAAAATACGATTTCTGGTCGCCAGTTTAAAGAAAAAGAAGAGACAAACAATAATAGATGATTTTTTACGACATTAGACTAACATTTAGTTTCATATTTTGTATTGTTACATAATGTTCTATTATATGTATGTATTTTGCATGTACTTTGTAAGCTAACAAATCCTTTTTTTCGCAAGTTTTAAAAAATTGCCGGAATTATTTAATCTTTGAAAGAGAGTTTCAGTCCTTTTAAGTTAATACTTATATTAATTTGTTAATACAGAGAGCAAGAATACTCTTAATTTTACTTAATAAGTGAATTTAAGCTTTACATTTTTTATTTATTTTAAAAACATTCACATATACGCTTTAAATGTCCGATTTTTTAAATAATATTTTTAATTAGAAAAATACGATATTTACTTCGGATTTCTCTTAAGCGGACACCCCTCTTGAACGGACACTTTCGGTCGGTCCCGTTGGTATCCGCCCAAGGGAGATTTCACTGTGTATAATATTTCAATCAACCAACAACCGCGCTTTATTTTTTTGTTAAAAATCTGTTCTTTATGTTTCCTTGTATAAATAATTGATGCAATGTCTTGTTTTGATTGTCTCATTCTTTACTGATGTATTCCCTGACTGAAAATTTTTTTCTTATAAAATCCATAACTTTTTTTAGTTATAATTCTATAGATAGATGAAGCCCATTGAAACTAACAATAAGTTTATTTTCTGTTAACTAAGTTTAATGTCTATTAAGGATAGTTACGTCAAAAGGATTAAACAGAACATAGTAAAAAAGTCAAAATCAAAATTACAAATTACAAATTTATTTTGTTCTAACGACTTTCAGTGCTTTCAACAATATAATTATAGAAATCTTTGATACCAGGCCAAGTTTCTTTACAAACTGGTAAAATTCTTTCCGCAGGTAAATCAAAACCTGCATTTCCTCCACCTGGTAATTCAATGGTGTAACTTAATCGAGCATCAGCAACACCCATCGTCCAATCTTTGGTGGTTCCAGACACATAATAAGTTAAATTTGGAGATGTTCCAGTTACATAAACAGTTCCATTAATAGCAGCTATAGCTTCAGCTACTCTTTCACCAACTTCTTGAAGTTCATCAGCGTTTTCTGGAAGATCGGTTGTGAATCCCAATGGATATAATAACCATTGACCATAGTTATGAACTCCTAAATATAAGAAAATGTTATCTAATTCTTGTATCTAAAAAAATCCTAGTGAATATGAGTCCAAAAGTTGTAAACTTTCGAGATATTGAAAATTTAATTTCATAAATTTACTTATTAATAACATGATTGAATGAAATGATTTAAATTATTACACTAATGGAAATGAAACTTTAAAAATCTCGAAAATAAACTACTTTCAGACTTGTTTGTCTATCCTGGTCAGGTTTTTTGAGTTCAAACCTTTTTTTTTTAGCGTATTTTAAATCAGAGAGTACGGAAATAAAATATCGGACAATTAAAACTAAATACCTGTATACAGTGAAAGCTCTAGTACGCGGACGCTCTAATAAGCGGACATCTCTCATAACCGGACAAAAATCTTGGCACGAACCTCAAAGATATGTCTCCATACAAACGGCTCTCCCTTAAGCGGACGCTCCAATAAGCGGACGCGGACACCATTTTTTCCTCAATAATGGACAAAAATCTCTAATAAGCGGACGCACGGCTCTAATAAGTTAGACGAACACGTCACTAAACAGTAGTAGATATATACATATTTACCGACAAGTTTTCGGGGATTCCCCTCTTTGTGCGTTTCGCTTGTCAAAGACAGGTAATTCCCAATAGGTACTGCGAGTTACTATTATTAGTTTGTTTGCTTTGGTGTAGCATGCGTTAAAATGGCAACCAAGAAAAAAATACTTACCTTAAAGGAGAAAATGGAAATAGTTTGTTTATTAGACAAAGAGAAGCTGTCAGTTCGTGATATAGCTAAAAGATTTAACATTGGCAAAACGCAAGCGGCGAAAATACTTATAAATAAAGAAGATATTCGAAAGAAATGGCAGTCTGGGGCCAACATAAAATGGAAGAAAAACTTCTTAAGTAGTGAAGGTTTAAAAATTGACAAAGCGTGTTTCGATTGGTTTGTGAAAGCAAGAAATAAAAACATTCCCTTATCAGAACCATTAGGAAAGAGAAAAGCAAGGGAAATTGCAGAAAAATTGGGAATGAGTACATTTCGAGCTTCTGACGGGTGGTTACAAAAGTGGCGTTTGAGAAACAACATTATATTTAAATGTATCTCCGGGGAAGCAGCTGATGTGAATGACGAAGATGTCGATCAATTAATGAAAAAACTGCCGGTTTTGCTACAAGGTTACCGAGAAGAGTATATTAAATCTGCATGGAAAAAGGTCACTCCAGAAACAATCAGAAATTGCTTTAAAAAGGCTGGATTTCATATGGATCAAGATAATTCAACTGATAATGACTACGATGCTGAAGATGATTTACCACTCGCAAGACTAGCTAATTTGTTTAAATATAGTAAAGAACTGGGAGTAGAAAGTGTAAAGGTAGTGGAAGAATATTTAAATGTGGACGAAGATGTCGAATCAGAAGATTTGGAATTTTCGGAAGAAACAGAAGAAATAGAAGACATTGAAAGTGAAAATGAGTCGGAAGCAGGTGGTGCGGAGGAGGACTGCAATCCAATCAGGTCTTATAAAGAAGCATTGGATGTAGTTTCCAGACTTAAATCGTTCATGAAGAATAATTTTACTAGTTTCCAACATGTAAAAAATATAGAAACACATAGAACGTTGTTTCTTATCACAAAGAGAAGCTTCACTTCGTCAATTAAGTATTTTAGATTTTATTCAACATAAAAATAAATAGTTTAAGTTTAAATAGTCGATGTACAAGGTAGAATATTTTGTTTTAAATAAAAATATTTTAAGATAAAAAGTTGTTTATGTTTTAATAACGTTAAAAAATCAAAAATTGTCAGAAATAGTGCAATATTTTCCATTTTAATAGCTCTTTCTTATAAGCGGACATCTCCAATAACCGGACAAAAATGTTGGCACCGTCAGTGTCCGCTTATTAGAGCTTTCACTGTATTATCATCTAGTACTTCTTTTATCAAACATCACCTTGACTTCCTCTTTTTTTTTCGTATTTCTTAATATAGTATTCATAACATTCTAGTGACGCTTCAAAGTGTTGGGGGACTTTAAAAAGGGGTGAATTTGAATGCCGAGATTCCTTCCGCCCACAGAATAACTTCTTCCCCCTTCCGAACGTGACCCGCAGCTTCCTATAAGATTAAATTACGGGAAATCGTGGCATACGATAACTGTTCATTCATGTGGTACTTTAACCAATTTAATAAATCTTTCCACCTAACTCTTTAAAATTTTAAATCCCCCCAAAATAAAATTATTTTCTATATCTAACATTTAAAGCAAAGCTATTATAAACCAATTTATTTCTTATTTGTAAGTAATAAAAGTGTCTTTTACTTTGGGGTGGTTTTCAAATGCCTTATTTACCTGGATTTTCACGCTGGCTGTCATCGGCGATTATCCCGCTAAAAGGATACACGGTAGAACGCACCAATTCACCGACGCTGTCGATCCGAAAAGGATAAAGGATAATGCGGTCGTACATCATAAAAGCGTTTCGCAATACCTTATCCCTTGAGCCACTTGAGTGTGTATATGCGAGCAGTTCGACGATAATCATCTAGCGTAGTCTTTAAAAGCGGAATGATAGTAAAACGGAGGAAGCAAATTGGTCGTTTAAAATTGATTTTCTACAGATAAAACGGTACAATGGAAGACGATAAACGGAAGTTATTTGTTTGTTCGTACGGATACTTCTATTCTGGTATTTGAATTGCAAATTTGGAAAAAGGGCTCAACTTGAATTTCTGGATTTTCCTCAAAATAAGTTTTCAAAATTAGTGAAGTTGAAAACGTCTCGTCTAAGAGAAATTGAACCCTTTTCGAAATTTTTTTTCAAAAAATTGTTGATGTATTAAGCTTAAATATATGTTATCATGGGAGTTTGGTTTTATCAATAAAGAAAAAATGTGATTTTTTGGTTCAATTATAAGAACATTACTAGACATTAATTATTGTTGGTAAATATGAGGCTGCAATTCGTGCCACAGTTCGAGGGGGTTTGTTACGGGGGCAAACGCATAAACCGGGGGTAACTTGGTCCCGGACGGTATTTGCGGAGCACTCGGGATTGTTTTAGCTGCTTTATTGCGAATCTCAAAGTCAATACCTCTTTCTCTTTCTGGTTAACCCCTTCACCATTAACAATCAGTCCAAATCAAAACCAAAAACCTAAATTTTACTCGCTTTCTTGTTTTACACTTTTCTTTGAAGTTGTAAAATAGATCGTCTCCAAGTGTTAATTAAAAATCAGAAATACGAATTATGATTTCTCTTAGAATTTTTCGGAAAAAGTTAAATAACCTTGAATTATGTCATTTCGAAAAAAGTTTGTAAACTTTTTTGAAGTGAAATCTATAGAGTAAAGAAAAATACTCATCTTTTTAATTAAAATTAGAATGTTTTAAGTTTCATTTGGAAAAAAAATCAAATCAAAATGTTTAAAAATGAATTTTTGATGAATTTTTAAAGTTAATTTTCTTAAGTTAAAAAAGTGTCAAAAATTTTTATCAACTTTGAAAATTTTTTTAATTTTTTTAACAACACTTAGAATAGAACGATCTTTTTTAATTAAAATTAGAATGTTTTAAGTTTCATTTAGAACAAAAATCAAATCAAAATCTTTAAAAATGATTCTTTGATGAATTTTTAAAGTTGATCGATTTTTTCAAGTTAAGTTAAAAAGTGTAAAAAATGTTTACCAATTTTAAAAATTTTTTTAATTTTTTTGGCAACACTTGGAATAAAACGGTCTTCTTTAATTAAAACTAGAATGTTTTAAATTTCATTTAGAAGAAAAATCAAATCAAAATCTTTAAAAATGAATTTTTGATGAATTTTTAAAGTTAATTTTCTTAAGTTAAAAAAGTTTCAAAAATTTTTACCAACTTTGAAATTTTTTTAAATTTTTTTGACAACACTTGGAATAAAACGGCCTTCTTTAATTAAAATTAGAATGTTTTAAGTTTCATTTAGAAAAAAAATCAAATTAAAATCTTTAAAAATCAATTTTTGATGAATTTTTAAAGTTTTAATTTTCTTAAGTTAAAAAAGTGTCAAAAATTTTTACCAACTTTGAAATTTTTTTTAATTTTTTTGACAACACTTGGAATAAAACGGTCTTTTTTAATTAAAATTAGAATGTTTTAAGTTTCATTTAGAACAAAAATCAAATCATAATCTTTAAAAATAAATTTTTGATGAATTTTTAAAGTTAATTTTCTTAAGTTAAAAAAGTGTCAAAAATTTTTACCAACTTTGAAAATTTTTTAAAGCTTTTTGACAACACTTGTAATAAAACGGTCTTTTTTAATCAAAATTAGAATGTTTTAAGTTTCATTTAGAAAAAAAAATCAAATCAAAATCTTTAGAAATGAATTTTTGATGAATTTTTAAAGTTAATTTTTTTAAGTTAAAAAAGTGTCAAAAATTTTTACCAACTTTGATAATTCTTTTAATTTTTTTGACAACACTTGGAATAAAGCGATCTTTTTTGTTTAAAATTATAATGTTTTAAGTTTCATTTAGAAAAAAAATCAAATTAAAATCTTTAAAAATCAATTTTTGATGAATTTTTAAAGTTAATTTTCTTAAGTTTGAAGTGTCAAAAATTTTTACCAACTTTGATAATTTCTTTAATTTTTTTGACAACACTTGGAATAAAACGGTCTTTTTTAATTAAAATTAGAATGTTTTAAGTTTCATTTAAAGAAAAAATCAAATCAGAATCTTTAGATATGAATTTTTGACGAATTTTTAAAGTTAATTTTCTTAAGTTTGAAAAGTGTCAAAAACTTTCACCAACTTTGATAATTTTTTTAATTTTTTTGACAACACTTGGAATAAAACGGTCTTTTTTAATTAAAATTAAAATGTTTTAAGTTTCATTTAGAAAAAAAATCAAATCAAAATCTTTAAAAATCAATTTTTGATGAATTTTTAAAGTTAATTTTCTTGAGTTTGAAAAGTGTCAAAAATTTTTACCAAGTTTGATAGTTTTTTTAATTTTTTTGACAACACTTGGAATAAAACGGTCTTTTTTAATTAAAATTAGAATGTTTTAAGTTTCATTTAGAAAAAAAATCAAATTAAAATCTTTAAAAATCAATTTTTGATGAATTTTTAAAGTTAATTTTCTTGAGTTTGAGAAGTGTCAAAAAGTTTTACCAAGTTTGATAGTTTTTTTAATTTTTTTGACAACACATGGAATAAAACGGTCTTTTTTAATTAAAATTAAAATGTTTTAAGTTTCATTTAGAAAAAAAATCAAATTAAAATCTTTAAAAATCAATTTTTGATGAATTTTTAAAGTTAATTTCTTAAGTTAGAAAAGTGTCAAAAATTTTTACCAACTTTGATAATTTTTTTAATTTTTTTGACAACACTTGGAATAAAACGGACTTTTTTAATTAAAATTAGAATGTTTTAAGTTTCATTTAGAAAAACAATCAAATTAAAATCTCTAAAAATGAATTTTTGATGAATTTTTAACGTTGAAAGTTGAAGGTTTAGTTTCGTAATTTTATACATATAGCAATATGCGGAATATTCTCACATTATTCCAAAACTCAAAAACGTTTTTACTGAACTCAAAAAAATTATAATTCCTTTTTACGATTAAATACCATGCGCAAATTCCAAAAGCTTCAATTGAACTTTCGGAAACGGAACGGACTGATTGTGAGTTAACTATAAAAGCCAAACTGTGGGGTGAGTTTAGATTTCACACTTGTCCTGGACAGCGCCCTTCCTGTTTGTGACGTTAAGCTCTTATACTAGGACGAGGGTAGAATTATATTTCGCAGAATATATTCATATGGAAATAGAAATAGAGCGGATTGTTCCCTTAAAAATCTTAGTTGAAGAGAATATTTAAAAGAAATATATTAAATAATCCTAAAAGTTATCTTTCATGTATTTCATTTATTAATGATTGGTTATTGGTTAATGATGACCTTTATCTATAGAAAGGGAATATAGGAAATAATAGTGGAAGTCTACAGGAAGCAAAAACAAACGATAATCAGTTTCCCTTGGACGCCAAGTACAAGAGAGGGGAGGTTCGTCTAGAGTGCCCGGCAGTCGTAGGGGCGGAAGCGTGACCGAGAAGCCCCCGAGGGGTGGGAACCCGTCTGGATCGGGGGGCCATACGTGACCTAACAAAGGCCAACTCACGGCCGCCGCCGATTTAATGACGTCTTGTTTTAATTGCTGACAAATTGCCAATTGCGCTCCGTACTTTCAAACGTCCCGCGCGCCCCCTTTTCGGCGGTTGTTATCTTGATTCTTCGCGGCCCCGCTTCATTGTCCTTTCAATCGGCACGTAATTATTTGTTTTTCATTCATCGTCACGTCACGAATTTTTAACTACTTAAAAGGAGATTTAAAAGATTGGGATTTTAATTTTAATTTTAATTCTAATTTGTATTTTAATTTATTTTTGAGGAAGTTTATTAAATTTAAAACTTCACTTACATAAGTAGTACCTAATTGTAATAAAGTATAACAAAAGAGTTTGCTGATTGTTGCAAGATTTTATTCGGTCTCTTGTTTCTACCGGTAAAAAATAAAATCCCCCGTGGGGGGGTTCGCGAAGGAGCTACGTGCAGAGCACACAATTCAGCTCGGAGTTCGAGTGCTCGGTACGCCTTTAGGTAGCGAACCGGTGAAGTGGCTCATTGTGCATGGCCCCACAATGTGCAGGAGGCCCTACGCGGCTGCGGGGCCAAGCTCTCGTAGACGCGCGCGCTGATGGTTGATGGTTGATGACTGCATTGTTACGCGTCGAATGCCGTTGCGACGTGAGGACACGAAGAAAAAAATGTACCTACGTGAAAGGAGAAAAGCATAAATTGGGAGCGAGCAGCTCGTCGATAAACCGGGGAAATGCGCGTTTTAGAGTGTATATACCAAGACAAAGAAGGAAACTTTTTTTTGACTAACGAGAGGTGAATGTACGTTATTTCTAAACATGAATTATAATGAGAATGATTTGCAAAGAATTATTACATTAACTAATAATACTTTGAAGATTTATACATTTGATATTCTTATATACATTTTGAGTAAAGTAAAATAAAGTGTAAATTCCATTCATGAGAGATAGATTTGATTTTGTTAAATAAACTCTGGGTGATTTTTTAAAGTTGATCATTTAGTGTCGGTTACTGTGCAAATGTGCTGTACACTGTGCCCACATTATGCTATTTTTTGTTGTAAGGCTAAAATGGTTGGGTACCTAGTTACGAATAATTTAACTTTTGTTATTCCAAAATATGGTGGAATTATGGTAGGTTTAGGATGTCAAACATAAAGGCTGTAACCGTAACCTTGGAAGTAACTGTAGCATTTAAAAAAGTTCAACAATATTCATTCAAATGATATCGTTTAGGTAACGGCTTACGGCTGCTAAAAAAGACGACAAATTTAATCGTAAGCGCAAAAGTTGGCCAACTTTTTACAGTTGCGGCTAAATATTTGCTGACAATTTTCTGTCAACGTATTGACAATGTCAACTTCTATTGATTTCGATGCTAAACTTATTAGTTCATTGTAGGTACGATCCTGATACTTTTTCTAAATGTTTAAATTCTGGAAATTATAACCTTGTATATCGATGGTTTAGAGCACACATGGGGAATGTCCACTTTTTATAATTCTGGAGGAGATTGATATTCTACATCGACAAAATTTAATCCACCAAAATTTCAAAATTTTTCACCATTTTCGGAAGTATAAAAAATTTTGACAAATTCTTGGTGCTCTAAATCATTAATTTCATAAACGAATTATGATCTTCTTCTTTGCAAAATATATCTCTTATTAAGGTCAAGAAACGACCCTTCAATTTCCGATTTCGGTTCACGGGACTTCTGAAAAATCACTGTCCTCTTCTAATTTTTCTTTTAGCTGCAACAATAGCCGCAGTTGCAGACAAAATTGCTTTTGTTACACTAAGAACTATTTTTTTCTCATTTTGCGCAACCAAATTCAAATTATTAAATATTAAATCAATCACACGTGCAAAAAACGGAAACATTAGTGATTATGAACGTCTTGTAACTTTAGTAACATTCCTCATTATTTTATTGGACGGGTAATTAAGTTTTAAAATTTAAAGAAAATCTCCCTAAACTAGGAAGCTACAACTAAGCACTACATCCTTTATAGTTACGATTAAAATTACTGCTACGGTTACCATTAAGGGTGGGTTTAGGATGTCAAACTTAATCGTAACCTTAGCTGTAATAACCATCAAATTTGCCGTAATTCCTAGACGTTACCTAAACGTTACAATTGAAACAAAATAGTTGAACTTTTTTAAAACATTATAGTTACTGCTACAGTTACGATTACAGCCTTTAGGTTTGACATCCTAATTCCACCATAAGTTTGACATCCTAAATCCACCATAAGAGTGTCAAACTTAAGGCTGTAATCGTAACCGTAGCAGTAACTCTGGTATTTAAAAAAAGTTCAACTATTTTGTTTCAGTAGAAGCATTTAGGCAACGTCCAGAAATTACGGCAAATTTGATGGTTATTACAGCTAAGGTTACGGTTAAGTTTGACATCCTAAACCCACCAATAGAGGTTCTTATGTTCAATAATGCAAAGATTTTTCAAAACTGTTAAAAAAATTTGCAATTTAACCAAGATTTACAAAAATCATAAATCACCTTTTCATTTTTTGGGATATTTCTGGACTTTTATGTTGCCATATGTGAACAATTTATAAGTATTTATAAATAAATACTTTCAAGCCTATTTTGGCCACTAAAATCTTAGTAACCAACTAGCTTTAAAAGGCTACTAAATACGGTTATGCATACGGGTTTTGCTTAGTAACGTGTAAAAATGACGTTAGCAGCCACTAAAAAAGCTATGCATACGGCCGTTTATGTTTTACAACTTGACTTTTATAATTTGATTTTGATCGTTACATAAAAATTTAAAAGGTTCTAAAAAACTGTTCACAAAGGTCGTAATGAAAATAAAATAGCTCACACACGTAACGATTTGCCGTACTGCACGCTAAACTACAGGTTGGAAAGAAAATCGTAGGAATTGCAGTACTGTCGTTTTCTCTGCACACGGTTCAAACACATCGGACTACAGGAGTTAAGATTATTGCAGTAGTAATCTCGATGAGTGTGAACTACACACGTTCATGTAACAAAATGCCAAAAATTGCTACCGTACTTATAATTGCAGTATTATTGCTTGATGAAGATTACGAACATAATACACTGTACACTCTATATAAACAACCTCTCTATAAGCAACGTTCTTTATAAACAACCTCTACACAAGCAACTTTTTTTAGTTCACTGTTTTATATAAGCAACTTATTTTCTTAAAGCTAAATATTTAACTTAAGTTTGGGCCAATTTATTATATTTAAGGAAGAATTTCATTATTTCAAGAAAGGGAAAAATCGTAACCAAAAGAGAAAGAAGTATTAAATATTGATATAGAGTGAAAAATGGGGTTGATTGTTTACAGCTTTCATATATTACAGTAATTAGTAAATTTAGAGATAAGCTTCACCATATTAATCTTCAAAAAAGGCTTTGAGTCAACAAAAGAGAGATCTTCAAATTTCCATTAATTCCATTTAAATTATATTGGATGATATGAACAAATGTAAACAATTGTTCCTTACTGTTATTATTCACAAACCTTAGCAAAACACTTTCTCAGAAAATAATATCTCACGTATAGAAGTAAAATGCTCAAATGTTCTCGGAAACAGCAAAAGAATGATTTCAAATTTAAAGCATGGATACAGATATGTTTGTGGAGAGAGTATGTCTTGCAATGTGGAGCTAGCTAATTGTTTTAAAAATAAATTTAAAAATTATGTTGCTGAAAATGGCTTTTTGCCTGAACAAATATATAATTGCGACGAAACTGGTCTCATCTATAAAAGCTTGCCCAATAAAATTAACGTTATTCTACACAGTTTAGTTAGTAAAAGAAATAAGTAAAAATATTTTCCAGACGGTAATCATTTTTACACTCCTTTTTTTCCTTATAAGTAACTTTTCCCAATAAGAAACTTTTTTACTGAAATTGATTCAAATGAGTTGCTTATATAGAGCGTTCACTGTATAATTAAAAAGAAAAAATGGTGTAAGAAATGGTTGCTAGACAGAAACAAATACTCACATATGAAGTTGTTAAAAGAACTTGAACAAGCCGAGCCTACTGATTTTAAAAATTATTTAAGAATGGATTCTGATACCTATACATATGACTTTATTGACTTTAATTTCGCACAAAATTACAAAGCAAGATACTATTATGAGAAAAGCGATACCTGCAGAAGAAAGGTTGGACGCCACATTAAGGTATTTAGCAACAGGATGTTCTTATGAAGATCTTAAGTTTAGAATAGGAATTTCACCTTAGGCACTATGTAAAATTATTCCTGAAAAGTCACCTACAATAATCGCCGCTCTCTACACACGTATCAACTTGCTTCCAAACACGATCGTTGATACGATATTTTATGGAAGTCCTGAACTGCAGACAATTCGATTACTGCGTACTACGAAGCATACGATTTGCCTACACACGCTACAATTTATCCTTACTGCAACCGTTTCGATTAATGTCGTACTGCTACTGAAGTAGCCCTGATTTAGAGACTTAAAGGGTTATGATTAAGTCAAAACTTCTCGGTGATTTTGGAAATTCTTGACAATCTTTAGTAGAATAGTCTTCAACATTTTAATGAAAAATATATGGTACTATAACCCCAAATGGAACTGCACCATGAAGAGAAAGATGAAAAAGTACTCGTTAACCTTTCTCTTCATGGTGCAGCTTTATTTCGGGTTATAGTACATTCCTTCAAATGGATTAAATATTGGAATATTTGAGGATAGCAGTGCGTAACCACAGCATATCATTATGCAAGTCCTGCGGGAGACAATTGGATGAAACGCCCGGTCCTTTTTCTACAAGCAGCAACCAAAAGGGGGCGTGCTCGTTCGGAAAGTGGAACCGTATGTGGTGGCGACACTGTAACGGATGTATATATTGATAGCGCCATAAAATGCTGTCCGGTTTTGCTGCCGCTGACAGCGGAGATTTATCCGACTTTCTATGACGCCGTCGAAACCGTCTACTTTGACGATAGTCCGGCAAAAACTCCCCAATCTCAACTTAGATATTAAATCATTGAGTTGTAAAAATCATTCTTAGATTCGAGTTCCGTTAAAAACTCTCAAGTGTCTAACAGTCAACCACTTGATTCCCCAATTCGAATCTGAATATGTCTTTTGGCCGAAAGGCAAAATCAGATTTTCAAGTGTCACCACCCATAGCGTATTAAACCATTCCAGTAAGTCGGAATAATGACCTGGTTGCGGCGCTCTCGAACATGGGAATGCATTTCAGTTCAGTGCGTCGTGTGGGAGCGCGGACCACAGCGTCGGGACGCCGCATGGGGCCCCCGGAATCAGGGGGACCACCTTAGAACGCGTATTGTCCCTGCTCATCGACGTACTTACCTTTGGCGGACGCACGGTTGCGGAAAACTTTGCGATTAGTGATTTTCTCAAGTCAATTAAGGGAGGAATTCCTATGGAATTTGATACTTCTGAACGCGTTTATAAACGTGTTTCATGATCCCCGCGAGTTGGTCGATGGCGCAGAATGGAATGTAATATCGCCTACCGTTTGGTCGGAGCGACGCCGACGCCGGGCGACGCGACGCCCTATCGACGCGGGCCACTTGACCCACCCACTTCATCCGATCGTTACTTAGCAACAATTAATCACGTTCTATCGTTAGTATCGGCTTACGTGATATTAACCTGGATGTTTCGGTCGGTACATTCAATGAGAAAAAATTTGTATGGCATCATAGAAGAAGTTATGAAAACAAAATCTGAAAGGAGAGCTTTTTGCTTCATTACAAAAGAAAACTTAATTAACTGCTTTTTACTTTTGAAATGTCCTTAACGAATTAAACATTGATTTTGCAGAATTTTGGGTTATTTTACTAAAGATACTGATGATGATTGATAAACCTAAATAGAAGCAATTTTTTGACATTGGATAATTTTTGAACGATTTTAATTTCTGTCAATTTCAGAGTCGTTTTACCAAAGCGATTATTAAAGATCTTAATTGGTATCTAAAATATCAAAATTGGATTGGTTTTGGTTAGGTTGGATTGTCTTGAATTCTAAGGTCTCATAAATAATGCAGTAAATATTTTCGAGAATTTTTCATTTTAGATTCATTTTTGTAGCTTTAATGAAAACTCTCTCCAGACTGTACGTTTAATAATATTACCATTGTAATAATACGCCGTTTAAGGGAAGTTAAATCGCGCTGATCCAAGGTGGGGAGACCGTCAGGAAAACAGGGGTGAAGCCCGGGTATTACTAAAACAATTCTCAATAACAAAACTGCAGCTTCCGCAGCTTACCGGTAAATCCCCCGTCATCACCAACTCCCCTTGTAATCCTCAAATTAATGCTCACCTGATCTTCCTTGCTTACTGTCAATTTACCTTTAAACTTAGCTAACTCTACTCATAATTAATAAATTTGTAAAATAAATAAATTTATCCAAATAATAACCAAATTGTGAAATAAAAAAAAAAACTGAATATTAAAACCTAAAAATTCCTCTATAAATAAAAGACGTTATAATTTCTATTAATTTTCGATCCTTCAACTAATTTGTCTTCGGGCGAAAGTTAAAACTGCCAGGAGAACAAGTCGAGACCTATTGTCCCAAGAAAAGAATTCCTCGATGACAACTAATAATCTCCTCAACCAATGGCCAACGAGCCTAGAAATTCATTCACACGTCCGAACCATCGCGCCACCCAGCCGTATTTACAGGAGCCACCCACATAGCGCCGTGACTTGTGGAATCCCTCATCGGTGGAACGGAGTCGACCAGAACAATCTTCAGGGCGATTTGTACCTAAATTGAAACAAACCAATTGGTACGGCCGATTGGACCGGAGGAAGTGTTTGACTGCCGGTGACAATAGATGTCACCGTCGCTGACAGGTCTTAAGGGCGTGTTTACACTGGCCCCGGGCCGTACGGATCGCGCTAAACGATCCTATTGTTAAGACGCGTCTCTCTTCGGCATTATGGAATTAAATTGTTCCAGACTCCGATTCCGTTGTGTCATAACTGCGATTAATGAGAAGTGGATATTATGCATGTGTGTATTTTTCTTCATGAAGAAGAAAGTTATTGAAACATATTTTAACTGTTAATTTGCCAAGTCAATTGAAAATATCAATCATTAAAAAAAACGAGTTTTAGTTAATTTTTTTGATAAATTGATAGATATATTTATAAGTTGGCAAATTCGTTTAAATTTATGAGATTTAAAATTGTAGACCAGTGTTTCCCAACCTTTCTGTGCCATGTCCCACCTTTGCCTTTTTAAAATTCTTATTGCCCCCTTTTGTATTATACATAATTTTTAATATTAAAAAACTAAATTGTTCACTTGAGAAACTTAAATGATAGGTTTTAGAAAGTTTTAGGAAACCACTAGGGAATTGTTAATGAAAGACAGTAAGTAAATTTTCAAAACATATACAAAAAATTGAAATTCAAATGCCAAATGATTTTAATAAAGATTTTTCTATATTAATTTGTTATTTTAATTTAGTGAGATCCTTGCGCTTGATGCTTACTGCATAAAGGTTTTATATTAGGTTCTAATTTGGTTAGCTTTAGTTTCAAGTTTCCAACTTGTGTTATATCCAGCCGATTTCTTTTTTTACCAAAAATCATTTGCAGTGCTAAATAAACGTTCAACTAAATATGAAGATTTGGTTGAATTTGGGTATTTGATTTTTGTTTCCTCACAAAGCCATGCCATCGTTCTTTTTATATTAAATAAGGTTTTAACTGAATAATCATAATGTAATTCTGCGAGTTCTTTTTGATACTCCATATTTGATATATCAGACAAATTCACTAACATTGACTGCATCATCCATGTTGGATAATCAATTTGTTTTAAATCAGAAAATCTTTCATTTAAATCAGCCGATAGAACATTTAGATGATTGACAATAACAAGTAAAATGGTATTAGTTACTTCACATTTTTGGAGCCAATGAAACTGTTCAAAATTTTTGTTCTTATGTTTCTGACATAACTCAATATGGGTAATGAAACCAAATATCTTCGCATTTGCATCGACGAGAGTTTTATTTGTTCCTTGAACAAATGCTTTACCATCCATTGTTAGCAAATACTACCTCTGTCCCATAATAAGTGACCGATATGGTGGAAATTTAAGTCCCAAAATAAGTGTCCGTTTTAAAATAAAAAAGCTTATAATTTTTTTTCAAGATTTTTTTTAATATCAAACGTCCAAAATTGTTAAGAAATATATTTATAACTTTATAAAACTGTGTAAGAGTAATAATAATACTACTTAATTACTGCTACTAATCTTTGCCTGAATAATGGTACACACTTTGTAAATAATGGTACACACTTTAACGGGCTTCCTGGTTTAGGTTAGGCCTTTTTGGTTGAGGCACAACTTCAAAAACTCCTCGACGGTCCATTATGTGACCACTCCGGTACTTTTAGAAATAATAAGACGACGTATGATTTATAAATCACTACTCAAAAGTTAAGTAAACGCGTTTAAATTTTTTAACAACATTCATGTATCAGTTTTAACTTAAATCTCTTGATGGAATACAAGATTGCAACCGACATTTCGAAATAACGTTAAGATTCGGGAAATACCAAAATCGGACACTTATTATGGGACAGAGGGAGTACTTTATTTCAGATTTGTTGCTTAAAAAATCACTGAGTATCAAACAGTTCCATAGATCTTTTCAAGCACTTCCATTAAGATAGCCATCTTACTTCAGTATGAAGTAAAAGTCTCGCATGGTCTTCATTTTGTTCTTCACAAAATAGCTTGAAGATACGCTCACATTTAGTATTAGCTGCAAAGCTATTAGCTGCATTAACACACTTTATTATTGAATGTACCTCGTTTAGAAGAGGCGAGATGTTTTTAGTTACCAAATACTCAGTTGATATTTTGGTATCGTCAAGCCAAATTATACCTAATAATTATTTACTGCAATTATTTAAGAATTTACTTTTTTCGTTAAATTTGGGTTAAACTTTGGAAATTTGGAAAGGGCTAAACTGATGTCGAGTTGATTTTCGAATTGCCCCCTTTAACAATCAAATTGCCCCCCTGTGGGGTATGGGCTCCACGTTGGGAAACACTGTTGTAGACGGTAACTTGTTAGTGATAGGTTATCTCTTCGGAATTGTGAATTTAAGTTGTTCTTTAATTCCTTACACTCGTACGCATAGTCGATCGCCAGCCATTCCTCGAAGTTTTGTCATTAGTTGAAAATTACTATGCACAGTCAATCGCCGGTAGTCACTCGCGTGCGTTATGATATTTTTTCTTGCGACCAGCTGAAGACAACGGATACCATCTCCACAAATATGCCGGATATTAATCAATGACAGAAACATCAATAAAGTGAAAATGTAGTATGGGGCAGACAAACCTCCGTTTTTTTAATAGCTCAAAAGAGGCAAAGGAATTTGTATCATATCTGTGGAAATGAATGTGAAAATATAGTTTAATGAACGCATTGGAAGTTCATGCCATTTAACTGGTGGTACCTCAACGAGTACATGAGAATCTGCGTCAAAATAACTTGCTTCAGGAGCAACAATAACTATTTACCAGAATAAGTTTTCAAAAGTAGCTATCAGTAGTAGTCAATGATAGTCTAAATACCTTTACGAGATATGATGTAATGCATATGTATTATAATTAATGTGGTGTACTAATAGATTAAATATGAAGACCTTGGCGTAAAAAGGATGTATGCCACACATTATAACTTTCGAGAAATTAATCAAAGAAAATTCTTTTAAATCCACAAAATCCAATTTACATTCAATATATTTAATTTTAGAAAGGAAAAAATGATACAGATTACTTAGTACTTTTCAAATAAAAAGAAATAGAAAATAGCACCGGTACTATTTTTTAAGATTTATTTGTTTAAAAAATGTGGCTTGTAAGAGATTAGTTATTAACGAGCGAGTAATCTTCATCCATTTTCGGAAATTTTTAGCACCAATTTCCTAGTAGTATTCAGTTTTACAGGTTCTAAATATTTTTGCCTAAGACATTCTGTTAAACGTTGTTTTCTAATACCATTTCTTCCGACATTTACATTCTTAAAACACTGATTTGGGCAATGTTTTATCTTCATTATATTTGGATTTTCAGTGTCAAACCTGAACTAACTAAATAATTATTCGTTTTGTTTAAATCACCAGAAAATTTGTGAAAATCACGAGAACACCTAACACGCGTATCACTCACGTTAGTGGCTTGTAACCTTATTTTGAAAATTTGCTTTGCTTACTCGAAATTATGAAAATGTCGTTTTACTGCACCGAGGCTTATTATTGAAGAATCGTTAAAAGTAGTTGTGTATGGGTAGTACCTTCATTTCTAACTTATTTGAACCGAAAATCTTAATTTTTTTATTTTTATGGCTTGCATCATATGTCAGTCATATCAATTTTGCTTCTTTCTCCGGCATTATTAACCAGATAGTCTATTTAGTTCCTTATTCACTTCAATTTGTTATGATGAACATAGATGCTATACTACACCTCAGAAACCACACTAAAAATCATCGGCGATTCACCAAAATGAAGACCACTGGGAGACTGCAGGCGATTTCCAACAATTTTTGATTTTTTCATCCAATCAAGATTTAGAATCTTTTGCATGTGGTCAAAATTAAACAATTTGATTGGATGGAAAAATCAGAGACTGTTGGAAATCACCTGCACAAACAAATCTTATATTCCGATCGTTCGCCGGTAATTTCTCCGGAAAGTCGCCGAAAGTTCGTGCGATTTCCAACAATTTTTGATTTTTTCATCCAATCAAAATTTAGGATCTTTTGCATGTGGTCAAAATTAAACAATTTGATTGGATGGAAAAATCAGAAACTGTTGGAAATCACCTGCAGGAACAAATCTTATATTCCGATCGTTCGCCGGTAATTTCTCCGGAGAGTCGCCGAAAGTTCGTGCGATTTCCAACAATTTTTGATTTTTTCATCCAATCAAAATTTAGAATCTTTTGCATGTGGTCAAAATTAAACAATTTGATTGGATGGAAAAATCAGAAACTGTTGGAAATCGCCTGCACGAACAAATCTTACATTCTGATCGTTCGCCGACAATTTCTCCGGAGAGTCGCCGAAAATTCGTGCGATTTCCAACAATTTTTGATTTTTTCATCCAATCAAGATTTAGGATCTTTTGCATGTGGTCAAAATGAAACAATTTGATTGGATGGAAAAATCAGAAACTGTTGGAAATCACCTGCACGAACAAATCTTATATTCCGATCGTTCGCCGGTAATTTCTCCGGAAAGTCGCCGAAAGTTCGTGCGATTTCCAACAATTTTTGATTTTTTCATCCAATCAAGATTTAGGATCTTTTGCGTGTGATCAAAATTAAACAATTTCTTTGGATGGAAAAATCAGAAACTGTTGGAAATCACCTGCAAGAACAAATCTTATATTCCGATCGTTCGCCGGCAATTTCTCCGGAGAGTCGCCGAAAGTTCGTGCAGGCGATTTCCAAAAATTTTTGATTTTTTCATCCAATCAAGATTTAGGATCTTTTGCATGTGATCAAAATTAAACAATTTGATTGGATGGAAAAATCAGAAACTGTTGGAAATCACCTGCAAGAACAAATCTTATATTCCGATCGTTCGCCGGCAATTTCTCCGGAGAGTCGCCGAAAGTTCGTGCAGGCGATTTCCAAAAATTTTTGATTTTTTCATCCAATCAAGATTTAGGATCTTTTGCATGTGATCAAAATTAAACAATTTGATTGGATGGAAAAGTCAGAAACTGTTGGAAATCACCTGCATGAACAAATCTTATATTCCGATCGTTCGCCGACAATTTCTCCGGAGAGTCGCCGAAAGTTCGTGCGATTTCCAACAATTTTTGATTTTTTCATCCAATCAAGATTTAGGATCTTTTGCATGTGGTCAAAATTAAACAATTTGATTGGATGGAAAAATCAGAAACTGTTGGAAATCACCTGCACGAACAAATCTTATATTCCGATCGTTCGCCGACAATTTCTCCGGAGAGTCGCCGAAAGTTCGTGCGATTTCCAACAATTTTTGATTTTTTCATCCCATCAAAATTTAGAATCTTTTGCATGTGGTCAAAATTAAACAATTTGATTGGATGGAAAAATTAGAAACTGTTGGAAATCACCTGCACGAACAAATCTTATATTCCGATCGTTCGCCGGCAATTTCTCCGGAGAGTCGCCGAAAGTTCGTGTGATTTCCAACAATTTTTGATTTTTTCATCCAATCAAAATTTAGAATCTTTTGCATGTGGTCAAAATTAAACAATTTGATTGGACGGAAAAATCAGAAACTGTTAGAAATCACCTGCACGAACAAATCTTATGTTCCAATCGTTTGCCGGCAATTTCTCCGGAGAGTCGCCGAAAGTTTGTGCAGGCGATTTCCAACAATTTTTGATTTTTTCATCCAATCAAAATTTAGAATCTTTTGCATGTGGTCAAAATTAAACAGTTTGATTGGACGGGAAAATCAGAAACTGTTGGAAATCACCTGCATGAACAAATCTTATATTCCGATCGTTCGCCGGCAATTTCTCCAAAGAGTCACCGAAAGTTCGTGCAGGCGATTTCCAACAATTTTTGATTTTTTCATCCAATCAAAATTTAGGATCTTTTGCATGTGGTCAAAATTAAACATTTTGATTGGATGGAAAAATCAGAAACTGTTGGAAATCACCTGCATGAACAAATCTTATATTCCGATCGTTCGCCGACAATTTCTCCGGAGAGTCACCGAAAGTTCGTGCAGGCGATTTCCAACAATTTTTGATTTTTTTCATCCAATCAAGATTTAGGATTTTTTGCATGTGATCAAAATTAAACAATTTGTTTGGATGGAAAAATCAGAAATTGTGGGAAATCGCTTGCGCGAACAAATCTTATGTTCCGATCGTTCACCTGCGACTTCTCCAGAGAGTCGCCGAAAGGAACTCCAGCGATTCGCTGGCAATCGACTATGCATATGTGTGTTAGTGTCATAAAATGTAATGATAAGTGGATACCAGCTTTCCTTCATGAAGAAAGTTATTAAAAAAAATGTGGTAATTTGTTAAATCACTTGAAATGAAATGGTATATTTGAATAAAATCTTCTCTGTTTACTTATTTTTCTTCATACTCCATAAATGTACTTAAATACATTTATGGGATGTCACGTTCGCTTAAATTTATAAGAGATGCTAACCGTGCGATAAACCTGTGGACGGTAATTTAATGACAGATGACAAAACGCCCCTAAATCGGATGAATCAATTTCCCGGGGCGACGACGGCAGCAAACTGTCGACGGACGTCGGCGGCTTTGCTGGAGGTAAGGAGGCGTAATGCCGCCCCGTTTGGAGTTCACAACATCCCTTAGACCCTTCGTAAACTGCCCTGTTATTAGCTGTCATTACGCGCAATCGGGGTACGCATTGTGTTGAGAACGGAGCCCGTCATTACGGACTTACCGATTTGGTCCATTCATGGAGTAATATGGATGAATGTTGCGTTCTGTTGTGAGAGAATTCCGTCGTTCTTTTCAGGCTAACAGGTACATGTAAGGCTCTTGAAACCGCTATTGAAGATGGTATAATGGTATGAGATGATCTACTTCCATGAATAGTGGATTTGAAAGTTAGGGAAGAGACGTGTTGTGTTTAGGTGGATTTTTAAAGTAATTACATTCAATTACTTGAATTGCATTAATCAGTGCAATCAATTTGACAATTTTAGTGGTAAATTGAAGTTTACGTCTATTTTTAAAACATTTTCTTTTTCATAATTTCGGTAAATAATCTCCATACAATCTTTTAATGTTAAAAAATTTGATTTTTGATCAAAATTAAAATTTGATCATTTTAATTTTTTCGTGATTTTGGTTTTATTTGATACTGATTGTGAGATAAGGTATAATGAAAACTCTAGTACATTCCGACAAACTAACATATCCGATAATTGGATAAAAACCATGTAACGAACCTCATATTCTTATCAAAATATAACGCTACGATGTTTCAAGGTGTGTCCTCAAATTTTTCCATCTGTAACTTTCTTTTGAGATTTCTTTAAAGCAGGGTTAACATTGAGATGCCGCAAACCACATCGGAGTTAGAAAGATACAACCAGACATGCTTCGAAGTGTTGAAAATTTTTGCTTATGATTTAAAGAAAGTTTATGCAAAATGGCTTTACTTGAAGATAGTTATTTTTAAAAACTAAAATGGCTTAGTTTTCTTTATTCAAATTTTCAACAAACAAAATTCTCAGAATTTTCGATGAAAAAATATCTCGTTTCCGAGGCGAACCTTTTACTTGTCTGGTACATAATTTAATTTAATATTCTTGATTTTTTTTAATAAATCTGTACCTGAGAGCTAAAGGGACGTAAGTCCAAATTTTATGAAAACGAGATATGCTTAAAATAAGTATCTCGTTAAACACAACATTTCATTTTTTACAACATTATCTAAGAAAATTGATCACGAAAAAAATTTTTTGGGTTATAAAGAAGTAAATCCTTACCGTTTTAGCGCCAAATAGTCGTAAGTCCACAAAAAATCTAATTATCAAGGTTAAAACTTATTTTAACCTTTTATTTTTCTATTTTAACTTATTTTATTTTTATTTTGTTAAATTTTATTCGCAATTGTAAAAAGCCTAGATTTAATGTGTACTCCATGGCCCTAGAAGATTAAAAAAAATTTAGTACATTGTACTCCTTATCAACAGCGCCATTTATATCTAGAAAGAAAAGCAGTGATGGCCTAGAGTTTAAATTATCCAACATTGTTTGGCTTCAACTTCGGCGAGAAGTATATGGAACTCTTTTTTATAAAACATCATTTAATGACAATTTTTGTTCCATTAATTTGTATAGAAATATTCGAAAACCGTCAAATATACCAAAAAGTTTGACCAAATTAAGATTCTTTAGAAAATCTATAAGTAAAGCAAAGTACGACAATTATTTCAGAAACTTACCCCATACTGAAGAAGCATCAGATTTCCCTGATGATGAATGACTTTATGAGTTAATACATTTTAAAATTTATTCTTTGTTGTAATAAGTTCATACATGTTATTATTGTCCCAAATTATTGTTTTGTTGTAAGTCCATACAGTCATTCAGAAATAATTTTTTCAAGCCAAAATGTAGTAAGTCCAATAAGTTCGTAAAAATAAAAAGTTTTCATAAAAATGTTTTGTTAATGAATAAAGACAGACTATTAGTATTAAACAACAATATTTCCGCGATTATGAGCTAAATTGTTTGAGAGCTGAGAATATGAAAATTGTTATTTCAAATTAAAAATAGTATATTTTTCGTTATTTCACAATTATGTCATTTTGGACTTAAGTCCCTTTAGCTCTAAGGTACAGAAATAGAAACAGAGGAATTTGCAATAAAACACAATTATTAATCTGTACATACTCTTTATTTACCTTTAAAATTTTTAAAAACACATCTACAGGTTGTTGTTACAATAAGGGTGTCTCTTATCATCTCTATCTACGGTTACAAATAGATTTCGTTTCGTCCATATTTACTATCTATTTTACAATTCTTACCGTGGAAATTTAAATAACACCATCGTACTCTTACTGGTTACGTTTACAATACTAAATCGGATAAGTTAATATTTACAGTTATTACAATCTAATTTATACATTATACATTTCGGGGGGTGATAAAAGCCTCATTCATTTTTTTTTGCATTTCAAACACTTTTTCTTCTTCGTCCTCTTCTTCACGTATACAATTGCACACTTGGAAAAATGTATTTATTCGTTTTAAAAGGTGAGAGATATTTCACTAATACCAAACAAAAAAAATTTCTGTTATTATATTACATTTCTACAAAGTTAATTCCCAGCTAATTGTACTACCAAGCCCTTGCTTGAAGTGGTAAGTACGTCCCGCACTGTTGCTGATAATTACTTTGTTGGCGATACGCCATCGCCAATCCACCATTAGCCATACACTGCGTTTGTTGTTGTGGCGGACATACCGGGGATTGTTGCTGCCTGGAGACTTCCGACGAAGAAACGGCAGTGGTATTTTGATTGTTGGAGCCGCCCGAACAGGGCTTTCCGTCTTTGACTAGGACTGGAACAGCCACCCTACGAGGCGAGCTGGACGACTGAAAGCAAAAGAAAAGAGGAATGAAGCGAAATTGTTTTGTATTACGAGAATGGGGGTCGGGAAGTGGAGGTGAAGAGACGCGGGCTTTAAAATATCGACAAATTTCTCTCTGCTGCATTATTTTCCAGGGGTCTGGGGAAACAAGGGAGGATGACCACTTGAGCACACGCTTGCTCGAGAGGGCGCTACGTCACCGGGGCTGCCATGGTTACGTTTTTTCCCTTACCCCGTTTTATCTGAGAGTTAGTTGTGGCATTTTTTATGATTAATCTATAAAAATAATGATTTCTTAAATTTTTCTATAGCTTGAATGATACTTGAGAAAAATTTCTTAATAATTTTTAGCTTGATGATTTGATAGTTTTAATGAAAAACATACCTTTAATTGTGCCCATAATTATGAAAGTGGTCTAAGTCATATATTTTTTGTTTCGAGATATTTAATGAATTGTATTTGAACGAATTAAAAAATATTTTCACGTTATAGGACATATTAATTTATAATTTTATTAGTCTTGCTTAATGGAAATTTATTATGAATATGAAATTTTGTGTGAATTTCATACTAAAATGTTATTTTTCAAGCTTGAATTGACTTATAATTAGACCATTTTCAAAATTAACTGAATGTCCAATAAATGACTTAGAGCAGTAAAGAACTATAAATTTCATTTAAAACAATAATTCTAATAAAATAATTTATGAATATTTATTAATTAAAAAGTAATCCATTTTTATCAGTCCGAGGTTTTAAGATTTTTAAAATGTTCTTGAAAAACTGGAGGGGTGTATGGTAGTAAACATATAATATCTTTATGTTTTTCTTCCGTTGCTGGTCTAATGGAGGCCTATAATGGAAGTAAAGTAATATCTCCGTATATTTTTGGTCTTCCTCTTTTGGGTGAAAGATCCAAAACGTGGAATTCAGAATAATCTGAAGAACTTTTATAAAACATTTTATAAAGTTCATTTTTCAAGAATCTCATCCACTGAATTTGCAGTCAAGAAACAGATTCACCTGAGATATTTTTTACTCTTCTTGTTGATGATTCTTCTAGTGATTTCATTGAAATAACATCCGACTGTGACATTCGTTTTATCGAAAGTGTATTTCTTCTTCTACACATTTCTATCAATTCATAATAATGCTCAGGGTTGCATAAGAAATTTGCTTTTTTTATTTTCGTTTCTATTAAACCAAAATCACGGTCATTTGGTAGAAAGGAATGACCCCATACCAAAAATTTATGGTCTAGCGTTTCAATATTATTTTTCAATATATAAATTTGATGATTTTTGACTTAGACCACTTTCATAATTAACACTAAATGAATTCCGTATAATGTTGAAATTACAACCACTACCTAAAGGTTCATTTTTGTCGATATCGCAAAAATTACATTCAATAAATTTAGTTTAGAATAATGTGGTGTGAAATAAGTGATAAACCCATTTTTTAAAAAATTTGACTTAGACCACTTTCATAATTATGGGCACAATTAAGCTTATTTGAACGCTTAGAGAAAGTGAAAATGGTGCTTTTCCTTGTATCATACTATGATACTTAAGCTTATGCAATAATAATTGTAGTTATGTTACAAGCGTAGTATGACTAACAGTCTATAAATTGTGGAGTTGCCGTTTAGTTCCCGCTAAATTGATCCTGTCGTGCTGCCCGTAATTGAATCAGCGATTATTAAAATCACTTCAGACGACTGCTTCCGACGGATGCCATACTCGAAACCACTACGAAACAGTCAGCATCACGCCACAAATTATCTACAGGAAAAGACACTTTTTTTTCTAAATCCAAACAAATATTTATTATTATCCCAAAAAATTCATTAAAAATTTTGTTTAAATTTATTGCACTTAAAATCAATTTAACTTTACTTAGTAAGCAAGAATTATCATTGAAGACTTTTCAATCAATCAAGTTTGAAATCCTGAAAATGAGATACCAACTTTAGTTCTATCATTTTGTCCATCCCTTAATGATTAAAATAGTAAAATAAATATTACTCAATGATTTTATTATGAAACAGCTTCTTCAACTTAAACTCCGGTAATTGCGTCATACGAAGCACGTTTGCCCAACCAAAACACGCTTTCTCCAACTGCGGTTGGAGTTGTGTAAATACAAATCTAACCAAATACAGAGGCCATGTTCTGGCATCTTATTACCGTTTACCGGAACTTTTTTAGACAATCAAAGGAGGATTCGAAGGCGCGCGGAGGTCGAGTAAATGGGATTTGGGAGTTATCTTAAGTTCTAAACGAGCGTCGACAGGCGTCATTGTCCGTCGAGGAAACCCC
Source organism: Digitonthophagus gazella (assembly GCA_036711955.1). Lineage (NCBI taxonomy): Eukaryota > Metazoa > Arthropoda > Insecta > Coleoptera > Scarabaeidae > Digitonthophagus > Digitonthophagus gazella. Next base: position 36,006,112 of record JASCIT010000005.1, on the reverse strand, counting down.
GGAGCGCGTGTTTGCGGGATTACGGGGATTTTGCAGTTCAATGGGAAAGGTGAGGCTGCTGAGTGACGTACCTGGTTGTGTTGGTTCTGTTCGGCCATCGCCTTCTCTTTCGCTTGCCTTTTGCACTTGTACCTGTGGTTCTGGAACCATATTTTCACCTGCAACAACAGAGATCTGGATAAATATTTGCCTTCTGGCGCTCCTTTTTGGACGCTCTGCGACGAAGCGTTTCGTGGAATTTTATTGTTGGCTGCTGTGCAAATATCAAACTGACAGTGATTTTATTTTTTAAGAACAAAATTTTGCTTTTATTAGGACATCTCTACATAGTTATATTCAGTGGCGCACCGAGAAATTTCCACTAGGGGGGGGGGTTTTCGCTAAAAATTTTCTTGACTTATACTTTTAATGCAAATTTTTGTACAACCTAAAGTTAGGGTTGAGGACTGTATAAAAATTTAAAATAAGAGGAAACAATTTATTTAAGAAAAAATACTTATAACTAGATAAATTATAATAAAATCTCTAAACGGCGTGGCTTTAATGCTAACCGGTTTAATACATCCTCTTCATTTATTGTCAGGTGAGAATGTATGAACATTAAGGCTAAACCATTTAGCCGTTCCTCGCATGTGGAGTTTCGTAAATAGGTTTTTAGGTACTTTAGTGAGGAAAAAGCTCTTTCACAAGTACAACTTGTTACTGATAAAGTAGCCATTATAGTAAGTAAACCATAAATTACTGGAAATAGATTTCTGAAAATTGATAAGTAAAATAAGTTTAAGTTGAAAGGTTTTTTCTATTCTATAACGAGTTCAAATTGTCTTAATGTCTTAACGAGCATTAACGACAAAATTAAAAATTTAGTTTTCGTCTGGGGGGGGGGGGAGTTTAACCCCCAAACCCCCCCTGGGTGCGCCACTGAATTTTCTTTGGTTTCTTGTGATATAGTACAGAACACTCTCATCTCTTTTGAAACTATAAACTCCATAAACGGAGCTTGATCCAACTAACGCACGAATCAGTTATTTCATTACCTTAGAATCAGACTCTTCTAGGTTTGTTTTTTAAAATTTTATAGGAACCGAGGTTTAGTTTTGAGTGTTTTTGAATGTAATATAATGTAATGTACATTTACTAGAACGTTTGAATAATACAACGACACGAATAGATGTTTTTGGAATAAACAGAAAGAGCTTGAAACATAACAGATTAAAAACTCAGTTTTAAGAAAATGTTAACGTACAATACTTTGGTTTTAAAGCGATCATTTATCATGGAAACATCTATTTTAATTTCAATATTACTTGATCACACTGACAATAAAATAAGCATACCCATTGCAAATAATCGAATAATAACTGCCTTTATAAAAGCGTACTTTACAAAACACAGGAATATTTCAGAAGATTTCGATTGATTTTTACATCTGCCTGTCTTTGCTATATGCGTGCCATTAAAATTGTGTATAGTTCGATCTACTTAAATATTACTACCTCTCTCCCAAAATAAGTGTCCATTTTAAAATAAAAAAAAATATAATTTTTTTCAAGATTTTTTAAAAATCAAACGTCTAAAATTGCTAAGAAATATATTTATAACTTTACAAAACTGTGTAAAAATAATAATAATACTACTTAATTACTAATTACTGCTACTAATCTTTGCCTGAGTAGCTTCGACGATCTCTATATCGCATTTAAGATAAAGTAACTGTCCTCGACGAAGCAATTTATTCTCACCTAAGTGAGGCAACTTATAATTGGACCGTTGATTTTGAAAGTGGTGTAAGTCCATTTTCTCTTGTTTCGAGAAAATTAGCGGTTAGCATATCTGTTAATCAAAAAATTTAGGCAAATTATATGAAGTCTGGCAATATTTCTATTCGTTTATCAATATTTAATTTGATTATATACATTTGTTTCAGGCAAATTAGACTACAACAATACATATTTCTGGACTGTAAATGGACTTACACCACTTTCAAAATTAGACAATTGCAAAAATCGTTTAATTTCAATTTTGAAAACTTAAATATCACTTAAAATATACTTCATTTTAATCCAAATTTGTTTACAACTACACATGATAGGACATAAAATTTAATTTTAGACGCTAATTACATTGTAAAAATTACAAGATACTGATAGTATTTACTTATGCTTTGCATGTGGCAGTGTTTCGAAATATGTACGATGCACCGGAGGAATATAAGGTAATAACTGCTTGATGTCTTCATATTTTTCGTAAGTAATAGGCCTGGCATTTTGGTACAAAGGCGTAAGGGCGATTTTTCCAAATTTTAGCGGTCTTCCAGGACGTGTAGGTAATAAATTTATAGTTTTAAATTCAGTGCCCTTCATCGATGTTTTATATAAAATAGTATATGGTGCGTTTTTGAGAAACCTCTGCCAACATACCGGGTGTCCCAACGATCCGAAAAAGCTCCATAATTTCTTTATTATTGGAGATATTGACCATTTTCTTTTTTTGGGTTATAGCTGTAATGGTACTACACACTTTTAAAATATTGTGGCTTAGATACAGGTGTCCCCAAATTACAAAAAATACTAAAGTTGCTATTTTTGAAATGGAATGTACCCGATTTTATTTTATTTTTGAATTCTATGATAAAATACAATTCACTTTTATAGAGGTCATTTTTACCTAAATTGTCAGGAAATTTGATTTATAACAGTTTATTTGTCAGAATTTCGAAATGCAGTGGTGTGTTCTGAAATTCTTTTCTGTTAAATTTTTGGCTTAACCTTACAGTAGGTGACGTTGTTTAATTGCTGAATGTTTGCTGCATCTTTTAAATGTTTACTCAATAACCTGCTTAGTCGCATTTATCTAGTGAGATTTTTTAAACATGATGAGTCAAATTATTTTACCGATTTATTATTGTAGTGATCAAAAATTAATCTGACAAACTTTTTATTCATAATAAGGTAAAATAAGCATGTCAGAATAACTTTTGACCAATATAATAACAAATAGGGGTTACCATTTAAAAACTAATGAGTTTTCGATATTTTAAATTTATCATTCTTAAAAAATCGCAGGAGACAAATGTGACTAAACAGATCGTTGAGTAAACTTTTTAAAAATCCAACAAACATTCAACAATCAAACCGAGTCAATTAATTTGACAACAATGCAAGGATATTGAAAATAAGAATTTTTTAACAGACTACTGCATTTGGAAATTCTGACAAAAAAAGTGTTATAAATCAAATTAGCGGCAGTTTAGAGAAAAACGATCTGTATAAAAGTGAATCGTATTGCAGCATAGAATCCAAAAATAAATTAAAATCGGGTACATTCCATTTAAAAAATCCTAACATTGTGGTGTTTTGTAATTTTGGGACACCTGTATATAAGTCGCAATATTTTAAAAATGTGTAGTACCATTGCAGCTATAACTTAAAAAAAGGAAAAGGCCAATATCTTCAATAATAAATAAGTTATGGAGGTTTTTCGGACCGTTGGGACACCCGGTATTTGCTACCAATTGATCTGTCCACCAGTAGTGTTTTTTTAGTCTGTTTTTTAATCGCATTTTGAAGATTTTTGTTGAAACGTAATTCTCTCGTTTCATTTCATGTAAAATGAATTTGTCATGTTTTCTACATTGTGTTATTACATCATAATAATCCTGTGATGTATACTTAAAATTCTTTTCTTTTAAAGTTATCCATTTTAAGAAAAAATAGAATAAGTAACCTAAATTAGCAACTTTTGAGATGTAATATAAACCAAATGTAACCATAGTCACTTGGACTTACACCACTTTCATAATCAATGATTATGTAATTTCATTTACCGACTGATTTTAAGTTGTACAAAACATGGGAATTTTTGCAACACTTTTAAAATAAACGGTCCAATTATTGCCGCCATTTGTTGTCATTGTCTCTATCATACACTGTTGATGTGTTAAGATTTTGTTGAATGTTTGATGACTTATTGTTAGATCGTTAAAAACCTTGGTAACTGAATCGATGAGCCGATCGATATTTGAAGCAGCTGTTTGATACTGATATAGCATTAAAAAACGGAGGTCCAGAATATTGTATCTGGACTATTCGGGGGTTGACACCATGAGTCATCATGAGCGAGGTAGTATTTATTAGAGGTATGTTTTAAATAAAACCATTTCTCATCAACATGGATGTAGTTTTTCATATCCTTAAAAATAGGTGCGCGAGCAGCGATACTTTGAGAATCAAAGCCAAGCAGTACTCCAAACGTTGAATTTTGTTACGGTCAGTAAGAAATGGTTTTACTTGAATGAGGTTTCATCCGTCCAGATTTAATGTTTCAGTAAATTGTGAATTTTGAAATTCCAATGGCATATGCAAATGATCGGATATTTCTGCGGCGATGAATCGGCATCTCTTTTATTTTTTCTATATCTACGATTTTTCGCTTCCTGTCGACTCTTCCAGATTTTAGAGAATTTACATTCGGGCTTACTGCTCTTTCACGTAAAGCTTCTTGTCTTCGATGCCAAATTTTATAGTCTCCTCCGAGAACAGCCCCGAATATACAGAATACCGAGCAGTATTCTTTATCGATCCATGTTTAAATTTACCACTTACACTTACTTTTAGCAAATACTGGTACACACTTTGACGCGCTTCCTGGTTTAGATTAGGCCTTTTTCTTTGAGGCACAACTTCAAAAACTCCTCGATGGTCCATTATGTGACCACTCCGGTACTTTTAGAAATAACAAGACGACGTATGATTTATAAATCACTATTCAAAAGTTAAATAGACTCATTTAAATTTTTTAACATTTATGTGTCAGTTTTAAGTTAAGTCTCTTGATGGAATACAAAATTACAACTGAAACTTCGAAATAACGTTAAGTTTCAGGAAATGCCAAAATAGGACACTTATTATGGAACAGAGGGAGTATCATATTTAAATAGTGAATAGCAAACTAAAAAAATCGTGAAACAACAATGTTTAATACCAATAATAACAAAACTGTTGTTATGTAATTTTTATTTTTGATTTTTGATTTATTTCCACGCGCATATTAGATGTGAATACCTCTTTTATAGGAATTGTAGAAACACAGGTATTAACCCCCAATAAAAGATAAATTTAATCCAAAATTTTTCAATTTTCAAAACCTAAACTCTTCCATAACATAACGTCTATTGCGGTTCTATTCACATTATCCAGGGGACCGTAAATCCTCGAAGGGTCTACGAGTCTACGCACTTTCTGCGAGCTCGTGGGGCCTCGGGGCAAACGAACTACCTAAAAGTAAATAAAGGTCGGCTCCAAAGAGTAAATTCTTTCCCAATTACGCGGTTTGATTCGGAGAAACGCGGCCGCCTGCGAACACTTGTACCCGGGGCTGTGAATGCGCTCATTGGAGCGTCGCAGATTTTCCACCTACACCCTAACGACCTTTCAATACCACTACTCTTTTTTTGCCCCCTACGAACGGGAGAGGTTGTACCGTATTATTATTTTAATTGCCTCTCCAAAACTGGTTCGTCTACGGACGACTCTTTTATTCACAATCTCGCACACGTGAGAGTGCTTTTGATAAAGACTAAGTTTTAAGATATTAAAAAAAACATTTTTATAAAAATTAGAAAAAGAAATGTTTTAATTGTTGGGATTAAAATTTGTGTATAAAACCACTCAATCGTGAACGATCAGTTTTTAATACGAAACACGCGTGGGTTCCTGTGGAAGGGAAATTAATAAACTGCAATAACTGGCTGCAGCCAAATATTATTCCAGGGGATTAATATTGGCGCTGCACCCTCACCTTATTGCTGTCCAACGCAGTGGGTCGTCGGTCGACGCTATTGTGCCCATAAACGACGCCCAATTATGCTAATCCACGTTTAATGCCCCTTTAATCCAGTGGCGTGCGTCGCTTCAGTTCTCAATCCCAGATTATTGCACGTTTGTCAAACTAATATTGAACTGGTTACCTAGTTACTTTTTAAAACCTCTCTTTAACATCAATACCTAATCCTTTTTTATCGAAAACTTGATGACCGTGAAAGTACTTTAGTAACTGGAGATGGTTTACTGGAAGCTTTACCGAACAAATAGACAAGAGCTAACTGAAGAAGTCCATCAGCTTTATTTGCAGCAAATAAAGTATTTTTCCCCGCGGTCGTGTTTTTTAACCGAATGGCGAAGTTGTTGGCTTATAATCCCGGTAGCGTGTTCGTGGTAGAGAAAGTGCGGAGAGCAATGTCAACACTTCGGTCGTCGCGAAGTTTTTGATTAGTTGAAAGGAAGAGCGCGCGTAAAACGTAAACGTAGGTACGACCAGATGTTAATTATCTTCGCCTGTACGACATCCAAGGTCCTGTTATCCCGGTGATTGCCACTTAAGACGTTCTCAAATGTTGCAATATTATTTACTTTAGGAGAAAAAAAAAATTGTGATGATGCCATACTTATACAGAAAAAAAAAGTTTTTTTTTTCAGGTAATACTCGTGACTAACTGAATTAAGCGAATATGAAGGAATAGTTTTTTGAAACGGTTTATTCAAAAATTATACGCAATGTAACCTCTTCCATTTATAATTGGATTTTAGAACTAAATACATTTCGGTTGTGAAATTCAGGTAAGGGGAGATTCTAAGTTTTATAAAAGCCTAATGACTTTTATAAAAGTCATTTTTACTTAATCTGTCCGCAATTTTAATTTGACTTTGTCCGAATTTTTAAACATATGGATCTGTTCTAAAATTCATATCTTTCAATTACATGCTTTGACTTTAAAATAATTGACGACGTTTGAATCCAGATTGTTTGCCGCATTCTTTAAATGTTTATTTAACAATTTGCTTAAAACTATACTATGGTTTACATAAAACCACAATCGATAAATACATCAATAACAAAAGGTTCAAAAATTAATCCAGAGGGACAATTATATTTAGGAAATCGATGTAATTTTTGTCATACATTCACATTTAGGTGAAATTTTCAGCAACGTGATATAAAATTTCCTGACGATTAATTTAATACCTATATTTGTGATTCTATTTTGAAAGATATGTTTAATGTAATCTAAGGGGCACTTACAAACTGTTCATTTGAATTATTTCTTTAGTTAGTGAATTTAGATAACCTCGAAAAGTATAAACGTACAAAACAGATAATAAAGCCCAAGCCTTATTACCAGCCCAGACTGGTAATAAGGCCAAAACTTTTTCGAAGTTCTATTAATATTTGCCACGTAAACCTTCCATGTCAGTTTTACTATTGAATGCGTACAAAAATAAATCACTTGACATCATATAAGAAAGTTCTACGATGTACACATCGCGATCTATCCCTTCAACAAAAATGTGATACCAGAGGCATTTGCTCCTAGTCTTCCTACACATCGCCACCTGAATCTATACGGATCGCATTTAAATGCTCAGTATTTTTATACCTTATTGCTCAGTAAAAAATACTAAACGCTCAGTATTTAATTTTAAACATGTTAAGTATAAAAACAAAAAATGCTCAGTAAAATATTTGAAATGTTAAACATATAAAGCATAGTATGAAATTCAATAACTCCCAGTAAAGAATTACGATTGCTTAATGGGTATCAAGTAGATTAGTAAATGTGAGGCGCTGCTTTAACTGGTTGGCAACACTGACATCGGAGATCACCATTTACAGTGCTCGCTGTGTGTTCATCTAACCTCAAAATTGTTAATAAAAATTTTAGATTAAAAATGAATGAAATACCTCATTACGAGAGTGATGAAAGTGAAAGTGAACACGAAGAAATTGTTTTTTTTTTCAGGCAAAAATTATCGATGACTTTGGGAATTTTTTTAATTTTTTTGGGAACAACTACAATTAATTTGATTTTTCTAACATAAAATAGATACTTTAACCTATTTCTATTCAAAAAATCTTTTCAAAATTTTCATAAATAAACTCAACGAGATTTTTCAAATTTGTTCAAATTTTGTTGAATTTGGGAAAAAATCATCGATGACTTCGGGAATTTTTTTAAATTTTTTGGGAACGGTTACAGTAAATTTGGTTTGTATTGTATAAAATAGATACTTTAATGTATTTCTATATAAAAGATCTTTTCAAAATTTTCATAAATAAGCTCAGTACGATTTTTCAAATTTGTTCAAGTTATATTGAATTCGAGCGAAAATCATCGATGACTTTGGGAATTTTTTTATGTTTTCTGAGAACAGTTACAATGAATTTGATTTATTTAGCATAAAATAGATGCTTTAATATATTCCTTTTTCAAAAATCTTTTAAAAATTTTCATAAATAAACTCTGAGCGATTTTTCAAAATTCTTCAAGTTATACTAAATTCGGGCGAAAATTATCGATGACTGGGATTTTTTTTATTGGAAACAGCTGCAGTAAATTTGATTTGCTTAACATAAAATAGATACTTTAATGTATTCCTATTCCAAAAATCTTTTCAAAATTTTCATAAATACGCTCAGTGTGATTTTTTAAAAATTTTTAGGTTATATTGAATTTGGCCAAAAATCATTGATGACTTTGGGATCTTTTTTAATTTTTTCGGAAAAAGCTACAGTAAATTTGATTTGTTTAACATAAAATAGCTATGTTAATGTATTTCTATTTAAAAAAGCTTTTCAAAATTTTCTTAAATAAGCTCAGTATGATTTTTCAAATTTGTTCAAATTTTTTTGGGTTCGGGCAAAAATCGTCGATGACTTTGGGAATTTTTAAAATTTTTTTTGGAAACAGCTACGATAAATTTGATTTGCTTGACATAAAATAGATGGATTAATGTATTTCTATTTACATTTTTTTCTGAGTTTCCAGAAATAGCCTCAGTACGATTTTTTAAATTTGTTCAAGTTATGTTGAGTATCACATATTATTTTTTTTAAAGTAGTTTCGATTTTTTAATGATTATTTGGTATAATTACCGAACAGATAAGATTTGTACTGAAGATTTACGATTTTTACTGAGCGTTTAGTATATTGACTCTGCATTTAACATTTTTAATGGTCACTTAGTTTCCGTACTGAATATTTATATTAATACTGAGCGGCTAGTTTTTTACAGAGCAATTAAATAATATACCGTATATGCCTACTTTACATTCAAGTGCAATACTGGGTATTTAATTTATACCCAATCTAAACTACTCCCAATCTATCTATAACCACATCATCAATGTGGACGACCGCTGGGATCCAGAAGATGAAATTCCATTAGCTCAGCTAAAAGAAAGTAAAGCACAAAGGAAAGACAATTCTATTTCTAAACAGCTCATATTTCCCGATATACAATCAGTTAAAACTACGGCACGGAAGAAAGCATTGAATGATCGAACTTAGGAAGTTAAAAGGGATATATTCAACAAGTACAGTTCTAAAAAAGTTAAAACCACTTCGACAAGTAAATCGCCTAAATTTCCGACAACCAGTAAGGCTGCAGCAGAAGAAGTTTGGATGTGCTCAGTTTGTGATAAGAATTATGTAGCTGATATGCGATCTTGTGCATAATGTAAAACATGGGCGCATGAGGAATGCGTTAACCTTACTGAAAAAGACAGGGAAGAATTTATTTATCCGCAATGCCAGCCATAACTTCTCCTATCTTTTTTGTTTTCATTTGGCCTTATAACCTGCCTGAATATCTCTTTTTTAACATTTTTGAAGAAGAGCTACTTTTCAAGTACTAAGTTTGGCCTTAGAACCTGGCTACGTTGGTTGGTAATAAGGCCAAAGCGCATTTTTTTAATTGTATCTTCTAGGCATTATCATACTTTTTTGTGTTTGTATTTCAATAAAATGATACAAAAAAATCAATACAAATATCAACAGAATGATACAATTTTAGGTAAATAATACTTAACTTTTTTTATAATTGGATTTAACTATTTCCAAATAAAACTGTTCGTGTATTTTAGACGATGAGAAATAGGAGGGGTGATCGTTCGAATAACAACCCGAAAAACCCATGTTGACCCTCCTAGTTAGGGGACGGTGCGGTGTCCAGCTACTGTTGTGTTTTAATTTGAAGCCACCAGATATTGGTTGAGTAGATACAGTTAGAGACAAAATGGCGCAAAAGCTTGAATATTTTTTCACATTATATTTCTACAATTGCTACAATTTGGAAGAAAAAAGAAAAAATCTGGAAAATTTTGAACATTTAAATTCAAGCATTAAAAAAGTTAAAAAAAAACCTGGCAACACAGAAGTTAACCAAAGTTCATTAAAATGGTTTAGCCAACGAAAAAATAATAATGTAACTATTACTGGATCTACGTTGCAATCGAAAGCTGAATATTTCGGCAATAAATTAAAAAATAGTGAATGTACATTTAGTAGAAGTTGGATTGAAAGGTTTAAAAAGCGACATAGCATTACCAGCGAAAAAGTTGTTGGCGAAGCAGCCGCAGTTAATATGAATATTGTAAACAATTGGCTGCAAAACAGTTGGAATTAAAGAAAACTACAGAGATGAAGATATATTTAATCCCGATGAAACTGGCTTATTTTACCAGCTAACACCTAATAAGACGTTGCGATTCAAGGGAGAGACATGTTCCGGTGGAGAAATGTCTAAAGAAAGAATTACGGTGTTAGTAGCAGCAAATCTATTGGGAACAGAAAAGAGAAAATTATTGGTAATAGAAAAGGTTAAGCACCCCAGGTGTTTTAAAAATATTAGACAACTACCTGTAAATTATAAATCCAATAGCAAAGCTTAGATGACCTCTGAGATTTTTGAAGTGCGATAACAGAATGACGAACTGCATCGTAAGAAAAGAAAAATATTATTACTAATTGATAATTGTCCAGCACACTCTGATGTTAAAAATTTAAACTGCATTAAATTAGCCTTTATGCCACCCAACACAAGTTCGTAATTACAGCCCATCAGGATATTATACACAGTTTAAAAAGCAACTACCGACTTCTCCTTGCAAAAATGATAAATTGTGTTGATTCTGATAACGAAAAATTTAGTATTAATCTCTCAGACGCTTTAAACTTAGTTCATATAGCATAGCAAATGGTAAAAAGATAAACAATCGTTAATTGTTTTCGCCACGGTGGGTTTGTCATGAGAGAAGATGAATTTGATTCAGATGATGATCTACCATTAGCCGAATGGCTTGAAAGGAATTGACAAGAAAACACATTAGCCCACACTGACTATGACTTCAGTGAATACGTCCATGTTGATGACAATCTTGTGAGGGTGGAATGTTTAAGTGATGATGCTATTATTGCTGGTGTAAGTAACAAGAATATTGATAGTGAGGCAAAAGATGAGGAAAGCGAAGAAATAGAAAGCGATGAAATAATACCAGTTTCAACTACATCAGATGCAATTACACATATTGATGCTGTCCAATATTTTCTGCAGTCCCGGAACACTCCTCAGGATATTATTAACAAATTAACTGAAGTACAATTATATGTTCATAAAATTAACTTGAATAAACAAACAAAACAAACTAACTTACATAAATATTTTAAATAAAGTTTTGCAAAATTTATTTGCTATCTATGTATGTATACGATTTTTTTGTTGTATGTTTATTTGGATTTGTCCCATATGTTCATACATATATTACAAATGAGAAAAATAAAATAAAATCGTTAGATCTGGTAGTAATACGCCGCATTAGTGGTGACGTCACAGTGGTGACCGAGGTCATAGGATTGAATCCAAACAAACTTTTTTTACATAGATTCAGTCCATAAGCGGCGAGAAAATAATTTTTTTAGAGTACTTAGAGACATATTTAAGGTATGAAAAGTTGGCAGTACAGTACAAAATACCGTGTTCTACATCTAAACCAAAAATGGCAAGTTAAATAAATTTTTTAACGCCGTAAAAGCAGAAATGAGTTCGCTTATACATAACCTCAAAAATTGTATCTGTTAAACATAAGCTTAAAAAGTTCGTAGTTCGGTAATTAATGAGATTTGGGCCACCAAATCTTACAAATGGGATGGTATTATCCTTAGAATACCTTACAGCCCTTCTTTGGTGAAAAACAACACCCTCAGATTATTTTAGATTCAATGCTAGCAACAGGTATAAATTTGATAAAAATATAGGTATTTTGTTATAAAGGAAGGGATTTTCATAGTTTTATGACCTTTATTATTGTACCCTTTGTAGGTAAAACTTAACAACTATGAAATTTGCTGATAAAAAATGTCTATTAAAAGGTATTTTACCACAAGGCGTAGAAATACACCAAACAGAAACCTTAGTAAGAGCTAGGATACATGCTAAAAGGACCATACATTCTAACACAACAGTAAAAGTTATTCGAGCTCTTACAAATTTGTAGCCCCCTTTAGTTACATATGTAGAACATTGCCATTCTTCGAGTAACAGAGACTACCGTGGACTATTTTGTACATTTTATTTCTGGAATAACTAACGGTAAGTATCAGTACTACTAAACTAACTTTTTTTCTGTTATAGGATTTCATAGGATCAAACTCTGTTGGGTTATTGTAGTCGTCTATGTTTTGACTTCACGACTTCTATTTCTTCTTAGGTTTTTATAATGTGAATGTAATTTTAATTTTAAATATTAAATATTTTTAACTCTGATCTTTAGATTTTTAATATACCAGTGCTCACAGTACTCTCTTATTCTACATCTTATTATAGGAAGGTAAGTATTTTAAATAAATCAACAAAAATCAGAACAGAGGAAGGAAAATATACAAAACATATTAAAATTATAATAAGTCACAACAAAATACTTATATTATTGAAATAAAAATCCTAGCTAGTAACAAATGGGGGTGGTAGTAATAACTATAATGGTTAGGTTCAAAAGTTGGATATGAATGTGTAAATCTGAATTAAAAGTAAAACACAGCTACACATTTTAATTTATTTATTAATTAATTATTCAAGTTAAGTAAAGTAAATCTTTAAGAGTTCTAATAACTTATACTATGATGTCGGAGTGGTTTCAAAGAGTGTATTCGCACTATTCTGTTTGGTGTACATGTACGTCTTGAGGTAAAATGTCTTTTAATAGACATTCTTTATCAGTAAATGTCATAGTTGTTATGTTTTACCTGCAAAGGGTATAATAATAAAGGTCAAAAAACTATGAAAATCCCTTCCTTTATAACAAAATACCTATCTTTTTATCAAATTTATACCTGTTGCTAGCATTGAATCTAAAATAATCCGAGGGTGTTGTTTTTCACCAAAGAAGGGCTGTAAGGTATTCTAAGAATAATACCATCCCATTTGTAAGATTTGGTGGCCCAAATCTCATTAATTACCGAACTACGAACTTTTTAAGCTTACGTTTAACAGATACGATTTTTGAGGCTATGTATACGCGAACTCATTTCTGCTTTTACGGCGTTAAAAAATTTATTTATTTTGCCATTTTTGGTTTAGATGTAGAACACGGTATTTTGTACTGCACTGCCAACTTTTCATACCTTAAATATGTCTCTAAGTACTCTAAAAAAATTACTTTCTCGCCGCTTATGGACTGAATCTATGTAGAAAAAGTTTGTTTGGATTCAATCCCATGACCTTCTCAACATTTGACGTCACACTAATGCGGCGTATTGTATTTTCTTTGAGTTTTCACTTAAAACGAACCTCGGTTAAACCGAACTGTTTTCGAGGGTCCGTTCAAGTTTGTTATAACCGGACACTACTGTATTTTGAATATTCTTGTTGTTTTATTTGATATTGTAGTCATTTTAGACTTGTATTTACATGACCAATGTTATTACTTTTTATAAGATAACGAATTGATGTTTTAATAATGAGTAATCCTGAATTCTTTCCGTATTAATATTTTGTATTAAAGTACTGGTTGGAATATTATCAGGATGTAGTTTGGGTAGTGAGAGCGGTTGGTAAACCTGCGCACGCCTGATCAAGCAGCAGGGCAGACTTTCAAGAGCCCATTGTTGGGCCGCAAGTTCTGAAAACCAGCTGTCGCCAGCGTCGCAAACGCCGGTTGGTCGATCGACGTCACAAAACGCTCTATCTAGCGTCGAGTGGACGCCGGCAAAAGCTCCCTTTGAAAGCGGCCCCCTCGAAAAACGCGCGGGACACAAAAAAAAATCGGGCGTAGCGCACGGGAGTAATTGGTTACTGTATTTTTTACCAACCTTTATCAAACGCTCGGTTTGCCAACTGGCGATTCGATCTTCTCGAAGATACCGAACGAACTAACCGGGGGGGTTGGTTGGGGCGTTAAATATTTACGGCCGATTTAACGGATAAGTACTTTCCGTTTGTTTATTTTAACAAACTGTTACGTTGGAAGGAAACCGGTGATTGTCGAGTTGTCGCGTCCCCAATTGACATTAAACTAAAGATGTTATTACTTCTAATATCTGCATGTACACATATTTTATATACAAACTTTAATGGTGTTTTCGTTTGGATGAACTAGTGCGCACCAAAATTTGACGTTTGGTGCATATGTCACACTGGTTTACAAGGAGAGTGTGTAAGGTCTTGGGGTCATAGATTTAGTTCAAATTTTGTAGGATGGTAGATTTAGTTTCCCTGTTGAAGAAAATATAGGGTTGTAGGGGCCACTACCCAATAGCTCTTTAGATATTTGCAATTAAAAATGCAATTCATTAGTTAAATTCAGGTCTGTAGCAAACAATTAAATATAATGGGTGTAGCGTAGCAGCAATAGATTGGTGTTTCTCGTTATTAGGCGCCGGGTTCGAGTTCTGAGAGTGTCCATTTTTACATATAAAGATACCATGGGTGGATATAAAATTTTGCGACATCGAAGCATTTTTTGTGTGTGCACCGCACTTTGGATTTGTCAGTTAATTGTCATTTGATCTGTCAAGACTTTAAAATTAATACAGGAATATGACTTGGCATTATAACCTTTCTTCAAAAAGCCTGACTTAATCGGTATAAATTCGGTTAATTTTGACATTATCCAGACTTGTCCTAACGAATTAATTGCATCTTTAAATGCAAATATTTTAAAAATTATTGAATAGTGGCCCCTATAACCATATATTTTCATCAACGGGGAAACTAAATCTACCATTCTACGAAATTTGAACTAAATCCACGACCCCAAGACCTTGCACTCTCCTTGTTAGTGCAAAAAAGGGCAAATTTGATAACTGCCAATCTGATCATAACATTACTTATAAGTGTGATCAAAGCTTGAGGTTGTTTAAAATGTTTTTAATAAATTGTAATAGAACACAAAACAATAACTCGATGCAACCAACAGAACATGCTGTTGTGCACTGGTGCGCCCTATTTAGTTCAACTAAATGAAAACGCCATAACAGTGTGCTTTTTAAAAGTATTCCCCTCGTCATAGCTAGATTACATAAAAAGAACGTTGTGGTTGTGATGATATAAAATTGGAATTAAACCCTAATGTTAAATATTGATCTTGGCCTCCGCGTGTACATAACTCTGTAGCGACTGAGCAATTAATTTAGGGTAGCCCGTCCGCCTCTGAAGTCATGATTAAATTAGCGACCGTGAATTTATGGCCGTCGCGGCCGACGGCGAAAGAGGGGTCTCGGTTTCATTAGGGAAGGAGTTTTTAATTGGAATTAAATTCGGCGTCGCGTTTGATAGGTCCAAAAAGCTCGAACAACGGGGGCGGCGTCGCGAGATATAATTAAACGTTCTTCGCCATGGATCCGAATGTAGTTTTTCGGACTCACCTGGGTTGGAGTGAGATGTATCAACGACGCCAAGTGTTCTCTTTCGGGAGCTGATAAGTATTTTTGTTGCTTGAATCGCCTTTCCAATTCATAAACCTGAAAGGATATTTAACGATGTGAGATTTAAAAATGTACAATTTTTATTATAGTACTTATTGCAGAATACATTTTTATCGATTGAATTAAACGGAATTTTAATAATTTTTTTTTAATTAATTTGAATTTATACTTGACAAGAGTAAAAGCAAATTACAAAATAAAAATTACTATTAATCACAAATATTTTTAAGTGTTACCTCTTCTCATGCAGTAGCCACGTTACAACTTTTTTTTTTAATTAATTCAGAATTTATCTAGCTCTTTTAATTTAACATATTGACACATTTCTAATTGCTAAATCCTAATGCATTTACTTTATTTTAGCAGACTGTAATCAATCCTAATATAATTTAGCTTAGTTTGTATGCAAGTTGAAAATTTTAAGATATGATATACTATCTTCTTGGTATTAATCGTAGTTATATAACATCTTGCAAAATGTTAACTGCTTTAAATAAATTAATAATCACATCAATTTATTATTAAATAAGCAGGGTGGTATTAAGTAAAAATTTTTAATCAAACTGCTTACTTAGGTATATCAACTTACATTTACTTAAGTACAAGGTTCACGTCAAACCACCATCACCTCATAACTGTGATTATAGTAGTGATTCAGAATAGTCACAGGATATGAAAAAATGTGATCAATTTCGCGATAAAACAACCGAGAGAAGAGATAACAGTCCGTCGGTAAGGTATAAGAAAAATCGTGATCAGGCCGAACGGAGTCAAAATTTCGCTGCACTGGCGAGCGCGGGGCCCCGGGCCGTGGATAGGCCGGGGGACCGCTGCCAAAGGCGTGGTCTTACCTGTGCTTGAGTGAAGAGGACCCGCCTCTTCCGACGTTGTGCCAGGGGGAATTGCATGGGTTTCGAATCGGGGACAGCGCACGCGCCTAAACCCGGCATTCCCGTGTTCAGCCCGTGCCCCATGTTCGCTGCCGAGGCCGTGCTGCCCATCAGCCTGGAAACTGCGAACAGAGAAAAAAAGAAAAAATTGATCAAAAAGCGGAGGCTGGATAGAGAACGGAGGATTACGCTTGAAAAGATGGATATTTCTGTTAGAAATCCGAATACTGAATGTAAAATGAAGAATTTTTCAAAAAAAAAAAAAAATTTTTTTTTTTGAAAAAGTCTCACAAAATAAGTAGTAATATACCTTCATCGATTATTTTCTCCTTATCGTATATTACCTACTTCAAATAACATTCGTCAACAAATTTCCATTTTTTGATTTTGCCATGAAATAATTTGTACTGATTTTCATACTTAAGCCATATAATTATTATATACTTTGAGAGCTCATATAGCAAGGCTTGTGTGTGAAAAATTCCAATTAATTCTACCCAGTAGTTTTTGGTTATTGCCCTTTGAAATATGGAGAGCGATAAGCAGCATTTTCGACATATGGAGGGCTCAGAAGCCAAACAGTCTAATGTAAGTCCTAAAAACTACAAATCGGGAAATTTAGTGCTTTATTGTAAATTAACATAAAAAATAAATATCCATATTAAATTACTAAAAAAGTTTTTTTTGTTTATTGAAAAAAGGAAAGGAACTAAAAGAATGAAATAACAAACTAATCAGAAACAGAAAATGCTAAATATTTTCCTTTAATTAACTTTTTCATTTAAATTTGGGACTTGTTCTTTTTGCCTACTGAATTTTTTAGTCAATGTGATCATCATCGGTATCACTTTCGTTTGATTGTAAATGTTTTATGCTGGAAGCTCGAGTACCAGTAGTGGTTGATAACTTTTTATAATAAGGATGCCACATTGGGGGTATGTATTTCAACAAGTGAAACATGTCCTTTCTTTTAAT
Source organism: Digitonthophagus gazella (assembly GCA_036711955.1). Lineage (NCBI taxonomy): Eukaryota > Metazoa > Arthropoda > Insecta > Coleoptera > Scarabaeidae > Digitonthophagus > Digitonthophagus gazella. The sequence continues at coordinate 35,988,490 of JASCIT010000005.1, read as the reverse complement.
ATCTTTTACCAGTCTTGGTTCTTCATACAAGTGGTTTTGATAAATATTTGCTAAGTTGAAAGGTCTTCCTTGAGACTTTGGTTTCGATAAATTAATTTCATGAAATTCGGCATCTTCATCTATAGTTTCTTTAAAAAAATTGAACATTGTCGATTTTTTGAATACCTCAACCATTTTATTTTTAACCAATTTACTTTATGTCCATCAGATGCAATTTTTCTGTTGCAAACGGCGTCTTCCAATATTTTCGTAGACAAAAATTCGTTATGTTTCATTTCAACAACGTTGAACGGATTGGTCCTTTTCGCAGTTTCGACTATTTCTATCTAATCATTTGGACCAAAAATTAAATCTTTCTTTTTGGCACTCAGTTCAATTATGCCAAAATCAGCGTCGTTCGGCAGATAACTGGGACCTGATTCTAAAAATGTATGATCTATGTATTCCGCATTCATCACAGGATCTTGCACCAATTGATATAACAATTGGCTTGACATTTCTTTTTCGATTCCAACCAGGAACGATCGCACTGCTTTCAGGTTCAGTTACTACATTTTCCAAATCTGAACCGGCTGCAATAATATTGCAAGACATAATATGGATTACCTTATTATAGCGCAAATTTTCCTTATTATAGTTCACCTTTTTGTAATATAATGAATTAACAATAAAAATGTTGAACTTACACTACTTTGTTCGGAATACGCTGTAGACATTGTTACTTTGGACTTAATCTATTTGACCACTTAATTTCATGTAAAAATTCTTCGTTGCCAAAGAAAATAATGAAAAAGGAAACGTGTTCAAGTTTTTGCAACAACTTGCAACTATTGACAGTGCCAGTTCTATTAATGAATATCATTTATTCATGTCTAACACGATTTTTGTAAATTTGTGACTTAGACTGTTTGGCTTCTGAAGCCCCCATATCTTACTGTTTTACTACAAAAAGGGTAAAAATGCTGTTCAAGCCAGAAAGAAATTGACCGATGTGTATGGAGAAGGTGTGTTGACAGTACGCCAGTGCCAGAACTGCTTCGCTAAATTTCGGTCTGGCAATTTTGATGTCGAAGATGCACCTCAGAAAGGCCGGTTGAAGCTGATAAAGACGCGATAAATTAGTTGATGCGAACTGGCGAATAACAACACATGAGATCGGATTGAAGTTAAATTTATGAAATTCAACAGTTTATGACCACTTCAAAGACCTGGAATTATCCTCGAAGCTCGATGTATGGTTCCCCATGTTCTCTACTGTCGTCAGCTGGACAAACTGAACGATGCACTTCAACAGAAAAGGCCAGAACTAATCAACAGAAAAGGCGAAGTGTTTCACCAAGACAACGCGAGACCTCATATAAGTTTGGTCACTAGCCAAAAGCTTTTACAGCTTGAATGGGATACAATGCCACACCCACCATATTCTCCAGACTTGGCACCATCGGATTACTATTTGTTCCGGTCACTCCAAAATTTTTTAAACGGTAAAACCTTCACCTTAAATGAGGAAGTCGAAAACTACTTCGATCAGTTTTTTGCCAGCAAAGACCAAAAATTTTATGAGCGTCAAATTATGCTACTACCAGAAAGATGGCAAAAGGTGTTGGACCAGAACGGCCAATATATAATTTAATAAAGTATTTATTTATTATATGAAAACTGTCTTTCATTTCCATAAAAAAGAAACGAAATTACTTTTCCAAACAACCCAATAACTTACTGAAGAAACAAACTAATCATAATAATTTCATTCTGGGTTACATTTTTAATGAGCAATCATCCACTCGAATGAATATTTTTTACTCTAACCCAAAACAAATTCACATCTCAATAAGTTCCTTTCTTCTAAGTAGATATAAAATCAAATGTTTGTTAAATTAATCCACAGGAATGAGAAATTTTACTAACAATATAAATTCTACTAAAATGATTTGATGCTGAAGTTTCATAATTTATCTTGAGTATCTCTAACAATAAGATCAACCAAACTATTTACTAGTACTTGAAATACCACAAAGTTGAACTTTTCAATATGATGCTTGAAACATCTTTTAAATCTACTAAAATTTTAATTTATATTATAAATTAGATAAGAATTTTTCAAGACGCCTTTTAAAAAAATTGTTGTTAGACTGTTAAATGTGTTATAGTTGAAATATTTTTCAACAAAACATATTAGCAACCGTCCAATGAAAAAATTGCGATAAAGTTTGTTAAAATCTCTGATTGTTTCACCGTAGCATTTCTAAACTAAAAAAATCATAAACAATCAACTATAAAATCGGTACGTTTTAATAAGAAATACGTTACTTAAGATTTGTATACATTTTCCATTACCTTCCGTAAAAACGGTTGCCAGGAAAGTATTTAATTCTTTTTCTACAGTAAACAGTTAACAAAAGTAGATGTAGGGTAAACTGCCCAAATGTCGACCCCCCTAAAAGTGCTTCCTAAAGTTGGCATTTCTATCAAAATCCATACAGAAAAACTGGAAGGCCGACTTTAGGCGCATGGCCGAGATTTGGTTGAGTTTACCCTACTATGCATCGTTGGATTTAGAAAAAGAAGGTCTTTTAAATGACTTGAAAAAAAGTATGTATGATAGTTTGAAAAAGAAAAGTTATTAAAGCTATAGTTTTGGACATGTCTTGTCTGACACCCTATATAATTTAACACACGTTTTCTCACAAACCACAGACCTGAAAAAATTTTGAAATAGACAAATAGTACATAAAGATGTTCAACTAAATCAACAAACTGCAACATAAATTGTTTCGTCGAAGAATTGTCCTTCATTTAAGGCATTGTTAGTCAAATTTGTACCTTCAAAAATATAGTTGATAGAAGGAAATGGATTTTTCATTTAAAACTAGCCCTCCGAATATAGTAAAAATCAGTTATAAGCACTAAAATATATGTTGAATTGTCTTTTAAATCTGATAATGTTAATACATTTTTCAGATCTACCGTCGTTTGGGGTGAGATTGATCACCGGGGGTGAGATTGATCACCAAGTTGCTTCTTCATAAATTTAAATCTAGCGCGCAAACCAACTATTAGATTGGTTTTTCGCCAAAGCAACACAAACCTGGTGACGAAAAAAGAATCTAATAGTTGGTTTGCGCGCTAGATTTAATTTTATGAAGAAGCAATTTGGTGATCAAACTCACCCCCAGTTATTAATCTCACCCCAAACGACGGTACTCAAAAATTTACATCTTTCACTTTACTCTAATTTAGGTATATCTCAAACCAAATGAGACAACAAATTTTCAAGAGTACATCCTCAAAATAAAAAAAAAATCTGAATAAAACTCCATCATGATTTTCCCTTCGGGAAATAAACATTAAATAATATCGAACGTTCTATTTACATTTTCGCTGACGCCGTAACACCACCCCCGCTTCCACGGGCGAAGAAAGAAGGGAGATCGAACAACAATAAAATTCGATCCCCGCACAATAGGCTTTAATATCCTACGATAAATATACCTGAATGCCTCCTTTGTATCTCCCCTGTCTTAAGCTCAATTTTACTTGAATGCCGCGCGGAGTGACGGCGACGGTAAATATCAACGCGGGGAGATTGCGGCGTACATGGCCCGTCATAAGTAAACGGACTTATTTTTCTCGCGAATATATCCATCAAAAAGCTCCCGTCAATTTAAAATAAGTCCACGCCTTTACGATACGATAAACCCTACAACCCTCGAGAACACGCATAAATAACATTACAAGGATATCGGTATGCAAACACGAAGCATGATTGATGCTATGGATGTAGAACGATATCGTGAGAGGTATGCAACTGGTATTTGGTTATGGGTATATCAGAATATATACTACATTTGTGCCCATAATTATGAAAGTGGTCTAAGTCATATATTTTTTGTTTCGAGATATTTAATGAATTGTATTTGAACGAATTAAAAAATATTTTCACGTTATACAACATATTAATTCAAAATTTTATTAGTCTTGATTAATGGAAATTTATTATGAATATGAAATTTTGTGTGAATTTCATACTAAAATGTTATTTTTAAAGCTTGAATTGACTTAGACCATTTTCAAAATTAACTGAATGTCCAATAAATGACTTAGAGCAGTAAAGAACTATAAATTTCATTTAAAACAATAACCTTAATAAAGTAATTTATGGATATTTATTAATTAAAAAGTAATCCATTTTTATCATCCGAGGTTTTAAGATTTTTAAAATGTTCGTGAAAAACTGGAGGGGTGTATGGTAGTAAACATATAATATCTTTATGTTTTTCTTCTGTTGCTGAACTAATGGAGGTCTATAATGGAAGTAAAGTAATATTTCCGTATATTTTTGGTCTTCCTCTTTTAGGTGAAAGATCCAAAACGTGGAATTCAGAATAATCTAAAGAAGTTTTATAAAACATTTTATAAAGTTCATTTTTCAAGAATCTCATCCACTGAATTTGCAGCCAAGAGACAGATTCGCCTGAGATATTTTTTACTCTTCTTGTTGATGATTCTTCTAGTGATTTCATTGAAATAACATCCGACTGTGACATTCGTTTTATTGAAAGAGTATTTCTTCTTCTACACATTTCTATCAATTCATAATAATGCTCAGGGTTGTATAAGAAATTTGCTTTTTTTATTTTCGTTTCTATTAAACCAAACTCACGGTCATTTGGTAGAAAGGAATGACCCGATACCAAAAATTTATGGTCTAGCATTTCAATATTATTTTTCAATACATAAATTTGATGATTTTTGACTTAGACCACTTTCATAATTAACACTAAATGAATTCCATATAACGTTTAAATTACAACCACTACCTAAAGGTTCATTTTTGTCGATATCGCAAAAATTACATTCAATAAATTTAGTTTAGAATAATATGGTGTGAAATAAATGATAAGCTCATTTTTTAAAAATTTTGACTTAGACCACTTTCATAATTATGGGCACATTTATAACTCTATTCTACAATTTACTATACCAATTTGTGAATTGGCAAGTTTGTACTCCACGTTCATCGTGTATTAATATAAAGAAGAATAAAACAAATGTTTTATGTATAAGTCCACGATGATGAATTTTTATTAGAAAATTGTGTTAAGTGCTACATTAATGTTTCGCGTTATTGGCGTCTTCAGGCACATCTAAAAATTATTCATTACATAAGCGAGGTATAAATATTAAACTTTGAAAAATTTTAATGGGTTACCGTCAAAAAAGTTGAAAGAATTAAACATCAAATCCAGATCGAAGAGGCGTGTGCAAGAAACTGTTAAAACTGAAGGCAGGTTTGAAGAAAAACTGTTAAAGCTGAAGGCAGGTTACATGAGTATCATTGGATTAAAAAACTGGTACTATTATACAGATCTGGAAATTTCGGTACAGGACATAGGAAAATAATGCGTGCAACAGCGACGCATATAGGAAGTAGATTAGATAAACAAAGAGCGATATAACTGTATAACCACGCAACGAACTGACAGTTTGGCAGTCTGACAGTTCGACAGTTTGTGGGAAGAAGGTGGTTGGTTGGGCGACTAGGGTCGGATCGGAAAAGGCGTGGTTAAACAGTTATATCGCTCTTTGTTTATCTAATCTACTTCCTATATGCGTCGCTGTTGCACGTATTATTTTCCTATGTCCTCAAACGAAATTTCCAGATATGTATAATTCGGAAAAATGAAAATCCGGATAATTTATGTAACTTGGTAACAACGTCAACAAAATACTCAACAAAACATTTTACTTATAACCATAAAATACTGGATTAATAATAATATGTAGAAGCTTGGGTTAACTTTGCTTATCGTACTTAAAAAATGTATGAAGTGTTTATTTAAATTCGTACTCTGGCATACTTTGAAAGTTTGTTAGACGCAGAAATACATAGAAAACGTATACAACAAAGGCGCTAGCAACGTCCATAGAGCAACAAACGTGACGTTAAATGCTCACTCGATATTATGTATTTAGAATATTAATTTAGAAAATAAAGAGTGAAATTGGAATAAATTTGATAGGTCTGAAGATGGCTAACAGCCGAAACTAGTAGCATACGTCTTTAATAAACCAGTAAAAGTACAGAACTAAAGTTTATTTATTTAATTTAGAAAATGTTTATAAATCTCGGTAGAAGAATCTACAAGAGTAGATCGATGAGTCGTTAAATCAATACAAAGATATATTTTCCTCTATTTATAAATCTGATCTGGATTATCCACAGATCGGGATAAACAAGGTTTTACTGCAGTTGGTATACTAACGTATTATAAGTTGATCCTAAGCCTCACCATGAGAAGAAGGATGCAAGAGTGAAGTTCCTCCCCGTAACTTTACTGAGTAGACCCGACTGGTGTACAGTGGAAGAGCTTCTTTACCTCTCAACCTCTAATGCAAAGGTCTTGCAAGCCAAAATACTGTCGAATAGAGGCTCACAGCACCTTGATGTTTTAACACATTGACGGACAGTGGGAATAAGTGAAGTCGCATCACAAGACTTTCAATAGTTGACATGTTTTCATCCTTTTCTCGATGGCCTTTGTATATTTCTATATTCAAAACCTAGCCTTTGGCTGAACAAACTTCGTAGAATTTGATAAATAAAGCCTTCCTCGAAATAATAACAAAGATTCGTCTAATGATAACGCTTCATTTGGTGCATATGCATTCGCAAACTTTTGTATGAACAAATCCAGAACTATCTTTATTTTCCTTAAAGGGTCGTTTGAATTTTCTTGTATACAAAAGCATCTCAATATTTGCTCAATCCTTCTTCCAGACATTTGTGAGGGAAATGCAGGGTGATTGGTAATGCGTCAATGGAAAAGAACTTTCTAATGCTGGAGAATTTTAGCTGGGACTGAAGCAAAGACAAACCTAAAAACTTTTTCATTTCAATCTTATTAGTATTTTTGAAATTTGCTTTCCTACTATGCCTTGTATGTGGCCGTGTTTGATTGCAAAGTTTTATGCTGTAATCATTCGTAGATTTTATAATCATGTCCATTACTTGGTCATCTCATATCTTTTCAAAAACCTGAATTGGAGAAACATTTTCACCTATATCCAAAAGAATCCCAGCGGCATCTACATCAAAAGAGAAGTTTCTTATAGGTATTGTATTGGTATGCCATGTTTCTTCATTTTATGGTTCTTCTGGTGCTTCATATTCCTGATCTGTAGTTGATTCACTATCGTCACTACTCGAATTGTTATTTTCAGTACTTTCAGCATCAGTTTCAGATTCACTGTTGCTTGTACACTAGTAAATACACATCTGTGCTGCTATAGCAGTAGTGCCTTAAGACGACCGTTTCGTTTTGGATGGCTATTGCCGTCATGCCATATAGTGAACGTTGCTTTGACGGCTATAGACGCAAGTGTCCGTCAACGTGTTAACTCTTTCTCTCGGATTTTAGCCCTTCTTAAGTCTTACAGTAGAGGCCAGAACGGTTAACTCTCAACTTGCAAAATCGACTTTGCATCATAATCCTTGATTTCGACGATGTTTTGGCCTGCAAGACCTTCGCAATAAAGGAGGGCCGGACAATCCTTTGCTTCTCTCCTCTTCTTGTACTCCAGTCGGGTCTACTCGATAAAGTTACGGGGAGGAAGCTCGCTCTTGCATCCTTCTTTCTATGGCGAGGCTTAGAATCAACTTATAGCATTTCCTGATTGAAGGTAATAAGTTTGTGCAAAATAGGAAATCAGAAACAGTTACTGTTATCGAGGTAAACTTTTTTCAGGAATTGCACTTTCAAAAGTTACAAAACTGTTTTCTGCTGTTGCAAATCGAACAGTTGGGTTGGGTCTATCAAAAGTTGCGGTTACCAAGACATACTGTTTATTAAAATTATTTTGCTTATATCAACACTGCCAAGCCAAAACGGCATAAACGCCATTAACCTAATTTTTCAGAAAACGCAAAAAACGATTGACATAATGAATCTTAAATGGGGTTTTCGCAAACTTTAAACCAATTTTATAGCGAATGAAGTTTGTTTGCGGGTATACCGCTTTAACTGTTGCATGCAGATTTAAAAATGCTACTCAACGGTGCAGCTAACTAAAAAATTGCCATTTTGGCGTTTATGCCGTTTTGGTTTGAGAGCGTCGATGTATTTGCAATCAGAAAATTTGCCACTGATATATTAGATAATTAAAAGAAAATAAGTATTCTCCATCTAAATAATAACACTATCGTTCGGTATGAAAATAAAATATGCCTTAATAAATAAAATTATTGTAGACGATTCTCGTTTTATTATCAATCGAGATGAAATCAAAGATCTTATTTTTCAAATACAAATGGATTGATAATGACTAATGATAAATCATTTTCCCATTTTCCAATCATTGACACTGACTGAAATAAATATTTTCCTTACTTTGTTTAGCCTTAACTAAGATATGTAACGCATATCAAGTTTTAATAACGTATAATATAACGTCTTGTTTCAAGTTTTTGTAATCACCGTCGGCCATACTGAAAAAGCGTAGTTTCGTCCTGAAGCCGAAACGGGCTACTGTATTGTCATTGGATCTGAAGAGCTGGGTAAACACATCTAGTTTAGTGTATTTGCTAACTGTCAGATAGTTACACGTCCTCTCGCCAAAGGGGAAAGAGGAGGATTCGTCGAGCTTCGCAAGCTTTCTATTTGACGATGGGGGAAGTCCGTATTTGAATTTTCCATTGTTTCCGGGTTTCCAGTTCTTCGTTCCGAGTCGGGAGGGGAATCGTCTGAGATGGTGGAAAATCGATTCGTAACCAAAATTAGAAAAAAAATCTGCCGGATATTAATCAAGGTATAAATGAGGAAGTGGACCTTGATTAAAAGCAAAGATAGATTGTTAGATATGGTAGTATCTTATGAGAAACGATCGAGAAACAGATGCCGGAGGATCACCGATGACAGTGTTTGTTTAAGACCACCCCATTTTTCCGGGCTCCTATTTACTGGACGGACCGGGACACAGGGGCATTTACAAAATAAATATTTATTCAAGACGTACGCGTAGCAAAGCGTTCAGACGTGTATAGAATCGATACAATGCCCGCGCTTCGTGAATAGGATAGGTGAGAGAAATATTCTCAACTTAAATTACATTTGACTACGTGCTAATGATGTTTATACAGTGAATGTTTCTACTTTAATATTGAAATGTAGTGCTAATTTTTTCTAGTAATACATTTTTTTCTAATAATACTAATAAATTAGATTAGATTAACTACCAATAATCAAAACAACAATCAAGTGATAGTTTGAATAAATTACTTGGAATACTTTGAAACAATTCAAGGTTTAAACGTTTCAACATGGCAATTATTTAAACACTAAAGCTATTTGTAGGCGAGGCGTTGAGAATGGAGCGTATCAAATTCCGTTTTCACACATTAAAGGGTCCGCCATAAGACACCCCCTTAGGGCTTTACGCACGCCCGTGGGGTCACATTACTATCCGGGAAGGTGAATACCGCGATACCGCGCGTATCTGATTACAAAATAGGCCACTCTTCAACACGATTCCTCACCAATTCTTTTGAATTGACGATAAATAATTATTACTCACTGTTATAAAAGTTACTTATTATTTACAACACTTTCAGTTACTTATTTACAACACTTTCAGTACTTATATAAAATTTGTAAAGATGTAAAGACAAATAACTTAAGTCTGAAAATGCTAGTAAAAGTGAAAGAATAGAGATTACTTACTTGCGAATCTTGGGTCCGCCGCAGAACTTTGGTACCATCCGGGGGAATAATGTGGGGCCAAACCTAAGTTTTCTGAAACGGGACAGTATTGGCCGCCGCCAAATTGGCCCATTACTGGGTAACCTCCGTTCATTGCTCCTCCGCAACTGCTCGTTGGGATTCCTGATGAACCGATTGCTCCTGGGGAGTTGATACTACTTCCTGAAGACGTTGATCTGAAATAATTGTAATATGTTGTTTTAAAGAATGGAAACTTGAGGAAAGATTGAGGTTCCTCCACGTCACTTTACCGAGTAGACCCGACTGGAGTACAGTGGAATGAAGCTTCTCTACCTCTTAACCTCTAATGCAAAGGTCTTGCCAGCCAAAATACCGTCGAATAGAGGCCCACCGCACCTCGATTTTTTAATGCTTTCGCTCGGATTTTAATCCTTTTTCAAGTCTTACAGCAGAGGCGAGAAGGGTTAACTCTCAAATACAAAATCGACTCTACATTATAATCCTTGATTTCGACGGTATTTCGGCCTGCAAGACCTTCGCATTTAGGGTTGGACAATACTCCGCTTCTTCTTTCTACTGTACTCCAGTCGAACCTCCTCGGTAAAGTTAAAGAAACCTTCTCTTGCATCCTTTTTTCCATGGTGAGGCTTAGGATCAACTTATAGTACATATTTAAAGCTGAGAGGTAAAGGGTCGTATCTACATTTTCTTTTTTGAAATGTTATAAATAGCATTTCCATGATGTATAATCATCGTAATAGCATAAAAATACTAAAACCGTATTTGAAGAAAATACGCTATATAGTGTGTCCCCAAATTGGTTGAAACGACTCTTAGAAAAGGCAAAAAATTCTCGATATTAATTTTGATCTTTTGGGATTTAGCCCTCCTTATTGTTAGTTAAAGATTAATTTATAACATATTATGAATTTAGAAAAAGAAGCGATTCTTGGTAGTGAATAAAAAACACTCTTTGTAGCAAGTAAAGTACCTTTTCGGTTCGGTGTCCAAAAAATCTTGGATCACCGAAATTTTCTTTATTGTGTATCATACTTTGGATTTGTCCAAAACTAACATAAGTTGTACAAAACTCACATAATAAAATTATTATGTCTAATTTCCCAGAGAATGTTAAGCGAACTATTGAACAACGTCTCCGAGATGGACTATATATGCGTGGTATAGCCTTCCAAGGAACACAAACAATTTTGTGGTACAGTAAAATAACGAGAAAACTGGTTCGAGAAGACTAAATGCTACAAGCAATGAAGAAGACAAGCAGTTAGTACAGTACATTTGATCAAAATCCATCTGAATCAGTAGTTATTGCTGAATGCGAAAGAAACTTCCCTGCCTGTGTCAAAAAATTTATTGAAGAAAAGAATGAATTGTGTTTGTACAACATTTATTAGCAAAAATAAACAAAATCCCTTTTTCAAACGCAAAAAAGTCTACATACGGCTAATTTCTGAATTCTTTAAGTTGGTATGTTTAAGCTGGTGTGTTTAAATGTCCATTGTCGAAGGTCTACTGTTCATTTATTTGCATTTTTGTTATAAAACAATCCGTTTGATTAACAATATGAGGGTTAACCGTAAAGAAATAAGTTTAGAGATTCGTCAACTTATTGTTAAGCATCGAAAAGATGGTAAATCTCTTCGGGAAATTGGAGAAATGGTTGGATATTGAAAAGCTAGCATTCAGTTATTAAAAACCATACAGAATCTTATACTTTAGAAAGTAAGGCAAGAAGCGGTCGACCTGTGAAAATAACACCACGTATAAAACGTCAGATTTTGGGTGAAATAAAACAAAATCTAAGAACTAGCGCTGTAGAACTAACAAAGAACCTAGAATCGAGCAATATTGTTTCAGTCCATCCGGAAACGGTTAGAAATGTTCTCAGAAGTAATTATTTTCATAGCTGGGTACCCAGGAAGAAGCCTTATATAAATGATATTAACATGAAAAAACGTCCAGATTTGGCACTGAAATAAAAGGACGCAGATGACACTTTCTGGAGTAATGTTATATTCAGTGACGAAAGTAAGTTCAATTTGTTGGGTTCGGATGGGAAATAAAAGGTGTAGCGCAGACAAAATGAAGAATTATTGCCAAAAAAATTAATTCCTACGGTGAAACACGGCGGTGGTTGCGTTATGATCTGGAGTTGCATGACGACGGCTGGGGTTAGGCAATTTAACATTTATAGACAGTACCATGGATCGGTTCGTGTATTTAAAGGTTTTGAAAGAAAATTTGAAGCAGTCAGCAATAAAAATAGGTTTAAGAAATAAAAGATTTATTTTTGTACCATGCTGGTTATTATAAATTTTATTGTCTAACTCAGTGTTTCCCAACGTGGGGCGTACGCCCCACAGGGGGGCAATTTGATTGTTAAGGGGGCAATTTGGGTTTTTCACGATATATTTCGAAAATTTTGTTACTCTGTTTCGTAAAAAATTTCCACTGATTTTTTCCTAGAAGGTATGGTAAAAGTTTCTTATGTGAAAAATTCCATTAAAAATTATTACTTTAAAAACGTGTGACCTTTTTTTTAGGGCATCGATTGCTCCCAGGACAAGTTTTTTTTTACAGATTTTATGTTTCAACTTTATATTCTTTTCATATGTAAACAGCCAAATCAACACATTTTTACTTTGTGGGGCCTCGCGGAACCTTAAGGGGACATCGCAATATTACGAAAGCTAAGATGGGACATGGCTCAAAAAAGGTTGGGAAACACTGGTCTAACTAGTTTCGGCTTTTACAATGCCATCCTCAGAGACAAAACGTCTTAGTTTAGTTGACCAAATAATAAAAATCTAAAAACATATTAGGTACTACACTTTAAAATATATAATTTAGACGATAACAGTGTTGAAAGTTAAAATAAAGTGAAACGAACACGAACGTTACAAGTAATCGACAATATGGAAGACTGTCTGCACAAATAAATCTTTTATTTCTTAAGCATTACTACTGGTTAAAATGGATCAAAACCACATTAAAAATAGGTTTGCCTCGGGGCTGGTATTTTCAGCAAGACAATGACCACAAGCACACCGCTCTCATAATTAGGGAATGGATATTGTATAATGTGCCCCATCAGCTTCATTCGCCACCCCAGTCGTCTGATTTGAATCAAATCGAGCATTTATGGGACGAATTAAAGCATCGTTCAAGAAAGAGAAATATTAAAAATAAGAAAGACCTGAAAACAGCATTAATTGAAGAGTGAAATAATATTTCCTCTGAAACTACTAAAAAGCTGGTGTTTTCAATAAAGAATCGATTAAATGCTGTGCTGCAAAGTCAAGGAGGTCCTACTAAATATTAAATTTTTAAATAATATTAAGATTACGTATGTTGACTTTTCTGTGCTTAAAAAATAATTTTGTTAATTATTGCTAATAAATGTCGTACAAACACGATTCATTTTTTTTGTTTCATTTCTGTACCTTAGAGCTAAAGGGACTTAAGTCCAAAATGACATAATTGTGAAATAACGAAAAATATACTATTTTTAATTTGAAATAACAATTTTCATATTCTCAGCTCTCAAACAATTTAGCTCATAATCGCAGAAATATTGTTATTTAATACTAATAGTCTATGTTTATTCATTAAGAAAACATTTTTATGAAAACTTTTTATTTTTACGAACTTATTGGACTTACTACATTTTGGCTTGAAAAAATTATTTCTGAATGACTGTATGGACTTACAACAAAACAATAATTTGGGATAATAATAACATGTATGAACTTATTACAACAAAGAATAAATTTTAAAATATATTAACTCATAAACTCATGCATCATCAGGGAAATCTGATGCTTCTTCAGTATGGGGTAAGTTTCTGAAATAATCCTGATATTCTTCAGGGACCCACTTAAGGAGAGTTACAAGATTGTCGTACTTTGCTTTACTTATTGATTTTCTAAAAAATCTTAATTTGGTCAAACTTTTTGGTATATTTGACGGTTATCGAATATTTCTATACAAATTAACGGAACAAAAATTGTCATTAAATGATGTTTTATAAAAAAGAGTTCCATATACTTCTCGCCGAAGTTGAAGCCAAACAAGGTTGGACAATTTAAACTCTAGGCCATCATTGCTTTTCTTTCTAGATATAAATGGCGCTGTTGATAAGGAGTACAATGTACTAAAATTTTTTAAATCTTCTAGGGCCATGGAGTACACATTAAATCTAGGCTTTTTACAATTGCGAATAAAATTTAGCAAAAGAAAAAAAAATAAGTTAAAATAAAAAAATAAAAGGTTAAAATAAGTTTTAACCTTGATAATTAGATTTTTTGTGGACTTACGACTATTTGGCGCTAAAACGGTAAGGATTTACTTCTTTATAACCCAAAAAATTTTTTTCCTGATCAATTTTTTTAGATAATGTTGTAAAAAATGAAATGTTGTGTTTAACGAGATACCTATTTTAAGCATATCTCGTTTTCATAAAATTTTGACTTACGTCCCCTTAGCTCTCAGGTACAGATTTATTACACATAGTATTTATTCATATAATAAGTGTTTTATACTTTCAATTTGTACAGGTTGTTCAAAACAGACATTTATGAAGGGGTTTGTAGAGTTTTTTGTGCCGCTGTACGTATTTTCAGTGTCACTTCATATAATAAACCTTCTAACCTTTCTCTGAAAAGTCCGATTTAATCGGGTTATTGATATGGTTATTTTTAATATGATTCAATTAACATCTTGTTCCAAGATTTTTTGGGCATCGATGCTACATCAAAGTGTTACTAAGAAATGTTATTGAAAATGAAACGTTAGTTGCATATGCAAATTTTTTGAATGATCGTCCTACTTTGATAAAACTCATTGCTAATTTCATTAGAAGAAAGAAAATAGTTTCAAAATTTCCTTTCCACTGCTAAGAGTCAACCTTAATCAAAGATTTATTTCAATGCATTTTTTATACACTTCCCTTTTTTGCAGATGACAAAAATTGTATTCAACACCGATGGTAGTTTTAAAATAGATTAAGCCCGGTTTTGTAAAGCTCAAATAAATTAATATTTGATTATTTATAATGGTTCACCACTTTATAATTTAATAAAATATTATAACATTAGATTGGAATAATTAATTAATCGAGAAGTGAATTATTGTGATATTTTGACAATTCAAAGTACTCTCAAAACATTTGGATAATCACGTTTATAATATAATTTACATGCATATAATTTTACAAACACATATTAACTCCAATATTAAAATATTTGCAGCATACTTTATTAATTTTCAAAAAATTATTCAAAACTACGTTTATAAGATGCTCAATCCAAGATAGAATTTGGGTTGGAAGAGTGTTCATACTTTGACATTATGCCTATTATCTCACAATTGTAGTTCGACACTTGATTTAGGAAACCTAATCCCGACAATTATTACATCGTTAGTAACAATGCAAACCATAACAAATAACTTCTTTGTTAAAGCACTCAATGGGAATTATTTATGGGTACGACAGCCTAATGATACAATTTGGGGAAACGAGGCGTTCGCAACCGGAAAGAGAATTTACCTGACAACCAAATTGGGTAAAATATGATTCATAACCGAGCGGGTAAGGAAAGCTTCCTCTTTTCGAGTGCGAGCGGTAAGAAATGGTCCTAATTATGTGGTGAGTTTTATTATGTCTTTCTTATTCTATCTGGACATTAAAATCTGTGCATAATATCTCAAATTAGATATAATTTGAGTTACCTGTAAGGTGATGGTGGATTAGTGGCCAATTCCAATTTCCTGTAGGATTCCTCGATAGGGCTAAGAATGTCCGTGACACTGAATGGCGTCGAGTGGTGGTGTAGCTGTTGAAGATGGCTAAGTACTTGGCCTCCTTGGTTGTGTTTGGGGCTGAGGCTCATCGCCAGCTCGACGCCATTGAGTTCAGGCAATAGGCCGTGGAGATCAGCCCGGTCCTGGACTACGGGACCTTCCCCGTAGCTGCCCCCTGCACTCATCGACTCCAGGTCCGTTGCCGAACCCAACAGCACCGCCGTCGACGTCAGCGTCCCATAAAGGCGTCCCGACGCACCGGGGACGCCTCTTCACCCGTTCGCGGAACTTGACCGAACTCGATATCCGGGACACCCGAATTCAATAAACAAACCGACTAACTATATAAATAAATCAGCGATCGAGGTATAGCACTCTTCAGGGCGCTCTTGATGTAAGACTCTTTAGGCACGAAGAGCGCTTAACTTGCCTAAGCGTACTCGTAGAGTGTCCTCAAAGTGTACATGGCACTTCTCCCTGAGCCCCACTGCATCCTGGGCACTCGAGGATCCCGAGGGGCGTATCACCACGCCTACCTACCAATCGAAAGACTCTTTCTTTGCGCATCGGGCGTGGTCTCACTTTTGCTGGCTTGCAGTTGTTCAATCTCGACCTTACGTTTCCCAAGCTTTAAAGCCCCAATCTGTATTTTAGTGAGGAACAATTTGAGCTTTATTAACCTGGTGATTCTAAGGTCGAATTTTACATCGACGGCCCTTTTCAATCGCTTGGCTACGCCTACTTGACGACGTATTGCACAAGTGCTCTCCAATGACTGGGGAGGCTGCTCACAAACGATATATTGTATATTTATATCGTTTTATTGGGTATATTGATTTTGAGGCTGCCGTCGTCTAATTTTGTGTACCGTGTTAGTTCAAAACGAAAAATCCAAGCTTAAATCTTTCAAGTAATCTAAAAATTTTAACAATAAATCATTAATAAATCAACCCCATATACTCAGAATTTAAAAAAAGATACAAATTATTAATAATTTCACTTTTAGCAAAATAATCAGTTGATATACAAAACGTCCCGTTAGAGGATAGCTATCCATTAAGAAATTTTACTTGGTGTCTCTCCTAAAATCCCCGGAGGAGCCAGAAAAGCGTTTTCCTATGAAAAGCGTATCGCGAAGCAGGAATGAAGAGGGCCTTAAAAGGGTTATATAAGCTGTCGGTCAGCGGCAATCAGGGTCGTGGAGATCCGTGAAAGAGCCGCCTGAAGGGCGCTTCTCAACTGGAGCACACTCCAGTGAAACTCCACCGTCCAGCAGTGCCAACCGAGCGAACGCGCACCGTGCTACCGCCGCTCGGCCTCCATTATCATAATCAAAGGGCCCCGTGCATTACATCGCGACGAGTGTCACCGGTAGGTGTCGCCGCTGCGACAATACACCGGCCTTTTTTTCCCTCGACTGGAGCACCGTGTCCGATGAATGGAAATAGTGCTCCAGTTAAATTATGGTACTTCTGCGAGCTCTTGGGTCAATGGTGCGACGGGTCTTGATGTCACGCGACATCTGTATACCTGTAGGATGTCACTCTAAACTACAAGTCGGGCTATTACTTTTAATGGGATTAAAAGTTTTCCAGTTTTTTTGATTTGAGTTACATTAAAAGTCCTGAAAAGAGGATTGATGTAATAAAACAACTTATTTAATTTTTTTTTATAAAAAACATTGTAGTATATTTTTTAACCTTAGATGCTGTACAAACATATACAGAACACAATCTAGAAATCTACTTTATACTGCAATGCTTTGATATTCCCTAATTATAAATTAACAAGTCGACGTAATAAAACTTAAAAATGAAACCTGTTTTTAATGCGAAAGATACAACCGCCCAGAATCGCAAAAAATTCAACTATCGATCTTGTTGCTTATTCTATTTTATTTATCTTCTATATTGTGGATTATACGGCTCATATCTATCCCTATATGGCCCACCAGTTCTTCTCTGCTGATCCCTTTGCTGATTACCGCCCTGTTGTTGATACCTTGAAGCGTTGTTGGTGTTATACCCACCTCTATTAGAATAACCTTGCTGTTGATTATGGGAATTGTACGAATTATAACCTCCTTCTCCATGAAACGGCCTCGCTTGGGAATAATTCGAATTGTAATAATTCGAAGAGCCTTGACGTTGGTCTAAATTGCAAAAAAACACAATTAATTTTTAGTAATATATTTATAGGAAAATATGAATAAATGAAAATAGAACCGTATTAACAATAGATTGAATTAAAATTAATAGTTGAATAGATGGAAATTAATTCCATCAAAGTTTTAGTTTACTCAATTTTGTTAGAACCCAATCAAGCTGTTCTCTCTAGCGAGAAATCTAATCAATTGCTCAGTGGCTAGGTTGTCCACTACAGTGCCGACCGTAGGGGATCCAAACTTAATTAACTGACCCAACTTTATCTAAACTTCCTTTATAGTCGATAGTCTGTCTAAATTGCCTTTATTTCGTTTTTTTTCTTCGGTTTAGTGCAGGGGAAAAATTTACTCAAAAAACGTGGATAGTTTAGTAATAAGTGAAAAGAATTATTGTATAGACGACTTATACACCAACTAACTTTACAAGTTTAAACCAACTTTAGCTTATAAGTTTGCTATAACGTTGCAATAAACACAATTTTAATTTATAAGTAAACCCGACACTAATCTTATAAGAGATACGTAAACAATTTCCTATTGGGGTTGAGCGTTAATAACCACGGAATTATTGCGGCGGATTATCGGAGGTGACACCCGGAAGTGGGAGTCGCGAGCTAACGGTGGCGCCTAGCGTTCGAAACAAGCAATTTATGGGCGGCCATTGTTCGTTTGTTTGCGGGCGTGACGCTACAATGACGTCGGTGCCGGCGGCAGACCGAGTAATTGCGCCCTTTGTGCGTCCGTCACCGGCACTCACACGGCTAATTTCACAATCACGACGGCGGTGGTGGCGGCGGCGGTTATGGGGGCGTCTCCCCGCGCGACCCCGCCGTCGAACAATCGAATTATCGAGGGGCGCGTAACGTGTTTTCGATGGGGGTCGGATATGATAAAATTTTCGGTAGTCTGCTTTATCGTGATATATGTGCGAGGGTGGGCGTGACGTGGGACATGCTTGAAAAAAATAATAAAATGATTCGCGATGGTTCATATAAATAATTCAGTGAATAAAATAAATATGAATTATTATTTTTTGTCTACATTGCATATTAAAATTTAGGAATTTTATTATTGATGCACATCTTACCTCTTTGATAATAACCACTTTGATAATTATTTTGATTGTAGTTTTGATAACCACCTCTGTGAGGATGATTTTGTCGTGAACCTTGATCATCTCTTGGAACATAATGGTTTAGGGCTCTATGTCCAGATTGTGCTAAAGTAGCTCTGTAATAAAACATTTTGTTAGATAACAATACAATAAGTCAATAAAATACCTGGGGGTGTATATGGATAAAGATTTGAAGATGAATGAACACGTAAAGAAAGTGAGATTAAAGGCAGTTAAAGCGAATACGGTTTTAACCCGGATAATGCTAAAAAAGGGAGGGCGAAGCTATTTCAGAAGGACCCTGCTAGCGACCGTAATAAGATTAATAACTCTTTACGCAGCTCCAGCTTGGGAAAATGCTCTAAAATACCAAAAGTACAGGAATATGATAAGAAGTATTGAAAGAGAAACAACAATAAATGTAACGTCAGCGTACCGGACGATATCAACTGACGCCGTGGGAGTACTAGCCAGGCACCTCCCAATGGACTTGCTGGCTTGGGAACGAAGTAGAAATTGATAAACGAAAGGAAGAAGAGTTAAGGAGAACAGAGAAGTAGTATGCGACAAATGGCAGGAGAGATGGGATGAATACATAAGATGGGCAAAAAAGGAGTGGCATTTGGAAGGCCCACAAATAGACTATTATACAACTCAAGCATTAAGTGGACATGGTATATTTTGTCAATATCTGAAAACCATTAAGGGGGAACAACAGGGTGGAGACCGCGAAAAAAGGCGATAATTAAGATTTTATTTTGGTTCACTCATATATTTTAGAAAAATCGGAATTTGATATTTGTAACTACGCAGTTTAAACTTATTTTAGGAAGTATAGAGAAAAAAATCTGTCTTAGAATACATGTATGGAGGGTGTCCACATGCACTAACAAAAAAAAAAGCATCTTGTTGGTTGTCACTATAAAACGTGTAAAAATAATCTGAAAATAAAAAAGGAAACGTCGTTTTAATCTATATTAGTGTAGCTTCAGTTAAGCGTACCCGATTTAGAAAATAATAATTGCTGTTAAAATGGCACCCCTGCAAAAAAAGAGTTAAGAAAATCGATAAAATAATTAATCTTTCCAGGGGGTAAAGAGGCAGCAAATATTAACACAAATAAAAATCCGTACGCTTAACTGAAGGGAATTTTATATAGATTGAGGACGTCTCAATAAAATTTGAATGCGATTCTCGTTGGTAAAGAAATTGTGACAACAGGTTAAAAAAATTTTACTCTGAGAAAAACGCATTTAAAAAGTTAAGTTTAGTTCTAGATGATATAATGGAGGAAATATTAAGAGCTACCACAATTCATCGATTCCTGCTCCATAATAAAGGTCTTTAGAATCTCTAGGACATAATTCAACTTTCTTCTTGTTGTCTGAATTGTCTAAAACACTTGAAATTGAACGCACTTGAGCTCGACTTATACGGTGTTGGTCTTTAGCTGTACAAAATGCGTACATTTGAGGTCCAATCTGGATTTGTATTTCATTTGCCTCCTTTAATAAAGATGCCATTCCATTATTAAAAATGGAAACCGTCCAATAAGTAGGAATTTGCACAATAATTGCCCGACTTGATAAAATTTTCGGAACGAACTTCCAAATGAGGGCATTAAAACTCTCATTCGAATTTTGCGTAAATCCGCCTATACAGCGCTCAAGCAACTCCGTTTTGGACAAATCCATATAAATGGAAGTAATAGCATCGATAACATTTTGTGACAATGGTTATTATGTTCGTATTCAAGTAATGGCTTCGTGTGCGCGAGCAGAAAAGAGCTATAATTCCATTATTTGTAGAAATTTTGTTATAATATTGTAGGACAATATTCTAAAAGGTACATACTTTCGAATTGCGTAAAGAAAAAAAAAACGATTTTTCAAAAAATTTACCCTGTTGTTCCCCCTTAAGAAACAAGACAGGGTGTTGGTTTGAATGCCAAGAAGTGGACTCCCCAGAACACACTATTTTCAAGTGCGAATATTTTAGAAGACAAAGAGAAGAGTTGGAGGTTCAGATAGGAAGTAGGTTTGAAAAAGAAGGAGCCACAGAGTTGAGGAGGAAAGCGGATAGTAGAAATCCAGTAATGAATTTTCTAATAAGCATAATGAAAGAGAAGGAGATGGAGGACATGAGAAGAAAGAGAGTATAAAGAAAGAAAGAAGTTAAACCATTAACAACTGATGCCGAGCAACTTGCTGTAATGCAAAGAGCAGGTCCAAACTTCTCAAAATCAGTAAGGCAAGGAAATGAGGGGGAGTTTTAGTCGGTAACCCCAACAAGACTTGGTGGAGTCCGACACTCCCGGCCGAAATAGATTCCGAAAGGCGCCAAAAGTAGGCCGGGGTGCATAAAGCATTTCTCCTCCTCAGCGCCAAAAAAAAAAGATAACAATACAATAGTTTAACAGATCAGTTTATTATTTATTATCAATTATTTATATTTATGATAAATATGTAATGTTAAGAGAAAATGAAATAAATTATAATCTGAATCCTACTAATAATCTAAACAGTTGTTAGTGCAAAAGCCTGTTCGGCATACAAGAAATAAGTTCTTATATTCGTACTTTTTATTTCTTGTATCTATTACACAATATTTAATTCGAAGACTTTGAAAATTAGAATCACCTTGGTTTCTAATTTGTAGCCTCTATTACTATAGTTTTGTCGTTTTACATTATAACTTTTTATAATTGTTTAAAATGAAGGATTACTGATTGAGTTTGGTTTGAACAGACAGAGTCTAACTTTTGGCTGAAATGTGTATTGTTTGGAAGGATCTTAGCGCTTACCAAAAGTAAACTTTAGAGAGGTATCAGGTATTTGTTGATGGTTAAGTATTGTAAGCGATGATCGTCAGCCTTATACTAAAAGTACAGGTTGCCATTTTTCAGGAAAATGGGGTTACATAAGGTGACTGGTACATAAACGTGAATATTGAAACGAGTTTTTATAGAACTTATTTGTAATTGAATATGCCTTATAGAAAGATGCGTACAGGCATGCCTCGGTTTAGTATCTTCACTTTACGTACTTTCGCACTTACATACTCTGTCGTACCGCTTGATACGAATAACTACCATAGATGGTGCTGGTTGTTCTAACTAATGAAATTAGTATTATTCGTATTCGGGGAAGTCCTCTTATTGTTGTGATGTTAAAAGTGGTACAGATTGTAGTATTTACGAGAGTTTTAACAACAATTTTGACAAAGTTTACAATGAGTAACAAGAAAAAAGTCGTAAATCCATTAATTTGGGTATGAAGCTGAAAATTATTAAGCTTTTGGAGGAAGGAGTATCGCAAGCCGAAATAGCTAGAAGGTTAGATTTTTCGAAAACTACAATCAATAGTATTTTGCAAAATAAGGATAGAATTGTTAATGAGGTAAAGAATGGTACATCAATTAATACAACGTTAATTAGAAAAAGGGATGAGATTATTGCAGATGTAGAAAGATTATTATTAGTATGAATAGAAAATAAGACAAGTCGGTATATTCCACTAAGTCAGTCAAATATACAAAATAAAGCTTTGAGTTTATTTAACGATTTAAAAGCCAAAAAGGGAGAATCAACGGAAGATGTAACATTTGTTGCTAGCCATGGATGGTTTGAAAAATGTAAAAGGAGGTCAAATTTACACAATATCAAAGTCCAAGGGGAAGCAACAGCTGCAGACACTGAAAGTGCAGCGAAATTACTTAATGATCTAGAAAAAATTATAACAGAAGAAGGCTACACTTATGATCAAATGTTTAATGTTGATGATACAGGATTGTTTTGGAAAAAAATGCCTGCACGAACTTTTATAGCTAAAGAAGAAAAGTCTATGCCGGGTTATAAAGTAGCAAAAGACCGAATAACTCTTTTATTGGGCAACGCCTCAGGTAGTATGAAACTAAAACCAATGCTAATTTACCAAAGTGAAAAGCCTAGAGCCCTGAAAAATGATGATAACCGTAGTCTTCCTGTTTACTTACTGGAGATCTAATAAATAAGCATGGATAACCCTTGAATTCTTGTTTTAAATTAGTTTCCATATCTTACATATACCTGTGGTAAGAATTTGAAACATTTTTCGTTTTACGTACTCTTTTGCTTTACGTACATGTGTTGGTCCCCATTAAGTACGTAAACTGAGGTATGCCTGTAGTTCGAGAATGAATAATAATAAGGGATGTTATCATCTTTAGAGCATTGATAGCCTTGAAGTCTCATTTCTTCAAAATTACCCTAATTCTATCAGATCTGTTTGAATCATACCTCCAGAATAACAAGCATACTCCATTTTCAAAGAAATTTCTTTTAGTTGTAATACATAATATAAAATTTAGCTAAATCCTAGTATTATACCCCGTTTTAATACTATAACACCTTTCAAACCTAATTAAAATTCCCATTTTTATTTTTTACCTTGTAGTAGAAGGTGCCATTCCAATTTGCGGCCTCCAACCTCTATGACCCTCTTCATCCATTCCTTGCGGTTTCAACACCCTTGGAGGCGTCTTTGCTCCTTTTAGTTTTTTAGCAGGAAAGATAAATCCTTTCTTATACATGGGATCCCTAAATCTCACACAACAAACGTTATTCTCATGTATGGATTTTAATCCAAATATAGGAGAATCCACAGTTCTGTAAAATAAAATTATTATTATTATGTTTTACATTAAAAATAAATTAACCTTACTCTCCTATTGGTACATTCTCATCTGCTAATAATATAGTTCCCCTCATACCGTCAAATTTAACGGCAGTTTCAACATCCTTCTCAATTTGTTCTTTATAAAGCGCTTTGATCATCCCGTGCGCTTTATTTCCGTTCGTAACGTACAAACGGTCATCGCCTCGAATGTTACGTTTGATTTCTTCCGGACTAAGATCCTTGTAAAACGGTTCTAAAGCTTTGAAGAGGCGTGTTTCATCTACAAAGGGAAGGAGGGCGACTCCTTGCCAAGCAAATTTCTTTCCGTTTAAGTCTATTTTGAAGTCAACTGGATAAAAATCTATTATTGGAGAATCCTAAAATAGGAAGATAAAATAGTATAAAAAATGTCGATATTTTTCTTTTTTAGTATTTACTGGATCACTCATTAAATGGGCCCAAGGTTCAGGTATATGACGACTACTGGCAGCTGGAAATACGCCCATAAGTTGTTGTAGTGGAAGGAACTAAAAATTCAATATAATTTAAAATTAATTTAGAAAAGATTATATTAGTTATATAATGGAACTATTTATTAATTAAGAAAATAATTTAACTTACTGGTTTAGTATCTGTTTCAAATTCAGTACTTAATCCTGATATATTTATAAAATCTGAAGCGAATGGAGCGTAATGATAAGGAAAGTACCATTTCCAGGAGGCGCAACCTTGGTAATAATAACGTAAAACCCAACAGAGTCCTCGGACATATTGTAAAGCAACAGCGTTTCTAAATTAAAAACAAAATTAAATGATTATTTAAAAATATATCCTCTTTATTCTTTCAAATGTATTCCATTCGTTTATACACATAATTTTTAACCTTTTTGTTTCACAAATATCGAAATAAAACTAATGTTTTCTACTCCTTGCAAAAATTATGTTTAATCTGTGTCACCTGGTATAATAAATTTAAATTGTATACAGATTCTATAGACTTTGAAAATATTTAGCAGACATTTGTGAATTATCTGTGTAATTGAGGTCGGTTTGAAGATAGTAATTCTTGTTATTTTTAAAATATATGGGCTGCTCTATCTCTAGAGGTTCTTGAGATCTAGTATTTCAAATAATTGCGATTGTAAGTGAAAATATATGGCAATTTTGAATGAAAAAAAAAAAAAAAAACATGCTATTTGAAAGAGATGAGCCTATCTCTTGTAGAAGGTTTCATTTCTTTAACGGTTTTTGTGAGAAAAACTCCTAAAGTTTGCTTGCTCCTCGGGTCTAAATTACATGGCATATGGTTTTGAAATCTGGTCTATGTTATACAGAAATTATTACTGAGCACGACAGTTTTGCCACGATTTTTTTCTACAAAAATCTATGGAGTAAGGATTCTTTAAACTAACATGCTTTGACTTTTGTCACAGATAATAGTTTATTTTTCTCTCAAGTTTGCATTGACTTGCCTACTTTTGGGAGGCTTGTATATAGTTTTAATCTGTTATCCGTCATTACAACCCTTTAAGGGCGCGTTAAAATGTATGTTGTATGGTCATCTATGCAAACTGATTTTCTTTTAATATTGCTTACTGATTCCGCTTCGATTAGTGAAGTAAATCAGATTCCAGTAAACAAGTAAATAAGTTACAAAAGAGAGGTCTACACGCTGGTGGGACAAGGCTCGACAACTTGTTTCACAGACCGAAACTGATTGGGTTGGATCGTGAATGAAGCTCGACCGATTATTAGAGGTGATCTGAAGTAGACTCTTTGTTTAACGCGCCCATAAACAATTTTAAGGTAGCAGTAAAACCTAAATATACGAGTCTTTCAATACTATACTTTGAGACCTTTAAGATGATTTCTATGAGGTCTCATGATTAGAATACATGTAACTTTTTAATTAGAAAGTAAATTTTTTAATTTAGGGAACGTCTACATGAGCGTTTTCATGCAATAATGTAATATATTGATTTTAATGGACTCGTCTTTACAAGCGTTAAAAACGCTGCAAGACGCTGGCCCATTATTATCAATGTATTTCACTAAGCCCCGGTACAGACCAGGCGTTTTGTTATATACGTATTTCAATAAGAGCATACAGACTCAAGCGTACGCTTTTCGTTAAACGCTCGAAAAATGCGCGATTCGAGATTTTCGTTTAAGCGTGCGTTTTGCAGACATCTTACGCGCACTTTAAAGTACTATTGTTTTTATGTGCTCGTTCATATGAATGCGCGTTTTTGAACACAGAGCTTTTCATTGAAGAAGTTTACAAAAGATCAGCGACTTGGGTCATGAAGGACCTCCCAACATAAAAATACAATAATAAACAGACAAAATTGGGAAGAGTTTGGTTAAATATAGGTTTTGACTTTCGAATTTGTAATATGTTCTTTACTAATATTTTATAAAGAAGTGAATTCTGAAAAATTGTCAAATCCTTACCTTTCCCATTGGCTCTAAGATCAACATATGGACCGTTTATTTTGAAAGTGGTGTAAGTCCATTTTTGAAAAAAATGAGATATCACGTAATTCATGCTTAATTTAGTGTACATTTTTTATGTATGATAAGTCCGTGTTTAATTTCTTAATAAATTCCTATGTTTTGTACAACTTAAAATCGGTCGGTAAATGAAATTACATAATCATTGATTATGAAAGTGGTGTAAGTCCAAGTGACTATGGTTACATTTGTTTTATATTATGTATCAAAAGTTGCTAATTTAGGTTACTTATTCTATTTTTTTCTTAAAATGGATAACTTTAAAAGAAAAGAACTTTAAGTATACATCACAGGATTATTATGATGTAATAACACAATGTAGAAAACATGACAAATTCATTTTACATGAAATGAAACGAGAGGCTTTCGTTTCAACAAAAATCTTCAAAATGCGATTAAAAAATAGATTAAAAAAAAACACTAATGGCGAATAGATCAATTGGTTACAAATATGTTGGCTGAGGTTTCTCAAAAACGCACCATATACTATTTTATATAAAACATCGATGAAGGGCACTGAATTTAAAATTATACATTTATTACCTACACGTCCTGGAAGACCGCTAAAATTTGGAAAAATCGCCCTTACGCCTTTGTACCAAAATGCCAGGCCTATTACTTACGAAAAACATTAAGACATCAAGCAGTTATTACCTTCTATACCTCCGGTGCATCATACATATTTCGAAACACTGCCACATGCAAAGCATAAGTAAATACTATCAGTATATTGTAATTTTTACAATGTAATTAGCGTCTAAAATTAAATTTTATGTCCTATCATGTATATTTGTAAACAAATTTGGATTAAAATGAAGTATATTTTAAGTGATATTTAATTTTTCAAAATTGAAATTAAACGATTTTTACAATTGTCTAATTTTGAAAGTGGTGTAAGTCCATTTACAGTCCAGAAATATGTATTGTTGTAGTCTAATTTGCATGAAACAAATCTATACAGGGTTTCTCACGCAACTGGTTCGTTAGAACTTTATTGGGTTCCACTACTAGTAGGTTTTTGAGATTTTGCCAATAGGGGTTGTTCATCCGGATCTTTTGATTTAAAATATTTTCAAGATGGCTGCCACTTCCGGTCGACCGGAAGTAGGATACAACTTCGTTATTTTAAATGGAATGGTATAGTTTTTATTACGTATTTTAATTCTACATGTAAAAATAAGTAGACTTTGATAAGGGTTGTTGGTACTTATCGTTTTTCGTTTTCGAGTAATTTTGATTTTAAGATTCTTTTGACAATTTTCAACCTGTTGTTTAAAATCACATTTCTTAGTCACTGTTCAAGCAAGAAAGTTGATAACTATTACGATTACTCTCCAGACATTGCCAAATAGAACGCCACTACCCCCACCCCTTTTTAATATACAGGCTGGTCACAAAGAGAGTTACCGTTCTTCCATATTCAATTGCAAAAAAGTGGAAAATTTTAAATGGAACACCCTATATTTTATTAGCCTATCCGATATAGAATTTAATTCTCTACAAATTTGCAATACATGTCCCTATACCCATCGGTTAAGATTTCCAAGATATAAGGGAATTTGTCAAAATTGCGTATAAGATGTCAGAAGTTTTTCTTTTTTTTATTAGTAGGCTATGGAACTTGATCGATTTTTTTGCTTGACACGATAGGGAATTTAATTCTCTACCAACCTTCAATACACTTCCCTATACCTATCGATAAAAGTTTTGAAGATATAAGGGAATTTATCAAAAAACTGTTCACATTTCGTAGCCCACTAATAAAGAAAAACTTTTTTTGACAAATTACGCGCAAGTTTTATAAATTCGCTTATATCTCCAAAACTTTAACCAACAGGATAGGGAAGTGTATTGAAGATTGGTAAAGAATTAAATTTTCTACCGTATCAAGCGAAAAAACTGTTCAAGTTTCATGGCCTACTAATAAAAACAGGACTTCTTCTGACATTTTACACGCGATTTTGACAAATTCCCTTATATCTTGAAAACCTTAACCGATAGGTATAGGGACATGTATTGCAAATTTGTAGAGAATTAAATTCTCTATCGAATAGGTTAATAAAATATGGGGTGTTCCATTTAAAATTTTCGACTTTTTTGCAATTGAATATGGAAGAGCGGTAATTCTCTTTGTGACCACTCTGTATGTGAAAGAGGGGTAGGGGTAGTGGGGTTCTATTTGGCAATGTCTGGAGAGTAAACGTACCAATTATTAACTTTCTTGCTTGAGCAGTGACTGAGAAATGTGGTTTTAAACAGCAAGTTAAAACTTGTTAAAAAAATCTTAAAATCAAAATAACTCGAAAACGAAAAGCGATACGTACCAACAACCCTTATGAAAGTTTACTTATTTTTGTACGTAGAATTAAAATATGCAATAAAAATTATACCATTCCATTTAAAATAACGAAGTTGTATCCTACTTCCGGTCGACCGGAAGTGGCAGCCATCTTGAAAATATTTTAAATCAAAAGATCCGGATGAACAACCCCTACTGGCAAAATCTCAAAAATTTACTAATAGTGGAACCCAATAAAGTTCTAACGAACCAGTTGCGTGAGAAACCCTGTATAATCAAATTAAATATTGATAAACGAATAGAAATATTGCCAGACTTCATATAATTTGCCTAAATTTTTTAATTAACAGATATGCTAACCTCTAATTTTCTCGAAACAAGAGAAAATGGACTTACACCACTTTCAAAATAAACGGTCCATATACAAAACAATAATTAGTATCACATACACCCAGTTATACAATATAGGATGCATCCAATAATTTTGTCTTTGCCATCGTCTTTTATAACGACGGAAAAGAAGCCAAACACAAGCTACGGCCTCCACTTTTTTACGAAAATGCGTGAAATTGACAACTGCGAGCGTTTACCTAACACTTTATTAAACGCATCGTATGTACACTTCTCCATAGTAAGCGTCCGATCAAACGAGCGTTGAAAAACGCCCCGTCTGTGTACGCCTTAACCGTTGCGATTCTATCGTTGCGTTTTCAACGTTCGTGTAGACGCTTCCTTAACGTAAAAATCTCTGTGATTTTTAAATTATAAATTTTTAAAGTTAATCAAATTTTGTGAAATACAATTTAAATCAAAACACTCTAGTTGGTATTAAAAAGTTTATAATGTTTTATAATCTCTCTAGTGTATAATAAATTACCTAAACTCCAACTTGTCCGGTCCAACATCAAACTTAGATTCATAATACCGATCTTTAAATCCATCCTCCCACAACCTAACTTCATCATTAGGCTCGTCTTCATCACTTTCGTCATGTTTTCTTTTAGTTCCCTTATTATCTGAACTAAGGGAAGCGTTATCTTCGCGCATCATAGATTCTAAAGCTTCTTTTTTGTCAACATTTTGCAAAGCATTTGATGTGGAATGCATTCCAGCCTTTCGAATTTGAAAAGCTTCCTGGCGCGGATTCAAAATGGTTTTCGATTGACCTAAAGGCTGAAAGATTAAATTGGATATTAGGGATCATTTTAGTTGTGTTATAAATTATAAATAATTTTTCTTACTATTGGAGCAAACTGTGTATTTTCTAACATAGCCCAATCTGGTTTCTTCTGTCTTTGTTGATACTCATCAGTTCTCCGTCTTTTAGCTTTATCCCTAGCTTTAAAAGCTAATTCTTTTTGTTGTCTGGTTTTAAAAATTTCATCCTCCGCTTTTCCTAACTCAAGCATGATTAATTGAACCCTTTCTAAATTAACGTCACCACTATCAGTTAAATAACCCTATAAGAAATCAACAAATATTATTTGAACTTTAAATAACATGATTGCTTTGAATATTTTAAGTTTTAAAAACCCCAAATAAATCAAGCAATTTTATTTATACAGAGTGTCCTAGAACTCAGTTGCCAAACGCAAAGCACGCATTCTAGAGCTGATTTCATGCCAATTCAATGAAAAAGTCTTTATGCGAAATTGCTTCCTAAGAGAACTAGAGCATCCTGAAGATGACGTGTTTGATCATGTTTTTTTTTCGAAATATCTTAATAACAATTTAGCTATCACAATGAAATTTTGAGCGTTTGTAAACTTCGAAATGCTTCATCGTTTGTTGACAAAACATTTTTTTTATTGCCATCGTAAAGGTATTAAGCGCTACCAGGGTAAGTTCTCTTAGGAAGTAATTTCGGCTAAGGACTTTTTCGTTGAATCGGCATGAAATCAGCTCTAGAATGCGCGGTTAGCGTTTGACAACTGAGTTCTGGGATAGCCTATATAACTTACATGAGTTTTGTATACACAATCCTTATAAAGATTAACTAAGCGATCGATGGCACCTTCCCTAATTTCCAAACTCGGTAAATGCGGTAGGAAATCGTTTCCAACGAAAAAACACATAAAAACCCAATCGTCAATCACACGTTCAAAATCGTAAGTAAACGGCAAATTAGGCATTTGTAATTCACGTTCTAAATACTCCCTCAGAACGTTTAACCGCACGAAGATAAATTCTTGTTCTAAACCAAACGTTTTTTCTTCTTCATCGTCTTGTAAACGTGCCAAACCCATACAGTCTTTCATTTCGTGACCGAGCTGACCGCAGAGATCGCAAGGTCTCGGCTTGTTTGGTTTGAATTCTTCACGGATTATTGTAAAATTCGGTTCGTGGGTTGCTAAACCTAACATTATTAAATCTGCGTCGGCTCCACAAAGACAATGTTGAGTGTTTGGATCGTGATCTGGTTGAGCTATTAAAAAATAAATACAGTTTAGAAGAAATTAAGAAAATTAATTGGAGAGGGAGGAATAGTTATTAAAATATTAAATAGTAGGGAAATTCTTGAGATATAACCAAAGAAGTGATGAGAGAAGATTAAATTACTTTTCTTTTTAGCCAACTAAAGCTTTCCTATCTTTAGAATGCAATAAAAACGAAATAAAATATTATGGAGATGAACATCAATTTTTTTATTTACAGGTATATACTTTAAACAGGTGAAAAACTCTTAAAATAAGCCAAATATGTGTAATGTAATGGCTAGTAACACAGAAAACAAAATCTTTTACAAATTAAACACACTTTATTGGGTATTCTTATTTTTTTATTATCATTTTATCTTTTTATTATCTTACCTCTTTGTTTTCTAATAAAATCCATAATTTTATGTTCACCTTCTCCCGGTACATTAGCGTCAGATAAAATAACTTTAATTCCTTTCCAACCAGGATCATTATTCAACCTATCATGAATATAAAAATGTAAACATTCAGATAAACGAGCCATAAAAGGAGTTCCAGGTGTAATACAATTAGAATCGAAATGTTCCTCCTTAGCTTTTTCTGGTGGTAACTTAGCCCCTTTAAGTAATAATTCAGCTCGAACACGATCTATCTCATTAACTTTCTCTACAGACTCTTTAGAAGCACGGAAACGTCTCGATCTTTGTTGATTCATCTTAGCTCTCGGAGCAACCCCATCGATAGCCATGTACAAAACTTTGCGAGGCCTAACAATCCTAAAAAGACGATCGATACATTCGAAAATTGCGATCATCATTTCGTCCTCGTTTTTGGGAGCTGGTTTATCTTCCGGATGAGTACAAGGATGGATTATACCATTCATATCTAAGTATAAGTTATCAAACTCCACTCCATTTGGGTTTGGTTGGGATGAATCGACGTTTACTTGATTTCCATGTAAATCTGTAGTCTGGAAGAGTAATAATGTGAAAATATTATATTAAATTAATGTGAAAATGAAAATATATGTAGTAAATAAAATGTAGTAACGGATTTGATAAGTAAACATAACCTTACTTTCTGTTCGATGCAATGTACGATTACAGAAGGGTACTTTCTGCTTAACCAACGGAAGAATGCTGGAACTCCCATCGCGGTGCGATTATTTGGAGTGAGTTTGCACGTTTAATTTGTTAAATGGACACAAAAATCAACAAATTTACACAAACACACACGCGGGCATTGTTAATTGTTAGCAGGCGCGAATAAGTAGGTGGTTTGTTTTATAAGTTTGTAAGTAGAAACACTTAAAGTGTGAAACTTAAGGAAGAAATTGAAAATTTTTATTGTTTTTGAAAAGTATAGAGCTTTTCTTTTGAAGATAATTCAAAAAGAACCAAATTTTAATTTTAAGGTTATCTGTCAGATTATATCAGCATCTGGTGAGAAATTGGATAACGAAAGCAATTTTAGTTCAGATTTATTCTCATAGATGGTAGATACTATTTAAATATTGAAAATTTGAAATTTTCTATTTGATATTTTTAACATTTTATTGAAATATATTCAGAAAATAACAACATAATGCTTTAGAATTTATTGAAAAAATCACAAAAGCTTCCAGAAAACAATATAAGTTGCTTGAGGATATAGTTCAGATATGTTTTCATAGATGATACTACATGCTTGAAATTTTCTGTAATTTCTAAAATTCTCTTCTTAAAATAATGTGTAATATTATATATAATAAAGTTGTAATTTTTAAACTTCAAATTTTAATCTAATCAAAAGAAAATTCCACTTTTAAAACGTAGCCTAAGAACTCAAAAATTTTTACCAACTTTAAAAATTTTTTTAAATTTTTTTGACAACACTTAGAACAAATCGGTCTTGTTTGATTAAAATTAGAATGTTTTAAGTTTCATTTAGAAAAAGAATCAAATCAAAATCTTTAAAAATAAATTTTTGATGAATTTTTAAAGTTAATTTTCTTAAGTTAAAAAAGTTTGAAAACTTTTTATCAACTTTGAAAATTTTTTTAATTTTTTTGACAACACTTGGAATAAAACGGTCTTTTTTAATTAAAATTAAAATGTTTTAAGTTTCATTTAGAAAAAAAATCAAATCAAAATATTTAAAAATGAATTTTTGATGAATTTTTAAAGTTAATTTTCTTAAGTTAAAAAAGTGTCAAAAATTTTTACCAACTTTGAAAATTTTTTTAATTTTTTTGGTAACACTTGAAATAAAACGGTCTTCTTTAATTAAAATTAAAATGTTTTAAGTTTCATTTAGAAAAAGAATCAAATCAAAATATTTAAAAATGAATTTTTGATGAATTTTTAAAGTTAATTTTCATAAGTTAAAAAAGTGTCAAAAATTTTTACCAACTTTGAAAATTTTTTTAATTCTTTTGACAACACTTGGAATAAAGCGGTCTTTTTTAATTGAAATTAGAATGTTTTAAGTTTCATTTAGAAAAAAAAAATCAAATAAAAATATTTAAATATGAATTTTTGATGAATTTTTAAAGTTAATTTTCTTAAGTTAAAAAAGTGTCAAAAATTTTATCAACTTTGAAAATTTTTTTAATTTTTTTGACAACACTTGGAATAAAATGTTCTTTTTTAATTAAAATTAGAATGTTTTAAGTTTCATTTAGAAAAAAAAAAAGAATAAATCAAAATATTTAAAAATGATTTTTTTATGAATTTTTAAAGTTAATTTTCTTAAGTTAAAAAAGTGTCAAAAATTTTTACCAACTTTGAAAATTTTTTTGACAACACTTGGAATAAAACGGTCTTCTTTAATTAAAATTAGAATGTTCTAGCTTTCATTTAGAAAAAAAAATCAAATCAAAATATTTAAAAATGAATTTTTGATGAATTTTTAAAGTTAATTTTCTTAAGTTAAAAAAGTGTCAAACATTTTTATCAACTTTGAAAATTTTTTTAATTTTTTTGACAACATTTGGAATAAAACGGTCTTCTTTGATTAAAATTAGAATGTTTTAGGTTTCATTTAGAAAAAAAATCAAATCAAAATCTTAAAAAATAAATTTTTGATGAATTTTTAAAGTTAATTTTATGTAAAGAAGTGTCAAAAATTTTTACCAACTTTGAAAATTTTTTAATTCCTTTGACAATACTTGAAATAAAACTGTCCACTTAATATAAATAATTAAAATGTATTGTAATCTGAATTGGTTTGATTGATGAAATCCCAACTATAGATCTAACAATAGACTTTTTGAGGACAAAACTACGTTTATCAATAACTTTAATACGACAGCACATATTGGACCCATTTATGTACTTCGATTCGCCTTTTGAGGGTGGAAAGTATCGTTCCAGATAAATCAAATGTCTTTTCCTCTACATTACCCTGATATATTGAACGTTATAGGTGCTTTAAGGTGGTTTCCTCGAAGCTTATATGGTTGCCAGAAAACAACTTCTTCAATAAAAGAAAAAAAAATTGGTAGACATTTGTACTACTTTAGTAGATTTTTTTTTTCATCATACCGTTGATTTTACAATAACACGGCCATCATTTACATTCAACGCTGTTAATAGGAAACAAAAACTGGTATGCTTTTTATTTATCGAGTCGAATATAACCCAGTTAAATCTTTTCGATAATGCATTAGCAAAAAAAAATTGAATGTAAATAAAAAATACGATAAATAAACTTTCATGCAATCGAAAAGAAAAAAATTGTGTTGATTTTAGGTCAACGTGTCCGATAAAATTGGCGACAGTTTTAGTCAATATTAATGTGCACTGTAAGTTTCACTCGTGCCTAAACGAACCGCTTTGAATGGTTGGTGTCAAACGCTGTTGATAGCAAATGAATAGATGGCAATGCATAAATACAAAGTTTGTGTTCGATATTTCCTGTATAATAACTCTGAAACTGTTTGGATCTGAATAGGATGGGTTAGTTGATAGGTTATTTGTCGATGCTATTTACTGATGAGCTACATGATTTATATTAGGGTACAATTGTTCTATTGAAGACTATTGTAATAAGGGTATTTTATTATACAAATACAAACATGCAGATATTTATCCTTGAATTACCTAATTTGTGATTTACATGAGTTCAAAATCACAAATTATGCATAATACCAAATAAAGCTAATATTGTGAAATAAGCTATGTACTATACAGTTAAGTGGAGTTACTCTATGGCAAGTAGGATGCAAGACAAAGACTTAAGTTATATTCTGTACCTCTCTCTATGGTTTTTTCGCTCATTGAGCGTTTTCATTCTTTGCCCCTAACATACCGTATAACAATTTTTTCTCGCAACATAGCAAATTCCATAAGTTAGTACAGTGCAATAGGATTTCCTGATGTAAGACAAGGACGAAATGTATATTAGATTAATCGTAATAATTGTCGTTACTAAACATACACTTATGTATTTGTAACTAAATTTACATTCTGTCGAATTTTGCTTCAAATAGTGTCGACTAGTGCGATGTTGTACTCTCTGCAAGAGAAAATACAGAGAATTAAATGGGTTTACGGTGGCAACTCAGCCCGAAATACGGTTCATTTGTTGAACATTTTGAGAACCGGCCTATTCCACATTTTTCCACAATATCGAGGATTGTAAGAGCCTTTGAAGAGAATGGGTGTGTTGCAGATGCAGACAATAGGTGCCACAGAAGAGAAGAAAGAGCTCCTACGGAAAACAAGCAAATATACAATGATTTGCGGTATTGCCGAAGAAGAGTCATCGAAATCTAGCCTTCAAATTGCTACAGAAGTCGGTACCAACAGGGAAACTGTTCGACAGGTACTCAGACGACATGGATACAAATCGTACAAGATACCAAAAGATCACCAGATATTTCCCGATGATGAGATCCAAAGATATTCTGCGAAATGATGATGGAACGTGCAAACGAAAATCCAAATTTTTTAACTAATATTTGTTTTGTGAATCGACGTTTACATTATTATACTTCATTTAATAACTAGGAGGAGTGTTTTGAATTTTGCGCGCCAAAATAGTGAACTATTATTGGTCGCTCCGCAGTCAAGTTTACGAAGACGAAAAAATTGGTTTTTGTCGTTTAGTGTTTTTAACGTTTGAGGTTAGGTTCTTTACCTAATTTGTCAACTTGTTTCTCACTTTTTCGTTGTGCTCAAATGGTTGCGATCAAAAAATATTAAGTTCGAAGAAGGTATGGTGCGATGTCATCTGTTGGATATAATACGTCAACACAAGGAACGTCTTTTGGATAAATTTTGAACAATGTACCTATAGATAAACGGCCATAGGGATATTTGGTATGTTCTAGAATACTACGCTCAAACGCTTGGTGTTTTGTTGGTTGCATAAATGTGACTGGTTTGAAGTTTAGAATTCAAATTTGCCGCTAAAAATGTTTAGTATATTTTTTAGTTACTTTTTCCTATGTAAATGGGGTTTTGAGATTTACTCCTCCTAGTTATTAAATGAAGTATAGGAAGGCATAATCCTGCTGTTATTAAATTTTGGAGTAGAGAGAATCCATCGAATGGACTTCCGGACTCAATATCCAACAAAGCTGAACGTGTGGGCAGGTGTCCTTGGAGATCATATTGTTGGACTTTTCTTTATTGAGGACAATTTGAATGGACCAATTTGGATCTCCTTCGCGAGCAAACCACTTCAGCTTTGACGCAACTTCCGGGAATCGACTTAAACCAAATATGGTATCAGTAGGATGGCTGTCCTACGATATGGCTGATGTGCGACAATTTTGAAATATCCTTCAAATCGTGTGATTGGTAGAAGAAGCAACATCAGATGGGCAGCCAGGTCGCCCGATTTAGTTGTTAGCTTCTTCGTTTGACCATACGTAAAACAGAAAGTGTACAACCACGTAAGAACTGAAGATTTGGAACATCTTCGTCAAAGAATTATAAATGTGTTTGGAAGCATTACGCCTGTTATGCTTCATAACGTAAGAAGGAACTTCTACGACAGATTAGGGTACTAATCTGTCGTAGAAGTTTCCCCAAAATGCAGAGGACTAATGCATCTGGACCGCGTGCATTTTTCGCACTTTTTGGGGTCCCAGCGGTCATCCCCCCATCCCTTCTCTATCCCATCCCTTTAACCCTTATCCCTAGTGATTATTTAGAGTTCCCCTTTTTAATTTCCCATTCCCTATTTCCTTTTAATTAGAACATCGCAATTTTATTGCGTTTCATTAAATACATATACTTTTCAAATTTTTCCAGACTACATTTTTAATAAATTTTTTAATAAATTTCAATAATAATGTTTGTACTGTTTTCTTTTTCACGATCTCGATGTCATTTCCATTTTGCTTGATCTTGTATTTCCGCATGCGCGTTTTCTACATCTTTGTGAAGTCGTAATAAAACTGGTTCATAAAAATCACGTTGTTCTATCGACACAATTATATGTAATTCAGATAAAATTATTTTTATTATATACGATTTAAAACTCTTTTATATTATTTTTTGATGTGTTAATTCTCTTGAATTATGTAAGTATTTTTAGTTTTTGTATTTTATTCCGTATTATTTTGCCGCTTTCATAGTTTTTAAAACACTTCTTGTTAATTTTTTGTAGTCGTCTCATTTATCAATCACGAAGTTAATTATCAACTGGTAGTAAAGATGGATCAAAATACTAACTTTCTTTCATTAGATTAGGGTACTGTTTAGCAGTGCAAGGATCTGTATTTGAACACTTATTATAAATTACTTTATATGCCTCAAGTAATTTACAATAAGTACACATTTTCATTTGTATGATTGTACGAGTTATTTATTGTTAATTTTGTCGTTTCTTATAATAAAGTGCCCTTTATATGAAGTTTGTATTTATGCAGGATTTTGGCTGTGTCTAGGGTGCTGATTTGTTTAAATAATGAGGCCCGGTTTTGAAAACGTACAACACTATTTTAATTTAGAAATAATACACTTAAACCCCACAACATAAATTATAAATTATCACCAATATGGCGCGTGTCGTTGTTCCCATTCTGTTATTTCTTTTATAATCATTTTACCAAGCAACTCGCAAGCTATTTGATCAGTTTATAATGGAATAAAAGATAATCGATTCCTACACTCGGCCATCCGACAACGAATCCGCCTCGGATTCGGATTGATTTTCAACCCAAGGTTTCATATATTAATCTGGTAATGGAAAAATCACGTTTCTTGAGCCATATTTCTTTCACATCATCTTCCTCCTCGTTATCCTCTTCTTCTTCGTCATCGTCCTCTTCTTCATCCTCCTCCTCTTCGTCATCATCACTATCTTCTTCTCCCTCGACTCCATCTTCATCTTCCTCTTCATTAACATCTTCATCTTGCACGTCATAATAATCGTCGTCGTCATTTCTTATGTCGTCATCGCGTTTGGTATCCTAGCCTCTTGCAAGGACTACCGCCGTCATCTAGATTCTGCGTTTCAACACGTTTGAACACGCTTGAACCTCTTCGGAAAACTTCCAATACCACTTGAAATTATGGATTTTCCGCTCTTCTCAATCTCTATCACTTCTCAATCTCAGTGCAAACTCCAAATTTGCTGACTTCTCCGCTCTTCTAAATCTCTATCCCTTTGCAGACTTCTCTGCTCTGCTTAACCTCTATCAGACTTCTCCGCTCTTCTCAACCTCTATCCCTTTGCAGACTTCTCCGCTGTGCTTAACCTCTATCAGACTTCTCCGCTCTTATCAACCTCTATCCCGGACGAGCCCCCACATTTGTGAGATTAAAGAAAAATCGAAGCAAAGCTTTCCCTTAATGACCTTTGACAGCCCAAAACACTTCAAACACAAAATACACCCTCCAAATTAAAACTTAACCCTCACGTGTTTCTGTCCCCGAAAACGCGTCTTCCGATCTTCATCGAGCACCGATTCGTCTTTCACTTTCCTTGCGTCCTCCTTTCTCAGCAGTTTGTCCATAGATGACATATACTTATATAGATAGGCGACTCTTCTATGTTTGGTTGAAACTCCGTTTAGTTGCGGATGATGTCACCAATGGCGCTACATTCGTTTTGCAGTTTTAAGTACTGGCGGGAAATTCAAAAAATTGTAAATTTTATACCTCTTCAATTTTTGTTTCATAAAATACTAAAAATGACAAGATTAAAACCACATAATTTTATTAATGAAACTCATGGATTTATTGACCAATAAAAATAATAATATGTGTTTGGGTTCACAACTAATACTTATGTATCAAATTTTCGAATCTTGCTGTTTGGTATTCATTCTTCTTGTAAATTCTGGTTCATTAAATCGCTCGAAACACCAAAACCAAATCACTTAAAAGCCACTGAACAAATTAGAATCACTTCAAATAACTTGCACAATTCTCGCTTTTCACAAAAAGAATAAGACATGACAAGGAATGTCAACTTTTTAAATATAAAAATATTTGAAACCTGTGCGATATCAACTATGCCCTGGACAAATGATGCGCAGTGCATATTAATCATATAGGTTCCTGTAAAAAAGCTGCCAAAATAAATTTTATAGTAGAATGCAGCGCCATGTGTCACCTCATCCGGTACTAAACGTAAGTTTTGACATTATAATAGGAGTGAGCAGTGCATGCGTCAACTGTTGTTTTCGGTTTTGTGTCAACTGTCTCTATGTCGTCTTCTGTTCTCCTTTCTTTTGAACCAGCCTCCTGGATCGAGGGACATCCCACATTTATTTATTAAATTTAACTCGTGTTATAACAACAACCTTAACAATTTGTACAGGGTGCATTTCAGTAACAATTTTTTAACAGTTTTATTAACCGATATGTCAGGCAATCTGTCAAAAGCATGACTTGTGCTTTTGACCTGGCATTGTGTAGGCATAGTAACAACGATTATTACGGTTGGACTGCTATATAAGTTATCTTTGTCCTACTTAAAGAAATCCTAATGTATACTCTTTTCGCGGAAAGATGTCTCATGCGTCATTAATTAATTATATTATCCTAGACTACTATTTTCGGTTTTCGTCTCTATCTGACATATATGATTAAATAAAGAAAAAAATATTTGACATATGTCGAGAAAACGGTGACAAGTAATGACGCAGGAGACATCTTTCCGCGAAAAGAGAGTACTGTATTATCCTGTGAACTTTGCTATGTTGCAAGAAAAAATTGTTATACGGTATACCCCGTTCAGCGAAGGATGTCTCATGCGTCATTATTTGTCACCGTTTTTTCGACATATCGCTGCTCCAGTAAAACACGGACGCAACTGCAATTTTTTTAGAAAATGAGTTACTCGTGTAAACTAACGCAGAATATTGCTATTTATCCGCTAAAAAAACGCCGTACATGTACTTGCACTATTGGCTGCAAGAGGGCCGTTACGTCCTTGTCACATTGCGTGGGTCGTGATTCATTCTTGCTTACTTTCAGAAGAACAAGGAGGTAAGTGCACTTTACGTCTATGTTTTACTAACAATAAGTATAGGTCCTATGAAAAGTCATAACTAATAATTATTTGAAAAGTAGCACAAAAATGATGTTAAGGAAAATAAACCAGTGTTACAAGGAATACTGCGTTTCTGAAAAGGAACCTTTTTCTGCAGGATCAAGTGATGATTACAGCCCTAATGATGGTAATACTGGTGATTTATCTTCTTCAAGTGAAAGGTCAATAAATCTCGGAAATATTGGTAAGAATAAATCTGATGACAATGAATAAGAATCTACGAATTCCCCAGCCAAAAAAGGAAAAAAAGGGTTAATAATGTGAACAATTGGAAACAGGTGACTGCAAAACGTTTGAGAAACTCAGGTCGACAATACACTTCTTTAAGAACTGCAAAAATTGTCAAAGCTAAGTCCATGAAACCTGCTTGCTCCGATAAATGCATTCGTTCTTGTTCACAAAACATCTCTGAGGATTTTAGAAGCCAACTGTTTAAAAAATATTGGGACTTAGGAAACTTGCAACGCCAGCGAGATTTTCTTGGCTCATGTATCGAAAAACTGATGCTTAAATATAGGCGAGTTTCATCTGCATTTTTATTTTCAAATTTATACAGTACAGTACGGTGTTTAGATTTTACTGTTTTAGTGGTCGTTATTGTTAATATCAGCGTTTTATCTTAATTTAGAGCACCCTATTCAGTTTGTATTTTCCAAAGTTTAATAAAAAAGACTGAAATGTATCAAATTTAAAATATTTTTCAGGTAAAACAAAGACGTAACTTCAAAGTTCACTTTTAATTTTAATTGTAGAAAAACTATAATTACGCCATGCTGTATTACGCATCATATATAGTTTGATACCATTTATTGATGACAATTAGCAAATTAAACTGTTAGAAACACTCAAATTAAAAAAAAGACGATTTCGATTTTAACGTCTCCTGTAAAATTTACCGATTTCCAGTTACGTCCATATTCTCCCGGGGCAGCGATATGTTAAATATTTTTTTTTTACTCTAATTGTACATGACTTAAGAGACAAAAACTGAAAATGGTCGTCTA
Source organism: Digitonthophagus gazella (assembly GCA_036711955.1). Taxonomy (NCBI): domain Eukaryota; kingdom Metazoa; phylum Arthropoda; class Insecta; order Coleoptera; family Scarabaeidae; genus Digitonthophagus; species Digitonthophagus gazella. The sequence continues at coordinate 35,947,289 of JASCIT010000005.1, read as the reverse complement.
GAATAATAATTAATCAATGACGCATGAGACATCTTTCGCCGAACAGAGTATAAGTATATTACACGGTATGCAAATTCCTACATTGAAATGGGATGATTACCGTCGGCAAACCTCTTAAAGGACACCTCCGGGGTGTGCTGTCATTCTGTCGCGGCGAGTACTATAGCATGCATGTTGCGTCTGGTAGCGTATTACGTACACGTCATGCATGGAAATACACGAAATTCTTGCGGGATCGGAGGCAAGCATGTCTTGTTTCGCTTCGGTACGACGTCTCATCAGTGGGTAAGACTTAATAGGCTGTCACTATGGAACGGGCTTGAATGTTAAATTAATTGGTTCAAAGGCACCACTAACGTAAGACGTAAGCCAATTTTATCCAATCAGTTTAAATCTTATAAGGGATTTGTCCTAACAAAGTCAGAAAGCTATCAGTAAACTATTAATTGAAAAAAAGTTTGTTAATATAAAAGTATAATTTTTAAGTATTATTGTTACGAGTTACTCGCTTGGTTTTGGTTATGGGGTTAAATAAGCAAGAGGTATACTTACTTTCCTGTTGGGGCTTTCCTGCACTAACACTCACAGGGGAAGAGGGACGTACCAGTAATACACCACTTAACGTTCACGGCCTTTATTGCACCACACGGCAGAGCTAGCACCTGGAATCTCTTCGAACGAGCTGACGGTGGGCTGATGACCAGGAACCAAGAAGTCGTCCCTACGATTGAATTCCCTGCCTTCTTGTACTAGTTCGATTAGGCGTTTGTGCTAACTCCGCAATATACAATAACCCCCTTTTGGAGCTTTGCCCTGATCGTTGCACTATAACCCGAAATAAAGTTGCACTATGAAGAGAAAGATGGAAAACTAAGTCCTCTCTCCGTAACATTGCCGAGTATTCTTTTATCTTTGTCTTCATGGTGCAGCTTAATTTCGGGTTATAGTACCTAAGTCATACCTATAGGAAATGAAATTAATGAATATAAGGTTGAAAATAAATCACGTGAAATTTATAGGCGTCCCTGAACTGGCTTTGCGAACCATTAACTATCGGTAACAAAGCGTTTTCTGCGCCCCGTTCGTTAATCGCCGATCGCAACCGGCTCGAATTCAACGCCGGGGAAGGACGTATTTATAACGCGATAGTTTCTGCGGGGCCGACGCTTCAGCGAATTGTTAATAACCCCATGGGGAGTGAAGAGATATCGCCCTCCAATGGTAATTACAGCGCGGTCGTTGTAATCGATTCGCCGCCGAGGCCTTTTACACCAATAGAAATCCTCATTCCAAGCTATACGGCAAAAGAAATTTAATTAAGAACTGTTCTCGTATAAAAAAGTTAAATGTGAAACCCTGGTTTATTCTATCAAAGGGTAGTTCTTGGATAAGAACGAGAAGAAGGCGTGTTTAGGGGCTATTATTTACGATAGTATCGCTGAAAAAATGGCTTAAGGAAACGCCTTAAAAGATTACAATCATATAAATACCTAATTTACTAAAAATTAAGTAAATTTCATCAAGTAATACTTTTAAATTTGAATATGGAATGTACATTCCCAAGCAGCAAATTGTGTCCGATATCGGGCACAATTTTTTTGAGTCCGAATTGAGTCGACACTTATCGGACTTTTTGTGTCCTGTATCCAATTTATAAGAATGTAGCCGCTATGTGTCGACAAATTATGGACACAGTGTGTCAGAAAAAATGCGTGTCTAAACAGTCACATTTTGGATTCATGTGTCTAATATGTTTCCATTATGTGTTACTTTCGACTTCAAAACACAATTTAGTCACAGACGAGTCGACACTTAATAGACACAATGTGCTTGAATTTGTTCTTAAGTTTGCGTTTCTAATTTGTTTCCAAAATGTGTTAAGTAGACGCAATTTAATCCTAGATGAGTCGACACTTAATTGACACGATGTGCCCAAATTTGTTCTGTGTGCATAGACACTTTTAGGCAACATATCGGTCAAGTTTTGGTAACACGAGTCCAAATTATAGCCGTTATGTTTCTTGTGTTAGTTTGAACCATTTTCGGAAAATAATTGGTTAAATATCGGACACGTGTTTCTATTTGGACGCAATCATTAAATCCGCCATATTTTCGTTGAAAAGTTGTGTCAACGAGATGAAAAAAAAATGGCGGATATCTATATTTTGCTCTGAATTACAATATTTGGCGTTAATAAACATAAATATTCGAGCAAATAATTTTTTTGTGTCACCCCAAATATCTCCACACTAATTTCTGACAACATTTCTTGAAATTTGCAATAACTAAAAATGTTTGACTTTTTTAGTTTGTTAAAAATAATTAATATTTTTGAGGCGCTTTCGTTATTTAAAGGTATCATACACACTATTATCAGAAAATTTGAATCCGTAATATTTTTTAACCCTCAGACATAGCAAAACTTCAATTATAACATACCAGTATAAAATACCTTAGCAGTTTTAGCAGTAGGAACATAATGGACACATGAAAATCTATTTGGTAATAAAAGAGAAACATTTTGAACACATTAAACGTTCACTTTGGAAACATATACGACACAAATGCGACACATTTTGGAGACATTTTAGTACAATTAAAGGCGCATTTTAAACACTAACTTGGGTACATTTTGGGCACTATATGGTACACATTTCTGTCACCATTTTGGACACATTTCCCGAACATAGCGGACACAGTGTCGACACTGTGCCCATAAAATGTGTCGTGTCCAGGCTTATGTGTCGACACAGTGTCGACCATGTGTCTAAAATTGCTGCTTGGGTTATGATTATTAAATATTTAAATTTTTATGGTTAAAAGATTTTTATTGTTAAATTCATTAAAAAACAATTTTTTTTTAAATATCGTCGCCGGGTGTGCAATACCTCCAATGTGACATACCTTCCAAAATCTAGGTTTTGACACTAAAAGACGCATTGGAGATTGCCGGACCTTCTGGTTATATCTCTAATGTTCCGCAGTCCACTAACATGGTATTCAAAACAACTTTTTCAATCGCCAATGTGACGCATGCCCAAATACTATGACAGAAATACAGTTAGTAACAGTTATATTTGTACACCTCAGTGTCTAAATAAATTTGTATTGAAATCAAAGGATAGAAATCAAACTAACGTGTTTTCTTTGATTTTTTTATTGCAAGATCAACAATAAATATTAGGGAATATGAACTGAAAATAACAAATGTAGAAATAGCATAATTAATTTTTTTTTATTAAAAATTTATTTAAGTACTGATTGAAAGTTTTTTGAAACGCAACATTCTTATTTGTACATTGATTGAAGGACTCGTATTCTATTGGATAAACTACAAACGCATGCTCACTACTACGAAAAGTGCGCATGCATTACTTTCGAGGGTGCCATTCTAATTAATTGATTCTAATTTGACATTTGGTATTTGCTTTTTTGAGTTTAAAATAGCTAAAGGAAGGGAGTTAAGTAATGGGATGAAATACATGATAATTAGTCTAGCATTAAAGGGATATTCACTCAGAAAAATCGATGGAATTGTAAATAAACTACATTCTACCATAAACTACATAGTGAATAAATTTAAATATAATGGAACAACGAAAAACAATCCACGAATTCCTAAAAAGAAAAAACTTAATAAAAGAGATGAGCTCTTCATCATTAGACAATTAAAATAAATCCGAAATTAAGTGTTCCAAAAATAACAAAAATGTTACAAACATCTTTAGGAACGAAAGTATCAACTCAGACCGTTCACCGAGTATTATGGAACAATGAATATCACGGAAGAATCGCAAGACAAAGGCCATTTGTTAGTAAGAATAACTGCATCATTAGATTGAAATTTGCTAGAGAGCATAAAGATAAGCTGCAATCTTTTTGGGATAACATTATTTGGTCCGATGAAACAAAAATAAACTTATTTGGGTCAGGTAGAATTGTCAGAGTGTGACGAAAGAAGAATAAGGAATACAATTTTAAGAATACTTTACCTACTATAAAACACGGCGGTGAATCAGTGTTAATTTGGGGCTGTATGTCATCTAAGGAAGTGGGTAATATTCAATTTATTGATGGCATTATGGACAAATGGGGATATCTGGACATTCTAAAAAATAATATCAAGCAAAGTGCAGCAAAAATGGATATGGGTGCGTTATATATGTTTCAACAGGACAACGATCCCAAACATACAGCAGAAATAAACAAGTTATGGCTCATATGGAACATTCCTAAACAGCTTAGAACACCGCCACAGTCTCCGCAGCTTAATCCGATAGAGCATTTATGGGCAATTTTGAAAAGGAAAGTTCGTGAGATGGCCACTACCAACAAGAAAGAATCAAAAGCAATTATTGAACGAGAGTCGAATCAAATAGATCCCAAAATTTGTAATAACCTCGTACAGCTAATGCAAAAGAGGTGTAGGGCTGTAATTGAAGTCAAGGGCTATTCAACAAAATATTAAATTTTGTTAAACTTATCTTTTATGGACAAATTATAAATGTAAATTCTAAGTGTACAAATAAGAATGTTGCAGTTAAGAAATTGTATTTCGGTACTTAAGTAAGTTTTTATTATAAAAATATTAGTTATATTGTTTTTAGAATTGTTATTTTACGTTCGTCTTTCCCTATATTTGTTGTTAATGTTGCAATAAAAAAATCAAAGACAACACTTTGTTAGTTTGATTGTTATCTTTCGATTTTAATACAAACTTAATTGGACACTGAGGTGTACAAATAAGATTGTTACTAACTGTATACCCAATGTGCAATTAAGCAACATTGGTGTTATTTACCACGCGTTCAATACCTCCGATGTGCGTTCTTTAGTACATTGGATTTATATTTTCGCAAGACTGAATGCACATCGGTTGTATTTCCTAACCTCTAAATTCAATTCAATAGAAACGTGTAATGACATTTACGTAGAGGAGCCAGGTAATAATGATAGATATCTGCACACGAATGACACAGAAAAAAATCGAATCGAGGTAGAAACTGCAGATTGCCATTCAACTTTTGGTCTGGGTGAAAATCCAAAGAGCATCAAACTTGAAGAACTCGAAGAATTACGAAGAAGTCCACATTTTGTTATTCACGTTCCAAACGAGATGGAGAACGCAGAAAGAGATACTGAATTTGGATCTGTCAGAGATCCTTGTACTAAAACAACTAAGAAACAGAGAATGAAATCGGTGAAAAATTCGAGAACGTCAAAGAGGCAGTAGAGGGCAAAGAAGAACAAAAACAATCGGAAGATCCTTATTCTGATTCTAGAGGAGGTACAGAGATGGGTAAAAAATATAAACAAAAAAAAATGCAGAAAATAATTCTGATTTTGAGAAAGTAGCAATGCGGAAGGTGAAATCATTTTAAGGGACACATTTGAAGCGAGGATACAAGCTAGAAACAAAATTAAAAAGAGTTCGAGGTAAAGCTTATGAAGGTTACAGAAGAAATAAAGAAAAACATATAACACGTACTCCAAGGGAAGCTAGACATCTAAAGGCAAGATGCAATCACAATACAATAAGACAACAGGAATAGAAAAAATAACAAAAAAATCTTATTTGTGCGCTTCACTTACCGATGAGGACAGACAAGAAGCAGACACAGAACAGAAGCTAAATACTTGGAATGAAAAAAAAAAACTATTTGTCCGAAATCTCGTTGTCACCAAATTCACAGACGAAGAAAAGATATAAAAAATAAGGATGGTGATTTCAATAAAAATTAAAGTCATGACTATTTTCTTACGAAGCGAAATGGAGAAAGACTCAAAGTTTGCCAAAAGATGTTTATACATACTTTAAGTTTGGGTGAAGACTGCTTGAAGAGATGACTAAAAGAAAGCAGGTCGGTCTCTGAATCTGTCGGTCTGTTACATTCAAAATGTATATAAATCAGCGTCAATACAATTTTTTATATTTTTTCGAATCTCCTTCAATTACATAGTTTTTTCGTTCTCCTGTAAAATTTATAATTATTCACATTAGAGGTATTGCACGCCCGGCGACGATATGTAATAAAAACAATAAAAAATGGCGGAGGAGCCGGTTAATTCTCTTACATTTTCATCACATAAACCTTAAATTCCTAATAATGTTAGATTCGGCAGCTACGACAAATGAATCTCTAACTCTTACGTGTGGAAAATCGAATGGATGTTGAATACGAAATACGTTTCAATAATGAAATTGCGTGGTTAAAATTTGAAATCTATTCCGACGTCCGTTGTGACATTACTGCTATAGCCTCTTTAATTATATCTTGTTTACAGTTGAATCGGCAACGTATTGATGTTTACAGCCTAGTTTACAGGTTGAGTGCAGAACTCGGTTTTCAGTGACTGTTTGTCGATGATATTTCGTTTCCAGTTGATGGTGTATTTAGGTTTACTATTTGAATATGCGGTCAGTTAAATTGAAACTGCATCAAATAATAAACTAATTTGAACTTGCTTGGTTATATTTTTTATAGAAGGTAGGGAAATTATTGAGTTGAAAGTGAATTTCACGCTGACTTTTTCACTTTATGCTCGATGCAAGTTCAATTATAATTGAATCGGTCATTTCAAAAACCGCATTAGTCACGTTTTTTCAAAAATGTTTTTTTTGCTGCGAATGCTTCCTCAAAGGTAGACGCATATTCTGGGTAAAAACCACGTAAGTCAGTACATTCCTTCCTCTTCAAACAAGAGCGCGTAATTGACGTTCATTGCTTAAATAACATAAGTCAGTGACTTAAGTGGTTTTTGCATGCAGTACCAGATGGCGGACCGTGATTTTGGAGTTATAAAAAAAAACTGTGCGAAAACATGATCGCATCTACGTCCCAGAAGAATACATTAATTTGGTTTCGAACTCCAATTCAACATTTACAGTCAAAGAACTAAAAACTGAAGATGTTTTGGATTTTCAGAAATGGTGGCCAACTTTATACAAAAAAAAATGTTTATCAACAGAATCGTACGGTAAATGTGTTCTAAAAGAACAAAAAATATTTTCTCCTTCGACATATATGAGTTTTCATTATGATTCAGATAAAAAAGGTACTATCATAGCCGAGGAATTTATTGATGGATTCATTAAACATTCATTCATATTAATGAAAAAACTATCAACTCCTGTGTCACTTCCATTAGCCTAAAGCTTATGATTTAAAAGTGCCAATTAATAGTAAAAAATTAGATGATTTAAAGCGAGTTCAGGATAGCATTCTGAAAGAGCATATCGCCGTTCCGGAACAACATCGACGTAACTGCAATTTTTTCATAAAATGAGATAAGGCCATCAATGTATCCAAAAAATGCTGATTTTAATTATTTTTGCTTCTCCTGCAAAATTTTTTATTTTGCAGTTATGTCGATATTCTTCCGGAACGGCGATATGCCATTTCACCAAAACATATTTAGCGGGCCAACTGCAAATGTTGAAGTTAATTCAGATGAGAATGATGGAAAATATGATTTCACACTATAATGATAGTAAAACATGAAAATGTAAGCATGTAACATGTTAATAAGATAATGTTTAAGTGTAATTTTCAACAATGTTGATTAAAAATATGATTTATATGACTGTTTTGTCCATATTATATACCATCTAACCCTGTTCCTTGCTAAAACAACATAAGTCAAGAACAGTTTTCAGGCTTTTTTATTATTATTATTCATAACTAGTTTAGTTTTATTTTTAGTATTTTTCTAAAAAAAATTATAATTTTTGGTTGAATTGATCAACATTTTGGTAACTTTGGTAGAAGCTTTACGAATTTAGTAACTTTTTGGTGGAATTAAAAAAAAATTGGTAAACTTTTTGGTGGAATTAAAAAAAAAATGTTTTCGGTAAAATTTCTATAAATTTAGTAAGTTTTTTGGTGGAATTTTTAAAAAATTCAGTATGTTTTTGGTGGAATTATCAAAAATTTTGATAACATTGGTGGAATTTTTGCGAATTTTATTCATTTCTTGTGGAATAAAAAAAATCAGTGTTTTTTTATAGAATTTTTACGAATTTACTAAGCTTTTAGTGAAATTTTTCCAATTTTATTAATTTTTGCTGGAATTTTTATAAAATTCAGTATGTCTTTGATGGAATTGTTAAAAAAGTTGATAACTTTGGTGGAATTTTTATTAACTTTAATCATATTTGGTGGAATTATTAAAAATATAGGTAATTTTAGTAGAATTTTTATGAATTTGGTAAGTTTTTGGTGGAATTTTTACAAATTTTGTTTTTTGGTGGAATTTTTAAAAAAATCATTATTTTTAAAATTATTAAAAATTTTTGTAACTTTGGTGGAATTTTTATGAATTTACTAAGTTTTTGATGGAATTTTCAAGGTTTTAGTTAATTTTTAATGAAATTGTTTCTAATTTGATTGATTTTTGGTGGAATTTTAAAAGAATTTGGACATTTTGGTGGAATTTTTAAAAAAATTGGTAAGTTCTTGGTAGAATTGTTAAAAATGTTGACAATTTCAGTGTAATTTTTAGGATTTTTGTAAGTTTTTGGTGGAATAAAAAAAATTCAGTAAGTTTTGGGTGTAGTTGTTAAATATTTTAATAGCTTTGGTGGAATTTTTGCGAATTTTATTCATTTTTGATGGAATTTTAAAAAATTTAGTGTTATTGGTAAAATTATGAATTTAGTAAGTTTTTGGTGGAATTTTTAAAAAATACAGTATGTTTTTGGTGGAATTATCAAAAATTTTAATAGCTTTGGTGGAATTTTTGCGAATTTTATTCATTTCTGGTGGAATAAAAAAAAATCAGCGTCTTTGGTAAAATTCTTATGAATTTAGTAAGTTTTTGGTGGAATTTTTGCAAATTGTATTAATTCTTGGTGGAATTTTTTAAAAATTCAGTATATTCTTGGTGGAATTATCAAAAATTTTGATAACACTAGTGGAATTTTTGCGAATTTTATTCATTTTTGATGAAATTTTTTAAAAATTCAGTGTTTTTTTAATGGAATTTTTACGAATTTAGTAAGTTTTTAGTGAAATTTTTCCAATTTTATTAACTTTTGGTGGAATTTTTATAAAATTCAGTATGTTTTTGATGGAATTGTTAAAAAAGTTGATAACTTTGGTGGAATTTTGATTAACTTTAATCATATTTGGTGGAATTGTTAAAAATATTGGTAATTTTAGTAGAATTTTTATGAATTTGGTAAGTTTTTCGTGGTATTTTTAAAAAATCAGTAAGTTTTTGGTGGAATTATTCAACATTTTTGTAGCTTTGGTGGAAAATTGAAAAAATTTAGTACGCTTTTGGTGGAATTGTTAAAAATGTTGGCAACTTTGGTGGAATTTTTACGAATTTAGTAAGTTTTTCGTGGAATTTTTACCAATTTTATTGATTTTGGGTGGAATTTTTAAAAATTCACTAAGTTTTTAGTAGAATTGTCTCCAAATTTAATAATTTTTGGTGAAATTATATTCAATTTAACTAACTTTTGTGGAATTTTTATTATTACTTTTTCATTTTTGTGAAATTTTTAAGAATCTAATCAATTCTTGACGAAATTAATCTTAATTTAGTACATTTTTTAAAAATTCAGCAAGTTTTTGTGAAATTGTTAAAAATTTTGATAGCTTTGGTGGAATTTTTACAAATTTTATAAGTTTTTGTTGGAATTATTAAAAATTTTAGTAGCTTTGGTGGAATTTTTACAAATTTACTTAAATTTTTGGTGATATTTTCAAGAATTTAATTAGTTTTTAGTGAAATTTATTCGAATTTTTGCTCTACATAAATTAAATATTTGATAATTATTAACCCCTTAAGCGGCTATGACGTATATATTCGTCATGATTACATGTAATTTCAATCCATCGAGCCGCTTAACGGGTTAATAAACCGATCGTTTTGACATTTCATGTGGCATTAACGTGGTTAGAATAATAAATAACGTTTATGAAAATTGAACCAACTGTTTTATCGGCCCAAATCGAAAATGACGGAAAACGGGGACTTCGTTTAGGGCTTAAATCGGCCGTTTCGGGTCCAAAGGAGCCCCGATTCGCATATAACGTTGCGTTATAAAGCCGTTCAGAAGGTTAGCCGGAAGCAGAGTCGCGGAGTCGGTGGCTTTTTGGACAAAAAGTGCGTTCGAAAATTAACAAAAATGACAGACGGACGATCGAGAATTTTAATTTCAATTAGGGCTACCGCAACGTCGTTCGATTTTCAGGGTCGTTTTTTCGAAATCAGTCACGAACCCCCCAAAATTGTCGTGGAGGTAAAGATAATGGTCGGTAGAATGACGTCAAACCATTGAATCGTCCGGAAAGCGATTTCCAAAAAAACTATTAAAAAAAGAGCTAGGCGCCTGCGGCGCCCTCTTTTAAAGAGGCGCTGCTTGCTTACTACTTTCATATATTATATAAAGATTATTCGATATTTCAATCTTTTAAAGTTCAAACACTATAATCAGCCCAAAAAAGTCCTTCAAAACTCGTTTACTTGTGAATGACACAATTTTTATTGATTCCTGAAAAATTCTAATTGTTTGACTTATGCGGTTTTTTAAATGACCGATTCAATTGTATCAATCATAGAAGAAAATTTTGAATAAGTTATGGTTTATATGGAAAACTTTTGTTGCAACTGTACCTGTGTCTATTTAATTCTTTTTTGTATTTGGAACGTATCCAAAGGATTTGTGATAGTGTACAGGGATCGAGGCGTGTCCTCATGTCGGCGTAGATGGCACAACACACCACCGGGGTATGTTAGAGGGTGCAACGGCGTAGGTATGTCTAATAAAGTTGCCGGTTGACGCATGTAACGGGTAACATTCGACATGACAACCGAGAGAACGCACACATTCGTGTATTCAGCTCGACGAGGCAGGTTTATTGACGCTGTTTGTGTCAGTTACGTCTTCCCAACCGTTCATGGATCGAATTTTGATTGATGCTCAGTCACCAATTTTTCGGTTTCCTTCCTACTTTTAATCCTAATCGAAGAGAACCCTAGTAACGTGGCACAAACGACGTTGTTAGGGTTTCATTTTTATTTTTATTTTTTTCACGTTAGCAATAAAAACCGTCTCCTTTATCGTTATGCCCTCGTACGCGGGGGGTTTTTGATGTTTTTATTTTCGGGGCGCAGTCTGTCGCTGACAACAAAGACTGGAGGATTCTGAAATATCTTGGATTTTATACTCGATATGAATATGACATTATTACTTGGAAACGTGTAGCGAAGTCGTAGTGGAGTGAAGGAAGAAGAGCTGACGGATTTATTAAAATTGGAAATGGGATACACTTTTTATTCTTGTTTAAGAACTTTGTAAAGAACCGAATTACTCTTTTTGATGTAGTTACATGCTGGTATTTGTAATTTCACGATCGATATACTTAGTAGACGAATAAGTAAACACATAGTGAGGGATTGGTATAACAATGACACAGGAGTAGTCTCATAACTGGGGGAGATTCAAAATTTACGGCACGATCGGCGCGCGGATCCCGTCCGCAAGCGCCAAATTTAATTGATATTGTTCGGTAAGTGATCTTAAATTAGTTAGTTCGATATAATTACCACGGGGTGTGACAGAGCGCGCGAATCGATTCGACCCAACTGTTCCGAGTTTCCCCAGAACCGGGACCTCTGCCCCTTCCCGAGGCCCCGTCTATTGCGTTCCGGCGACATCTCCTCGTATTGTTCTCCGTAATTACCTGCGAAAACTTATTAGAATGCGCCATTTGTACCGCTGTGCCATCTAGTGTTCCACTGTCGGACTGAGTTGGTCGAAAATGGTACGTGTCTGTTGAAAATTCAAATGGGAGGTAATGTATGTATATGAGTTATTATAAGTTTTACAACATTATTTAGATTTAATAGTATGTGGAAATATGATGATCAAAATATATACAGGATGTACTAGTACATAAAGGTGAATGTTGAAATTTGTTGTTATAGAGTCAATTTGTATTTGATTAAGCCAAATACGCTTTACATAAAAGTAAACAGTATAGGAGTTACAGCCGGCCCAATCCATCTTGGCCGATGAAGGTCACGAAAAATGCGCAGACGAAGGAGTGCGACGTAAATCGTTGGAGAAATATGGGTGTATTCGTTAGATAGGAGCGGCAAGTATAGAGCGCGCCAAAAGTTGACCTATACAAAAACATGTACAGGTATTGTATTGTAAATTTTAAACAGGTAAATTTTTAATAATGAATTTCTTTGTAGTAGGTTATTTTTCAGGGTTTTTAAGTTTAAAAGTTATTTTTAAATTAACAAACCCATTAATCAAACATATTTTAAGCTGCAAATAGTACAATATCTGCTAAAACAATTAACAAAAATAATAAATAAATAAGAACGTACTTTATTTTTCACTTCACTTTCCGCCATCTCGAACTTAAATATTATCTCACGCACTTATACACAAACTTTTACTTTGATCTGTACACGATCAGTACCCTGTTGAGTATACTACGCAAATGAGCTCTCTAAGAACCCCCCACCTATTGTCACTGCGCAGATGACCTCGGAAGGCCAAGATGAAATGGGCCAGCTGTACAATGTTATCTCGATATACGAGTGTTTTGAGATACGAGCCTCCGAGCGAGTGATATTTTGCTTTGAGATGAGAGCAAAATTTGAAATACGAGGAAACGCACACTACACAATGTCCCTGCTCACTCACCAAATTTAGATGATTTACTCGAAGAGTTCAAGTTTATAAAAATCATCTACCTATCACCCAACACCTCTTCTATCTTGCAGCCCATGGATCAGCAGGTGATTTCTAATTTTAAGAAGATGTACAACAAGCACATTTTTCGGCGCTGTTTTGAGGTGACGGAGAATACAAACCTTACGCTTCGAGAGTTCTGGAAGGACCACTTTAATATCGTGATATGCTTAAGAATTATTGGCCAGGCTTGGCTGGATGCTACAACGAGGACCGTAACCTCTGCATGGAAGAAGTAGTGGCTTGATGCTATAGCTGAAAGTGCCTTCGAAGGATTGGAACCCGAAGTGTCAGTGGTAGAGGAGATTGTTTCTCTGGAAAAATCCATGGGTCTGGAGGTGGATGAGAGAGATGTGAATGAACTCGCCGAGGAACAGTCTCAGTAGCTGACAACCCAGGAGTTACACGATCTACATTCGCAGCAGTATACCCTGGTTCAACGAAAAATTAGTTTTTTAAAGGAGGCAGAGATGGAAGAGGTTATCTCTACAAGAAATGTAAAGCCTAGCGTGCACTAGGCTTGCCGAATTGAGTCAAATCGCATCGCAATAATCGCTTACCATATATTTATATAGAAACTGCGTCGATCAACTAAGAGCCCCGGCGCGGCGCCCCGAGTTGAATTGCATGCACGAATTGGTTGTCAGGTGAATTAACGTGGCGACATGTTTCGTCTCGACTCGATGCGTTTCTGTCGACGCGAAGGAGTGGAATCTTGCAGACGCCCTGTACAGTTTTGATAAAAATGAACGAAGAACTTTTGATCATTCGTTTGCCACGGAACTGATCCTACATCCATAAAATAATTTTTAAATTTATCTCTAATTGCGAAAACGGCTTGAGATGCGCTGCCCCCAAGGTGTGGTAAATCTATTAACCCTCGTTTACGGTTCCTCTAAAATCTTTTTCTGGCCAATACGCAGAGCTATTTCTTAAAAAATTATGTAAACAACATATGACGGCTACTGCAATGTTAACATGTTCGGGAATTAAAGGCTATCGCCTTTCGTAATTGTAATTTGCGAGTGTACCAAATGCATTTTCACTGACACGACGAGTTCTGCATTAATTTGTTTGGATGTAACAATCAATCAGTTTTTTAGTGACACTGTAAAATTTGAAAAAATGAAGATGACCGCTTTTTGCACCGAGCCCTTCAATTGAAAACTTTCTTTCCTTCGTCATTTATAGTTTGGTTACCTGCATATGGTCTCATTAAACATTTTTGTAGTGAAAAAGCCGCATCTCCAATAGCCACATGAGGCATGGGTTCCTCGGTGCCCGGTAGGAATGCATCTCTAGGAACATTTAATTGGTTATGTGTCAATGACTTTTCAAAAGCAGAGTTTGCAAACATGCAGCCGTCAGAATTCTTTCCAAACAGTTCTACATCCGAGCTGTCCATCATGCACAAGTGCAACGACTTCGACTGGTCAATTCGCTTCGATTCGGTTCATGGATAAAAATCACCCCGAAGAAGCTACAACTGATCGTGCATCGGAGCTGTTCAACAAACCTTGCCTAACTCATTTCCGCAATATCTTGAAAAGGAGGAAGAAACAAACCTCCTTGAACAGTTTTTTTTAATGATCTACAGGTGAAAGATATTAAATTCTTGATAATATTAAAGCCAGTGTCGATAACGAATAGGTATATTCGTAGTGCATATGCGATAAGTCAGGTGACAAATGAGTACGTTTTGATATGCAAAACTAGTCCATTGTATGATTAAAATTTGAATACTCCCTTTAATTACATTTTGTGTACAGGCAAACTGTGAACATATCGATGTTTACAACCCAGATTATATAACATATAGAAAAGAGATACCGATTTCTGTGCCTATTACCTATTTGTGGAATATCTAGTGTACATTAAATTTCTTTCTTTAGATGGTTTTCTAGAGAATCTCTGAAGGTGTGAATTTTTATGTAGATGAATCAACAAAGTGAAAACTTTCTAACACATAAAAAAGTTTTAATAAGCAAGCACAAACTGAATATAACAGCAAACACTAACAATATTACCAACTGTTGCATACAGTTTAGCCTAGAACGTGGCCACCGAGCTATGATTTTTTATCACGGCGGAAAAATACAGTCGAGAACTTGCAAACAACTTTAATTAGCTACTATATCAGCGGAACGCGGCGATCGCATAACTTGCCAGTAAAAAACTGTTCATTGTGCGCGCCGTGTGAAATATTCCGGCTCTCATTACGGAGAGTTTTGCATTTTTCGCCGACCAGGTTCTGCATAAACCAGAATGGTTATGGTCGGCATATCTTGGAATGTAATAAGTTTGCCGTTTTTGCGATTTCCTTTTTTGTTTTTCTTTTTTGCGATTTCCTCCAAGTTTTTTTTTTGCGATTTCCTTCAAGTTTTTTTTCCGTCCCCTACTGGTAAAAGAAGTATTTCATTTGCCCGATTTGTGGTAAAGTAAAAAGCGAATTCCCCGACAGGTATAAAAGAGGGGATAAAAATTGGGTTGACATTTCACATCGAATCATCCCTAAGGATCTCCTTCGAAGGGAAACCTATAATTTGAAACGGACGATTTGCTCCTTCCACGCTTGTAAAGCCATCTGACCTACATCAAAGAACTTCGGCAATTATAACTTGTTGCTAATTATTTGGACTCAGTTGGGAATTCGAATGCGGATAGTTTGGATGTTTATGGTTCTAATTACACCCAAGAGCTTATGCAAACGGACATTGTTCTCGAATAAACATTGACAACTATTACTGAAACGTTTAATAGGTAGTTAGTAAGACTTAAATCTTGGACAGTTTTTCTTTTAAAATATTTAAGAGGGTTTAATAGGAAATAAAATCGTTTTGGACTTGAACGTGATACCTCTTCTTATATCTGATCGGAGAGCAAACCGGAAAATAGACGAACAAATCCCCTCAGCGTACTCAATTTTCCCTCGCTGACCTACAAGCATTAGTCTCGTGAGATTTCGGAACGGATTGGCCGCACGGCCTTAATATATTATTATTGGAGATTGAATCCAGTAACCGAAACGAATACATGAATATTTGCCAGACCGAGTTTGAAAATTTGTTTTCCAAGGCGCCACCAGACTTTAAATAATTCGATGGAATCTTTCCCACAAAGTTTTAGATAACTAACTCGATCAGTTTTCAAGGTTACTTTAAAAGTATTTGGTTTATTCTAAAAATATATATTCAACTATTTGATATTAAAAAATAAAAAAAATATTTTTGGCTAATCTTTTTAGAATTTTAACAAGATTTTTATCAATTTAGAAAAGTTAACAATAAACTTCTTGTTATAGTTTTCACTATAAAATCACCCCCTTAAGAATACGTACATTATTTTCGGACACCTGTACAACGACTAAAGTCTTCAAAAACTTCAGTACTAAAACATGATAACACAATGAATGAATAATTTGTTTTAAATCCCAGGAGTGCAGTATGAAGCCGCATCAGACTGTGACGCGAATTTTACGGTTCGCTAAAAAAAAATTTTTAAAAGTTAAAAACGCAATATGCGACGTCGCGGCGTTAGGCGTTTTACACGAGTTCATATATGCGCCGCGTTTTATAGAGTTGTCATCAACTGGCTACCCTCTTCAACGGGGAAATTTAAAAACTTATTCCGTGACGGGTCGGGGGTTTTATTAAAATCCCTGCAGTCGTTCTCCACAATGGGGGGCGACAGAAGGGCTATGGAATTAAACAGCGCGAACCAAAATTGAGCGATCTTGATGGGGAAGCTACAAAAGAATACTGATCGCAGAGTTCATCAATGTCGATCAGAAATTCAATATACTTTATATACTTTATTATTCTGAATTTTTTAATATCAAAATTATATTTGGTTGGAAATTTACCGCATATAAATAATTTCAACCGTTAACACTATCTAATCCCACTCTAACCCCAACCGATTTATTCCCACTTTAATATTTGTGGGTAAACAATTGTCCGGTATTGATAATATTCAATTCACATGTTAGCGCTTGTTTGTAGTCCGTCCAGTTAAATTATTGAATGGACGAGTTCGATACAATTCTACCTACTCGTATAATTTGTACAAATTTAACCAATTTTTACGGATCACTTGTATCTCTTTTTTTATTATTTAAATGGTTGCAATTTTTGTGTTAAATTTTTGCGTAAAACTTTTGCGTAAAATTTTTGTGTAAAATTTTTGTGTAATAGTTCATTTCAACCAACCAAAGTAAAACAGACCATGAATCTGATTGTTCGTGCGGTTACATGATGGAGATATCTACAAAATAATATATAAACTGGATTATTTATTAAACGTACTAATTGGTTAAGCTAATCATGGTCGATAATTTATAGCACGCGAGGTAATAGTGCCAAAAAGTGGATTGTATTCATGTATGTGATGTTTTAACACGCTGTGGGAATTTTATCGTTTGAATAAATTATGTGTGTACAGTTTGATATTAATTTTCAAAGTAAAGCAAACATGAAATGTTTATTTTATGAATATTTCTTAATTTGTGAACTATAATGAATGATAAGTTAACAGTTTGTAATTATATAAAATAATTAAAATTAATTACCGGCGCATCCACCATTTATGTGGATCCATTCTAACATTTTACAGCTTTTGCCAAAAGTATTAGGCAACCCATAAATTTACAAAATGCGTATTTACTAATTGAACAATGAATAAATGCTTATAATAAATATAATGTCGGGATCATAAAACATAATCTAGAACAGTAGGCGGCATATTTTTGAGGTTATGAAAGTCTTGGTGAGCAAAAACAAAAGTTTTCATGTTAAATAGTTTTATCAGTCGATATTTAACCATTTGTGTTCGTGACTTTATCGAATAAAAAAACTGTTATTTCTGTTTAACGACTAAATTGACAACCAATTTATTATCAAATGCCGAAAAAAAGTGAAATTAGTTTGGAAAATTGCATAAACATCCAACTTTTACATCAACAAGGGCAAAGCCAAAAAAATCGCCAAGTTGGTGAAATGCTGGCATTGCGCTGTTCAATCTGCCATCAAACGGTTTTCTCAAATTGGCACTCATCAGAACAAACCACGAATAGGCAAAAAACGTGCAATTACGAAACGCGAGGACAGAAAATTGATTCGTGAATCATTAAGAAATCGAAAAAAAACTTTCTTCTGAGCTTGCTGGTGCCTTTTCCGAAGAAACTGGAAAGCGAGTAAGTGCGCGAACAGTCAGAAGAAGACTCGGGGAAGCAGGCCTGAAAGGATGCAAAGTTAGAAAAAAGCCTTGGCTTTCAGAAGCCAACAAAAAGAAGCGTTTGCAATAGGCTCTAGACCACCAACATTTTAAAGATTGGTCTAATCTGGTGTGGTCCGACGAATCTAACTTTGAGGTAAGTTGATTTTAATACTTTTCCTACAATTATTTAGTTTTTATTTCATTGAAATAATTTATGATCTTAAGTTATGGTTTTAAAAATGCCTTTTTTGACTCTTTATTAGATATTAGGAACACCTGGTGTGACTTTTGTGAGACATCGTGTGGGGGAAGAATACAATCCAGATTACGTCGCACAGTGGTTCAGATCGGCATATTTTCGGAACAAATTCTGTAACTTTTAGTACGAAAGGTATATCCGGACAATATTTTATGTGTAGTTTTTAAACCACAATCGAAGATTCAGATCAACTTTTGAACCAAATTTCTCAACCGGAAGTGGTACTTTACCTGAACCCTAAGCCAATCTTTTTACCTATAAACTGGTATTTTAAATAGAAATAGACGCATGGGTCGTTATATAAGCCATAGTAATAATAAAAAATATTCAGATATTAAATGTTAATTAAATCGTGTAACCGGAAGTGATAATTTACCTAAATATATACCTCTTTTTTTCGTATAAAATGTGTAGTTTAAATTGGAATAATTGCATAAAATGTTTTTATAATGCTAACACTAAAAGTAACATTTGTTACGCTTGCCTATGTTAATTCATAAGCAATCGCTTAACGTCCTCGTCCATTTCTAAGTGCTTCTTTTTTAAAGTAATTCGCATAGTAGCAATGAAAGGATCGGATGATACCAGCAACATATTTAAAACGTCTTGATTTGTATTTTGCCGACTACATTTTCTTGCGTTTTGCAACCGATACCTTCGATAATCTTTGTTCCTTGCTTCTTGAACCTCTTCAGATAATAATCCAATTGGTACCAGGAAACTACTTATTATATCTTTGCCATGAAGAAGCACCTTATGCACGGTATTTGGCATGTTATACCACGGATATTTGTTAACAAACATTTTTGCGATATCTAAACCATATTGCTCAAATGTCTTAATATCTATGTTATGGTTACAATTAATCAAGAGAAATGGTGTTTTTGAAAAATCCAAAAAATTTTGATTACCAAATGGGATATTACCTCGTATCGTTTTTCGTTTTGTTTCTCGTTCTTCGTTTCGTTATCTTGTTAATAAATAATATATGATGTGTTTTGTGTTTTGAACAAAAGATGTTTCTCTCTTTGCACACTCTATTTAATCCTACCCTATTTTAATTCGAAACGAACACTTTCACTTGTATTCAATGTAGTACGAGCACCTCAAGTAGAATTAAAATATGTAAAAAAAAGTATCACGTTCCATTAAAAAAATGAACTTCCGGTCTGAATAACCTATTTCCGGTCAGAACCAGAAGTTGAAAATATCATCAACGGATAGAGCATACCCCATTTGGTGATCAAAATTTTTTGGATTTTTCGAAAAAAACATTTCTCTAGATTTTGAAAGGGGTGGATGGGTGGTCTTACACACCCGGTATGTTATATATTTATAGTTGATATTTTTAAATTAAAACCAATCTTTTTGATTGCATAGACAATATAAAATTACTTTAATCGCCATTATAGATATTCGGTGGTTTAATCAAAATTGAAAACCCCGAATAGTTAAAATTCTGACAAAAAATAGAAATTTGCTAATTAAAAACAAAAGCGCAGACATGCGCAGCCAAATTTTTCTGAAATGTGTTAAGTATGAATTAGTTCACATGTATATATGCTTGATTTTTTTTATTTTGAGCCCTACGTCATCAATTTGAAAGACAACGTCATCACTTTATAGTGACGTCACATCCTACGTTGCCAAGCGTTTATTGTTTTGGTTAGGACAGACAAATGCGGACATAACCTCGAAATCAGTAACACTTGACAACAGCGCTTTAGCGAACGTAAACAACTTGTATCACGTGAAGTTAGGCAGTAACGTTTATGGCATTTTGTACTTATATTTTTATACGTATCTCTCTGTAATTCAGTTATATTACCTACAGAAACCAACAGTATCGAAATTGCATTTAATTAAATGTTAATTTCTATGTATTAATTTGAGCAGTTCAAATTTGAAGATTTGGGCGATGTTTTCTCATTAATGACGTAGGGCTCAAAATAAAAAAAATCAAGCATATAAAGAGTTGCTTGGCGGCAGCTGGCGCAAACAAGTTCTAATCTAAAAACTGCATAAAATCAATTATTTTTTTAAACATCTTTACCTATCAATGTAACATAGAAGAATAAGTAAATTTTTTTCGCTCAATCCATTATCATTTACTCAAATATATATATTTTAAATAACAACCAATAGAATTTTAAAATATCAGACTGATGCGATAATATTATGGATTCTTACGAGCTATTACAACGATCGTATTAACTATACGTAAAATGTACAAATTTAAACATTTTTTACAGGTAAATCATCGTGGTAAGGGACGTGGCATTAGTTGATTCTACATCTTAGAAGTTCTAAAAATTGATTTATAGACTTTTTTTTGTTAATACTGAAAGTCAAAAAATCTTTTCCGCTCATTGACCACTGTGCGTCGTACCGACTGTTAAACACGGGGGAGGCAGCGTGATGATCTGGGGTTACATGGCTGCTGATGGCGTTGGCGAAATATTTGTTTGCGATGATCGCATGAACAGTGAAAAGTACATACAAGTACTTGAAACTGCGCTCTTACCTTCGCTAACAAGCATTTACACCAACATAGAGGAGGTCATATTCTAACAACACCTTCCTTGTCATAAGTCAAGGACTACGATGCATTGGTTTACTGACAATAACATTGAATTTTTGGATTGGCCTGCACAGTCTCCAGATCTCAATCCAATTGAGCACGTTTGGGAGATTTTAAAGCGTAGAATCAAAGAGATTATTTCAAAAACGACATTAAAAAATGCTTGGGTGCGAGAATGGCACTCGATTTCGAGGAACGAGGGTGCAAATTTAGTACGCAGTAGGCCGGACAGAATTAGTGCTGTGATCAAATCAAAATGTGGACCAATTAGATTTTAGGTTTAAATGATTGTGTTAATGAGAGTATTATTAAAGAAATAATTCCAGAAAGTTAATTTTTTCTTGTAATTTTATGAAAAAAATTCTTTTTATAGAAACCACAGACTATTCCAATACCAGTCCGTTGATAGTCTATTATAGTCGCATATCGACGACATGCGTGCAAAAAATGCTGTCTGTAATGTGATTATATAGTCCGTCTGTCTAAAGTGTGGAAATTTACAAACGTTTCTGACTGTTGGAAGCTAGCAGTTATAATTGCATATCCAATGTACCTGAACAACTTCTAACAATTAGAAATTTTTATAGAAAAAAATCTGTTGTGAATAAGGATTAAGATACCTAATTGAAATTTGATACTTAAGTTTGAATTTAAAACCAAGTGATACTTGAGTAGCTTTGCTGAAATTTTAGTGAAGTGTTGAAATTATGCTCTAAGTTCTAAGTGAGACGTTGTGGTACTCCTTTGTTTGTGTTTAGAACCTCCAATTGACATATTAATTGTCTCCAAATCTCGACCGTTAATATCCGTTAGCAGGACGGGCGTAAAGTACCTCCTGAAAGCAGAATTCGTGGAGTCAATTAGCCGGGGCACTACAAAACAATTACCCAAGGGGTGGCGGACGCTCGGGGTTTTAGCCGGAAAGCACCCTCTCTTCGTCTTCTGATTTGTCTCGATTACGCTCCCTCGTGCCGGTTTCCCGGTAATAGATCCTGAGCTAGATGCGTTGGCCGCTTGCTTTCACGGACTGGCGCGAGCCAGATACGTCCGGAAGGAATTGGGGATTTATGG
The DNA here is from genome assembly GCA_036711955.1 of Digitonthophagus gazella. Lineage (NCBI taxonomy): Eukaryota > Metazoa > Arthropoda > Insecta > Coleoptera > Scarabaeidae > Digitonthophagus > Digitonthophagus gazella. The sequence goes on along the minus strand of JASCIT010000005.1, from coordinate 35,925,443 downwards.
GGACCAATAACGGACAAATTGTTCTTTTATTCGCGAGGATTTTCGCCGGTCGTCGTTACGGACGTTGGCGAACTCAGGCGATGACGTTGATCGCCCTCTTTTCAACTAGAACCCTCTTTGGAAATTTTCAAATTATTAAAACCATTAGGTGATGCATTGTATTTAAAAGACAACTCTCTAAACATTCTAAGCAACTTTCTAAAATTGTAGAAACGAATTGAAACATACCTTTCATCTATTTTAAAATAAAGTTGTAGAAAATAGTTAGATAATGGTAACAATATAGTATGTTTATAGCTTTAACCTTGCGTAATCTTGAAAACGTCATCTTAAAATTAGATCCTATTTCCAGCGTGTTTACGAGACAAGGCGAACCGGCTAAGATCTTATTTTGTCGCCGGCCTCCCTAAGAGCAAAATATAATGTGCCAGCAGCCTGCCCCCGAGGTCGTATCTCAAGCGGCCGCAGGGGGTCGGTCGGTCCCCTAAAAGGCGAGCTGTCAAGTTAAAAGCCGGGCGCTTCCGTCACTCTAAGGCCTTATTATAACTCGGCCGAATCACGGCCCGTATTAGGGACACTCAATTATTGTAGGGCTCTTTTGCCCGGAGCCGTCGTCCCTCAAAGAATATTGCCCCTCGACGTGCTAAACTGAGAAGCGGGAAACTCCTTTTAAATTGCGTCGGGTAGAAAAGTTGAGTCGGCTACTTTCCAAGGAATGAGCTAGAGCTCTCGCGTTTTGAAAACGTTGGGAAAAACTGGGGTAAAGGAAGGAACCACCTGGGAGCTTATGCGTTTCCCGGCAATTATTTAAAAACAAGCTGCTGCCGGAGTTCGGGATCGTTGCCTCTGTACCAAACGTTTTTACCTGTACTGAAATCACCCGGGTTTTTTGTGTGTGCCCAAAATAACAAAAAAAAAACCCATTATTCCATTTTTGTTCTTTCGAACTAAACAATGGAAACGATTCAATTTGAAATTAAAGTTGGTATTGGGTTTTTATTTTTTCGACTTTTTGATTTATATAAATATATGAATTCTTCATTTCCAAAACTTTTGTAAATTTTACTTTATATTTCATTTTTAAGCGTAATACATAGGTATAAGAAAACCACTTAAATAATTGAATAGAAAGACTAGTTCGTTGAATATGTTGTTGAAATTGAAAAAGAAAAATATTATATTTATAACAATATTTTAATAATGTTATATTTTAATCAGACTTGGTATAGTGTAAAGCTAGTGATTCATTTCTGCAGTGTTTCTAAAAATTACTATCACAAAAAATTCAAATATTCCTTCACCACCTAACCATAGGCGGGTAAACACAAGGGGCGCAAAATTTTCTGATGTAATTCAATTTTATTGCTCTTGGACATTTTGAGACAGTCTTTTAGTTAAATTAATTCTTTTATGAAAGCGGTGTTTCTTATCAATGCATCACTGTGACCTATTGTCACGTATACCTGTATATTTTAGCTTGTTTGAATTAGTGTTGACACGACAATGGTTTGATTACTTTGGAATTTAGGTGGAAGCTGGAAAGACACCTACTTAGAGATAAGCAAGTTAAATTCCTAAAGAGCTTAATGAATCTCTGCCTTTGGTGTTGGAATATTTTGTAGATAGAAGGGTGGAAGTACTGGTTGTACTCGTCAAGAATTAAGTAATTAAAAGTTATTGGGAATTTAACCAAAGAAAGGGGAAAATCAAAAACCTCTTTTTATTAAGCCAAGTTTTCAATCAAATTTATTGCGATCTTCATCAGGGTTCACTACAAAGAGAGGAAAACTCAACAACAACCACGTTGTAAAGTTAGGTTAAGAACTTTCAAACAGAGGTAGTAGCGCAAAAACGACATTGGTGTATAAAGAATCCCTGTATAAAGAATAAGGAATCATGAACATGAAAGTAGGAAGTGGTGATTAGGGTTGTTATCAAGTTATACGTTAGGTTAAAAGTGTCAAAAATTTTTTACCAACCTTGAAAATTTCTTTACATTTTTTGACAACTTTTAGAATAAATCGGTCTTCTTTAATTAAAACTAGAATGTTTTTAGTTTTATTTAGAAAAAAAATCAAATCAAAATCTTTAAAAATGATTTTTTGATGAATTTTTACAGTTGATCGACTTTTTTAAGTTAGGTTAGAAGTGTCAAAAATGTTTTACCAATTTTGAATTTTTTTTTAATTTTTTTGACAACATTTAGTATAAATCGGTCTTTTTTAATTAAAACTAGAATGGTTTAAGTTTTATTTAGAAAAAAAATCAAATCAAAATCTTTAAAAACGAATTTTTGACGAATTTTTAAAGTTGATCGACTTTTTTAAGTTAGGTTAGAAGTGTTAAAAATTTTTTGCCAACTTTGAAATTTTTTTTAATTTTTTTGACTATATTTAGTATAAATCGGTCTTTTTTAATTAAAGCTAGAATGTTTTAAGCTTCATTTAGAAAAAAAAATTAAATCGAATTCTTTAAAAATGAATTTTTGATGAATTTTTAAAATTGATCGACTTTTTTAAGTTAGGTTAGAAGTGTTAAAAATTTTTTACCAACTTTGAAAATTTCTTTAATTTTTTTGACTACATTTAGTATAAATCGGTCTTTTTTAATTAAAACTAGGATATTTTAAGTTTCATATAGAAAGAAAATCTAATCAAAATCTTTAAAAATGAATTTTTGATAAATTTTTAAAGTTGATCGACTTTTTTAAGTTAAAAAGAAGTGTTAAAAATCTTTTGCCAAATTTGAAAATTTTTAAAATTTTTTTGACTACATTTAGTGTAAATCGGTCGTTTTTAATTAAAACTAGAATGTTTTTAGTTTCATATAGAAAAAAAATCAAATCAAAATCTTTAAAAATGAATTTTAGATGAATTTTTAAAGTTAATCGATTTTCTTAAGTTAGGTTAGAAGTGTTAAAAATTTTTTACCAACTTTGAAAATTTTTTAAATTTTTTTGGCAACATTTAGTGTAAATCGGTCTTTTTTAATTAAAACTAGAATGTTTTAAGTTTTATTTAGAAGAAAAGTCAAATCAAAATCTTTAAAAATGAATTTTTTATGAATTTTTAAAGTTGATCGACTTTTTTAAGTCAGGTTAGAAGTATTAAAAATTTTTTGCCAACTTTGAACATTTTTTTGACAACATATACAATAACTCGGTCTTTTTTGGTTAAAACTAGAATGTTTTGAGTTTCATATAGAAAAAAAATCAAATCAAAATCTTTAAAAATGAATTTTTAAAGTTGATCGACTTTTTTAAGTTAGGTTAGAAGTGTTAAAAATTTTTTTAATTTTTTTGACAACATTTAGTATAAATCGGTCTTTTTTAATTAAAACTAGGATATTATAAGTTTCATATAGAAAAAAAATCAAATCAAAATCTTTAAAAATGAATTTTTGGTGAATTTTTAAAGTTGATCGATTTTCTTAAGTTATTTTTTTAATTTGAAAAATTATTTTCTGAATATTTCCCAATTCTGGGGGACTTATTTCTAAATTGGCTTATTTTTGGGTATTTTAGAGATATGCTTCAGTCACGAAAATCGATTAAAATTTAAAAGTAACAAGTTATAATTTACAAAAACAATAAAATTATTCTCTGGGGATTTTTTATTGAAAACCTCTAAATTTAAGGTATCTTTCAACTGTGACGGGGGAAATCCAATCGAATGATCTGGCCACCCTGGTGGTGATGTAGAGGTTTTTTTTATTACGTTATAAACTTGGGACTAATTAATTGAAAGCTTAGCTTAATAAAAGTAGGTTTTTGATTTCTGCCATTTTTTGGTTGAATTCCCAATAATTTTTCATTACTTAATTCTGTAGATACTTAAAACTGATTTTAATCATGATTACCAATTAGTTGAAAAACCAATAACTCTCCATACTTTGTTTAATAGATAAAATTGCTTTATTTCATTTAATGTAATAGTATAATTTAATTAAATATGTACTTTATGATTGAAATGAAAAGAAATCAGTATTACAAGAGATAAAATATTACATCTTTGTGTTTGTGTTTGTCAACCAGAAACTATTAAAATATGCAAATGAAATACCCTACTCGAAAGGTATTAAAATCATGTTCACTTTAATATAGTGAGTCACATTATCGATTTTGTCTATTTCGGTTCGACATGTTTCACTTTATTTCGTTTGTGTACATATAGGTCGTCCAATGTTCGATTTGGAGCGAGAAACAAAAAAAGTAGACTCGTTATTGACACTTTCGTTCGACAATGCCGGTTACAAAGCGGCGGGGCCAAATAATGGATGGTGTTCTTTGTCACTTAATATAGAGGCGTGCGATTCGTGGAACGTCAAAAACCCGTGCTGATCAAAAGCTAGATTACCTGTTATGAAGGAAACAAAAAAGCGCTTGTAAATCTCTTTTGAAACAAATTTGTGACTCGGTTCTTTGTAATACTTATTTTGCTATTAATGTAATTACCACCGGTGTGGACTTAACCATAACTTGCGTCGGTTAACCCGGCTAACTTTAAACGTAACTAGGAAAACGAGCTTAATTTTACATAATGTCGATTTATAACGCCCCCTTTACAAAACGCGGCACATTGCATTTTTTTATGTTGGTTTTAAATCACATTTCCGCGGGTTTTTCATTTAGTAGTAAACCAGAGTCGTGATTAAACCCTAGTAGTAGGGGAAGAATTATTACACCACTATTCTAAAGAGCTTCGTAACAGGACGTTTTAGCGGTGTGCGCAAAAGTTAACATTTGGGCAAGCAATTACGGTCCCTAATGGCACAATTAAGTTCAACGTTCGGTCTCGAAATGATATTGTTCTCTATGACAATAGTTAGAGTTATCATGTACGATGGAGTATATAATTGGGGTTACTACATTTTTTGTAGATTGCTAGCTTAGTTTTATTTTTAGTATTTTTCTAAAAAAAATTTATTGTTTTTGGTTGAACTGATCAACATTTTGGTAACTTTGGTGGAAGCTTTACGCATTTAGTAAGTTTTTCGTGGAATTAAAAAAAAAATTGGTAAATTTTTGGTGGAATTTTTACAAATTTTGTAAGTTTTTTTGGAGGAATTTTTAAAAAATTCATTATTTTTGGTAGAATTATTAAAAATTTTAGTAACTTTGGTGGAATTTTTATGAATTTATTAAGTTTTTTGGTGGAATTTTCAAGGATATAGTTAATTTTTAATGAAATTGTTTCTAATTTGATTGATTTCTGGTGGAATTTTAAAAGAATTCAGTATATTTTTGGTGAAATTATCAAAAATTTTTATAACACTGGTGAAATTTTTGCAAATTTTATTCGTTTCTGGTGGAATAAAAAAAATCAGTGTTTTTGGTAAAATTCTTATGAATTTACTAAGTTTTTGGTGGAATTTTTAAAAAATTCAGAATGTTTTTGGTGGAATTATTAAAAATTTTGATAACATTGGTGGAATTTTTGCGAATTTTATTCATTTCTGGTGGAATAAAAAAAAATCAGTGTTTTTGGTAAAATTATTATGAATTTAGTAAGTTTTTGGTGGAATTTTTGCAAATTGTATTAATTTTTGGTGGAATTTTTAAAAAATTCAGTATGTTTTTGGTGGAATTATCAAAAAGTTTGATAACACTGGTGGAATTCTTGCGAATTTTATTGATTTCTGGTGGAATAAAAAAAAATCAGTGTTTTTGGTTAAATTCTTATGAATTTAGTAAGTTTTTGGTGGAATTTTTAAAAAATTCAATGTGTTTTTGGTGGAATTATCAAAAATTTGTTAACATTGGTGGAACTTTTGCGAATTTTATTCATTTCTGGTGGAATAAAAAAAAATCAGTGTTTTTGGTAAAATTCTTATGAATTTAGTAAGTTTTTGGTGGAATTTTTAAAAAATTCATTATTTTTGGTAGAATTATTAAAAATTTTAGTAACTTTGGTGGAATTTTTATGAATTTACTAAGTTTTTGATGGAATTATCAAGGTTTTAGTTAATTTTTAATGAAATTGTTTCTAATTTGATTGATTTTTTGTGAAATCTTAAAAGAATTTGGACATTTTGTGGAATTTTTAAAAAATTTGGTAAGTTTATGGTAGAATTGTTAAAAATGTTGACAATTTTGGTGTAATTTTTAGGATTTTTGTAAGTTTTTGGTGGAATAAAAAAAATTCAGTAAGTTTTGGGTGTAGTTGGTAAATATTTTAATAACTTTGGTGGAATTTTTGCGAATTTTATTCATTTCTGGTGGAATTTTAAAAAAATTTAGTGTTTTTGGTAAAATTCTTATGAATTTAGTAAGTATTTGGTGGAATTTTTAAAAAATTCAGTATGTTTTTGGTGGAATTATCAAAAATTTTGATAACATTGGTGGAATTTTTGCGAATTTTATTCATTTTTGATGGAATTTTCAAAAAATTCAGTGTTTTTTATGGAATCTTTACGAATTTAGTAAGTTTTTAATGAAATTTTTACAATTTTATTAATTTTTGGTGGAATTTTTATAAAATTGAGTATGTTTTTGATGGAATTGTTAAAAAAGTTAATAACTTTGGTGGAATTATTATTGACTTTAATCATTTTTGGCGGAATTGTTAAAAATATTAGTAATTTTAGTAGAATTTTTATGAATTTGATAAGTTTTTAGTGGTATTTTTTAAAAATCAGTAAGTTTTTGGTGGAATTATTCAACATTTTTGTAGCTTTGGTGGAAAATTGAAAAATTTAGTACGTTTTTGGTGGAATTTTTAAAAACTTTGACAATTTTGGTGTAATTTTTAGGATTTTTCTAAGTTTTTGGTGGAATAAAAAAAAATTCAGCAAATTTTGGGTGTAGTTGGTAAATATTTTAATAGCTTTGGTGGAGTTTTTGCGAATTTTATTCATTTCTGGTGGAATTTAAAAAAATTCAGTGTTTTTGGTAAAATTCTTATGAATTTAGTAAGTTTTTGGTAGAATTTTTAAAAAATTCAGTATGTTTTTGGTGAAATTATCAAAAATTTTGATAACACTGGTGGAGTTTTTGCGAATTTTATTCATTTTTAATGGAATTTTTAAAACATTTACTGTTTTTTTATGACATTTTTATGAATTTAGTAAGTTTTTAATGAAGTTTTTCCAATTTTATTAGTTTTTGGTGGAACTTTTATAAAATTCAGTATGTTTTTGATGGAATTGTTAAAAACGTTGATAACTTTGGTGGAATTTTTATTAACTTTAATCATTTTTGGTGGAAATCTTAAAAATATTAGTAATTTTAGTAGAATTTTTATGAATTTGATAAGTTTTTGGTGGTATTTTTTAAAAACCAGTAAGTTTTTGGTGGAATTATTCAACATTTTTGTAGCTTTGGTGGAAAATTGAAAAAATTTAGTACGTTTTTGGTGGAATTGTTACAAATGTTGGTAACTTTGGTGGAATTTTTACGAATATAGTAAGTTTTTCGTGGAATTTTTACCAATTTTATTGATTTTGGGTGTAATTTTAAAAAATTCACTAAGTTTTTAGTAGAATTGTCTCCAAATTTAATAATTTTTGGTGAAGTTATGTTCAATTTAACTAACTTTTGTGGAATTTTTATTATTACTTTTTTATTGTTGTGAAATTTTTAAGAATCTGATCATTTCTTGACGAAATTAATCTTAATTTTAGTATATTTTTTAAAAATTCAGAAAGTTTTTGGTGGAATTGTTAAAAATTTTGATAGTTTTGGTGGAATTTTTACAAATTTTATAGGTTTTTGGTGGAATTATTAAAAATTTTAGTAACTTTAAATTTTTACAAATTTATTTAAATTTTTGGTGATATTTTCAAGAATTTAATTAGTTTTTAGTGAAATTTATTCGAATTTTTGCTCTGCATAAATTAAATATTTGATAATTATTAATAAACCGATCGTTTTGACATTTCATGTGGCATTAGTGTGGTTATAATAATAAATAACGTTTATGAAAATTGAACCAACTGTTTTATCGGCCCAAATCGAAAATGACGGAAAACGGGGACTTCGTTTAGGGCTTAAATCGACCGTTTCGGGTCCAAAGGAGCCCTGATTCGCATATAACGTTGCGTTATAAAGCCGTTCAGAAGGTTAGCCGGAAGCAGAGTCGCGGAGGCGGTGGCTTTTTGGATAAAAAGTGCGTTCGAAAATTAACGAAAATGACAGACAGACGATCGAGAATTTTAATTTCAATTAGGGCTACCGCAACGTCGTTCGATTTTCGGAGCCACTTTTCCGAAATCGGCCTCGGACCCTCCAAAATCGTCGAAGAGGTGAAGATAATGGTCGGCAGAATGACGTAAAACCATTGAATCGTTCGGAAAGCGATTTCCAAAAAAACTATTAAAAAAAGAGCTAGACGCCTATAAAAACGCATAATAAGACCTAAATTAAAAAAATCAGTTTAACGCAAAATCAAGCAGACATGTCACTTTACTGAAATATCATAATGCTGTCATATGCTTATTATTTCCTGCGATTTCATGTTTATTATTTCCTGCACGCTCGATCGTTCGCAGAAGAACGTTTGAATGGCCAACCCGTTCACCAGACTTTTATCTCTACTGCATTTCTATTTATGGTGTCATTTGAAATGCCAAGTGTATAAAACTCAGCCAAATAATTTAGGCAAATTACAGCAACAAAATTTGAGGAAATGCACCGCGTTACACCACAAATAATACACAATTCATTAAGTTGTTGGCCGATTCCATCGGTGTCAAACGGTAAATGGGTCGCATTTTGAACATTTATAACTTAAAGTTAATAGTTTATAATTTATAAATTTAGTTAATTTTTTAATAATTGCGTTCCATTCAATAAAAAAATCTTATTACTGTCCTTGTAACAAGTTTTACAGTCATTTCCTATTTTCTTGTTAGCATGATACTATTATATAAGGTATGCTCGATTTAAAACAAAAACGCATTGAATTTCCCAAGGCGCGTCATCAGTCGCCATTTTCCTTTCTAGGATGACATTCATGTGTTGACGAATTAATGAGTGAACGTTCCCTATTTGTCCCTGTCACCTTGACTTATTTCGATTTATTATAAACGTCACATCTTCTACAGCACACAGAATGAATTAAGGCATAATTATTTTAATGATTTTAACAATTGATTAAGTACACATATTTAAAAGAAAATATACAAATAAGGGCAGAAATAAGGAATTTTAATTACCATTTTAAAGAAATTAATGGCGACTGATGACGCGCCTTGGGAAATTCGATGCGTTTTTTGTTTTAAATCGAGCATACCTTATATAATTGTATCATGCTTGTTAGCTTAATTAATTATTGATAATGACACAGGTAACATATGACAGCAATGTGAAGTTTCAGTAAGGTGACGTGTCTGCTTGATTTTGTGTTAAACAGACTTTTTAAGTTAAGTCCTATTATGCCTCTTTATTAATAGAATAAAGAATTTTGGCGTTTTTGAACGTAGTTGTTTGCTCTGCATTCGAAAATGCACGAATATACTATATATGCCATTTAAGAAAACAAAGTTGGACGCATTTCCTGTAAAACCGGAAACGAGAGAAAAATGAAACTGTTATTATTAAATGCATCGCATTTAACTATATAATCAGGTAGAATTTAAACATTGATACTTCTCAAACAACAAAGTTATTCGACCGTTCCGGGACTTTATACTAACCCTGTATTATAATTATGAGTTAAAAATGTGCTCTTTGTATTAAAGGATGATTTGTTAGTTTCTGTGAAAGCCCCACCACGATGATACTCTCACATTCGTATACGGTAATGAATATTAATGCATTTGATGAGGGCATCGTCAAACACAGAATGGCATGCGTTCAATCACTTGAATGTTGACGCTTCAGCTGGTTCGTGTTTGGATAAGCTTCGCTTTGGATTTGGCCTACGGTTAGACGTTAAACACCTCCTAACGGACGTATGACGTCGCGAAGACGTGATTTATCATTATTATTAACGGCCAACGAGGACGATTAATCACTAAAGGGGTGTTCGGATTTCGTTTCAATTGAAACGAGCAATCGAATGTCGGCGGGATTTCCAATTAAGTTTTTCGAAACTTAAGACCAACAGAGCATTCTAATAGGATGACAATCTTAGGGGCGCGTCCGCGAGTTTCGTGGATAAGAAGTTCGCACGAAGGGCCTCAATATTCATGGGGGTGGGCCCAATTGGATTACCCAAAGGAGATTTACTCCATAAGTTCGCTTCTTTCGGGTTCGCCGAGGTGCTCCAAATGAAATTACGGGTCGCCTTTTTCCCCGTTTTATTCTCGAAATCCTCCGACCATCTGACTTTTAACGATAGAAAAATCCACAACAAGTACTGAATGACGGGAGGTCTAGTGCTTTGTAAACTTCAAAGGGGGTAAAAATTTGCACTCGTTTTCTTAGAGAGGCAGGAAACCGAAACTCGGGTGTACGTTCTACAAATAAAACCCTTCCGACGTATCGTATACGTTCGGCATACGAACCGGAAGTTCATTTCTGCGTTAGGCGGCTCTAGTTTCTTTCGCGGGCGACGCTCGGCCGAATAAGTTTAACCCTTCGCTGAAAAGTTTACAAGCCTTGTTGTAGTTTCCTGTTCGCGATTTAATGTTTTCGAGTTTGAACTTTGTTTCAACAACGACATATGACTGAACGAACTATGTTTTACTTCTTATTCATATGAATACATCATGATATTACAATTGCTAAAATCGTGTTATTGTCCAATTTTAAATTAGTTAATTTAACTCGCACTATTGGGTATTTTGATTAATTTTTGTTTCATCTTTAATTTATATTCACAGTTTATTAATAGTTTCTTCTACTTGAAAAAAAAAGCTAGTGGGGAGACATATTTGTGTCTGGTTTGAATTCAATCTTCTATCCATCAACTCTCTTAGAGCATACAAATGGTGGAATTTCGTTCCTAATTTTTGACATTTTCTTTTTTTTTTAAGTATCTTGAGACTTTAGGTCAAACCTGAGGCTAATCCGATATTTTTGGGATATCCACTGGAAAGTGTTCGTTTCTCAACTTCTATTTACAACTAATCGCGGTTTAATCCAAGGCCACTGGACTAACAGGACGGTCCAATCTGCAATAATCGCCCGCCACCCTTTAACGTCACTGCCAAACTTAGCGTCTCTGTCTTACATTTGACTCTCTGTCTTACACTCAACTCTCTGTCTTACCCTCAACTTTCTGTCTTACTCTCAACTTTCTGTCTTACACTCGACTGTCTCACATTCGACTCTCTGTCTTACACTCCACTGTCTCACATTCAACTCTCTGTCTTACACTCGACTGAAACCACAACAAGTGAGGTCAAAGTGGCGGCTACGCAGAAAATTTCGGCATGTACACATCTTATGAGTCATCCTGTTAGTCAAGTATCCTTGGGTTTAACTGGATATAAGGTTCGTGTTGGAGAATTAACTACGTTGGCGAGAGCCTCGTCCATCAGAATTTATGTAATTTACAAAATTGTTCTGGATTATTAGCAGTCTTTCATTCATACGGGTTTCTGTTGATTTATTTGAACCCTTTATAGGATACTGGTCGATATTTCAACCAGGCAACAAAATAAGTGTTGTGAAAGCGTTAGCAGTCTAATATTCGACCAGTTGATCCTTAGTATAGAGTAGGAACGCACACTAGTCACGAATCCAACCAGTTTGCAAATATAAGCCAGGTGGGGGAGAACTGGTTGAATTATCAACCAGTGTCCGCTCCTATGAGTTGTGCTGTACGCGTGATTTGTGAGTTATTCCGATAAAAATGTGTGTTTTTCGATTCTTATGTGAAGAAATAAAGCGAAAATTGGTGAGTACGTACAATAATATGCCCCAATCATGGTGTAATAGTTAAAATTCCCGTTTATAGTTGTGCCGGGATAATATTTGTTGTAACACCCGACATAACCACATTTTCATTATGACATAATGTCCATAACCAACTTTGTTATATTTTCATTGATCTGCATTTCAAAACATTACTTATAAGTTTATAACATTATTTCCAGAGGACAATGAGTTATAGAAAAAGAGTGAATTTGAAAGAATTTAGCAAATTGACCTCAACAGAGCAGTTTGCATGGCTAAATGAAATCACCGATGACCAGGCAGCCGATTCTGATCTTAGAGGAGACTCTGATGCTGATGATATTCCAGATCGACCTTCACAATCTACACCATCCAGTATCACCACTGGCATTACACAGAAAAGAACCTTATCTGAAATAGATGCCGATGATGATTTGGCTTTCGACAGTGATGATTCTATTCAAGATCCTGACTTTGACACTCGTCAGCCTATGGGTCGAAAATTTGTAACGCAAGGTGATTCTACATCGGATGAAGACGAGCCAATGGCTACTGTTGCCAGCAAGTTAATGCCAAAACAAAAACCTCAACTCCAAAATTCTGGCCTTCCCTGGACGAAAGCACTTTATATTGGGTGACGACTTTCTAAACATAATTGTAACCGAGTCCAACCGGTATGCGCAACAAAATAATACTGCGCTGGAGCTGACTTTAGAAGAGTTGAAGGCATTTTTTGGCATACTTATTGTAATGGGTTTAAACTCTCTTCCTAGCCTAAGATTATATTGGTTATCTGACCAAAATTTTCATCATTCAAGAATAGCAGATATTATGCCTCTGAGGAGATATCTGAAGATACTTCGTTATTTACACCTGAATAACAATCAAGCTATGCCAAAAAAGGGCGATCAAAATTATGATAAATTATTCAAAGTGAGACCTATGATAAGCTACTTGAACAATTCATTTTTGAAGTCTTACACTCCATACAGGAATTTAGCAGTGGATGAAAGCATGGTTGCCTTCAAAGGCAGAACCCATCTCAAACAATATATGCCTCTAAAACCAATAAAAAGAGGAATCAAGGTATGGGCTCTCGTTTGTTCACAGTCTGGATATTTACTGAATTTCTCAGTATATGAAGGCAAGAAGGAATGCAACGAAGAGGGCTCCTTGGGCGAGAAAACTGTACTAGAGTTGACTAAGCCTTTCGAAAACAAATTCTATTGCATTTATTTCGACAATTTTTTTACGAGTTTCTCATTATTATCAAAGCTTCTTGACAGAAAACTGTTTGGATGCGGAACGCTGAGGTCAAATAGAAAAAACTTTCCGAAAGAACACTTAGTGCCAGACAAAAGCCTCCGATCAGGTGAATTTGATACTGTTCACCAGCAATATAACTGTCAACAAATGGAAAGACAGAGGAACAAAATGTGTATTGGTCGCCTCTACGATACATTCGGCTCTTGAAAAATCATATGTCAACAGAATGACAAAGGAAGGTGTCAAAGTCACTGTTCAATGTCCTAAAATGTTGACGATTACAATCAACACATGAGTGGAGTTGATCGATTTGATCAATTCCACTCATGTTACAGTATAGCCCGGAAATCACGAAAATGGTGGCTGAAATTATTTTATTATATGGTCGATGCCAGTATTGTGAACTCTTACATTTTATATAAACATGGGGCTAGTACCAGTCAACCTAAATTCAAAGCAAAATCACATCTAATATTTAGAACTATACTGGCAAATCAACTAATTGGACAGTTTTCAACAAAAAAATCACGGGGATCATGGTTAGTTGTTGGCAAAAACAAAATGAGAAAAGTCGATAGAAGATCGGTGACTGTGGAAAATACTATAAGAATGAATAATGTTGGCGAACACTTACCAACTAACACGACTTCTCGGAGATGTGCATTGTGTAGCACCGAGAAGAAGCCGAAACGTTCAAATGTAGCATGCACAAAATGTGAAGTGGCATTATGCATCCCCTGTTTTGCTCCATTTCACAATAAGTAATCAAATAAAAAAATTCTAAAAATAGTTTTCAAATTTTATGTTGTCTTATGTTAAGAAATTTTAGTAGGTCACTGGTCGAAATATCAACCTGCTGATAAAAAATATGTTAGAGTTTTTCTTTTCTTCGTTTTTCGTTAATTGTATTGTTATAAGACTCCAATAATAAAGTTTATATAAAAAAGCAATTTTTTTTATTTTTCATTATCTGCCCTATAAAGGGTTAAACAGCTTTCCAAACTGAGCTCAGTAATTCGGGATTGTACGCGAACGAAATAGAAATTTTCTTTAGAAAAGGATTTTTCTTTTGTTTTTGATTTTTAATTTTTTTTTCTTTGCGGACGCTAATACCATCTAATACATTCCATTTCAAAATTCCTTTACTTTTCTATTTCACCGAAACCGGACATTCTAATTTTTACCAAAAAAATTAAAAAAAAAATCTTAAAATTGATAAAAATTTTTGACAACTAACCTAATTCTTTCAAAATTGGAACTTTAAAAATTCATCCAAGCTTTATTTATGAAGATTAAATAATTATTTTTGATTTAAATGACAACTAAAAGATTCTATTTTGAATTAGAAAAGACAGATTTGTTCTAATGGATACTAAAAAAATTTAAAAAAAAATAAAGTTGGTAAAAAAATTTTAATACAGTTAACTAACCTAACTTTTTTAAAAATTCCATCAATTAAAAAAAATCGCCCAAACTTCATTTATGGAGATTAGAAAATAATTTTTTGTTTAACTGAAAGTTAAAAGATACTAATTTGAAGTAAGAAAGTCTAATTTGTTGTAATTGTTGCCGAAAAACTTAAAAAAAATTTCAAAGTTGGCAAAAATTTATTAAAAAACTAACCTAAATTTTTGCACCAAGTTTAAAAAATCTCCACAGCTTTATTTATAAGAATTATATAATAATTTTTACATCAAATGAATCTAAAAGACTATATTTTGGATTCTCAAAGTTAAATTTGTTCTAATTTTTACCAAAATAAATAAATAAATAAATAAATAAATAAATCCCAAATTTAGTTAAAATTAACACTTAGGAAATCTCAATTTTTTTTACCAAGTTTGAAAATTTCTAGCGACTTTATTTATAAGAATTATATAATAATTTGTACATCAGAATAAACTTAAAAGATTATATTTTGGATTCTAAAAGTTAAATTTGTTCTAATTTTTATCAAAAAAATTAAAAAAAAATCTTAAAGTTGATAAAAATTTTTGACAACTAACCTAACTTTTTCAAAACTCGATCAACTTTAAAAAATCATCCAAGCTTTATTTATGAAGATTAAATTATTATTTTTGATTTAAATGAAAACTAAAAGATTCTATTTTGAATTAGAAAAGACAGATTTGTTCTAATGGATACCAAAAAAATTAAAAAAATTTTTAAAGTTGGTAAAAATTTTTTACTACAGTTAACTAACCTAACTTTTTTAAAAATTCCCTCAATTTTAAGAAATCGCCCAAATTTTATTTATGAAGATTAGAAAATAATTTTTTGTTTAACTGAAAGTTAAAATATACTAATTTGAAGTAAGAAAGTCTAATTTGTTATAATTCTTGCCGAAAAACTTAAAAAAAATTTCAAAGTTGGCAAAAATTTATTAAAAAACTAACCTAAATTTTTGCACCAAGTTTAAAAAATCCCTATAGCTTTATTTATAAGAATTATATAATAATTTATACATCAAGATGAATCTAAAAGACTATATTTTGGATCCTCAAAGTCAAATTTGTTCTAATTTTTACCAAAAAAATTTAAAAAAATCCCAAATTTAGTTAAAATTAACACTTAGGAAATCTTAATTTTTTACACCAAGTTTGAAAATTTCTAGCGACTTTATTTATAAGAATTTTATAATAATTTGTACATCAGAATGAACTTAAAAGATTATATTTTGGATTCTAAAAGTTAAATTTTTTCTAATTTTTATCAAAAGAATTAAAAAAAAATCTTAAAGTTGATAAAAATTTTTGACAACTAACCTAAAGTTTTTCAAAATTCGATCAACTTTAAAAAATCATCCAAGCTTTATTTATGAAGATTAAATAATTATTTTTGATTTAAATGAAAACTAAAAGATTCTATTTTGAATTAGAAAAGACAAATTTGTTCTAATGGATACCAAAAAAATTAAAAAAAAATTTAAAGTTGGTAAAAATTTTTTACTACAGTTAACTAACCTAACTTTTTTAAAAATTACATCAATTTAAAAGAATCGCCCAAACTTTATTTATGGAGATTAGAAAATAATTTTCTGTTTAACTGAAAGTTAAAAGATACTAATTTGAAGTAAGAAAGCTTAATTTGTTGTAATTATTGCCGAAATACTTAAAAAAATTTTCAAAGTTGGCAAAAATTTATTAAAAAACTAACCTAAATTTTTGCACCAAGTTTAAAAAATCCCCACAGCTTTATTTATAAGAATTATATAATAATTTATACATCAAGATGAATCTAAAAGACTATATTTTGGATCCTCAAAGTCAAATTTGTTCTAATTTTTACAAAAAAAAATCCCAAATTTGGTTAAAATTAACACTTAGGAAATCTCAATTTTTTACACCAAGTTTGAGAATTTCTAGCGACTTTATTTATAAGAATTATATAATAATTTATACATCAGAATGAACTCAAAAGATTATATTTTGGATTCTAAAAGTCAAATTTGTTCTAATTTTTATCAAAAAAATTAAAAAAAAAATCTTAAAGTTGATAAAAATTTTTGACAACTAACCTAATTTTTTTCAAAATTCGATCAACTTTAAAAAATCATCCAAGCTTTATTTATGAAGATTAAATAATTATTTTTGATTTAAATGAAAACTAAAAGATTCTATTTTGAATTAGAAAAGATAGATTTGTTCTAATGGATACCAAAAAAATTAAAAAAAAATTTAAAGTTGGTAAAAATTTTTTACTACAGTTAACTAACCTAAGTTTTTTAAAAATTCCATTAATTTAAAAAAATCGCCCAAACTTTATTTATGGAGATTAGAAAATAATTTTTTGTTTAACTGAAAGTTAAAAGATACTAATTTGATGTAAGAAAGCCTAATTTGTTATAATTGTTGCCGAAAAACTTTAAAAAAATTTCAAAGTTGGCAAAAATTTATAAGAAACTAACCTCAATTTTTGCACCAAATTTGAAAAATCCCTACAGTTTTATTTATAAGAATTATATAATAATTTTTACATCAAGATGAATCTAAAAGACTATATTTTGGATCCTCAAAGTCAAATTTGTTCTAATTTTTTACAAAAAAAAAAATAAAAAAAATCCCAAATTTAGTTAAAATTAACACTTAGGAAATCTTAATTTTTTACACCAAGTTTGAAAATTTCTAGCGACTTTATTTATAAGAATTATATAATAATTTGTACATCAGAATGAACTTAAAAGATTATGTTTTGGAGTCTAAAAGTCAAATTTGTTCTAATTTTTATCAAAAAAATTTAAAAAAATCTTAAAGTTTTTGAAAATTTTTGACAACAAATCTAATTCTTTTCAAAATTCGATCAACTTTAAAAAATCATCCAAGCTTTATTTATAAAGATTAAATAATTATTTTTGATTTAAATGAAAACTAAAAGATTCTATTTTGAATTAGAAAAGACAGATTTGTTCTAATGGATACCAAAAAAATTAAAAAAATTTTTAAAGTTGGTAAAAATTTTTTACTACAGTTAACTAACCTAACTTTTTTAAAAATTCCATCAATTTAAAAAAATCGCCCAAACTTTATTTATGGAGATTAGAAAATAATTTTTTGTTTAACTGAAAGTTAAAATATACTAATTTGAAGTAAGAAAGCCTAATTTGTTATAATTGTTGCCGAAAAACTTAAAAAAAATTTCAAAGTTTTCAAAAATTTATCAAAAAGCTAACCTAAATTTTTGCACCAAGTTTAAAAAATCCCCACAGCTTTATTTATAAGAATTATATAATAATTTTTACATCAAGATGAACCTAAAAGACTATATTTTGGATCCTCAAAGTCAAATTTGTTCTAATTTTTACCAAAAAAAAAAAAAATAAATAAATAAATAAATAAAATCCCAAATTTAGTTAAAACTAACACTTAGGAAATCTCAATTTTTTACACCAAGTTTGAAAATTTCCAGCGACTTTATTTATAAGAATTATATAATAATTTGTACATCAGAATGAACTTAAAAGATTATATTTTGGATTCTAAAAGTCAAATTTGTTCTAATTTTTATCAAAAAAATTAAAAAAAAAATCTTAAAGTTGATAAAAATTTTTGACAACTAACCTATTTTTTTCAAAATTCGATCAACTTTAAAAAATCATCCAAGCTTTATTTATGAAGATTAAATAATTATTTTTAATTTAAATGCAAACTAAAAGATTCTATTTTGAATTAGAAGAGACAGATTTGTTCTAATGGATACCAAAAAAATTAAAAAAAAATTTAAAGTTGGTAAAATTTTTTTACTACAGTTAACTAACCTAACTTTTTTAAAAATTCCATCAATTTAAAAAAATCGCCCAAACTTTATTTATGGAGATTAGAAAATGATTTTTAGTTTAACTGAAAGTTAAAAGATACTAAATTGAAGTAAGAAAGCTTAATTTGTTGTAATTGTTGCCGAAATACTTAAAAAAAATTTCAAAGTTGGCAAAAATTTATTAAAAAACTAACCTAAATTTTTGCACCAAGTTTAAAAAATCCCCACAGCTTTATTTATAAGAATTATATAATAATTTTTATATCAAGATGAATCTAAAAGACTATATTTTGGATCCTCAAAGTCAAATTTGTTCTAATTTTTACCAAAAAAAATAAAAAATATCCCAAATTTAGTTAAAATTAACACTTAGCAAATTTCAATTTTTTACACCAAGTTTGAAAATTTCTAGCGACTTTATTTACAAGAATTATATAATAATTTGTACATCAGAATGAACTTAAAAGATTTTATTTTGGATTCTAAAAGTTAAATTTGTTCTAATTTTTATCAAAAAAATAAGAAAAAAATCTTAAAGTTGATAAAAATTTTTGACAACTAACCTAATTTTTTTTAAAATTTGATCAACTTTAAAAAATCATCCAAGCTTTATTTATGAAGATTAAAGAATTATTTTTGATTTAAATGACAACTAAAAGATTCTATTTTGAATTAGAAAAGACAGATTTGTTCTAATGGATACCAAAAAAATTAAAAAAAAATTTAAAGTTGGTAAAAATTTTTTGCTACAGTTAACTAACCTAACTTTTTTAAAAATTCCATCAATTTAAAAAAATCGCCCAAATTTTATTTATGAAGATTAGAAAATAATTTTTTGTTTAACTGAAAGTTAAAATATACTAATTTGAAGTAAGAAAGCCTAATTTGTTGTAATTGTTGCCGAAAAACTTAAAAGAAATTTGAAAGTTTTCAAAAATTTATTAAAAAACTAACCTCAATTTTTGCACCAAATTTGAAAAATCCCCACAGCTTTATTTATAAGAATTATATAATAATTTTACATCAAGATGAATCTAAAAGACTATATTTTGGATCCTCAAAGTCAAATTTGTTCTAATATTTACCAAAAAGATTTAAAAAAATCCCAAATTTGGTTAAAATTAACACTTATGAAATTTCAATTTTTTACACCAAGTTTGAAAATTTCCAGCGACTTTATTTATAAGAATTATATAATAATTTGTACATCAGAATGAACTTAAAAGATTATATTTTGGATTCTAAAAGTCAAATTTGTTCTAATTTTTATCAAAAAAATTAAAAAAAAAATCTTAAAGTTGATAAAAATTTTTGACAGCTAACCTAACTTTTTCAAAATTTGATAAACTTTAAAAAATCGTCCAAGCTTTATTTATGAAGATTAAATAATTATTTTTGATTTAAATGAAAACTAAAAGATTCTATTTTGAATTAGAAAAGACAGATTTGTTCTAATGGATACCAAAAAAATTAAAAAAATTTTTAAAGTTGGTAAAAATTTTTTACTACAGTTAACTAACCTAACTTTTTAAAAAGTTCCATCAATTTAAAAAAATCGCCCAAACTTTATTTATGGAGATTAGAAAATAATTTTCTGTTTAACTGAAAGTTAAAAGATACTAATTTGAAGTAAGAAAGCTTAATTTGTTGTAATTGTTGCCGAAATACTTAAAAAAATTTTCAAAGTTGGCAAAAATTTATAAGAAACTAACCTCAATTTTTGCACCAAATTTGAAAAATCCCTACAGTTTTATTTATAAGAATTATATAATAATTTTTACATCAAGATGAATTTAAAAGACTATATTTTGGATTCTCAAAGTCAAATTTGTTCTAATTTTTACCAAAAAAATTTAAAAAAAATCCCAAATTTGGTTAAAATTAACACTTAGGAAATCTCAATTTTTTTCACCAAGTTTGAAAATTTCCAGCGACTTTATTTATAAGAATTATATAATAATTTGTACATCAGAATGAACTTAAAAGATTATATTTTGGATTCTAAAAGTTAAATTTGTTCTAATTTTTATCAAAAAAATTAAAAAAAAAATCTTTAAGGTAATAAAAATTTTTGATAACTAACCTAATTTTTTTCAAAACTCGATCAACTTTAAAAAATCATCCATGCTTTATTTATGAAGATTAAATAATTATTTTTGATTTAAATGAAAACTAAAAGATTCTATTTTGAATTAGAAAAGACAGATCTGTTCTAATGGATACCAAAAAAATTAAAAAAAAAATTAAAGTTGGTAAAAATTTTTTACTACAGTTAACTAACCTAACTATTTTAAAATTTTCATCAATTTTAAAAAATCGCCCAAACTTTATTTATGGAGATTAGAAAATAATTTTTTGTTTAACTGAAAGTTAAAATATACTAATTTGAAGTAAGAAAGCTTAATTTGTTGTAATTGTTGCCGAAAGACTTAAAAAAATTTCAAAGTTTTCAAAAATTTATCAAAAAACTAACCTCAATTTTTGCACCAAGTTTAAAAAATCCCCACAGCTTTATTTATAAGAATTATATAATAATTTTTACATCAAGATGAATCTAAAAGACTATATTTTGGATCCTCAAAGTCAAATTTGTTCTAATTTTTACCAAAAAAATTTAAAAAAATCCCAAATTTGGTTAAAATTGACACTTAGGAAATCTCAATTTTTTACACCAAGTTTGAAAATTTCAAGCGACTTTATTTATAAGAATTATATAATAATTTGTACATCAGAATGAACTTAAAAGATTATATTTTGGACTCTAAAAGTCAAATTTGTTCTAATTTTTATCAAAAAAATTAAAGAAAAAGATCTTAAAGTTGATAAAAATTTTTGACAGCTAACCTATTTTTTTTCAAAATTCGATCAACTTTAAAAAATCATCCAAGCTTTATTTATGAAGATTAAATAATTATTTTTGATTTAAATGAAAACTAAAAGATTCTATTTTGAATTAGAAACGAGAGATTTGTTCTAATGGATACCAAAAAAATTAAAAAAAAAAAATTAAAGTTGGTAAAAATTTTTTACTACAGTTAACTAACCTAACTATTTTAAAAATTTCATCAATTTAAAAAAATCGCCCAAACTTTATTTATGAAGATAAGAAAATAATTTTTTGTTTAACTGAAAGTTAAAATATACTAATTTGAAGTAAGAAAGCTTAATTTGTTGTAATTGTTGCCGAAATACTTAAAAAAATTTTCAAAGTTGGGAAAAATTTATAAGGAACTAACTTCAACTTTTGCACGTAGTTTGAAAAATCCTTATTATTGAAAAGCTTTATTGATGATTTAGCTTTATTTTGGGGATTTCCCAAATGAAATCTGTTTTCGTTTAGTGTTCTTATTATTATTTCGGAGATCGTATAATTTACCTTCCCAGTTTTTTACCAACACGATTTTGGTTGAGCCTCAGTTCGCGAAAAGCGTGGGATTAAATTGAGTGGCGCCTAAAAAAAATAATCCTCCCTTCTTCACTGTGGAAAGCAGACTCTTTGTTCGTTAGATGAGAACGAGAATTTATTTAGTCGTTAAAATTCTAAGTTATTGTGTAGTTTCTATTTATAACATTTCGTCGCAAAGACATCACAATCGATACTATCTTTAAAGTTTTAAGAATTCGTTATATATGATAAAAACAGCATTGAAAGATTTTCTGACTGATTTATGCATTCAATAGTATTTCAATCCCCATTTTAAAGTACCCTTTTAAAAGTAACATTTTTAAGGGTACAATAAAAATGAAGTGAAAATAAAACTAAGCATCTTAAAGGTAGTATTTTTAGTTTTCGACTTGTCTGTTAAGCGGAACTCGAGATCAGCGAAGATTTTGCAACTGTCAGACATAAAATTGTTCTCTCGACGAACCGTGAACGTTTTCCCGAGAAAACGTTCGACTTCGGCGAACGGAGTTGTTCGTTATTGTCCGCCCTCCGATAGGGGTGTTTCGAAGTGGAACGTCGAATGAGTAAAATGTCGGTCTTTAATTCCCGTTCTTTCCCCTTACGGAGAGACCGTAAAGACGCAGTAAAATGGGGGTGGAGGAACTCCTCGAAAAAAGTTTTATTATTACCGATAAAATAACAATTACTCGTTGTACCGTTTAACCCACGAGGCGACAAAAAGCGGATACTGAGGGCGGTTTTATTTCGGGAACGAGCGACGAGGACTCGTATTTGGAGCGTAAAGGTAAACCGTCTTAATGAATTTCAGATTCCTCGGTCGCTGCTTACGGTGGCAGAGTTCGAACGAATTTAAGTCCTTAAATTAGATTTCCGAGGATCGGAACCGGTCCGTCTATGGTTCATCTCTTTTTAGGTCAAATTGCTCGCCAACTTTTTAACGGACAGACCTTTTCCTCTTCCTATTTCTTAAATTGATACGGCCAAGGCTTTTGCAATTAATTTTTATGAGAGGTAATAATGATTTTGTTTGATCTTTCTTTGAAATATTAATTATTATAAATTTCAATCCGACTTTTTGATAAATATAAATTAAACCATCATGGATTGAGTTCAAATTACATATATTATTACCTAATTTTACATTTATTCATTGAACACAGGTAGAAACAGTAATTTTAAATATGATATTAAATTAAATATTCCTATTGACTGTTAACTAATATAATTTGTAATAATATAGCATATATTATTTTAATAACCTTTACTAGTTTAGTTTTATTTTTAGTATTTTTCTAAAAAAAATTATTGTTTTTGGTGGAATTGATCAACGTTTTGGTAATTTTGGTGGAAGCTTTACGAATTTAGTAAGTTTTTGGTGGAATTTAAAAAAAAAATTGGTAAATTTTTGGTGGAATTTTTACAAATCTTTTAAGTTTTTTGGTGAAATTTTTAAAAAATTCATTATTTTTGGTAGAATTATTAAAATTTTAGTAACTTTAGTGGAATTTTTATGAATTTACTAAGTTTTTGATGGAATTTTCAAGGTTTTAGTTAATTTTTAGTAAAATTGTTTCTAATTTGATTGATTTTTGGTGGAATTTTTAAAAAATTTGGAAAGTTTTTGGTAGAATTGTTAAAAATGTTGATGACTTGGTAAGTTTTTAGTGTATTTTTAGGATTATTTTAAGTTTTTGGTGGTATAAAAAAAAATTCAGTACATTTTGAGTGTAGTTGTTAAATATTTTAATAGCTTTGGTGGAATTTTTGCGAATTTTATTCATTTCTGGTGGAATTTAAAAAAATTCAGTGTTTTTGGTAAAATTCTTATGAATTTAGTAAGTTTTTGGTGGAATTTTTAAAAAAATTCAGTATGTTTTTGGTGGAACTAACAGAAATTTTAATAGCTTTGGTGGAATTTTTGCGAATTTTATTCCTTTCTGGAGGAATTTAAAAAAATTCAGTGTTTTTGGTAAAATTCTTATGAATTTAGTAAGTTTTTGGTGGAATTAAAAAAAAAATCAGTATGTTTTTGGTGGAATTAACAAAAATTTTAATAGCTTTGGTGGAATTTTTGCGAATTTTATTCATTTCTGGTGAAATTTAAAAAAATTCAGTGTTTTTGGTAAAATTCTTATGAACTTAGTAAGTTTTTGGTGAAATTTTTAAAAAAATTCAGTGTTTTTGGTAAAATTCTTATGAATTTAGTAAGTTTTTGGTGGAATTTTTGCAAATTGTATTAATTTTTGGTGGAATTTTAAAAAAATTCAGTATATTTTTGGTGGAATTATCAAAAATTTTGATAACATTGGTGGAATTTTTGCGAATTTTATTCATTTCTGGTGGAATAAAGAAAATGAGTGTTTTTGGTAAAATTCTTACGAATTTAGTAAGTCTTTGGTGGAATTTTTACAAATTGTATTAATGTTTGGTGGAATTTCTAAAAAATTCAGTATGTTTTCGGTGGAATTATCAATAATTTTGAAAACATTGGTGGAATTTTCGCAAATTTTATTCATTTTTGATGGAATTTTTAAAAAATTCAGTGTTTTTTTATGGAATTTTTACGAATTTAGTAAGTTCTTAGTGAAATTTTTCCAATTTTATTAACTTTTGGTGGAATTTTTATAAAATTCAGTATGTTTTCGATGGAATTGTTAAAAAAGTTGATAGCTTTGGTGGAATTTTTATTAACTTTAATCATTTTTGGTGGAATTGTTAAAAATATTGGTAATTTTAGTAGAATTTTTATGAATTTGGTAAGCTTTTGGTGGTATTTTTTAAAAATCAGTAAGTTTTTGGTGGAATTATTCAACATTTTTGTAGCTTTAGTGGAAATTTAAAAAATTTAGTACGTTTTTGGTGGAATTGTTAAAAATGTTGGTAACTTTGTTGGAATTCTTACGAATATAGTAAGTTTTTCGTGGAATTTTTACCAATTTTATTGATTTTGGGTGGAATTTTTAAAAAAATCAGTAAGTTTTGAGTGTAGTTGTTAAATATTTTAATAGCTTTGGTGGAATTTTTGCGAATTTTATTCATTTCTGGTGGAATTTAAAAAAATTCAGTGTTTTTGGTAAAATTCTTATGAATTTAGTAAGTTTCTGGTGGAATTTTTAAAAAAATTCAGTATGTTTTTGGTGGAATTAACAAAAATTTTAATAGCTTTGGTGGAATTTTTGCGAATTTTATTCATTTCTGGTGGAATTTTAAAAAATTCAGTGTTTTTGGTAAAGTTCTTATGAATTTAGTAAGTTTCTGGTGGAATTTTTAAAAAAATTCAGTATGTTTTTGGTGGAATTAACAAAAATTTTAATAGCTTTGGTGGAATTTTTGCGAATTTTATTCATTTCTGGTGGAATTTAAAAAAATTCAGTGTTTTTGGTAAAATTCTTATGAATTTAGTAAGTTTTTGGTGGAATTAAAAAAAATCAGTATGTTTTTGGTGGAATTAACAAAAATTTTAATAGCTTTGGTGGAATTTTTGCGAATTTTATTCATTTCTGGTGGAATTTAAAAAAATTCAGTGTTTTTGGTAAAATTCTTATGAATTTAGTAAGTTTTTGGTGGAATTTTTAAAAAAATTCAGTATGTTTTTGGTGGAATTAACAAAAATTTTAATAGCTTTGGTAGAATCTTTGCGAATTTTATTCATTTCTGGTGGAATTTAAAAAAAATCAGTGTTTTTAGTAAAATTCTTATGAATTTACTAAGTCTTTGGTGGAATTTTTAAAAAAATTCAGTATGGTTTTGGTGGAATTATCAAAAATTTTGATAACATTGGTGGAATTTTTGCGAATTTTGTTCATTTCTGGCGGAATTTAAAAAAGTTCAGTGTTTTTGGTAAAATTCTTATGAATTTAGTAAGTTTTTGGTGGAATTTTTAAAAAAATTCAGTATGTTTTTGGTGGAATTATCAAAAATTTTGATAACATTGGTGGAATTTTTGCGAATTTTATTCATTTCTCTTGGAATAAAAAAATGAGTGTTTTTGGTAAAATTCTTATGAATTTAGTAAGTTTTTGGTGGAATTTTTACAAATTGTATTAACGTTGGGTGGAATTTCTAAGATATTCAGTATGTTTTCGGTGGAATTATCAAAAATTTTGAAAACATTGGTGGAATTTTCGCAAATTTTATTCACTTTTGATGGAATTTTTAAAAAATTCAGTGTTTTTTTATGGAATTTTTACGAATTTAGTAAGTTTTTAGTGAAATTTTTCCAATTTTATTAATTTTTGGTGGAATTCTTATAAAATTCAGTATGTTTTCGATGGAATTGTTAAAAAAGTTGATAACTTTGGTGGAATTTTTATTAACTTTAAACATTTTTGGTGGAATTGTTAAAAATATTGGTAATTTTAGTAGAATTTTTATGAATTTGGTAAGTTTTTGGTGGTATTTTTAAAAAATCAGTAAGTTCTTGGTGGAATTATTCAACATTTTTGTAGCTTTGGTGGAAAATTGAAAAAATTTAGTACGTTTTTGGTGGAATTGTTAAAAATGTTGGTATCTTTGGTGGAATTTTTACGAATATAGTAAGTTTTTCGTGGAGTTTTTACCAATTTTATTGATTTTGGGTGGAATTTAAAAAAAAATCACTAAGTTTATAGTAGAATTGTCTCCAAATTTAATAATTTTTGGTGAAATTATGTTCAATTTAACTAACTTTTGTGGAATTTTTATTATTACTTTTTTATTTTTGTGGAATTCTTAAGAATCTAATCAATTCTTGACGAAATTAATCTTAAGTTTAGTATATTTTTTAAAAATTCAGCAAGTTTTTGGTGGAATTGTCAAAAATTTTGATAGCTTTGGCGGAATTTTTACAAATTTTATAAGTTTTTGATGGAGTTGTTAAAAAATTTTATTAACTTTGGTGGAATTTTTACAAATTTACTTAAATTTTTGGTGATATTTTCAAGAATTTAATTAGTTTTTAGTGAAATTTACACGAAACGCAAACGTACACGAAATAGAGCAATATCATAAAGAGAAAGATGAATGAGTACTCGACAATGTTATCGAGAGGGGACTTATTTTTTCATCTTTCTCTTCATGTTGCAACTTCATTTCGTGTTATAGTACATACCATAAAAATTTCAAGTTCATACACCCATTCCTTTTGATTGTGAGTATTGTGGTTTTCTTGGCGAACAGTGTATTATACAGGGTAACCTTTCTAATATCCGTTAAGATAAAAAAAAAAAAATAATTGTTCTGTAAAAAAATTTCTTGAAAAATCTACCCGTTTCATTGACGAACCCTGTATTAATTACTGTTTAATATTTACAGCATCTTATTTCATTAATGTCCCTGAATAAAAATAGGTAGTTGCAATGCACCGAGCGATTTTCTTCTTCCTCCGTTCGGTGAATCGAAAAGGAGACCGGTTATCTGAACTACGTTAGAGGCATTTTCTCGGTACCTGGCCTAAATGTCTTCACGAGGCGAATACAATGCAGCAGGAAGCTCCCATTCCCGTGCAATTTGAAAGCACTTGGCGGATCCGCCCGTTTAAAGTTAAATCGAGTTAGAACGTGAAGCCGCGCCATCCTCGTACCTTTAATGGTAGCATAAACCGCGTGTTTAATTAGTTATGTTAATTCACATTTAGTATTTCCCGTATAGTAATGACGATTTTATACTAAAGAGTTTTTTTTATTTTTTTATTTTAAAACATTTTTTTTTATTTTTAGTTTTTGTAAGAAACAAGAAATTCTCAATTTTTAACATCCAGTATAGGGTGTTAGAAAAATTGCTTACTCAAAGAATTTCGAGATGCTGGAAAGAGTATTAAAACGTTCATGAAAGGTTCTAAGAAATCTTATGAATTCTGGGTGTTAGGTTTAATTATAGAGATGGTTCGCTTGGTTACGAAAGCTTCTTTAGGTAAACTTTCTGGAAGAAGTTTTAGAAGGTCTAGGCTTTAAAGTTTATATACGGGTAGTTTTACTTTATGAAAGATTTTTATTGTGGAATTAACATGAATGTCGTCATAAAAACCATGAGTTGAAATAAAAAACTTGAGTTTCTTCGTGATTTATTTACTGTAAAATATAATAAGCGGGATTGCAGTTTCAAATTAAAAATTATGTCGGGAAAGTAAAACAACCTAAGAATAAGAATATTACTATTTTCTTAAAAAAATATCTACTGACTGACTACTCTAAACTTAGAAACAGTACATCAAGAGGTGTTTCATAGCTCAAATAACATAACTTAAACATTTTATTCAATGGAAAATTTAAAAAATTAATAGAGAATTGCCGTAAAAGACTGTAATTGTAATGACATAATTTTCAGGGCTTTGGAGAGTGAATACATTTATTTATTTATTCCCTTATATAAATAAGTAGTTGAAATAAAATCAACCCAGTAATTAATATTTCAAAGAAAAACATGACGATCCACTGATTCAGTTGTACTCATACTATACAGGGTTAGTATTAAGGTGACCATACGTCCCGGATTGGCCGCGACAGTCCCGGATTTCCACGTTGCGTCCCGGATTTTTCTAGAAGCAGTATTTGTCCCGGATTCAGGTTTTTTGTCCCGGATTGTCCCGAATTTTTGAAAAGGTTCTTATTTTCAATATTTATTTTAAATATATTTCAACTGGAATCATTCTTATAAAATTTTAGCCGAATTTGAATTTTCCTAATGTTTACAAAATTTGCAAAAATAATCAAACTGCACCAATCCAAAGGTGGATTGAAACGATCTCCCACTTTGATAATCGTGAACTTCCATTTTCAAATTCACGAAAATTTGCCGAATTCTTTTTCTGCCTGCCTGGCACAAATGCTTCTGCGGAAAGAATATTTTCTTTAATGAATGGCTTTTGGACAAGTTACAAGGCTCGACTTGAAATAGATACACTTAAAGCGATATTAGTGAAATTAATTTTGACAAAAATTGTACAGAATTTTATACAATGCTTCAAAGCGAAAAAGCCCTACTGAAAAAATACATAATTCAGAAAAATATAAAAAGTGTTGTACTCAGTAGTTCTGATTAAAAAATTTTGTTTCATTTAAAAAATACTGATTTTTAGTATACCCTTAAATAGTATTAGTTATGGATAATTTTTATTAAAAAAAGTCATATTTGAATTATTAAACTTAACTCCATCCCCACAACTTCCCGTCCCGAATTTGAAATAAAAAAATATGGTCACCTTATTAGTATACAGTCTCAGAAAAGCCCAAATAAACATTTTTCGAGAAATGCTTCCTAAGGGAGCTACAGACCTTTGAGGGAGGCAGCAGAGAAAGGGTTTTTAAGGAATATCCTCAGAATGCTATCATCTTTGAAGTTAGTAGGATGTTTTTGCTAAGACTATGCTAAGCGCTTTAACAGCGCAGTATGTCGTTATAGTTGAGGGTTTGATTTTATGACTGAATTTCGTAACCATGTAAACTACAAAACTCTAAAGGTGCAGTGTCACTCACGCGACTGCAGCGACTGTAGCCCCGCGACTTTGGCGACTTTGCGTCAGCCACTCGTTTGCATTGAATAATATGGATACGTGGATGGATATATGGATAATCCGAAAGAGAAAAAACCGAAGGCGACTATTGTCGCACAATTGACACTTAATAAGGCCGCTGTAGACGCGCTAGAAAAATCGCGCGTCTGCAGCCGCGCGACTATAGTCGTTGCAGTCGCGTGATTGACACTGCACCTTACGATGGTCTATTTTGCCATTGCTCCCTTCAAAGAAATGTAGCTCCTTTAGGAAGCATTTTTCGACCAACGTTTATTTGGGCTTTTATTCTTATTTTTGAACGTAAAATGCGCTGGTAACGTATGGCCGTCTAATTTTGGGATATCTGTATAACTTCTTAGGTAAACTATGGCATATTTTCTCTTAATTTTCATTAGAGAGTCATCGATCAAAGATTTTCTTATTTAAATTGAATGACTTTTAATAAAATAACAAAACTTGGGTTGGTTTGTATTGGATTATATTGGATTATTTTAAAGAAGTATACCTAAACGTATATAAATATTTCTGGAAATCAAAGGAAATGCTAGAATAAAGAGGATATAGGTGGTTGTAATAAAAGGTATGTTATTACGAGTTTTGTTTCGTTGTAGACGCTAAAAGCGGGCGGTGAGTGGTCAAAACGCGTAGAAGCGGTAATCGTAATCGTTATAAATCACACCCCCGATCCCTGTTTTGATTTATCGTGCCAGGCCGGGAACTGCGGGATCGTTCCTGCACGGGGCCGCGGCCGTGCTTTTTCGATAAAAATTGATCTGTTTTTAATGTCGGCGCGGAGCGACCGGCCGGAAGTGGGCCGCGCTCCGATTACGCCTCGCCGATTTTTTCGCTCGCCAAATTAGCAATGTTCGGACGGCGAGATGAAGTTTGCCAATTACACGAACCCGGAAATAAAACCGCTCCGATTCGGACGGACGGCTTCGCGTGACGTCTGGCCGCGGGATGGACTGGCACATTTCAAATTATGGACGGCTTTTTCCAACAGTTTTCCATCTGCATGTCACCTGCCACCATTCTATGATGACGTCATAGACATTAATGTTGATTTATTCGATAGCTTTTGTTTATTCAATATACAGGGTATCTTGATATTAGACTGCCATACGCTACCAGCAAAAATACTACCTTCAAAAAATGCTACCTTCAAAAATAAGATTTCAAGCTCAAAGAAACATTGGTAAAAAAATGCTTTCTAAGGGAGCTATAGATCCTTGAAAGGGGCAACAGAAAAACGATTTTTAAGTCAAGAAAAGTTGATATACTAGCCTAAAATTCCAAGAGAAGTTGGATAGTGATATCGATTTTGCATGAAACTCATCAGTGACGTACGTGTAAAGGGACGACTTGTTTAATTGCTTATCTAACTTTTTTACATGTCAACTTTTTACTACCGTGACTTAAAATTTAGATATCTAATGGTGGGTTTAGGATGTCAAACTTAACCGTAACCTTAGCTGTAATGTCCATTAACTTTGTCGTAATTCCTAGACGTTGTCTAAACGTTTCTATTGAAACAAAATAGTTGATTATTTTTTAAATACTAGAGTTACTGCTACGGTTACGATTACAGCCTTTAATTTTGACATCCTAATTCCACCATTAGACCTTTCTCCGTAAGAATGGACTTCCTGTTGCTATTGCATAACTGCAACCGTTTTCGAGTAAATCATTTTTGAACTAATAGGATTCTTTGCTACGAGTGTGCTAAGAACTTTAACAGCGCCGTATGTTGTTATAATTGGGGTTTGATTTTATGACTGAATTGCATAATCATATAAACTACAAAATTCTAAAATGGTCTATTTTCCCATTCCTACCATCATTGAACTGTACCTCCTTTAGAAAGCATTTTTCGGCCAATGCTTATTTGAACTTTTATTCTTATTTTTGAACGTAGAATAAGCTGATAGCATATGGTCGTCTAATTTCTGGACATCCTGTATACTCAGCCAGGTATTTTCAATTTTCGTATCTCTCCCTCAATTACAATTTAATAGATGTAGACGTCTACAACATCTTTCACCGGACAAAATTTAACCTTATAAGCTATCAAAATTATAAAACAAAGAGACAGTTCAAATTTCTTTTAGATTTCTGTTTCATCTAAAAGAATATATCAATTTTATCTTTTGGAGTTTTATCGTTTTAAAACAAAAAGAAAAATTGTGTTCCAACGCATAAACCTTACTCTCTTTTGTATTATAAGATGTTATTGTGGTTAAAAGTGGCAGTAAAAGCGGACAAGTAAACTTCGATTTCCCAAGACACATAAAGAACATTTTGAAGCAGCATACTGTGAGTTTTGCCCGGTTTACTGTCAATAAAAGCGTTGAAAATTGGGCGTTTCAGTCGTTGAGTCTTCGGGGAGGTCGGGTTTTTGACGACACACGTGTTTTCGTTTTATTACGGAAGAAAAACAAACGAGCGATGGGCTTTCCTCAGCCTCTTTTCCACTCTTCACCCGGAGGCGTGATTTTAGAATAGAGATAGTACAAAGTATCAGTTTTGACGTGAATGAGAAAGTAAAAGATAAAAGATATTAAGTTAAATATTAAAAAAATTATTGGATTTTTCTTCATTTTTTTTTGTTGGAAGCTCTATTTCATTAAGTTTAAAACGTGGCTTGAAAAGTGGGAGGTGAGAAAAAGTCGGTGTAAACTGGGGTGGCACGAAAGCGACGTGACGTTGCTGAAGCGTTTTTCCACATTCTTTGATTTTAGAGGAAATGGGGCTGTACTAAAACCGAAGCTAAACTCGACATCCGCGTCGGGGTAAGAATAAACTTAATTAAATGTCAAAAGGAGATGGATTCTGTTTGATGAAATTATTAAAGTGCCGTAGAGAAATTAATGTTTTCTCAGTAAATAAGTTTCGTTGGAAATTTTTAAAGATGATGTACTAAAATTTAATGTCACCAATATTACACATATTTCCAGTCATCTTAAAAAAGTGATTTTATGATGAAGTTGTTAATTCATATGGTTTATGGTATGTTGTTCCATATGAAAAATGTTTGTGGAGAAAAATTGTAAAAATCGACCTGAAAACAAACTGAGAAGAAAGATTCCTAAAGGTATTATAATACAGCTTGTTTTAAATTTGTTTATTTTATTTTTGTGTCTAATTTTATTTAATTTTTTTAGGATCGCATTTAAATGCTCAGTATTTTTATATCTTATTGCTCAGCAAAAAATACTAAACGCTCAGTATTTAATTTTAAACATGTTAAATATAGAAACAAAAAATGCTCAGTAAAATATTTGAAATGTTAAACATATAAAGCATAGTATGAAATTCAATAACTCCCAGTAAAGAATTACGATTGCTTAACGGGTATCAAGTAGATCAGTAAATGTGAGGCGCTCCTTTAATTGGTTGGCAACACTGACATCGGAGATCACCGTTTACAGTGCTCGCCATGTGTTCATCTAACCTCAAAATTGTTCATCAAAATTTTAGATTAAAAATGAATGAAATACCTCATTACGAGAGTGATGAAAGAGAAAGTGAACACGAAGAAACTGTTTTTTTGTTCAGGCAAAAATTATTGATGAATTTGGGAATTTTTAAAATTTTTTTGGGAACAACTACAATTAATTTGATTTTTTTAACATAAAATAGATACTTTAACCTATTTCTATTCAAAAAATCTTTTCAAAATTTTCATAAATAAACTCAATGAGATTTTTCAAATTTGTTCAAATTTTGTTGAATTTGGGAAAAAATCATCGATGACTTTGGGAATTCTTTTAAATTTTTTGGGAACAGTTACAGTAAATTTGGTTTGTATTACATAAAATAGATACTTTAATTTATTTCTATATAAAAAATCTTTTTAAAATTTTCATAAATAAGCTCGGTACGATTTTTCAAATTTGTTCAAGTTATATTGAATTCGAGCGAAAATCATCGATGACTTTGGGTTTTTTTTCATTTTTTCTGAGAACAGTTACAATGAATTTGATTTATTTAGCATAAAATAGATGCTTTAATATATTTATATTTAAAAAATCTTTTCAAAATTTTCATAAATAAACTCAGCACGATTTTTTAAATTTGTTCAAGTTATGTTTAGTTTGGGCAAAAATCGTCGATGACTGGTTTCTTTTTAGGAACAGC
Organism: Digitonthophagus gazella; assembly: GCA_036711955.1. NCBI lineage: Eukaryota > Metazoa > Arthropoda > Insecta > Coleoptera > Scarabaeidae > Digitonthophagus > Digitonthophagus gazella. Next base: position 35,892,110 of record JASCIT010000005.1, on the reverse strand, counting down.
TATAATTAATTTGATTTGTTTTATATAAAATAGATGCTTTAATATATTTTTATTTCAAAAATCTTTTAAAAATTTTCATAAATAAACTCTAAGCGATTTTTCAAAATTCTTCAAGTTATACTAAATTCGGGCGAAAATTATCGATGACTCTGGGATTTTTTTTTTATTTTTTTGGAAAAAGCTACAGTAAATCTGATTTGTTTAACATAAAATAGATACTTTAATGTATTCTTGTTCCAAAAATCTTTTCAAAATTTTCATAAATAAGCTCAGTGCGATTTTTTAAAAATTTTCAGGTTATATTGAATTTGGTCAAAAATCATTGATGACTTTGGGAATTTTTTTAATTTTTTCGGAAAAAGCTACAGTAAATTTGATTTGTTTAACATAAAATAGATATGTTAATGTATTTCTATTTAAAAAAGCTTTTTCAAAATTTTCTTAAATAAGCTCAGTACGATTTTTCAAATTTGTTCAAATTTTTTTGGGTTCGGGCAAAAATCGTCGATGACTTTGGGAATTTTTTAAATTTTTTTGGAAACAGCTCCGATAAATTTGATTTGTTTAGCATAAAATAGATGGATTAATGTATTTCTATTTAAAATTTTTTTCTGAATTTCCAGAAATAGCCTCAGTACGATTTTTTAAATTTGTTCAAGTTATGTTGAGTATGAGCATATTATTTTTTTAAAAGTAGTTTCGATTTTTTACTGATTATTTGGTATAATTACTGAGCAATTAAGATTTGTACTGAACATTTAGGATTTTTACTGAGCATTTGGTATATTGACTCTGCATTTAACATTTTTAATGGTCATTTAGTTTCCGTACTAAATATTTATATTAATACTGAGTGGCTAGTTTTTCACTGAGCAATTAAATAATATACCGTGTATGCCTACTTTACATTCAAGTGTAATACTGGGTATTTAATTTATACCCATTCCTTTATACATGGCTGTTATTTTATTTTTACAGAAAGAAGAATAAGGAAATTTTGGAAATTTGAAATGTCGCTAACATTAGACTTATTTCCATTCATCTTAAAAAAGTGATATTATGAAAAAGTTGTTAATTCATATGGGTTATAATATGTCATTCCATATGAAAAATATTTGTGGTAAAAAATTGTAAGAATCGATCTGAAAACAAACGGAGAATAAAGATTTCTAAAGGTATACTCTTTTCGCGGAAAGATGTCTCATGCGTCATTAATTAATTATATTATCCTAGACTACTATTTTCGGTTTTCGTCTCTATCTGACATATATGATTAAATAAAGAAAAAAATACTTGACATATGTCGAGAAAACGGCGACAAGTAATGACGCATGAGACATCTTTCCGCGAAAAGTGTATACAGTGAGTCAAAGTGAAACTCATACACTTCTGAAATGGACTGAACTGGATGTATAAAATCATTCATACTACCCTTTCGAATTTTTTGAAATCAAATTTATTTACTTCTTGAAGCCTATTTTTTAACGAAAATATAAAAAAAATGATTAAACAAACTTTTACATTTTAATACTATATATTTTAATCTATGTAACAAAATAAATCTCAAATTGAAACTCATACAGTAAGAAAAGAAACTACAAAACCAATCTTAAACGTAAATATAAAGGCTATTTAATATTTGGTGGGACAACTGTCGTTGTTCTTTACATCTTTCAGTTTTCTTGGCATAGAAAATACTAAATTCGCACAGTATTCAGGGCTTATAGAGTTCCAGGCATCTAATAGAAGTTCTTTTAAGGAGTTCTTATTAGAAATTTTAGATTTGCGCACATGTCTATCCAGGTAATCCCATAAACTTTCAATAACATTTATGTGTGGAGATTGGGGTGGTGTTTCAAGAACATGGGGACAGTTATAGAGCAGCCAAGTTCTTGCTTTATAGGCTTTATGCTTTGGATCATCATCTTGATAAAAACTAAATTGATCCAAAATTCCCAACTTTTCCGCACTAGCTTTTAAGTTTCTTTTTAAAATATCTAAATATACGTATTGATCCATTATACCGTCTATAAAGTGTAGATTACTCACTCCTACCGCTGACATACAACCCCAAACTAACACCGATCCTCCCCCGTGTTTTAGAGTTGATCGTAATTTTTTCGGTCTTAATGCTTCATTTGGTTTTCTTCATACCATAGTTCGTCCATCAGAACCAAAAATATTAAATTTACTTTCGTCTGAAAATATAACTGTCTTCCAAAACTCACTACTTTTGTTTTGGTGTGTTTTAACAAAGTTTAACCTTTTAGCGCGATTAACACTATTTGTGAAAGGTTTCTTTCTGGCTACTCTGCCATGAAAATTATGTTTTCTTAAAATAATACGAATTTTTTCCGCATTTACCTTTTTGCATAAATATGTCTCAACCTCTATAGCTAGCTTTGGTGCACTAATCTTAGGTTTAGCTTTGACTTTGCGTAAAATCCAACGTTCATCATTTGCGGTAAATATTTTTCTCAAACTTGCTCTTTTCTTGTTGACTGCGTTACCACTCTTTTTGTACCGACTTATTACACATTGAACTGTAGAGTGGTTTCGATTCACAATTGCACCAATTTTTCTAAGACTTTCGCCGTTTTCATAATGAAATATAATCAATCTCCGAATGTCATTGCTTGTTTCCCCATTTTGACGACCCATGACGATTATTTCAACAACTGCATCAATAGTGTGACAACAATGTATGAATTCTTTTTAAGAGAGAAAAATGGCGTCCGTAAATACTTCGCAAGTGCATAAAATCACAGATTACTTGTTATTTTTAATGTTTGTATGAGTTTCATTTTGAGATCTACTTGATTACAGTATTGTTTAACAACATTTTTAATTGTAAAGAAGGGTGTTTTTAATCTGTTTTTTAATGTATAATGGTTGCTTATATATATATATATATATATGTTGGCAATTTATTAAAAACAAACAAAATGTTAACAGTACCTTTCAAGTATATCATAAAAATATTAATGTACTGGTTAGTGTATGAGTTTCACTTTGACTCACTGTATTATAATACAGCTTGTCTTAAATTTGCTATATTTTATTTTTGTGTCTAACCTTTATTAAATTTTTTTATTGCTGTAAGTAACCTAGTTCACATTGGATTTTTTCAGATTGATAGGCATGCGTTTCAAACCCATCCAGAAGAATTAATAGAGGCCTTCACCTGCGACATGAGCTAGATCGCGACAGTTATTTACCGTTCACCCGACATCATAACAAACGATAAAACGGCCATGTGTCATGGACAGCCCGTCCTTTTGAATCCACGAGCGGGAAACACCGGGAAAAACGAGCGCTAGATAGCGACCGGTCGAAAAGCGACGGGTTCGGTCGAAATTTTGGGGGTAATTGTTCTCCGAGCGCTGTCATGATAAACTGGCCTCGAAACCGGTGATCTACCCCAACCGTGGGTACAATAAGAGAAGTGGTCGAAACAATAGTTTATAATTTTGGTAGGTAATGGGCTATACAACTACGATTTATTACCGTGATTCACTTCTATGCAAAACTCACGATGTGAAATTATCGAGTTTACTTCCTATTGCACTTAACCCCCTTTTGTCCCATCTGAATTCTCAGTATAAGTGACCTTCTTTAATATACAATTTAAATGTATGTGACGTCTTATTCTATAAACAAGTTTTGTCTATTTTGTGTACTTTCGAGTTTCATTTGATTTCATATATACACTAAGAATAAGTAGCATTGTTATGATGCCTACACTCGTTTTAACACCGGAAAACGAGTACTGAATTCAAAACGGGGTTTATCGTGTTTACACTGTATTCACAACTTGGTTTGCTTCCCCCGAAACCGATTACCTTTAATAACGGGTTAAGGCGCCGGTATTACCCGATTATCTCTGTAGGTACGCAAGTAACGACTTTGTTCTCCTTTCCGGACGCGGCCGGAACGACCTGGTTTGTTAATTCAAAATTTACCCCCACAGCAATTAAGCGGAATAAATCTCCGCGAGTCGTGCGCGGGGTTAATTCACAACGCAAAATAATTTCCCCGGCTCACGGAACGTTACACCCATCGATAAGCTTAACGCGAGCCCTTAATATTAAATTGATAATATCGGTTGATGGCTGCCGGGGTTTACGGGCTGATATAAACTATGCTGACGGCGTTAATCGCAATATACGGGCCTCTAGCAACAATATTTGATTGTTTGCGATAATCCGGTATTAACGAAGATGTACACGTCGAGTGTTTGTCTTAACAAATTGATCCGATAGTTACATTGCTATATGAATTTTACATGAAATTTATGTGATCAACACTATTAACATATTTAGTGACAAGTTATCTACTTTTTAGTTTTTGCAATTTATTTATTCTTTTTTCTAGGTTACTATAAAAAAGGAGTATAAACGTTATATGAGTATCAAAGTATTTATGATACCTTTTAGGCATGTCTTACACTGAGGCAATCAACAACTATACTTCATTTAATAACTAGGAGTGAATCTCAAAACCCCATTTACACAGGAAAAAGTAACTAAAAAATACACTAAACATTTTTGGCGGCAAATTTGAATTCTAAACTTAAAACCAGTCACATTTATGCAACCAACAAAACACCAAGCGTTTGAGCGTAGTATTCTAGAACATACCAAATATCTCTATGGCCGTTTATCTATAGGTACATTGTTCAAAATTTATCCAAAAGACGTTCCTTATGTTGACGTATTATATTCAACAGATGACATCGTACCATACCTTCTTCGAACTTAATATTTTTTGATCGCAACCATTTGAACACAACGAAAAAGCGAGAAGCAAATTGATAAATTAGGTAAAGCACCTAACCTCAAACGTCAAAAACAATAAACGACAAAAACCTAATTTTTCGTCTTTGTAAACTTGACTGCGGAGCGACCAATAATAGTTCACTATTTTAGCGCGCAAAATTCAAATCACTCCTCCTAGTAATTAAATGAAGTATAGCAACCAACAACAAACGATATTGCCACCTAATGACATTTTACATAGAATTAAAACAGACATCTCACCTTAGAGCAACTAGATATCGCCTTTGAATCTAACGATACCGAATTGCTCCATTGTGAGGGGCATCATTTGATTACAGTAGAACCTCTATTAACCGAAACAAAGGGGGGGGAGGTGTTTCGGATAAATAAAATTTCGGATAATAATTAAAATGTAATTTTTGGTAATCAGGAATCGTTTTTTGAAGTTTTTGATAAAAAATAAATGAAAATACAACATATATACAATATTAATGCAGTATTTTAATAAGTCCAAACTGTGTATTAAAAAAAACCTTTTCAACAGCGCATATACAGATCTGGAAATTTCATTTGAGGACATAGGAAAATAATGTGTGCAACAGCGACGCATATAGGAAGTAGATTAGATAAACAAAGACCGATATAACTGTTTAACCACGCCTTTTCCGATCCGACCCTACTCGCCCAACCAACCACCTTCTTCCCACGAACTGTCGAACTGACAGTTTGACAGTCTGACGTGGTTAAACAGTTATATCGCTCTTTGTTTATCTAATCTACTTCCTATATCCGTCGCTGTTGCACGCATTATTTTCCTATGTCCTGAAATGAAATTTCCAGATCTGTATAGTGTATACACAGTACAGCTACTTTTTTTGAAAATTCTTCTATTTTCTTTTTTTTTGTTATCATACCGTTTTCTAGCCGCCATATTACGCCACCGTTTCATTAACAGAACGTCAGAAGGTTTTGATATAAACGCGCCTTTTATATAGAAGCAGAATACTTCGTCTGCGGTGTCATGGCTAGTACTTTCTTCTACATCACCGTCTTCGTCGTCTACAGTGTTGTTGTTGTCTTGTGATTCAGGGAGTACCATATCAATAATATCTTGGTCACTGAAATTTAGTTCTGAGTCATCACCATTTACCCATTCACTCATTTCATCTTCGCTGATTCCTTCACATCTATTAAAATTCCGTCAAAAAGTTTATTCCAGCAGTTTTGTAGGGTTGATAATTTTATTTTCTCCCAAGATTCAGCACACCAATAAACAACATGCTTCCTGGCAGACAGTATTACAATAAATGTACCGCTTAACAATTACGGCTGCTGGAACTGCTGGAACTAAACTCACAAGTTTTATCGGTCTCTTATATACTAGAAATATATCACAAAACATATTAGAACGTAACATGTCCATCTGTGGACTGACAATCCAACTATTAATTGACGTTGATTGCTATTTAACACTCCCCCTCAATCAGACGTCCATCCATTTAACCCCAGATTCTCCAACGACAAGTAAAATTGTTCAGTATGCCGAATATGTTTAGTCAAAATGTCGGCCAAGTGTTTCTTAGTTTCTATATAACAAATCGATAACATATTTTTATCGTACAGGTCGCGTATGTAATGATATCGTACATTGATATGTTTTGTACGCCTATGAAATAGAGGATTTTTAACCAATGCTATTGCACTCTGATTATCACAAAATAGCACCGGACACTCGTCATAGTTTATCAGCTCCTTAAATAATCGTGTTAGCCATACAGCTTCTTTCGCTGCTTCACTTGCGGCTATGTATTCCGCTTCCGTAGTGGATAATGCCACTAAACACTGTTTCCTGCTAAACCATGTTATAGCTCCTCCTGGATATACACTTACCATTCCCGTTGTAGACCGCCCTGTCTTCCAGTCACCTCCATGATCGGCGTCGGTATAGATCTTAAAATGTTCCATACAATCAGATTTGTATAAAATTCCCATATTCCATGTTTTCTTCAAATAGCGATAGATCATTTGGACTCAGCCAATCTGCTTGGGTTGGCTTTGTAACGCTTCTTGTTCATGTTAATGGTTTTCAGGATTTCAGGAATACTTTTTGACTCGTGTGCCTCTTGCAATAGATATCTAAGAAACATCGTCCGATTGTGCCTTTTGAAGCATTCTATTACACCTTGATCTAGGGGTTGAATCAGACTTATGACATTAGCAGGTAGAAACTGAACAGCAATTTCTGCCGATTCTGTGGGTGTGTAGGAGCGTTGTCGATTAACAAAACTGCTTTTCTTGGAAGATTTTTCGACTTTAAAAAAGACTCAGCACTGGGGACAAACTCATTATTAAACCATTTGGTAAACAAAGCAGCGGACATCCAGGAACTTTTTTGGTTACTATACAAGACAGCAAGAGCATTTGCCGAAATATCTTTCAAAGCCCTGGGTTTTTTAGATTTTCCTATGCACATGAGCCGCAGTGGGTAAGTTCCTGAAGCATTGCTGCAGAACAAAATTGTCATTCTTTGTTTATTCACAATGTCTGATGACTTACATCATAAATATATTTTTTTAATTACCGTTCTGGTTGTTTCGGTTAAACACTATTTCGGTTAAAAGTGTTTCGAATAGAGGTTCTACTGTATATGTAAAATGTCATTAGGTGCGAATATCGCTTGTTGCTGGTTGCTAGTTGCCTCAGTGTGAGACCTGCCTAAAGCGAACGTCTCATATTGGAGCAATACAATTTCGCCTCTGTATCTGCCATATCTAGTTGCTCTAATATGAGAGATATTATTTAATTCTGTGTGAAAAGTCACCAAATAGCAATATCGCGTATTGGTGATTGCTGGCTGCTTATTGCTGGTTGCTTCAGTGTGAGACGTACTATAATCGAAATGAAGCTGCATCATGAAGAGAAAGATAAAAGAGTACTCAGCAATATTATGGAGAGGGGACTTACTTTTTCACCTTTCTCTTCATGCTGCAACTCTATTTCGGGTTATAGTACCTTAAGGCTGTGGTCTTACGGTCATCGAGTTTCTCAGGGGCGCAGGAGACGGACGTGCAGAAACAGGAAGGTGGACCTTAATTCTGGGCTACGCTCCGCCCTCTGTAGATAAGAGACAAAGGATTTATATTCGAAACTCATGTGTTTATTTATCTTTTGTCGAGAAGTGAATACATGAATCGAGGTTCAGTTCGTTTTAGTAAAGTAGAAAAAGACGGAAACATTAGATGTATCTTTCTTACTAAATCCTAATAAGATCCTGACTTATTTTAGTATATGTAATAAATACTGTGCAAAAAAATTAAATGTTTTAAAATGGTACAGCAGTTTGTAGTATAGATGGGATAATCGACTGTACTGTACTGGTGGGCCAAATTGGACACTTGTAAAGGGACACCCCTGTTTCTATAAGAGATAGGGTAAAATAATATTGGTGTCTTGCTCGATGTTTATAAGAAATCGAATGGTGAAAACCGCAAATTGATACCTCTTACGGTTTCGGAATACAGGTGTTTTTCGAAAAAGTGCATTTTTTAAAAATCTCCATAACTTTTTTTCTATTGGATAATATTTGATGCTGTGAAAAGATTCCCGAAACAACTTTTTATGTAGAATTTGTTGGTGTACATTAGATTTTTTGTAAGCAATATTCTAAAACATGCAGACAAATATTTCTTTTTCAAATAGAACACCTATACATTTTTGCATATTCGACGGGAGTTTAAATTGCCTTTCCAAAAGTGTACCACACATGATACCTTGCTTGCGATATCACTTAGCCTTTTTGGTTCAGATTATGGCTTCAAACAATCTACATTTTTTTAGTATCGAAAAAAATGAGTTTAAACGTTATCTTCTCTCTGTATATCGTTTATGTAAATACAACCTCTGCATTTTCTCCAGATTCTCTGAAACAAATTATCGCACCTATCCCATTTTTCAAACTTTATAGGCATATTTTTGGAAAGGGAATTCTAGGCTCTCGTGTACTATGTAATAATATAGTGTTCCATTAAAAAAACACTTTTATGTATGTAGCTATTAAAATATTGCTTACAGAGAAAACTAACCTACACCGTCAAAATCTAATAAAAAGTTGCCACGAGAATATTTTCACAAAATTAAACAGTTTCCAATAGGAAAAAAATTATGAAGACTTCAAAAATGCACTTTCTCGAAAAGCATCCCCAATATTTCTGAAACCGTAAAAGATATCAATATGAGGTTTTCAGCATTCGATCTGTTATACAAATCGAGCATCAGTTACCGATATTTTTTTTCCCTCTATTTCTTATAGAAACAGGAGTGTTCCTTGAAAAGTGACCAATTTGGCCCAGTTGTACATACTTTCTCTGCTACATGTAATGTATGTAAAGAAAAAGTTAGTGTTCAAAATTACAATATCGAAGTTTTGTTTCATGAGGTCGAGGTATTTATATAACAAAGAGATAAGTAAAATTATGAAATGAACTTTTCATTCATTTTAGTTTACTAAAATTCTAAAATTTTTTACTAGCCATAAAATCTGTGAGTTCCAAACTCGAATAATTCTCCAAAGTATTTATGTCCAGAAATGCACAACGAAGCAGATCGACTTACACAAAAAACTTGTTTGTTTACTTACGGCACCTACTCAACTCCGCCGGCCATACCACGTGGTCAATCAGGGCGGAGCTATCTAGCGAAATTGTAAAATATTACCAAGTTTGTACCGTGGGAATTTCCAAAATTTCTCGCTTATCTTTTAAAATATCAAAAAACGGTAAATGGAAAACATATACCTTGAATATTTATCTATTCATGCAAATAGCCCTTTTTAAAATCTTTCTTAATAATCTCAGTTATTAACAATAATTTATAAAATATCTCTATTTGCATGTCTACATTTTTCATTTTTATCCAAATTTCGTTTGAAAGTTTTTTTGATTTATCAAACGGTTAACGCGAAATATTGGAACAACTTTTTCGGGCCCGAGACCACAGCCTTAAGGGCGCGTTAAACATTGACTCTACTTGAGATGACCTCTAATAATCGATCGAGCATCATTCACAATCGGTTTATTGATAGATGTCGCCCTATGCAGCATTTTAACGAAGCAATCAGTTTCGGTTCATATTTTTTTGTGAATTTCGGTCTGCGATACCAAAACAAGTTGTCGAGCCTTCCTCTACCAGCGTCTAGACCTCTCTATTGTAACTTATTTACCCGTTTATTTGGGCCCGATTTATTTCACTAATCGAAGCGAGATGCTAGTGCCATCTAATCACAGATCCTCACAGTTCTATTACAAACACTTGAAATGAAATATCTTAGAAGGGTAAACGGAGTGACTAAGAAAGATAAACTTGGAAACATTGAGATAAGGAAAGATCCTCATATCGAATCACTAAACGATTTTATTGAAAAGCGACATCTAAGTTCGTGGGGTCATCTTCTTAGGATGTAAAATAAATTCAAGGTTGGCGAAGCAAGTCTGGCAAGTAGAAATGCGGGGAAAGAGAAGAAGAGGAGGACCGTAACAATCGGGGGGTGAAGTAATACAAAAGATAATAGAAAAGAAAAGGAAAAATTTTACAAGAAGCTAAAAGGTTGGTCTTAAACGGGAATTATGGAAAAAGTCTGTACAAGGATGAGGAACACCGGATATCAAGTTGAAGAATATGGAAATACGCTTACAGCAATTATTGTAGACGGATCGTTTACAGTTTGATCTTATTCAATTTAACCGAAAATTAAAAAAAAAATGAATGTTTGAATTTGAATAGAGTTGGATTCGCACGCGCGTTTTTATATCAACAGATCGCGTTTAATTACCATGGTTACGTCAAACAGTGCTTGCCGCTCATTGGTCCGTTTGGTATTCGTAATAGGGCGGCCACAGGCCGCCCGTCATGCACTACAAACGATTTTTCTTAACTGTTTGCCATCTTTCTCGGATTCACATCTCTCCGAGGATCCCCCGTTTAAGCGATCCACTGTTTGCTAGTTTCACTAATCGAAGCGGGATGCTAGCGCCATCTAATCACAGATCCTCACAATTCTACTTTTATTTTTAGTAGTCTAACATTCAGGCGTCCCATATAATTTACATTACAAAAACGTACGACTAACAGTTCTCAAAATTGACTAATTTAATCGCGAATTTTTTGCGATGAAAAACTGTCTATGACTATTCTGCATGGTATGAATATAAAAGTAGTGAGATTTATGCGTCCACGTACAAATAATCACGGTTTGTTTTCGTCTAAAATTAACGCTAACTTCCTGAATTTTTTTAATGCAATAATAATAAGAATTTTGACTTGTGGCGATATTCATACCAAAGCTTGGAATGTCTACTTTCAGGTTATATAAAAATTTTTGCTTAAATGTTTGTCTTTTCCGAGAACCGTACGTCGCGGTGACACTCTACATAGAGCACTGTACAACATACACTTTAACGCCTCCTTAAAGTAAGCAGTTTAATTATTCCTTTTTGAATATCTAAACTGCTTACTTTAACATTAATAAAATTTTTAGATGTTGTAAATAAGAAAGATTATCTCAAAACTGTTTGTCTCCAAACATTAAGAAAACTTATCACATAATTGTGCATCCAATTTCGAAGAACAACAACAGATATTTTTAAAACGGCAGTGTAATTATAGAGAAATAAGAATATTCTAGAAACAAAGAGCACAATTAAATGAAACAACAGCTCTAAACAATCCCATTGTCTACATTCGAAGTGCCGAGTAGGCATTCAACGTTAACTGTTTCAATTGGGGTCAGCAAAATTACAATTCCAACACTCTTAAAGCTAATTAATATTTTAACTCAATTATTTTAATCACAATTTTACTCTTATACAAAGCTCTTTTGAAATACATTTACAATTGTCAAAGACACAACATATTAATTTTATTTTTCTTATATCCACATCTTATTCTTTGGATCTGAAAGTTTGGATCTTAGAGTGAGGTGTTTTTAAATGGGAGAATTTGTAAAAATATCGCAAAAGTACGAAATTACATGGCGGAATTTAAGACCCCGTCCTACTTTTATAACCGTACGAAACGAAAGTACTGCGTCGAAATATGCTTTCGTAAGTAGTTCAAAATACAACACGTTCTAGTCGTTTGCAGTTTGCTCCCGTTTCGAAAAGCTCGCGGAATAACAAGCAGAGGACGTGGAGATGTTCTGTAAATGGAAGTGTTTGGTCACGAATGGGTCAGCATTTGTGCAGGTAACTAAAACGGGATTAAAAAATTAGATAATTATGTTTTAAAAATATAGTACCTTTCGTGACAATATTAAAAGTTGGATAAAATAAATTTGTATGTGAGATGAGACATAAATGTAAGAAAGGGATTGCGGATGTCACAAAAAAGAGACCCCGTTTTCAAAGTCTCGGTATATTCTGGATAAATATTTTTGCTCAAAAATGTATAAATTTAAAGACAAAAAGAATTATCGTATGATAAAAAACCTTTTTGTTATTGAAGTAAACGTTTAACAATTCCACCAAGAACTTGCTGAATTAAAAAAAAATATACTACAATTAAAATTAATTTCACAAAAATAAAAAAGTAATAATAAAAATTCCACAAAAGTTAGTAAAACTGAATATAATATCACCAAAAATTATTAAATTTGAAGACAATTCTACTAAAAACTTAGTGAATTTTTTAAAAATTCCACCCAAAATCAATAAAATTGGTAAAAATTCCACGAAAAACTTGCTATATTCGTAAAAATTCCACCAAAGTTACCAACATTTTTAACAATTCCACCAAAATCGTACTAAATTTTTTCAATTTTCGACCAAAGCTACAAAAATGTTGAATAATTCCACCAAAAACTTACTGATTTTTAAAAAATACCACTAAAAATTTACCAAATTTATAAAAATTCTACTAAAATTACCAACATTTTTAAGAATTCCACCAAAAAAGATTAAAGTTAATAAAAATTCCACCAAAGTTATCAACTTTTTAACAATTTCATCAAAAACATACTGAATTTTATAAGAATTCCACCAAAAATTAATAAAATTGGAAAAATTTCACGAAAAACTTACTATATTCGTAAAAATTCTACCAAAGTTACCAACATTTTTAACAATTCCACCAAAAACGTACTAAATTTTTTCAATCTTCCACCAAAGCTACAAAAATGTTGAATAATTCCACCAAAAACTTACTGATTTTTAAAAAATACCACTAAAAACTTACCAAATTCATAAAAATTCTACTAAAATTACCAATATTTTTAACAATTCCACCAAAAATGATTAAAGTTAATAAAAATTCCACCGAAGTTATCAACTTTTTAACAATTTCATCAAAAACATACTGAATTCTTTCAAAATTCCACCCAAAATCAATAAAATTGGTAAAAATTCCACGAAAAACTTACTATATTCGTAAAAATTCCACCAAAGTTATCAACATTTTTAACAATTCCACCAAAAACGTACTAAATTTTTTCAATTTTCAACCAAAGCTACAAAAATGTTGAATAATTCCATCAAAAACTTACTGATTTTTAAAAAATACCACTAAAAACTTACCAAATTCATAAAAATTCTACTAAAATTACCAATATTTTTAACAATTCCACAAAAAATGATTAAAGTTAATAAAAATTCCACCAAAGTTATCAACTTTTTTAACAATTTCATCAAAAACATACTGAATTTTATAAAAATTCCACCAAAAATTAATAAAATTGGAAAAATTTCACGAAAAACTTACTATATTCGTAAAAATTCCACCAAAGTTACCAACATTTTTAACAATTCCACCAAAAACGTACTAAATTTTTTCAATTTTCCACCAAAGCTACAAAAATGTTGAATAATTCCACCAAAAACTTATTGATTTTTAAAAAATACCACTAAAAACTTACCAAATTCATAAAAATTCTACTAAAATTACCAATATTTTTAACAATTCCACCAAAAATGATTAAAGTTAATAAAAATTCCACCAAAGTTATCAACTTTTTTAACAATTTCATCAAAAACATACTGAATTTTATAAAAACTCCACCAAAAATTAATAAAATTGGAAAAATTTCACGAAAAACTTACTATATTCGTAAAAATTCCACGAAAGTTACCAACATTTTTAACAATTCCACCAAAAACGTACTAAATTTTTTCAATTTTCAACCAAAGCTACAAAAATGTTGAATAATTCCACCAAAAACTTACGGATTTTTAAAAAATACCACTAAAAACTTACCAAATTCATAAAAATTCTACTAAGATTACCAACATTTTTAAGAATTCCACCAAAAAAGATTAAAGTTAATAAAAATTCCACCAAAGTTATCAACTTTTTAACAATTTCATCAAAAACATACTGAATTTTATAAAAATTTCACCAAGAATTAATAAAATTGGAAAAATTTCATTAAAAACTTACTAAATTCGTAAAAATTCCATAAAAAACACTGAATTTTTTAAAAATTCCATCAAAAATGAATAAAATTCGCAAAAATTCCACCAGTGATATCAAAATTTTTGATAATTCCACCAAAAATATACTGAGTTTTTTAAAAATTCCACCAAAAATTAATACAATTTGCAAAAATTCCACCAAAAACTTACTAAATTCATAAGAATTTTACCAAAAAAACTGATTTTTTTTTTGTTCTACTAGAAATGAATAAAATTCGCAAAAATTCCATCAATGTTATCAAAATTTTTGATAATTCCACCAAAAACATACTGAATTTTTTAAAAATTCCACTAAAAACTTACTAAATTCATAAGAATTTTACAAAAAACACTGAATTTTTTTAAAATTCCACCAGAAATGAATAAAATTCGCAAAAATTCCACCAAAGCTATTAAGATATTTGACAACTACACCCAAAACTTACTGAATTTTTTTTATTCCACCAAAAACTTACAAAAATCCTAAAAATTACACCGAAATTGTCAACATTTTTAACAATTCTACCAAAAACTTACCAAATTTTTTAAAAATTCCACCAAAATGTCGAAATTGTTTTAAAATTCCACCAAAAATCAATCAAATTAGAAACAATTTCATTAAAAATTAACTAAAACCTTGAAAATTCCATCAAAAACTTAGTAGATTCATAAAAATTCCACCAAAGTTACTAAAATTTTTAATAATTCTACCAAAAATAATGAATTTTTTTTAAATTCCACCAAAAAACTTACAAAATTTGTAAAAATTCCACCAAAAATTTACCATTTCTTTTTTAATTCCACCAAAAACTTTCTATATTCGTAAAGCTTCCACCAAACTAACCAAAATGTTTAACCAAATTCAACCAAAAACAATAAATTTTTTTAGAAAAATACTAAAAATAAAACTAAACTAGTATCTTTAAAATAGCAATACTATATTGTAAACTTAAGAGACTATTACTGTACGTTTAAGATTTACTAGTAAAAACATGCATAAAGACTTACCAAGCGAATGCCGTTTCCTCAACAACTAACTGAAAAATAGAAAAAAAGAAAAGTTTTATATCATCTTAAGTTATGTTAAATTACAATCATTTTATACCTCCTGGCAATCGCAAAAAAGCAATCCGACGACAGCTACATCTTGTGTTACACCTTTCAAAACACAAACACACACTGAAATTAAAGGAAATTAAAATAATAGAGAGAAAAAAACTAATTTTCTAAATATTATTAACCTCAATAGAGCCATTTTTGGATAACGCTAAATCAAAAACACTAATTTTGTTCAAATTATATCACTTACCTTAAATTAAAACCGGAAAACACTTAGATTGACCTATTAACTAACTAACACAAGTAAAAGTGATACGTTCAAAATGATTTTTACCGGGTAAAATACTTAAAGAAGCTCGGACATGAAAACGACGCTTCTTAAAATTGCAAAATTGACAGTTCAAGTATAAAGTGGTTAAAAAAGAGAATCTTCTTTACCGGCAACACGTTTCTTCAACTAGATTAATGTACAGTAGCGTTGATAATTTTTCATATTTTCATAGAACTTTGAAAAGAAGTTCTCGATTTTCTTAAGATTTCGCCTCAATCAAGCTTATTAATTTATGTAAGTTAATTTATGTAGTATTTCTTCGAAACACATCTCTTTTCTGAAGTTTTTATAATTTTTGACTTGAATTTGAATTTACAAAATTTTGCAATATAAAAATTATACAAATTGAAAATTTTATCACTTACATAAATTAATAAGCTTGATTGACGCGAAACCTTAAAACAATCAAGTGGAACTTCTTTTCAAACTTGTATGAAGTTAATATGAAAAATTATCAACGCTACTGTACATTAATCCAGCCAAGAAACGTGCTGCCGGTAAAGAAGATTTTCTTTTTTAACCACTTTATAGTTGAACTGTCAATTTTCCTATTTTAAGACGCGTCGTTTTCATCCGAACTTGGTGTCCGAACTTTTTTTAGAATTTTACCCGGTAAAAATCGTTTTGAACGTGTCTATTTTACTTATGTTAGTTAGTTAATAAATCACTCTAAGTGTTTTCCGGTTTTAATTTAAGGTAAGTGATAAAATTTAAATAAAATTAGTGTTTTTGATGCAGCATTATCACATTTATCATAAGTGGGTTGTGCGCATGCGCTAAGTTTTCTGTCAAATTGGCTCTATTAAGGTTAATAATATTTAGAAAATTAGTTTTTTTTTTTTTAGTTTTAATTTTCTTTAATTTCAGTGTGTGTTTGTGTTTTTGGATGGTGTAGGAAAAGATGTAGCTGTCGTCGGATTGCTATTTTGCGATTGCCAGGAGGTATAAAATGATTGTAATTTAACATAAATAAAGATGATATAAAACGTTTCTTTTCTTCTATTTTTTTTAGTTAGTTGTCGAGGAAACGGCATTCGCTTGGTAAGTCTTTATGCATGTTTTTACTAGTTTATTAAAAAAAAAACAAGTATGAAAGAAATTTATTAAAATTTTCTATAAATTTTCATAAAAAATTCTTTGGAATTGCTATAAATCGCCTAAAATTGATTAAAAATCTTATAAAAAAATTATCAACAATCGATTACATTACATAAAATTTATCGAATTATAGAAAAGTGGACTAAAATTGGTAAAAATTCGACTAAAACATGGTCAAAAATCGATTAAAAATGGTCAAAAATCGACTTAAAATGGTCAAAAATCGATTTAAAATGGTAGAAAATCGATTACAAATGATCAAAAATCGATGAAATTGTGTTAAATTGACCAAACTCTCTAGAAAATTGGCTAAAATAGGTCAAAAATCAAATAAAAATATTGAAAAACAAAAATCACATACAATTTTTTCTCAAAATTTCAAGAGTTTAGATATAACAATTAAAAATAAATATTTTTAACTAAAGTTCATATAACATATGACTTTTTTTGACTATAAACATGAATTATTTACAAAATAAATGTTGTTTATCGTCATTTTTTGTCAAATTTCCTTAAAAAATCCTCTGTAATTTACGTAAAATTTTCTAAAATCGTCTAAAATCGTTTAAAAATCTTATAAAAATTATTAACAAACGATTTAATTGTGTAAAATTTTACAAATTTTCTAAAAGTGACAAAAAATCGCCTAGAATTGGTCTAAAATCGACCAAAAATCGTCTGAAAATGTTGGAAAATCATTAGAAATCATATAAAATATTCCAAAATTTCAAGAGTTTAGATATGAAAATTAAAAATGAATATTTTTAACTAAAGTTCATATAACATATGACTTTTTTTGAGTATAAACATAAATTATTTACAAAATAAATGTTGTTTATCGTCATTTTTTGTCAAATTTCCTTCAAAAATCGTCTGTAATTGACATAAAATCGTCTAAAATCGTTTAAAAATCCTATAAAAATTATTAACAAACGATTCAATTGCGTAAAATTTTACAAATTTTCTAAAAGTTACTAAAAACCGTCTAAAATTGGTCTAAAATCGACAAAAAATCGTCAGAAAATGTTGGAAAATTATTAAAAATCATATAAAATGTTCCAAAATTTTAAGAGTTTAGATATGAAAATTAAAAATGAATATTTTTAACTAAAGTTCATATAACATATGACTCTTTTTGACTATAAACATGAATTATTTACAAAATAAATGTTGTTTATCGTCATTTTTTGTCAAATTTCCTTCAAAAATCGTATGTAATTTACGTAAAATCGTCTAAAATCGTTTAAAAATCTTATAAAAATTATTAACAAACGATTTAATTGTGTAAAATTTTACAAATTTTCTAAAAGTGACTAAAAACCGTCTAAAATTGGTCTAAAATCGACCAAAAATCGTCTGAAAATGTTGGAAAATCATTAAAAATCATATAAAATTTTCCAAAATTTCAAGAGTTTAGATATGAAAATTAAAAATAAATATTTTTAACTAAAGTTCATATAACATATGACTTTTTTTGAGTGTAAACATGAACTATTTACAAAATAAATGTTGTTTATCGTTATTTTTTGTCAAATTTCCTTCAAAAATCGTCTGTAATTTACGTAAAATCGTCTAAAATCGTTTAAAAATCTTATAAAAATTATTAACAAACGATTCAATCGTGTAAAATTTTACAAATTTTCTAAAAGTGACTAAAAACCATCTAAAATTGGTCTAAAATCGACCAAAAATCATCTGAAAATGTTGGAAAATCATTAAAAATCATATAAAATTTTCCAAAATTTCAAAAGTTTAGATATGAAAATTAAAAATAAATATTTTTAACTAAAGTTCATATAACATATGACTTTTTTTGAGTATAAAGATGACTTTTTTATAAAAATAAATGTTTTTATCGTCATTTATTATCAATTTTCGTACAAAAATCGTTTGTAATTTCCGTAAAATTATCTAAAATCTTCTTGAAATCGTTTAAAAAAAATTTTAAGATTCTCCAAAACCGATTAAACTTTGATTACATTAAAATTCAACGTTTTGAAGTTGCAACTTTATTATTTATAAAATAAATATTTATAAATTAGTGTATTAAACAAGAATTAAAAAGTGAAAGATATGGGAAAAAGGTTCGAACTAGCATTGTCTGGTTTGTTCACATAGTTGACTCATCCCGTGAATAATTCCGAATAACAATTAGACGAGATCGGTGAACGAGTTTACTTATCCAAATTATATTATTCTGTGCTTCTTGCACACCAATTACCTATCATACTTGAAAAGGAATAGCAGAAATTATGTAAAATGTATGTTCTATATTATATGAAAGAATTACTTACCTTAATTGTTAGAAGTATTATTTTTTTTTTTATTAATTTAATATTTCGTATGTCTGCTTTTGGCGTTTATAACCGCCTTTAGTCGGTTTGGTAAACTCTCTACCAGTTTTTTGGTTACTTGTGGCGTAATTTTAAGCCATTCTTGAAATAACACCCTTTTCAAGTCTTCCTTATTCGATATTTTCGACTTTCGTACATTTTGATCTAACATTGCCCATTGATTCTTAATGGGGTTGATATCAGACGACTGAGCTGGTGGTCCCATTAGTGAGGACAATTCCAAAAAAGCCAGGACGGTTCTTGCCTTGTGTTTTGGATTATTGTCCTAATAATAATAAAAATTACGTCGTAGCCTTAGGCGTGCAGAACTTTGGATTAAATTTTGTTGAAGAATTTGGAGGTACAGGGTGGGCAAATTTGGGTGTTATTATAGGCTATCTCAGAAACTATAAGAGATGCAAAAAAAGTAGATACCGTGTCTCGGTCTCTTTTTTCGAGAAAAACTCAATGGCGCAAACACCAACCCTCTATTTTCTTTTGTTTTTGAGTTATAGCCAAAAAGTCAAATTTTGAGGTTTTCGAAAAATGCTTGTATTTCGTTTATTTTTGAAATTAGAGAAAAGCGGTTAATTCGTTCTTCAGGCACTTTTTTGAGTAGAATACACTGACGTTGAAAAAATTTAAATATATTTGATAATTTTTGAGATATAACACAAAGTTGTATTTTTTTAAATACAAACCATACTTTATTATGGTGTTATTGAAAAGAGAATATTTTTAGCTTTCCAATGATGTATCGCACGTATGGTGTAATTGTGAAAAATCAGCGTTATTTTTAATTCAAAGAATTTTTTCAAAGAAAAATTGATCATAGTAGGCGGATAACAACTGCCTACTTAGTTACCATAGCAACGTGTGTTTACTTCTCCTGTAACAAAAATAGTTAATGCAAAAATCGTGATAGAGTGCTCGTGTTTTTATTGTTTAACTGTAATAAAGTAAAAAAGTAAAGCACTAAAATGGAATTTAGCAATTTTGGGAAATATGACGCTGGAACGTTTTATTCTCAATAATAATAATAATGTTGATGCTGCGTGTGCACATATTTCAACTGCTACCCAAAACGCAGGCAACCGCTTAAGACTGCTTTTAATTGATTGACGAAAAATCTCATAAATTATGGGTGTTTTAAGAAAACAAGATGAAAAAATACAACATTCAAAATGCTGAAAACATCGCTATTGATCTAATTGGAGCCATTATTGCAAATCCATCGGTATCCAGTCGCCATATTGAAGCGGGACTCGAGAATTTCTAGACGACCATATTAAAGAAAAATAAATTTAAACCTTATTTAATAAGAAAACGTCAACAGCTTTCAGGAGGTGATTATCAACAACGTCTAGAATTTTGAATGTGGTTTCAATACCAATATCATTCAGACTCGTCAGACTGAACAATTGAAACGACTCAGTGTAAACAAACCCATGGTGAACAATCAAAAGATCTGCTCCGAACATAACTGCGTTATTCAAGTTAAAATGAAAGGCATCACTCCCAATGAAAAACCTTATCATAACCTAATTTATTGCAATTTATGTTAATATTTAAATTTTTGTTTAACACGTTCGCGCCGACGTGTACCACTGGTGGTACACGACGGTTATTCTCTGGGGCCGGCGTGTACCACCGGTGGTACACGAAGTAGCTTATTTTAAATGATAGGGAAAAATGGTTACGGCTGTAAAGAAAGCCTTCTAAAATACACTACGGCGCGAACGTGTTAATGTTTATTTTTATTGTTCGTTATTATTAAAAATACATTTTGAATTAATGTTGTTACTTTGAGTAAACGATATATTCTATATTTTATTTCTATACATTTTTAAGATAATTAGTGAAATAACACACGTTGCTATGGTAACTAAGTAGGCAGTTGTTATCCGCTTACTATGATCAAATTTTTTTTTGAAAAAATTCTTTGAATTAAAAATAACGCTGATTTTTCACTATTACACCATACGTGCGATACATCATTGGAAAGCTAAAAATATTCTCTTTTCAATAACACCATAATAAAGTATGGTTTGTATTTAAAAAAATACAACTTTGTGTTATATCTCAAAAATTATCAAATATATTTAAAATTTTTCAACGTCAGTGTATTCTACTGAAAAAAGTGCCTGAAGAACGTATCAACCGCTTTTCTCTAATTTCAAAAATAAACGAAATATGAGCATTTTTCGAAAACCTCAAAATTTGACTTTTTGGCTATAACTCAAAAACAAAAGAAGAAAGAGGGTTGGTGTTTACGCCATTGAGTTTTTCTCGAAAAAAGAGACCGAGACATGGTACGTACTTTTTTTGTATCTCTTATAGTTTCTGAGATAGCCTATAATAACACCCAAATTTGCCTACCCTGTACATGTTTTTGTCTATAATTCCGTCAATAAAAACTAAATTGCCTACCCCGGCAGGGGATATTCAGCCCCAAACCATTACACTTCCGCCGCCATGTTTGACTGTAGCTTTAAAGTTCTCCTTTTTTAATTCTATATTTGGCTTGAGCCAGACATAGGACAAACCGTCGGAGCCAAAAATATTAAATTTTGATTCATCGGCCAAAAATTACTTTATTCTAAAATTCTACACTCTTTGATATGCATTCTTTTGCAAAATTGGGTGGACTTATGTTAGTTGATTTTTTTTTTAAATTATAAAGGGTTTTTTACGAGCCACTTGGCAATGAAAGTTATGATGGCGAAGCACTCGCCGAACAATTTCATCACTGCAATGTTTTCTTAGTTGTTCTTGGACCTCAACAACCAGTTTTGGAGCGGACAATTTTGGATTAGCTTTGACTTTTCGAATAATCAATCGCTCATCCATCGCGTTGAAAATTTTATTTGACACAGTTCTTCCCGTATTTGCTACATGATTTTCATGTACAAATCTTTCTATGATGTGCTGTACCGTAGATGCACTTAAAAACACTATTTAAACAATATTTCTAATGGAATGCCCATTTTGGAAATGTTTTATAACCAGTTCTCGCTGTTGAATTGTTGTTCGACGACCCATCTTTTAAAAATTATTAAATTACATAAAAAATTAAGCAATATCGCACTTGATGATATTACTTAGCTAGTATTTGACAACAAAAAACGTCATTATCTCATCATTGGGTTTATTTGTTCATTTTTTGGGAATTTAGTAGAACCTTCTCTTGCTTTTTTTTTATGGAGGGGTTTAGGAAATCTGTTGACAGACGAGTGGTCCGAATCACTATCTAAGTGATTCGTATCGATGACCACCTTGTGTTGGGTTGATGTACTCATCTTGAATACATCGACCAACTAAAACCCTTTCCCCTCCGCCTCCGGAACCACCAATCAAGGTATAACTTCAGAGGTATATAAATGTAATTTTCGGGGTCTACTGCACATTTCTTCTTCTATTTTCTAGTTCTCTTTCATGCTTTTCCTTTTTCTTCATAATGTTTGTTACCATTTCATCTACGGCTCTCCAGTGCTCTTGTTTTTCTAGCATTATATCTATTATGTTTTCTTTTTCGATATTTTTTCCGATTTTATTACGACAAATATTTCTTTCCTCGGCAAAATTATTACATATAAAAAACGTATGTTCTGGGTTATCTATTTCTTCACAAAACCAACAAAATTCATTCTCCTTCTTTTTTATTTTGAACAAATAACTACAAAAAATTCCATGACCCGTCAAAAATTGTGTTAGGTAGTAATTTAATTCTCCCCATGTTCTTTCAAACCATTTTTTTAAATCTTTGATTAATACGTTGGTCCATTTAATTCCGTGATTCCATCTTCTGTTCCATTTTTCCAATAATTCTTCTCTATATAGTTTTTTATGTTCCTTACCTCTACTGTATAGGTTACATCTTTCCTCAATTAATAGGTCAATGGGCGGTAGCCGAGCCACCACTTCAATACCCACCGTAGAAACCGTTCTATATCCAGAAGATATCCTGATTCCTAATCTTCTATTAATTGAGGAAAGCATATTTAAACAGTATTTATAATTTAGAGCTCTACTCCATGTCGGAGCGGCATACAAAATGACCGAAAGAACAGTAGAAGCAAGGAGTTTCCTTTTCTTTTCTTTGGGTCCTCTGATGTTTGGCATAATTTTCGATAAGTTATTTATCATGACGTTTGCTTTCTTGCAAATTTCCTTTATATGTTCCGTCATTTTCATATCTTTGTCTAAGTAGACCCCGAGATATTTTGCCTTCTTGGCACTCCTTATCTCATTTTCGTTTATTTTTAATTGTATTTCTCTTAGTTTTCTTCTTCCTTGTAGTAATACGATTTCTGTTTTTTCTGGTGCTACTTGAAGTCCCATTCTATCAAGTTCTTCTGTGACCCTTTGAATCGCATAATTAGCCTTTTCTCGTAGAAGAGTGCTATCTTTGTGTGTAATTACGAGCGCAAGATCGTCCGCGTAAGCAATAAAATGAATATTTGGCTCTAGATTAATTTTTAGAATTTTATTATAAAAAATAATCCAAAAGAGAGGTCCTAAAAGAGAGCCTTGAGGAACTCCACAAGTTACCTTGTAGATTTCCTCGTTTTCAGATATCACGCTTCTGTTTGAGAAATAGGACTTTATTATGTTCATCAAATAGTCACTAATCTTACCCTCTTCTAAAGTTTTTATAATTCCTTTCCATGGAGCAGAATTAAATGCGTTCTTAATATCAAGTAGCACCAACGCGCATAATTCCCTGTTCCTATAGCTTTTTTCTTTTAATTGATCTACAATGATTTGAACGTTAGAAACTGCGTCTAGAGTTGACTTACCTTTCTGAAAACCAAATTGGTTTCTTTCGATTAGTTTCTTATCTATTACTTCCTCTTCTAGTCTTTTTTTGATTAGTCCTTCTAATACCTTCTCTTGCTAACTGTAGCATAAGCGACCAAACGCACTGCGAACTCTTACACTGTGCATTGAATTTGGTTTGTTTGGAACGAGATCATTTAGGATCACAAAGGCTACGTGGTTGGTTAATTTCTTCGTCATTTTTTCTTCATGTCTCCTTCTTGATAAAGTATATCCTCTTTTAAAATCTTTTTTGCCTTTAAATCTATAGACATTAGAACAAAATGTTTATCCAGAATATACCGAAAAGGCAAACCTTCTATATTTTATGACATCCACTGTCCCTTTCTTCGTACATTTATGTCTCTTTTCCCCTCTTGTATATCTCCCACGTAAACTTATGTTAGATGACCTCAAACAATTATTTTCACTCCAACTATCATTTCAAATAGAAAACTTTATTTCGTTTTTAAAACATTTTGAATGAAAACATAAATTTTTTATCTGATATCCATCCCAATATCGGAAAACAAATAATACAAGAATCGAATAAATAACAAAAGATCGGTTCAACAAACGGAAAATGGTCCGGTGGCGATACGTTGTTATTGAAAGGGTGGTATCACGTAAACAATAAAGTAAAAGGGCGTTCCATGGAAAAAGATGACAAAGGGTTTGAACGCGTGCGAACTTTGGCGTTTCGGAATTTTTGCCAACGTGCCGATCCGTGCGGAAACCACGGGCGAGTCTAATAATTCGTGCATTGTGCTGCGAATTCCGAGTAGAAACGAATAGCATTTTCATCTTTACAATAGAAACAGTGTTCTGCAAAAGTTGAAAAGAATACTTACACACATACAATTTTCTTTTCTTGTAACTGTAGGAAATAATTTAGAACTCAAGTTGGTTACACAATAATATCTTGATTACATTAGAAAAGTTTCTTTCTCAATTAAGTGGGAAAAGCCGCGAGGCAATTTTCTTGTAATCTGGGGAAATATGGAAGATAAACGAAAGGGATTTTAGTGGATATTTGGTAGCTATTGGAGATCCATAACGTTACCCCAATGTTATTATGTGAAAATATCCTCTTTTATAGATTCTACACAAAAGTTTTAGTACGGTATTCGTACTTTAGAGCTTTATTCTTCTTTTTTTTTTTTGTTTGTTACAAGCATTTAATATCATACAGGATCATAACGTTTGTTAGCGTTGCTATAAATTTTACCAGATGACAGTTAATATGATTCCATAAATAAAAGTTTCACCTTAGGAAGGGAGGTATTACAATTTACATCTCTAATCACTTTTGAATAAAAATTATTGTATGAGCATACAATCTATTTTTATTGTTAGTTATACCGGGTGTCCCAACGGTCCGAAAAAGCTCCATAACTTATTTATTATTGAAGATATTGGCATTTTCCTTTTTTAAGTTATAGGTGTAATGGTACTACACATTTTTAAAATATTGCTACTTATATACAGGTGTCCCAAAATTACAAAACATACCAAAGTTACGATTTTTTAAACGGAATGTACCCGATTTTATTTTATTTTTGGATTCTATGCTGCAATACGATTCACTTTTATACAGGTCGTTTTTCTCTAAACTGCCACAAATTTGATTTATAACACTTTTTTTGTCAGAATTTCCAAATGCAGTAGTCTGTTAAAAAATTCTTATTTTCAATATCCTTGCCTTGTTGTCAAATTAACTGACTCGGTTTGATTGTTGAATGTTTGTTGGATTTTTAAAATGTTTACTCAACGATCTGTTTAGTCGCATTTGTCTCCTGCGATTTTTTAAGAATGATAAATTTAAAATATCGAAAACTCTTTCGTTGTTAAATGGTAACCCCTATTTGTTATTATATTGGTCAAAAGTTAATCTGACATGCTTATTTTACGTTATTATGAATGAAAAGTTTGTCAAAATAATTTTTGATCACTACAATAATAAATCGGTACAATAATTTGACTCATCATGTTTAAAAAATCTCACTAGACAAATGCGACTAAGCAGGTTATTGAGTAAACATTTAAAACATGCAGCAAACATTTAGCAATTAAACAACGTCACCTACTTTAAGGTTAAGCCAAAAATTTGACAGAAAAGAATTTTAGAACAGACCACTGCATTTCGAAATTCTGGCAAATAAACTGTTATAAATCAAATTTCCTGACAGTTTAGGTAAAAATGACCTGTATAAAAGTGAATTGTATTTCACCATAGAATTCAAAAATAAAATAAAATCGGGTACATTCCATTTAAAAAATAGCAACTTTGGTATTTTTTGTAATTTTGGGACACCTGTATATAAGTAGCAATATTTTAAAAATGTGTAGTACCATTACAGCTATAACCCAAAAAAAGAAAATGGTCAATATCTTCAATAATAAAGAAGTTATGGAGCTTCTTCGGACCGTTGGGACACCCGGTATGTTTAAAAAAGGTGTGGCAATATTAATGCGAGTGATTGTCAAGGTCATTTTATATAAAAAGTTTATAATAAAAGAAATTTTTTTTTTAAAGCAAGGGTTTTATTCAAAGACAAAAACAAATATTTTACCAAACTAACAATTTTACCAAGCAAAAATTACAAAAACTGTGCAAAGTGACCACCTCGAACTCAGATGTAAGAATCCAATCTTCTCCTCATTGAATGGTAAACTCTCTCAAAAACACTAGGATCTGTTTTAATTGAGTTACACCCAACAATGATTCGATTTCTTAAGTCTTTTACGTTCTCAAATGGAGTAGCGTCCACCAAAGACTTCAAACAGCCCCACAGGAAAAAAATCCAGGGGATTTAAGTCCGGGGATGGTGCAGGCCATAAGAATAACCTCGGCCAATCTGATTTCCATATGTTTGTGTTAAGAAATCATGAGCTACTTGACTAAAGTGAGCTGGTGCGCCATCGTGCATATACCACATTGCATCTCTAATTGCTAATGGTACACACTTGGTCAGCGATTACGACGCCTAAAGCTCTGTGCGAGAGCGATAGCTAGAACGGGCTCGGGCACGGTCGGTTTTCGAGGGAAAGAAACCTGGCACGAGGCTAGGTGTAGAAACGTTCGACGGGTCGCAGCCAGACTCGGTATGGGCTCGGTAAATACGAGGCAGGTAAACGAACAATCACTTGGATAAATTATTGGTACACGATATTGTTTGAATACGTTTGAATTGGAGAGGATCTACCGAAAAGAGATCTATCAGATCCCTACTTAAATTTTAACCATTTAAAATGTTATTTATGATTTCTGATTTCGGTTAAAAAATGAAAACGGCATTAATTTGTTTGCAGTGTAGAAACAATAATGGAGTAATAATCAACCGCAAAACAATGTATAATAAAATATACATTTATTTACATAAAAGAAATAATATTTAATGTTGGAAATAATGTATTGGGATATTAACACCCATATGCATAGTCGATCTCCAGCGACTCAAGTGACTAACAAGGAGACCTCACGACTTGCCCGTCACCGATTTTAATGAAAGTAGTACCAATCGATAGATATTGGTACATAGTACAAATGTATAAAATATTAGGGCGCACTATTCAGCAGTTCGCAAGAAAATTGGTGTTAAAGTATGCAATCGGCTTATATGTCAAAGATTTGTCATTTCCCCTACAACCCCCCAACAGCTAAACTGAAAATATACCGGCTTCCAAATCCGTAGTACGGTGGTTCGAATCCCGAATAATACATTTTAATTCTCTTTTCCAATACAATGTTCTAAGTTATTTTTATAACATGTTGATGTAATATTAAAATATTTTTAAAATAACATGAAATATTGTATTAAAAATAAAAATAAAAAAGTTATTGTTCGAGATTCGAACCACCGTACTATGGATCTGGAAACCGATATATTTCCACTATGGCTATTGGGGGGTTGTAGGGGAAATGACTAATCATTGACATATAAGCCGATTGCATACTTTAACACCAACTTTCTTGCGGACCGCTGAATAGTGCGCCCTAATATTTTACACATTTGTACTATGTACCAATATCTATCGATTGGTACCACTTTCGTTAAAATCGGTGACGGGCAAGTCGTGAGGTCTCCTTGTAAGCGTTTTTAACAGTTAAATATAAATACAATAGTTTTAAAATAATAATTATTATTTATGTAATTTAAATGTTATTTTGTTTTATGTAAACTTACATAAAATATGGTTAATGGTTATATTAATTATAAAATAAAAGTTAAAGGTAAATAAAACAAAAAATCATAAACAGTAACATCCACTTTTATTTGAGTATTAATGGTTTGTGTAGAATCCATTATTTTCTATACATAATTCTAATCTATTGCGCATAGAATTAACTAATTTTCTACATAAATCTTTGCCGCGTAATGCTTCCCATTTTCTGAAAGCATTACTTTCAACTGCTGCCGAAGATTGAAGATCTACGTAATTTGTCATTTTAGTCATATAAGACCAAACCTCTTCTATAAGGTTGAGGTCCGGTGATTTTGCTGGCCACTTTATCAACTCTATTTCTGTGTGGTCCTCAAACCAATCACGGACACACTTCGCTGTGTGTATGGGGCTGTTATCTTGGACAAATGGGATTGTCTCTACATCCCCATACACAGCCCTTACAGAAGGCAGAAATACTTCTTGTAATACATCAATATATTGTGTTGCTGTAAAATTTTCCTTTTTCTGTATGTTAACTATTCTGAGCCAAAATTTCTCTATAAGGTTTGGAGATCGCTTTTAATATTTTAGCATTTCTTATTCCATATAATTGTAATATGTTAACAATTGCATTACTCTAGGTGTTAAAATGAAAGGATAATCATAATTGTGTATTACTTCAAAGGGCACGTGTTTTTGCCGACAAAGTCGGTTTTGTCGGTAATTGAAGAAGAGACGACGCAGGTAGAACTTTTCATAATATTAACCTTTTTAACGGGCTATAAATTAGGATATTTTTCTCTTTTCGGTAGATCCTCTCCAATTCAAACGTATTCAAACAATATCGTGTACCAATAATTTATCCAAGTGATTGTTCGTTTACCTGCCTCGTATTTACCGAGCCCGTGTTACGGTTGATGACCCCGTAACCATACATACGGTAGCATCGACACACTATCGATGTTACACGAAGGCAATTACAAATTAACAACGAAGCATTTAGTAATAAGTTAGGCTAAGCATTTATTATAATATAAAATAGGAAATTGTTAGCATTAGTATCAGTATCGATTCCGTAAGCTAAAATCGCTGTCGGCTGTACTCCGCGTTACTTGATTAGAAATAAAACTCTTTTTAAACAAGTCTTCGTGCAAAATCTTATTTCCCGCACCGAGTCTGGCTGCGGTCCGTCGAACGTTTCTTCTGGTTTCTTCACCTAGTCTCGTGCCAGGTTTCTTTCCCTCGAAAACCGACCGTGCCCGAGCCCGTTCTAGCTATCGCTCTCGCACAGAGCTGTAGGCGTCGTAATCGCTGACCAAGTGTGTACGTCCTCCAGAAAACCAGGGAGCGTGTTTTTCAAAAAGTTGCGATACACCTCTCCGGTAAGTCTTGCTGGTAAAAATACCGGTCTAATTGGGCAGTCATACAATTCCAAGCCTAATGTTCAAAGAAAACTGGTGGTGAAAACGGTCTTCATTTCATGTGGGTTCTCGTCACACCATACATGGTTATTATGTAAATTGCGGATTGCATTTCTTGAAAAATTCGCTTCATCGGTGAACAGAATCAATATCAGGAATTGAGGGATTTCAACCATTTTCTGCAAAAGCGACAGAATGCAATGCGAGGAGGAAAATCAGCAGAAAACTTGTACGCGTTGTATATGGAATGGGTGCAACAAATTTTCCTTCAGAATGTGCCAAATATTCTCATTACTTATATTCAAAGCGTTAGCAATTTTTCGAGTAGAAGTACCTTGATCTTCTTCAATCATGTCTAGCACATCCTCTTCCATCACTTCCGTTCTTGCTGTCCTTGGCCTTCCTGCTCCTCCATTTCGTCTAAATGTGCCTGTTTCATAAAGACGCCGATGAATACTTTCGAAAGTTTTCCTATCAGGAGCAATACGGCCAGGAAATCTTTCGATATACAAGCTTCTCATGCATTGCCATCAGCAAGTCCATAAATGTAGTGCATGTCGGTCATTTCGGCATTCGTATAGCGATTTATGATAAGGAAATTCAACAAATTTCACACATACAAAATTATTAATCAAATGTCATTCAATATGTTAGTGAATAAAACAGGACTCTTTCAAAATATGTAAATTTTTATGCTTTTCTTTAAATTAAACTTCAACACCCTGTAGATCGGTAACGAAGCGTTTCCAGACCATGTTTATCATAAATTTTTTTGTATAAAATGACCTGGACAATCACCCCCTTTTATATTGCAGCATCTTTTTTAAAGACCCTGTATATTAACGCTCTGTATATTAAATATACATATACACAATAACTGTTTTTATTCCGAGAGTTCGTACAAATTCAGTTTATAATTCATTTTGATCAATTTACGTCGACAAATGCATGTCGGTTAATGCATTTATTTATTACGTTGATCTGGGACATGGTCTTATAATGAGTATATGCAAATCGTTCATACATTCATGTCATAAGTAGGGTAACAGCTTTCCTCTATTATACCGGATCAAAATTTGAGGAACGCAACAGTGGCGTCATGCATACATATGAACCTGGTACAGAGTACTGCGTTTGTTAGCTATTGCCGCGCGAAGCTTATGTAAATCAGCCCACATTAACATAATAATATTTGCGTGTACGAAAATGCCGAAATCTCGGCTTTGATCAAATTCGTCAATATTAGTTTTAACTTAAATTCGTCACTTTCATCACGAGTAAATATCGTGGAAATTGCGGTCGAGTTGTTTCAAGATTTAACTCGGCAATTAGTATTCTCGAGACGTTTTGAGTTTCGGGACCCACACGTAGGGCAGGTTTCAACAGGTTAATAAGACAATGCTATCAATCTTCAGGACTGTAGACTATTTAGGGTTAGGTGTTTCGTTGGATTTGGAAAGGGGATTTCTAAGCTTGAATTAAGTTGGTAAATTTTGAGCATAGGATAAACATCTATTTTTTAAATTTTATCTTAAAATATACCACGAATTGAGTAAAGAGTTCCACAGTATAACGTTCCTACTATCTTTTTCTTCAGCAATTAAGATCTAGCTTTTTAGCTTCACATAAAAAGTATAAGTTCTGAAGCCATTCACTTAATACACCCTTCGGCCAGTATTCTAATTACGGAGCCATTAAGCTAATGGACTGCAGTTAGCAATTCTTGTAATCGTTTCATGCAATTAGCGTTCTAAGCTATTGCTTAGCACAGTCCAGTTCAGTTGGAAACACGAAAATTAGCAATGACATGTTTACAATGTACGAGGTTTAATTTAATAATACCGTTGAGGGTTTAACCAGTACACACGCTTTTTAGTTGTTTTTTTATTACCGGAAAGCTGATCTGTAGCATTAAAGTAATTGGAGAGCGGTTCGTAATTCAATCAAACCTTTTAGGGAACAACGGATCTTTTCAATTATGCGGGGATGGTGCAAAAACAACACCTGGGGGTAAAGTACGAACTACTTAGGGTGGGCAACCCTTAAAGTTTCGTCCGGGATTATTTAACTTTAGGAGTTTCAACCGTGCTAACTCGGTTTCTATTCGATTAATAAGTAGAATCGAGAAAATGTTTCCGTTATAGAACAAAGAGGATTAAAAGTACTAAATTTTATTGATATCCCGGCGCTTCCACCATTATTTGTAATCTTTACACCAGTAAATTATAAGATAGTTCGCGTTATAAAAATAAAAGTAGTAAACGTGAGTAAAATGGGCTTCCATTAGATCGTTTGTGTACAGGAAAACCGGCCCTTAAAAAATATCAGTTGACATAACTGTAGTGAGGACAAGAGCGGAAATATTTCGATGCAGATATGACAACAAAAGCGTTTCGCGGTCCCTTTTCTTTAGTGTCTTTAGCCTCCGGAAACGAGGACCGTCTCGGAGGGGTTTTACTCCGTCGCTATTGTTCGAAATGTTTTATATAAATGTTGGTTGGGTTGATGCCGTAAACCCAAGAGAAAAAGTGTCTTTCATTGTTCAACCATGTGTTTTCCTTTTTAAATAATTACTGAAAGAGCCTTATTTTTCGCTTACTTTAAAAGCATAGGATGATATACGACAAATGACGTTAATTCGGTCATTCCGAGGAGATACCACAAACAGGAAAAGATAATTTTTCACACCGCGCGTAGTTAGCCCGGCCTTGTCGCGATGCCGTAAGTGAATTTCCGTCTTTTCCGGAAGTGACGTCAGTCTAAAACGTGCTCCCTGGATGGTGCCACGTCCCGTTTACAGCCGACGGAGCGGGAGAAAAATGCATTTCCTGATAACTCGCCTATTACCGTAATGCAGTTTCCATGCGAAGCTTGGCACGATTGCTACAGATTAAATTTAATACGGAGAGAAAGCGTGCTTGGATTAATGAAAACTATTTAATGAGGACTTTACTTCAGTTAGTTATTTATCTTCTGACTAACATCAAGAAACTTTGAAAAGCTTTTAAATGCTACAGATATTCCACTTAAAATATTAAAATTTGTTTATTAATAAGGTGGCCACATTTTGTAATTTCAAATCCGGGACGGGAAGTAGTAGCGGGGGGGGGGTTAAGTAAGTTCAATAACTTGCACATAACAATTGTATATATTGTTGAAATTTATATTTTTCTGAACTAGGAATCTTTTCCAGTGAGTCTTTCGCTTTGAAGCATTGCATACAATTATGTGCAATTTCCTTCATAATTAACTTTGCTAAGTAATATCGCTTGTAGTGTTTCTATTTCAAGTGTACCTACTAAAAAAAATATTCTAAAATATAAATTTTTGTAACGTATTTTGATATGCACAATTTTTTCGGTTCAAATTTTGTAAAAATAATAAGAATCTTTTCAAAAATTCGGGACAAAAAACCTGAATCCGGGACAAATATTGCTTCTAAAAAAATGCGGGACAAAAGGTAGAAATCCGGGACTGTCCCGGCCAATCCGGGACGTATGGTCACCTTATTATTAACCCTTTCGTGGATAAATTATATTTTTGAGAGTTTCGCCACTTTTTAATTAATCGATCCGTTTATATTAGTTCTATAATAGGTTCTTCATATTCATTTTAACGTAAAGTTAGTGGTAAGTATGTATACTAATATCTGCGAAAGGGTTAAATAATCCTCAAAAATTTTTTAAAAAACTATTCATAGAATCCTTCAAGATTCTTCAGAATTATTCGAAATCGTTAAAAATTTCTGCAAATTGTCCAAAATCTTTCAAAACCACTTATAAAATCCTTCAAGATTCTTTACAATTGCTCCAAATTGTTCAAAATGTCTCTAAATTGTTTAAAACTTTTCAAAACCATTCATAGAATCTTTCAAGATTCCTCAGAATTGTCCTAAATTATTAAAAATCTCTCCAAATTGTCCAATATATTTCAAAGCCACTCATAAAATACTTCAAGATTCTTTACAATTATCTTAAATTATTAAAAATGTCTTAAATGAAAACTAAAGTCATTCAATATTCCTCTAATGTAATCAAAATTCTCTAGAACTTCCTTAACGCTTTCGTGGATAAATTATATTTTCGAGAGTTTCCCCACTTTTTAATTAATCGATCCGTTTATATTAGTTCTACAGGGTGTTTAAAAAATACGTTCGAATATTTGGCCCACTTATAGATCTCATCAGTACAAACAAAAAAGTCAAAATAAACATAAGTCCAAAAATCAGCCGTTTCCTAATTACAGCCTGTTTTTCAAATTAAAATAATTTACACTCAAATATCAGTATAAATACATTTTAATTATTACAAATTAATGATTCTTAAAGAAGATGTTCAAAATGTCCTCCTTCCATTTGTATACACATTTCACATCTCCGTAAAAGTGAACGCCGCACTCTCTCAAAGAGTCCCGGATTTATACGAACAATCTGGCAGGCATGTTCAATTCGTTCTCGCAACTCATCTAAATTATTCACAGGACTTGAATAAACTAATGTCTTTAAATACCCCCAAATGCAAAAATGGAGTGGAGTGAGGTCGGGAGATCTAGGGGGCATGCAATTGAACCTCCTCGCCCTATCCACCTGCCATTGTAATTTTCGTTTAGATAATTTCTGACCAAGACTCCGTAATGCGCAGGAGCTCCATCGTGCATCAACCACATATTAATTCTGTGGTTGAGGGGCACATCTTCTAACAGCAGTGGTAATGTATTCCGCAAAAAGTCAAGGTACAATTGACTAGTCAAACGGTTAGGCAGGAAACAAGGTCCTATCAGATGGTCTCCTAACACACCAAGCCAAACGTTGATTGCAAATCGGTGTTGATGATTCGATTCAACAACGGCATGCGGATTTTCGTCGGCCCAAACATGGCTATTATGAAAATTAAAAATGCCATTTCTCGTGAAACCAGCTTCGTCTGTAAATAAAATTTTCGTAACAAAATTTGGGTTCTCCGCGACTTTTGTCAACATGCTTCGACAGAACACCAGTCGTGCGGCATAATCAGGCACAGCTAGAGCCTGTACCCTTTGAATATGGTATGGGTGCAATTGCTGCTCCCGTAAAATTCTCCAAATTAGGGAAAAATTAATATTTGTTTCAGTAGAGAGTCTTCTAGTACTAATACCAGGATTTTCTTCAATTCGTCTTAAAATGTTAAGTTCTGCGTCGGGAGTACAAACTGATCTAGGCCGACCACCATCACCGTTCCTTGATTTAAACGATCCAACTTCGGATAAACGTTGATGTAAATTTGTAAAAAGTTTGTCACACGGAAGTACCCGGTTTGGGAATGCTTCGGCATAAAGGCGACGTGCCTCACAAGCATTTCCATCGGCTTTGCCATACACAAAATGCATGTCTGCCATTTCTGCGTTGTTATAAGGCATATTCGAAAATTTCAACAATGGGTTACAGCAACAACTACTTCAATAAACACTGACAATAACGGACACACAATAATTACAACAAATGTGGCAACTACACTAACAGAAACGAACAAAATTTGTTTTGTTATTTCCATGGATGACTTCATAAATACGCGAATCACTCCTACTGAGTGTAAATTATTTTAATTTGAAAAACAGGCTGTAATTAGGAAACGGCTGATTTTTGGACTTATGTTTATTTTGACTTTTTTGTTTGTACTGATGAGATCTATAAGTGGGCCAAATATTCGAACGTATTTTTTAAACACCCTGTATAATAGGTTCTTCATATTCATTTTAACGTAAGGTTAGTGGTAAGTATGTATACCAATATCTGCGAAAGGGTTAAAGGAAAAATTCAGGTGTTCCAATTATTAAGTCCATTTCTAAATTGTACTTTATTCATTTAAAATTCCTAAATTAAATTTAATTAAGAATCAAGTTTTTTCCATACCTAGAGGATGAATTTTTTGTGGAACTGAAAAGTTATATACAGGGTATTTAAATAAGATGCGGAAATATTAAAGGGGGTGATTGTCCAGGTTATTTTATACAAAAAAGTTTGTTGAATTTCCTTATCATGAATCGCTATACGAATGCCGAAATGACCGATATGCACTACACTTATGGACTTGCTGATGGCAAAGTATTAGAACCTAGGCGGTTGTATACCGAAAGATTTCCTGGCCGTATTGCTCCTGATAGAAAAACTTTCGAAAGTATTCGTCGGCGTCTTTATGAAACAGGCACATTTAGACGAAATGGAGGAGCTGGAAGGCCAAGGACAGCCAGAACGATAGTGATAGAAGAAGATGTGCTAGACATGATTGAAGATGATCAAGGTACTTCTATTCGAAAAATTGCTAACTCTTTGAATGTAAGTAATGGGACTATTTGGCATATTCTGAAGGAAAATTTGTTGTACCCATTCCATATACAAGGCTTTCAAGTTTTCTGTTGATTTTCCTCCTCGCATTGTATTCTGGCTTTTGTAGAAAATGAAATCCCTCAATTCTTGATGTTGATTCTGTTCACCAATAAAGCGAATTTTTCAAGAAATGCAATCCGCAATTTCCATAATAACCATGTATGGTGTTAGGACAATCCACATGAAATGAAGATCGTTTTCACCATCAGTTTTTTTTTTAACATTAGGCTTGGAATTGTATGACTGCCTAATTAGACCGGTATTTTTGCCAGGAAGACTTACCGGAGAGGTGTATCGCAACTTTTTGAAAACACGCTCCCTAATTTTCTGGAGGACGTACCATTAGCAATTAGAGATGCAATGTGGTATATGCACGATGGCGCACCAGCCCACTTTAGTCAAGTAGCTCGTGATTTCTTAACACAACCATATGGAAATCGGATTTGGCCGAGGTTATACTTATGGCCTGCACGATCCCCAGACTTAAATCCCCTGGATCTTTTTCCTGTGGGGGCATTTGAAGTACTTGGTGTACGCCACTCCATTGGAAAACGTAGAAGACGTTAGAAATCGAATCATTGTTGGGTGTAACTCAATTAAAACAGATCCTAGTGTTTTTGAGAGAGTTCACCAGTCAATGAGGAGAAGATTGGATTCTTGCATCCGAGCTCGAGGTGGTCACTTTGCACAGTTTTTGTAATTTTTCTTGGTAATATTGTTGGTTTGGTATATTTGTTTAATATTTAATATATATTTGTTTTTGTCCTTGAATAAAACCCTTGTTCTTAAAAAAAAATTTCTTTTATTATAAACTTTTTTGTATGAAATGACCTGGACTATCACCCCCTTTAAATATTGCCGCATCGTTTTAAAACACCCTATATATATTTTGTGCATAATGTAAATATAATTAAGTTCATATCCGTATTTTATAAGAAGTACTTATTTCACTTTTGTATTATCCATAAAAGTCAACATAATAGTATAATCAATTTTTGAACTCCAGTAAAGAAATAAACTCATTAGTGGTGAGTTTCGTCGAGCCACTTAAGTCTGGAGATTAGGGTATCAGTGCTGTTACCGCACGTGCATGTTTAATGCCCCTAACTGGGTTGCTTGGAGAGTTGCAGGTAAATCGCCTTGTATGAGAGCCCTTACCTAGGCACCAATTAAGGTGTCGAAGGCTTTGTATGTACATTTTAAAGTGTAACAAGTTTGTAACGCAGTTTCAATACTGTTCTATCTAATTAATGTTCTTCAACTTTAAAAAGGAATATACGGAGTTTTTAATCCACATTTCGATTCGACAAGTCGAATACGTCCTCATTAGGATAAGTACGTCGTAGACAAATACAACGTTGGAACTTTCCGATTCTGAATCTTTTTCCCGACGACGTCAGCGAACCTTACGCAGGTAATTGGCTATCGAAGGGAGTAAGAGATCGTTGAATTCGACCCGATGTGGCTTATAAACGTACTCTATAGTATACGGTTTCCTCGACCAACTTCTCTTTCGATTTTGGTTATAGCAACCTTGTTTGCTTACAGGTTACATTGTTGACGTTGACTCCATTATGGGGTTTCGAACGAATACGTCAATAAGCATTTTCTCCATAAAACACCGCAAGCAAATAAAACAGCCTGCTCGTGTTTTTCATTTGAAGTATTAGGATTTATGTTAATAGCGGGACGTGCTGTTAGTGCGCGTAATAATTAGCGATGCAGTCGTAAATATTGTGAGCGTTGGAACACCGACGCCTGCGTCACCGCGCGAACGAGCGCCGAATCCATTATTTAAAACAATTAATTCCGAACCAAGTGTCACAGGTTCGCTGCGAACCGGTCGCTTCGCGGCTCATAAACTATATCGACACTCGATTCCGATAGCCGGCACAACAGCAAATGAAGACAGAGGACCGTTATGTCGGACGATGTTGAACATACGTTCGATTTAAATACTCATTATTGATTTGGATTTCAAATGACAGGATTTTCTTTGTTAGAATCCAAGAATGAAATTTTTACAATTTTAATTTTGCTGGATATAGTAAAATGAGATAGAAATAAGAAGATCGTTATACTCACATATTAAAAAGAATTGGTATCCTAATGTCTTAAGGCTGTGGTCTCGGGCCCGAAAAAGTTGTTCCAATATTTCGCGTTAACCGTTTGATAAATCAAAAAAACTTTCAAACGAAAGTTGGATAAAAATGAAAAATCTAGACATGCAAATAGAGATATTTTATAAATTATTGTTAATAACTGAGATTATTAAGAAAGATTTTGAAAAGGGCTATTTGCATGAATAGATAAATATTTAAGATATATTTTTTCCATTTACCGTTTTTTGATATTTTAAAAGATAAGCGAGAAATTTTGGAAATTCCCACGGTACAAACTTGGGAATATTTTTCAATTTCGCTAGATAGCTCCGCCCTGATTAACCACGTGGTATGGTCGGCGGAGTTGAGTAGGTGCCGTAAGTAAACAAACAAATTTTTTGTGTAAGTCGATTCTGCTTCGTTGTGCATTTCTGGAGATAAATACTTTGGAGAATTATTCGAGTTTGGACTTCACAGATTTTATGGCTAGTAAAATAAATTAGAATTTTAGTAAACTAAAATGAATGAAAAGTTCATTTCATAATTTTACTAATCTTTTTGTTATATAAATACCTCGACCTCATGAAAATAAACTTCGATATTGTAATTTTGAACACTAACTTTTTCTTTACATACACTACATGTAGCAGAGAAAGTATATACAACTGGGCCAAATTGGTCACTTTTCAAGGGACACTCCTGTTTCTATAAGAAATAAAGGAAAAAAAATATCGGTAACTGATGCTCGATTTTTATAAGAAATCGAATGCTGAAAATCTCATATTGATATCTTTTACGGTTTCATAGATATTGGGGATGCTTTTCGAGAAAGTGCATTTTTGAAGTCTTCATAATTTTTTTCCTATTGGAAAATGTTTAATTTTGTGAAAACATTCTCGTGGCAACTTTTTATTAGATTTTGACGGTGTAGGTTAGTTTTCTCTGTAAGCAATATTTTAATAGCTACATACATAAAAGTGTTTTTTAATGAAACACTATATTATTACATATTACACGAGAGCCTAGAATTCCCTTTCCAAAAATATGCCTATAAAGCTTGAAAAATGGGATAGATGCGATAATTTGTTTCAGAGAATGTGGAGAAAATGCAGGTTGTATTTACATAAACGATATACAGAGAGAAGATAACGTTTAAACTCATTTTTCTCGATGCTAAAAAAATGTAGATTGTTTGAAGCCATAATCTGAACCAAAAAGGCTAAGTGATACCGCAAGCAAAGTATCATGTGTGGCACACTTTTGGAAAGGCAATTTAAACTCCCGTCGAATATGCAAAAATGTATAAGTGTTCTATTTGAAAAAGAAATATTTGTCTGCATCTATTAGAATATTGCTTACAAAAAATCTAATTTACACCAACAAATTCTACATAAAAAGGTGTTTCGGGAATCTTTTCACAGAATCAAATATTATTCAATAGAAAAAAAGTTATGGAGATTTTTAAAAAATGCACTTTTTCGAAAAACACCTATATTTCCGAAACCGTAAGAGGTATCAATTTGCGGTTTTCACAATTCGATTTCTTATAAACATCGAGCAAGACACCAATATTATTTTACCCTATCTCTTATAGAAACAGGGGTGTCCCTTTACAAGTGTCCAATTTGGCCCACCAGTACAGTACAGTCGATTATCCCATCTGTACTACAAACTGCTGTACTATTTTAAAACATTTAATTTTTTTGCACAGTATTTATTACATATACTAAAATAAGTCAGGATCTTATTAGGATTTAGTAAGAAAGATACATCTAATGTTTCCGTCTTTTTCTACTTTACTAAAACGAACTGAACCTCGATTCATGTATTCACTCCTCGACAAAAGATAAATAAACACATGAGTTTCGAATATAAATCCTTTGTCTCTTATCTACAGAGGGCGGAGCGTAGCCCAGAATTAAGGTCCACCTTCCTGCTTCCGCACGTCCGTCTCCTGCGCCCCTGAGAAACTCGATGACCGTAAGACCACAGCCTTAAGCAACAGTTTGTAGGTGTTGAAAAATAACGTAGATGGAAGTTATAAAACAAAATTACTTTTGTTAGTAGTTTGTAAAATTAAATATCATCGTCTGGAATAAAGTGGATTCTCATTCATAT
The DNA here is from genome assembly GCA_036711955.1 of Digitonthophagus gazella. Taxonomy (NCBI): domain Eukaryota; kingdom Metazoa; phylum Arthropoda; class Insecta; order Coleoptera; family Scarabaeidae; genus Digitonthophagus; species Digitonthophagus gazella. Next base: position 35,852,087 of record JASCIT010000005.1, on the reverse strand, counting down.
ATTCATCTAGTGAACATGAAAATCAATCTGTACTTTAGACTATGAGAATCGTATAGTCGTAAACGGTGATGAGTGGAAATTCATTTGAATAGCATATTAAAATCTCCAAAATACATTTTATGCAGATTTTGAATCATATTTTCATAGTATCAATTGCCAGTTAAGTTACCTATTTACATTATGTGGTGAATGAGTTGGTAGACATGCCAGAATTCTCATTATACTATTCAAGCACTTATTATTACCATTTTGGTTGAATTTTTATTTCGCTTATAACTTTTATACGTATATCATCAAATTTCAGCCTGGCACAACGAAAAGCTGGAGAAATCAGAAGTCAAAAAATCACCATTAACACCTTGTTAACGTCTAATTGAATTTGACGAGTCTGTAACAGGGGATCGGAGTGTTCTTTGTAATGGAGGTAAATTTTCAAATTTGAAAAGGGGAAAAACCTGCTCGAACCATGAGCTAAAAGCTTTCAATTAGTGGTTTTAAAGTGACCTATACGATGTATGGAATCGCCTGACGCAAAAGCGTGTTTGTCACGTTAATTTTAAATGAGTTTAATTCAGCTGCCTTTTTCATTCTTTAACAACTGAAACAAATTTCCTGTTAATTACTATTATGTGTCTTCGTTTGGTAGGGTAAACTGCTAGTTCGTGCTTGTTTCCGTTAGTCGATAAAGCAATTAGCACGGCCGGAGCGGAGCTGACACGTTTCGGCCACGACACACTTAACTAAATGGGTCGAATATTACGTGTAATTTCGGTGGGGACCGTGGCAGGACGCGTTCTTTTTTTGACGCTGCGCGATGTGCCGCCACACCGCAAACCGTCGGGGTCGTTACGTGCAGGTAATAACATACCGGGTATTTCCTGAACCGTGTAAACGGCTAATGTGATAATTCATAACAACTCATTAACCGAAATTAGGCGTTGCGTAACGTGCGGTTATTATCACCAACCTATGTAAACCAGAAAGGTGACGAGTAAGTTTGTGGTTTGCCAATTCCCAAACCCAAACCGAATTCGGTTATGTATTAGTTAAATTAAACGACCAAAATTGAACTGAAAAATTCATAGGTACTTAAATTCCCAAGCAAAACTGAATACTTAATTCTACAATCCGAATACAGTGAAAGCTCTAATAAGCGGACACTGACGGTGCCAATATTTTTGTCCGGTTATTGGAGATGTCCGCTTATAAGAAAGAGCTATTAAAATGGAAAATATTGCACTATTTCTGACAATTTTTGATTTTTTAACGTTATTGAAACATAAACAACTTTTTATCTTAAAATATTTTTATTTAAAACAAAATATTCTACCTTGTACATCGACTATTTAAACTTAAACTATTTATTTTTATGTTGAATAAAATCTAAAATACTTAATTGACGAAGTGAAGCTTCTCTTTGTGATAAGAAGCAACGTTCTATGTGTTTCTATATTTTTTATATGTTGGAAACCAGTAAAATCGTTCTTCATGAACGATTTAAGTCTGGAAACTACATCCAATGCTTCTTTATAAGACCTGATTGGATTGCAGTCCTCCTCCACACCACCTGCTTCCGACTCATTTTCACTTTCAATGTCTTCTATTTCTTCTGTTTCTTCCGAAAATTCCAAATCTTCTGTTTCGACATCTTCGTCCACATTTAAATATTCTTCCACTACCTTTACACTTTCTACTCCCAGTTCTTTACTACATTTAAACAAATTAGCTAGTCTTGCGAGTGGTAAATCATCTTCAGCATTGTAGTCATTGTCAGTTGAATTATCTTGATCCATATGAAGTCCAGCCTTTTTAAACCAATTTCTAATTGTTTCTGGAGTGACCTTTTTCCATGCAGATTTAATATACTCTTCTCGGTAACCTTGTAGCAAAACCGGCAGTTTTTTTCATAAATTGATCGACATCTTCGTCATTCACATCAGCTGCTTCCCCGGAGATACATTTAAATGTAATGTTGTTTCTCAAACGCCACTTTTGTAATCACCCGTCAGAAGTTCGAAATGTACTCACTCCCAATTTTTCTGCAATTTCCCTTGCTTTTCTCTTTACTAATGGTCCTGATAAGGGAATGTTTTTATTTCTTGCTTTCACAAACCAATCGAAACACGCTTTGTCAATCTTTAAACCTTCACTACTTAAGAAGTTTTTCTTCATTTTTATGTTGGCCCCGGACTGCCATTTCTTTCGAATATCTTCTTTATTTTTAAGTATTTTTGCCGCTTGCGTTTTGCCAATATTAAATTTTTTAGCTATATCACGAACTAACAGCTTCTCTTTGTCTAATAAACAAACTATTTCCATTTTCTCCTTTAAGGTAAGTATTTTTTTCTTGGTTGTCATTTTAACGCATGCTGCATCAAAGCAAACAAACTAATAATAGTAACTCGCAGTACCTACTGGGAACTACCTGTCTTTGACAAGCGAAACGTACAAAGAGGGGAATCCCCGAAAACTTGTCGGTAAATATGTATATATCTACTACTGTTTAGTGACGTGTTCGTCTAACTTATTAGAGCCGTGCTTCCGCTTATTAGAGATTTTTGTCCATTATTGAGGAAAAAATGGTGTCCGCGTCCGCTTATTGGAGCGTCCGCTTAAGGGAGAGCAGTTTGTATGGAAAGACATATCTTTGAGGTTCGTGCCAAGATTTTTGTCTGGTTATGGGAGATGTCCGCTTATTAGAGCGTCCGCGTACTAGACTTTCGTATATACTTTCACTGTATATACAATTTCCGTTCGGAACTTTTTAGCTTTCGAGATTGTATCTTTGTCTCGTCTGAGCGAAACACGAATTCATTTTAGAGTAACTTTATCTCTCATTCCGGAAGATTACCGAAAACGTCACCGTTTCAGCCCGACGCAGTTGCCTTGATTTATTTTTCAGCAATCTGATTATCCTTAACCTCTCTCCGTTTTATCCTGATATCGTGAGACTTCCAGGGGTGAAGAAAAATCATCACGGTCCGATCTGACACTTTGTTTTTCACGGGGAAATGTTTCAAGGAAAATGTTTCTGATAATCTGCAGCCATGAGTTAGCGTGCGAGCCCCGTCGCCAGGTGGCGCCGGTCAAAGCTCTGACGGTGACAAATTAGGCGGCGACCGGCTGAAAAGGGGGGTAAAAGGAGTATGGCCTCGAAACGGAAATGATGAATGGCGCACGTAAATGACCAGATAAAGCTGTATATTGCCAATTCGTGCGACTAACCCGACGACGAGTGCACAAAGCGAGCGATAATAATGTAATGGATTGTCGCGAAAGCCCCAACGTTTATCCTCTTTGCCGTTTCGTCATAATTAAAAGCTTTGTTGACACGACAATCTGCAATTACCGGCGATTTCAACTGAAAATACGTCTTTTCTCCCTTTTGCACACATCTTTCGTTATTCGAAGTCATAATTAATGAGTTCCTAAATAAGGATTCTAATTGAATCGGTCATTTCAAAAACCGCACTAGTCACACAATTAGAATTTTTCAGGAATCAATAAAAACTGTGTCATTCACAAGTAAACGAGTTTTGAAGGACTTTTTTGGGCTGATTATAGTGTTTGAACTTTAAAAGATTGAAATATCGAATAATATTTATAATTTATGAATAATAATAATAAAAAACCTGAAAAACTGTTCTTGACTTATGTTGTTTTAGCAAGGAACAGGGTTAGATGGTATATAATTTGGACAAAACAGTCATATAAATCATATTTTTAATCAATATTATTGAAAATTACACTTAAACATTATCTTATTAACATGTTACATGTTTACGTTTTCATGTTTTACTATCATTATGGTACGAAATCATATTCTCCATCATTCTCATCTGAATTAACTTCAACATTTGCAGTTGGCCAGCTAAATATGTTTTGATAAAATGGCATATCTCTTCCAAAATGCTATCCTGAACTTGCTTTAAATTATCTAATCTTTTACTATTAATTGGCACTCTCAAATCATAAGCTTTGGCTAATGGAAGTGACACAGGAGTTGATAGTTTTTTCATTAATATGAATGAATGTTTAATGAATCCATCAATAAATTCCTCGGCTATGATAGTACCTTTTTTATCTGAATCATAATGAAAACTCATATATGTCGAAGGAGAAAATATTATTTTTTGTTCTTTTGGAACACATTTACCGTACGATTCTGTTGATAAACATTTTTTTTTGTATAAAGTTGGCCACCATTTCTGAAAATCCAAAACATCTTCAGTTTTTAGTTCTTTGACTGTAAATGTTGAATTGGAGTTCGAAACCAAATTAATGTATTCTTCTGGGACGTAGATGCGATCATGTTTTCGCACAGTTTTTTTTATAACTCCAAAAGTACGATCCACCATCTGGTACTGCATGCAAAAACCACTTAAGTCACTGACTTATGTTATTTAAGCAATGAACGTCAATTACGCGCTCTTGTTTGAAGAGAAAGGAATGCACTGACTTACATAGTTTTTACCCAGAATATGTGTCAACCTTTGAGGAAGCGTTCGCACCAAAAAAAAGCACTTTTGAAGAAAACGTGACTAATGCGGTTTTTGAAATGACCGATTCAATTACAAACACGATAAGTAAACAAATAAAGTTGGATTTGGGTGGATACGATATCTTTACGAACCAACAATACACGAATATCATGGAAAATAAATCTTATTTAGAGTCGCGTGTTCATTATTCTTTTAAATCGAAATACGAGAATAGCTTAAAATAACATTTTAGAAACTGAGTTCAAGAGGATCGTATTTTACGACATTCCAAATAAAATATCAATGTTGAAACGCTTTGAAATTGAGCTCCGGAACGGAGGTACAAACGTTGGATTTAATAACCCCATTCTGGGAACGATCTCGATTCAGCCAAATGAAACCTTAATTTATACTTTACATATCGCCTCTATTGCGGCAAGTTTGTATTCACGGAGAGTGCACGGGGCGACGACGTTGTAGGTAAACGGACCGTGTTATTATATGTTCTATATCGGCCTCGCTCGACAAAGTTTATTTAAGAATCCTAGTTGCTTAAGGGTTCTCTTGCCCGTGCAAACCTATTATGTTGCATGAAGATTTTACACTTGAGGCAGTGGATTATGAATATTAAACAAGTTTCCTCACAAATTTACCATTTACATGCATTCATTTCGTATTTGACTTAATCTAACTTATTTAAAATAGTGTGTATGTATATCTAACTAAATGTCTATAATTTTAGAGAATCGTATTAACTTTATTAATTTGAAAAAAAAAAATACAGTAGAACCCCGGTTAACCGAACTCGGATCATCCGAAACCCGGGTTATCCAAAGGCGCCGAAAAGCCTCTATGATGACGTCAGTCACTAAACGTGAACAAACAAGTGCGATTCTGCTCTACAACAGTGCATTCAAGTGGTCGTTTGTTTTCATTGTGTCTGTGCTTTTATGCTATGGCGACTAAAAAGAAGCGTGTTGTAATTACTATCGCTGATAAATTAGCCGCTATCCAAGAAGTTCAAAAGTGACGTTTATTGAAAACAGTTGCGGCTAATTATGGAGTTGGCATTTCCACTGTTTCGGAATGGGTGAAGTCCAAATCAAAATTTGAAGAACAAGCCGTAAAAAATCCTCGTAGAAAAACACTGAAAACATCCGACTTTGAAAAAGTAGGCGAAGCTCTCTATCTTTGGTTCATTCAACAACGAGAAAAGGGGATGCCATTGCCCGGCCCAATACTCCAAAACAAAGCTAAAATCTTGGGTGAGTTATTAGGTGAGTTAATTAGGTGAGGAAGGAAACAATTTTTGTGCAAGCTCTGGGTGGTTAGACAGATTTAAAAACAGATACGGCATTTGACAATTGAATGTATGTGGAGAAAGACTATCTGCAGAGTCAGATGCTGTTGATGTTTTCAAAACAGAGTTTGAGAATTACACCCAAGGCTACACTAAGGCCCAATGTACAATGCCGACGAAACAGGTGTTAATTTCACGATGTTGCCTACAAAGTTTTTAGGTTCTTCAAAAGAAACGTTTGCACCTGGACATAAAATGAAAAAAGAACGGATAATTGTTCTTTTGGCGTTAAATGCTTATGGCACATATAAACTGCCCCCAACAAAAACATGAATGAAGCTCTGAAGGCAGTTAATATGAAACACGTTATTTATTGGTGTGCACAAGCCTGGGAAAAAGTGAAAGTTGAAACTCTTCAGAAATGTTGGAGAAAATTGTATGATAGGCTTGAAGAACATGACTCAGAAAATTTTTAAAACTTGAGCGAAATGCTAAAAAGTATTCCTGGATGCGAATAAACACACATTCAGGGCGACAAACTTCAGGATGTGATTTTTCAGTAAAAACTGAAAGGACAAGAAAATATTTTTAAAGATGAAGACGAATATTTTCTAACTTAAAAAACTTTTTGCCAACTTTAAATTTTTTTTAAATTTTTTTGGTAAGATTTAGAATAAAACGGTCTTTTTTAATTAAAACTAGAATATTTTGAGTTTCATTTAGAAAAAAAATCAAATTAAAATATTTAAAATTCAATTTTTTATAAATTTTTAAAAAATGATTAATTTTCTAACCCAAAAAATTTTTTGCCAACTTTAAATTTTTTTTTTTAATTTTTGGGTAAAATTTAGAATAAAACGGTCTTTTTTAATTAAAACTAGAATATTGTGAGTTTCATTTAGAAAAAAAATCAGTTTAAAATATTTAAAATTCAATTTTTTACGAATTTTTAAAATATGATTAATTTTCTAACCAAAAATTGATCTATACGTGCGATGTAGATCAATGGGTTTTCGCGGACGATTCGCAAGAAGTCACTGACGAAGACATTGTAGAACAAGTATTGCAGTCAAATGTTGATACAATCGATGAGCCGGAAGTAGATGACGTGGATGAGAGAGTGACAGCTGAAGATGGTTTTCGAGGATTAGAGGTAAATTAGGGTACATTTATGTTAAAGCTGCGATAAACAATGAGAGCGGTGAATTCTTGCCGCTACTCTCGTTGATGATAATTTTCACTGGGTATGGTATGTATAACAATGGAATTATAACACAGTGTTGTTATTTCAGATTGCTCTAAGATTTGTTGAGCAATGCATTGAGTCAACGCCGGCTGTTGTTCTTCTCCTAAAAAGATGGCAAGATATTGCTGCTCGAAAACGTCTAGAGGGATTCAAGAAGCAAACCAAAATTACAGAGTTTTTTCAATAAGTTATTCATATCCTATTTGTGTAAGGTGACCAGATTTTTAGGTGGACAAAGCGGGACAACTAAGGTTTTATTTCCTACTTTGTTTCCTACTGTGATCTTTTGTGATGCCCAATATTTAAGCTTTTCCTTATCAATATATTTTTTTACTAATGACACTTCATTAAAAAGATCATTTTCGGAAATATTATCATTTGGGAATTTTTGAGAAACACAATCAAATGATTTTTGCACATCGTTCCAATTAAGTTGTGGTCATCTAAAATAATATTCAATTTTACTATTCTGGCTTTTTGGAAAAATTTATCTGATTGTAAGGAAAAATTTATCTAATTGTAAGGAAAAAATCCAAGCTAAAAAATTGCAAAAGACGATTTCTCAAAAGGATGTTGCTAGATTTTTAAAATCTTAAGGTTCGAAAAATAGTTTTTTGATATATTGGATATTAGACTGGATTTTTAAAGTACAAGATGTTATTTCAGAAAGTTAAAGTTGTAAAATTGAATATTGCTTTTATCGCTGGATCCAAATTCGTATTTCAATTAACATCTTGACTTTATGACTTCATCGTAAACCAAAAATAACAAGATTTCAAGCTTTTGAATTCTTGTTTTTGGTAGATTACGATGAATTCTCAAGTCTTACGAAAGATTTTCTTAGAGATTTAGGTTTTTTTAGAAATGTAGGGTTTCCATATTTCTAATTTGGATTCACCATCTAAAAATGATATTCAATTTTACTATTCTGGCTTTTTGGAAAAATTTACCTGATTGTAAGGAAAAAATTATCTGATTGTAAGGAAAAAATCCAAGCTAAAAAATTACAAAAGACGATTTCTTCAAAGGAAAGAAAGGAAAGGTTAGATTTTTAAAATCTTAAGATTCAAAAAATAGATTTTCAATAGATTGGATTTTTAATATACAAGATGTTATTCTGGAAAATCACTTTTTTGGTTTTCTGGAATAATTTATCAAGTTGTAAGGAAAAAACCAAGTCTAGAGGTACTAAAGCTCCGATTTTTCCAAAGAACTTTGTCAGATTTTTGAAACCTTAAGGTGTAAAAACACCTTAATGTGGTCCGGTCTTCCAAATAATCTTTGCATTTACTATAAAACTATAAAATAATTTATTGTACCCTGCTCTTCGAGCTGATTTATACTATTGCGGATAGTTAACGGTAGAAAATTATTTTCTAAACTTCCTTGATATTGACATATTAAATTATTAACTTCATTTGCTACTCCGATTGCCGATATTTCATCATCTTCAGTAATCTTTATAACGTGCTGAAAAAGAGCAGCTTGATTTTGTAGAAATTCTAGCCAAATTTTTAAATATTCTCTTTCAAAAAACTTTTCTAAAATTCTAGGACATTTGTCCTGTGATAGAAAGCAGGATTTTAAAGGATCATACATCTTCAAAATTCTTTCGATAGCTTGCAGAAGAACTAACCAACGCGCTTTACTGTATCCAAGTATTTTCTGATATTCAACTTGCTCAACAAAAGCAATATGTTAGTCGTCGTAACCCGTAGGATTCTTAGAACGCAAAGCAATGATTTTCATAAATATAAAATTCCACTTAATTCTAAAAGTCGGGACTTTTGAAAAAACGTCGCGGGACGCGGGACAAATTGTGAAAAATCGGGACTGCCCCGCCAAAAGCGGGACGTCTGGTCATTTTATATTTGTGGCATGTATATGAATATCTTAATAGTTTGCTATAACGTGCTAGCAGTGTAATTTTAAGTTTAATAAAGAACATAATAGTTCGATTAACCGGGGTTCTACTGTATATTTAAAACAGTTCATTTTCAAGATTGTGGATACAGTTTTTGAAATTTCATCCTTACTAAAATATTTCATATCCATAGAATGTGATTTTTTGAGTGCTTTGAAAAAAACTGAGTTTGTTGAGTTTATTCTCAAGTTTGTGGTCAAAGAGTTTTTAACAAGCCACTTCGAAGGTATAAAATTCGTTTTTTTAATTACATCCCTTGTGTATAGAGTGTCTATTTTCATTGTGGGAACTCTCCTTTACCCAGTATATTCTCAAGGTTGAGGGTAAAAACTTTCAGAGAGTTTATTACTCATATTTCAGATTTCCGACAAGCCACTTCGAAGGCATAAATTCCGTCTTTGTAGTTCCCTCCCCTTGTTGTTAATCAAGCGTTATAACTTCCCAAAACCGAGCAACAAAGGAGCGTGCACCGACGGCTCTTGTCCCTGACCTGATCCTGTTTATCACCGGCGCGCACACGTCAGCGAAACGCATACAGGATCGTGCAGGAATCGCGCGAAACAAAGGGTCACTATGTCGGCAGGATAATGACCAACCCCCGATCGTTGCCGATTATATTTGATCTGATTCTCGTCGTTTCCTCTCGGAAACAGGTACTTGCATTACTATTGCTTTGATCAGATTCAATTAATTGTATGCATACTTGGGTCGTGGACGTCCCAATAACCAACGTCGGTGAAGCCACGGTTGTTCTTCCGTTTGGATACGCCTAATCTAAACAGTTGTTCGCGTAAACAAGCCAATGTTACGTGTTTACGCGTGGTTGCTTTGAAGCTCGTTGTGTCCTGATTGAACCGATTGAACGTCGTCTTTTCAAAGGATTGATGGAATCGTATTAGCAATTGCACAGGTAATTCGTAAACAACTAATCAGTGCACAATGTTTTACTAGCGAACAATTATCTAGTATTTATTTGAAATTTTATTGTTGATAATTTCTTTTGTAGTAAGTTTCTATCAAACTACTAAATTCTTTTTAACTTTTCTCCAACTTGCAAACAAATTTAAAAGTCCTTCTATCCACGAATAAGCTACAAGAGTTACTATTTACAAGGACGGCGCCGGTATAACGAGGCGGACTCAAGCCGAAGTCCTTCCATTGCGAACGAATTCCGTCGTCGCACAATTACCTCGACCTTCGCCCAGATTATTTTAGCTTGTTTACAGCGGTCGGCATCTTCGACAATGCGAAGTTGCTTATCTCTTTTCCTTCACGACCTCGACCGAAGCAATTTCCCTCCAGACGCGAGATATCTCGAGATTAATGCGGGCGTAGGGAGGAAAAAGCCCTTTTCTTGCGCTTTTCAATAATGAGCGACATCAAAATTCCATTGAGCTGTGTGCATTCCTTCTGAACGTTCGAACCTTTTTTATGCTAGAGTGATTCGATCGAAAAAGGAAAGATTTAACAGAAAACTTGAAAATGTATTGAAAACAAAATTAACTAAAAAGTATCTTTTTAACTTTTGTTGGTTTATTTTCATTCTCATTTTTAGACTTTATACTGTAGGATTTTATTGTAAAAGTATTCTTAACCCTTAAATGGACAATGTTGTTTTTAAACAACATACTAAACATCACAGATAAAATTGACCTTCTTTTAATTTTTTGTTAATTTTGACAACTACTTCTTATTTCTGAACGAATTTTGTACTTTTTTTTAATGTTGGCACTATCCAATATTTTTATGCATTGAAAATAAATTAATGTCAAATGTCACTTTGATGAAAATTTTTCTAGTGGCGCGAAACTAAGTTTTGTAGCTGTGTTCGGACTTTGATAAAATATAATGTAAGTATATAAACAATTTTTATTTGCTTGATTATATCTTAACTTACATGTTCATGTTGTAAAACATTGAAAATCACTTGATGCTACTGTCGAATTAGGCGAAATCTGGTATGTTGTAGGAAAACTACAATGCGCATTGCCTGCTAAATAAATGCATCTTTGGTGAAGGATTTTTATTTTGCTTTTCAGCATGTCGCGATTACTAGAAAGCGAAATTACAAAGTATTTAGAAAGTCTTGAAGATTCAGAAGATGGCTTAGACGGGTCAGACTCCGAAGTAGAGGATGAAGGCAACTATTATCAAACAGCTCAAGATGTTCTTCGAGACCTTGAAAATAGTGATGAAGGTGAGAATGCCCAGTCTGATGAAGTGGATGCTGATCCTCCTCTCGTAATCGACAACGATGAAAATGTGCCAGACCCTCCTATTTTGGAATCCGAAGAAGCAGCACCCCAGAGTAGATCACAAGGGATTTCTAAACGACCTCTGGTTTGGCGAAAACTGAATCTTGTTACTGCTGAAGACAGCCCTATTTTTAGGGGAGAAACTCAGATAATCAGAAAGCATTGATGTCTTGTAACACGCCGTATGATTTTTTTCATTTTATTTTACATCAGATCTAAAGAAACAAATTGTAGAACAAAGTAACTTATACGCAGCCCAGAAACAAATCTCCAATCCTGAAATTATAAATGAAAATATCCTAAATAAATTCCTAGGCATTCTGATTTACACCTCAGTTATAAAATTTCCAAACACTAGGGCTTACTGGAGTGATAAATTTGGTTATGATCACATAAAAAATACTATGCCATTAAAAAAATTTGAAAAAATAAGATCCACTCTCCATTTTGCCGACAATACGCTATGCTTGCCCAAAGATCATCCAGACTATGACAGGCTATTCAAAATAAGACCTATTGAGGAAACGCTCAACTGCCTGTTTGGGAAGGTTCTCTTAGACCAATGGCTTTCCATAGACGAGCAGATGTGTGCAACTAAAATGAGCCATTACATAAAACAATACACTCATCTGCAGTCTACAAGGATATGCTCATAGATTTGAGGTTTACAGTGGAGGGGGCTCCAAAAATAACATCTTACCTGGTGAGCCAGATTTGGGAGAGTCTGGCAATACAGTCGTCAGGTTAGCTAGAATGGTACCACGCAATGTGAATCACATTATATACTTCGATAACTTCTATACTTGTGTGCCTCTCGTCACCTCTTTAGCTAAGGAAGGAATTTTCTCACTGGGAACAGTAAGAGTAAACCGATTGAGAAACTGCAAATTGCCTGAAAAAACACTATAATGAAAAAGAACGTACCCAGAGGATTCTATGAGGAAAACGTGGCGACTGTGGATGATATTGACGAAAGTGTTGTTGTGTGGAAAGATAACAAGCCCGTTAACCTTCTTTCCACTTACGTAGGAGCAGAACCAGCAACCACAGTCACACGCTTTGATAAATCGAAGAAAGAGAAAGTTGCTATTCCATGCCCCAAAGTCATCAAGGAGTACAATGCCCACATGGGAGGCGTGGACTTATTAGCTTCATTTACAGGTCGTTATCACATCACAATGAAGAGCCGCAAGTGGACCACGTGCTTATTTTATCATTTCCTGGACCTCGAAGTTACAAATTCATGGGTTATGTTCAAGAAGATAAATAATATAAAAGGAAATGATCAACTTCTCAATTTGGGTACATTCAGACTAGAACTTGCTGAAACCCTCTGCAAATTGGGTCTACCTGCAAATGGCGCTAAACGTGGTCGACCTAGTGGGAGCACAATACAAAGAGAACTTGTAATGAAGAAGTTCCGAGGACCAGCTCAAGCAATTCCTTTGAAAGACGTCAGATTGGATCGGACATGTCATTGGGCAGTTTGGCTGGATAAGCAGCAGAGGTGCAAATTCCCAAAATGTTCAGGCTTTACATTCAAAATGTGCCAAAAATGTCGTGTATCTTTATGTGATACGAAAAAAAGCAATTGCTTTGTTAAATATCATAATGAAAAATAAATAAATACATTTCAAAAACAATATCCACTCTTATTTTACCCATATTTGCAAAATCTCAATGAATGCGCAATGTAGTTTATAAACAACACTCACATTATTGCAAAAAAAAAGTATAGTAAATTCATGTCTAGATTTTTTTACTCATTTTTCCTAGACAGTAATACATGTCTATTACACAAATACAGGGTGTTTAAAAAATACCTTTGAATATTTGGCCCACTTATAGATCTCATCAGTACAAACAAAAAAGTCAAAATAAACATAAGTCCAAAAATCAGCCGTTTCCTAATTGCAGCCTGTTTTTCAAATTAAAATAATTTACACTCAAATATCAGTATAAATACATTTTAATTATTACAAATTAATGATTCTTAAAGAAGATGTTCAAAATGTCCTCCTTCCATTTGTATACACATTTCACATCTCCGTAAAAGTGAACGCCGCACTCTCTCAAAGAGTCCCGGATTTATACGAACAGTCTGGCAGGCATGTTCAATTCGTTCTCGCAACTCATCTAAATTATTCACAGGACTTGAATAAACTAATGTCTTTAAATACTCCCAAATGCAAAAATCGAGTGGAGTGAGGTCGGGAGATCTAGGGGGCCATGCAATTGGACCTCCTCGCCCTATCCACCTGCCATTGTAATTTTCGTTTAGATAATTTCTGACCAAGACTCCGTAATGCGCAGGAGCTCCATCGTGCATCAACCACATATTAATTCTGTGGTAGAGGGGCACATCTTCTAACAGCAGTAGTAATGTATTCCGCAAAAAGTCAAGGTACAATTGACTAGTCAAACGGTTAGGCAGGAAACAAGGTCCTATCAGATGGTCTCCTAACACACCAAGCCAAACGTTGATTGCAAATCGGTGTTGATGATTCGATTCAACAACGGCATGCGGATTGTCGTCGGCCCAAACATGGCTATTATGAAAATTAAAAATGCCATTTCTCGTGAAACCGGCTTCGTCTGTAAATAAAATTTTCGCAACAAAATTTGGGTTCTCCGCGACTTTTGTCAACATGCTTCGACAAAACACAAGTCGTGCGGCATAATCAGGCACAGCTAGAGCCTGTACCCTTTGAATATGGTATGGGTGCAATTGCTGCTCCCGTAAAATTCTCCAAATTAGGGAAAAATTAATATTTGTTTCAGTAGAGAGTCTTCTAGTACTAGTACCAGGATTTTCTTCAATTCGTCTTAAAATGTTAAGTTCTGCGTCGGGAGTACAAACTGATCTAGGTCGACCACCATCACCGTTCCTAGATTTAAACGATCCAACTTCGGATAAACGTTGATGTAAATTTGTAAAAAGTTTGTCACACGGAAGTACCCGGTTTGGGAATGCTTCGGCATAAAGGCGACGTGCCTCACAAGCATTTCCATCGGCTTTGCCATACATAAAATGCATGTCTGCCATTTCTGCGTTGGTATAAGGCATATTCGAAAATTTCAACAATGGGTTACAGCAACAACTACTTCAATAAACACTGACAATAACGGACACACAATAATTACAACAAATGTGGCAACTACACTAACAGAAACGAACAAAATTTGTTTTGTTATTTCCATGGATGACTTCATAAATACGCGAATCACTCCTACTGAGTGTAAATTATTTTAATTTGAAAAACAGGCTGTAATTAGGAAACGGCTGATTTTTGGACTTATGTTTATTTTGACTTTTTTGTTTGTACTGATGAGATCTATAAGTGGGCCAAATATTCGAACGTATTTCTTAAACACCCTGTATATTTTTTTAAACGTGAAACAAAAATCTTCCATTTAAGGGTTGAAATATAAAGCCATTGTTTCCATAGATTGAGAATCGCTGATTTCTACTGTTTTCGTGATCGTTTTATACGAAAACTTCGATACGCGAAGCCCATTCGGTAGACGAAGGAATCGATTCTTGTACCTTTTCTCGACAGTAACAGATACACAATACTATGCGGAAGCGGAAGTTAGGCGTAAGCGGTGCAAATTTATGTGCATCCCGATGAAGTGGCTTACCGGGGAAAGTGCGTGGGGTTTCCGGAAATGAGGTCGCAAATATTTCGGCTAGCTGGGGGTGGCTTTAATACAATACAAGAGAAGCGGAGGATGTGGATCCTCCTCTGGAGGGTAGTCTCCAGAAGTCGGTATACTAAATAAACCCCGCTAGGATGTGTGTAATTTAAACCTGTTTACCCTCGCTATTCCACCCTTCGTTGCTGACAGCCCATTTTGGCTAACAAAAGCGAAATATGTATAATGAGATGAAAATGATGAAATAAATACAAATTTTAAAAAACTACATAAAAATTTTATAACGACAATCCTGAAAATAGAACTCATCCGTACGTAATTGAGGTCGGAATAGAGCTCATTATATTTAAAGACCATAAAACCTCTTTTACGAGCGATGACGCACATACGTAATATGCGTTTTACGAAAACGATGACCCATTTTCTCGGCATAACTTAAGCTTAAAGATCCATTTTAAGAAGCTTACAAGTCACGATGGGAGATATAAGTCCATTAGACCCGTTCAAAACACATTACGTCATCTAGAAATATCCAATTCATTGCTTTTATGCTAACCGAAGCTATTCATTTTATACGTACGTATTTTAATGATGGTGTGTTTTGTATTTATGGTGCATCATTACGGTAAATACCGTAATGTAAACCGATGAAATACACAATTACTTAATTTAAATGACAGTAACCAACTGAAGTAAATATGCCACCCGTGTCCTAGATCACGCGAAAACACGCTTACGAATTTGAGATCGTTATCGAGTTACGAACCGTGACGTTAATCCGTTATGAAGTTATTGTAGGCGATCGAGGGTAATGGGGTTAAAAGGTTTTTGAGTTGATAAAAGTTTTAAATTCGATCAAGGTTGTAGTTGATCGTAAGATAATCTTATCAATGTTGTATATCATCGTAAAAATAACTTTTCTTGAGGTTGTGTGTTTAAACGTTTGTTAAATATCAATTTTCCGTCTGGGTGATCTCAAATATACGCAATTCAAATGCACAAGTTAAAATTAGTTTTCGGTCTGTTTTGATCAAAGGTTTTTAATACCAGTCCTTTCTTGCAAAATTAATTAGCACCACGTTTATTAACGCAAAGGGGCGAGTATACGAGTGTGTGAGTATAAATTTCTTGAAATTACCTGAAAGTCGAGTTCTACACGTGAAATCTCGTACGAGACGAGGTTTTAGGTACGTAGTTCGAAATGGAGTCGTAGTAAAGATTTGGAAAGTTTGCAAAGTTAAATTAGATTCTGACTTAAAAAGTTATGTGAGGTATTCTAAATTTTTATTGCATGTATGTCAACCGGAAGGAGAAAAATATCGGAATCATTTTTAACCTTGAACTTAAACGAGGCATTTAGCAACTTGTGGCTTACCTTTCAACCTAAATGTGTGTTAATTCCAAACTTACCATGTTTTCCGGACGGTGGGAAAACATGCAAGCGACGGCGGTGACGATAAATTCCATACTAAAGTTATATTTAGGGGTCGTAAATCCCCATTACAATGTAGTCTAATTTAGTTTTATATCGATTCTGCTTGGGGGGCGATATACGGTCGCGCGACGTTGTAAACGATGTCTAACACGGCTGAAGAAGATAAGGTCTACTTCTGGTTACCGGATGGAACATTAAACTGCATCTATTTCTACAATAAATACACCTGGAGATATCATCAGATTAACGATAACATCAGTTATTTATTATACGAGTTATAAAGGCTTGAAACTTTAAAGTAAACGAAAATCTGATTTTCCCTCAAAAAGAAACTGAGTCAAAAAGAGAATTATCTTATAGTTTGTTAGATTGTTGAGGAAATATTAGTAAATTATTAGAATTAGAAAAAAAAAACTAAAAATTTATTTTTTCGTTAAAAGGGGTCTTTAATTAGAAGTCAATAGTGTTGTAAAGGGTGTTCAATTTTTTGTAAAAAAACAAGTTTTGTTGATATAAATAAAGAACGTCACTTTTCATGTGCTTAAATTCGCGATAAACTTTCTTCTAACATTTTTTGGTCCTTCGAGCCGGATCTCAGATATACGTTGAGCTGAATTCGTGTCATCTCGGGGACTGTGTTTTAATTGTTTGGGGCCACATACCTTTAAAAAGTGTCGCGTTTCGAAAATATGTCGCGTGTGTCGCAAGCCACATCACACGACTCTTCATGAGTCTTCCCCGGTAGCGCGGAAATTCGTCCCACAATCAAAACCAGAAACATTCAAATCAGACATAAAATCTCAGCCAAACACTTCATCCACACAACTTTCAATGTCAAGTCATATAATTTACTCTCATCACATTTACACTCCTGTACTACTCGCTACAGCCTTAGTTCGGATCGTTGCTCCTCTTGGAGATTCTATCGTTGTGCGTGGGTTGATCGACCAGGGCTCCAAAGTATTATTTATAGGAGAATCTTTAATTCAACGGCTTCATCTTCCGCGGCGGTCTGCAAACATACCCATTTCCGGGATCGGATCCCAAAAGACTAGTACTTCTAGTGGAATAGTGACTGTTAAACTATTTTCGTGCATAAATCCATTTTTATCGTTTAATGAAGAGACATTGATATTGCCAAAATTACACAAAGGGAATTTTGAAAAAGAATTTTTTTGATATTTTCCTTTTTATCAATGTTAGTGTCTCAATTACTTTGTGGTAGTTCATTATCTTTCTAAAAATAGGATTAGATTTATAGGAGACATTGAATTGATTTTACTAATGGTATTAGACATTGAAGGGTATGATCTAAATATGCCACGTCCTTAAATTGTACTCCCTACTCGATGCCTGAAGAGCGATAATTACCACACCAACCCATTAAGGTCCCCATCGTTATTATACTTGCAACTGATAGCCTCTTATACCTGTCTACCGTTAGCACCATCGCCGACGGCATAGTATCAAATTTACGGGGTCGGATGATATTGCCACAGCTCGTTGGATCCAAGGCGCGTTTTCAATGTCAAAGCGCTGCCGGGAATATCTTCCGGATGCCAGGCAAACACCCAACCAATTAAAAAGAGGAAATTTTGTTATATAGGTTGTTTAAAAAAGATGCGGCAATATTAAATGGGTGATTGTCCAGGTCATTTTATACAAAAAAGTTTATAATAAAAGATTTTTTTTTTAAGAACAAGGGTTTTATTCAAGGACAAAAACAAATATTTTACCAAACTAACAATTTTATCAAGCAAAAATTACAAAAACTGTGCAAAGTGACCATCTCGAGTTTGGATGCAAGAATCCACTTCTCCTCATTGACTGGCGAACTCTCTCAAAAACACTAGGATCTGTTTTAATTGAGTTGCACCCAATAATTCGATTTCTTAAGTCTTCTACGTTTTCCAATGGAGTAGCGTACACCAAGGACTTCAAATAGCCCCACAGGAAAAAAATCCAGGGGATTTAAGTCCGGGGATCGTGCAGGCCATAAGTATAACCTCGGCCAATCTGATTTCCATATGCTTGTGTTAAGAAATCACGAGCTACTTGACTAAAGTGGGCTGGTGCGTCATCGTGCATATACCACATTGCATCTCTAATTGCTAATGGTGCATCTTCCAGAAAACCAGGGGGCGTGTTTTCCAAAAAGTTGCGATACACCTCTCCGGTAAGTTTTCCTGGTAAAAATACCGGTCTAATTAGGCAGTCATACAGTTCCAAGCCTAAGGTTCAAAGAAAACTGATGGTGAAAACGATCTTCATTTCATGTGGATTCTCCTAACACCATACATGGTTATTATGGAAATTTCGTATTGCATTTCTTGAAAAATTCGCTTCATCGGTGAACAGAATCAATATTTTTTCTGAGGGATATTTTTGTTGAGGGATTTCAACCATTTTCTGCACAAGCGACAGAATGCAATGCGAGGAGGAAAATCAACAGAAAATTTGAACGCGTTGTATATGGAATGGGTACAATAAATTTTCCTTCAGAATGTGCCAAATAGTCCCATTACTTACATTCAAAGTGTTAGCAATTTTTCGAGTAGAAGTACCTTGATCTTCTTCAATTAAGTCTAGCACATCCTCTTCCATCACTACCGTTCTTGCTGTCCTTGGCCTTCCTGTTCCTCCATTTCGTCTAAATGTGCCTGTTTCATAAAGACGCCGATGAATACTTTCGAAAGTTTTTCTATCAAGAGCAATATGGCCAGGAAATCTTTCGGTATACAACCGTCTAGCTTCTAATGCATTGCCATCAGCAAGTCCATAAATGTAGTGCATGTCGGTCATCTCGGCATTCGTATAGCGATTCATGATAAAGAAGTTCAACAAATTTGACACTTTTTTTTATAAAATAACCTGGACAATAACCTCCTTTAATATTGCCGCATCTTTTTTGAACACCCTGTGTTTTTGTGTTTTATTCTGGTACATGATATTTTTAACTACGAAAATAGTATATCGAAAATAGTAGTAATTACAGAGATGGAACAGGGAAGGGTTTAATCGCATGTCTTGAAGCTGTTATAGACGAAATCATGCTTGGCGCAGTCGGGGCCGGATTATTTTAAACGAACCCGCATTAAATCTCGCCGATCTGGCCTTTAGTTATTTAACCGCCCATTTGCGTGTCCGCCGACTCGGCTCCAATCTCGTTGACATAGAGGGGTTGTAAGTACGGGGTAAGTCGCAATGATATACGTAAGATCCGGGGGATTACCGGTTGTAATCTGTTTCTACCCTCGCACTGTGTAAATCACGGTGTATTTTCGAGAGTCCCTTTCAACTCACTAAGGATTTTCAAACTAACAAGGAGACTTCAAGACTGGATTCGCCGATTTTAATGAAAGTGGTACCAGTTGATAGGTATTAGTACATAGTAGAAATATGTGAAGTACTAGGATGAACTATTCAGCGATTCGCGAGTAAATCGCGATTTCAGGTAGCAAATCAAGGCCATGCCGCTTTACGTCAGTGGTTAACCACTCCCTCCGGATCCGCACCTGGTTCTTTTTTAACCCTCCGTTACTCGCGCCACCTTTTGTATCGGCAATGCTCGCTTGGCGTCTGGGAGACACTCGTTACGTTAGCAAAGAAAAAATAGGTTTGAGAAGAATAGTTTGCTTTTGTTAGTTACTATACAAGTGTTGCTGCTCTTGAAACATTTATTTCATAAAAAATACAAATACAAACAATATATTCCACTAAAAATACAAAAAACACAAACAAAGAATATAAAATGTAAACAAAATTAAGAATCTAACATAACTCAACTTAACATAAAGCTTGATGTGGTAAAACTAACACAGCTACTGATTGTTTCGACAACAAATGACACAAAGGTTTTTTGAATGCTCCAAACAAATAAAATTACCACATTGTAAACATTTGTATCTCGTCATGCGATTTTTTTCCTCTCACAGATGTAACACCTTTTCCTTACGTTTTGATTTTCGGATTCATCGATTTCGGTACCTTTGCTTCGTTTGGGTTGGGGGTCATTACTTGATGTGCTGCTGTTTGCCCCATCAGATTTGTTTTCTTCCATTATATCAGCAGTTCTTTTTCGCAAGTCCTTAGGGAGGCTTGCTATCTCTGACCTGCAGTGTATATGGTCTTTAGTAAGTTCTAAAGCCAAGGCTCTTATAAAGTTCTTCATGTCTCTAATCCGTGATTTTGGTTTCCTTTATAAATGATGTGGGCATTAATACCTGCTAAATTCAACATCGTATGAAATACGACCATTGGCCAACGATTAGAGTTTCTCGAGACGGAATAAGTGGCACACATCTTGTCCACGACGTCGACACCAGATTTGGTCTCATTATAAAAGGTTACTATCTCTGGTTTCCATTTTACATCTGTTTCGGGGTCTATAGCTGCATCATAATGCATGCTTGATAGAAGAAGAACATTTTTGCGTTTTTTTGGGAATATAGGAGACCAGTGTCAAGTTTTCTTGAAAACAAAATTTAGACGTAAATTCATTACGATCTCTCGTTGACAGAAAACTAGGAGGAATTTGCCGCTTGTTCTTTCTTACGGTTCATACGTAAGTCAACTTGTGATTTCTCAGTAGGTCAGTAACTAGTTCATAGCTAGTGAACCAGTTATCTCCAGTAATATTCCTCCCAGTACCAAAGAGTGGTGTGCATAACCTTTTCATTACAGCAATAGAGCTATTGTCAATTTCGTAAGGTCCAGGAGGCTACCGTCCAACATATATCTCTAAATTGGTCGTGTAAAATACTTTTGCGTCTACGACGGACATAATTCTTATGCCATATTTAGATGGCTTACTCGGTATGTACATACGAAATGGACATTTACCTCTAAATGCTGGTAGCATTTCGTCAATTGTGACATACTCGCCCACACAATAATTGTTCTGACAATGGGATACAAACATATCGAAGATGCTTCTTATATGCGCAAGTTTATCTATGGCCCTTCTTTCATTTCGAGTTGCCTTGTCATCGAAGCGTAGACATTGCAGAAGGAAGTGGAATCTCTTACGTGCCATAGTCAGTCGAAAAGTATCTATTCCAGAACCATCAGCGGCCCAAAGGTCCACGGTATTTAGTCTGCTGTTCCTATGAAACCCTGCCATGTATAAGAGACCTATAAAAGCTTTGATTTCATTCAGATCTGTTGTTTTGCAGTCCCTTTCTCTGCTGTATGATGACTTTTTACTTTCAATGTACTTATTGGTATTACTAACGATTAAACTTAGCATATGATCATCAAAAAATGCACGCCAACTCGCCAATGCAGTTTTTGCTTGCTTTGCCACCCTTTTTACACCAGGGAGATGACTTACAATATTTTGTGAACGTGTCCGGATATTCTGTGAGGGCATTTCTAACTTCCACTTAGTTTTATTGTCTTTGCCAAATACAAATTTGCCTGTTTGCTCTAAATCTTCGTCTTCATCTCCACTAGACATTTCTTGCTGTGTGTCTGTACTCTCTGCTTCTTCCTCCAGGAAGTCTTCTTCACCGTCACTGCTATCATTTCCCTCTGATAATGCATCCTCGTCTGACTCCATTGCAAGTCTGCGCAAAATTTCGGCATCGTTTTCATCTAATTGATTGTAACGCCTTTTACGATCCATCTATAATAAATATCTTTATCTATAGATAAACATAAAATATTAATTTTACATCCTAAATAATTTTGTGGCTAAGACTCACCTTATATTGCTTCCAGTATCACCACTTATTTCACTAACACTCGCCGTTTTTGTAAATTCTTATGAGCAATATTGCAACAGCAGTTCTCGCGTGGCGTTTGAGAAACTCAGAGCAAATATAATTATTGCTAACTCTTCAACGTGCAGACAGAAAATGCCGCAGCTCTTTCTCACCAATCGTCTGACCGAGTGCGGAAGGTGTTAAGTCGGGGAAGTCCTCATCTACCTCGATTCAGAAGTTAACATGACTAATAGATGCACTGGTGTCCCATAGACGCCGCGCGAGTAACGGAGGGTTAATTAATTTAAATTAAAAATCAAAGAGAAAATAAATTGAAGTATTGAAAATGTTCATTATATTAAAAATAGAAACAGGTTACTTTCCAAGATTTCAACCGTATTGTTTCGTATGTGAAAGCCGATACGTGGTGAGTCAACAAGGAGCAGGGTCGGGAAGAGGCCAACCACTGACATATAAGTTCTAATATTTCACACTTTCCTACTATATACCAATACCTATCGATTGGTACCACTTTCATTAAAATCGGTGATTCCAAAGTCGTAAGGTCTCTTTGTAAGGTATATTTCTAATGAACGTAGTATAGGGATAGCGTTTCTCGTAGGAGATTGTGTTTCTATCTACTATTACCTCGAAAATTTTCATTAATAAAACATCTGGGTTAATTTGTCGCTTCTCCATTTTACCAAAGGGGGTAATTTACGTTGCCGCTGTAGTACAGAAGACATGAATTATGAACTTCGCAATCGATTAGACGACGCAATTTGCCATCAAACAAGCGACGTCTACCGCCCCGGGACTAATTTGAATTAATTATTCCGCTCATGAAGTTTTAAGATTTCCATCGGGAGGGTTCTGAATTCGCGATGAAGGACATTCGATTCGTACCTCGTTCAAAATCGAACCTAAAAAGATAGGAAGTTGGGTTTGTAGTGTAGTCATTATAAATTTCTTTTTATTATCATTTGTGATGTGCACGATAAAAAAATGTCGCTTTGAATATTTTATTCGTGGGTCGCAATAAATTAGTGATTCGGGAATACAATGGGGCGAAAATTTTCGCATGGTCCGGCCGAAGATAAATCAAATTTTAATTGTTCGCGCGGCCTGCTGGCCGCGGAGTTATAATGAATTATGATAAATCCGCGAAATACCAATTGAATTTTACCTCGGGCGAAATAAAATTTTGCTATTTTATTACATTATTTCACCTACATTATTTTACCGAACTACATTTTAATTTTATAATTCTAAATTTATTATCAAATATTTAATTAAAAGAAGGTATTTAAAAGATATTTATAACCCATATTAAATATGAAAATTAATTTATATCAAAACCCAATTCAAATATTTTAATTGACGATGTACTAATTTCCGAATAAAAACAAATCCTCTCACAATTAAATCGCTTAATCCAAAAGAACTTTGTGTGGCCGTTTGGTTTAATAACACAGGCCGACGATGAAAAAACTTTTTCAATAATTTTATCTAATTCCTATGCTTTTTTGTATGCTGAGTCCGAATATAAGAATAAAAAAGTTGTATCACCCACCAATTTTTCATATTTTAACATTCAATCTGTGAAAAGTTTAGTTTTGATCATTCAAATGTTATTAGGTTGGCAATAAAATCTTCATGTTATAGGGTTGGCAGTAAAATCAAATGTTATTAGATTACAGTTATGATAAATGGCAGAGCTGTTCGTTTCCTTTCAGATAATTATAAAGTTGTCATACAGTGTTTAATTCATGTGCTTTAACTCAAAATTTAAGTATGGCTAATCGCGGTTGTAAAAATTCTCCCAACACTTTTTGTTATATATGTGGTGAATTTATGGTTAAAAAACATCAAAGAAACATTACTGACTTTGTAAAGAAAGTATACTTTGCATACTTTGGTGTAGAAATCGGTAATCAAGAAAAATGTTGGGCTCCACACAAAGTATGTTATGTTTGCGTCGAGGATCTTAGGAAATGGTACAAGAAAGAAAAGAGCTTTTAGATTTGCAATACCAATGGTTTGGAAGGAGCAAAAAGATCATTTAAATGATTGCTATTTTTGCAGCATTGATGTTTCTGGATATAACTCCAAAAATAAGAAAGTAATTGTCTATCCCAACCTTACTTCAGCTAATCGGCCAGTAGGACATGGACCGAAACTTCCTGTCCCTGAACCACCTCAGTCTCTTGATAACGTTCTACAGTCCAGTCCTGAAATTAATGAGAACATACTGGATGATGAAGAGTTTAAATGTTCTCCAGAAAATTTAAAACCACAGTTGTTTACGCAAGCTGAGTTAAATGATTTGGTGAGAGATTTAGGTTTAAGTAAAGAAAAAGCAGAACTGCTCGGTTCTATGCTGAAAGAAAAACATTTATTGGAATCAGGAACATCTATTTATTATTACAGAAAAAGAGATCAACACATTGCTCAGTTTTTCAAACAGGAAGAGGATTTTGTTTACTGTCATGATATTGATAGTCTAATGAATGAATTAGGCATTGAATACAAGAAGGAAGCCTGGAGGCTTTTTATAGACTCATCAAAAACTAGCTTAAAAGGTGTTCTCTTACACAATGGAAATACGTATGCTTCAGTGCCTGTTGCTCATTCAGTCCGTATGAAGGAAACTTACGAAAATCTTAATATGATTTTAGAGAAAATTAGCTATCCGGCTCACGATTAGATGCTGTGTGGAGATTTAAAAGTCATCTCCATGATCCTTGACCAACAAAAGGCATTTAAAAAGTTTCCATGTTTTATATGTGAGTAGCACAGCAGAGCAAGGGATGAACATTGGTCCAAAAAACAATGGGCCGTAAGAAAAACTTTAACACCTGGCGAGAAGAAAATTTTAAATAAAACTTTAGTACACCCAAAAAAAATTCTTCTACCGCCACTACATATCAAATTAGGCTTAATGAAGCAATTTGTAAAAGCTTTGCCTAAGGATGGTGACTGTTTTAAATATTTGTGCAAAAAATTTCCCCATTTGTCACAAGCTAAACTGAAGGAAGGGATTTTCACTGCAGCTGATATTCGTAAAATGATGTTGGATTCCAACTTTGAAGGAAGGATGGTTAGAAAGGAAAAGGAAGCTTGGATATCACTTAAAGAAGTTGTAACTAAGTTTCTGGGTAGTGTGAAAGACCATAATTATGAAATTATTGTAGCTAACATGATAAATAAGTTTAAAAATCTGGGTTGTCTGATGAGCCTTAAAGTCCACTTCTTGCACAACCATCTTGACTTCTTTCCTAAAAACTTGGATGATGTGAGTGAAGAACAGGGGGAACGGTTCCATCAGGACATAAAAGTGATGGAGAAACGGTACCAGGGACGGTGGAATACCAAGATGATGGGTGATTACTGCTGGTCACTTCATAGAGAAGAACAAAATGCATCACATCGGAGAAAGAGTTACACAAGAAACTTTACAGAGAAAAGGGAAAGGAAATACAAAAAAATCAGCACCTAAAATATTCGCATTAAAGTAATAGTTATTTATAATAAGTAAAAAATTGTAGCCTAATCAAATAAAAGTATGTTTTTTCTATTCTTCATGTATCAAATTTTCCTTATTTACAATAATCGATGTCATATTGTGAGAGAACTATGGGTGATAAAAAAAACTGATGCCAAATACGGTTTCAGCATCTAAAAATTCATAAGATTTAGATGTTTTGGTTTAAAAAGTTTCTACAAATATTTTTTTTTGTTGGCCTGTGTAATTATAAAAGCATCCCGATTATTGTGACAAAACTCTAAAACAATTCTTCGTCCCGCACTTCATCCTTCTAGGATCATTATTATTGAATGGATCTTATAGTTGAATAATTTAAAAAAAAATGAAGGAAACTAAAACAAAGGCCGCCTGTTTTGAAGGTAAAATCAGTTTATTAACAGGGTGTAACTTAAGTGACGACTTTAATTTCAAGGGGTGATTCCTTGTTATATTTTAAGCACAAAAGTTCATATAAACATGGGTCCGCAAATGCTTCGTTTCCAAGATATAGGGTGTCAAAGTTGAGAAAATAAATCGAATTTAAATCGTGTCAAGATTATTGTCTGTTATTTTGCAGTTAATTATGAATAACGGTAATTTATAATTTTATTTATCAAACTTTAATTAAATCAAATGCTCAAAATGAGAGCCGCGACTTTCAATATAAGCATGTAATCTTCTGCTCATCAACTGTTGCATACGTTCCAAAATTCCTGGAGTGTTGCTTATGACACTACAAGAATTTACAATTCTGTTTCTTAAATTATGTTCATCTTCAACTGGGGTTGCATAAACAAGCGTCTTCAGATGTCCCCAAACGAAATAGTCCAGCGGATAAAGGTCTGGAGATCGTGGTGGGCACGGCTGAGGTCCTCCCCGACCTATCCATCGCTGAGTAAAAGTGTCATTAAGATGTTGACAACCAGCAAGACTGAAATGAGCAGGTGTCCCATCGTGCATAAACCGCATTTCTGGTTGTAATACATCGTCTAAGAGACCAGGCAATGTGTCATCTAGAAATTGTCCGTAAGTCTTATCATTCAGTCGAGGACGACGAAAATGCGGCCCGATGATCACCAAGAACTCCAGCTCACACATTGACCGAAAACTGCTGCTCCATGTTCTTCAATGGCACGGGAATTTTCATAGTTCCAAAAATGATTATTGTGAAAGTTTCTGATGGCATCACATGAAAAACTTGCCTCATCTGTGAATAGAATTTTAGATCTAAAGTTGGGATTCTAGTTTTTTGGAGAAACCATCGACAATAATCTAACAGAAAATCTTTTTGCAACAGTGGTTGCACGCGTTGAATGTGGTATGGATTTAGTAAATTTCTGTGCAAAACTCTCCAAACACTTTGATGACTGATGTTAAACTGTGCAGAAAATTTTCGCGTACTACTTGACGGATTAGCTTCCACTTCTTGTAAGATTGCTTCTTCTAGCTGTGGTGTCATTATTGTTCTCGGTCTACCAATACGTTCAGCGTGAGCATTTACAGATCCAGTTTCGCACCGTCCAGCATATAGCCTTATGAAAGTTCTTGCTGTTGGAAGTGGTCTATTAGGATATTGTTTCTGGTGAAGTCGGCAGGCTTCTGCAGCATTTCCATCTGTCAGCCCATAAATAAAATGCATTTGAGCTAATTCAACTTTATTCATAGTTAATTGCAAAATAACAGATATTTAACTGAGGGTAATCTTAACATTTACCATTTAAATACGATTTATTTTCTCAATTGTGACACCCTGCATCTCGAAAACGAAGCATTTGCTTGGCCCATGTTTATATGAACTGTACTTAAAATATAACAAGGAATGACCCCTTGAAATTAAAGTCATGTCTTAAGTTACACCCTATATTTTAATTTTATAATTCTAAATTTCTTAGATATCAAACAATGAATTAAAAAAAAAATATGTTCAAAGCATACTTAATATTTACAATCTATAGTAAATATGAGATTTAAATTATATCTAAACCCAATCTAAACATTTTAATTGAAATTATACTAAATTCGGAATGAAAAAAATATCTCCTCATACGAATCGAATCGCTTGAACCAAAGCGCTTTGCGTAGCCGTTTGCTTTAATAATTATCAAAGCATTTGGATTATACAGCAGGACTCCCTAGGATCGGGGGGTTCAGCGGATTTAGAGGCAGTTTGATCGATTCGCGAGCAAACTCGGCCTGGTTTGCACAGACCATTATTGACACATTCTAAGTTTGATGCCCCGGAGCTTCACCCCTTTCAATCCGACTACGTCGAGATGCTCTTCGGCGATCTTTTCCCGAATTTAAACTTCCGCACTCCCGGGTAGAGTGCAGTTCATTAAAATTCCGCCATAATGAGACTCCTCTTCCTTTGTAATTGACGGAGATGAGCGCACGAAATTAAACTAACGGACCTACCGAGGAAATATTAAGGTTTACTACTACGCTTAAAAGCGATTCTAGTTCTATAAAATTACTCGCAATTAGTTTATATAAATTAATTGCGTTTTCGAGTAGGATATATTATTAACTCGATTTAATTTTATTTCCCGCACGACACGTGGAAAGTTAGTTCAAATTGGCGCTTACATCAATTCTAACTAAGCGCCGTATAATTTCTAATAATCCAACACCTCCGTACGGAAATTGCTTCCTGCGTAATTACGGTAGAAAGGACGCCGATGGCATTCTCAAGGTTTTCACTGTCGATAACTAAAGTCTCTATATAATTACCTCCTATCTAGAAAGGATCGAAACCTAGTTAAAGTCTTGACTCTATCATTACTCTAATACCGTCAATGGTTTTTGTTCTTAATCCGTTATAAATAGCGAGGTTGAATTTGAGATGAGAAATAGAGATGAAATGTCAATTTAGTTAATAACAGTTATCTTTTTATAGAGACGGGACTGCGTGTGAAATACGAGAATTGCGTAATTATATTAACGTTGATGTTGATTGATTAGGGTCGGGTTCGTGAGGTAATAGGTGGGATAAATTAACTATGGGAAGACAAATCGTTAACCGAGTGTATTTTGCTCATTAGCCACTTACATCTCTGTTCTTGTGCTTAACTTTTCATCACAACTTTATCTTTAGAAGAGTTGTTTAATAACTACATTCTTTATAGATTAAAATAATAGATTAAAATCCAAGAGAAAATAAATAGTCGAATATCAATATTTACTTACAATTGTATTGCATAAAACATACTTGAAATTGGATAAAATCCATTTCAAAATGACAACATTATTACAGTAGAGAAATATTGAAATCGAGAAAAACCGGAATTGAATCACACCTTCTCATCGCAAAGTCATAAATTCGTTTTATGGAGCGGTATTTTACTCTCGTTCCGCAGTTGTCTTGCGTTCAAAAATTTTTATCGACATCGTTGAGGTGTTAATGAAGACACATGGCTCCGCATTCTTTTCGTTTACTGATCGTTAGACGCGAGAGATTATTTCAAAAATGATTTGTGATAACCAATTATCACCCAACCAATTTTTTTTAATCCGAAAAAGTTGTTTATTTTTGCGGGTTTGGGAAATTGAGTTTTTGTCCTGTAAAACAACTTTTGGGATTAAAAATAAAAATAGAAAAAAGGTTTTATGTGGGGACAAATCGGTGAAATGTGCATGAAATATAAAGCTCGATAGCCGGCTGATGTACAAGTCGTGGTTGGCAGCAAATTCAGCTAGTTCACTTCAGGTGGAAGCGAATGTACAACACTCCATCGAGTGTGAGCGGTGCTTACCACGAACAATATATCAAGCCTATCTATTTATCTACGTAAAAGCGAAAATAGTGGGGAAGTTTTTAGAGTGGACACTCATACTCGTGATTTTAAACCATGCTGATGACTATAACTGGAAATAAAAATAAATTATATCCAAATAAAACGTCATTTGATTAAATTAGATTGTTAAATTATATAGTCAGTAGATTAACTGATTTATTAGAACTATAACAGTACTCAATAATTAATTTTAATTTTCGGTATTGATACTCGGGACAGACGTTTCATATAAAAAGTATTCATTTTGTAATAAGGTAAAATTCTTACCTGAAAAGTTTTTTTATGGAGGTTATTTGAAACCAATCTATAACTCAAGAAATTTCAATCGAAATAACTCAAAAATCAAAAGAGGGTTTAAAAAATGTGTTTACATAAAAATATTTGTTTTTAAATAAGCTACGATTTTTGTTTGAGCCGATTTTTTCTGCCTAATTTTCAGAGAATGATAACCACATCTATAACAAAAAATGTATCAATAATTTTTCTGAATAAAAATGATTTCCATTTTAATATACTGAAATTCTTATTTGAAAAGGTTTTTTTATCTAAATTAGTTTGGAAGTTATTTGAAAACAGACCTTCATTCAGTGAATAGTCCACAAATTTCAACTTTAAAGATTGATAACGAAAGAAATAAAATATAACAATTTCTTTCCAATTAAAATCATTAAGTATTAAGTAAGCTATATTTTTTATTTGAAAAGAATTTTTTTCCTAGCTTGGTTTAGGTATTGTTTTGAGAAAATGATATCAATCTACCGGCGCATCCACCATTATTTTACAATTAATAAAACACTATGGTGATATTTGATTTTTTAAATAATTTATATTTTTCTTGAATACTGATAATAGAACTTAGAAAAAGTAGGTTTAAGATAAGAAATTCTAACCTAACTTAATTAACATGGCGATTAAAAATTATCAATTAAAAAAAAATCGTATCTAAAAAATTAATTCTTATTGAGATTTGAAATGTTATCAGGATTTAGATCCAAACTTAATATTCATTTTTGCCAAAGATGAATTTTCTACGACTTTTAGTTTTTCCCTCAAAGGAGAAAATGTAACATAATGTCGATTAAAATTTGTTAATTTTTTAAAAATTCATATCCAAAAAACCAGTTGTTGTTGAGACTTGAAATTTTATGATGATTTAGATGTAAGTATAATCTTTATTTTTGCCAAAGATAAATCTTCTACGACTTTTAGTTTTTCCCTCAGGGGAGAAAACGTAACATAATGTCGATTAAAATTTGTTCATTTTTAAAAATTCATATCCAAAAACCAATTGAAGGGTGGAGTGCAAAAAGTACCTAAGTACAATTTTTTTAAAATCTGCCTAATCGGCAGATCCCAGGTTTATCATGTTTGATAAACCTAGATATCGCGATTAGGCAGATTTTATAAAAATGCTTCTTAGGTACTTCTTGCACTCCACCCTTCAATTGTTGTTGAGACTTGAAATTTTATGATTATTTAGATCTAAGTGTAATCTTTATTTTTGCTAAAGACGAATTTTCTACAATTTTTAGTTTTCTCAGAAGAAAAAATATAACTTAAAGTCCTTAATTGAATTTTTTAATATCCTAAAATATGGGTTATGTTCTAAAAGTGGACTTTTCTTAGAATCACAGTATAAGTTAACGCTTAAAAGTTACAACTTTATTATATACTAGAAAGTTTTAAGGTTCGTTTAGAAAAAAAATCATTTAAATACATTTAAAATTCAATTTTTTACGAATTTCTTAAAGATTATTGATTTTCTAACCAAAAGAATTTTTTTTGAACTTTGAAATTTTTTAAAGTTTTTTTTTGGTAATAATTAGAATAAATCCGACTTTTTTAATCGAAAATAGATTCTTTTAGCTTTCATTTAATATAAAAATCATTTCTTAATTCTAATAAATAAAGTCGTAGTGATTTTTTAAAATTGATCAATTTTTTAAGGTTAGGTTCGAACAAAGAAGAAAAAAACATTGGTGTCTTTGGAATTTTTTTTAATTTCTTTTTGGTAATAATTAGAAAAAATCCAATTTATTTAATCGAAAATAGAAACTTTTAACTTTCATTTAACATAAAAATCATTTCTCAATTCGAATAAATAAAGTCGTAGTGATTTTTTTAAATTGATCAATTTTTTAAGGTTAGGTTGGAAAAAAGAAAAAAAAACATTGGTATCTTTGGAAATTCTTTTAATTTTTTTGGTAATAATTAGAAAAAATCCAATTTTTTTAATCGAAAATAGAAACTTTTAACTTTCATTTAACATAAAAATCATTTCTCAATTCGAATAAATAAAGTCGTAGTGATTTTTTAAAGTTGATCAATTTTTTAAGGTTAGGTTGGTAAAAAAAAACATGGTTGTCTTTGGGAATTTTTAAAATTTTTTTGGTAATTATTAGAATAAATCCGACTTTTTTAATCGAAAATAGAATCTTTTAGCTTTCATTTAATATAAAAATCATTTCTTAATTCCAATAAATAAAGTCGTAGTGATTTTTTAAAATTGATCAATTTTTTAAGGTTAGGTTCGAACAAAGAAAAAAAAAAAACATTGGTGTCTTTGGAATTTTTTTGGTAATAATTAGAAAAAATCCAATTTTTTTAATCGAAAATAGAAAGTTTTAACTTTCATTTAATACAAAAATCATTTCTTAATTCTAATAAATAAAGTCGGAGTAATTTTTTAAAATTGATCAATTTTTTAAGGTTAGGTTCTAAAAAAGAAAAAAAAAACATTGGTATCTTTGGAAATTCTTCTAATTTTTTTGGTAATAATTAGAAAAAATCCAATTTTTTAATCGAAAATAGAAACTTTTAACTTTCATTTAACATAAAAATCATTTCTCAATCCCAATAAATAAAGTCGTAGTGATTTTTTAAAGTTGATCAATTTTTTAAGGTTAGGTTGGTAAAAAAACATGGTTGTGTTTGGAAATTTTTTTAATTTTTTTGGTGGTGATTAGAATAAATCCGACTTTTTAAACCGAAAACAGAATCTTTTAACTTTCATTTAACCCAAGAATCATTTCTCAATTCCAATAAATAAAGTCGTAGTGATTTTTTAAAGTTGATCAATTTTTTAAGGTTTGATAGAAAAACACCCATGGTTGTTTTTAGGATTTTTTTGCTAATAGGGTGTACGAACCAATAATTGACCAGGTAAGCAAATTGTTGAAATTCAAAACCTACAACTCTTTTGTTAATAGTTTTACCTCAAATTAAACCTTACTAGCAAGAAAGGGAGCATTTTAATTATGAGAAAAACCTATTTAAGCAGAATTAAAACGGTTTTGCCGGGTGATAAAAGAAAAGGTTTAAAAAAATGGAAAATGTCTAGTAATTGACCATAACCAACTCCATAGTTGACCACAGCTTTTACCAGTAATTGACCAACATTTGAAAAAGCAATAAAAGTTCTCTTTCTTGTATCTAGTACTTTTTATTTATAGAAAAACGGGAATTTAACATACTAAGTACCGCAAAATTATTTATTAGAAAGACCAGGGGTAAATAGAAACAAATATTCGAAATTAAATAATAATAATAATTACAGGTTCTCTTTGTCTTTTCCTTCGTTCGAAAACTCCTGAGAGTGTTACAGATTTTTTAAACTAGTTTTGAATTTGTATTTCTATTCACGCTTGGTGTTTCTAATAACCCCATATTACGATACCTCAAACAATACAAAAACTAAAATAGTAAACCTTAATGAAAATATACTGGTAATTGTCTATTTTTTATGACAACAATATTTTCATTATCATCGCGTACAAATATAGGAAGAAAATATAATGTTCACAATATTTCTTTAGAAAATCTATACTTAATTCTGTTACCCGACCTAATAATTTGGGGTTGTTCTAGTTTACAAATAAGTTGATCTTGTGTGACTGTAATAATATCATTTTCAATTATTTTAAATGTTGTCTTATTTTCTGCAATTGGCGAAAATGCTTGCACCTCCAGTTCATTGGTGTTAATAATGTTCTTCACAGTGCAAACATATTTATGTACAACCTTTTTTCCTGGAAAGCTAACTAAGTAAAAATCTCCCTTAGCTCTAATCGTATTTATCCCAGTTTTTGTTCTTATTGTGACAAGAGGAAAGAAAGTCCAGTTATTAACTACCTTTCACAACCAGTAATTGACTACTCTGTTTTGTGTGGTCAAATACTGGAAACGGTTAAAATACAAAGCTTTTATCAAACAAGATTCTATCTGTATTTAACAACTAATTGATTGCTGCCGAAAAAGTGAGAAAGCAACATGGTTTACTGAAATACTAGTAATTGACCAGGGTGAACAATTACTGGAATCTGAAAGTATAATCCGCAGCACTAATTGACCACTCCGTTTTCTTCTATAGAAATGTGAGGTATAAATTATATACATAGGAAAATCCCTAATTCCATGTGTTTAGCGATCACCAAACCCAAAATAAATACGTATTACTCCCTAGAATTTAGGGCAACTACAAATTTAAGTATACATGCGCACTCACCTTGCTTATTATAAAAACATACTTTTAGCACTTCAACACCGTATTTGAGAATTACATCAGCTGTTAAACACCTGATCGCGTAAAAGACAAAATTCAAGTCGCACCCCCAATTAGTGAAGGGATCAACCATTATATCAAGTCTCCAAAAGCCGTAAGAAGGTAAAAGTTAACCTTATTTCCGATTTCTCAAAGATGTTTGGTCAATTAGTGGGTACTGGTCAATTACTGGCTCATCCACCCTAATTAGAATAAACCCGACTTTTTTAATCGAAAATAGAATCTTTTAGCTTTGATTAAAAAAGACGGATTTTCTCTTATTAGTTCCAAAAAATTAAAAAAAATTCTTAAATATGGGGATGTTTATTGATTTAACCTAATTTTCAAATATTCACCACACTTTTAAAAAAATCGCTCAGATTTTATTTATAGGAATAAAAACATAATTCTTGTTTTCAATTAAATCTAAAACATTCTATTTCACTGTAAAAAAGACGGATTTTTCCTAATTAGAATTAAAAAAAATCTTAAAGGTGAGAAAGAGAAAAATCGTACAAAGTTTATTTATAGGAATAAAAATTAGGTTAAGTCCTCA
This sequence comes from Digitonthophagus gazella, assembly GCA_036711955.1. Taxonomy (NCBI): domain Eukaryota; kingdom Metazoa; phylum Arthropoda; class Insecta; order Coleoptera; family Scarabaeidae; genus Digitonthophagus; species Digitonthophagus gazella. Next base: position 35,817,668 of record JASCIT010000005.1, on the reverse strand, counting down.
AACTGATTTTTTTTTATTAGATTCAAATTTACCGTTTGGTACATACAACTTCTTTGCATATAATTTTGTTATCCTTTTAAAAAACCAACCGATAGAATTAAATAGATTAATGAAGTTAAAAAAGAGAAGTTAACATTACATAGATGCGAAAGCACATAGATTATGGGAAAGAAAAATATCTGTTGCTAAAAGCTGCACTTCCTGCTCACTTCTTGATTGTGTTGCTGCATCGTAAATTGAATTCTGCCAGACGGCGTCCATAAATTTGAATGGTCTCCGTCCGCGATAGCGCCGTAGCAGCTGTAAATTCTAGTTATGATATTTTACGGTCTTCTGCAAAATACTGCATGTCGGGACATGCGGCCGGTAAATCTGTGCGCAACGTTGAAATTTTGCGTTCTGCCCGCTGCCGCTATCGACTTTCGTACGATAAATAATCGTCAGACTCGGTTTTATTGTTGCTTGCATAATAAAGTCTGTGCGAACGTTTTATCACATCGAAAAACTACAGTCAAACTGCATATACAATCGTAAATGTCATAATTTAATTTTTACAATTACACAATTTTCTAACATTATACAGTTTTTTTTTTAATGTTTTTTTTTAAATTATTTTTATTAATTTTTCTTAAAGTCATGTTAATACACCATATTGAAAACGTTTATACAAAATAACATTTCATAAATAGAACTTATGGTGTATTATTTTCTTCTCCAATAAATTCTATAAAACACTTAAATAAATATTTGTTTCGTAGAATCCCCAACAAAGCAAACTGAAGTTATTGTTCCAGAAAAAAAGTCCCATGTGGATTTTCCTAAATAAACATAATATTTTATATCAAAAGTATGTAAACATTTCCTTCCTTTTTCATATAGTAAAATATTTACTTACATAAGTGTAATTGAATTAATTTTAAATCTAAAATTAGATTTTCTTATCATTTCATTTCACTTTCTATTTATACCTATATGTACATTTAATCTTACCCAACAACAATTACATGCAATTTTGTGAGGAAATAAGGGGGAGACGATGTTCTTGTGATGTCTGTGGAAGTTACAACGTTATCTCTTGTAATATAAAGCTTAACGTTAATCTGGGCAGCTATCTACATGCAATTGCAGTTAGATATCAAGGATGGTGGCTGCACAACATTGCAAGCTGCAATATTCCCCAGATTAAACCCGATTATCTGGTGCCGGGTGTCTCGTTTTAGCTTCCTGACTACCAAACTTAGCCGAGGGTAACGTTCGAGGCTAGTTGTGTGAAAAAAGTAACGCAACTTGAAAGTAACGCAAAGTTAGATTAAAACAAGCTATGTAGATAACGAACTGCAATTGAAATTTATTTAAACGATCGAAAAACTTTTCAAAAGGTAAAAATTTGAACCTTTTTGAAATTGTACCCGTCATAATTTGACCTACTTCTACTATTATCGAGCCACTGGTCGTTACCATGCAAATTTTTCTACTAACTTTGATCTCTGGACTACAGACATACTTTTTAAGTCATTTTAAAACAAAGACCACAACAAAAATGGATAAATGTAAATCTGTGATTTTATATATAATAATAAAGTTGTAACTTTTAAACGCCAAATTTTAATGTAATCCAAAGAAAATTCCATTTTTAGTACGTTGCCTAAGTTTCAGAATGTTTAAAAAATTAAATTAAGGACTTTAAGTTACATTTTCTCTTCTGACGGAAAAACTAAAAATCGTAGAAAATTCATATTTAACAAAAATCAAGATTAAGTTTCAGTCTAAATCCTTATAAAATTTTAAGTCTTAAAAACAATTAGTTTCTTAGATATGAATTTTTAAAAATTAACAAATTTTAATTGACGTTGTGTTACATTGTTACTTCTGAGGAAAGAACTAAAAGTCCTAGAAAATCTATTTTAGAGTTATCTAGATCTATCTAGAGTTTATTCTTATCCTTGAATTGGGTTTCCGAAGTTTGCCAACATCTGAAATATCTCTAGGTGAGTTTTGACCACATCTGAAGTCATTAAAAAAACTCGAGGATTTACTTATTCTTGAATCACGTTTCTAAGAACTATGCCAACCCCTAAAATATCTCTCGACGAGTTATGCCAACCCTTAAAATGTCTCTAGTCGAGGTTTGTCCACTTTTAAAGTCCGTTTAAAAAGCTCAAAGTTTGCCAACCCCTTAAATTTCCCTCAATAAAGTTTGTCAACCCCTAAAATAAAAGGGGTTTACCCACCGCAAAAATCCGTTTGAAAAATCGAGTTTTTATTTATCCTTGAATCAGGTTTCTACGAAGTTTGCTCACCCCTGAAATTTCCCTTTTCCAAGTTTGTCCACCCATAGTCGAGTTTCAAACCACGTCTTTATCAATGAAATTTTAGCTAGTCATTCTTAAATCATTAAGTACTTTTCCTGACGTAAAGACTTGATTAAAAAATTGGAGCGTTGAGAGCCTCTCCAATTTATATCTCAAGGATTAAGGGATTTATCTTTTTTTCCCCTTTTTTTTCCAAAAAAATAGGGGGAAGTTCCCAAATGGAGCTAAATAGACCACATACAAACTTCCGAGCGTTAAATCCGGCATTGATCAATGTCACGTGCAGAAGTTTGGACACAGTTTAGCTTTCGCCAGAGCCAGATAAATCCGTGCTGACCTTTTAAAAATGCAACTCGACGCCCCCCTATTAATAAAAGGGATCGTTTTTCTTGTCGCCGAAAGGAATTCCGCGGAATTGAATCATATCCAAAAATATCTAATAAATTCGAGCGCGAAAACGTATTTGCATTTAGATAGAAACCGCATGCAGGCGCAGCTTTTCGCGACGCTCTTTATTATTCTCATGTCAACGTGGCTAAAGAATTTATGACGATGTTCCAAAAACTGGGTTGAATTCAAATTTTGGTCTACTGAAAAAAAAAAAAAATAATAAAAAAAAAACTAACCCATTTATATCGTTACATAAAAGTAAAAGATTATATAATAAAAGATTATATACTTAATTTTTATACAATTTATTTAATTACAGTATCGCTGTCGATAATTAACACGTATTTGTTCGTTTCATTTACACTTAAGAGAAATTACATCGTACAATATTTCATTCGTCTGTATCGTTCTCGGATGAAACGGATTTCCTTTGGGTGATTCGAAGTGCACGAAGTGGACATGTAGAGTTAAAATCTATGGTAGGACAAAAGTAACCACGTTGTATACAGGAAACGGAATACACATTAATAATCAGTTCCTAAAGCGCCCGACGTTCCCCATTTTCTCAATTTGTAGATATGAGAACCCAAATCGAATCGACTCTTTGAATCAAATTACATTCTTAAGGGTACAAAATAAATTGAAAAGAATATGGTTTTCTGAATGTTCGGTTTGGAATCGTTAAATCGATGCGACGTTGCGGGCGCCAAACAAGTTCGTTGAAGTGTGAAATCTGTGCTAAATTAGACGTTTCGTGTATTATATACAGACGCGGATTACTTATTGGATGCGCCAAATTCAACTCTTTGGCTATTTTCCAGACGCGTCATGCTTTCTTTATATTTACAGTTTTTGTAACCTTATGGAGAGCTTTCAACTACGTAAACTACTACATACAATTTTATGTGGTTGTATATTTATATTTTTATGAGTGCTGTTAGTTTTTGAAATAAAGTACAGGAACTTTTTCAATATATTTTCAACGAAGAAGTTAACCCTAGAAGGTATACCGGGGTTACGAGTGACCCCAATATAATTAACTTTTTTCGCTTATATTTTTATTTTGCGCTTCGTGGCGCTGATAATTTAGGTAAGGTTCGACTGTGAATAGTATAAACACGTGCAGTGAACCTTACGTTGCCGAGTGTCGTTTTCTCATTAAAAATTATTTGTGATTGTGAGTGACCCCAGGATACGTTTGCCTATTGGAAAATGTGTTTGTAATTTCGTGTGATAGAATATTTCTGAAACATGTCTAAAAAAAACGTTAGTGCTCTAAATCAGGACTGTGAAAAAACTATCCTACAATAGTATGATGAAGCAGAAAGCGATGTTGATGACATTTTTGCAGAAAGTGACTGTGAGGACAAGGTGGAAGAGTTGTTGGAACACAACGACGACACTTCTTCTGAAGATGATGAGTTTGAAGAACGTCCACATCACCGTGATCGAATTTTGAAAGGCAAAAATGGTTTTGCATGGAGTTCACGAGAACCTGCAAAAAGCCAGGAGTGTTACAACTCCACCAAAGGTGGAGTGGATACATTCAATCAGATGGCTCACAACTACACTGTATCCAGGAAAACAAGAAGGTGGCCACTTAGATATTTCTATGGGATGTTTGATCAAGCCGGGATAAATGCCTTTGTGTTATATCTGTACCTTAGAGCTAAAGGGACTTAAATCCAAAATGACATAATTGTGAAATAACGAAAAATATACTATTTGTAATTTGAAATAATAATTTCAATATTCTCAGCTCTCAAACAATTTAGCTCATAATCGCGGAAATATTGTTATTTAATACTAATAGTCTGTCTTTATTCATTAACAAAACATTTTTATGAAAACTTTTTATTTTTACGAACTTATTGGACTTACTACATTTTGGCTCGAAAAAATTATTTCTGAATGACTGTATGGACTTACAACAAAACAATAAATTGGGACAATAATAACATGTATGAACTTATTACAACAAAGAATAAATTTTAAAATATATTAACTCATAAACTCATTCATCATCAGGGAAATCTGATGCTTCTTCAGTATGGGGTAAGTTTCTGAAATAATCCTGATATTCTTCAGGGACCCACTTAAGGAGAGTTACAAGATTGTCGTACTTTGCTTTACTTATAGATTTTCTAAAGAATCTTAATTTGGTCAAACTTTTTGGTATATTTGACGGTTTTCGAATATTTCTATACAAATTAATGGAACAAAAATTGTCATTAAATGATGTTTTATAAAAAAGAGTTCCATATACTTCTCGCCGAAGGTGAAGCCAAACAATGTTGGACAATTTAAACTCTAGGCCATCATTGCTTTTCTTTCTAGATATAAATGGCGCTGTTGATAAGGAGTACAATGTACTAAAATTTTTTAAATCTTCTAGGGCCATGGAGTACACATTAAATCTAGGCTTTTTACAATTGCGAATCAAATTTAGCAAAAAAAAAAAAATAAGTTAAAATAAAATAAGTTAAAATAAAAAAATAAAAGGTTAAAATAAGTTTTAACCTTGATAATTAGATTTTTTGTGGACTTACGACTATTTGGCGCTAAAACGGTAAGGATTTACTTCTTTATAACTCAAAAAAAATTTTTCGTGATCAATTTTTTAGATAATGTAAAAAATGAAATGTTGTGTTTAACGAGATACTTATTTTAAGCATATCTCATTTTCATAAAATTTGGACTTACGTCCCTTTACCTCTCAGGTACAGATATAATGTGTCGGGTAACGCTAGCAAAGTTACCCGAAATAAATTTTTGCAATCACTCGGACTGCAACTAGCTAAACCTTGGATGGAAAGTAGACTCTCTCAGATATCCGGTAAACTGCAAAGTGAAATACGAGAAGTACTTGGACTAACACATATTTCAGAAGAGGAACAGCTTGGGAAAATGCAGAGTTGTATGTTATGTGTGTTTCAACAATGTATGTAAAGAACACCGTACTGATATTTGTCTAAACTCTAAGAGAAATACTTAAAGTTACTATTGGCTTCACTAAATAAACGTTTTCAAAAAATTTTCTTTTATTTTTCCAAAATTAATTTCTGGGGTAATCGGTGACCCCAAGTATACGTTTACAACTGTGTTATTTTGGTATACCTTCTAGGGTTAAATAAAGTAATTGTTTAGAGCTTTTCTAATTTCAAATTTAACCTAAAATATTCAAAAAATCATTAGTTTTTCATGTTTGAAAATCAATTAATCAAGGCTTAAATTGTACTCAATAAAAGTACTCAATAAAAGTAATATATTATTGTTTTCTTAGAAATTAAATGAGAATTGAGATACCTTTCTATTAAGTTTTAATTTTTATTGTAATTGTAATAACTTTTATCCTTCTAAAAAACATTAATTAACTTAACAACTTACACCACATATACTGTATTTTAGTAATTAAAAGCTCTCCACATTACAATTCGTTAAAAGATGGCTTTTAATGATTTTTTTAATTCCTCCTAATCTAATACATTTAATGATATAAACAGCATTTATTAATAATAAAAAACTTAAACATCAAAAAAGTAAAGAACCTCACTCTTTAAAACCATCATTCTAAAATTAAACACTCCTATAAACCGTTTAACAATTTACTTTTATTATTTACCCTTCTAATTATTTATTATACATCACCACAATCATCCCTTAAATAAGATCGAATTGGTAATAGGAGTGTTTTTATAATCTTTTCCTTAAATTTTCTTCTTTCTTTTAAATTACCTAAATAATAACAATAACAGACGTATAAATCACAACATGTTCTCATACATATCAAAACCAGAATGAGGAAAGTTCCTTTATTAAACTTATCTAATGGAAATTAATTATTTGAGTTACATGATTACATTCATTTTCCTTTTTAAAATAGAAATAACTTTTTTTTATTTTTATTTTTTTAATTAAATTTTTTTAATTAAATTTTTAAAATGAAATTTTTAAAATGAAATTTTTTAATTTTTTAAGTTGTTTAAATGTGGAACATTCCTCATAACATTAGTTACTCATTAAAATCGAGATCACTACACTTCCCACCGTTCTCGCACTCTCTCCCCCATGTGGAGTCTTTGATGGCACGTGGATACACCACCTGGGCTCTCTAATGTCCCACCAACGTAACCAGAACACTGAGTAAACACGCGGGTAGCGGGTATTCCAGCCTCAATTGACCGCCGTGTTGCATCGCCGCAGGATGTTCTCCTGAAAGTAAAAAAAAGAAGTGCTTTAGCCGAGCATTCGGGAAACAAGGTGCATTCCCAATCAGCTAACCCCGTTCTGTTTCCTTTCTTTTACAACATGCCTGGAGGCCAAAAAGCCGGCAAAGTAACGTACGAAGTTTGTTTTAGTTAGCCTGTAGCCTATTGGTGCTTTTGTAATTTCAACAGTGGTTCTTAACCTTTTTATTTTCCAAGATAGATATGAACTTATTGCGAGCGTTGATGTGATTTTAGATGTTATTGAATTTGTGTTGTAAAAATAAAAAATTAAATACAATAAATAATAGATTAAATACGTCTAAAAGGATTTTAGCATGCTTTTAACGAGTAACCACTAGTTGTAATTAAAACCGTTTTAAAAATTGGTATGCATAGTTCTATTTTACCCTACCACTGGTTAATAGAGAACTAAACTGTCTTTTAAGGCAGCAACATCGTAAAATGTGTATTTTTGAACATATTGACAAATGAAATGAATATCATGTTGAAAAAAGTATGCGATATGGAGAGTTTATTTAATATTAGAAAAAGATTGGAAGCTATTAAACGCAACACTTATTAAAAGACACTATAAGTGTTCTATGTAAACGGAACGATAGTTAATTATTAGGTACACTCATAGTCACTGGAAATGAACCTCAAAACTCTGTGCGAGAGCGATAATTGGAACAGTCTCGGGTTCGGTCGACTTTTTTTATGGCTTGGCGGAATCTTAGCCCATCAGCCACAGTTAACCAAAAACCTTAAATTACCTTAAAATCTAACAAAACAAACAAAACTTAAACAACTAAATAGATAAACCGGAATCATTTAAAAATTTGTACACAATAGAAAAAACTCTAATGGAATTATGACTTAGAACATATACGATATTAAGCGGCAAAGAAAAACCACACGCTAACAAAGACTCCAAGAAGACGAAACGCTGTTCATTATGAATCACGCAGTTGAACATCAAATGGTTAAGGTGTCCCACTTCAGCACCACATCTGCAATCCGGAGACGACACGATCTTCAATTTGTAGAGATGGGACGGGAAACAACCATGTTCGAACTTCATTCTAGCCACAGTGGATGAAAACCTGCGCGAAACGCATACTCCCGCATACCATTGTCTGCGTGGCACAACCGGGTGGATTAATGCATATTGTGTAATTCTGTTATTATAAAAGTTTTCCTAGCGACCGTTCCAAACTTCGAGAATTTCTTTCTCCTTGTAAATCGAGAGCAATTCCGATGTCGACAAGCCGCCATTGATACGTTTGCCGTCCTCTGATGCCTCCTTAGCTAAAAGGTCCACTTCTTCATTATGCACGATACCGGCATGACCCTGCACCCACATAAAACGGCAAGAGCCACCCTGGTTGATTAGAGAGGCGTGACTCTCAAGAATATCCACAATCCACGATGGTGTTTGGTGAAATATTTCCTGTTTCTTAAAGCTAACAGAACACTTCTGAAGTCCGAGACAATCGCCATGTTTTTACAACCAAAAGAAATTCCATATTTCAAGGCCTTTAGAATCGCATACACCTCCGCCGCGAAAATACTACAAAAGGGGTCTAGTATAAATTTTGCACGGTATCCATTTTCAGGGACAAAGAGAGCGCAGCCGCCACCCTGAGAGGACCTGGAGGCGGTTCGGTCGACTTTCGAGATAATAAAACCTGGCGTGAGACTATAGTTCATCCAAGGCAATGTTCGTTTACCTGCTTCGTATTTATGGATATCGAGTTGGGCTCCTGTCTTGTCGACGTGCTTCTACACGTTTAGCCTCACGCCAGGTTTCATTCTCTCGAAAACCGATTATACCCAAGACAGTTCTAGCTATCGCTCTCACATAGAACTTTGAAGTTCATTTCCATTGACCATGAGTGTACGTCTCACATTGAGGACGACCAACAACTAGCAACCAGCAACGCGCGCTATTGCCACTTGGTGACATTTTACATAGAATTAAAGCAAACTTCTCACATTGGAGCAATAAGATATCGACTCTATATGTCACCAAGTAGCAATATCGCATGTTGCTGATTGTTGGTTGCTTGTTGCTAGTTGACACCTGCCTTAATGATAAATAAAATAGGCAAACTCATCTTTCATTAAGGACTAAAGAATGATGTCGCTTATTGAGGCTGAATTTTTATGGCAAACTTAACAACGAAATGCGTATCATTTAACTAAAACTATGTTGATAATAATTGACCTATTTTGCAACAACATATTCACAACACTGACTTTTTACTAATATTAAGAGGAGTCTAATTTAAAATGACTAACTTAATATTAACAAAGAAAAGTAGTGTTGTGTAATATCACCGAAATTAAATGATTACTACACCTTATATTATTCTTGAGACATAGAGTGCGAGTTATTTTTATAAATAAATATTCTAAAAAATGAAATTAAAATCCAGTTTAGATAGATAGAAATGAATTTATTTCATAAAAGGAAAACAGGAAGAAAAATATACAATAATTAAATTACTAACTTAAATAATACACTTTTTCATTTCGCTTGGAAACAGGCTATCGACCTTAGTTCTTCAGCCCAGTCTAAGACCTTTTTTTATTTTAAATACATATTTTATATTTTCATGATTTCATTATAAAGAGTGTGACACGTGGTGTGTGAAGGAATGAATAGTTTTGGAATATTTTTCTTAAGGGGTTAGACCACTTTAGACCGTGGAAAATTAACGTAATTTCCCCATATTTTTCCGAGAAAACAATAAGAGCTGTGGAAAAAATGTTTAAATATCTTTGTTGTACATACATTTAGGAATAAGAAATATATTTTGCTAAATAATTAACATAAAAAATGAACACGATGTAACTGCTTGATGAAAACCTTGTTAAGCGCTAAGGGGTCCGCGGCCGGAACGATTTTACCTACAATTTTCAATCTAAAGCAAAAACGAAAAGGTATTTAGTTTTTACAACTCAAAAGCTAGAGAAAGACGTAGGGATTTGTTTTTAATTATTTTTTTGCAAAAATGGTGGGCATATTACAAAAACTTTGCGTTTTAGCCTAAAAGAATATCTACTAAATTGTTTATAGTTAAAGAACTACTTTTGATATCAAAAAAATCCTACGTCTTTCTCTAGATAATGCTACTTGAAAGGTGCAGTTAAAATTTCAAGTAAATCGGTAAAGAATTGTATGAGTTATGTTTCCGGCCGTTTCAAGAAAAGTGAATTAGAGAAAAACGCATTTAAAGTTTGTTTAACCTGTACTGAGCACACGTTATCGAACAACATTCAGAATCAAAATATAGGCATTTAAAAACTGTTCCCACTTATAACTGACATTGCATCTTATTTTTAAGACCATAAGGCACTTTTTAGCGCAAAAAACAAAAATTCGATTTTTTTTAAATTCTAGAGTGGTCTAACCCCTTAATACTGCTCATGCGTTTCTTTGCCAATATTGAAAAGCGCTCTACCAATGGTCTAACTCTGGTTATTCGGGAAAGTCCGGTATTAGAGATATTGTGTAAGGGGTTGCTCGAATGTCGCATTTTGGTTACAGTGCGAAGATAGGACCTTTCCCCAACTTCTAAGTTGTTCATTGTACCTCCTTTACTATCAGCTGACAAGATGTTGACGTATTCCAAAATGGGTCTGCAAATAGATTTATAGTATGTTGCACACTTGGTGTTAATGCCTTGTTTTTTGTACGTTAGTGCTCTAAAATGTTTGGCTCTTCTTGTTGCTTTTATTTTTGCTTTTTTAGAATGTATATGAAATTTTGCTTTGCTGTCGAAAGTTTGTTTGCTCAATATTAATCGTTGGGGAGTTGTCCTTGATCCGATGAAAGGGTATTAAGAGCTGTGTCTTTGTTGGATTTATACTGATTCTCCAGAGTCTACACCCTTCTCCAATTTGGTTGATTATTTCTTAGAGTTTTATAACAGCTGTTTCCAGGTTTCTTGCATGGGCTACCAAGGCAGTATCGTCGGCGTACTGTAGAATATACGACCCACCAACACTATCACACTTCATCATATCGTATGCAAAAATGTTGCACAAAAGTGGTGAAATTGGATTGCCCTGAGGAACGCCTTGATGAATTTCAAATTTGTCTGAAAGGCATTCATTCATCCTAACTCGGAATGTACGTTTTGTTTTTTTTATCCAGTTTATTTAAACATGTTTATGTTGGCCACTAAAATGTTGAAGAAATCCGTATAAAAAATTCGAAGGCTGACTTTAGGCGTATAGCCAAGATTTGGTAAGTTTACCCCACCTGTTTCTTATGCAAGTAAAAAAATGAATGGAGTTGGTTTGACTCATCACAATTTAACTCATCAGATGTATCTAAATAAAAAAGAAAATAGTAATTGGAATTGGGTTTTACACAGTTAAAATGTTGTGTGGTTATAGAAAAAGAAAAATTCTTTAGAAGAGTATTAATATAACTTATATGTTAGGAATATTTTTTTGTGTGCGTTGTTGGTTGAGAACTGCTGCAGCGCAGTATTGCATTTTCCCAACAGGGGTTTGTAAACATCGGGTCGACGTAATGGAAACCCCGCGGGCGGTTTTCTTGCAAAATGTAGCCGTCGTCGGTCATTACAAGGAGGAAGTGTCGTTCCGGCATTAGGGCCAAAGGTCCTGGGGGACGAAACCGGAACGCTGCTTCCACCGAGTGGGGAATATGACCCTCTAAGTCGTAATGAGTGATTTTATTGAGCTACTGAACCTTTACAGAACTCATATCACCTACGATTTTCCGCTACCCGGCTATTTACTCCTCCCTTTTGAGATTCGCGTTTCGTGTAGGAGAAATCCCCGCGTAAAGAACTTCCCGTCACACATAAAACTTCCCCCAGGAGATTGAATGTACTCGACTATTTGAAAACTTATTTTGTCTAACGTCTACTACATCAAAGACTTCTTTGCCGAAACTTAAAACTTTTATCGGGGGTGGACTTTTGTTTTCTACCTATCGATTTTCCTCAACTTAGACTACTTACGTCGTTTTTCGTGGTTAATGCTTTCTCTTATTCTGTTAAGGATTTCCAAAAAAGTTTCTGAAAACAGGTAATTAAGTTGTAAAAAAGTTCTTTAACACGAAATACTTCGGAACATCTGTAGACCTACTATGTTTCGAACGACACCATTAATCGATATCGCCTAAAGCTTGGTCTTACAAGCCGTTTCATTTCACTGTTACTACCTCCATAGCATTAAGGTAATGGTCGTAAGGCTCAGAACTATACGGACGTGACGTTATAAAGCTTAAGCGTTAACTTGTACCTCCGGGTTTGAGAAATCTGAACTTGGAAACTTTACTAGTAGGTACTACCTCCAGTACACGAAATTGAACTTTTCTCTCACCATTTCAGTCTATGCGTATTTTTTTAGTTTTCTTGTTAGGATTACATTAATTTATTTTTATTTCTTTTTTAAGTTGATATTATTCAATACTCCTTTGTTATTATCAAGAATACGTATCTATTTCACATATCGCATTGTTAAGTATTAATATTCAGTTTGATTCAGTTACTCTGTACAAAACGACAGATAGGTGGATAAAATTGAAACCGATCCATTCAAAAAACGTATAAAAAAACGGCAAACAAACGACCATACAAAAGGGTAGATAGATCATTATTGTTTGCGTTATTTCGGGGGTTTCGCGGGTTATCGTCAGTTGTGTTTTTTGATGTTATATTTTCACACGAGATAACATTTGACAGATGTGAATTGACTTCTCTGTGATTGATTTCGTTTGGGTGAACGTGATAATTTTATTCAAAAAATACCGTACACATGATTCAAATAAAAATCAAATATCGATTTATGAATTTCTGCTCATATTTTCATATGTTTTCTACTAACGATTAATTAAGAATGAAATAAAGTGCAACTTCCTTGGATGTATAAATAGAAGTAAATTTCTAAAGAACAGTGCAACCGAAATGTTGATCTTATTTTAGACAAAGCAACGTGCAGACATGCACTAATGATTAATTGTGGCTCAGGGATTAACATTCGCAGCGTTCTCCGGGTTGCTACGCGAACGCAGCCTCGGGCGGGGCACGTCCTAATTTAGTTGGTTATTTGAAATACTTTAATATAAATTCCATGCGATGCAAGCACACTCGCAGGCATCGCCGTCCCTGAGACGACGGCGCTACTTTATGCATAAACAATGCGGAAACCGCGTTCGTCCAACTGCCGAGTCACGTCCGAACGAATGAATTCATTATTCGTACTACATCCGACGGGGGATGATGCAGTTCCGGTCAAATGGGTCTTAAAGTATTAAGTACTCGCTCGGAGGCCTTTGTCTCGCTTCTCGGGATCCTTAGGACGTTGCGGGACTTATAAAAGGAATAATTAACGATTGCAGCAGCTGACGGACCGAACAGCTCCCAAATCGCCTATAAACTAAGGAACTTAATTACATCTAAAGCGGACAGAGCTTCGCTAAAGTGTACGTCGCGTTTGATAGCCTTATTTCAATTATACGATTCTGGATTCTCTCATAGATTTTTAGCAGTAAAGTTTATTGTTGTACTAGGTTTAATTGCAGTTTCCAGCAAACAGTCAAGGTATTAAAAGAATCGTTTCAAGAATTTATGAAGAATGGAGCTTTTTAGAAAAGAAAATCTATAAAAATAGTTAGTTAGAAGATCATTAAAAGAATTAATGAAGAAAGCAATTTTTCAGAAAGGAAGATCTATAAAAAATTACTTAATATCGAGGGCATTTTTAATTTATTATATTTACAGAGAAATAAAGTGCTGCTAACCTCATTTCGGTTTTGATAACTTTATTTCAATTTGTTATAACCTTTTGAAATATCTAATAAATTTAGTAATCAATATTTTTTTTTTAATAATGAAAAAAATAGAAATTTTTAGAAGAAAAACTATAAAAAAAGTTACTTCGGAGAGAGTTCATTTAGTTATACGAGAACATTTATATAACTTTTGTAACTTCACAGCGAAGAAAATCTAAAATAATTTGCTCATGAAATGCGTGTTTATCTAAAAGAATTGCGGTTTCTTTCAACCATGGAGGATAATCTGGGATTAAATGGGTTCATTCCCTTTAACTGATGTGACGTTAAGATACTTTTCCAGATTTAACTCTATTTTCCAGTAAATAGACGAAATATTAAACAAAATATTTCCAAAAGTCTATTGGATCGATTTGAATCTATTGATAGAATGTGAAAAAATTCTTTAGAAAATTAATTTTGAAGTACACAGTAAATTTGAATGAAGAGTGGATTGTACAGATAAAACTATTTGTAAGTGGAAAATTTCATATTTTTTGTATAAAAATATTACCGTTTAGTTTTCATTTACAACTTATTTATTGATTTGGACGAGTATTCGATTTGTGTAACTTTATCCACAACATCATATCGCCGTTCCGGAAGAACATCGACACAACTGCAAAATAAAAAATTTTGCAGGAAAAGCAAAAATAATTAAAATCAGCATTTTTTGGATACATTGATGGCCTTAACTCATTTTGTCAAAAAATTGCAGTTGCGTCGATGTTATTCCGGAACGGCGATATGTCAATTTCAGGTTTTATTCATCATAAGTAATTTTCTGAAGTTCTTGACAGGTGTTAATGAATTTATAGACAGTTGATTGACTTCTTCATAGTTGATGTACATACAGTCAGTCACAAAAACATATACCAAGTAAATTCACTTCAGTTACACAATATGTTATTGAATAATGTATTTAAAAAATATATATTATTACCCAATTGGAGGTCATTTTGAAACGCCTTATTAACATAACACTTTCTTAGGAAAAAATATAAACAAAAATTAGCAGCTCACAAAAGTCTACATACACAGAACCCTATGAAATTAAATTTAAAACATAGGGGAGACCGGGGTTGGTTGACACATGGGATTAATTGACACAGCGTCAAATATGGGCCATCTATTTTAGCTACTTAATCGTACTTTGTACTTCACTGGCACTTTCTCGATCGGGTGTCAACGACTCTACACTCACAGCATTGAATCATCGATATGACTAAAAATCGTAGGTAAAATAGATGGCCCATATTTGACGCTGTGTCAATTAACCCCATGTGTCAACCAACCCCGGTCTCTGCTATTAACTTAATTACGAACGAATACAAAACTTTTAATATTTTGTGGAACCACCTCATAAATCGAGAACTGCCTGGAGTCGTCTTTTCATAGAAAGGACAAGATTCTCGGCCAGAGTAGCTGGTACTTCTGCCCAAGCTTTTTTAGCGCATCTTTTGCTTAGTAGTCAGAGTTTGCTTATTAGTAACGGTGTATTTCCGCACCCTCGGTTCTATCTCATCTCAAATGTGCTCAATAGGATTGAGGTCAGGCGACTGAGGAGATGAATGCAGTTGTTTAGGTACATTGGAAAGGATCCATTTTCGACGTGAGCGGTATGCGTAGGGTCGTTGTTTTGTTGAAAAATCCAACGACCTCTAAGCCCTAAGCGCTCTGCTGATTTTTTCAGATTGCATTGCAATATTTCCAAATATTGTTTATGATCCATAATACCTTCTATAAAAACTAAATTCCCTAGCCCAGAAGACGTCATCGAACCCCAAGCCAGTGCCGACCCACCACCATGATTAATAGTTGGGAAGAAACTTTTTGCTTTCGTTCCCTCATTTGCTTTCCGCCAAATTTTTCCTCTGCCATCCGATCCGAAAATGTATTTGCCCTCATCCATGAACAAAACTGTTTTCCAAAACTCTAAATTTTGTTTAATGTACTTGTTGGCAAAGTCAATCCTTTTTTACTATATCAGTAGCGTGTTGAATATGTTTTGCAAATTGCAAACTTGTTCGTGGATTTTCTTTTACTTTTTTTAAATTGTCCAAACATCTCGTTGATTTAAGAGTTTTGGACGACCAACGCACGATTTATTTATTACACTTCCATTTGAAGCAAAATTTCGTATAATTGTTTGAACTGTGGCTCGACTTTTTCCTACAATTTTGGCAATTTCACCATATGATTGTTCCTCATTTCGTAATTTTACTATTAAATGACGTATTTCCACCGATATTTCGTTTCTTGTCATATTATCGCATGACGGAAGTTTTAAATACTATATTTGTTTATACAATTGTTAAAAAGTAACTATAATATCAACTTTCTGAACTTAAAATTATGCAAAAATTGAATGAACTCCACTGTGACAGCTCTTATGTATAAAACGAGTAACTGTATATTGACTTTTGTGAGGTTCATTTGTGTGTTTTTAATCGTTTATTCCGTCCATGGAGTAATTCATTTTAGATTTGTTTAGTGAGGTATGTTCTTGAGTAAATAGAAGTAAATTTATACGTGTTACAGAGATGAACTTGATATTCTTTATAACGGTATAACTATTTTAGATGGTGTATGTAGACGTTTGTGATTAACTGTATTTTTATTAACTGTATATTTTATTAAAACACGACATTTTTATCTATGTAAATATTTCCAGGACAACATAAAGAAAAAAAAAATAAGAATAAAAAATATTCTTTTAAGGCTGACTTTTACCAACCTCCTGTTAACTTAACCAGCGGTTTAATTTCAATTTCAACTTATGCGATTGGCCACTTTGCCAATAACCATGGTAATAAACCGTTGGTTACATTAACCGGAGGTTGGTAAAAGTCAGCCTAAGAGTTAACTACCGCTTTAGATTATATTTTAATTTAAAGTAATTCACTTATAAACTTCAGGGATAATTTGGGATTAAGTGAATTGACTCGACATCTTTCAATCGACGCGACGGCGTGCTATTGAGTTGATACTCCCTCGTTTAACGTTCACAAGTAGCGGTTTGAACGTGAATCGATAGAAACGCCGGCGATGCGCGGTTTTGCTCCTTTTAGCAGGGTGGATTCTTGGCAAATTCCGCTTTTCGTGGTCCCAGAACCCGCGGTTACGATGGTGCATAATCCACGTGGAAACAATTCCTTCCCGAAACGGGCCATTTATCACGATGCGCCGGCGTGTGTCGCGCTCGACCGAAACACGACGCCCGGCGCCGCGACGCAGCCTAAAGACGCGAAAATTAATACGCTTCCGCTTTTATTAAACCACTATGTTATCATGATTTATCGTGTCGCGGAAGTGTTACCGTTTATTAAATAGCGCCGTGGCTTCGCGCAAAACATCGACGCGGTTGCCGTACGGGTAATTTATTCATGAACGTGTATTAATTTCCAGTTTCCGCGTCGTTAACCGAAATGATTATCTTTCTTGCTTCGAAGGTATATTACGTTGTGCTTTGATGTTTGCGTTTTATTGGCTGTAAAAAATATGGAAATTTACGTTGGGGTTTGCATTAATTAAAAACGATTTCATATGCATACGTTTATTCGATTATTATCACTATGAAATAAGTAGTTCATTTAGTTGTACTTCCGCATTTATAGTAATACAAAGCGTTTTAAAATAGAAGATTTCCTTTTTATGTTACGTAAGTACGCATATATCATTTTTGATATGTGTATTGTATACTTGAAAACATTTATCAAACGTCTGGAATTCATTTTTTACACCAAACCTAAGTGGTTTGCGTGCATAAAAACCGGACTGCATACCGCGTGGGATTCTTGACCACTGATATATGTTTTTCAAGATAAGGCTTAACGAATAAATCGTCTGACTTTTTCTTTCCTTTTCTGTCTGGATTTATATCGAAATTTTTTTTTTTCGATAAGCCACTTCACACCGGGGTCTAAAATTTCCGGGCTCCATAACACCTTTAAATCCCGGTCTTAAGCAGCTTACTTGTCTCAACTTGTAATCTTCAGGTAACCAACATAAGATTGTACGCAGTTTTATTATTATGGTGCGTGCTTAAAAACTAGACCATACACCGAGTGGAATTCTTGACCATTGATATACAGGTTTTAAAATAATACTACGGGTAATATATCGTCTGAAAAATTTTCCTCTTCCGACCTGATTTTATATTGAAACTTTTCTAAAATAAGCTATTTCATGCTTGGATATAAAATTTCCAAATACCGTAATATATTTGATTTCCGATCTTAATATTTAATTAGTCTGATTTAGTTTGGCAAATCACGCTTTTTCAAACCTGCTTTTCCAATTACAGTAAAGCTTCGCTAATCCGAACTCCAATAATCCGGATTCTCCAGTAATCCAGACGAAATTGAAATATTAGTTATTTACATTATGTATTCCATAATTCGGATTTCTGGATTACTTGTGATTTCATAATCCGGATCGTAGGTTGCGCAGTTTGCCATGAATGTACGTCACGCTGTTCATGTAAAAAGCAGTTCTTTAAAAAGCATCATGGCACCAAAGAGAACACACAAAAGATTAACTCTAGTGGAAAAACACGATATATTGCAAAAATTAAAAAGTGGTGTTAGTGGAAAAGTGTTAGCTACTAAGTATGGACTTAGTACATCGACGATTTTCAATATGTTAGTAGTGTGTGTTTTTATTTAATAAATCCCTACATGTATTTAACATACTTTTGTGACTTTTAAAAAGGTTCCAATAATCCGGATGTTTCACTAATTCGCATTGCCTCGGTTTTCATTGATCCGGATTAGCGAAGCTTCACTGTAATTCCTTATTTTTCGGAGCAATATACAGGGTTAGTACAAAGTCCCGGAACGGTCGATTAACTTTGTTATTTAAAAAGTAGCAATTTTGAAATTCTGTTTGGTTATATATTTGAATGTAACGAATTTATTAATAAGACCTTCACTTTTCTTTCGTTTTCGGTTTTACAGAAAATGCGTCCTAGTTCTTTTTCTTAAATGGCATGTATAGTATATTGGCGCATTTTTTAATGCAGAATAAAAAACTACCTTCAAAAACAACAACATTTCAATTTTCATTGATGAAAACATAAAATAGGACCTAAATTGAGAAAATTAGTTTAACGTGAAATCAAGCAAACACGTCACCTTATTGAAACTTGTCACACGTTACTTTCCTGATTACCGATAATTCATTAATGAATTTCCATTTTTACAGCCGTTTCTTATTTTTCAATTGATTAATTTATTCTCTGTGTCTCAATTAGGCTGTGACAAATTTCTGTAATCTGACATTTTTGCTTGATTTTGGGTTAAACTGATTTTTCTAATTTAGGTATTGTTTTCCGTTTTTATCAATAAGAATTGAAATGTTGGTAATTTTGAATGTTGTTTTTTATTCTGCATTCGAAAATGCACCAATACACTATACATGCCATTTAAGAAAAAAAATTCGGAAGCATTTCCTGTAAAACCGGAAGCGACAGGAAAACGAGAATGTTATCAATAAACTCGCTACATTTAACAGTATAATCAGACAGAATTTCAAAATCGATACTTCTTAAATAACAAAGTTATTCGACCGTTCCAGGACTTTATACTAACCTGTAGATATGAAAAATATTTTTGTTGTTATTGACATTAAAACAGTAGTCCACGAGTTAAATCTGTCTTTTAGCGTTACTAATAAGGCACCTGACAAATTAAGTGTTAGGCACGTCAGTAGTATGTATTTACCGATTCAAGATCCTCCTCGAGTCAGCGTTCCAGGAGGAGGTTCTTGAATCGGCAAATATTTTAGAACCCCTCCTTACAACTGTGGTCGAGAAGGAGGAGGTTCTAAAAGCGACAAATATGTTGAGGTAAATGTTTTGCATCCTCCTCCCACCAGCATACGAGGAGGTTCTTCTTCTCGAAGGTGTGAGGTTTTCGAATAAGGTTCTGTTTTAGAAGAATTTTATTAAAACCAAGAGGATCCTAAGCGATGAGGAGTTTTTTGAAGAAAAATGTTTTGATGCTTCGCGATAGAATGTTAGATAATTTGCATCAGTCGCATATTTATTTGCAAAATAAAAAACGCGACCCTCCATCAATGATCTCACTGCCGACCAACTAATTATTTATGCAAAACATGCGACCCTTCGTCGACCAGTTCATAACGTATACTAATAAAAATGCGACTAATGGAAAATATCTGACATTTTATCCCGAAACGTGGGAGGATCAACATCACGACATTTCTCTTTAAAAACCTCCTCATCGTTTAAAATCCTCTTGGTTGCAATAAAATTCTCTTAAAATAGATCCTTCGCAGGTGGGAGGAGGATACAAAACATTTACTTCAACATATTTGTTGCTTTCGGAACCTCTCTCTTCTCGACCACAGGTGTGAGGAAGAGTCCCAAAATATTTGCCGATTCAAGAACCTCCTCCTGGAACGCAGGTTCGAGGAGGAGGTTCTTGAATCGGCAGATACATACTACTCACGTCTCACACTAACGCAATCAGCAACAAGCAACTAGCAACCAGCAACATGTGATATTGTCACGTGATGACATTTTACATATAATTAAATGATGTTTCTTAGATTGCAGCAATTCAATATCGCCAATAGAGAGGTGATATCGGGTTGGTCCAATGCGAGAAATCTACTTTAATTCTTTGTAAAATGTTATTAAGTGTCAATATCGCTTGTTGCTAGTTGTCAGTTGCTTGTTGCTAGTTGCTGGTTATTGGTTGCCTCAGTGTTAGGTGTACTATAACCTTGCAATAATATCTCTTTATTAGGAGTATGATGGTTGTTGGGTTTAATTAAATAACACAACATTGAGGTAACATACTGGTGTATTGACGGTTTATGTCGAACTGTTCATTTTTACAAAAAAGTTTCTTAATTCGTAGTACATTGAACGGCTTAACTATGCAACGTCGTCAACTATCTACTTCCGACGGCATTATTGCTGATGCATATCCGTTCAATGCACACGAACCGTTACCACATAATTATAAAATTATATTTAACTTAAATTCTAAACTTTTTCCCCTTACATCTTCCCCGAAGGAGAAAAAAAAATAAAATTTTGTTTATTACTTATTTTATTTTTTTATGTATATTTTTTATTCATTTATTTATTTACTTTTCCCTTACATCTTAAGAATAATAACTTTAGAACAATACCTTACATATAACACTACATACTAATTTTTCTCGTTATACTTTTTAACACGGTCTTTATGCACTAACACTTTCTTATTTTTTATTTTCACTAGCACATTCGGTGTTTTGTCCTCAATTACTTGATATGGTCCAGTATAAAGAGGATCAAGTTTATTTCCGCACTCATTTCTTAGAAGTATCTTATCTCCTACATTATATGAAACAGTATGACGTTTAACATTTAACATTTCTTGACGATTCAGTTTAGACGCTATTAAATTTTCTCGCGCAGCTTGACAAGCTGTTTGCAATCTATATTTAAGTTCGATGGGATATTGATCGAAGTTGTAAATTGGTTGGACCTTATTAGTTATATTCAACGGTAATCTACAGGTTTTACCAAAAACCAGTTCATATGGGGAAAATTTTGTTTCAGAATGAATTGTATTATTATATGCAAAACACCAATAGGGTACCCATGTACTCCATGAATTTGTATATTTTGCACAATAAGTTCTTAAATAAGCACCTAAATTTTTATGGGAGTTTTCCAACGCACCCAAGGTTTGATGGTGGTATGCTGTGGATTGTAACTGTTTTATTTTCAAAAGCTTGCAAGATTCTTTAAAGATTGACGAAAGAAATTCAGTTCCCTGATCAGTAACTATAGCTTCCGGAATACCATATCTTAGAATAAAATTTTCTACAAATGCCTTTGCCACAGTTACGGATTCTTTGTTTTCTATTGGATATGCTTCCACATATTTCGTCAATTCGCATTGCAACGTCAAAATGTATTTGTGATTAAGTATATCCTGATCCAAGGGCCCTACTAGATCTAGATACACCTTCTGAAATGCTGACGAAGCTGTGGTAGTAACGATAATTGGCTCTTTATTAGGTAGAGAATGTTTATATTTTTGACATTCATTGCACTGTTTTATAAAAACTTTTATATCGTTAAAAAGATTTGGCCAAAAGTAATATCTTTTTATATTATTATATGTACGGCTAACCCCCGCATGTCCACCGGTTGGCAAAGTGTGAAAATCATTTATAATTAGTTGTTGCTGTTCTTTGTTATCTATATGCTCACAATCTGAAATAACGCATATTTTTAAACCTTTACCTCTAACTTCATTTACGTATTTTGCGAATCGGTTAATGAGCTCATTATTTTTATTTTTATTACATTTGTTTTTAAAAATACATAATTGCGCAATATCATTTTCATTACATATTCGGTACAGATCTCTCAACGACGCATCTAAATCCGACGTTGATCGAGGTATCTGACTCATATAAATAGTTCGCGAACTTTTGTCATAAAAAATAGTTTCCGATTCGTTATTTTTCTTTTTACCTACTCTTATTTCAACGGAATCTTTGGGACGTCCCAAAAGCTCAACAAGTCCTGGGTGATCAGTCCATTCGTTATTAGAGCGATTTACGTCGTTCGATAGGTTTGTGTCTGTCTTTAATTGTTTTGTTTGGGCTCGAGTGATGACAAAGATTTCCTTACTAATTTCCTTCAAATCTTCTGACTCTATTTTTATTCTAGAGAGAGCATCCGCAACAACATTTTCTGACCCTTTTATATAATGTATAGTGAAATTAAATTCCTCAATAGCTAATCTAAATTTAATTAATCTACTCGACGGATTGTTAATCCCGAATAAATATACTAATGGCCGATGATCAGTATAAATGTCAAACTTTTTCCCAAATAAGTAAGGCCTAAAATGTTTTACCGCCCACACAATTGCCAACAGTTCCTTCTCTATTGTACAATAATTTTGTTCAGCTTTGTTCAGTACTCTACTTGCAAATGCGACAGGTTTATCTCGTCCGTTAGACAAAACTGCCCCAATAGCTATGCCAGAAGCGTCTGTTTTCAAGCTGAATTTTTCGTTATCCGAAAAATTTGGGTAAGCTAACACGGGTGGTTTACTAAGTAGTTGTTTCAGAGTATTAAATGCTGTATTGCATTCGTCACTCCATTGAAATATCGAATGTTTTCTAGTTAAATTATTCAAAGGTGATGCGATTTCGGCAAAATTAGGCACAAATCTTCTGTAATAATTAGCAAGTGCAATAAAGTGTTTGGTTTCATCGGCATTTTTTGGAGTTGGGTAATTTAGAACAGCTTGAATCTTTTCAGGGTTGGGTGATATTCCATCTGCGGAAATAATATGACCAAGATATAGCAATTCTTTTCTAAGAAAACTACATTTAACCGGATTCAACTTTAAATTTACCTTTCGCAACCTTTGTAGTACCTTTACTAAATTTTGATTGTGATTTTCTAAATTACGACCGAAAATAATTAAATCATCTAAATATACAAGACAAGACTCATAATTAAGTCCAGACATCGATAATGTAATAATTCTAGAGAAAGAGCTAGGGCTAATTTTTAACCCCATTGGCAATCGTTTCATTTGGTAATGACCTTTGTCGGTAATAAAGGCAGTGCAGGGTCTACTGCTGGGTTCTAATTCGACTTGGTAATACCCCTGCGTTAAATCTAAATGTGAAAAATAGATTGAACCCGATAGTGAATCAAAAATTTCGTGTATATTTGGTAAAGGAAATTTGTCATCTTGTATGCGTTTATTTAATAGTCGGTAATCGATAACAATCCTCCACTTTTTTTCTCCAGTTATTCCCGATTTCTTTGGCACAATTAAAATAGGTGAGGACCACTCCGATGTAGTTTCTTCTATAATTCCTTCTCTTAACATTTTATCAATTTGATTATTAATTTCTGTTTTTTGTACATGCGGTAATCGATAAGGTTTAACGTACACTGGCGTTACATCCGGTTGCAAATAAATTTTTTGTTTTGCAATATTTGTTACTGTGAGAGAATCACCCTCCAAATGAAATACGTCTACAAATTTTGCACAAATTTTTTGTATTGCAACTTTCTCTTCTTTATTTAAATTTTTAGTATCAATTAAATTTAAAAGTCGATCTACACGGTTAACAGAAACATCTGGTTCATTAAAGCTGTAAGATTTGAAATTAGATAAATGTTCTACCACGGGTTTAAAATTTTTTATTTGGATTTCTTTTTCAGAAGTATTTAGAAATTTAATTGGAATTTTCTTTTGAGTTGGTCTAGCAATGATTCCTGCTACAAAAAGACCGTTGCATATTTCATTTGGAAGCACGACGCAATCGTTATCACAATCCACATTAAAATACTTAATAATTTCACATCTAGGTGGTATTGTGGTATAATGGCAATAATTTGATTGTAATGGAATAGAAACTTTGTTATGCTCTGTTTGAAAAGAAAATGTAAAAGACTCATAATCAATTATCGCAAAGTATTTGAAGAAAAAATCTGAACCCAAAATACCATGCACTTCATCTTGAACCTTATCAATTACTTGCATTGAATGGAGAATATTAATGCTGTTAAACTGTAGGGAGAGGGTTGCTACCCCTTTAGAAAATATCGTGCCTGCAACACCGTTTATTTTTAGTTTTTTAGATGTGTCTATAATTTTATTTGATACAAAGTCAGAAAATATTGCGCTAACTGATGCCCCAGAATCTATTAACAGTTTTACAGTACGACTTCCACACTTTACTTCAATAAAATTGATTCCTTCAGTTTGAAAAATTTGATGTTTGGGATTGTGGGTCTCGAAAAAATACGTCTTCGCGTTCTCCTTCTGCACAAAAAATATTGGTACCTACTCTACTAGGTCTTCTATTACCGCGAAAGTTACGGGAATTTCCACGAAGCGCACCGCGGTCATTGCTATGGGTGTTGTATGTATTTCCGCGGGTATTGTTACGACCTCGAAATGTGTTATGATTACGCGAATATGAGTGTTGGTTGTAAGTATTTAGTCGGCTGTTTGCGTAATGTCGGGATCCGCGGTGGTTACATTGACCTCTACTGCTTAGCTTATTTTTATTGACATTATAATGAAAAATTCCGCTATTAGGTTTATAATTCTTTTCTTCGTCTTTTGCCACACAAATAGCCTGCTTAAGATTAGGACAATTTCGAGATTTGACAATAATTCTCAAGTCGTTACTTCTAAGACCATTACAAAAAGCATTTATAGCAAGTTTCTCATTAATTGGTTTCAAAACAGTTATGGTATTTCGATCACCGTCCGCTTGTGCTATAGTTAACCGATTCATTAAATCTTCTATTTCTGTTCCATAATCATCTAAAGATTTCGTATCTTGCCTAGCCTGATGTAATTTAACAGATAATACCGCTTCCGAATGTTTACTTAAAAGATGACTTCGAATGTCTGATAATAAATCATTTACTGACGGATACGAATCCTTCAGTCTCATTTTAGCACTTTGGGAAAGACGGGTTTTAATAACATATCTAATAAGGTTCTGTTTACCTACTTCAGTCAAACTATCTGCATAAAATTCAATAGCGTCAATTAACTGTTTAGTGGTGTCCTCACTACCATCCATAATTGGAAGTAGAGATGAGGCAACTTTTATATCAAAATTTTCCGTCATATTGTTTTCATCTATTTGATTTTTTCCTACTTCTAAAACAGCTTTTCTTTCTAATAATATTATCCTACTTTCTTCTATAATAACCTCTATTTTATTAATATAAGTGTTTATATCCTCAGTAATATTATCTAAATAATCTGTTTCTAACTGCTTTAAAATTCCCTCAAACTCATCTAGCTTCCTAAGTTTCCTAAGAACTACGTCGTAATTATTGCGCCTACTACTATTATCCTTTATTATATTATCCTTAAAATTATCTACTTCTTTTAACAGTTCTTTAAGATTGTTTATTTCAGACATTAACACTTATCATTAAAATATACTTAAACATGGGACTCAATTTGAGCTAATCCGTCTCGGCTTTGCGCAATTTCACGTCTAACAGTAGAAATCAAGCATTTCTTACCGCGTAAGTAGAAGCAACGCATTATAATCAGAACCAGCACTAGGAGTCCAAAAATCCCGGCGGCGACGACTGCAACTTCCCCTAAGTCGTATTTTCGCTCAGCTCCCGCAGACACACCTCCACTGTTTCCGGCTTGGCTAATGACAATTTCTTCTTTGGTGTTTGTGGATCCCATGGTATAATTTGTCTGTTATTTATTTATTTCTCTGGTTGTTGACAGTTTTTAATGCACATATAAGCGGCAATTAACCCAAATAGGCAGATGCACAGTATAATAGTAAGTCCTGTGAATGATTCCTCACAAAATTTTTCAAGAACCTCTTCACTTTGTATACGGATATCTTCATTTGTTAATACCATTTCCAATTCTTGTATTTCTTTGGCATTTCACAATTAAAATCCATTCAACGATTCTATGGCAGGGTCGCCATGCAATAACATCTCTTTATTAGGAGTATGATGGTTGTTGGGTTTAATTAAATAACACAACATTGAGGTAACATACTGGTGTATTGACGGTTTATGTCGAACTGTTCATTTTTACAAAAAAGTTTCTTAATTCGTAGTACATTGAACGGCTTAACTATGCAACGTCGTCAACTATCTACTTCCGACGGCATTATTGCTGATGCATATCCGTTCAATGCACACGAACCGTTACCACATAATTATAAAATTATATTTAACTTAAATTCTAAACTTTTTCCCCTTACAACCTGAAGTGCAGCTGCACCATAAACAAGATGAGAGAGTACTCTGTAACGGTTTTATTTTTCGTTTTTAATTAAATTTAAATTATTTGGATTTGGCCATCTGTTGGAAGGTGTCATTTTTAGATTTCTTGGTTTTATTACAAAATACAGGATATTGGTTGGTTTCTTAGATTAGTGCGATCGGAAGTGGTGGGGATAGTTCCTTCGTGCATCGTAATTTAGGTAATTTCGCTCTCTTCGTTTTCGATCCTTGAAAGAGCATGGTCGATATTTTGCTCTGGTAGAAACTGCGTGGGTGGCGAAGCATAGTAGAAGCATTCTCTTTGGTGTTTTTGGGAGAACTTCTAATCGGAATTTGCTAAATCAGCTTCTCACTCCACAGATTTTGGGCACCTGTTTGTGCTTTGTTGGATTGATTCCGGATTATTGGGTTTCTATCAGCCAACACGCAGAGCCGATTAACATCGTAAGGTATGTTTTACGTTTGCAGAGAACTTGAATCTTTTTTGGTGCGTTTTGTAATTCGTGTTTTCCCTAGGCAATCGTACGGAGAGCAGGTTTACTTTTTCATCACTCTCTTCATGGTGCAGCTCCATTTCGGGTTATAGTACCTTAGTACAACTTATTTGTCTCATCTTGTAATTGTCAAAGAACTAACCTATGAAACTATATAGCTTCATTGTGTTACATGTATAAAAATTAGACCGCATAACAAGTGAGTTTCTTGACTATTGATATACAATTTTCAAGATAATGCCCGAAGAAGTGTAGATACCATTATATGAAGCGTATAAACGCAAAAGCAGACATTCGACATTTTCTTCAAAAATTAGTTAGACACGGATCTGTATTGTAAATTTAGCAAGAAATCAATTTTTGTGGCCCCTAGGAGCGCAACAATACATTTAAGCGAGTTATTGCAATAATAGATTCCGCTTTAACTGCAAAAGCAGACATTTGTTCCAAGTAGTTAGGTGCAAAAGCAGGCGTTTGTGTTTGAACCTATACTGACTTACGAATTTAAATTTGCTCCTAAGAAACTAATTTTGTACTTTTTTTCAATAAAATCAGCTTCTTTAAAATCTCTTTTATCGCAATTCTAAATTTTATTAGTGCAGATACTGTTAGTTTTTTTATAGAAACACCAAATCCAGAACTTTGCACTTCACGAAGCAGAGATTTCCAAGCCTTAGATGCAAAACAAGACAATCTCATTTTTTTAATCAAAATAACTTTTTTACTATAAGCCTGACTTACGCTTTAAAGCACATAAAGACGCGTCGATGTATTATCTACTTTTGGTTAAAATACCAAGTCGATTGAGTGACTTAAAAGACTGAGAGGTTTTTCGCGCTTTACTCAAAACTATTCGAATGTCAAATGTCTGGTTTTGCATTTATACGCTTCATATCATGATTGTGGATATCTACTAATATATACTCCTATATGAAGATTTTTTGTCTTTCCGTCCTTGTTTTATATATCTTTTTTTTTCTAAAATTATTTACCATCACGCTTAGGTTTAAAATTTCCGGACATTATAACACCTCGAATACCGACACTAACGCAGCTTAGTTGTCTCAACTCGTAATCTTCGAGCAACCAACTTATGAAGCGATGCACAACGGGCCGCAATGCATCGTACTCCGGGTAAACATTGTAATACATTGTAAAGTCTTTAAGCCATGAAGGAAACAAACTAGAAGCCGTTTACGCCGCCATTCGAATATGCAAAAGTTTAGAGGGCGAGTTTTGATTTACAATCTCGCCAGGCAACTTCATCAGACTAAAGTAGGATTGGTTTAGGACCCCGGACATATAAATCCTACCCTTCCAGGTGAAAACCGGAGCGAACATAACTTGTTTATCTTAAGGTACAGCCAGTAAAAATATGTCCTCAATATAGTGAGTGGTATCAAAATTTCTATATAATAGAAATTTCTATAACAAAGAAACTGTATAAATTAGTCTAACTAACTCAAAGCTAATTTACTGAAATGTCAGTTTAACTAAAATCCAATTAGTATGTACAGTGTAATCAACATAACATCACGAAATAATACAAGTTGTAAATGCACGTTTATTTTTCCAACCGAGTTTGTTCATTAGCCATCCGAGTGTGTGTATGTGTGAAGTTGGAATAAGTGAAATTTTCAACCGTTAAACCGATTGATGAACCAAAACGTGCCGCTTTTGGAACGTTACCGGTAACTGACTTGATTACGGTTTAAAATTAAACGAATCCACGCAAATCGGCGCGTTTGTACAAACACTGACCGACGAATCGGAACGAATGGTTAAAATTAATTACAAACCCGGTTATTTACTTCGTTGTTTCCACTAGATTGTTAACCGACATTCGGGAAATTAAATAAACTCTCGGTTACCTCAAAATACTTAATAAGTAACGAAATCTACTCGGGAAACTATCGAACGTCGGTTAAATTACGCACTATACAGTTCGTATCGAGTGATTTATTAGCAATAATTCTACTGCGCGGTCAATTATCTCTACAAGTTTATGTATCTAGTTAGCGAATGTTCAAGAGGATTTATGTTCGCGCCACCACCAATTATACAAGTCCAATTCAAATCGCATTACACAACGGTCTATGACGAAGTGCGCGCTAACAATAATATAACTCGTTCAAAACTGCTAGAATACATACTGCAGTTTATCAATACATATAAACGCAGTGAAATCCAACATATATCACGAAATTCTGTGTTTATAAATTAAATATTTTAGTCCTCAAACGTTTATTTAACAAAGCGTCCTTATAAATCTGTACCTTAGAGCTAAAGGGATAGAATATTTCTGAAACATGTCTAAAAAAAACGTTAGTGCTCTAAATCAGGACTGTGAAAGAACTATCCTACAATAGTATGATGAAGCAGAAAGCGATGTTGATGACATTTTTGCAGAAAGTGACTGTGAGAACAAGGTGGAAGAGTTGTTGGAACACAACGATGACACTTCTTCTGAAGATGATGAGTTTGAAGAACGTCCACTTCACCGTAATCGAATTTTGAAAGGCAAAAATGGTTTTGCATGGAGTTCACGAGAACCTGCAAAAAGCCAGGAGTTTTACAACTCCACCAAAGGTGGAGTGGATACATTCGATCAGATGGCTCACCACTACACTGTATCCAGGAAAACAAGAAGGTGGCCACTTAGATATTTCTATGGGATGTTTGATCAAGCCGGGATAAATGCCTTTGTGTTATATCTGTACCTTAGAGCTAAAGGGACTTAAGTCCAAAATGACATAATTGTGAAATAACGAAAAATATACTATTTTTAATTTGAAATAACAATTTTCATATTCTCAGCTCTCAAACAATTTAGCTCATAATCGCGGAAATATTGTTGTTTAATACTAATAGTCTGTCTTTATTCATTAACAAAACATTTTTATGAAAACTTTTTATTTTTACGAACTTATTGGACTTACTACATTTTGGCTCGAAAAAATTATTTCTGAATGACTGTATGGACTTACAACAAAACAATAAATTGGGACAATAATAACATGTATGAACTTATTACAACAAAGAATAAATTTTAAAATATATTAACTCATAAACTCATTCATCATCAGGGAAATCTGATGCTTCTTCAGTATGGGGTAAGTTTCTGAAATAATCTTAATATTCTTCAGGGACTAACTTAAGGAGAGTTACAAGATTGTCGTACTTTGCTTTACTTATAGATTTTCTAAAGAATCTTAATTTGGTCAAACTTTTTGGTATATTTGACGGTTTTCGAATATTTCTATACAAATTAATGGAACAAAAATTGTCATTAAATGATGTTTTATAAAAAAGAGTTCCATATACTTCTAGTCGAAGTTGAAGCCAAACAATGGTGGACAATTTAAACTCTAGGCCATCATTGCTTTTCTTTCTAGATATAAATGGCGCTGTTGATAAGGAGTACAATGTACTAAAATTTTTTTAATTCTTCTAGGGCCATGGAGTACACATTAAATCTAGGCTTTTTACAATTGCGAATAAAATTTAGCAAAAAAAAAATAAAATAAGTTAAAATAAAATAAGTTAAAATAAAAAAATAAAAGGTTAAAATAAGTTTTAACTTTGATAATTAGATTTTTTGTGGACTTACGACTATTTGGCGCTAAAACGGTAAGGATTTACTTCTTTATAACCCAAAAAATTTTTTTCGTGATCAATTTTTTTAGATAATGTTGTAAAAGATGAAATGTTGTGTTTAACGAGATACTTATTTTAAGCATATCTCATTTTCATAAAATTTGGACTTGCGTCCCTTTAGCTCTCAGGTACAGAAATAAAAACAAATTTAGGAAATAATATGTGGTTTTTAATATTTTAAAATTTTCAAAATTTAATTCGACTATCTTTGAAAAATCAATATTATCAGTATTGAAAATAATCAAGCTGAAAATTTAATAAATATAACTGAATAAAAAAAATTGTTTATACTTCATAACTTATAATTTATTAAAATACTTGTTAATGCAGCTTACAATACTAGGAATTACCTTCAGTTTGGGAAAATTTTTATTGAAAATAGCTCACAATTTGTAAATAATGTTCGAAATACGTTTACAATTTGAACGCTTTGTCGATTTTACAAAAAAAATGAGCTAGAAATCCTCGTGAAAATTTTAGATTAATATGTACCGTGAATAATATCCACATCCGGCTGCGACTAGTGTCTTTAGAGTAAAATCCATTTATTTAAATCGGCGATTCCCAAAGTGGTCGATATCTTGAAGGAAAAATAACACTCTGTAGCAGCTGTTTTAAGATAGCGGATTATTATGAATAAGGGGGTTGATCTTAAAAGTAAGTAATTTAGCCATGGGGGTCTGAGGTAACAGTTCATTTTGGAAACGGGGTCACTTGTCCAAAATAGTTTGGGAATCCCTGATTTAAATGGATTTAACATGGCATATAAAATGTAGAGAACATGAAAAGAGATATAAATGTAAAGGCACTAATGTCATACAAACAAAATCTTTTTAGAAACTAATATTGAATTATTTCTATAAATCGTGTATTTCCGCCACCAATAATAAGACGTGAAGTCGAAAAACAAGTTGTTAATTTATTACCTTTACACCTTTTATTTATGGGTATAAATTAAATACCCAGTATTACACTTGAATGTAAAGTAGGCATACACGGTATATTATTTAATTGCTCAGTAAAAAACTAGCCGCTCAGTATTAATATAAATATTCAGTACGGAAACTAAATGACCATTAAAAATGTTAAATGCAGTCAATATACTAAACGCTCAGTAAAAATCCTAAATGTTCAGTACAAATCTTAACTGTTTAGTAATTATACCAAATAATCAGTAAAAAATCGAAACTACTTTTAAAAAAATAATATGTTCATACTCAACATAACTTGAACAAATTTAAAAAATCGTACTGAGGCTATTTCTGGAAATTCAGAAAAAAAAATTTAAATAGAAATACATTAATCCATTTATTTTATGCTAAACAAATCAAATTTATCGTAGCTGTTTCCAAAAAATTTTTAAAAATTCCCAGTCATCGACGATTTTTGCCCGATCCCAAAAAAATTTGAACAAATTTGAAAAATCATACTGAGCTTATTTAAAAAAATTTTGAAAAGTTTTTTTAAATAGAAATACATTAACATATCTATTTTATGTTAAACAAATCGAATTTACTGTAGCTTTTTCCGAAAAAATTAAAAAAATTCCCAAAGTCATCAATGATTTTTGGCCAAATTCAATATAGCCTGAAAATTTTTAAAAAATCACACTGAGCTTATTTATGAAAATTTTGAAAAGATCTTTGGAATAGGAATACATTAAAGTATCTATTTTATGTTAAACAAATCAAATTTACTGTAGCTGTTTCCAAAAAAATAAAAAAAAAATTCATCGATAATTTTCGCCCGAATTTAGTATAACTTGAAGAATTTTGAAAAATCGCTCAGAGTTTATTTATGAAAATTTTTAAAAGATTTTTGAAATAGGAATATATTAAAGCATCTATTTTATATAAAACAAATCAAATTAATTATAGCTGTTCCTAAAAAAAACAGTCATCGGCGATTTTTGCCCAAACTAAGCATAACTTGAACTAATTTAAAAAATCGTGCTGAGTTTATTTATGAAAATTTTGAAAAGATTTTTTAAATAGAAATACATTAAAGCATCTATTTTATGTTAAATAAATCAAATTCATTGCAACTGTTCTCAGAAGAAATAAAAAAAATCCCAAAGTCATCGATGATTTTCGCTCGAATTCAATATAACTTGAACAAATTTGAAAAATCGCACTGAGCTTATTTTTGACAATTTTGAAAAGATTTTTTTATATAGAAATACATTAAACTATCTATTTTATGCAATACAAACCAAATTTACTGTAACTGTTCCCAAGAAAATTTAAAAAATTCCCAAAGTCATCGATGATTTTTTCCTAAATTCAACAAAATTTGAACAAATTTGAAAAATCTCATTGAGCTTATTTGTGAAAATTTTGAAAAGATTTTTTGAGTAGAAATAGGTTAAAGTATCTATTTTATATTAAACAAATCAAATTAATTGTAGTTGTTCCCAAAGAAATTTAAAAAATCCCCAAAGTCATCGATAATTTTTGCCTGAAAAAAAAAAAACAGTTTCTTCGTGTTCACTTTCTCTTTCATCACTATCGTAATAAGGTATTTAATTCATTTTTAATCTAAAATTTTGATGAACAATTTTGAGGTTAGATGAACACACAGCGAGTACTGTAAACGGTGATCTCCGATGTCAGTATTGCCAACCAGTTAAAGCAGCACCTCACATTTACTGATCTACTTAATACCCATTAAGCAATCGTAATTCTTTACTGGGAGTTATTGAATTTCATACTATGCTTTATATGTTTAACATTTCAAATATTTTACTGAGAATTTTTTGTTTTTATACTTAACATGTTTAAAATTAAATACTGAGCGTTTAGTATTTTTTACTGAGCAATAAGGTAAAATATTATTTTATAAAAATACTGAGCATTTAAATGCGATCCTTTATTTATGTGCAACGCGCAATATTAATTTAGAAGGACTCGAATGGAAATTACCCAACACTTAGGATGGGATTTAATAGCAAGGGTCAGTGATGGAAGGAATCAAAAGAAATGACGAGAGAATTAATTAATTCAATGATGTTGAATAATCCATAGAAAAGCAACAGTTTGCGATGGATGGTCATCATTAGCAAAGAAAAAAATTGAAGTGAAGTATAGTGAAAGAAATAACTAACTTTGGTATTTAGTTGAAATTTAAGCAAGAGTATTATTCTCATTACATTCAAGATGGTTTATCACTGAATCCATTAAATAGATATTTTAGATATTGGGTGTTCATTTAAATTCGTGCTCAAGTGAGCTATGGATTTTACCTGCATTTTTGACGTATGTCCAATAAAACTTAATTGAAGCAATGTCATAACACTGAAATGTTTAATAGGTTATAAATAACAAGAGAGAAAATAAAAGGAAATTGGCTAATAACTTGTTTTTGGCTAAAACCTACCTAAACTCTAATCTTTTCAGTAATCGGTCGTCCAAAATTTCATAGGGATGTTCAAGTTGTGAATAAAATTATACAGTAAATATTCCCAAACTTCATCGACTTTCGAAGCAGCTTAAACGTAAGACTTATCATCAAGTCTTTTGTCACAAATTAAAAACATTATCGATAAATTGCCAATACAAGCCGTTCAGTATAGTTTGACCAGATTTGACGTTTGTCAAATTTGAAGTTTAATTGATTAGTTTGCACTAATAATGCGACACACATTTTTGTCTCTATCGTCGTTTAACAAAATTTCAAAGATATTAATATTGTAGTCAGCCCGTGAGACAATAAGAACAATTATGTTATCTTCTATTAGAAAAAAAGTTGGATTCAATAGTAACATTTGGAATATAAAATATGAAATTCAAAAATTTACTCTTCTCTAAAGTGTGTAAAATAAAACGTAGCCGAGGAAAAATAAGCAAACCTTGTTACTAAGAAGACGAGGATGAAGTAATAGGAACACTCGAGACGGGATTTAACAGCGAGGTTCAGAGTAGAAAGGAAAACAAAGGGGAGGACGAGAAAAATAATTGGTTTGCCGCCAGACGCGTTAAGAAGATTCCAGGCGCTTCATTAAGTTTGAACTGCGTAGCTTCCGCTAAAGGAAAACTAAAGTAAATTGGACGGTCCTTTTTAACTAAATAATAACTAAAAATATAAAACTTACAAGTAACAAAAAGAAGACTTTAATTAATAACACCGTAAGAAAACTTTCTTAAAAACTACTTATGCTTCCATCAAAAAAGAATAGAAAAGTTTAAGATTTCCTTTTTTATTTCACGGAAGACTAACGAAACGGCCGCCGCCTAATGATCTCCTATTATCTTTGGTGTTCATCTCCCGGTCGTAATCCCGCCTCATCGTTTATAATTGCGGGATCGGTGAGCGGCGGCAGCTCGTTAGGTTTTCCGCAGCCTTTAAGATTATTAAAATCATTACTTCCGGCGTAACGGCGCCGTTACGCCCCGGCGACGTCGCTATTAAGAGATTGCAGGGCCGAGCCAAGCCGCTATTGTATCGGGACCGGTTCGTTTGGCGGAAAACACGAATTACAGCGGTACGTGATTCGACTGGCCGTAAATTGGCCCGGACGGCATCCTCGGAAATATGAGAAAATAAGAGGAGTATCTCCGTGAGCTCTGAATTTCCGGAAAGAAGTTTAAGTTATGGTATTTCGCCTTCAGTTCTTTTTTGGACTACTTTTCTTTTTATCCCTTATTATTTTTTTCCCTTTCTTGATTTAATGCATTATATAAAGTGATTAAATTTTCAATCTCTAAAGTATAAACTAATAACCAAACTTATCCGATAATTACTTTACGCGGGTTTTAATCCAATAAAACGATTATCACTTTGGTTTCAATAAATCAGGTCGAGTGAGACAAAGGCCGTTTAACAGGCCATTATCGGCCGGATAAGAAAGGGACCGTTGGCCCGTTCGACGACCGCCAATTGAATCGCCCCTAGAACAGTAATACGTACTTAGCATCGCATAATAATATTCGAGAGCGCACCAGAAGTGAGATCGGAGCAGCGGGAATCGGCCAATAACGCCATTAGGGGCGTCGATAAATATCCGAACACAAAAGACTCGCCGTCGCCGCGTCCATCCATTACTTGGAAAGCAATAAACGCGGAATTGCACCGCGATATCCGGTTATTCGACCGCAAGAGGAAGAGGACGAATGGCGCTAATCTCATTTTTATTACCCATCGCCTTTCATATTCAATACACGGAGAGTTTATATTGCGGACCCTTACAAGGGTACCACGTGCGGGTATAAGGAAACCCAGAGAATGTAGCGATATAACGTTGCTTCTAGAAGGGTAGATTGAAATCGAAGGATGAGTTTATCAAGTATACTAGATGTCACTGAAATATGTTTACAAACATACATTTAAAAAATTTTTTCGAATAATTGGACAAAATTTGATTTATATGGAGACTGAAGTTTTAAAATTACAAGTTACATAGGTTAAGTTTATTGGTAAGAGCGCAAAGGTAGATATTGAGGATTTGGTTTGGAAGCAGTTTTGAGTAGTTCGGAAATGCTAGGCGAAGAGATTTAGTTGGCTAAAGACGAGAATGATGTGCAGAGACGTAACTTGTAGAGACCCAAAGTGGTAAAGACGTAGAAAACGAATAATTGTATTTTCTTATTAAATACATTGGTTCATTATGTTTTAGAAAAGCGGGCTGCATTACCCAAAATCAAACTCATAGACACAGCCAAAATCCTACAAATTTGAGGGCCCTTCCGAGATTGAGAAGTGCGAAATCTCCTGCAATAATGAGATCAAAAATCTCCTTTGGGCGAACACCAACGGGACCGACCGAAAGTATACCTTAAAGAGGGGCGTGCGCCTAAGAGAAACGCGAAGTAAATATCGTTTTTTTTTTAACACTAGGTGCACGGGACGCGTTATTTTGACACATTTCGAATTTTATAAGGAAAATTACAAAAACCGTTTGCATTTGTATTTTATCTCTTGTGATGACTTTTATCCATTGATCGAGGTAAATGTATATTGAAGTGTATTTTCTTCAAAAGTATTGAAATATTGAAATTCTCTGTGTGGTATACTGCAATAATATCTCTTTATTAGGAGTATGATGGTTGTTGGGTTTAATTAAATAACACAACATTGAGGTTACATACTGGTGTATTGACGGTTTATATAGAACTGTTCACTTTTACAAAAACGTTTCTTAATTCGTAGTACATTGAACGGCTTAACTATGCAACGTCGTCAACTATCTATTTCCGACGGCATTATTGCTGATGCATATCCGTTCAATGCACACGAACCGTTACCACATAATTATAAAATTCTATTTAACTTAAATGCTAAACTTTTTCCCCTTACAATACCTATCTCTACGAATTTGCGTCAAATTGACGCGATCATACTTTAGACAAAATTTTGAATGAACATGCAAACATCACATCAATAATAAATAGGAATGTACCAACAATACTTCCATCCGTAATCCGATACACCAAAGAACAACTGCTGCCGGTAAACAATAATAGAAAGAACGAAACGTAGAATGTCAATTGATGTTAGAATGCAAAGAGATTTTGAAGGTTTCAGTTGCTTAGTTCGGGTATTGAAAAATAAAATACTAGAATATTTTTTGAATTAGTAATATTATTGTGAACCTCAATTTTATATTACTTTGATAAAAAGTTATTCTTTATCATCTAAATATGTCTAGAAGAGGAAATAAATTTTTACAAAACATAGTATTTGTGTGGAGTGTTGTGGTACTGAAGAGTATGAAAATGAAGTGATTCAAAGCGAAGATGAGATCGAAATTTTGGAATCTGTTAAAATTATGCAAGTAGGGGAATCATCAGACAATGTAAAAGAAAATCATCATAAATTACGTCTTTGGAGAAAAAGGATGTCCTCGAAAAAGAAAAGAATCGGATATCCTATCCGATTCTGAATCTGAGAATGAGATAAGCATTATGGGATCGTCCCAAAATTCGGATGCATTCTGTGATACAGAAATAGCTGTTGATAGAACAACTTAGACGAAATAGAAAGTGAGCGGCTTTAATGGTCGATATTCTTTCCACATTTATTTATGACATTGCTGGGCCTTCTGGCTACGCAAAACGAAATGTGATGGAAGGTAACGTAAGCAGTGCCTTTCATTTGATTATAATGAAAAACATGATGCAACGTATAAGAAGTTGTAATGAAGAAGAAGCACGACGCGTTTTAAAAGGAGATTGGAAGATTTCAACCACAAAGTTACTTGTGTTTAATGGGAATTTGTACGCTAGGGGAAGCGTATGAAGCAAATTCGCTAAATGCTTTTAAAATTGTTAAATAATAAAAACTTTCCATAAATATATACCTCATATTTTCATTTTTTTCTTATAGTATATAATTGCATTGCTTTTTAAGTGTTGTTATATGTATTCGTTCATGCGTCAAATTGACACGAGTTCGTAAAGATAGGTATACAGGGTGATTTATAACATACGGATCAGACTAAAAGTGTAGGTACTAGGGGCCAAATTGAAGACATTTTCTTAATAGTATATTGAGCACAACTTAATAATCACAAAGGTATAGAACATTAAAGTTCAATTAATTGTCGAGTATTTATTACCATATACGATATTGCACTACTTTTAAATTCAAACTGCGAATATTTCGGGGTTATTTAAACAATGGACAATTAAGAAAAAATAATAAAAACTTTGTAATATGGCAGTAAGGGCTGGTTAAAAATTTGTTAAAATGTTAAAAACTGGTGTTTATTTGTTGAGAACCGCTAATGTCTCGTTTTTATTTCTGTCAATCCATTTGATTTGGTTACCTAACAACGGTGACAACTTCACGGTCGGGATTCAAAATTCAAGATTTGTTTTCTACTGAATATCAGCGGTTCTCAAAAGTGGACGATAACTTATTTAAAAAATTAACATTCAATATCTACGTAACTATTAAGTTTTTAACAAAACCTTATTAAGAAAATCTTTTCAGTTTGAGCCCTAGTACCTACACTTTTAGTCTGATCCGTATGTTATAAATCACCCTGTATAAGAAACGTCCGTAAACCTAGTGTTAAATGAAAACTATAGTTTAAAAATTCGGTTAGTTAAAGTGTATATGAGAATGATTTTAAAATATACAAAAAACTAAGATTCATTAAGTAGAATTAAGAGTATTCTTGCCCTCTGTATTAAATAATAACGATAATAATAATAACAGGCGTCCAGAAAACGTATTTCCAATTTGCAAAGCAGCTCCATAGACCTCACATCTCCGTGATTTTCGGCAAAACGTTTAAGTTGATTGGTTAGGGTAATAGCTTCACCATAATTTTTGATATCCTTCGCTGGAACTGGTACCTCATCGACGTCAAAATCTTCCGACAGTTGTTCGACTTCTGGATTTTCGATTTCTTGTCCTGAATCTGGATCTTCAACATATAAATTTTCATCCATTTCCAAAAAATCGTTAAGGTTTTCGTTGTTAGTGAATTCCAACAATTTTTTATTTTTGAGGATATCTCTAAGTTTATTAAGTGGTAAGTCATCTTCTGGATCAGATGTCAAAGCCTCATTTAGCTGGTCTTCACTTTGCATATTGTCGTGCTTAAATCCTGCTTTAGGAAGCAATTTTTAACTGTTTCCTTGGTTTCTTGGGCCCAAGCAATTTTTGCAAAATACAATTAATCCGCATATCTTTTTCTGCATAGATGTCAAATTAGTATTGAACCCCGTATGTATCGAAAAAATGAGAACGTTTAAATTTCGGTGTACTCGGGGAAGTCCCTCATTCAAGCTAAGTAGAAAGGTACAACGTGGGCTACGCTTGATGTTGTTTAACACTTGGCATGCGGGCATATTTCGCTGTCATAAGCGTAAAACGTAAAAATACATTTCCCGCATGCTAAGTGTTAAGAGAACATCTTCTAGTGTCCGCGTCCGTTCAAGAGAATATCCGTCCAAGAGAGAGTTAACGCAATGCAAATTACATGAGAGTCGGTCCTTTCCATGAGAAACTGTCCGTCCAAGGGGGGTATTCGTTTAAGAGAGTGTCCGCGAAGGGGAATTTCAATGTAAATCTTTCAATTAATTCTAATTTAAGGTCACAGAATCATATCTTTGTTCTCGTAAATAACGTCTAGACGATGGTATATTAGAGAGTTTCTTGTTACCATTCAAGTCCTTTTAATCTGAAGTACGAGTGAAAGATTAAAGTCTCTCTACCTAAATAGCATCTTGTAAGTTGAAATTAGGAATCTTGATTTTGTATATGTATGTGTTTTGTATATAATGAATATTCAATTATAAAGATTGTACATGAAATATTTCGAAAGATTATTGTATAGTCGTAAAAGATAATAATTATAATTTTGTTGGCTTCATCAGCTAATTATATTGACAGATTGCATTGGCTTACAATTAATTACCCAGTTTTGTTGTTTAATCACAGCTTCAATTTTGCGGTCGATCGGTTAATAAATATTATCTATAACGTGAATGCGGTGCGGCCAAAAGTATTTCTTTATTAAATTCACATTAGCGGCGAATTACGGCTGCCAGTGGCCGTTCGCCGCGAATTCATTAAATTAGTTCGCGGATCGAAGCGACGCAACGCAATTACGGCGTCGGTTATATGATTATTTACACGGGGCTCGATATGACAGGCCGCGAACGAAACGCTAATGACAAATGGACGAATTCGACGGCCTGCGCGGAGGGACCGGCGTTAATCCTATCGGAATTTTCGGTTTCGAAAAACAATATTAATAATTTTCGATAATAACTCACGTTGCGCTCTCGAACTCACCATTGTCGCAATAAATCGAATAGTTACAATGCGAATCTATTGACGATAACCGAAAATATTACATTCAATAAATAGATTTATGTATGTTACGCGATTACAGTACAGTGAAAACTTATTTCACTGTACATTTTTTTAATGCAATAAAAAAAAATACAAAAATTTTATCCTCCATTTATCACTTCCAGATTTCTGTGAAAATTAACCGAGAAATAATGCCAGAAATGAGATTTATGTTTAAAAAGGAATGAAAAAAAGTTATCTATTTTTCAAATTTTAACGTGATGGCAGGAAAGTATTATTCTGAGCATCAAACGATGTTTATAAGGTTTACTAGTTTAGTTTTATTTTTAGTATTTTGCTACAAAAAATTTATTGTTTTTGATTGAATTGACCAACATTTTGGTAACTTTGGTGGAAGCTTTACGAATTAAGTAAGTTTTTGGTGGAATTTAAAAAAATATTGGTAAATTTTTGGTGAAATTTTTACAAATTTTGTAACTTTTTTGGTGGAACTTTAAAAAAATTCATTATTTCTGGCAAAATTATTAAAAATTTTAGTAACTTTGGTGGAATTTTTATGAATCTACTAAGTTTTTGATGGAATTTTCAAGGTTTTAGTTAATTTTTAATTAAATTGTTTCTAATTTGATTGATTTTTGGTGGAATTTTAAAAGAATTTGGACATTTTGGTGGAATTTTTAAAAAAATTTGTTAAGTTTTTGGTAGAATTATTAAAAATGTTGACAATTTCGGTGTAATTTTTAGGATTTTTGTAAGTTTTTGGTGGAATAAAAAAAAATTCAGTAAGTTTTGGGTCTAGTTGTTAAATATTTTAATAGCTTTGGTGGAATTTTTGCGAATTTTATTAATTTCTGGTGGAATTTTAAAAAATTCAGTGTTTTTGGTAAAATTCTTATGAATTTAGTAAGTCTTTAGTGGAATTTTTAAAAAATTCAGTATGTTTTTGGTGGAATTATCAAAAATTTTGGTAACATTGGTGGAACTTTTGCGAATTTTATTCATTTCAGGTGGAATTTAAAAAAAAAAATCAGTGTTTTTGGTAAAATTCTTATGAATTTAGTAAGTTTTTGGTGGAATTTTTAAAAAATTCAGTATGTTTTTGGTGGAATTATCAAATATTTTGATAACATTGGTGGAATTTTTGCGAATTTTATTCATTTCTGGTTGAATACAAAAAAAATCAGTGTTTTTGGTAAAATTCTTATGAATTTAGTAAGTTTTTGATGGAATTTTCAAGGTTTTAGTTAATTTTTAATGAAACTGTTTCTAATTTGATGGATTTTTGGTGGAATTTTAAGAGAATTTGGACATTTTGGTGGAATTTTTAAAAAATTTGGTAAGTTTTTGGTAGAATTGTTAAAAATGTTGACAATTTCGGTGTAATTTTTAGGATTTTTGTATGTTTTTGGTGGAATAAAAAAAAAAATTCAGTAAGTTTTGGGTGTAGTTGTTAAATATTTTAATAGCTTTGGTGGAATTTTTGCGAATTTTATTCATTTCAGGTGGAATTAAAAAAAAATCAGTGTCTTTGGTAAAATTCTTATGAATTTAGTAAGTTTTTGGTGGAATTTTTAAAAAATTCAGTATGTTTTTGGTGGAATTATCAAATATTTTGATAACATTGGTGGAATTTTTGCGAATTTTATTCATTTCTGGTTGAATAAAAGAAAATCAGTGTTTTTGGTAAAATTCTTATGAATTTAGTAAGTTTTTGATGGAATTTTCAAGGTTTTAGTTAATTTTTAATGAAACTGTTTCTAATTTGATTGATTTTTGGTGGAATTTTAAAAGAATTTGGACATTTTGGTGGAATTTTTAAAAAATCTGTTAAGCTTTTGGTAGAATTGTTAAAAATGTTGACAATTTCGGTGTAATTTTTAGGATTTTTGTAAGTTTTTGGTGGAATAAAAAAAAAATTCAGTAAGTTTTGGGTGTAGTTGTTAAATATTTTAATAGCTTTG
Source organism: Digitonthophagus gazella (assembly GCA_036711955.1). Lineage (NCBI taxonomy): Eukaryota > Metazoa > Arthropoda > Insecta > Coleoptera > Scarabaeidae > Digitonthophagus > Digitonthophagus gazella. The sequence continues at coordinate 35,775,274 of JASCIT010000005.1, read as the reverse complement.
GTGGAATTTTTGCGAATTTTATTCATTTCTGGTGGAATTTTGAAAAAATTCAGTGTTTGGTAAAATTCTTATGAATTTAGTAAGTTTTTTATGGAATTTTTAAAAGATTCAGTACGTTTTTGGTGGAATTATCAAACATTTTGATAACATTAGTGGAATTTTTGCGAATTTTATTAATTTCTGGTGGAATAAAAAAAAATCAGTGTTTTTGGTAAAATTCTTATGAATTTAGTAAGTTTTTGATGGAATTTTTGCAAATTGCAATAATTTTTGGTGGAATTTTTAAAAAATTCAGTTAGTTTTTGGTAGAATTGTTAAAAATTAGTCAATTTTTTGTTTATTTCGTACAACACTAGAGGGGGGGCCACATGAAAGTATTTATAAAAGGCTGGACAAAAGTATTGAAAAATATATATCAAAACACGCCAAATTAATTTCTGATCGCGTTTCCAAACGTAAACTGTGCAATGTTGGAAAGAGACAGAAAATAATTCAACAAGCTGATGAAAATTATGGTTTGGAAGAAGATATTCCCGATACATCTCCTACTTACTACACTAAAAGAAAAGACGAATTCTTGGACGAACTTCAGAAAATCGAAGAAGAAATTGCCGAAATGGAAATTAGAACTGTTGGCCAAGGTCGAAGTCAATTATGGCACGAAGAAAGGGTAAAACGTCTAACGGCTTCTAATTTCGTAAGGATTTGCAAAAAAAGAGAATCCACGAATTGTGCCAATTTAATCAAGTACATTATATGCAACTCAACTTTTATTCATACATTCATTCCTCGATGAAAGATAAATAAACACATGAGTTCTGAATAGAAATCTTACGCCTGTTATTTACAAAGGTGCGGCAGTTAAAGGTCCACCTTCTTGCTTCCGAACGTCTCACCCCGATTCCCCTCAGAAACTCAATGACTGTGAGACCGCAGCCTTAAACTTCACAAAGATTTAGATCAGGGATTCCCAACCATTTTCTTATATCGACCCCTTGTAAGAGAAGAGTTTCTTACATCGACCCCCTAACACTTTTACAAAATTTTGTTGAAAAATCGTCAATGTGATGGCTGCGCTTGATGTGGAGATACTATTTTTTTAATATTTGTCTTAACACCTTGTTGACCGGTGACGAGATAACTCGTCATTTCATATCCAAACGTTGTTGACCGGTGACGAGTTAACTCGTCGTCATAGCACTTGTTATATCACATTGCGGTGACATGACATAGTTTCTACGTAAAATTGCCGGTCAACAAAGTGTTAAAATTACTTAATGCAATTCTTAAGTCCCCTCTTTCGAAAACATTCAATCTATTTCTTGTTTTACGCAGCAAGTTGTTGAGGTGACTAAAACCTGCTTCCACCAAATAAGAAGAGGGGAACGTTAATAATAGTGGTTCTGTAATAACTAGTAATTGTGGATACTTTTCCCTGATGATTTTCAAATTCCAAAACTTTGCGTATACGTGTGTTTTGAATAAGAGTTGTGCTTGAACATCTTCCTTCAACGCAATTAACTCTTCTTGCACCATAATATTATATCGAGATTTATCGCACTGTAATGGATCTAAATATAAGCCATGCTGGCACATCCAAATTTTCTATGTCTCGAAAGCGAACAGCTATAGCTATCGACCCCTAATCAACCCTCTGATCAACATTGACCCCCTACAACTTCATCGGGGTCGATACCGACCCCGTTGGGAATCCCTGATTTAGATGAATACATTATCTTTATTTTTACCAAAGAAGAATTTTGATAAGAATATTGATAATTTAAGGTTTTAATAGAATCTTTTAGAATTCAACTTAAATCAACAAATATATCTATTCTAAATTCTTTGAAGTTTCTTAATATACAAACAACGTTTTAAAGTTTTACCATACATTTCCAACTCAAAGAAAGAACAAATACATATGCGGAGTTGAAATAGATACTGAAGGTAAAAAGTACAATGGGAAACCTAATATTTTCCGGGTCTAGTAGCTCTCGGAGAAGAAGGAAACGACCGCCTCCTCCAGATATGACGTCACAAAGTGGCAGTTACTTCGGCGGGGAACATTATTCCCGCAGTAGGGCGGTGAATATTGCTTTCGGCGGTTTCAGCAGTTGATTTTCAAACGCAATTTATTCGAGCGACGGTCGCGCGCGAGCGTGAAATTGTACCTTGAAGGGTTTTGCCTCTTCCGACGTATTCCGACGAAACGGAATGCCTTCGGAGCGTTCGACCGGGAAAGCTGAAAATACGTCCGGTGCATGCGCGCACTCGTTTAAATTCCAACATCGTCTTTCAAACGAAAACCTTTACGCTTTTTGGTATTATCTGGATGTGTACAATTGTACAATAGAGAAAAGTAGTACTCTTATAAAAGTAGCTTATATTGCTACTATGATGCTCGGTAAAAACAAATAAAAAAACAAATAAAAATAAATCCTACAATTTGTGATGTTGATTATGGAAAGCTTTACAGTTGAAACGGTGGATGAAGCACTGTCGTTGAACAGTTTCTCGCTTCGGTTGGATGCAGTGTGCAAATTTCATTTCAGGCGGCGCCGCTCGGTCATTACTCACTAGAAAACCGCAACGAATCCGGGCATTTTTACGACCGCGACCGCCTCGACGCTGATTTTCAGCGCCCGGTCGCTGAAGCAGGTCCTCGCGTTAACGGTTATTCGATTACGGTCGGATTTAGTGTTTTCGAAACGCGCATTTGCGCCCATCCTACCTCGGTAATGGCTCGTAATGCACGATCGTAAATCTGCCTGTTTTGTTTATTGCGTTTGGATTAATAAGGTGGGACCGGTTATGTTCATATTATAATAGTGTTTAAGTAGTGTGGTTATTGTATTACGTTAAAACCATAATTAATATTAATGCTTAACTAAATATAATAGATAATATAAATAGATGTAGGTAGAAATTTAGATATTTGCTATCATGTACTGAAATTTTAATTTAAGGTAATGAAAATGAAAACATCATAGATATACTGCTATAAAAGCAAGAATACTGGAGAGACGTAGATGAAATAGTGACAAACATCATGAAGACAAAAGAAAAACACGAAAGAGAAGTAGAAAATAGAAGAAGAGATGTACAGTAAACCTAAGGTGACCAGATTTTTAGGTGGGCAAAGCGGGACAACTAATTGAATCGTTTATTTCAGAAAGGAATTAAGTAACATTTTTGACGATTTTTAGATAAATGTATATTCGTGCTCTCTGGCTGTAGACCTATCGTTTTGAGTAGAAAGGCTTATACTTTATATGCCCGGAACATTTTATTGTGGAGACAGAATTTTTGGTTTGTTGTAGAAAGAGACTATGTATCATCGTAATTTCTTCTAAAGACATAATCGATTTTAAGAACTGGTGGCCTAAATACTACAAGAAAACTGCAAACTCTCTTGAAAGTATGAAACCCGGTGTGGCTCGAGTTAACAAACAACTATTTTCAATATCTCACTTTCATTATTTTCTTCATGAACATAAAACACCTGCGTATGTTGTGGCTTCAGAGTACATAAATGGTTTCACATCTCACACATTTTATCTGCACACGCCAAAAAGTTCTGGTAAAACTACAATAAAAATGCCCATAACCAAAGCTTATACTGATAAAGTTCCAATTTTAAAATCCAAGATTGAACATCTAAATAAAATGCTTCCTTACTTTGAAGAACCATATTTGAAATTTTATCAGGAAATATTAAAATGGCCATCTAAAACCAAAAAAGAAAATAACAGTGCAGATTAATGAAAGAAATATATAATATTGTTTTGAATTTATACTAAAAAATGCCATGAATAATCTTTAAATTGGAAATTTTCCTTTTTTGTCGTTTTTCTCAAAACTACAAAAATGTTACTTAGTCCCTTTCTGAAATAAACGACTCAATTGTAAGATTTTATTTCCTACTTTGTTTCCTACTGTGATTTTTTGTGATGCCCAATATTTAAGCTTTTCCTTATCAATATATTTTTTTACTAATGACACTTCATTAAAAAGATCACTTTTGGAAATATTATTATTTGGGAATTTTTGAGAAACACAATCAAATGATTTTTGCACATCGTTTCAATTAAGTTTTGGTCATCTAAAATAATATTCAATTTTACTATTCTGGCTTTTTGGAAAAATTTATCTGATTGTAAGGAAAAATTTATCCAATTGTAAGGAAAAAATCCAAGCTAAAAAATTGCAAAAGACGATTTCTCAAAAGGATGTTGCTAGATTTTTAAAATCTTAAGGTTCGAAAAATAGTTTTTTGATATATTCGATATTAGACTGGATTTTTAAAGTACAAGATGTTATTTCAGAAAGTTAAAGTTGTAAAATTGAATATTGCTTTTATCGCTGGATCCAAATTCGTATTTCAATTAACATCTTGCTTTATGACTTCATCGTAAACCAAAAATAACAAGATTTCAAGCTTTTGAATTCTTGTTTTTGATAGATTACGATGAATTCTCAAGTCTTACGAAGGATTTTCTTAGAGATTTAGGTTTTTTTTAGAAATGTAGGGTTTCCACATTTCTAATTTGGATTCACCATCTAAAAATAATATTCAATTTTACTATTCTGGCTTTTTGGAAAAATTTACCTGATTGTAAGGAAAAAATCCAAGCTAAAAAATTACAAAAGACGATTTCTTCAAAGGATGTTGTTAGATTTTTAAAATCTTAAGATTCAAAAAATAGATTTTCAATAGATTGGATTTTTAATATACAAGATGTTATTCTGGAAAATCATTTTTTTGGTTTTCTGGAATAATTTATCAAGTTGTAAGGAAAAAACCAAGTCTAGAAGTACTAAAGCTCCGATTTTTCCAAAGAGCTTTGTCAGATTTTTGAAACCTTAAGGTGTAAAAACACCTTAATGTGGTCCGGTCTTCCAAATAATCTTTGCATTTACTATAAAACTATAAAATAATTTATTGTACCCTGCTCTTCGAGCTGATTTATACTATTGCGGATAGTTAAGGGTAGAAAATTATTTTCTAAACTTTCTTGATATTGACATATTAAATTATTAACTTCATTTGCTACTCTGATTGCCGATATTTCATCATCTTCAGTAAGCTTTATAACGTGCTGAAAAAGAGCAGCTTGATTTTGTAGAAACTCTAGCCGAATTTTTGAATATTCTCTTTCAAAAAACTTTTCTAAAATGCTAGGACATTTGTCCTGTGATAGAAAGTAGGATTTTAAAGGTTCATACATCTTCAAAATTGTTTCGATAGCTGGGAGAAGAACTAACCAACGCGTTTTACTGTGTCCAAGTATTTTCTGATATTCATCTTTTTCAGCAAAAGCAATATGTTAGTCGTCGTAACCCGTAGGATTCTTAGAACGCAAAGCAATGATTTTCATAAATATAAAATTTCACTTAATTCTAAAAGTCGGGACTTTTGAAAAACGTCGCGGGACGCGGGACAAATTGTGAAAAATCGGGACTGTCCCGCCAAAAGCGGGACATCTGGTCACCTTAAGTAAACCCTCAAAATCACCTTTGTATGCATCTGAAGTTGTACCTTGATTGGTGATTCCGGAGGTAGAGGGGAAAGGGTTTTAGTTGGTCGATGTATTCAAAATGAGTACATCAACCTAAGGATACTGGACTAACAGGATGGTCCAATCTGCGATAATCGCCTGCCACCCTTTAACGTCACTGCTAAGCTTAGCGTCTCTGTCTTACACTCGAATGAAACCACAACAAGTGACGTCAAACTGGCGGCTGCGCACTAAATTTCGGCGTATACATATCTTATGGAATTGAGCCATCCTGTTAGACCAGTATTCTTGAAATCAACCCAACACTGAGTGGTCTATGATACGGTCACATAAATAGTGATTCGAACCACTTGCTTTTCAACAGATTTCCTAAACCCCTCCTTAAAAAAAGGAAATAACTGAAAAAAAAACTGAAGGTATTGTTTAATATGTTGTCTTATTTAGCAAAACATTTCGTCATTTATAAAATCGCTAATATTATTCAAATATATCTCATATTTATAAAACATGTTTATGTGGCACTTTTAATTATTTATGAAAATATTTACCTGCATAATGTAAATGATTCATTTGATATAACATCAACTGTAAAAGAATTTTATCCGAATGTAACTACTTGTTTGTAAATATTAAAAAAACTTTGTGGTGTAAAAAAAAAGATATAAAAACTTTAAACATGACTTTTCCAATTATTATATTTACGGAGAAGGCCCATTAACGGGGACAAACGCACCGGTAGGTTTTCATGAATAAATTAAAAATTTGCGCAAACTTTCAGTGCGCTCGCAAAAAAATGTAAAAACGGCCTTTCGGGAAATATTTGTCGGAATTACGGCCGCGTCGTCAGCGGGAAATTCTGCCGCGGCGGCGAGCTCGGAAAAAAGTTTCAATGAGTTATTAAAATTTTAATAATAGCTCGGGGACCGGCTGTCGACGGACGGGGGCTCGATAATTTTTCGCACCCCGCTCCCCGACAGCGCAGACAAATAACTGCCCCGTTATTATGTAAACCTGGAGGTAATTAATCCCAAAAGCCACTTTAAATCATAAGCGCGAACGGGGGATGTTTCGCGCGCCCCCGAAATCCGGAATCCCGGTAATTTCGCCGTCCCGTCCGTCGTTCGGGGGACTAATTAAAAAGCTATTTTGCGACAACGTCCGAGAGAAAGAAAGTACAAATTGCTTCCCACTGCTTTTTACTTAAGGCTGTTTTAAATACCTTCAATTTTTAACTGCAATCTTCCTTTCATTATTTAACAAACAGAATTTTTTATGGAAAGTATTTAAAAAAAAGTACACCGATTACGAACCATAATCTTTTAATTGAGAAATGAAGTTCTTTTTTTTTAATTCCCTTAAAGCAACATTTGAGAGATAAAATTTGGTAGTTAGGGATTTCATATGAGGCACTGGATTTCAAATCGTTCCTTATCCAAAAAAATCGAAAATTGCATTATGGGTATCTCCTGATAAAGATGGCTGGTCTCCATGTGCCTGTGTCTTTTTTAAGTTCCAGAAAATTCTTTTTGCTATTTAAAAGTGACTTTGAAAATCTATTGATGCTCCAGAATCTTCTTCATCCGCTTCCTCTTTTGTTCCAAATAAATCCTCAACCATTTCCCATAATTTGCTCCAAACCAATCTTCATCCAATGCAAGATGGCTTTTCAACAACTACGTTTGTTTCTAAACAATCCTCATTCCCGAAACCTATCACTGTACAATATCAATTTAAAGGTGTTTTAGCCTCTTAATTATTATGATACGGGTACACATAGTGATGCGATTTATTCCCTGAATTGAAGAATAATTAATGAAGAAGTGATTGGCAGGATGCTATTAAGAAACCTGCAAATTGGCATTTCCAGTTCGCCCCGCAAAACGCATATTGTTAAAAAAATCTATTAAAACAGGCAAGGTTCTCGTCAGAGGTGAGGTAAATTATCGGTGTGATACTGGAAATTATAAAAGTATACTTAAAACTGGAAAAACATTGAACATTGACCCACATTTAGTACCAAATATTTTTCCAATAAAGCTTGAAAAATTGAAGGATGTAGATAAACTTCTAAAAACACACTTTGGTGAAGAATGGAGGCAGCTTCTCGATTTAGATTATTACAGAAGTGTATTGGATAGAGAAGAACATGAATTTCAGGAAAATCTGCAAACATCAAACGAGAACCTGTATGAGAATGAAGAAAATGAAGAAGATCTGGGAATCTAGAATGGAAACAACAATAACAACATTACTTCTTCTTTTTTTGAAACATTAACGTTTAATTATTCCATTTTCTTAAACTAGTGTCCAAAATAATGGTTTTATATTTTAATTAAATAAATAACCATTCAGAACCAAACTTGCTTCATCACTATTATGAATGTTCCAAAAGAAATCTCATCCATTAGTCGGAGTTCCAAAACCAGCTTCATAGTCGCTTTTGTTCCAAGACCATCCTCATCCAACTTTGAAAACATTTTTTTCTTTATAAATTTATATAAAACAAGATTATTGTTTTTTTCAAAGCAATCATTTTTTATAAATCGTTTTTTATAAATTTTTTGAAAAAAAAATATTAACTGCCATACTTATTGATAAGTAACTATAGGTTTTTCTTGTTTTGCCGAAAATGAGGTTTGATGGATGAAGACCGGTTTGGAATCCAGTGCCTCATATGAAAAGAGAATATATTAAAACCGATTGGTGCTGGAAAAAGAGGACTAAAGTCATAATTGAAATTAACCCTCCGTGTGTACACTGGGTCTTTGAAAGAACAGTCAAAATTTACGTTTTTCTGACTTTTCAGACGATTCCGACGATTATTTCATTTTTATTGACAACAGTTTTAAACTTTTGAATTTGGTAACTGCTTGGCCATGTAGTAGACGCTTCAATAAGTAACTCAGAATTTTTCTAGAATTTTTGAAAGCCTAGAAAACTTTGAAAACATGCCTGTTCCCTAAAAGACCCATTATACACACCATGTCTCAAAAAATATAGTATACACACGCCGGGTTAATAGAAGATTATTAAAACAAGCAAAGAATAAGGAATCATTTATCGAGATCACATGCAAAAGGGGAAAATGCATGCTTAACACAGATGATAGAATTGTTGAAAAAACATTGCCGTGAGGTCGTTGGAAGTATGGGAACAAAACTGGCTTTAAAATTTCGTTGATGTATAATTTAAGATTACCGGTTTTCAAACTGTATTTCACCCCATCACAACACCAGATGTTTAGCCAAAATAACGTCCAGCAAATTCAAAATTAAGTCTTTCTGCTTTACATTTTCTAAGGCATAATTGCCATCAAATTACTATAGACTCAACCAGTATTCATCACCAAAGACGATTTGATGTCATTCTTCGACCTGATGCTCCTTCAATGCACACCACTTGAGTATAAAAACAGGATGCTCTGGGATTAACGAAATCTGAGAAGTTTGTAGATGTGATGCTAAACCAAGCAATGGATTGTTCGATAAATTATTTCTATTGATATTTGATTTCCCTAAAGAACCCTTCAAAATAACCTCCGCTGGCCAAGTTCTTTCAAGCGGGTCAACTAAGACTTTTGGCGAAGGACGTCTCTTTTAGCATTTATTCATGGCTTGTGATCGACCACTCTCTCTATTAGGTGTTTTCAAAACTTTATGGAACCACACTCCATTCTTAAATGATTGTAAAGCAATTTCTACTAAATTTTCTGGCAATTTCGCGAAAGGATATTCAAAGCTTTATGCATTCTCATACATTTACTCTCCTTAAAAAAGGTTAATAGAATGTAAAACTGATTTTGATAGACGCCGGACATAATACATACACAAGTGAAAGATTTGGCATAGATTGCCAGCAATCATTAAGGCTGTGGTCTCGGGCCCGAAAAAGTTTTTCCAATATTTCGCGTTAACCGTTTGATAAATCAAAAAAACTTTCAAACGAAATTTGGATAAAAATGAAAAATGTAGACATGCAAATAGAGATATTTTATAAATTATTGTTAATAACTGAGATTATTAAGAAAGATTTTGAAAAGGGCTATTTGCATGAATAGATAAATATTCAAGATATATTTTTTCCATTTACCGTTTTTTGATATTTTAAAAGATAAACGAGAAATTTTGGAAATTCCCACGGTACAAACTTGGGAATATTTTTCAATTTCGCTAGATAGCTCCGCCCTGATTGACCACGTGGTATGGCCGGCGGAGTTGAGTAGGTGCCGTAAGTAAACAAACAAGTTTTTTGTGTAAGTCGATTCTGCTTCGTTGTGCATTTCTGGAGATAAATACTTTGGAGAATTATTCGAGTTAGGACTTCACAGATTTTATGGCTAGTAAAAATTTTTAGAATTTTAGTAAACTAAAATGAATGAAAAGTTCATTTCATAATTTTACTTATCTTTTTGTTATATAAATACCTCGACCTCATGAAACAAAACTTCGATATTGTAATTTTGAACACTAACTTTTTCTTTACATACACTACATGTAGCAGAGAAAGTATGTACAACTGGGCCAAATTGGTCACTTTTCAAGGGACACTCCTGTTTCTATAAGAAATAGAGGAAAAAAAATATCGGTAACTGATGCTCGATTTTTATAAGAAATCGAATGCTGAAAACCTCATATTGATATCTTTTACGGTTTCAGAGATATTGGGGATGCTTTTCGAGAAAGTGCATTTTTGAAGTCTTCATAATTTTTTTCCTATTGAAAAATGTTTAATTTTGTGAAAATATTCTCGTGGCAACTTTTTATTAGATTTTGACGGTGTAGGTTAGTTTTCTCTGTAAGCAATATTTTAATAGCTACATACATAAAAGTGTTTTTTTAATGGAACACTATATTATTACATAGTACACGAGAGCCTAGAATTCCCTTTCCAAAAATATGCCTATAAAGTTTGAAAAATGGGATAGGTGCGATAATTTGTTTCAGAGAATCTGGGGAAAATGCAGAGGTTGTATTTACATAAACGATATAGAGAGAGAAGATAACGTTTAAACTCATTTTTCTCGATGCTAAAAAAATGTAGATTCTTTGAAGCCATAATCTGAACCAAAAAGGCTAAGTGATATCGCAAGCAAGGTATCATGTGTGGCACACTTTTGGAAAGGCAATTTAAATTCCTGTCGAATATGCAAAAATGTATAGGTGTTCCATTTGAAAAAGAAATATTTGTCTGCATCTATTAGAATATTGCTTACAAAAAATCTAATTTACACCAACAAATTCTACATAAAAAGTTGTTTCGGGAATCTTTTCACAGAATCAAATATTATCCAATAGAAAAAAAGTTATGGAGATTTTTAAAAAATGCACTTTTTCGAAAAACACCTGTATTTCCGAAACCGTAATAGGTATCAATTTGCGGTTTTCACCATTCGATTTCTTATAAACATCGAGCAAGACACCAATATTATTTTACCCTATCTCTTATAGAAACAGGGGTGTCCCTTTACAAGTGTCCAATTTGACCCACCAGTACAGTACAGTCGATTATCCCATCTGTACTACAAACTGCTGTACCATTTTAAAAGATTTAATTTTTTTGCACAGTATTTATTACATATACCAAAATAAGTCAGGATCTTATTAGGATTTAGTAAGAAAGATACATCTAATGTTTCCGTCTTTTTCTACTTTATTAAAACGAACTGAACCTCGATTCATGTATTCACTTCTCGACAAAAGATAAATAAATACATGAGTTTCGAATATAAATCCTTTGTCTCTTATCTACAGAGGGCGGAGCGTAGCCCAGAATTAAGGTCCACCTTCCTGTTTCTGCACGTCCGTCTCCTGCGCCCCTGAGAAACTCGATGACCGTAAGACCACAGCCTTAACGTAGCTGCACGGTCTAAAAGAAATATACCTGTTAAAACATACAATACCAGACAAAAACAACTAAGAAGTGTACGGATCGTGACCTAATTTTAATTATTTACTATTTCATATGGGCTATACATACCACTAAAATTTAAAGTTCGTACGACCATCCTTTCTGGGTGTTGCGATTTTTTTGGCGAGCAGTGTACCTTACAAGCAGTAAAATGAAAGCAGATAAAGTTATAGAGGATAATAACCATAACTTAGGAATATGTATTTTTTGTATAACAACGGAAAGAAAAAGTTATGTCCCGAACATTTCCGGAAACCGTCATCGAGTAACGCCTCGTTAGCGCAATAAAATGTTTGGGGTACGACCGTTGACTGGTAACAGCCCTTCGGTCGGGGCGGCAACAACGGGGTAGCTGACGCAGAAAGTTTTAAAATTGTACGATTTTCGTCGGGGGGTCCGTTTTAGGTCTCCCAGGCGTACCATTATCTCGCGGCCATAACTACGAACCTCGCCGCTGCGGCGACCGCATTAACTGGCTCGACGGGTTTATGCGACAGCAAGGCGAAGAACTTTTAAATCTCCTTAAAGGACTTCCCCTAAAATTCCAGTTTCGAAGGAGGACTTTCCGCGTGAATTAGCCATTTTTCGATATTGCACCAACCGAATCGTTGCAAGAGGTAAAATATTCACTCGGATACTCCCTCTTTAGGTAAAGTAGCGAATAATCTCTTGATTATACGTTTGAAACTACGTCGGTCGACGATTTAATAAAAATAAATTCAGATAAGAACTCGCATAACAGTTATATTTAACGTCCGGTTCGCTCGGTCGTGATATAATTGCCTGTGTCCGACGAAATTCAATTAACTTCCATGGAACCCGGACGCTATGAGGATATCTCCGATACGGAATTTCTATAGTTGGCAAAAAGTTATTGCTGACCGCTTCTCCGGGCTTATTATCCTCGGACGATGGTCAGCGAATCGTCGTCATAGTTTCATAGAAGATATATTACCAGAAAAAACCATACCATTAATAATAACGTGAACGGTAGACACAAAAATAAGATTAAAAAAAAATCCTTATGTTTTTACATTGTCACAATATTTCAATATTTGAAACATTTTTCATTTTTTTTAATTGTTTTCAAAAGTTTATGAAATTGAAATATCATTTACCTAAATAATAATACATAATAACACGAATGAATAATAAAACATTCATTCGATGGTTAATGGCAACAGATAAACGAAGTCGTCCTTGCCGAATCTAAAAGCGCAATCGTTCAAGTAATAAAAATTTCCATAAATCGAGAATTAGGCCCGCGCTTTCGGAACGTTCACCTGGGAAATTACCCTCCTCGTGTCGACGGTGTACGCCCGGTTCAAATCCGATACCGAAAGGCGCATAAATCCTTATTTAAATCTTACATCGTTGCGCGAATAAATCTAATTTATTGTGACGGGTCGGAGGAATTGCGACCCTTGGAAATTATCTTGCCGGGGGTCGTGCATCCGCGAGGTGGTAGCCGTTATTTGCATTTTTACGCGCGGTCTTTATTTATTTCCGAGGACTAGGCATCGCACCGGATCTTCCAACGAGACAAAATGCGATGGGAATTAAGACAAGCGGCGGTTTAGTGCTCGAGCGAGCGAAATAAGACGGTGGTGAAATGTGGGTATTACCTACTTTATATCCATCTGACTCTGAGAATAAAAACAAATTAGTGATTTACAGACAAAAAGAAAACGGTATACTTTATCATAATTTAGTTTTAAACCCGATATCATAACTTACGATTTAAGATTTTACTTATTGGAAATTTAGAAAAAGTACAAGGTAAGAGATATATATTCAGGGCGTAGGAATACGTCCTAAATACAAAAATGGCAAAAAACAGTAAAAATAGCAAAAATAGCAAAAGCTGCAAAAGGTGGTAGAATTCAAAACGGGTTCTCGTAATTGATATGCGAGCGCCCCATTCGCGGAATGTGGGTTATTGCTCGAGACGGCGACGTGAGCTTTCCCAGCGCCAAGAACCTGCAACTTCGCGACTTTAACTTGTATGCGCGCCGAATAGTTTACGGAGCAATTTTACGAAACATCCCAGGTGTCGTTTTAACCGTCTCTAGAGATATTCCTTTACCAACAAATATTTGACGAACTTACGAGGTATAATATATGTAAAGTATTAAAGACGTTCTCTTAGGTATGTTTCAAACTGAGGCAACTAGCAACTAGCAACAAGCAATTAGCAACAAGCAACCACCAACAAACAACCAGCAATCAACAACACGCGATATTGCTACTTGATGACATTTCACATAGAATTAAATCACATTTCTCACATTGGAGCTATTCAATGTCACAGATATTGAAGCGATATCGTATTGCTCCAATGTGAGACGTTCTTTGTCAAGACGGTTGCTTGTTGCTGATTGCCTCAGTGTGAGACGTGCTTTACAATCGATTTTCTAAAATACATGGTTTCATTCAACCACACCTATATACAAAGTTGCTTATTTAGCCGGATAAATACTAGCTAGACATTGCTCTAAAACAGGGGTTCTCAAACTTTCTAAATTTCGTACCACATAAATTAAAGACAAAAATTTCATGTACCTTTACCAACAAAGGGGTTTTCGATGAAAATAATTTAAGGATAAAATAATTTGAACTTGTTTTATTTATTTATAGTAACATGTAAATGAACATGAAATTAAAAAAAAAAACAAACATTGTTAACTCGAAGAGTCGCGTTAAAACTCTTTCCCTTGATAACCAACGCACTTCCGTATGTAACAAGAGCTTTTTGTGATTGCTGCCCATTTCATGGCACAAACTTGTAAACAACCATAAATTTAGACCACGAAATTTAATAAAATTAACTATTTTCACAGCTTCATCTAAAACAGTTTTTAGATCTGTTGACATTTCTTTGGTTGTTAGTGCCTCACGATGTATGCTACAATGAGTAAATTTTGCATCTGGGGCAACATTTTTAATTTTTGTAGAAACACCGCCACGATGCCCAGTTGTTGCACTTGCTTCGTCAGCGCATACTCGTACATATTTTTTCCAATCTATATTATTATTAGTTACAAACTCATTGATTTTTTTGAAAATTTCATCTGCCGTTGTATGATGTGGAAGTGCTTCATAAAATAGGAATTCTCCTTTTATTGTTTGGTTTTTTTCATATCGAATGAGCGCCACTAACTGCGCAAAGTTTGTGACATCTGTACTTTCATCGAATTGTATTGCAAAATATTTGTTCTTCTTTATATTTTCGATCAGTGTGTTTTTCAACTGAACTGCCATTTCATTAATTCAAAAAACAGTGTCATTTGACAAGGAAACAATATTCAACTTAGCCGCTACTGCAGGTCCTAGAATGCACGTCCGTCGTCGTGTCTTTAGCTGCTGGTAATATTAAGGTTTCTCCAATAGTATGGCACTTTGAGATTTGAGCAACTCTCAAACTAACCAAATATGATGCTTCGACAGCTTTTTCGTTTACTGTAGTAAAAGAATGAAGTGAGCGTCTATTACTTTTCATCTATCTGTTTTCTTTGGAAAAATTTCAGAGGTTTATCTTTTAAGTTTGCATGTTTGTTTTGAAAATGTCGTTGTAGAAGAGATGGTTTCATGAAGTGGTTCGAAAATTCTTCGTTATGAACAACACACAGAGGTTGGTGATTATTTTCATCCTCGTTCCAAAAGAATCCGTATTGTAAATATTTTTCATTGTATTTTCTTACAGTTGTATTTCGTTTTTTAGATACTTTGTAAGAATCAAGATTAGAATTAGAAGCACTCGCTACAGTAGAATCATCTTCCGACAATTTTCTTTTTAAGTTTTCAATCCCTAACTATTTCTCCATTACAGTGAAAATGGAATCTATTTTATTAAATAATAATAATATATGTATATAATATAATTGAGGACCTAAGGTGATGCTTATAGAATTCGATAAATGCGGCGCCGTTTAAGCGCTTCTATAAGGTTTATACACAAAATTTGATTTCGGCCTTTTACGCAAATTTATAGAAGGTGATCTGATAAATCGATGGATGTATAGATCTTCGAAATCAATCCAGCGGTATTAACTTCGCATAGGTATCAAAAATTGTACCATCAAAATCTATGAAATGTACCACCAGTGGTACATGTACCATATTTTGAGAACCCCTGCTCTAAAATATTACTCGTTTATAAGCCCGTTGATAAATGTTCATATCTCTCCCTTCCTATAAGTTTTTCTGAAAGGATTTTTTGAGTTAATTATTTAGAAACCCGTAGAAAAGTGGACATCCCGCTTTGAACAAGTCAGGTCGATTTGATAGCCCGAAACCTATCTGTTTTATCGCCGCAAAACGAGCAATCTACGAAACGCGGGCCGGTAACCGAGTGAATCCCGGAAAAATTTACATAGATATTCGCCTTTTGTCTTCCATCCGTAGCCAGGACCGGGCTTCGGGCACGGCACCCGTTTTATAGAGGCTCCGATTGTTATGTAAAAGGCTTCGTTATTGCTTTTTCGGTTTGCTTTTATCGTTCCTTTCGTGTTCTAACCCCCCACTTGAGCGGACAATATCGTATTTACTTGTCTCATCTTCAAGTGCCAACATGAAACAACATTTATAAGCCTTCTTAAAAAAACCAAACTGATGAATTGTCATCAGATTTTTATAGACAAAAACTCTCAACTTAACTATCTAACAATCAAACAACTCAAAGTTTGATTATATTAAACTTTTAATACAACAAAACTTAAAGTAAACTATTTCAAAATAGCTTGAAACAAATTTATAGTTGAAACTTTAACCGCAATTCTCAAATCACTTCATAATCTTCAACCAAAATTTACTGTTTAAGCGACCGAGAGAAGTACATCTCTAAAGAGCGTGTAGCATCATTAGTTTCGGAGATGTACGAATGCCGGTGATGGTGTGTTAGCGTTAAACTTAATTGTTTCGGCACGCCATACGTACTTACGAGGGCCCTGGATGCACAAAGGGTCCTACACTGCGCACAAGGAGACAATAGTTCGCCTCCAACAAGTCCATAGTCGTTTTACGAGCGGGCATTAAGCCACCACGTCGAAATTAACTCGAAGGAATGACCCTGTTGTCTGCAAAGCCTTCGTGCTACTCACTACTTAATATGAACGTAATCCACCTTTGTCTTTGTAGACAGAATAGCTTTTATGACAAACCAACTATACAAATAACCAACCACATAAATCATTTTACTCACCATTTAAAACGTGGACTATCACCGTTTTAGGATTAGCATTGTAAGGATGACATGTGTATTTGCCGGAATCGGACTCTGTGGCTCTCTGGACCAGAAGATAGCTGACGGTGATGTCGCCTTTCTCGGTGATGACATTAACACCTCCACGAGGCGAGTCGTAATTTATTTCCTGCAACAGAAAACGTTGGTGGTTATTTTTCAGAAACGACACTCATTAATCCGCAACGTAAGCGTTATTTTCGACGTCCGGGGTCTTTCGATTATACCGGATGTCGTCATTACAGCCGAAGGCGTCGTATTTACGGAGGTCGTTTGATATTTCATCCGGTTCTAGGGACGTTATAAATTGATTTAGTGCTCTAGGGAACGATTTCTTGGAGTAACTTTCAATTGCACATTGCAAAAATCTTAAATAAATCTTAAATTTTAAATTTTTTTTCATTGAATTTAATGTTTCAATCAAAAAGTTTATGATTTTACATACTGAGAATTTGTTATTTAAGAGTAATTGAATTTAATTTAAAGCAGTAGGAGTTTAAATCGATAACTCTTGTGAAAGGTGAACGCTGACTTGAGTTGTATGATAATAAAGCAAAAAGTTTGTATAAAGTTACTGATCGATAAACTTTCTAATTTTTGCTTGGCTTTTTATCCGGTATTATGATTAAATTTGCGAAATCTCATGAATTCAAGGTGATTTTCTTTCAAATGTAGAAGAGATGTTGAATCTAAAACTAAACATCTGATTGCTTTCCAATTTGATATGAAGGTAATGTTTTCTTTTAGTTAATTGTATCAATGAAGTCATTAAATTTACTTTTGTTCATTTCTATAGCTGAATGGAAAATGGAAATCTTTTTCGGTAACTCATTGCTGGCCGCTGAAAATTTTTATTTCACCCGTCGTGAAGCCGGGCCTTGATCATTCAAATAACTACTTAGTGAATTTTATTTGAATAAAAATAGTGCCTAATCTGAAAACTGAATTTCTAGTAATTTCATTTAATATGGTAGTTTTCAAAATATTTTTCTACACATAAAGGCAACTGACAATGTTCGTACATGAAACAGATTTTTTTCCTTTTACCTTAATTGTTTTTCTCGTAACTTTCTTTTCCCAACTACGATTTTACTCAGTCTGTGCATTTTTACATCCCCTGAAAGGCTAATTGAAGGGTGGAGTGCAAGAAGTACTTAAGTAGCATTTTTATAAAATCTGCCTAGGTTTAAAATCTAGGTTTATTATGTTTGATAAAGCCTAGATATCGCGATTAAGCAGATTTTATAAAAATGCTACTTAGGTACTTCTTGCACTCCACCCTTCAATTGGTGAATCTTTATAAGAAATTCTTTTTGTTGGACCTCTGGATTTTTGTCCAACCTATGGCAACTTGTGGTAAATAAGAGGTAAATTTTATTTTATTTGCCCGATTCAGTTCATTTGTATAAATAAATTAAATAATGCACAATTCAATATAAACATAAAAGCTTTTTTTGCCCATGTGACACTTTTTCTTGTAATTGGTCTATAAAGCTGGGTTTAGACTGCGCGCAACATACTAGCGCAACAGTTTTGTCGGTTTTTGGACGCGAATCAAAGTATTTCGCTTTACCTGATTCGTGTAGTGTAAACGTCGTTTGTTCTGAGGTGAGTAATAGAATTAGAAGTAGAAACGGAGGCTAATGCAACACAAGTTGGGAAAGACAGGATTTACGAGTCACATTTGGAGACTGAAAGAAAGATTACTGAAGGTCGCAAAGGAAAGAAAAGAGAGATTTTTGACTCTGATAAAATGATGGGTGAAGCATTACAAATTTTGAAATCATCATATGCATTAAATATAGCCAATGAATTCAAAAAAGTATGATGCCCAAACACTTGCACACGTAAAAAGAGCCATTGCAAACACTTTGTTTGAGGCAGACATGGGAAGGATGTCATCTATGCCATCTTATGATAGCAATCTACACCCACAACGAGCATATCGTTGGCGTCATATGAAAATTGCCTAATTCCATTTTTTTGAGAAATTGAGATTTTAGTGTAATCTTCTTAAAAATCAACTTAACTATAACGTAGGACCATAGTTTGATAATAAGTTGTTTGGTGGCACCGCAACATCAATATTTGAAAATTGCGTAAGTGCGATCAAGTTTAAACAGTGTGAAAATTACGTAAGTCCGTTACTTTGCAAATTAAAATGGATGAAATAAGATCGACAATAACGTAAGTGATTTTAATAAAAAAGAAGACAAGATGACATTACAAAATTTATATTATGACCGTTCTCAGGCAATAGAAGTTACAGCCAGTTACAGACTGGCTTAGTAAAGAATCACTATCACCAACTAGAATAAACAGTACAAATTCGGAAGCTAAAACTCAACATCAAAATCAAAAACAATTAAGAAGTACTGATAAAAAAAAGAAAGTAATGGATTTTTTCAGCAGTTTACCAAAATTAGAATCCCACTATTGCAGAAAAACATAAACTAAACTGTACTTAGAACCGTGTTGGAAAAGTAAATCTGAACTTTAGAGATTTTTCGTAAATTCGTGGTGTAAAGACCGAAAAATTGAAGGGATAAATAAGACAATGTTTAAATATATTTTTGATGACATGAATTTGGCCCTCCTCAGACCTAAAAAGGATGAATGCGATATTTGTGTGGGATTTCGAACCAAAAATATTGCAGACGAAATTTATCAAGAACACCTTAAAAGGAAAATTGAAGCACGTGATGAAAAAGAAAAGGACAAGGAATCATCAAACTTAGTTATAACCATGGATTTACAATCAGTTTTGTTATGTCCCCAGTCTAATGTCTCCTCTTTATATTATAAGACTAAGTTAATAATTCATAATTTTACAATTTTTGACTTACATGCTAAGGATGGATATTGCTTCTTCTGGCACGAAGGAGAAGGCGAGTCAAAGGCTAACTGCTTTGCATCTATTATTTGTAATTTTTTGGCTACAACAATGTCACGTGATATAGATCTCAAGAATAAACCTGACATTATTATTTATAGCGATGGATTTTCACCACGATTTCTTTAAACATTTCTCTAGCATTAATTTTGTAAATAACCTTACCTACTGTTAACAACCTTAGAGCGCTGAAATGCAAACCTGATGGATCTATTGAATATAAACCAGATGAAGCGCAGCATGAAAACGGGCTCCAGCGTGAACGTGTTAAAAAAATACAATAGAGAAGGATTATCATGGTTTTTATGATGCTCTTCAACATGTTTAGTTAATATTTACTTCAACATCCTTAATTAATATTTAATTTAAAGTTAATATAATCTTATATAATAAAAGGTAATTGTGTACCAAGAATTTTTTCATTCCTATATAACAATAATAGTATTTTCGGGTTCATAAAAATCGTGCGTCGCGTCGATGTGATAATTGCGTAAATCCAAAAACCTAATGTTTTTTGTTATGATTTTTGCCTAACTCCATTGCATTTTCTTACGAGTTTTTTTTGTGTTGTCATTATCTATATGTTAACATAGGATCTTGCCTTAAGCATTATTGAAAAGAAAATTAAGATATACAGGGTGTTTAAAAAATACGTTCGAATATTTGGCCCACTTATAGATCTCATCAGTACAAACAAAAAAGTCAAAATAAACATAAGTCCAAAAATCAGCCGTTTCCTAGTTACAGCCTGTTTTTCAAATTAAAATAATTTACACTCAAATATCAGTATAAATACATTTTAATTATTACAAATTAATGATTCTTAAAGAAGATGTTCAAAATGTCCTCCTTCCATTTGTATACACATTTCACATCTCCGTAAAAGTGAACGCCGCACTCTCTCAAAGAGTCCCGGATTTATACGAACAGTCTGGCAGGCATGTTCAATTCGTTCTCGCAACTCATCTAAATTATTCACAAGACTTGAATAAACTAATGTCTTTAAATACCCCCAAATGCAAAAATCGAGTGGAGTGAGGTCGGGAGATCTAGGGGGCCATGCAATTGGACCTCCTCGCCCTATCCACCTGCCATTGTAATTTTCGTTTAGATAATATCTGACCAAGACTCCGTAATGCGCAGGAGCTCCATCGTGCATCAACCACATATTAATTCTGTGGTTGAGGGGCACATCTTCTAACAGCAGTGGTAATGTATTCCGCAAAAAGTCAAGGTACAATTGACTAGTCAAACGGTTAGGCAGGAAACAAGGTCCTATCAGATGGTCTCCTAACACACCAAGCCAAACGTTGATTGCAAATCGGTGTTGATGATTCGATTCAACAACGGCATGCGGATTTTCGTCGGCCCAAACATGGCTATTATGAAAATTAAAAATGCCATTTCTCGTGAAACCAGCTTCGTCTGCAAATAAAATTTTCGTAACAAAATTTGGGTTCTCCGCGACTTTTGTCAACATGCCTCGACAAAACACCAGTCGTGCGGCATAATCAGGCACAGCTAGAGCCTGTACCCTTTGAATATGGTATGGGTGCAATTGCTGCTCCCGTAAAATTCTCCAAATTAGGGAAAAATTAATATTTGTTTCAGTAGAGAGTCTTCTAGTACTAGTACCAGGATTTTCTTCAATTCGTCTTAAAATGTTAAGTTCTGCGTCGGGAGTACAAACTGATCTAGGCCGACCACCATCACCGTTCCTTGATTTAAACGATCCAACTTCGGATAAACGTTGATGTAAATTTGTAAAAAGTTTGTCACACGGAAGTACCCGGTTTGGGAATGCTTCGGCATAAAGGCGACGTGCCTCACAAGCATTTCCATCGGCTTTGCCATACATAAAATGCATGTCTGCCATTTCTGCGTTGGCATAAGGCATATTCGAAAATTTCAACAATGGGTTACAGCAACAACTACTTCAATAAACACTGACAATAACGGACACACAATAATTACAACAAATGTGACAACTACACTAACAGAAACGAACAAAATTTGTTTTGTTATTTCCATGGATGACTTCATAAATACGCGAATCACTCCTACTGAGTGTAAATTATTTTAATTTGAAAAACAGGCTGTAATTAGGAAACGGCTGATTTTTGGACTTATGTGTATTTTGACTTTTTTGTTTGTACTGATGAGGTCTATAAGTGGGCCAAATATTCGAACGTATTTTTTAAACACCCTGTATAATAAAAGGTAATTGTGTACCAAGAATTTTTTCATTCCTATATAACAATAATAGTGTTTTCGGGTTCATAAAAATCGTGCGTCGCGTCGATGTGAAAATTGCGTAAATCCAAAAACCTAATGTTTTTTGTTATGATTTTTGCCTAACTCCATTGCATTTTTTTACGAGTCTTTTTTTGTGTTGTCATTATATATATGTTAACATACGATCTTGCCTTAAGCATTATTGAAAAGAAAATTAAGATATATAAAATATTACAGTTTAGAAATGATTTTTTTTTGTCTCCTGTAAAATTTACTTTTTTGGACTTACGCAATTTTCATATGACGCCAACGATATAGGGCATCACCTGGCACCTATACATTCGAGTCTGCCTTTTTGCGTTTCTTAGCTGTGTGCCCATTCTTTCAATTTTTGGTCCAACAAATGCTGCAAGATATTCAAAATCTTCTGTGGTCAAGCGGAAGAAATTTCTAACGGTATCTTCTATGGGTTCTACTGCCATTTCCCTCATTAGTTCATTACCATATTGGCATCGTTTCATTGGCAATGAAACAATTCCTTCGTCCATCGACGGCGACGTCGTAATTTTTAATTTTTCTGATTTAAATATAATATCGCCATGACCGCGAATGCAGAAGGAGCAGCCGATTGTACGACAGACATGTTTGTCTCACCCAAACTGGCGGCTCATGTTTCGCGCAAACGTTTCGCTCTCTGTAAATGCATCAGATGAGACGACCATCAAGTGAAACAGCCTCCCGAAACAGTTGCGCGAGTATGTTGCGCATAGTCTAAACCCAGCTTAATAAAAATATTGATCTGTAAAATCAACACCAGTTTTTCGGTTTATTTTACTGGTTTCTATCAGCCGCGTCTGATGTCTTTCGATTGTCTTTGAGATGCGCCTAAACAAACAATAAAACAAACTGATTGTATAAAAAATGTATTAATACGTCAACGGCTTCCAGACTGGGAAAAAAATAAAAAAAATGGGTTGGATCTAAAGTATATTTCAATAGGGTAGGAACACATCAAAAGTGTACACTTTTATTAAGGTTTATTCAAAATTCTTTGAAATATTGCAAAACACCGTTTGTCAAGAAGATAATTTTAGGTATAATTTTAAGTTTAATTTTGAAATAATTTGAAATAAAAACGTTTGCTCTAATTAATAAATATTTTATTTAATAAACTTATTTGATAAAGTAATACATTTATGTTCTAAATTATGCATTATTATGTAGTTATTTAAACTGAAATAATTTCCACTTGAATTAATCGTTTGTTCATTAAGGTAAGCCATAAATAGCTCATCGTAGTTCCTTAAAGATCTCCTAAATTCTTTTAAAATTCAGATCATTGAAAAGAAAACCATATCGTCGCCGGGCGTGCAATACCTCTAATGTGAATAATTATACATTTTACAGGAGAACGAAAAAACTATATAATTGAAGGAGATTCGGAAAAATATCATAAAAAATTGTATTGACGCTGATTTATATACATTTTGAATGTAACAGACCGACAGATTCAGAGACCGACCTGCTTTCTTTTAGCCATCTCTTCAAGCAGTCTTCATCCAAACTTAAAGTATGTAAAAACATCTTTTGACAAACTTTGAGTCTTTCTCCATTTCGCTTCGTAAGAAAATAGTCATGACTTTCATTTTTATTGAAATCACCATTCTTATTTTTTATGTCTTTTCTTCGTCTGCGAATTGGTCTGGTGATAACGAGATTTCGGACAAATAGTTTTTTTTTCATTCCAAGTATCTAGCTTCTGTTCTGTGTCTGCTTCTTGTCTGTCCTCATCGGTAAGTGAAGCGCACAAAAAAGATTTTTTTGTTATTTTTTCTATTCCTATTGTCTTATTGTATTGTGATTGCATCTTGCCTTTAGATGTCTAGCTTCCCTTGGAGTACGTGTTATATGTTTTTTTTATTTCTTCTGTAACCTTCATAAGCTTTACCCCGAATTCTTTTTAATTTTGTTTCTAGCTTGTATCCTCGCTTCAAATGTGTCCCTTAAAATGATTTCACCTTCCGCATTGCTACTTTCTCAAAATCAGAATAGTTTTCTGCATTTTTTTTGTTTATATTTTTTACCCATCTCTGTACCTCCTCTAGAATCAGAATAAGGATCTTCCGATTGTTTTCGTTCTTCTTTGCCCTCTACTGCCTCTTTGACGTTCTCGAAATTTTCACCGACTTCATTCTCTGTTTCTTAGTTGTTTTCTATGATACAAGGATCTTTGACAGATCCAAAATCAGTATCTTTTGCGTTCTCCATCTCCTCTGGAACGTGAATGAGCACAAAATGTGGACTTCTTCGTAATTCTTCGAGTTCTTCAAGTCCGATGGTCTTTGGATTTTCACCCAGACCAAAAGTTGAATGCCAATCTGCAGTTTCTACCTCGATTCGATTTTTGCAGGACTGTGTCATTCGTGTGCAGGTATCTATCATTATTACCTGGCTCCTCTACGTAAATAACGCCATTACACGTTTCTATTGAATTGAATTTAGAGGTTAGGAAATACAACCGATGTGCATTCAGTCTTGCGAAAATATAAATCCAATGTACTAAAGAACGCACATCGGAGGTATTGAACGTCTGGTAAATAACACCAATGTTGCTTAATTGGGTATATTTCTGTCATAGTATTTGGGCGTGCGTCACATTGGCGATTGAAAAAGTTGTTTTGAATACCATGTTAGTGGACTGCGGAACATTAGAGATATAGTGTCTGTAGTGTATTGACATAGTGTCAAAACCTAGATTTAGGAAGGTATGTCACATTGGAGGTATTGCACGCCCGACGACGATATTTATTATCGAAATTATGTATTATTATTATGTAGGTATTTAATTAAACTGAAATAATTTCCACTTGAATTAATCGTTTGTTCATTAAGGTAAGCCATAAATAGCTCATCGTCATGGCACTATAATTACGTATTACCGACGAAGCAATCTGGAACAAGCCGGTGTTTACATCCCAAACAATCGCTGCACTTCCAAGTTTTGGTTCCGCAGTAGCTGTCGGTTGTTGACTCGATTTGCACCAAACTTCGATAACGTGAATCAAAAACTTCAACTTTAATTAGTCTCCTCGCAAACTATACAGTATCGAGCGAAGGGACGCTTAAAAGTTAAATGGCCCCGTGTTTATCTTAAGTAACAACGCCTGTATACATTAATGGGCATTCCGCCCACGCGTTTATTCCACTACTCCTTCAAGTTTTATTTATTATCCCGACCCATATTTCAACCGCGCGTTTTCAGCCCAAGCATTTTTTGTCTCTCCCCTTATGATTTACGATCCGTTCCTTCTTGACACCTTCGGATTGGCAGCCACTCTTCTGTTGATTTAACACTTTTCCCGCGTCATCCGACCAGTGACAAGTTGTCGTACGCGCAAGGGAAGGTTAATGAAGTTTTTTCTTCCGTAATTTTTCAACTGAAAATAGAGAGAAAGAACACCCAGGTCTTTGGTCGTAAATTACTCCTTTCCGTTCACTAAGCGCAATCGATAGTCAAGATGAAAGAGTACGTGGGAATGTAGAGCGAACTTTTAAACCTTAAAATATCACCTTTCTTACCATTCATTATTTTAAATTAAATTAGGTCAAATATTTCAACTTTAGATGTCAGGCATATAAAACTGTCTTTGCATTTCCTGTTTAATCTACAAACATTCCCGAACGTAGTTAAAATTCAATTTTCGTCTTTGTATAAATTCGTTATAATCCTTGAGCACAGACGCGCAAGCCGTGTGCTCGCGTTGAAAGCATAAGTTGGCTCCTATTATCCTTACAGGATTAATTAAACGTAGCCCCATCCCGTTAACAGCTTATCGTTATGATATTAAATTCGTGTTTGTCACGATATTAATTCGTTTTTGTTACACTAGATTTATTATAATTGTAAAATATCTGTTACAATATTAAAATATTTACTAATCAGATCTTGGATTAATTTAACAAAACATTACCTATTTCGTTTTATCTTTTTAATTAACTTTTAATTATAATGAGTTGATATTAATTTAATTTCGTGTTTATTATGTAAAATAATTTATGCAGATAGACCACATACAATATCGGATGAATATTTAGCTAATAAATTTATTTATTTTATGTTGGTTAAAATATTTATTTTATTAACACCATAATCACTTATGGGAAACTCTAATGGTTTAATATGTTTAGAAGAGAGGTTTTAGATGTTTTAAATAAATCTAGAAAGGATCGCATTTAAATGCTCAGTATTTTTATATTGCTCAGTAAAAAATACTAAACCCTCAGTATTTAATTTTAAACATGTTAAGTATAAAAACAAAAAATGCTCAGTAAAATATTTGAAATGTTAAACATATAAAGTAAAGTATGAAATTCAATAACTCCCGGTAAAGAATTACAATATGTTCATTTAACTTCAAAATTGTTTATCAAAATTTTAGATTAAAAATGAATTAAATATCTCATTACGAGAGTGATGAAAGAGAAAGTGAACACGAAGAAGGTGTTTTTTTGTTCAGGCAAAAATTATCGATGACTTTGGGAATTTTTTTAATTTTTTTGGGAACAACTACAATTAATTTGATTTGTTTAACATAAAATAAATACTTTAACCTATTTCTATTCCAAAAATCTTTTCAAAATTTTCATAAATAAACTCAATGAGATTTTTCAAATTTGTTCAAATTTTGTTGAATTTGGGAAAAAATCATCGATGACTTTGCGAATTTTTTAAAATTTTTTGGGAACAGTTACAGTAAATTTGGTTTGTATTGTATAAAATAGATACTTTAATGTATTCCTATATAAAAGATCTTTTCAAAATTTTCATAAATAAGCTCAGTACGATTTTTCAAATTTGTTCAAGTTATATTGAATTCGGGCGAAAATCATCGATGACTTTGGGAATTTTTTTATGTTTTCTGAGAACAGTTACAACGAATTTGATTTATTTGGTATAAAATAGATGCTTTAATGTATTTCTATATAAAAAATCTTTTCAAAATTTTCATAAATAAACTCAGCACGATTTTTTAAATTTGTTCAAGTTATATTTAGTTTGGGTAAAAATCGTCGATGACTTTGGTTTTTTTTGGAACAGCTACAATTAATTTGATTTGTTTTATATAAAATATATGTTTTAATATATTCCTATTTCAAAAATCTTTTAAAAATTTTCATAAATAAACTCTGAGCGATTTTTCAAAATTCTTCAAGTTATACTAAATTCGGGCGAAAATTATCGATGACTCTGGATTTTTTTTTTATTTTTTTGGAAACAGCTACAGTAAATTTGATTTGTTTAACATAAAGTAGATACTTTAATATATTCCTATTCTAAGAATCTTTTCAAAATTTTCATAAATAAGCCAGTGCGATTTTTTAAAAAATTTCAGGTTATATTGAATTTGGCCAAAAATCATTGATGACTTTGGGAATTTTTTTAATTTTTTTGGAAACAGCTACAGTAAATTTGACATGTTTAACATAAAGTAGATATGTTAATGTATTTCCATCTAAAAAAGCTCTTCAAAATTTTCTTAAATAAGCTCAGTACGATTTTTCAAATTTGTTCAAATTTTTTTGGGTTCGGGCAAAAATCGTCGATGACTGGGAATTTTTTTAATTTTTTTGGTAACAGCTACGATAAATTTGATTTGTTTAGCACAAAATAGATGGATTAATGTATTTCTATTTAACATTTTTTTCTCAATTTCCAGAAATAGTCTCAGTACGATTTTTTAAATTTGTTCAAGTTATGTTGAGTATGAGTATATTATTTTTTGAAAAGTAGTTTCGATTTTTTACTGATTATTTGGTATAATTACTGAACAGTTAAGATTTGTACTGAACATTTAGGATTTTTACTGAGCGTTTAGTATATTGAGTCTGCATTTAACATTTTTAATGGTCATTTAGTTTCCGTACTGAATATTTATATTAATACTGAGCGGTTAGTTTTTTACTGAGCAATTAAATAATATACCGTGTATGTCTACTTTACATTCAAGTGTAATACTGGGTATTTAATTTATACCCATCTAGAAATGGTTTTTTTGAGACTGTAACTTCTTTTAAATAAATAAAAAAAGACTGGAATGCTTTTAGGAAATGATATGCAACCCAGACTTCTTTCTGTTAGATTTTTGAAGTCACTTTGCTGACTGTTGATGAGTTAATTTGTCTTTTCATACCCCAACGTTGCTGATTAACGAAGAGTAAACTCGTCATTGCATTCATCATAGCCGATGATATGATATAATTTCTGTGTAAAATTTCCGAACAAAAACAAAGTGATATAAAATGAATAATTTTGTTGCAATTGAGATAAAAAGACAGAAAATGTAGGTACATACAATTTCAAGTTAACAAATACGACTTTGCAACAACGTTAAAACGTTCGGTAAGTAGGTAGCAGGTACTCGGCCAAATTACTTCTTTGTCAGTTTTATAGCTTGTTTTATTGGGAAATAAAGCACTATGTAAGTAGAGAAAACAAACCCCACTATGTTTCGTTTTGTAATTACTTTCAAACTCATAAGTAATTTTTATTTATAACTCATTGGAAGTACAAAATCGAATTTAAATTAATGAACAAACCCGTTAATTAAAACCCAGACTAATAACATTTTCATTAAAGGAAAAGAATACTCTGTCAACTGGAAAATGTTTTCAAACCTAATTAATACGAACGCAAATTAACGTTTGTCAAGTTGTCCTTTCTTAATAAATCCAAATCACGTCTGAGTTTCGGGAGATCTAATTACCGTTGACTTACCATTGAATTATGAGTCCAAGTTATTGTGTGAGGTGGTTCTGGGCTGTGTTTGATTATACACGTCAGGTTCATTGTGCTGCCCTTATTGATGTACATTTCCGGTCCGCCCAACAACGTTGTTATGGGCTCTGAAACAAAAGATTTTTCAGCCTCAATGGGACAAAAGCCTCAGGGGACAATAGGTCGCAAAGAAAAACGCGTTTAAACGAAATTGAAAAGTGAAACTTTGCGCCGCGGTTTTTTTTTTGTGGGGGAGGTATTACGTTTGGGAGCTTTCTATCACTGAGTTATAAGATGCTTTTAAGAGCGAGTATATCCGATCGCGGCGATCTCACGTTATCTTTTCCACACGGGAGCTATTTGTTCAAGAAACCCTCCGAAAATATGTGGCACTTATCGGCCTCGGACCGAGTATGAAAGGGACTTATCTGAAAATAGCGTTCGTTTAGCATCTGCGTTTTTTCCTATCTCGTGGAACATTGACGGATTGGTGCCGTAAATGTCGACCAAAATCAATAACGTTACAAAAGGTTTCGACGCACTCCGATAAAAGGGTGCCGAATTCAATCGCATTTTATTCGTGGTTTTAGATTTTACGTGACAGTTTCTTTTTTCCAAAAAGAACATTCATTTGTAATAATTTATAAAAAAATAACGAGACAATGCCGGCATTACGCGAAATCCTCTCTCCAAACAGAAGATGTTTTCATTGGAAAAATAAATGAAATGGAAATGTTTGCCGGGGGATTTTATGTAAGAAGAGCTTCGAAACAAAACGGGCACCGAGCTTGGCGTCGTTATCACGGGAAAGCTTTATGTCGGCAAGAAAACGTTCGTTCTTGTTGACGTGCAAAAACTTATAAATTGCAAGTACGGTTATCATTAGATTTCCAAATATCATCAATTCTGAAATATACAGGGTGTCCTGGAAATGTGGGAAATCTCTTGGATTCTAATAGAACTTTAAAAAATATGATTACAAGTTCCCATAATTTTCTTTCCTAGCGGCCTTCCCCTCGAAGATACGACCTCCTAAAAGAAGCCACTGGAAAACAATTTTTTAAATAAATTTTAAAGTACTTAATTTAATTTAATGAAAATTTAATATGATAAACAGTAGTAAGGACCTCTTAAAAAAATTACCTTAAAACGTAATTAGTCGCTTTGGTTTACCAGGGGCGTACTAGGTTAAGCATTTTAATGCTTACATTTTTAACACCCTGTATGATGAGGAGTTAAGAAAAATAAATTTAGTTACCTTGAATGTTTAGCTAAAGAAAAGGTACTCTTATTCAGTGTCGATAAAATGAACCGTTTTCGAGAAAAAAATTGTAAAAGAAACCATCAAGATTAAAAATTTATTAATATTTCGTATTAATAGTAACGTTACCATAGTAACGTTTGTAAAAGCAGCGCTTTTTTAATGCTGATGTTGCAGACAAAAAATTTAGCGCTGTTTTTACAAACGTTACTATGGTACTTACGAAATTTTAATAAATTTTTAATCTTGATGGTTTCTTTTACAATTTTTTTCTCGATAGCGGTTCATTTTATCGACACTGAATAAGAGTACTTTTTCTTTAGCTAAATATTCAAGGTATCTAAATTTATTTTTTTTAACTCCTTACCATGCAGGGTGTTAAAAATGTAAGCATTAAAATGTACAACCTAGTACGCCCCTGGTAAACTAAAGAGACTAATTATGTTCTAAGGTCATTTTTTTAAGAGGTCCTTAGTACTGTTTATCATATTAAATTTTCATTAAATTAAATTAAGTACTTTAAAATTTATTTAAAAAAACTGTTTTCCAGTGACTTCTTTTAGGAGGTCATATCTTCGAGGGGAAGGCCGCTAGGAAAAGAAATTATGGGAACTTGTAATCATATTTTTTAATGTTCTATTAGAATCCAAGAGATTTCCCACATTTCCAGGACACCCTGTATAGAATCAACACAGAATTTTCTAATATTTAATGCTCTTCTGAATAAATTAAACTATTTGTGGAATAAGTTTTCAAAACGGAATACATTCAATTTGATTCAATTTACAGGAATACAAACTTTTTATAACAAAACGAAAAATATTTTTTATTCTAGATATTTAATCTATCACTTGACAAAATACTTTCATTTCGATGTATTTATGAAAAATAAATAGAATAAAAAGTCCTTCTTTCTGAAAACTTGCTCTACATTTACATTTAGGGTGTAAAAAATAGGATCTCATTTCTAGAACTGAAGTATTCTTTGTTATTAATTATGTGTTTTATTACACAAGGGAACAAAATTAAATCTTTTTTTTTGTTGCATCGACTTTTATGCCTGTTTTTTACGCCAGTACCCCAAGCTTCTTCACCTACACAAAATGATCACGACTTTGAGGAAACAAGATCTTTAAGTGATGAAAGTGGGACAAGTGATTTTAACCCAATTTCTTTTGAGCCCCAGCCCATTAATCAGGAAGACCTCAGTGCATTAATCAGAGACCTTGGTCTTTCTAAAATAATCGAAGAATCAAACTCTAGCTCAAAACACCTAGCTTCTCGATTAAAGCAAAGAAATCTTGTAACCCCGGAAACAAGAATTTCATACTATCGTAACCGAGCGACAGAATTGCTTTCATTCTTTGATAAGATGACGACTTTGCTTTTTGTTCATATGTTCTTGGTTTACTGAAAGCAATGGGAGTAGAGAAGTATGATCCAAATGAATGGCGTTTATTTATTGATTCTTCAAAACGTAGCCTTTTTTTATGGAGGGGTTTAGGAAATCTGTTGACAGACGAGTAGTCCGAATCACTATCTAAGTGATTCGTATCGATGACCACCCTGTGTTGGGTTGATGTACTCATCTTGAATACATCGACCAACTAAAACCCTTTTCCCTCCGCCTCCGGAACCACCCATCAAGGTATAACTTCAGAGGCATATAAATGTTTTTTTTTCGGGGTCTACTGTACATTTCTTCTTCTATTTTCTAGTTCTCTTTCATGCTTTTCTTTTTTCTTCATGATGTTTGTCATCATTTCATCTACGGCTCTCCAGTGCTCTTGTTTTTCTAGCATTATATCTATTATGTTTTCTTTTTCTATATTTTTTCTCATTTTATTGCGACAAATATTTCTTTCCTCGACAAAATTATTACAAATAAAAAACGTATGTTCTGGATTATCTATTTCTTCGCAAAACCAACAAAATTCATTCCCCTTCTTTTTTATTTTGAACAAAACTACAAAAAATTCCATAACCCGTCAAAAATTGTGTTAGGTAGTAATTTAATTCGCCCCATGTTCTTTCAAACCATTTTTTTAAATCTTTGATTAATACGTTGGTCCATTTATTTCTGTGATCCCATCTCCTGTTCCATTTCTCTAATAGTTCTTCTTTAAATAGTTTTTTATGTTCCTTACCTCTACTGTATAGGTTATATCTTTCCTCAATTAATAGGTCAATGGGCGGTAGACGAGCCACCACTTCAATACTACTCCAATAGTCTACTCCATGTCGGAGCGGTATACAAAATGACCGAAAGAACAGTAGAAGCAAGGAGTTTCCTTTTCTTCTCTTTGGGTCCTCTGATGTTTGGCATAATTCTTGATAAATTATTTATCATGACGTTTGCTTTCTTGCAAATTTCCTTTATATGTTCCGTCATTTTCATATCTTTGTCTAAGTAGATCCCGAGATATTTTGCCTTCTTGGCACTCCTTATCTCATTTTCGTTTATTTTTAGTTGTATTTCTTTTAGCTTTCTTCTTCCTTGTAGTAATACGATTTCTGTTTTTTCTGGTGCCACTTGAAGTCCCATTCTATCAAGTTCTTCTGTGACCCTTTGAATCGCATAATTAACATTTTCTAGCAGAAAAGTACTATCTTTGTGTGTAATTACGAGCGCAAGATCATCCGCATAAGCAATAAAATGAATATTTGGCTCTAGATTAATTTTTAGAATTTTATTATACAAAATTGTCCAAAAGAGAGGTCCTCTTTTAGGAGCCTTGAGGAACTCCGCAAGTTACCTTGTAGATTTCCTCGTTTTCAGATATCACGCTTCTGTTTGAGAAATAGGACTTTATTAACTCTTCTAAAGTTTTTATAATTCAAAACGTAGCCTAAAATGTATACTTATGCATAACGGCAATAAACTGGGTTCGATACCGATTGCACATTCAGGTACAGTCAAAGAAAAATATGCTACTGTACCTTCTGTTATGGATAAAATCAAGTACAACGAACACAAGTGGCTGATATATGTAGATCTAAAGATGATGAATTTTCTTCTTGGGCAACAAGGGCGCTATACGAAATATCCATGTGTTTTGTTTGTTTGTGGGATAGCAGAGCTAAGTCTGAGCACTGGATTAGAAAAGATTGGCCTTCCAGGGAAAGTATGGTTCCGGGAAAGAATTTGTCAAAGCTCTAAACAAGGATGGTTAGTGTTTTAAATACATCGCTAAAAAGTTCCATAACTTGAGCACAGAGAAACTTAAAGCCGGAATTTTTTATGGTCCTCAAATAAGAAGGTTGATAAAGGATGAAAACTTTAACAGTTACATGACTGATACTGAAAAAAAAAATGCCTGGAATGAATTCGTTTGGACTGCACAAAATTTTCTGGGAAACAAAAAGGACGAAAGCTGTGCGGAGCATATTGAGCTGATGTTGTTACACTTCCAGGAGCTTTGATGTAATATGAGCATCAAGGTACACTTCCTCCACAGTCATTTGGACCGTTTCCGCGTAAATCTTGGTGATCTGAGTGAAGAACAATGGGAACGGTTCCATCAAGACATTCGAACTATGGAGGAACAATGCTCACATGATGGCAGACCATTGTTGGAGCATTAAAAACAGCCCTCGTGAACCAAGCCAAGCAAGAAAATCTTATAAAAGAAAATTTTTGATAAAATATAGATTTTCCTTAAAAAATGCGCTTTATATCTCAAAAATTAAAGCTAATACGAACAATCTGCCTTCAAATCTCAAATCAGCACTCAGAGAAAGTATAATATTAGTCATAATATTTCATGCAACGAAAATACTGTTTCCTTTACAAGGAGACATCGCAGTTGACTCTTCACCAATTTTGATGAATTTTTTTTATAGTGAATCTACAGTAAATATAAGTAAGTTCCCCCAGAGGTTTTGATCCAAAGGCCTTTCTAAAGGGAGTTATTAAGAAGTTCTGGAAGAAGAAGCGTTAATTGTAAGTTTCATGCAATTATACGACAAACAGGATATTATAGACGGTATGCACGTTTGTATTCAAATATTAAAAAAAAAAGAAAATTTTATATGACGCGACAAGTGAATCAATGTCGCCGAAGGCATCTATTTTAGGGAAGAAGTTTGCTCAATGTATTGTAAAAACTTTGGGAGAAAATTGTTTTATAGAAGAAGATGAGTTATTTTTGCCGGACGAAGAAGTTCCATTAAGAAATGCTGTAGTAGAATCGTAAGATAGCACCTCCTCTTCCATAATAATTAAAACAAAAAAAAAAGTTGTAACATCAGAATTCCGATCCTGGGCTTCCTGCACAGGAGCGCGGCATTCATTCAATGCACTACGGACAGATACGTAAGACGGCATCGCTTTATAGCTTATAACAACAATTCCCAAAAAACGTAACTTTCAAAAATTAATAACTCCCTTTAGAAGGGCCATTGGATCAAAAGCTCTGGGGGAACTTACTTATATTCAATATAGATTCACCATAAAAAAAATTCATCAAAATTGGTGAAGAGTCAACTGCGACGTCTCCTTGTTAGTGTGCTTGAAAAGTAAAAATATATCTTTATTTAATATTTTCATCTTATAAAAAAAATCAAATTTCAAAATTTTACCATTAATTATAAAAAAAACTGCGTATACAGTATACAGTTTCCAGGAATAACCTTTTTTGTGATGAATTTTTTGTCAACTGCAGGGCTGCTGTTAATTACACCAGCCTCAAACAAGCTGTTGTAAACGTGAGAGTAAAAAAGCGGACGTTTATTAGACAAAAACGAATTTTTTTTATCGGATTTTTACCAAAAATCAATATCGACGATTCAATACCACGTGCGCTTTTGACGATGTTAGAATAATAAAATCCTAAATGCACCCGTTTTCAACGATTATCACCGCAGCGGTTTTAAACGCTCGTTTAACGAAATAAACTTCACGTGGTTATAGCGTTTGTTCGACTTGAATGGATTGTAAAAATTTACGGTAACATTTTCTGGTAGGAAAATAAAATTCCGCTTTGTAGTGAATGAAATAGAGGTATTATTATCTAATTTTCTTTATCATTTTAGTTGAAATAAAACAAGAATTTTTTAAAAATACTTCTTCATTATAATTTTATTTCTTTTGCAACTTTTATTGTATTATACAAAAGCAGGTTGTTTATTAAAATGTAGTAAAAAAATGACTACATTTTTACTTTATTCTTTGACTTATTTGTTGACTTTGATTATTTTTAAAATGTAGTAAATTGTAAAAATATACTGCAATACGTTTGTAACTTTATTTAAATTAAAACATTTACACTATCTATTTTACATATTCACAATGTACACACTAAACGAACTTATGCGAGATAATAATCCGAATTTTAATATTCATTTGGGTTTCAAATAAACAGGTAGACGTGAACAGGTCGTACTTTACGCGAGGATAAATAACAACGTTATTGGCGTACAGTATTTATTTGATAATCCGGTTAAAACGTAAATAATTTACGCTCGTTTTCTCTCAACGGAAACCTGTATATTCTCCATTCTGTTTCCCCAATAAACGTGTACAAAGTTTTGTATTGTATGTCAATTTAGAACAAAGTAATTTTATCTGGTGGACTAAATGAAAACAATTTGTCATCGGTGTTATTTTTTTATAAACGCTTTTTGTAGTTTTATTCGTTTGAGGTTTATTTTTTGTCAAGTAGGAACATTGAAATACAGGGAAAGTTGCAAAAAGTCAATTTTCTATCCCTTGTCGGTCTGTGTGCTGACCGGAAACAACTCGACTGAATAAAAATTGAAGGGCAACTTTCCTCCGGGCGGAGCGGTTTCCTTGATAAAAGGTACAGAGGGAACGTTCGTCGAAATTTTTTAATTAAACTCCAACTATGCCGAAAGCACCTGCACAATTACGCGTTTGCGAATACTTTTTCAAGAAATTTCCACTTCCGACCGCGATATTGCGGTCTTCAAATCGTTTTGTATTATCTTTATTTCTTATTTTTGTTTAGGTATTTAATTTTCATACCTGAATTTCTAAAGTTATTACTTTAAATCCCAAAAAAAAAGATATACCTTTGTGTTGAGATAATTTTTTTCTTTTACTTTTTTTATTTTTTTTACTTTTCGCCAAAATTGCTTTCAGTCAACGAAAGTACTAATCTTGTAATCTCAAGGGAAATGAATAGAGATGGTCAATAGAGATTAATCTCAACCATAAACGAATTCACACGGAGAATTAGTAGACAGCTCACTAAAACTTTGAATGGTCCCCATAGATTCTCATATAACTCGAGTTGTTTTCTCGAAAAACCCATCTATTGACGATCTATTAGCAATAAATCTCGGTTTCGCGAGCCTAAGCCGTATCTAACGATGACGCGCTGTCAGCGTCTTGGAAAAACTGATCGGGGTTCAATTACGAACGGATGATAAATCGACGCTCCTTCCAAAACGTGTTTTTCCTCGGGCGAGCGAAATATATATTTCTTGGAATTTCCATGGCGATGACATCCCAACCGATTTCAACCTGAACGTTTCGGTTTTCTTTTTTTAACAAAATGATCGGGCGGGAGCGAATTGAAATGAACAAATATGCTGGAGGTTGGGTAAGATAAAACAGTTCATCAAGGAAATGAGGAAATTGTCCCGCTCACAACTATTCATAATTGAGTTCAGCTGCAGAGATCGCCGGGTTGTAGGGTTTCTAATTATTCGATGTGAGATACTCAGCCGGCTTTAATGTTTATTTCGCACAAAGGAATTCAATTTCGTACCGGAATAGCTCTGCTAATGACGTATACACTGGACAAATATTATATGTTTCTAGACTATATTTTTAAATAATTAATTAAATGTAGAAAGCTTTCAGAGAGGTTTCTAATTTTAGCTTGATACTAAAAGGAGTTGTTGAACATTCTGACAACGTCTAATTTAAAAAATTTAGAAAATATATTTAATATATTTTTTGGTCAGTTTGAAAAATTCTATCGACATTAGTAATGTCGGTTAAAGAATGACTTTTGGATTAGATTTACGTTGAGAGATTCTATTTTGTATTAAATACAGTAGAACCTCGATTATCTGGGGTAATGACGGGGACGGGGTTACACGGATAACTGAAAACCACGGTTAATACAAATACACTTTATTTTATTTATTATTGGTGTGAAAATAGTCTGATGTTATCAATTTTTGTTTTTTTTTTTCGATTTGCGACTATGGTCTTAACATGAGATTTAACTTTTTTAAAATTTAAAATGTCATTCCACTCGAAGTTTTGCTGCTGACAAAATTTCACAACAATATCAAGTGGTTCCATTGCTTGCATTGCACAGCGGGGAATTTTCTAGAATTCGTGGCCACAGTTATTATAAATGAACTGTTATTAGTAGAAAACTTAAAATCTTGCACAACGATCATAATTATTGTATAAATTCATTATTTTTTTAAATTCTGAGCTCCATACTCACGAACTATCTATACAGGGTGTTAGCAACCACACGTCGCCCCCTTTTAAGAGTTAAGGAAGCGGTACGTTAAACAATAAAGAAAAATATTACTAAGTCGCATATGCTCTATCTGACGATGACATTTCTAATTTCCGATTTTGACCGGAAATAGATTTTGCAGACTGGAAGTTTTGAACTTTTGTATAAAATACTTAAAAAAAAGTCAATTTTGACCTTGAAATTATCTTTCTTGAGATACTTCGTTTCTTTTTTCGAATCTTGCATTTTCTCCCAAATGTTTTTAGGTAACTATTTTAGATTTAGATTATCTCTTGAATCAACTGCAATATTTAAAAAAGGTGACAGACACTGCAAAAGGCCCTAAAGTTTCAGTGTAGTACATGATGTTTAAATAAAACAGATTCATTCTGAGTAATTCTAGTCTACTGAGCACGAGCTATAAAACAGATTTGTCGAATTAACTCTATTTTTTGAGATAACGCAATCTAATCATATGGAAAATAAATGTCTTTTCAAATAAAAATAATGCTATAAATGATTGATTATAGAATTAATTATCATAAAGAAAAATATATAAATATTAGTTAAGAATAAGCCTTTATATGTGATTTTCAATTCGCAACAGCAACACTTTAAAAAAATATAACCAAGTGATATTTTTACCAATCATAAATGATCAACGAGGTGTTTCAAGTTAAATGTTTAGACATAACGTTATTCAAGACGGACATAGCGCTTACAAATGGCTATAATTCTTTATTCGAAAAAGAAATTTTCTATAAAAATTACACAGAATACGAACGAGGAATATAATGAAGGTCTTTCACATAATCCCATTGCAAGAAATCGCAGGATGTTATGTCCGGACACAAACCATTTGTAGTCAGTATACTCATTTAGAATAACTTTGGACAGTACGGTTTATCATGAGAACTAGAATTCAATCAAATAAAATAATAAATTCTAGGATAAGCACTTTACAATCCTAATGTGTCCAAATTTATTCGATAAACTAATGCCACAAAACATTTTTTTAGTTCTCCTGTGGAATAATACAGGAAAATAATACCTAATAATAATTTAATCGCTGAATTCAGCATCACTATCATCGTTGCTGTCGGACGTTGAACTTAATGCGTGATTATCATCTTCCGCTGGGGGCATTAAGAAAGCTAAGACCTCTTTTGGCAAACTACGCAACTTTTTCTTCGGAAGCGGCCTAAGACAGGTGATATATGAATTACTCTGATTTCTGACTGCAATCGATAGGTTACAAATAAACAAGACACTAACAGGCCCCTCTTAACAAAATTAATAATATTAAATTAATAAGGGAGGGAATGTAATACAAACTTTAAAACAGTGGTAACACAAGGGTAGCAAATATTAGCAGACTCTTTCTTCACATTCCGAAAGTAGATCAATAGTACCTTAATTTCACGTAAAAAGGATATCCAACAAAAACCAACTTCACTTCTAAATTCTTTCAAAATAAAAAAAATTAGGGCCTGAATACAGAGTTTAATTTTGAAGGACTTTTGATGATTAAAATATCACAAAATTAAATACAAAATACATTAGACTAATTAATATACGTTCAAGAAATGTAATAATAATAGTGGCTTGCTTAAAAATTAAATAAATGGCACTTAAATCAATTTCCTAACTTGTACATAAAATATGCGCATTCCAGCATCACTGACATATGTCTAACTTAAACCATTATTATGGACAAACCAGTTCAGCCGAAGTGGTGATATTTTTATAAATACGTAAGGTAATATTTTTGCACTTCATAGAATTTCTTTTTTTTTGTAAAAAACACATTTTCATTTTTTTTGTTATGGCCACAAAAATCGCAAATTTCCCCACTGTGCGTTGGTTGAATTTTTTCTTCCTTGGAACTGGAACCGCTGTCATCACCAATGTCATCGTTTTGCGAATCATCTCGATCTGAGATAGTTGGGGTATCTGTCCTCATGTAATGTGCCACGATATCACTGACAGCTAAACGTTCGAATCCTTCTTCATTTTCATCGTTTTGCAACCAATCAATAATATCGTCTCGGTCGACATTAATAAAGTCAGGAAGTGATCTTGATACCTCGAGGCAGGCTTCTATATCTTCATCTTTCGTATGTTCTTCCTCCCTGTAGTCTTGATCTAAAATTTTTGCCCAGGAAAGCTTTAATGTATTTGCAGGTAGGCTTTCCCACGCATCGCATATTGCAAAAATTGCATCTTTTATTGTCCACATTTTAAGGATCTCTTTCATTGAACCAATACAATTTTCTTGGAGAAAAAAACGGAGAAAAGTTTTTTTATGCCGTTGTTTCAAGCAGGATATCACTCCTTAGTCCATTGGCTAGAGCAGGGGTTCTCAAACTTTCTAAATTTCGTACCACATAAATTAAAGACAAAAATTTCATGTACCTTTACCAACAAAGGGGTTTTCGATGAAAATAATTTAAGGATAAAATAATTTGAACTTGTTTTATTTATTTATAGTAACATGTAAATGAACATGAAATTAAAAAAAAAGAAAAAACAAACATTGTTAACTCGAAGAGTCGCGTTAAAACTCTTTCCCTTGATAACCAACGCACTTCCGTGTGTAACAAAAACTTTTTGTGATTGCTGCCCATTTCATGGCACAAACTTGTAAACAACCATAAATTTAGACCACGAAATTTAATAAAATTAACTATTTTCACAGCTTCATCTAAAACAGTTTTTAGATCTGTTGATATTTCTTTGGTTGTTAGTGCCTCACGATGTATGCTACAATGAGTAAATTTTGCATCTGGGGCAACATTTTTAATTTTTGTAAAAACGCCGCCACGATGTCCAGTTGTTGCACTTGCTCGTACATATCTTTTCCAATCTATATTATTATTAGTTACAAACTCATTAATTTTTTTGAAAATTTCATCTGCCGTTGTATGATGTGGAAGTGCTTCATAAAATAGGAATTCTTCCTTTATTGTTTGGTTTTTTTCATATCG
Source organism: Digitonthophagus gazella (assembly GCA_036711955.1). Classification (NCBI taxonomy): domain Eukaryota; kingdom Metazoa; phylum Arthropoda; class Insecta; order Coleoptera; family Scarabaeidae; genus Digitonthophagus; species Digitonthophagus gazella. The sequence goes on along the minus strand of JASCIT010000005.1, from coordinate 35,735,010 downwards.
AATGAGCGCCACTAACTGCGCAAAGTTTGTGACATCTGTACTTTCATCGAATTGTATTGGAAAATATTTGTTCTTCTTTATATTTTCGATCAGTGTGTTTTTCAACTGAACTGCCATTTCATTAATTCAAAAAGCAGTGTCATTTGACAAGGAAACAATATTCAACTTAGTTGCTGCTGCAGGTCCTAGAATGCACGTCCATCGTCGTGTCTTTAGCTGCTGGTAATATTAAGGTTTCTCCAATAGTATGGCACTTTGAGATTTGAGCAATTCTCAAACTAACCAAATATGATGCTTCGACAGCTTTTTCGTTTTCTGTAGTAAAAGAATGAAGTGAGCGTCTATTTCTTTTCATTTCTATCTGTTTTCTTTGGAAAAGTTCCAGAGGTTTATCTTTTAAGTTTACATGTTTGTTTTGAAAATGTCGTTGTAGAAGAGATGGTTTCATGGAGTGGTTCGAAAATTCTTCGTTGTGAACAACACACAGAGGTTGGGGATTATTTTCATCCTCGTTCCAACAGAATCCGTATTGTAAATATTTTTCATTGTATTTTCTTACAGTTGTATTTCGTTTTTTAAATACTTTGTAAGAATCATGATTAGAATTAGAAGCACTCGCTACAGTAGAATCATCTTCCGACAATTTTCTTTTTAAGTTTTCAATCCCTGACTATTTCTCCATTACAGTGAAGATAGAATTTATTTTATTAAATAATAATATATGTATATAATATAATTGAGGACCTAAGGTGATGCTTATAGAATTCGATAAATGCGGCGCCGTTTAAGCGCTTCTACAAGGTTAATACACGAAATTTGATTTCGACCTTTTACGCAAATTTATAGAAGGTGATCTGATAAATCGATTGGTGTATAGATCTTCGAAATCAATCCAGCGGTATTAACTTCGCATAGGTATCAAAAATTGTACCATCAAAATCTATGAAATGTACCACCAGTGGTACATGTACCATACTTTGAGAACCCCTGGGCTAGAGTAAAGAAGTTACACTAGGTGGTAGGTAGTAAACGAAAATTTGACCGTCCTCTGTTTTTAAAATGAATTCTGAGGGATGAGAGGGTGCATTATCAAATAGAACAACGGCCTTTTTGGGAAGCCCTTTCTCTTCATGAAATTTTTTCACCTGCGGCACGAAAACAAAAAACCATTCTCTAAAAGTAATTTGGTTCATCCAAGCCTTTGGATGATAATAATAATTACATGGGAGATTTCCAGTTTCTGTTCCTTTAAAGGATCTTGGACTTTTCCAATCACTGTCAACTTGATTTTGTGCATACCCGTTGCATTTGAGCACATCATAATTGTCACTCTTTCCTTGCTAGATTTTTGACCGGGCGTTGAGCTTTCAGAGTGTTTCCAGTGTTTTCGAGGGCATCGTTTTCCAAAAAAGCCACTCTAATCCGCGTTATACATTTGGTCAGGAGACCAGTTTAAAGAAGAAACTATTGAATTGAATTCTTCGTTAAATAGTGTTGCAGTCCTTAAGTCGCCACTCAATGTTTCGCTGTGAATGTCTAACTGTCTAATACCATATCGATTTTTGAATCTAAATGAAGCGTATAAATGCAAAACCAGACATTTGACATTTAAATAGTTTTGAGTAAAGCCCGAAAAACCTCTCATTGTCGTTTAAGTCACTCAATCGGCTTGGTATTTTAACCAAAAGTAGATAATACATTGACGCGTCTTTATGTGCTTTAAAGCGTAAGTCAGGCTTATAGTAAAAAAGTTATTTTGATTAAAAAAAAATGAGAATGTCCTGTTTTGCATCTAAGGCTTGGAAGTCTCTGCTTCGTGAACAGCAAAGTTCTGGATTTGGCGTTTCTGTACAAAAACTAGCAGTATCTGGCACTAACAAAATTTGGAATTGCGATAAAAGAGATTTTAAAGAAGCTGATTTTATTGAAAAAAGTACAAAATTAGTTTCTTATATACAAATTAAAATCGTAAGTCAGTATCAGATTCATTATCAGAAAACACTAGTGTGTCATTCACATCCGCCTGAGTTTCCGAAGTGTTCGCTGGATTGTCTTGAAAGGCTTTTTGAAGAACTCCAAACGTTCATCGTTTTCCCATTCTGCACCATAGTGTTTGGCTAGCAAAGAGGAAATGCTTGGAAACCTCTGCCTCTTTGTCTTGGCTTTTTCGCGCTTGCACTCTTGCTTACTTGCTATTCTTTTATGCCCTTTGCCTCGAGGACTTGGCTCAATGGTAATGTTTTTGAAGGTAATCAAAACTCCGTAATACATTCGTTACCACGCTCTCGTTTAAACTAATCATGCAGAAGCGAGCAAAACTAACAGCTACATCAATGTCACGGCTATCACGTGAGGTAACGCGAGATCTGGCTAGGGTCAAACACAAACGTCTGCTTTTGCACCTAACTACTTGGCGCAAATGTCTGCTTTTGCATTTAAAGCGGAATTTATTATTGCAATAACTCGCTTAAAAATATTGTTATGCTCCTGGGGGCCACAAAAATTGATTTCTTGCTAAATTTGCAATACAGATCCGTGTCTAACTAATTTTTGAAGAAAATCTCGAATGTCTGCTTTTGCATTTATACGCTTCAAATGGCCACCCTTGTGAAGCAGTAAACATTCCATCAATTTTGAGATTTTCGTGAAACCATACTGCCTTCTCACACACCATTGGCTCAAAGATTGGAACTCCTTCAGCTCGTTTCTGTTTGAACCACTCAAACAGAGCAGACTCCATATCAGCGAGTGTTGATTTTTTCATTGTTTTTCTCCGAAGAGAAAAACCGATGTACTGGACGTAGACACAAACTTCAAAATCTCATCTTTTCGTTTAATTAGATCACGCACTGTTTGTTCACCAATACCGAATTCATCCGCAAGCTTTTTTACACTTTTTACACTTTAAAATATCTCCTAAAAATCTCCTTTCAATGATTCTTTTTTAGATAATTTTTCAGAATTAAGTATAGAAGATAGATATAGAAAAAAAAATGTTCTTTTAACTTTCATTATTGAAAAATCCTCTCTCAAAATGTCCTATTTTGTTATTTTTCACATCGTCGATTTAAATCTGAAAATGACGTCGTTAGTTTTGCATAGCTCATCCACTTTATATTCCTTCTCTCACTGTAGAGGATGAAATACAAAAATAAATGATGATTACACTCTGGTTGATTTTTCATCGAAATGGCCTCTTTGACGTCTTTCTTTCAATCCCTCAATGACTGTAATTTGTACACAACCCGAATTAATAACGGTGCTTGTAAATAAATGCCCAAAAAAGGACAAAAATTTGAATTCTATGAAGGCGCTCGTGAGTTGATATATCGGCGTGAATTTCCGCTTTTCCGGGCTTCTTTAACGGTGGGCGATGTTAATGCGGCTCCAGGCGTCGGCAATCAAATGCACCGACGCCGCTCTGTCGATTTTTGGCGGAGGCGCCGTCCAAAGTACCGAGATAAAGACGCCTTCGAGCTTCGGCAAGGCCTTTTGCACTTTTGTTTTGCCATATCCGAGGCGAAATGCATCCAGACAACATAAAATGTAAACTATTTTGCACGTAAAATGCAATCCTTGCGATTCCAGCTTCGAGCTACGCTTTTCAATCGATAAATAGAGCTTGATATCGCATGACAGCGAAGAAAAATCTCGGTGTTTTCATCCCATTATTGTGATGGTTATCCTCTCAGTTTATTTTGACGGAATGGTTTATAAAATTTTACGTTTGAAATATGAGAATAAAATAAATACTGTTGGGACAATATTTAAAGATTTTCCCGTTTCTAGTTTAAACTTAGAAGTTCTTATTCAACGTCTCGTTATTTCAACCTCACAACGTTAATCTCATTTACCGCGCCTGTCTCATTTTTTCCCGCTGACTAAAATCTACAGTCGTATAAATTCCGTCTGAGAATAAATTTGCAAATAACCACGCGATATGAAAACCGGTGAAATATAACGTTTTTCCCTCTTCGTAGCGAGAAAAAGGAGGTCATTTCCACACAGAGTTAAAATTTGGTAGAAAGTTAAAATCTGGCGCAGAACTTACCGACGACCGAAAGCACCATGGAATGTCCAATCGGTGGCGTAGTGCCAACTTGACACTCATAAATACCACTATCCTTACGTTGTGGATATCGAATTTGCAACGTCCAATCCTCGGTCATTGGGTTATGAATACACGTAAATCTTTGATCAGATGTATATGTTGATCTACCAACTGTTAATAAATGCAAGTCTCGATGTCGAATCCAAGTCACCTGGAAAGAGAATTTAAAAATTAGGATTCTAACAACTCAGGAAGCTTTTATTACGCCAACCATTTTATTTCAGATCGTATAAAGCTCACCCACATAACACACCTAAGCCTTTTGAACTTGCCGAACCGTAACTCTTAATGAACAATAAACCGTCGCTTCAATCTGGCAATAAACCCGCTAAGAATAACGCGTATGGACGATTCGGATTAGACCGAGATTTACGATCTCGCTCATTTACGGTAGCTGACTCTGTGCGATTAAGACCTTATGAATATGATTACGAGAACCCTTGGGCGCAATTCGGCAAACTCGTTTCGAACCCTTCGCTCGCAGATGTCGCGGGCCTCTAACGAACTTCGACGGCCGTCCTTCGTACATCCGGAAAATTTTCATCAACGAACTGCTGTTAAACAAAACGATTACACGCGCAAATTTGCCATAACCGTAACGGATGTTGATCCCGGTTTTCTACCCTTCAAAGGGCTGAAATTAAATGTCATTTTGCCGGAAAACGCTTGTTTAAAACGGAAGAAGAATTGGCGGAAGCGCCGGGTAATTTAATTTAAGTACATCATTTATTTATGTTTTCTTTCTTTAACCTTTTATAGCTTGAAGTTTTAAATAACAGTCTAATAATTGCAACATCAAATTAAAAAAAAAACTATATAAATAATATAAATTATATAAATTTTGGAAAATTCGAAATGGATAGAAAGTTAACTGAACTTTCTGATGAACAAAGAAAAATAATAATAAATTTGTATATAGAAGAAAAATCATTGCGTGAAATGGCAAAATTAACGAAGTGCAACACTTTTACTATACAATACGTGGTGCAAAATTATAAAAAGACCGGTCACGTTAACAAAGCACGACGAATTATAAACCAATCGAAGCTAGAAGACATTGTTCATTCATGCGTCATCAAATCCTTAAGAATCCTACTGTAAGTGGTGTGGCACTGGTTGCTAGTCTTGAACAAGATTTTGGAATGCGGGTTACCCCTCAAACCGTGCGAAATTACATTTAACACGTTCGCTGCCATGTCCACCCATATGGGTGGACACTGAACTTGCCAATTTTGCCGTCTTCGTATTTGCAGTTCATATCGTATTTGCCAAGCCTATATCTCGAGTTCTAGAAATGATACGTTACTTTTGATAACACACACGGATAGTGCTTAGTCAGGAGAATTATTTAAGATAAATAAACTTGTCAGTCCAAAGGGGTGGACAGTTTCATTTTTATTCTGGAGAGAGGTGCTGTCTACCCATTTGGGTGGACAACGAAGTAATAAAGAAAAATATTTATTAAACACATATTTTACATTTTTTGAACAACGAATTTTAGTTATTTTGTTTATTTATAGACGAGTGTGCCGTTTCGAAGCAGTCTATACATAAAGACGGTTTATCGTCACATGATTTGCAAAACGTGGTGATCTTTTTTGCTTTGCTTCTCGCTTCCTTTCTTCCAAATCTCGCTGCAATTTTTTAAAAGTCTTGCAATCTTTTAAGTTTGTTTTAAGAGTTTATAGACTTATTTCAATATGTAATAAGTAGATTTCATTTAAAATTGAGTTTTAAAAAACCCTTACTATCCACCCAAGTGGGTGGACAAAAGCAAAAACGTGAGAACTTTTGTCAATCCAAATGGGTGGACACGGCGTTATTGGCAAGACTATTAAATTCACTTTGGCAGCTAACGTGTTAAAAATGGGATTTAAAAGTCGGTATGGTGTTAGAAAACCACTTATAAGTAGAATTAATAAACAAAAACGGATTGCATTTGCAAAGAAATGCCAAAATAAGGACTTTAACTTCTGGAAAAGGGTAATTTTCACTGATGGGTCTAAATTCAATATAAAAATATCAGATGGACGAGTAAGAATTTGTCGAAAGAAAAACACGAGCACATCCACATAATCTAGTACCTACGATCAAACATGCGGGGGGTTCGGTGATGGTATGAGGGTGTTTTTTCAGCGGTAGGAGTTGAAAGTTTTCATTTCATCGATGGCATATTGACTGCGAAGGGATAAACATTTTAAAAAAGAATTTGAAGCAAAGTGTAGAAAAATTGGGATGTTTGCCAGATTTTACCTTTCAACAAGATAATGATCCGAAGTATACTGCGTTAGATCATTTTGGATCTTGTATAACTGTCCAAAATACCTCAAAACACCACCCCAAAGCCCAGATTTCAATCCTATTGAGAACTTATAGTCAATATTCAAGAAGAAATTGAAACATTACAATATTAGAAACGCAATCGACTTAAAAAAAGCGTTAAAGACTGAATGGGCAAAAATACAACCTGAATTAACAACTAAATTAGTGAAATCGATGCTGAAGCATCTAATTCCTGTTCTTAAACAAAAAGGCTACCCAACAAAATATTAATACAGAGAACGCTCTATATAAGCAACTCATTTGAACCAGTTTCAATAAAAAAGTTTCTTATTGGAAAAAGATGCTTATAGGAAAAAAAGGAATCGTTTTCTTTTACCCATTTTATCACCAAATTAAAAAGATTTGTAACATGATTGATGTTTTTGTTGGAGTTATCCGACGTTTTTTCATTTTCTTCAACAGGAATAACTTCACTTTCTACTTCAGGATTTTCTTCAAGGTTAAATGGATGTTTTGCCTCGCTTGTTCCACTTGCCCATTCTATAATTTCAGTATCTGCTAAATTACAATCATTAAATATCGAGTTATACAATTTTGCCAAAGGAATATCATCTTCTTCTGAAAAGTTATCAGAAGGAATGTTGTACTGAATTTCATCACTTGACGCAAAAAGATGTTTAAATGAATTTTGTATAACTAACACGGGAATTTGATTCTATGTCTGCATCACTAAATAAACACCTTTCAAATTTATATTTTTCAGTGCTGAAAGTATTCCATCGTTTGCACCAAAGGTTGCAAAAAATGCAAGTAGATGCTTGGGATAGCATTGTTCTAGTGCTTTTGTCACATGTTGATCTAGTGGTTGCAATAATATTGTGCAATTAGGGGAGAAAGATAACTTTGAAATTTGGGTTACCAGTAAAATTATTCTCAGATCCATGGCAAGTTACATTACATACTAAGAGAAGGGCTTTTACGGGAAGACTTTTAGATTCCAAGTGTCGAGGATACTGAAGATATGAATATATCATTATACCAGTCGCTAAAAAGTGTATAAATTTGCCAAGCATTTTTGGATTATTTGTAATATACTGGTAAATCGATATTTTTGAAGTAACGAGCAGATTTCGATTTTCCTATCATCATCAAATCTAATCTATGTCATCATCAAATCTAATCACATTCCAAGACATATTTCCTCCACAAACAGACAAAATCCGTATACCGTGGCGTTTTTTAAATTTCGTTAACCATCCATCACTTGCTACAAATGTTTCAGGTCCATTATTTGATCTATTTACTTGGAGTGCGTTTAATTTTATCATTTCATTTGGAACTAAATCGTTTAATTGTCGCCGCTTCAAAAACCAAGGCACGTTTTGGATGCACATTCTTCTAAATTTTCTTTTTTTTTTCTTTTATTCTAGTTATTGTAGATTTAGCAACTTTATATTCGTTACAAATGTCCTTTGTCTTGTTACCATTTTCAATGTCCTTTAAAACGGATAGTTTATCTTTTAACGAAATTGAACTTTTTTTTTCTTCTGATTCATATTTTGTAGTTGACTTTAAAGCACAAAAATATTAATTAATCCATTTATTAATTAACAGAAACTAACAGAATTCAAGTAACTATTCTGTTTAACAGAAATTCACTTCAACACTGGCAGCACAAAACTCAAACATAATCCAATAACAGATTTTTTTACAATTTGAGGTTGTGTTGTGAACAACTTATTTTACTTTTGAATTGGCCTAAACTTAAGTTAAATATTTAGCTTTAAAAAATAAGTTGCTTATACAGAACAGTTGGACTAAAAAATGGTGCTTGTATAGAGGTTTCTTGTAAAGAATGTTGCTTATAGAGAGGTTGCTTTTACAGAGCGTTCACTGTATTATTCCAAATGTATAAGTTTCTTAGTTAAAACTTAAATTTGTACTGTATGAATACGGTTTTTGCTACCAACTGTGAACAAAATGCCCTTTTGCGGTTAGTAATCGAGGTACATAGGTGACCAATAGATCTAATTTTATTTTTATTTTTCTAAGTGAAATAAATCATCAAAAATATTTGAAATTTTTAATACCTTTCTTGAGTAATTCGTGATTTTCTAATTTTTGGGTAGGTGTACGAATACGAGTTTTGCATACTGTATGTTAAATAATAATTTGTCACGAAACGATGATTTAGTATAACTAATGACCCCAAAATAGTACCACAGACAAGAAAATAACTGCTATTACAGTTACAATTTCTATGATTGGGTAATTGTGTGGAGTAATTCAGTAGTCATAACATTGAATATCGCGATTCTATTGGTAATATCCACTTATTTATGGAGTAATGACTATTTTACATAAATTCCAAAACATAATCAACAGTCTTTTTGACTCGATTTTAGTCAACAAATATGATTTTAGCCAACAATGATGTAACTTCTCACAATCAGTTAAATTTGTGACATATTGTCAATCTTAATAAACATTAACTTTCTTAAAGTTCATATTTGATCTATTTTGTTCTGATTAGTTTTAATTTTGTACATTATCAGATGGCATAGTTATAATTTTAGATGATAATCAATTCCCAAAGAAGAAATGATTGTTTAATTTAACTAATGACTCCGAAATACGATTACAGACAGAATAATAACTGTTATTACAGTGCAATTTCGGTGACCGAATAACGGGTTGGAGTAATTCAGTATTCATAACGTTCAATGCTGTACTTCAACAGCTGAATTTCATTCATTTATGTAGCAATGGTAATTTTGTGTAATTCTGATTGTGAGTCTTCCATTGTAAGTCGACTTTCATCGACCATATAAATTGATCTGCATTTAATTTTTTAGTAAGACGTAAATATGTAGGATGTAAATATATGGACCGTTTATTTTGAAAGTGGTGTAAGTCCATTTTCTCTTGTTTCGAGAAAATTAGAGGTTAGCATATCTGTTAATTAAAAAATTTAGGCAAATTATATGAAGTCTGGCTATATTTCTATTCGTTTATCAATATGTAATTTGATTATATAGATTTGTTTCAGGCAAATTAGTCTACAACAATACATATTTCTGGACTGTAAATGGACTTACACCACTTTCAAAATTAGACAATTGTAAAAATCGTTTAATTTCAACAATTTTGAAAAATTAAATATCACTTAAAATATACTTCATTTTAATCCAAATTTGTTTACAAATACACATGACAGGACATAAAATTTAATTTTAGACGCTAATTACATTGTAAAAATTACAAGATACTGATAGTATGTACTTATGCTTTGCATGTGGCAGTGTTTCGAAATATGTACGAAGTACCGGAGGTATATAAGGTAATAACTGCTTGATGTCTTCATATTTTTCGTAAGTAATATGCCTGGCATTTTGGTACAAAGGCGTAAGGGCGACTTTTCCAAATTTTAGCGGTCTTCCAGGACGTGTAGGTAATAAATTTATAGTTTTGAATTCAGTGCCCTTCATCGATGTTTTATATAAAATAGTATATGGTGCGTTTTTGAGAAACCTCAGCCAACATATTTGCAACCAATTGATCTGTTCGCCATTAGTGTTTTTTTAATCTGTTTTTTAATCGCATTTTGAAGATTTTTGTTGAAACGAAATTCTCTCGTTTCATTTAATGTAAAACGAATTTGTCATGTTTTCTACATTGTGTTATTACATCATAATAATCCTGTGGTGTACACTTAAAATTCGTTTCTTTTAAAGTTATCCATTTTAAGGAAAAATAGAATAAGTAACCTAAATTAGCAACTTTCACACGTAATATAAAACTAATGTAACCATAGTCACTTGGACTTACACCACTTTCATAATCAATGATTATGTAATTTCATTTACCGACCGATTTTAAGTTGTACAAAACATGGGAATTTTTTAAGAAATTGAACACGGATTTATACATAAAAAAATTCCATTGAATTAAGCATGAATTACGTGCTATCTCATTTTTTTCAAAAATGGACTTACACCACTTTCAAAATAATCCATATTTAAACACTATTCAAATTTATCATCTATGATAAATTTAGGTCATCCAATGAAAAATTACAAACCACAACTACACCTTGGAAGTGTAAAATACGAAATCTCCAATTTGTGGTGACACGTCGCGTCCGGTAAAAATTACAAGCTATAACTTATACAAAAGACCTTTTCGGTGTTAAAGGGAAAACGTAAAACCGAGGCAAAATCCGGTTCTAGCGGGGCGGATGCAATTTTTACCCCGCGGATAGACGGAATTCTTGGAAATTCGTGCCAAGTTTTGCGTCGGAACTGGAACAGACGTATAACTTCTCGCCGATTCTGACTATTATTCGCATCCCGGACCTGCTCCAGCTGCTCTATAAGTAGGACGAAGATCGGAAAACACTTCTAGCTCTCCAAAACGTTAACCAGCAATTATTATAGTTTTCTGTTAAATTCCTACTTAAATTAGTACATAAATTACAGTGGCAAATTTATTGCAGCTTTATCTACGTTCGTAGCACTAACGTTAGCATTTAATGAAGTAACACTGGAACTCTCTAACTTGTTCCTGTTTAACTTTTATGGGTTTGTGTAACGTAACTGAATATATCTACTGAATATACATGTGTACGTAACCTAATAAAGGTAGTTTAATAAGTGAGTTATTAACATTTACAAATGCTTCTCGTATACTAAGGGTTTTGAACACTTCAAAGGGATGAAATTAAACGGTGTTTTGAAAACGATTGTATAAGACGAAAGAAGAATTGGTGGAGGTGCAGGAAAGCCAATTTAAGTGGATGATTTATTCATATTTATTTCCTTCCATCTTACAGTTTTAAGTGTCAATTTAAAAGAATAATAAGTTTTAAATGAAACATGAAAACTGTTCAGTTGTTGAAGAAAACGATGATGAAGAAAAAATTTAGGTGAAAAATTTTATCTTTAAGTCTAATAGAAATTTACAACGTTTAGGAGGTGTTTGGTCATAAAGGAGAATTAATTTCTGTAGTTATATAGTTCTGTATAATTATGTACTATAACCCGAAATGGAGCTGCACCATGAAGAGAAAAATGAAAGAGTACTTGGCGATGTTACTGATACGGGGCTTACTTTTTTATCTTTCTCTTCATGGTGCAGCTCCATTTCGGGTTATAGTACATAATAATAGTTAGCTTAAAATTCACATTAAAAACTGTACTTCGTTTAGAAAAGTATTTACGATTTTATCTCCCACATTTGTTTTCGAAACCAATGTGAACCTGTTTATTACTTCCTCTCCCGTCGTAAAATCTCAGATCCTTTACGACCCCGTAAACGAGCTTTTAAATTAATTGATCGAGCGTAAAATCGTAGACCTGGCCGTAATCTCGGTTTGTATTAAAAAATAAACAACCGTACTTAAATAACAATAAATGAAGCATTCATTTTGGTGATTTTTGTTTCCAAGGCAGGAAACCTCCGGTTACTTTTCATACAAACTACCTCGAAACTTCATGAAGCTTCCGTAAATCCGCCGTTCCGTACATGAATACAATTATCCCAAATTTTATAGCCCGTAAACTTTTTCGGGCCGCCCCAATCTTCACTTTTTATTAGCCTACAAAAAAGATCGGGAGTAATCTGGCTGTACGCTTAATTTCGGGATTCAAAAATAAAGCCTGCGAGAGAAAATTAGAGGGTAGCTACGGCTATTCTGTAGTCGACGGGGTAATTTGGAGGTCGTTACGAAAATTGAGGGTAAAATTGTGCCATTCGCTTGATTGATACTGAACTGAACAGCGTTAAACTACAAATTTAATGACTTTTTTTGGTTATTTAAAATAAATAGTTTTCAAGTAGGTACGTTATTACAAAATTTGTATACAAAGTAATTAAACTTAATTGTTGATTAATTGACATGTAGGGAAATCTGTTGCATAAAGTCTTCCTTAATATTAAAACTTATTCAACCGTTTTAGATTTAATATCTCATTAAACAATTTAATTCATTACATTATCTTTAAATTAACTATTATAATATTTGTTGGTTTGTTATTCAACACGAACTTGTTGCAGCCTTTACACTACGCTACGGTACATTCGTTATTAATTAAAGGAACATTAATTAGCAAAGCCGTACCTGTACAACTACAGAATGTGCCGTTCAAAAGGTCGTTTAGCGTAGTATATTTGCGGTGGAGTGTAATCTAATAACCGGGCGTGTATCCGAAGTTCTATCGGGTTAGTTCTGATCAAATTAGGTTCGCAGCGGGAAATAGCGGACGCGCAAGTTATAATGTAAGCTAATACGAACTCACAATTAGTTACAATGCCAACTGTACTCGTCAAAGCAACTCGAATGCAGCAAGATTGGCACATTTTAGAGCGATCAATCTAAACTTCAATTAAGATATGAATTGTCCGAGAAAATTAGCTTTGTTAACCTTTTATTGGACTGTGTAACTTTCAGGTTACGTTTTAATTTATTGATATTTTACCATATAGTTATAGTTTTTCATGTGATGGCGCATAAATCTTAATTCTATAACGTTACCTTCAATATCAATATTTATGACTGTTGCCAGAGTCAACAACCTGATGAGATAACAAAGTAAATGTTAGGAAAACTGTAACTTTTTTTTTTTTGAATTTAAAACAAAAATTCGGCCCATAGAGGGTTAAGTATAAAATCATATTAAAAAAAAGAAACATAATTTATAACATGGGAGAAGTTAACGGCAAAACAATCGGGTAAAAAGCCAGTAAATGGGTTAATCAAACAGCCGTTTGTCGGCACCGCATAACGGCCATATGAATATTTGATTACGGTCGTCAATTTTTACGGTTCCTGAATAAATGTGCGCTTTTACAGGTAATTTCTGTGTTTTAACGGTTATTTGATTGCACCGCTTTTAGTGCGCAGTGCCAATAAAAATATATGTCAACCTAACACGTAACTGTTTTTCACGTTTATAACATTTTTGAATAGCATTTAGTATAGAATCGCTTTTTAATTTCTTTTTAAGCTAAAAAACACTTTTTATTAAATGTTCTCTGACAATATTGGGATTTGTCAACCAAAAAATTAAAACCAAAATCAATACTTTGTGCTGATTCTGTTTCCAACTTTGGTCGAGATTGGCTAAAATGTTTTTGTCTGTCTCAATACCAGAAAGGTTGCTTTATAAATTAAGTTTGTACCTTTTGCAGCAGATTAATAGGTCTACTTAAGATAAACAAATTTTCCTTATAACTTTTTTCTGTACCTTACCTCATTCACGAAATAAAAAAATAAAACTGAAAAAGTGGGTTACAACAAGACGATCATTCTTAGGTAGAAAGGTCTAAGATAACTAAATTTTAAGTCAGGTTAGTAAAAAGCTGACATGCAAAAAGTTAGATAAACAATTAGCCAAGTCACCCTTTTACACGCACGCTACTGATGAGTTTCATGCAAAATTGATACCATCATCTAATTTCTTTTAAAATTTTAAGCTAGTATTGTAACGGTTTTATTTTTCAGATTTAATTAAATTTAAATTATTTGGTTTGGGCCATCTGTTGGAAGGTGTCATTTTTTAGATCTCTTGGTTTTATTGCGAAATACAGGATATTTGTTCGTTTCTTAGACTAGTGCAATCGAAAGTGGTGGGGATAGTTCCTTCCTGCATCGTAGTTTAGGTAATTTCGTCCTCTTCGTTTTCGATCCTTGGAAGAGCGTAGACGACATTTGGCTCCGATAGTAACTGAGTGGGTGGCGAAGCATAACAGAAGAATTCTCTTTGGTGTTTTTGGGAGAACTTCTAATCGCAATTTGGCGGATCAGCTTCCCTCTCCACAGATTTTGGGCACCTGTTTGTGCTTTATCGGATTGATTCCGGATTAATTGGTTTCTATCGGCCAACACGCAGAGCCGATTAACATCGTAAGGCTCCTTTTTCTTTTTGGATTCCTTTTTCTTTTGGGTTACTTTTTTTTGGATTTGAAGTTATTGCGTCGAAATTTTTGAGTCAACCCCCCCCTGGCGGCCATCGTTCATCACTATTGAAAGCCGTTAGAAGAACAAGGACGGTAGAACATCGAACCGACTTCGTGGCGACGCACGTATCTTGAGAGAGACACCACTCCTGGCAGACCGAGACACCGCAACAGAGATAAGCCCACGCTTTATATTTTCTTTTATTAAATTATTTTGTTATTTAATTTGGTTATTGGGGATCTTCAATCCTTGATAATCTTTTACTTGCAGATTAACTTGTGTTACTCTAAATTCACTGAATATCATTTTACGAAACTGTTCTGTATACCTAATCGCTCAGAGAATTTTTTATCCCGGTTTAAAGTTAGACACTAATTTGAAAGTGTGATATATATTTGACAACAGCTGTTATCATTTATTTTTTTTTTTGTGTTCGCATTAACATTTGAATTTCAGGTTATTTGTTTGTTAATTCTTTGAAGCAACTGCAGCGATAGGGGTTTATTACTATTTGTGTAAATTTTATGGATACATTTCACTTGAACATTCTTTATTTTTCATCTTTATTATTTCATTGTTTCCTTTCAATACAAGTACATTTTTGGGTTTTCAAAATTGTCTTTTATTTTGTTGTTGTCCTTCGATCGTGGATTCGGACTTGCCTGATCCTAGGATAAGTGAAGGTTGGTAGGTATCGGTTTAAGTTCGTGGCGCCCTTTCATTTAACATCTGAACCCATCCCTTCTCCGCAGAGTGAATCGAAGCCTGGTCCTATCAACGGTTGTTTTTTTTTTTTTTGGTTTTTGAATCGAACTTAATTTTTGTTTCGTTATAACTTGAGTTTGTGCGCTACAGTATACCAACTTTTATTGATTGAACCCAAGCCATTCCGAGGATATTCTTTAAAAACCGTTTTTCTGCTACCCTCTTTAAGGCAATGAAGTTTTTTAAGAAGCTTTTATTCTTATTTTTGTACGTAGAACGCGCTGGTAACATATGGTCGTCTAATTTCGGAGCACCCTGCTTACTTTTTAATTTTAAAAGAATTGTTATTGTTAAATGTTCTCTTATTTATATTTACAAAGTAAACAATTCAGAAAATCTGCACTAATTAGCTTATAGCTAACTATCAAACAAAAATAACCAAGGAATTGACTTTGGATGTGTTACTTCCATCAAATTCTATATAATATTCCAAAATTTTTACGATAATTGATATTTTTAAATCTTTATATGGTGTTTTGATTACCTTATCTTGAATTTTAACTTTCAATTTGTTGTAATTGATTTTCACCTTCACTATTTTTAGTTAAAGAGCCTAATTCTATTTTTTCTCCTTTACAACATATTTAACAGAACAAAAGAACATAATTTAAAAAAACCTGGCATATAAAATCAACTTACACGAGCTTAACATGTTCACAAATACAGAAATATCGCCCCCGGGAATTGTAAATGACCAAAACCCATGTTCGCGATTTTTTTTACGTCATATCAGCGGCATTTGAGCTCGCTCATTAGCATATACCTAACGTTTACACGACCGCCAATTACGAGTGAAATGTATGACGGTCAGCAAAAAGAGCGATGGAACAAGATAAGGCGATTAAAAACAAGTAGTGGTTTCGGTTACCGGTATTGCTGGTTCTTTCCTTCATCCTTTTCGAACAAAATGGAAAAAAAAACACGAGTAATTACTTGTACCGTCCGCGGCGGGATGCCCGACCCTTATCAAGGGTTGATTGAAATAGTAGGAGGTCGGATGGCAGTCGAGTTTTCCGGAAATTTCATGGAAAAGCTCGAAATGACTAGCAGAGGTAGGCTAAGCCGCGATTTTCAAAGTTAAATTTGGCGGTCGCACTGAAAGCTGTAAATCATTGATAAATTCCTGGGGCGTCAGCGAAATATACCCAGTTTCAGGGTTCACTTCCGGACCGAATCGTTTAGGCTTAAAATTCGATTTGGTGGGCGGTGATAAATTAACTGACCCGTCCCCGAGGATTCTAGATATTTCCGTAATTCCATGCAGGAGCATTGAGAGCTTTAAAAGAAACTAATTTGATATATTAAAGTTAATTCATTCATATTTTCATATTTTCGTATTTTCATATCGTAATATTAATAAATTAAATTATAATTTCTTTTTAAAATATTTACATAGGAAATCCCAGATGTATTAGAGAATTTTTTTTTAATTTCAGTAAAGAGGAAGTAAAGGTAAAAATTTATGGCTTCGTTTTATGAAGAATGATAAAATATTTTTCTAAATTTCGAAAGTCAACGCACCTTTTCGAAATTTATGTACAATTATGTACAATCGTTGAATATGTAAAAATATACAGGGTGCTTCATTTGAAAAAATTCTTTTTATATCTGTAACTATTATAATATTGCTTATTGATCTCATCTTTTAATATCTCTCAAACCGTAAGAGATATCAATACGCAGTTTTGAGGATTCGATTTCATATAAAAATCGAGCATCAGACACCAACGATCTGGCAACGTTGCTCGCTACGTTCTTTCTGGATGGAGCATGAGCTGGTTTGTTTTGTAATAGACAGAAATAGTAATGAAAGTGCCAGTCTATCCTCATAATTGTAAATAGTTGAATGTTTATGTTTGTGAAATGAATTTTCAAATATAACCTATGAAGTCTTTTTCTAAATTAGCTTTTTCAAATATCGAAAATACTTCATTTCCACGATTAAAAGTACTTTTATTTCATTACGTTTCTAAATACAAAGTTTTCAATCTAATCTTTGTAAATATACTTAAGATGTTTGTAAACACAGATTCGACAAGACGACGCTATTTATCCTTATTACAAAACAAACCAGGAAAATACAATAGAAATACTCCATCCAGAAAGAACGTAGCGAGCGACGTTGTCAGATTGTTGTCAGACACCGATATTATTTTTGTTCTATCTCTTATTGAAACAGAAGTCTCCTTCAAAAGTGTTCAATTTGGCCCACTTTGTACATTAAATTTTTTTTCAAATATTTAAATAAAAAATAAAATAAACCTATAATACAAGAATATTTTTTTATTTTATGACAAAGGACTAAATTTTTTCTAAATTAAATAAAATGATGAACTTTTGTAATGAAAACTTATCTAGATTTAAAAAAAATCATATTTTACCTATAAAAAAATAAGCATATTTATCACTCTGTAAATAAGTTGGGGTTGCAAGCTTTAAGTTTACCTGTTGAGACCGCCAAGAAAGTTTTTTAATTTTCTCAGAAACCATCTAAACGCCAATAGAAAATTACTCCGCTCCACTTTGCCTTCAGAAAGTAAAGTCGTGTGGGTTTAAAAACACGTTCGAACGCGTTAGTAACCATCGCAACGTCGCGTGACGTATACCTTCGGGGTTGAGCAAGTGATAAATCTTTAACTAACCCACTGCGGATCCCGTTCTGCACCCTACATTTGTTTACATTAAAAAGGCCACACCGCTGCCATTTACTAAGCTAATTCCCTTGCTTTGCCTTAACGCCTATTTACCATCTGTTTTCGTCCGACCTATCCAAACGGCTGTATTTAACCGAACCTGAAAAATTACCCTTCAAACTGCAACCTTTTTCTTTTAAACCACAAGATTTCAGTAAACAAAAGATTACGTGTTGTATAAAACGGATAAATAAGATTTATCCTGAAATAGAATCGCCTTTTGTGGTATTTGGCAAACCGGGGGTGGATTTATCCGATCCAATTTGATTGCAATGAGTTTCCGAAACGAATTTTTGATAACGGAAATAGCCGGATTATAATGGAATGTTAGCCTTTGTAATCGTGTTTCATCCAATACGTCGAAATGCGGACCTTGCCAAATCGTTTGTTCTGATTCGCTTACGTTGTGAGTTCCCTTTGTACAAAATGAAATGGAACCGAGAAAGGGCATAATTAAAACGGTTATAACTGCTTCCGGCATGTCGTAAATTAACCTCATCGGAATCAGAAGAGAATTCAACGCGAAACCGGGGCTTAAAAATTAAAATGTGGAATTTAATTGCTCCGCTTGGCGCTGATCAGTCCCTTCGGCGTGCTTTGATCAAATATGCGAGCTTGATTAGCCCGTTTCTGCTCTAATTAAACGGACTTACGGGAACGTGTCGAACACACACAAATACTACCAATTTATAATGCGAAAATGATATGTGCAATACATATTTCAATTTGTCGATATTTTAAAATGCGGTTCGGTATTTTACTGGAAACGAGAGAATTTTATTAAATGGTCTGAAAAACATCCTGCGTCGATTTTATATGGTCCATTTCATTAGTAGTTAAACGGCAGAGCGAAATTTGCGTTGATTTTTTTATAAATAAACGGCAATACGTACTCTGTAAATCATAACTTTGTCATCTGTTGGTTTTTCAATCGATCGAACTGAATAAAATAATAAATCGTTGAAAATTGGTTGTTATTCACTATTTGCATTTTAAAATAGCGCAAATTTTTGTTTTTAATCAATACAAAAATATAAAATAAAAAAGTCACTTCAATCTAATTTTGCTAATTTTTAATATTTAGAATATGTACTGTATTTATTTATAATTAAAATGTTTTTTTGTAAATTCTGTTGTAAATTAATAAAAGTGTAACTAACAAGGAGACTACACGAACTTGAATTCATCGATTTTGATTACAGTGGTAGCGATCGATAGGTATTAGTACATAGTGCAAACATATGAAATATAAGGACGCACTATGGCAAAGACCATATAATAAAAGTAGTTACTCTTTAAAAGATATATATATATATATATATATATATATATATATATATATATATATATATATATATATATATATATATATGTATATATATATATATATATATATATATTAAATTGAATACAAAAATATAAGTTTTAACGGCTCGACTTATAACATTTTTCCAAAATTAAAGAATTAATGAATATTATATCTGTACCTTAGAGCTAAAGGGACTTAAGTCCAAAATGACATAATTGTGAAATAACGAAAAATATACTATTTTTAATTTGAAATAACAATATTCATATTCTCAGCTCTCAAACAATTTAGCTCATAATCGCGGAAATATTGTTATTTAATACTAATAGTCTGTCTTTATTCATTAACAAAACATTTTTATGAAAACTTTTTATTTTTACGAACTTATTGGACTTACTACATTTTGGCTTGAAAAAATTATTTCTGAATGACTGTATGGACTTACAACAAAACAATAATTTGGGACAATAATAACATGTATGAACTTATTATAACAAAGAATAAATTTTAAAATATATTAACTCATAAACTCATTCATCATCAGGGAAATCTGATGCTTCTTCAGTATGGGGTAAGTTTCTGAAATAATCCTGATATTCTTCAGGGACCCACTTAAGGAGAGTTACAAGATTGTCGTACTTTGCTTTACTTATAGATTTTCTAAAAAATCTTAATTTGGTCAAACTTTTTGGTATATTTGACGGTTTTCGAATATTTCTATACAAATTAATGGAACAAAAATTGTCATTAAATGATGTTTTATAAAAAAGAGTTCCATATACTTCTCGCCGAAGTTGAAGCCAAACAATGTTGGACAATCTAAACTCTAGGCCATCATTGCTTTTCTTTCTAGATATAAATGGCGCTGTTGATAAGGAGTACAATGTACTAAAATTTTTTAAATCTTCTAGGGCCATGGAGTACTCATTAAATCTAGGCTTTTTACAATTGCCAATAAAATTTAGCAAAAAAAAATAAGTTAAAATAAAAAAATAAAAGGTTAAAATAAGTTTTAACCTTGATAATTAGATTTTTTGTGGACTTACGACTATTTGGCGCTAAAACGGTAAGGATTTACTTCTTTATAACCCAAAAAATTTTTTTCGTGATCAATTTTTTTAGATAATGTTGTAAAAAATGAAATGTTGTGTTCAACGAGATACTTATTTTAAGCATATCTCATTTTCATAAAATTTGGACTTACGTCCCTTTAGCTCTCAGGTACAGATATGGTCTTTGCCATATAAAGGTGACCCCGACGTGATTTTAAAAATAACAAATTTAAAAGAAAGTTACAAAATAAATCATTAAGTCTTTTCTCTTCACTAAGGGAGAGTCGATCAACTAGACATTAAAAAAAAAATTATATGCCTCTAAAGCAGGTGGATTATTAAGAATGTCAACTATGGTAGTTATTATTTCAGTTGGGAGATGAATAATAACAAGATTGTATGTAGTTTTATCATTTGAAATCCTAAAAAAGCGAATTGAGCTTCAATTTGTTTGAACCAAATGTTCGGTTGGGTTGTCTAAAATGGGGGTAACTTCATATGCGAAACATTTTCAATATGTTGATCTTCTTTATCTGTTTCTTGCATGATTAATATAAAATGTGCAAATTTAATAAGTGTTATGTGAGTAAAATTTACTTATTTTCTGTTTTCTGTAAGTTGTAAACAGAAGGAAAATATCAGTACTTACACTAGGTTCACTTACTTAAAAAGGTCGAAAAGTAAAGTAACAGATGACGCCGGCGCCGATAAGTAAAAATTAGCTTGATGGGCTCTTCAATATCTTGAAAACTTCAGTAAATCATTAAAAACACGTCAACTAGGACAGGTTTGTTAAATGTGCCCATAATTATGAAAGTAGTCTAACAAGGAGAGTGCAAGGTCTTGGGGTCCTGGATTTAGTTCAAATTTCGTAGAATGGTAGATTTAGTTTCCCTGTTGATGAAAATATATGGTTATAGGGGCCACTATTCAGTAATTTTTAAAATATTTGCAATTAAATATGCAATTAATTCGTTAGGACAAGTCCGGATAATATCAAAATTAACCGAATTTATACTGATTAAGTCAGGCTTTTTGAAGAAAGGTTATAATGTCAAGTCATATTCCTGTATTAATTTTGAAGTCTTGAAAGATCAAATGACAATTAACTGACAAATCCAAAGTGTGGTGCACACTCAAAAAATGTTTCGATGTCGCAATATTTTATATCCACCCATGGTATCTTTATATGTAAAAATAGACACTCTCAGAACTCGAACCCAGCGCCAAATGACGAGAAACACCGATCTATTGCTGCTACGCTAAATCCATTATGTTTAATCGTTTGCTACAGACCTGAATTTAACTAGTGACTTGAATCTTCAATTGCAAATATCTAAAGAGCTATTGAGTAGTGGCCCCTACAACCATATATTTTCATCAACAGGGAAACTAAATCTATCATCCTACAAAATTTGAACTAAATCTATGACCCCAAGACCTTGCACTCTCCTTGTAAGTCAAAATTAAAAAAAAATGAGTTTATCACTTATTTCACACCACATTATTCTAAACTAAATTGATTGAATGTAATTTTTGCGATATCGACAAAAATGAACCTTTAGGTAGTGGTTGTAATTTCCACGATATACGGAAATCATTTAATGTTAATTATGAAAGTGGTCTAAGTCAAAAATCATCAAATTTATATATTGAAAAATAATATTGAAACGCTAGACCATAAATCTTTGGTATCGGGTCATTCCTTTCTACCAAATGACCGTGATTTTGGTTTAATAGAAACGAAAATAAAAAAAGCAAATTTCTTATACAACCCTAAGCATTATTATGAATTGATAGAAATGTGTAGAAGAAGAAATACACTTTCGATAAAACGAATGTCACAGTCGGATGTTATTTCAATGAAATCACTAGAAGAATTATCAACAGAAGAGTAAAAAATACCTCAGGCGAATCTGTCTCTTGGCTGTAAATTCAGTGGATGAGATTCTTAAAAAATGAACTATATAAAAGGTTTTATAAAACTTCTTTAGATTATTCTGAATTCCACGTTTTGGATCTTTCACCTAAAAGAGGAAGACCAAAAATATGCGGAAATATTACTTTACTTCCATTATAGACCTCCATTAGACCAGCAACAGAAAAAAAACATAAAGATATTATATGTTTACTACCATACACCCCTCTAGTTTTTCAAGAACATTTTAAAAATCTTAAAACCTCGGAATGATAAAAATGGATTACTTTTTAATTAATAAATAGTCATAAATTACTTTATTAAAGTTATTGTTTTAAATGAAATTTATAGTTCTTTACTGCTCTAAGTAATTTATTGGACATTCAGTTAATTTTGAAAATGGTCTAATTGTAAGTCAATTCAAGCTTTAAAAATAACATTTTAGTATGAAATTCACACAAAAATTTCATATTCATAATAAATTTCCATTAATCAAGACTAATAAAATTATAAATTAATATGTCGTATAACGTGAAAATATTTTTTAATTCGTTCAAATACAATTCATTAAATATTTCGAAACAAAAAATATATGACTTAGACCACTTTCATAATTATGGGCACACGCACTATTAAGCGATTCGCAAGTAAATCTCGATTTCAACTCATATAACAATAAAATACTAGAGAAAATAAAGTGAAATATTGAGAACTTTGATTAAGTATATTAAAAATAGTTATTAACAAAAAAGTTATTACAGAAAGTTACTTTTCAAGATCCAAACCCTCTTATTCCGCATGTGGAAGCCGATTCGTTGTGAGTCAACAAGGGCGATTTTGGAAGGAGGCTAACCATTGACATATAAGTGGTGTAGCATTGAATTTCGAACTGAATTTTGAAGCTTGATGTTTTATATCATTTTTATTGATATCTATCGATAAGAACTACTTTAATCAAAATCGATAAACACAAGGTGGTCTCCTTGTAAGTGTTGTGCGGGTCTCTAATTAAATAGTGTGACCCGATTATTTATTAATTGGTATACCTGCTGCCACCAGAAGCAGTTATTTTTGCGCTAATTTAATTATTTAATTACCCTCAAAAGCGCGCGGTTACTACTTCAGAACCGTGAGTCCTTGCACTAAAGCTCTAGCAGAAAAGGGGAAATGAAACTCAAGTGTAAAACAACACTTAAACTATATTTACAAAAGAATATAAAAAGAATCTCGATTAGTTACAATAAAAATAACCCTAACATTAACTAACCGACGTTACTTTAGAGAGAGAGAATAGACTAGGAATCCCGATCTTTATCTAAAACCCTAATACACGGATGGTCCCTAACAGGTGATCACGAGAATTGGCAAACAGACTTACTCTGGACTTGCGGATGATTGATGCAATTAATCCTGATCGTCAATCTGGATTCCCCTGGTGCCTTCTCGAACTGGGCTGCTCGTGAATATCCAACACCTTGCAATGATCACACCACACCGAAATAACACGCGTCGCGGTTTATTTCCAAAGTCCCGAAGTTTGAATGCACCGAAGAAAACGAATACTAAGATTCGATGATGAATGCTAAGATTCAAGCTCGTGTCGAAGTTGTAGCTAAGATTTGGTTGAGATTTTCGGGCTAAGAGTCCGATTGAGATTTTCGGGCTTAGAGTCCGATTGAGATTAACCAAAATAAAATGATTCTCTCGCAAGTAACCTCGGTTCTGGGAGGTGGTAATTCTGAGCTACTTGGGCGTACCTAACGTCTGGACAACCCCTCGCAGGAGGCCAATCCAGAAGGTTTGGGCGGGTGTTTTTACAATATTAATTAACCAATCCCTAACGCACCTTACGTCGACACTTAGGCCACGGGACCCACCAAAAAACCCCCCGCCAACTAGCTAATTGCGAAAACCCTCACGTAATTCCCAGACCGTGGGACCATCAACGATTACGTGAGCCAAAACTCCTAATTTTTCAACGGCTATTTTGTTCCGCGAAAACCCATAAAGTTGAGGATACATAACTTCCCTAAAAATTCCTCAAGTTTAGGTACCTCCACCGGACGTCGTAAACGAAAGACGTGGTTTTCGACTTTTCTACCAAACACGTTACATAACTCGAATCCCTAATGTGAATGGTATTTTTCCTAAACCCACAGTAATTACCGAATTACTACATAAGAAAGATAATTGAGGAACATATTTACAGGTTAGAAACATCATCAGAGGAATTATTGCTACACTAAATGAAGTCTTTTTTTAAGTGGTGTAAATTAGCTTTTGGAATAACTGAAGGAATGGAAAATTCTAGTAATACTGCTTAAAAAACACTACTAATTCATGCAATTTCAAAAGTGGATTTACATCACCTTTAGAAACGGCTCATCTACATATGTATACAAACGTAGCAAAATTTATTGAAAGACTTACAAGTTTTTTTCTTCTCAAGCCTGAATATAATAAGAATAAAGGTCTATAAAGTAGTTGTTATAAGGTTATCCAACTCCCCCATATTTTCTAAGACTATCACGTCGGACTATCACATGGTAACCCTGACATGATTTAAGAAATTACAAATTTAAAATAAAGGAGGCGAACCTGTACACGCCACACGCACTATTAAGCGATTCGCAAGTAAATCTCGATTTGAACTCATATAACAATAATATACTAGAGAAAATAAAGTGAAATATTGAGAACTTTGATTATATTAAAAATAAAAAAAGTTACTTTTCAAGATCCAAACCCTCTTATTCCGCATGTGGAAACAGATTCGTTGTGAGTCAACAAAGGGCGATTTTGGAAGGAGGCTAACCATTGACATATAAGTGGTGTGGCATTGAATTTCGAACTGAATTTTGAAGGTTGATGTTTTATATCATTTTTACTGATATCTATCGATAAGAACTACTTTAATCAAAATCGATAAATACAAGGTGGTCTCCTTGTAAGAAAGATAATTGAGGAACATATTTGCAGGTTAGAAACATCATCAGAGGAATTATTACTACACTAAATGAAGTTTTTTTTAAGTGGTGTAAATTAGCTTTTGGAAGAACTGAAGGAATGGAAAATTCTAGTAATACTGCTTAAAAAACACTATTAATTCATGCCATTTCAAAAGTGGATTTACATCACCTTTAAAAACGGCTCATCTACATATATGTATACAAACGTAGCAAAACTTATTGAATGACTTACAAGTTTTTTTCTTTTCAAGCCTGAACATAATAAGAATAAAGATCCATAAAGTAGTTGTTATAAGGTTATCCATCTCCCCATGTTTCCTATATTAAAAGCAAAAATTTCCCTGATATATCGACGCTCTCAAGCCAAAACGGCATAAACGCCAAAACGGCCATTGTTTAGTTAGCTGCACCGTTGAGTAGCATTTTTAAATCTGCATGCAACAGTTAAAGCGGTATACTCGTAAAGAAACTTCATTCGCTATAAAATTGGTTTAAAGTTTGCGTAAAAGCCATTTAAGATTCATTATGTCAATCGTTTTTTGCGTTTCCTGAAAAATTAGGATAATGGCGTTTATGCCGTTTTGGCTTGGCAGCGTCGATATCCAAATTCTAGAATGTATGACGTCACAGATATCCTAGCTTATTCTTAAAAAAACATAAAAACCCATCTTTCATAAATTATTATTTTTAATTTTCATCAGTAATATAGTTTCTTTTTCTCGTTATTTAAGAACTTAATTTAACATAAAATTTTAGTATATCTAAGCACGAAATCGGTCGATTTAGATAACCTTATAAGCATTACCTTACAGACCGTAATAAGGATAGAGATTCAAGGTATTGAAGTCTATGAAGATTAATTTTTATATTTTGAATGAACAAATCTGTTAAGAAAATTCATGATAAGACAATTGATTAATATACACACATTTGTATTCTTTCCTGATATTAATGGCTCATTTAACTTTTAAGTTTTAAATCGCAAAGTCTTATATTAAAAAAAACACTGTGCTATAGAACTCTTTTATTTATGGTTTCGTGCTTAACCAGGAAAATATGCTTTAAAAACGTTCCCGTGAAAATTATGTAAAATATTAAACTGTAAGAGTAAATGAAATTACTAACTAAATGATGAAAATTTTAAAAGCTTTGTTGTCAAGGTCTCATTTAACTTTTATGAAATATAATTCGCTTACGTTGCGCCTGTAGTTACATAATTTACAATTTCACGCACTAAAATAGTCGATATGTAACCGTACGGGGGCTAACTATAACGATGAACGTTATAGGTCAGTACACAAGGGTGTCGTTATCTGCCAAAAGGGCAAACCGAATATTGGCTATAACCGGTCCAAAAATTCACGTTCTGTTGTTAGTCTGAAGGCTAATGGACATTTGTGCAATGAGTGTGCGTATCGAAATTTTGAAATTTCGACCTCATGCCTGGTGACTATTGTAGATCGCCTGTAATGGGCTAGCAATAATTGTAATTGGGTGTTAGCGAATTAATTGCCATTAGCGTTGTTCATTAGGGACCCGGACTGCTTTCGCAATTGAATATTTGTCCTGGTTCTCTCTAATTGGTTTACCCTTTGACAGCCTAATAATTCCCTGATTGGAAAAATTCGTATTCCGGACTAATTATCGCGCCTTTTCCATAGGCATAATTCGGTGTTGAATCGATATTGAATAATTAACTTCAGATTTAATTTTCGACACCTATACAAATTATTCTCCATCTTCCTAGTAGGTAAGTTATTTAGGATTAATCGAGACCTACTAGAATTAATCGAGCTTAAATCTAAAAAGTAAGGAGCCATTGAAGAAACCAATGAAAGCCATTCATTGATATCGAATAATTTTTTTCAGATTTAATTTTCGACACCTTTACAAATTATTCCTCATCTAATAGCTAAGTTATTTACTAGAATTAATCGAGCTTAAATCTAAAAACTAAGAAACCATTGAGCACTCTTTACAAGGCAACTTTAGCCGACCGTTGAAAAGACGACTGTTAAACTTGCAAACTTGATAACACGATTTTCAAAGACCATCGAGAACAAAACAGTAAAAACTCGACGACGGCGCTCAAGCTACGATTCAATCTCAAATTGCTCGAAGCGAACTCAAGTCGGATGACCAACTATCTGCTTAGCGATTTAAAGTTTTAATGAGGTCCCCCAACTCAATTACTTACCGTCCTATTTCCAAGGTTCCTCACGCGGCAATTTAAATATGTCGTCTTCCCCACTAAAGCCGTTACATTCTTCGAAGCCGTTTTATCGAAAAAGGGACCTCTGTCTATCACCATCGGTTCCAGCTCATTTTCACCATCAAATCCCGTCCCATCATCACTATCTGCCTTTGATTTCGGTTTGCTCCATCCTACAACAATGATTATTGACAGTCAAAATATATAACAAAAAAATTAAATAATGTAAATAAAAAGTCAATTAAAGTTAGGAAGTAATCGAATAAAGATTTTCGATTTAAAAGTCATTTGCTGCTTTATTTATCTGAATGGATATCTAGACAGAACAAGGATGACAAAGTAGCGCAGCTGTTGGGCAATTTGTAACTGTTAGATATCGTGAGCTATTACCGCTCTGGGATTTACTTACTCGATATCCGGAATTCTACGTTATCGGGTATTGTTTATTGCAGAACTAATACCAGATTTTGATCTTAAACATATCTTGAATGTAATGACGTTTCTTAAGATTTATGAAGGTTGAAATATTACCTCATATATAAGTAGGTACACTAAAGATTTGATTTGGTTACATCCATTGCTAGGATGTTTTAGACACATTTTATAAAAAGCGAAACCCATAGCTTAAATAATACTTCTCTAAAAGATTTTGGCGCACTGAATTCAAATGTGATTTCAGACCTGTTTCATCACTTCAGATCCTCAAGATATTTCTAATCCATAAACGCAAAAAATACGAGTTTTGAACATATTTGGAATTAAATAACGTAGCAAATAAATTATTATCCATAAAACTCTATATCGCATCCGAATGTACCACTTTTCCCGTTCAAAATGCATTGAATTTTTTCAATATCTTAATTCCTTCATGAAAAAATCCTTTTACAATCCCTCTATCTTAGTCGTCGGTATACTAAGCAATGATTTGGTCGTAGTCTCAAAAAAATCATCTTTTCTTTATTTCAAATGAATGTTGACTCAACCCAACTTATCACAATACTCTATTGACGACTACTGCGGCTCTTATAGGTTTATGATTGGGCAAAAAATGATATAATGAAAATGATATTCCTTCAAGAAGAAATGAAGATATTTGAAAAATTCAAAATACATTTAAAATGGGAACAGTGGTGCTTTCAGATTTGTGAATAAAAATTTATTCGGTGTTATTTAATCCAAAAAATGTTTGAAATCTACGTTTTTTTATCTTTAGGTTAGAATATTATAAAAACCTGATGTGATGGAGCAGTTCTGAGGCCAAGTTTCAGTTCAGTAGCCCTAAACTATTAGGAACTATTATCTGATCTATGGGTCTAAAAAATGTTGGCCAGTGTTATTAAAGTAAAGGAACCATTTCATTAAATTGTCGAAGAAGAAAACTGAATAATTATACTAATATTAAAGCGTTTTTGATAGACAGAAATTGATGTTTGTTTTTCTTAATTCTCTTCTTAATTCTTTCTTTTATCTAATCAAGCGTTTTAAGCGTGAATTGGTTTCTTTTAGGGGAATTTATTTAATGATTTAATCAAACGTTTGAATTTGAATTGAGCCGGATTCGCGTGCGTAGCTTTTAGTAAACGGATCGCGTCGGTGCGTACGTTATTGCCGTGGTTGCGTCGCGGAATGCTTGGCGTTGATAGCGGGCCACCCGTTATGTATCCCAAACGATTTTTCTCAACTGTTCTCCACCCTTCTCGGATTCACACCTTTCAAGGATCCGTATAAAGTGGCGAATACTCCACACTAGTAATATATTAAAGTAGTAAGCAAGCAGCGCCTCTTTAAAAGAGGGCGCCGCAGGCGCCTAGCTCTTTTTTTTAATAGTTTTTTTGGAAATCGCTTTCCGGACGATTCAATGATTTTACGTCATTCTGCCGACCAGTATATTCACCTCCCCGACGATTTTGGGGGGTCCGTGACCGATTTCGGAAAAACAGCCCTGAAAATCGAACGACGTTGCGGTAGCCCTAATTGAAATTAAAATTCTCGATCGTCCGCCTGTCATTTTCGTTAATTTTCGAACGTACTTTTTGTCCAAAAAGCCACCGGCTACGCGACTCTGCTTCCGACTAACCTTCTGAACGACTTTATAACGCAACGTTATATGCGAATCGGGGCTCCTTTGGACCCGAAACGGCCGATTTAAGCCCTAAACGAAGTCCCCGTTTTCCGTCATTTTCAATTTGGGCCGATAAAACAGTTGGTTCAATTTTCATAAACGTTATATTTATTATTCTAACCACGCTAATGCCACATGAAATGTCAAAACGATCGGTTTATTAATAATTATCAAATATTTAATTTATGCAGAGCAAAAATTCGAATAAATTTCACTAAAAACTAACTAAATTCTTGAAAATATCACCAAAAATTTAAGTAAATTTGTAAAAATTCCACCAAAGTTACTAAAATTTTTAATAATTCCACCAAAAACTTATAAATTTTGTAAAAATTCCACCAAAGCTATCAAAATTTTTAACAATTCCACCAAAAATTGAATTTTAAAAAAATATACTAAAATTAAGATTAATTTCGTCAAGAATTGATGAGATTCTTAAAAATTTCACAAAAGTAAAAAAGTAACAATAAAAATTCCACAAAGGTTAGTTAAATTGAATATAATTTCACCAAAAATTATTAAATTTGGAGACCATTCTACTAAAAACTTAGTGAATTTTTTAAAAATTCCACCCAAAATCAATAAAATTGGTAAAAATTCCACGAAAAACTTACTATATTCGTAAAAATTCCGCCAAAGTTACCGACATTTTTAACAATTCCACCAAAAACGTACTCAATTTTTTCAATTTTCCACCAAAGCTACAAACATGTTGAATAATTCCACCAAAAATTTACTGATTTTTAAAAAATACCACCAAAAACTTACCAAATTCATAACAATTCTACTAAAATTACCAATATTTTTAACAATTCTACCAAAAATCATTAAATTTAATAAAAATTCCACCAAAGTTATCAACTTTTCTAACAATTCCATCAAAAACATACTAAATTTTATAAAACTTCCACCAAAAATTAATAAAATTGGAAAAATTCCACCAAAGCTATCAAAACTTTTCACAATTCCACCAAGAACTTGCTGAATTTTTAAAAAATATACTAAAATTAAGATTAATTTCGTCAAGAATTGATTAGATTCTTAAAAATTTCACAAAAATAAAAAAGTAACAATAAAAATTCCACAAAAGTTAGTTAAATTGAATATAATTTCACCAAAAATTATTAAATTTGGAGACCATTCTACTAAAAACTTAGTGAATTTTTTAAAAATCCCACCCAAAATCAATAAAATTGGTAAAAATTCCACGAAAAACTTACTATATTCGTAAAAATTCCACCAAAGTTACCAACATTTTTAACAATTCCACTAAAAACGTACTAAATTTTTTCAATTTTCCACCAAAGCTACAAAAATGTTGAATAATTCCACCAAAAACTTACTGATTTTTAAAAAATACCACCACAAACTTACCAAATTCATAAAAATTCTACTAAAATAGCCAATATTTTTAACAATTCCACCAAAAATGATTAAATTTAATAAAAATTCCACCAAAATTATCAACTTTTCTAACAATTCCATCAAAAACATACTGAATTTTATAAAAATTCCACCAAAAATTAATAAAATTGGAAAAATTTCACTAAAAACTTACTAAATTTGTAAAAATTCCATAAAAAACACTGATTTTTTAAAAAAATTCCATCAAAAATTAATAAAATTCGCAAAAATTCCACCAGTGTTATCAAAATTTTTGATAATTCCACCAAAAATATACTGAATTTTTTAAAAATTCCACCAAAAATTGATAACATTTGCAAAAATTCCACCAAAAACTTACTAAATTTGTAAAAATTCCATAAAAAACACTGATTTTTTTAAAAAAATTCCATCAAAAATTAATAAAATTCGCAAAAATTTCACCAGTGTTATCAAAATGTTTGATAATTCCACCAAAAATATACTGTATTTTTTAAAAATTCCACCAAAAATTGATAACATTTGCAAAAATTCCACCAAAAACTTACTAAATTCATAAGAATTTTACCAAAAATACTGATTTTTTTCTATTCCACCAGAAATGAATAAAATTCGCAAAAATTCCACCAATGTTATAAAAATTTTTGATAATTCCACCAAAAACATACTGATTTTTTTAAAAATTCCACCAAAAACTTACTAAGTTCATAAGAATTTTACTAAAAAGACTGAATTTTTTTATAATTCCACCAGAAATGAATAAAATTCGCAAAAATTCCACCAAAGCTATTGAAATATTTAACAACTACATCCAAAACTTACTGAATTTTTTTTATTCCACCAAAAACTTACAAAAATCCTAAAAATTACACCGAATAAACTTTTCTTTAAACTTGTAATCATTTTTGTATTGTAACCAAAAGAGATTTTTCAAAACCGAGCAATTAAGATTATTGCAAATGCTTTTACAATCCACACTGAAATATAAAAATGAAAAAGGAACACTAGCAAAATAGGTATGCGGCGCGACCTTACAAAAGGCGAGCGACAAAGGCGAAATCCACGTTGGAAGGGCTGCTCGTCGCCCGGTTTAATTCTGCCCCACTTAATGAGTGGGGCAATCAACTAAATTGAAGTGTATTCGCGCCGTTCCGCCGCCCCCGTTCGCGGTTATGCCATCCCCATTGGCCGCTTTTTCCCGTCGTTATCGCGGTCGAGTCCCGCGGGATGTTTTCGTGATCGTAACTGAGTGGCAAAAGGAAAAACGAACGATGGTATTCCCCAGGGCTGCGGTGGGTCGCTGAGAATCTTTAATTGCGGATTAGAGGGACTTAATGCATAATGCAGAAGGACGCCAAGCTCGGTCATGCGACATTACTTTGCATCCAAATGAGCAGGAGTTTTATATTAAAACTCTAATGAATTTTCGGAATTTGATACTGGGTTGGAAGCTTTTGCTGACGAAAAATCGTCTAGAAACTAAGCTTCACTACCACGCGAACAGTTTAAGGATTATATACAACGAATGAAAAATGTAATTAATTACTTTAGAATCGCATTTAAATGCTCAGTATTTTTATACCTTATTGCTAAGTAAAAAATACTAAACGCTCAGTATTTAATTTTAAACATGTTAAGTATAAAATCTAAAAATGCTCAGTAAAATATTTGAAATATTAAACATATAAAGCATAGTATGAAATTCACTAACTCCCAGTAAAGAATTACGATTGCTTAATAGGTATTAAGTAGATCAGTAAATGTGAAGCGCTGCTTTAACTGGTTGGTAACACTGACATCGGAGATCACCGTTTACAGTGTTCGCCGTGTGTTCATCTAACCTCAAAACTGTTCATCAAAATTTTAGATTAAAAATAAATGAAATACCTCATTACGAAAGTGATGAAAGAGAAAGTGAATACGAAGAAACTGTTTTTTGTTCAGGCAAAAATTATCGATGACTTTGGGAATTTTTTTAATTTTTTTGGGAACAACTACAATTAATTTGATTTTTTTAACATAAAATAGATACTTTAACCTATTTCTATTCAAAAAATCTTTTCAAAATTTTCATAAATAAACTCAATGAGATTTTTCAAATTTGTTCAAATTTTGTTGAATTTGGGAAAAAATCATCGATGACTTTGGGAATTTTTAAAAATTTTTTGGGAACAGTTATAGTAAATTTGGTTTGTACTGCATAAAATAGATACTTTAGTATATTTCTATATAAAAAATCTTTTCAAAATTTTCATAAATAAGCTCAGTACGATTTTTCAAATTTGTTCAAGTTATATTGAAATCGAGCGAAAATCATCGATGATTTTGGGATTTTTTTTTATTTTCTCTGAGAACAGTTACAATGAATTTGATTTATTTAGCATAAAATAGATGCTTTAATGTATTTCTATTTAAAAAATCTTTACAAAATTCTCATAAATAAACTCAGCACGATTTTTTAAATTTGTTCAAGTTATGTTTAGTTTGGACAAAAATCGTCGATGACTTTGTTTTTTTAAGAACAGTTATAATTAATTTGATTTGTTTTATATAAAATAGGTGCTTTAATATATTCCTATTTCAAAAATCTTTTAAAAATTTTCATTAATAAACTCTGAGCAATTTTTCAAAATTTTTCAAGTTGTACTAAATTCGGATGAAAATTATCGATGACTCTGGGATTTTTTTTTATTTTTTTGGAAAAAGCTACAGTAAGTTTGATTTGTTTAACATAAAATAGATACTTTAATGTATTCTTGTTCCAAAAATCTTTTCAAGATTTTCATAAATAAGCTCAGTGCGATTTTTTAAAAATTTTCAGGTTATATTGAATTTGGCCAAAAATCATTGATGACTTTGGGATTTTTTTTAATTTTTTCGGAAAAAGCTACAGTAAATTTGATTTGTTTAACATAAAATAGATATGTTAATGTATTTCTATTTAAAAAAGCTTTTAAAAACTTTCTTAAATAAGCTCAGTACGATTTTTCAAATTTGTTCAAATTTTTTTGGGTTCGGGCAAAAATTGTCGATGACTTTGGGAATTTTTAAAATTTTTTTGGAAATAGCTACAATAAATTTGATTTGTGTAGCATAAAATAGATGGATTAATGTATTTCTATTTAAATTTTTTTTCTGAATTTCCAAAAATAGCCTCAGTACGATTTTTTAAATTTGTTCAAGTTATGTTGAATGTGAGTATATTATTTTTTTAAAAGTAGTTTCGATTTTTTACTGATTATTTGGTATAATTACTGAACAGTAAAGATTTGTACTGAACATTTACGATTTTTACTGAGCGTTTAGTATATTGACTCTGCATTTAACATTTTTAATGGTCATTTAGTTTCCGTACTGAATATTTATATTAATACTGAGCGGCTAGTTTTTTACAGTGCAATTAAATAATATATCGTGTATGCCTACTTTACATTCAAGTGTAATACTGGGTATTTAATTTATACCCATTACTTTAATATTTTACATGAAATTTAATATTTTCTTCATTACAATATAACAAGGTAGATTTTCTTTATACGATCTCTATAAAGGTCATGACTAAGCTGTCACCTACAGCGTGAAATTTAAAATTTGCGACCAGTAAAGTCGCATGGGGACATCGGTGTTTTGCATGGAGACGCGGTAAAACTAAAAGTTGCAACGTCTCGTGAAAATTCGTTATAAAGAGGCGATGGTCCGAGATCACGACGAGCGGCTGCCTTAAGTTATGGCACCCGGAGGGGGATTCCTAATAAAAGATTCAAGTCGGGGGACGTCAAGAGATACAATCTCGCGCGAGAATCAAGCTCTTTTGAAGTCGGGCGGAACAAACGGTACGCGAAATTTGCCTTCGGCCGTCTGCCAAATTATTTAAAAGGTATCTTGGTAGAGACAGCGCGCCGCATTTACATGTAAATGCCGTATATCGAGGCGAAATAAGGCGACGCTGAGATGGAGCTCCGGCGGTTGGTTTCAATCTTGCAAGACGACTCGCATATTGCAAAACGCGAGCAATCGCAAGCTTTGCTCCAGTGTTACTGTATTCAATTCGTTTTTATTGAACCTAGTTTATAATTTCCTTTACATTCAGTATGTTATCATAATAATAAAATACTAGTTTAGTTTTATTTTTAGAATTTTTCTAAAAAAAATTTATTGTTCTTGGTTGAATTGATCAACATTTTGGTAACTTTGGTGGAAGCTTTACGAACTTGGTAAGTTTTTGGTGGAATTTAAAAAAAAATTGGTAAATTTTTGGTGGAATTTTTACAAATTTAGAAAGTTTTTTGGTGGAATTTTTAAAAAATTCATTATTTTTGGTAAAATTATAAAAATTTTAGTAACTTTGGTGGAATTTTTATGAATTTATTAAGTTTTTGATGGAATTTTCAAGGTTTTAGTTAATTTTTAATAAAATTGCTTCTAATTTGATTGCTTTTTGGTGAAATTCTTAAAAAATTTGGTTAGTTTTTGGTAGAATTTTTAAAAATGTTGACAATTTCGGTGTAATTTTTAGGATTTTTCTAATTTCTTGGTGGAATAAAAAAAATTCAGTAAGTTTTGGGTGTAGTTGTTAAATATTTTAATAGCTTTGGTGGAATTTTTGCGAATTTTATTCATTTCTGGTGGAATTTAAAAAAATTCCGTGTTTTTGGTAAAATTCTTATGAATTTAGTAAGTTCTTGGTGGAATTTTTAAAAAATTCAGTATGTTTTTGGTGGAATTATCAAAAATTTTGATATCATTGGTGGAATTTTTGCGAATTTTATTCATTTCTGGTGGAATAAAAAAAAATCAGCGTTTTTGGTAAAATTCTTATGAATTTAGTAAGTTTTCGGTGGAATTTTTGCAAATGGTATTAATTTTTGGTGGAATTTTTAAAAAATTCAGTATATTTTTGGTGGAATTATCAAAAATATTGATAACATTGGTGGAATTTTTGCGAATTTTATTCATTTCTGGTGGAATAAAAAAAATGAGTATTTTTATTAAAATTTTTATGAATTTTGTAAGTTTTTGGTGGAATTTTTACAAATTGTATTAATGTTTGGTGGAATTTCTAAAAAATTCAGTATGTTTTCGGTGGAATTATCAAAAATTTCGAAAACACTGGTGGAATTTTCGCAAATTTTATTCATTTTTGATGGAATTTTTAAAAAATTCAGTGTTTCTGGTAAAATTCTTATGAATTTAGTAAATTCTTGGTGGAATTTTAAAAAAATTCAGTATGTTTTTGGTGGAATTATCAAAAATTTTGATAACATTGGTGGAATTTTTGCGAATTTTATTCATTTCTGGTGGAATTAAAAAAAAATTAAGTGTTTTCGGTAAAATTCTTATAAATTTAGTAAGTTTTTTGGTGGAATTTTTAAAAAAATCAGTATATTTTTGTTGGAATTATCAAAAATTTTGATAACATTGGTGGAATTTTTGCGAATTTTATTCATTTTTGATGGAACTTTTTTAAAAATTCAGTGTTTTTTTTGTGGAATTTTTACGAATCTAGTAAGTTTTCAGTGAAATTTTTCCAATTTTATTAATTTTTGGTGGAATTTTTATAGAATTCAGTATGTTTTTGATGGAATTGTTAAAAAAGTTGATAACTTTGGTGGAATTTTTATTAACTTTAATCATTTTTGGTGGAATTGTTAAAAATATTGCTTATTTTAGTAGAATTTTTATGAATTTGGTAAGTTTTTGGTGGTAATTTTAAAAAATCAGTAAGTTTTTGGTGGAATTATTCAACATTTTTGTAGCTTTGGTGGAAAATTGAAAAAATTGAGTACGTTTTTGGTGGAATTGTTAAAAATGTTGGTAACTTTGGTGGAATTTTTACGAATATAGTAAGTTTTTCGTGGAATTTTTACCAATTTTATTGATTTTGGGTGGAATTTTTAAAAAATTCACCAAGTTTTTAGTAGAATTGTCTCCAAATTTAATAATTTTTGGTGAAATTATATTCAATTTAACTAACTTTTGTGGAATTTTTATTGTTACTTTTTTTATTTTTGTGAAATTTTTAAGAATCTAATCAATTCTTGACGAAATTAATCTTAATTTTAGTATATTTTTTAAAAATTCAGTTTTTGGTGGAATTGTTAAAAATTTTGATAGCTTTGGTGGAATTTTTACAACATTTATAAGTTTTTAGTGGAATTATTAAAAATTTTAGTAACTATGGTGGAATTTTTACAAATTTACTTAAATTTTTGGTGATATTTTCAAAAATTTAGTTAGTTTTTAGTGAAATTTATTCGAATTTTTGCTCTGCATAAATTAAGTATTTGATGATTATTAATAAACCGATCGTTTTGACATTTCATGTGGCATTAGTGTGGTTAGAATAATAAATAACGTTTATGAAAATTGAACCAACTGTTTTATCGGCCCAAATCGAAAATGACGGAAAACGGGGACTTCGTTTAGGACTTAAATCGGCCGTTTCGGGTCCAAAGGAGCCCCGATTCGCATATAACGTTGCGTTATAAAGCCGTTCAGAAGGTTAGCCGGAAGCAGAGTCGCGGAGCCGGTGACTTTTTGGACAAAAAGTGCGTTCGAAAATTAACGAAAATGACAGGCAGACGATCGAGAATTTTAATTTCAATTAGGGCTACCGCAACGTCGTTCGATTTTCAGGGCCGTTTTTCCGAAATCGGTCACGGACCCCCCAAAATCGTCCAGGAGGTGAAGATAATGGTCGGCAGAATGACGTAAAACCATTGAATCGTCCGGAAAGCGATTTCCAAAAAAACTATTAAAAAAAGAGCTAGGCGCCTGCGGCGCCCTCTTTTAAAGAGGCGCTCCTTGTTTACTACATTAATATATTATAATTTTGAAATTTTAAATCATTTTCTTTTTATCTATATAATTCTATCTATAAAATAAGTTTCTTCATAACTTAAGTATATTGTTAAATCTTCAAGTTTTGTCTTATTGTTGGGAAAAAAAATTTAGAATTATTAACATTCTGCGTAAGATATTCTCTTAGTACATTCTAAATTTTATTTACTGGAAATAATAGTGTGATTTTCTTTTAAAATACTTATCTATACCTAATATTTCATATTTCATCGGGTCAGTAAATTTATAAAATGAAAAAATAAATTCCTTACCGCAAAGTTTTTAAACGATACAGTTCTGGGTTCGGTGATTTTTTTCTAGGGCATTTTAAACCACTATAACTCTTGTAGTTGTCCCCGAAGGCAATCTTTTCAGGGATTGCTTGTACGTACACGCAGCGGGGCCACGGCCGCTGGGCAGATCCGGCAAAAACCGGGCAATAAATTACAGGCGAGGGCCCCCTTGCGGGACTTATCGGAACTATTCGTTCCGGCGTCGCGCCGGATTTATGATTGGGGACCGCCGAGCGAGTAAAATACGGCAAGCATTCTTTACACCTTAATGCGGTGTCTTCGGTCGCGGACTTATGAAAATTATTATAGTGACGCAATTTTTCACCGAACTTGTCATATTAGACACGTCTGATGTATGAACTTCACCGAAGACACACTGTACTTACCAAGTTGCATTATCCATATCGTTATCCATATAATATCTATCTCGAAAAATTCACTTTAAAATTTCATATAGGTTGTTTGGTTGATCGATAAAAAGCACATTTCGTACCTCATTTCATGAGGTTCATTTGTATGTCAGGATTTTAGTTAAAAACTTTTGTATCTTTGAACTTTATGAATGGGTAAGTCATTTCATTTTGGGAAATTTAACAAAAATCGTTGATATTTAATGTAATAAGAACTCCAAATTTCAGCTATGCGATTAGGATATTATACTTTTAAGGGATTGATATGCAGAATAATTATCCTGTATATCAATTAATCGAATTACTGTATTATTCACTTATTGTACAAACTATTTAGCATTAAAATAATAAAGTAACCGACTTGGAGCTTTATAATGCTTTGCAAGTACTCAACCCGATTGAAGCATTCAATTTTATCCAATTAATTACTGATTACATCATCGTTTCTTTGAATTTCATGAACCTGTGAATACATACTTTTGTTAACTTCGACGTAGCTATTACTCTACTAACAATAAGTGGTAAGTTCCATGATGAAGATTTAAAGACGTTTGACTAGGGTTTCACACTCCCAAATCATTAGCTTTATTCATTGGGTTAAAATTTGCACTGCACTAAGTTACACTATGGTGTAAAGTAATTCAGTGTCATTTGATGCAGTTTAGTTCAGGTATGAAAGGTGATCCAATGAACGCATATATAACCAAAATTTAATAATGCACTGAACTACTAAGTGCAAGCAGTGCATCCCTAACGAACAAAGATGTTGATAACATCGATCTTTCAAATACTTACGTTTATCAACTAACCAATTATATATATATATATATATATATATATATATATATATATATCCCATCACAGAAGTAAAGGTCGCCATACCATAAAAATACGCAAAATACACATTCCTCGGTTGTTTTAAAGGTAGTTTTTTTTTTACTACAACTTTGAAACAATACAGAGAATTTGCTAATCTTTGTTTTAGTGTTGTTACATGGTCCAGCCATGTGAGCGTTCCGTTCAAGATAATACCCAGGAATTTTATTGTTTGATTTGCTACTTCACTTACTCGTTTAGTGTAGAAGAAAAGTTCTTTAGTTTTATCAGTGTTTAGTTTCAATTTATTGCTGCTAAACCAGTCTTCTGCTTCATTTAGGGGCTGTTTCGTTTTTTCTCTTAACATTTCATCAGCGTACAAGCACATGGAGCTCGTAGAGATATTCTTTGGTAAGTCATTCACGTACAAAAGAAACAGAATGGGTCCCAATACCGAGCCC
The DNA here is from genome assembly GCA_036711955.1 of Digitonthophagus gazella. Taxonomy (NCBI): domain Eukaryota; kingdom Metazoa; phylum Arthropoda; class Insecta; order Coleoptera; family Scarabaeidae; genus Digitonthophagus; species Digitonthophagus gazella. The sequence goes on along the minus strand of JASCIT010000005.1, from coordinate 35,695,416 downwards.
TGCGGTACACCTGCGTTTAAGTTTTTCAATTCTGACTGACAATCCTTCCAATATACATATTCCTTCCTTTCTGACAAATACGATTTAATTATCCCCAATGCTCTATGCTGAAAACCGTATCTCTCTAGTTTGTATAACAATATTTCATGGTAAACGCTATCAAAAGCCTTGCTAAGGTCGCAAAAAGCTATTTGTGTGTACTGTTGACAATCAAAATCATGTGTAATTTCTTGTAATAAGCTCAGAACTGCAGTCGTTGATTTATCCTTCTGGTACCTATGTTGAAATTTTGTTATAATATTATTTTCTTGCAGATGAGATAAAATTATGTCCTTTAGTACAACTTCAAAGATTTTTGATAGGCTTGGTAAGATTGATATAGGCCTATAGTTCTTACAATCATTTATATCACCTTTTTTCTAAATCGGTATTACCTTAGCGACTTTTAATTCAGCAGGAAAAACTCCCTCCTTTAGACATTTATTTATTATCTTACCAAACAATTTGGAAATTATTGTGTTTGATCGATTTTGACATTATGAAAATGTTATTAATAAAATTTCGAAGAATAATGGAGATACCACCCTTTACCTTCCAATTATAGATATATAGATACTAATTTATTCGAAAAATTATTTAGTATTGACATAATAAAGTAACAGATTTTTTTTTACATCTGTAAAAGAGCTTAATATACAATAGTGGAGGATGCGACGAGCTTTGCAAAGCACTCAACCGGTCGAAGTATCCAATTTAGCTCAGTTAATTACATCGTCGTCCAATAAAACTGAGCGCTAAGTAAACGTACGAGGCCACGTCCGACGGCGGATTTCCATGGATTCAATCAAATTTTAATTAATTAATTACGTGGCGAGCGGATGCAATCGAAGGAGGGGCGGGGTTAGTTTAGGGATCGGAAGCGCGCTCCATATCGATTGATTTATATTGACGTCACCGGTATATTCTTAGCTGTAATCCGCAGAATCACTGCTTCTGAGGCGATAGTACTGATGTTTACTTGATTGTTAAATTACGTGCTTCTATGCATGTACGTTCAATATTGACGGGTAATGTGTGACGTGCAGGTCGCGTGACGTGCAGGTGTTGCCGTATTGGTAACAATACGATAAGCCTAAGGTTAAGTAGGTAAACATGTACCAACGAAGACAATTAGCAATAACACGAATCGAATTGAATAGGTCATTGTGACTAGTAATAATACATAATATAAATTTTGGCTTTGTGTTGTATAAAACAAATTATAAAATAGCACACAAGTGCGCACAAAAGCGATTAACGGACATTAAATTAATCCTAATAAAATTAAATCCCAATTAAGCACAGCCAGTTGTACGTTGTATAGCTTTTTAAATACAAATAGTTGTGCACACGAGGTAAAACTTTCCACAAAATAAATCCAATCAATATCCAATGTAATTGTTTCAATGTTGAATTTGTTCGGTATTTATTTTACATTATTTCGATATTTTCCAATATATGAGGTGTTACAGACATTTAAAAATAAAGTGAATATATGAAAATAAAGTTAATATATAAAGTAAACATTATATAGATTGGTTACAATGGCAATACACAGTTATTGAAACTGCCAATTTTCTCGGGTGTGGCGAAATTCTTTATTGTAAAAACGTAAGAACTCTAGCAATTACTTAGAGTATCAACTTTGATTAAAAGCTCGCTTTAGAAAATTGCTCTACTCAAATTGCAACTACTTCAATATCTAAAGGTTATTTTCTTTCGTAAATATAAGTGAAGAATAAACTGAAACTTTCATCTTGAGTATTTACTGCCCTTTTTAAATTAATTGTGGATGAAATAAGTTTTATGGTTCTAAGAACTACCCTATTTTATAAATAGTTCAGCAAGGTACATACAACTTTAATTAAATAAATTAGCAATTATCTTTATTTGAAATATTTTTTCTATTCTTGATATTAACGGAGTAATAATCTAAAAACTGGAACAACCCCAAAATGGCATATTTCAACTTTGGCTCCATCTAACCCAAAAACTAAGCGTGTTAGTAAGAAATGTTTTAAAAAAAAGTTATTTTGTTTTTAGTTATCAACAACTTTTATTTGAAATTTTTTTTCATTCTCGATATTAAGGGAGTAATAATCCAAAAACTGAAAAAACGCCAAAATAGCATATTTCAAATTTGGCTCCATCTAACTGAAAAACTAAGCGAGTTAGGAAGAAATGTTTTAAATAAAAGTTATTTTGTTTTTAATTGCCAACAACTTTTATTTCAAACATTTTTTTCTATTCTCGATATTAACGAAGCAATAATCTAAAAATTGGAACAACCCCAAAATGGCATATTTCAACTTTGGTTCCATCTAACTCAAAAACTAAGCGAGTTAGGAAGAAATGTTTTTAATAAAAGTTATTTCGTTTTTAGTTACTAACAACCCTTATTTCAAATATTTTTTCCATTCTCAATATTAACGGAGTAATAATCCAAAAACTGTAATAACGCCAAAATAGCATATTTCGACCTTTGGCTCCATCTAACTCAAAAACTAAGCGAGTTAGGAAGAAATATTTTGAATAAAAATTATTCCATTTTTAATTACCAACAACTTTTATTTGAAACTTTTTTTTTCTGTTCTCGATATTAACGGAGTAATAATCCAAAAACTGGAAAAATGCCAAAATGACATATTTCAACTTTGGTTCCATCGAACTCAAAAACTAAGCGTGTTAGGAAGAAATGTTTTAAATAAAAGTTACTTTGTTTTTAATTATCAACAACTTTTATTTTAAACATTTTTTTCTATTCTCGATATTAACGAAGCAATAATCTAAAAACTGGAACAACCCCAAAATGGTATATTTCAACTTTGGTTCCATCTAACTCAAAAACTAAGCGAGTAAGGAAGAAATATTTTAAATAAAAGTTATTTTGTTTTTAGTTATCAACAACTTTTATTTCAAATATTTTTTTCCATTCTTGATATTAACGGAGTACTAATTCAAAAACTACAACAACCCCAAAATGGCGTATTTCAACATTTGGCTAAATCTAACTCAAAAACTAAGCGTGTTAGGAAGAAATGTTTTAAATAAAAGTTATTTTGTTTTTAGTTATCAACAACTTCTATTTTAAATATTTTCTTCCATTCTCGATATTAACGGAGTAATAATCCAAAAACTGGAAAAATGCCAAAATAGCATATTTCAACTTTGGTTCCACCTAACTGAAAAACTAAGTGAGTTAGGAAGAAATATTTTAAATAAAAATTATTCCGCTTTTAATTACCAACAACTTTTATTTGAAATATTTTTTTTCTATTCTCGGTATTAACGGAGTAATAATCCAAAAACTGGAAAAATGCCAAAATAGCATATTTCAACTTTGGTTCCACCTAACTGAAAAACTAAGTGAGTTAGGAAGAAATATTTTAAATAAAAATTATTCCGCTTTTAATTACCAACAACTTTTATTTGAAATATTTTTTTTCTATTCTCGGTATTAACGGAGTAATAATCCAAAAACTGGAACAACCCCAAAATGGCGTATTTCAACTTTGGCTCCATCTAACTCAAAAACTAAGCGAGTTAGGAAGAAATGTTTCTAATAAAAGTTATTTCGTTTTTAGTTACTAACAACCCTTATTTCAAATATTTTTTCCATTCTCAATATTAACGGAGTAATAATCCAAAAACTGGAACAATCCCAAAATGGCATATTTCAACATTTGGCTCCATCTAACTCAAAAACTAAGCGAGTTAGGAAGAGATATTTCTAATAAAAATTATTTCGTTTTTAATTATCAACAACTTTTATTTGAAACATTTTTTTTTCTATTCTCGATATTAACGGAGCAATAATCCAAAAACTGGAACAACCCCAAAATGGCGTATTTCAACATTTGGCTCCATCTAAGTGAAAAACTAAGCGAGTTAGGAAGAAATATTTTAAACAAAAGTTATTTCGTTTTTAGTTACCAACAACCTTTATTTCAAACATTTTTTTCTATTCTCGATATTAACGGAGCAATAATCCAAAAACTGGAAAAACGCCAAAATGGCATATTTCAACTTTGGTTCCATCTAACTGAAAAACTAAGCAAGTTAGGAAGAAATATTTTAAATAAAAATTATTCCGTTTTTAGTTACCAAGAACTTTTATTTGAAACATTTTTAATTATTTAATTTACTTTTTTGTATTTTGATGAAAACAGTTTATTTTGATTTCGACCAATTTATTCACCATAAAAAGTCTATTCCAAAATAGTTTCTCATATTTGCTAAGGCACATAGATAAATCCATCCACCACTTTGTTTCTTGTATCGTTTTTAAATTGTGAATGATTTCTAATAAATAAATAGCTTCTTGGATATTAAATTCATTAATTTATTCAAATGGCAGAGGTAGCTTTTGGAATTCAAACAACTCATATTCATATTATTTCCATAATTTACAGAGATACAACAAAGTGAACCTTTCATCTTCTTGAACAGATATTACAAATTGAAATACAATGCCTTAATAGAGAAATAACAAGCAATTGCTGATGATGTCGATATTTCTAATGAAATTTGTAGCAAACCAGGCTTGGCGGTCGGTCAAGTTGCCTGTTTAATTAGATTATCCGGTGTCGGACGAGCATTTCTCGTAATCGGTGACATGACATAACTGCTGTTTGCAATCAGTTCGGTAATTATTTTGGTCCCCGATCTCACACACGTCTAATGGATAATCTACGCTGCACACGTCCGCAAACTCGCCTCTAATACCTTATGCACAAGGGACCGGCTTTGATAATTGACTTTGCTCTTTGTGGCAAACCAAACTCAGTAACTAAAATTAATACACGCACTCAAAATAAACCCAAACCCCAAATCCTGCTTTCGCATTCAGTCCGATTTGGCATAATGCGTATTCCATCCATCAACCATCTGTAGGATTATACGTTTATTGCAGGTTCAGAAATCGACGCACAATCTGCCAAAATTATTAACAAACCATGTACATTGAAAGCCCTCGATTACGCACAGTGAAACATTAATCACTTCAATCCGTTTTTAACTAACGTGTACTTAATGGATAATATAAAAAATAGTCAAAATACACTTGAATTAGTATTTCATTCATCTTTTAAACCAAAATTGATCTCTGTATAAGTTCATTGGATAAACCTAAACTTAGAAACTACTCCCCCTTTCACCGAGTTTTGTAAGTTTTACGATACACCACAACGAACTAGCGCAAGTTAAAACCGGCAACACACCGACCCAAGAATCCACTTACTTTGATCCCCGCACCGGTTGCAATTCAATAGACTGCACATTTCTTATGCTGGATGCCGTCTTTCTAAAAGGGCAGCGAACGTAGCGTCTTCTTTAAGTAAATAACTAGTTGCGTTTAAGAATCCTCAAGCCTCGAATAAATATTTAAGACCAAGATTTTGTTAACACTCACCCAAGACAGCACATGATGCAGAACATCAAGACTAGAAATACGGTGATGGAAATGACGTCCTACTCCACTACCCCGGAAATTGAATATACAAGACGAAGTTTTAGGAAACGCATCTCGAAAATATCAACTTAAAAGAGTTGAAAGGTTCCTTCTTTGTGTTCGTTTTCTTAGTGATCTATCAATGATTTACCGAATAGTCCTTCTGTGTGATGTCACCATTTGTATTATGAATTCAATCGGAAGCAATGAATAAAAATTTCTCTTTGAAAAGAAAATTACCCATAAAAGTTAGTTCAATACTTGAATTAAAGGATACAATACAAAGCAATCCTAAATTAATAAAACATAAAGCACAGAAGGCAGGATGACACAAAAAACTGCTTTAATACTTAATAACTGTAAATATGCACCATTCGGACTTATTCCAAGAAGTCTATGAGGTTTTATATATAGAACTTCAATGATTAAAGGTTGTAATACCAACAAATCCTAACCCAATAGCATATTTTATATTAATAGCTAGAACTGATTACAGCTATGGACAGAGAAATAGCATTCTTGTAGTGTAAATAGCACTATGTACGTTTATAATACATAGTTTATTTAAATTATATAACATAAAATGAGCTTAATATAATAAATGGAACTTAAATTAACTTAAAAGGAAAAAATTAACTCAATTCTATTTTGACGTATGTTTTAAAAGTCAGTTAAGCTTACGGTACCTGAACACAGAAATAGTACATTATTTGCAGTCCTGTAAAAATGATTATCCAAGCATACCAAATTAACATTTTGTAGTAAAACCACGATTTAGCACAGTTGCTAGCTACACATAGCTAGCTACACAGACATTTGCTCTGATTGTGAGAGATGAAGTACCACGCTTCCTTAATTCCATCCCAAAGCTCGAATGATTATTTAATTTTTTTCCCCAATTTTAATTTTTACGTCGTTTCATAGATTTTCTATAAGGTTTAAATTGGAACTTTGTGCAGGCCAGGAAAGAACATCAATTTTTTCTTTGCAAAACCAATCCTTAACCACCTTTTTTATGGAAGAGTTTAGGAAATCTGTTGACAGACGAGTGGTCCGAATCACTATCTAAGTGATTCGTATCGATGATCATCCTGTGTTGGGTTGATGTATTCATCTTGAATACATCGACCAAAAGGTATAACTTCAGAGGCATATAAATGTTCTTTTTCGGGGTCTGCTGTATATTTCTTCTTCTATTTTCTAGTTCTCTTTCATGTTTTTCCTTTTTTTATGATGTTTGTCACCATTTCATCTACGGCTTTTCAGTGCTCTTGTTTTTCTAGCATTACATCTGTTATGTTTTCTTTTTCTATATTTTTTCCGATTTTATTACGACAAATATTTCTTTCCTCGACAAAATTATTACAAATAAAAAACTTATGTTCTGGATTATCTATTTCTTCGCAAAACCAACAAAATTCATTCTCCTTCTTTTTTATTTTGAACAAATAACTACAAAAAATTCCATGACCCGTCAAAAATTGTGTTAGGTAGTAATTTAATTCGCGCAATGTTCTTTCAAACCATTTTTTTAAATCTTTGATTAATACGTTGGTCCATTTATTTCCGTGATCCCATCTGCTGTTCTATTTCTCCAATAGTTCTTCTCCAAATAGTTTTTTATGTTCTTTACCTCTACTGTATAGGTTACATCTTTCCTCAATTAATAGGTCAATGGGCGGTAGACGAGCCACTAATTCAATACCCACCGTAGAAACCATTCTATATCCAGAAGATATCCTGATTCCTAATCTTCTATTTTGAGGAAAGCATATTTAAGCAGTATTTATAATTTAGAGCTCTACTCCATGTCGGAGCGGCATACAAAATGACCTAAAGAACAGTAGAAGCAAGGAGTTTCCTTTTCTTCTCTTTGGGTCCTCTGATGTTTGGCACAATTCTCGATAAATGATTTATCATGACGTTTGCTTTCTTGCAAATTTCCTTTATATGTTCCGTAATTTTCATATCTTTGTCTAAGTAGACCCCGAAATATTTTGCCTTCTTGGCACTCCTTATCTCATTTTTGTTTATTTTAGTTGTATTTCTTTTAGCTTTCTTCGTCCTTGTAGTAATACGATTTCTGTTTCTCCTTGTGCCATTTGAAGTCCCATTCTATCAAGTTCTTCTGTGACTCTTTGAATCGCATAATTAGCCTTTTCTCGCAGAAGAATGCTATCTTTGTGTGTAATTACGAGCGCAAGATCATCCGCGTCAGCAATAAAATGAAAATTTGGCTATTGGAATAGATTAATTTTTAGAATTTTATTATAAAAAATAATCCAAAAGAGAGGTCCTAAAAGAGAGCTATGAGGAACTCCGCAAGTTACCTGGTAGATTTCCTCGTTTTCAGATATCACGCTTCTGTTTGAGAAGTAGGACTTTATTATGTTCATCAAATAGTCACTAATCTTACCCTCTTCTAAAGTTTTTATAATTCCTTTCCAAGGAGCAAAATTACATGCCTTCTTAATCCTTAACCACCTTAGCAGTGTGCTTTGGATCGATGTCTTGCATAGAAATCCAGTTAACCGGCATAAAATCAAATGTGAATGGTTCTATAACGTTCTTAAGGATGTCTAAGTACGTAAACCTATCCATCCTTCCATTAATTCTAATCAACGACCCAACTCCATGCCAGGAAAATGCTCACTCAGACCATTAAACATCCTCCACCGTGTTTAACGGTTCTTTTTTGTGTATTTCGGATTAAAAGATTGGCATTTTGTCCTTAGCAAAAGTTAACCAAGAAAATTACATGTGTGCTATTTATCTGTCCATAGCTGTACATTAGATAGTTCCATTTCTTTTCAGAAGCATGCAGCAGTTATCTAAAACATGTCAAAAACATCTAAAACACGTCAAGAACAAGTAAATCGATTCGGAATGGGTCACTCGAGGGCTGCCTTTAGCTAATTAATACCTTCGAAGGCGCCGCGAAGCCGACGATTCAACGTCCCTGCCGTACATCAACCCTGCTACGTGATCTGAACGTGTTTAACCTTTTGGGTAGTCTGACTATGCTTTTTTACCAGGACACGTTGAAAGGTCAGCTTTAAATGTTACGTGGTTACAATTTTAATGATTTTTTTAATATTATAGCAGATAATATATAGGTAAGGTTTATTAAACTTTAAGTTTAAAATCGACTATAAATTTTTTTTCCAAACGAAATTGAAATAATAAATTAAAATTATTAAGCAGGAGTGATAATAATTTTGTTGTAAATTATAACTAGTATATTTGTGTGAAATTTATTGATGACAAAATTACTCGCTAAAACGAGACGAAATTCTACAATAATAGTAATATTACTAACGCGCAATCGGTTTTAATTACTGACTTGATTAACACATTACATTAAAAACAAGATTCAGTTGGGTTCTATTGCAAACAAACCGGTTTTAATTAATGCAGTAAAGTAATATTATGACAACTAGCTAAAATTTCATTGATAAAGACGTGGTTTGAAACTCGACTATGGTTGGACAAACTCGGAAAAGGGGGATTTCAGGGGTGAGCAAACTTCGTAGAAACCCGATTCAAGGATAAATAAAAATTCGATTTTTCAAACGGAATTCAGCGGTGGGTAAACCTCGTCGAGACATTTTAGGGGTTGACAAACCTTATTGAGGGACATTTCAGGGGTTAATAAACTTTGAGTTTTTTAAAAGGACTTTAAAAGGAACAAACCTCATCTAGAGACATTTTAAAGGTTGGCATAACTCGTCGAGAGATATTTTAGGAGTTGGCATAGTTCTTAGAAACGTGATTCAAGAATAAGTAAATCCTCGATTTTTTTAAATGACTTCAGAGGTGGTCGAAACTCACCTAGAGATATTTCAGAGGTTGGCAAACTTTGAGCTTTTTAAACGGACTTTAAAAGTGAACAAACCTCATCTAGAGACATTTTAAAGGTTGGCATAACTCGTCGAGAGATATTTTAGGGGTTGGCATAGTTCTTAGAAACGTGATTCAAGAATAAGTAAATCGTCGATTTTTTTAAATGACTTCAGAGGTGGTCGAAACTCACCTAGAGATATTTCAGGGGTTGGCAAATTTTGAGCTTTTTAAACGGACTTTAAAAGTGAACAAACCTCATCTAGAGACATTTTAAAGGTTGGCATAACTCGTCGAGAGATATTTTAGGGGTTGGCATAGTTTTTAGAAACGTGATTCAAGAATAAGTAAATCCTCGATTTTTTTAAATGACTTCAAAGGTGGTCGAAACTCACCTAGAGATATTTCAGAGGTTGGTAAATTTCGGAAAACCCGATTCAAGGATAAGAATAAACTCTAGATAGATTTAGATAACTCTAAAATAGATTTTCTAAGACTTTTAGTTCTTTCCTAAGAAGTAAAAATGTGACAATGTCAATTAAAATTTGTTAATTTTTAAAAATTCATATCTAAGAAACTAATTGTTTTTAAGACTTAAAATTTTATAAGGATTTAGACTGAAACTTAATCTTGATTTTTGTTAAATATGAATTTTCTACGATTTTTAGTTTTTCCGTCAGAAGAGAAAATGTAACTTAAAGTCCTTAATTTAATTTTTTAAACATTCTGAAACTTAGGTAGCGTACTAAAAGTGGAATTTTCTTTGGATTACATTAAAATTTGGCGTTTAAAAGTTACAACTTTATTATATATAATTAGAATGTTTTAGGTTTCATCCAGAAAAAAAATCAAATCAAAATTTTTAAAAATGAATTCTTTATGAATTTTTAAAGTTGATCGATTTTCTAAAATTAGTTTAAAAGTGATAAAATTTTTTTATCAATTTTGAAATTTTTTTTAATTTTTTTTGACAACACTTAGAATAAAACGGTCTTTTTTAATTAAAACTAGAATGTTTTAAGTTTCATTTAGAAAAAAGTTTCAATCAAAATCTTTAAAATCTAATTTTTTATGATTTTTTCTTTCAATGATTAATGTGTTTTTCTAGATAGTATTTTAGATATGCTACACTTTATAACATTTTGTAAATTTCATGGCTGTTTTCTAAATGAATACTTTTAGCACATTCACATAATTATTAAACCTGCGAAGAGCGACGGCTTTATTATAGAGAAGTATCGTCAAAAAAGATTCCAGCGACCGCATTCAAAAAGAAAGTAAATTCTCAACCCTGTCGCTCATTAGCGAGTCCGGTCGAGTAGACTCGTACGGCTTTTAACAAATCGGCGGAAACCGAGAGAACGAATTCGAACTTGCCGCGCATGGGCCATATAACGCAGCTTTGAAAGCGGGCACGTGCGGGTTAGCAGTAAATCGCGGGTTAGCTTTTATTTATGCGATCCGCGAAAACTGCAGCTGCTGCAGCGAACCGTTAACCGGAGTAGGAAGCCGTAAGTTTTCTTAAAACGCTAATACGGAATCTGATAAGATCCCTGCAGTTTATTGTGCCGCACCTCGGATCCAAGCTTTATTTGCACGAAGCTCTAAGGACTTCCTGATGTTTAATCAAGAGTAAACGCTCGCCTGGAACGCTAATTCCACCATTAAAATAATCACGTTTATCTATGGAAATTACTTCTTGTAAATATGTACGAATTCTACTTTTTCATTGACCCCAACCACAAGCGCTTTTGAGGTTGGACGATCACGTGATCGAAATTGCAAAAGGGCGATAACGCATTCGACCGTTAAATTGGCCTTAGCACGGTCGGCAAGTAATCCCGACTTAAATATAACCGTCCGGGCAGGATAATAGTGTTATTGCCATATAATCCCCATCTGAAATTAACCCGGGGTGATTTGCCTAGGAACGGCGAGAAGTGAACGAGAATTAGCATATCGGGGGTGAGTGGCCAGCCGTATTTCTGGAAGAGCGATGCCCGGCTTCGATCAATCACCATCATTGTTAGATTAGTGGAACAAACCGGTATACTGATTACCTTCCCATACGGTAGCACGGAAGGTAATTCAGATAATACCCATTTGTGATAGCGCACAACCACAAAGGCTTACTTAGCTTTCTGTGCACTCAATGTTCGTATGAAATGTTGCAATTGATTCAATAATAAAGGGATGATTAATCCATAGACACCTACTTTTGACGAAATAGAAGCAATATGTAAATTTCTAGTCTAATGATTTTAAATTTAGTGTGTTCTAGAGATATGAAAGACTGCACTTTTTATCTAGAGTGTCCCAGAACTCAGTTGCCATACGCAAACCACGCATTCTAGAGCTGATTTCAAGCCGATTCAACGAAAAAGTCCTTAGCTGAAATTACTTCCTACGAGAACTTACCCTGGTAGCGCTTAACACCTTTACGATGGCAATAAAAAAATTGTTTTGTCAGCAAACGATGAAGCATTTCGAAGTTTACAAACGCTCAAAATTTCATTGTGATAGCTAAATCCTTATTAAGATATTTCGAAAAAAACATGATCAGACAAGTCATCTTCAGGATGCTCTAGTTCTCTTAGGAAGCAATTTCGGATAAGGACTTTTTCATTGAATCGGCATGAAATCAGCTCTGGAATGCGTGGTTTGCGTTTGGCAACTGAGTTCTGGGACACCCTGTATATGTTACGGTTAATGTGGATACTTGGCTAATGTGTATATTATCCAGCTAGTATGAAAACTATCCAACTCGCTTGCTATTTTAGTAGAATCAGCTGTCTCTATTAAAACAGCATACAACAAATGGTTTACATACTATCCAGCTAATGTATATACTATCCAGCTAATTTATACAGGGTGATTCAATTTTATTTGGGGAAACTTAAGCAGCGTATTCTACCAACCAAACTAGTGAAAAAACTTTATATAAGCATATACCCAAAAACGTTTTGTTTTCTAGTTATAGCTTGTTCAAAATTTTTTTAATAAAATAACATATCAAGTTACATCAGTTATTTAATAAGTAACTAGTTTACATTGAGTTGCTCAAAATGAAACCCATTAACGTCGATACATTTTTGACAACGGCGAACTAATGAATCGATTGCGTGAGTTATTTGTAACGGATTTTGCCTCATTTCATTGCACGCTTCTTCGATTTTTTAAATTAATTGTTCTCTTGTGTTTACCGGTGTTGCATAGACTTTATCTTTTAACGTCCCCCACATACAAAAATCCAATGGATTCAGATCTGGGGATCTGGGAGGCCAGACTACTGGTCCTAAGCGTCCAATCCAGCGCTGTGGATAATTAGCATTTAACCACTGTCGCACTATTAATCCATAATGAGCTCGAGCACCATCCATTTGAATCCAGCTGCCGTTTCTCCAATAAAGCAGTACGTCCTCCAGCAAATCGTTTAAGTTGGTGTTAAGAAACTCGTAAAATAATTCAGAGTTTAATCTGGGAGGCAAAAAGTGCGGCCCACAAACATTATTGTGTAAAATTCGTATCCACACATTAACACTGAATTCATTCTGAAAAGAAGTGGTTATAATTAACCACTCCTCTTCTAGTAAATGAAGCTTCGTCTGTCCACAGTATTTTATGCATAAAATCGTGATTGTTTTCCGATTCGCGTAAGAGCCATTCACAAAAAGCTACCCTTCTTTCTGCGTCTCCCGGATGTAAATTTTGGACAGGTTGTAAATGAAACGGTTTTCTTTGATCTGCGCGTAATGTACGCCATACCCGTGATTGCGAATATTGCAATTGTTGAGCTGCTTTACGAGTACTAAGTTGTCGGTTAACGTCAAATAATTGCAAAATTCGATTATTTCTTCTAACCCCGGGATTGTTGTTCCTATACTGGTCGTGATTATTACGCAAGCCCAATTCACGAAAACGACGGTGTGTATCAATAAACACTTGTGCATTTGGAAGTCTCCTGGCTGGAAAACGCCTTCCATATTCTCGAACAGATGCTGCGGCGTTGCCGTCGCAAAAACCATACACATAATGAATATCTGCATATTCTTCGTTTGTAAACTTTCGTGGCATAATTATTGTAAATAATAACACTATCAGTAACACGTTGAATAAATTTAATAAACTTGACAACTAACCGTTTTGTTTTTAATTTGATAACCAGTCACTTTGATCATAATTGTGGCTTCAATGCCGCTCGCGCTCACTCATTAGAACAAGCTATAACTAGAAAACAAAACGTTTTTGGGTTATGTTTATATAAAGTATTTTCACTAGTTTGGTTGGTAGAATACGCTGTTCAAGTTTCCCCAAATAAAATTGAATCACCCTGTATATTATCCTGCTAGTTTGTAAACTCTTTTTAGAAGCTGGTTAATTTATAAAAAGTATATAAAATAGTTAGCATGTTACCCACATTTTAACACAAGAAGGTAGTAAGAATAAAAGTTTAAAAAATAAACCTAACGTTTTTAGATGTTTCCATTTCCATTTTCCAAAGAACTCCATATGAAGCTATGTTTGGTGTTAAGGCAATAGATGACTTAAAAAGTCTTCCTCTCTCTGAGGAAATCAGAAAAATATTAGAAGTGAGGAAGATTTGGAAAATTTACTAAAAGATTTTGGTGAAGACTTAAACACCCAAAACAACGAAGAGAAATTATCAGAAGGAGCGTCAAACGTCGTTGCAGAGCCTTTACCATTATTAATCGTGGATCCAGCAGACGATAATCATATTCATATTTCTGAAAATGCCATCATTGAAATTTCAAACATTGCTCATTTCGATATTTCACGGCATCTCGAAGAACCCGAAGTTGAAACTGGCACAGTCCCCGAAGCTGAAGTTTTTGAAGAACCCGAAGTTGGAACTTTCAAGCAACCCGAAGTTGAAGCTCTCAAAGACCTCGAAGATGAACCTTTTAACTAACCTGAAGATATCATACCAAGTGATACGAAAACTGATGATAGCTTAAAATGTTGTTTATGTCTGGAGTCAAAATCCATATGTTCGCTTTGCAAGAAAGCTGAGGATATACAGAATATTAGATTTCAATGTAACAAATTTCAAAAACGACAGGCGGAAAAAATGCTTTACTCATCAAAAAGAAAATTTATTCCTGCTGAAGTTGGTATGACTGTTAGAACTGCTGTTCCGGATGTTGATCGGTCCAGAACAGACCATAGAAATGTTTTGGGGATTATTATGTCTATAGAACAAAACGATTTTTATAGATTAGGAACGGTACATGGAATCTTAAAACAGTTATTTAGCAGAAACCAATTTGATGTTTGTAAACAACAACTGTTATCTTTAAATGATGTCAAGAAGGATGAAGAAATTACTCTTCAGACTCTAGTGGGTAAGAATTCCATAACGGGAACCACTCAAGGATATGTACGGTGTCAATGTATAAGAAGAACTGTGTAAATAAGAAGTACAAATGTGTGTCCTCAGGTTATACATGCAATAATAGTTGTTGCAATAAATAACACATTTCAAATTTATTAAAAGTTAATAAATTATCCAGGCCCTTTGGTTACTTTACGATAACATGCCGTAACATATACAAAACGTTTAATAGCAATTTTCCTTTTTAAAGAGAACTCATTCAGTCTAATACTTTCAAAATTCTTAGTCTCATCGCATTAACCAATCATCAATTTCTTTTAAACGTAAGGTAATATGAAAATAAACTATTCTACAGTGTATTTTAATCGTGTCCATGATATAATTTAAATATTTTTCATTAAACGCCACCATTTCGCTAACTTTTAGCAGGTAGACCTACAAAATTATGAACATGTTTCATAAAATAAACAAAACCAAAGTCAGCGATGTAGTTAAGGTCGAAAAGTGGTTGGCGTAAGCCCTGTATAAACTCAGTTTCCATCGGTTTACATAAAACCACACCAGAGGTCTGGCCATGTGTGCAAACTCCGTCGTCCTGGTGGACGTTGTTTTAAAATCGGCCGCACGGTCTGTTTATGTTCTTCTCGGTGGAGTGCGGCGTAATCGCTATCAAACAGTACCTCGGCAGGGAAACGCGGTTAAATTGTTACGAAACGCTTATACCCGCACTACGTGAGTGCTAAAATATTAATATAAAATACGCCCGGGCGGTTATACACTTTTAAAGTGGTCTTGTTGTTGCCCCTTTTCACCTGGTTATATTACACAGATAAGAGCGAGAGGTCCTTAAATGTGACAAAGCTTTCATCGTTCCACTTTCTAATAGATGACGGTTGGAAAATATCTTAAATACGTCAACATTAAAGGTGTATGTAAACATTATGTAAAGCATGGGGAAATGTTTAAGGATGTAAATTTTGCATTTTCGTTTTGTATTCGAAGAACGTGTTCGCGTAGGCGGTTGTAGACCGTTTGAGGTTTGTACAAAAAGACGATGAAAGGTATGGAGGGCGGAACGCGAAATTGACGTTCAAGGTACGTTTGCAAATACGTCGGTTTTAAAGCGGACCTGGACCCGTTCCCAACCATACTTCATTCGAACAATTGCGCTTTGCAGATTGTAGATAAATCACGTAAAACGTTTTACGGAATCCACTCGGTTACGGCCCGGGAAAATCCAGATAACTACATCGATCGCAAACGAGGAATTGTTCCTAGAAAACCAACAGCATAAATATTTTTTTTAAGAACATATTCGAACCACTTCATTGTTAAAAATTTTGAATAAATTTTTACCATACTAAATTTATACTTGCGTGTATACTCATAAGGCTGAATTCGTTTCAAAGGAATTTATACTGAACCACCTGCGGAAAACTTTCTAATGTAATATTTATAGAAACTAACTGCCGGGTGTTATTCAAAAATATCACGCCTTTGGGATTTTATGCTCTGCGTCGGTTGGCGAACCTGGAAATGCTACGTTGGCACTTGTCAGGATTTTAATTAAGTCGGGAAATGTGGAACAACCTCTGCCAGGTAGTCTTTATTATATCTTGCATAATCCACAGAATTTCTAGGTTGTTATTTTCATTTAATTTTTCTTTTTTTAAGAAAAAATTTCTTTTATGTACAGTAGAACGTCAAAAATCCGATCTAATTGGGACTATATATTTGGGACCGGATTTTCAAATTGAAGGGTGGAGTGCAAGAAGTACCTAAGTAACATTTTTATAAAATCTGCCTAACCGCGATATCTAGGTTTATCATGTTTGATAAACCATGTTTGTAATGATCAGGCAGATTTTATAAAAATGCTACTTAGGTACTTCTTGCACTCCACCCTTCATTTGTATTTTCGAACATAACCCAGGAAAGGTTTATAGGTGTAAATAAAAAATAAAAAATGTATAGGTCCAAAAAATATCCTTTGGTTAAATAAACATATAGTAACATACTATGTAGCTTTAAAAATTGATGCATACCTAATTTAAGATTCAATTTAATTTAAAGCTTATTTTAAAAAATCACTGATTTTGGTGTGATTTTGAGCTTTGAAACTTTTTTTTCTACCTGCTAAGTCCTTCATTCGTCTTAATACCTAAAGTTGGACTTTATTTCATTCCGGATGTGCTTTGAACGAAGACATTGCTATCTCCAATGCAATAAATGTTTTAGCATGCGAAAGTAAACTGTTATAACAATTGTCATCTGTAGAATCTTCATTTTCACTGCTATCCTAATCTTCAGACGCGTTTACTGTAGAAGTAATGCCAGAGTATTATTGAGGATTTCATAGCCCAGATCATTTTTGTCAATATCCAACCATTCCGCAGCATTAGACTCGTCACACTTGTGAAAACCAGGAATTAAGGTTGGTTCTCACTATACGTTCTGTTTCCATACCTGCCATTTCCAATCAGTTGCATACCATAGTGGTATGCTACGTTTTTCAAGAACAAATTTTAATATTTTCTAATATTTTTCGACAAATTTTAGATTATAAATGATTTTCAAATAGTAATTATCAATTATTAAAAAATGTTTATGCCTGTGAAGGTGGTTGCATTAAATACATTAAATGAAAAATATCGATTTTCTCGCCAGTAAGCAAATTGCTTGATTTGCAGAAAGGTAAATCCAGTTTACAGAAGAACTAATATGCTTTACAAAGGAGTGCATTTAATTAAATAAAAATTTAAGCATTACATACAGCATAATAATGACATTCATATTGTGTTGAAATGTCAATGTCTCCAAAACGTCTCCTGTCCGTAAAAAATACGTAAGCAGTATGGAACATGGAAGGAAATGGAACGGAAACGGTATGGAAATGGAACGTAAAGTGTGAACACGTCCATTGATTTACAGCTAAGAATATTTTTATGGAAACGGAACGGAAAGTGTATGGAAGGGAAACGGAACGTATAGTGAGAACCAACCTTTAACCCTTTGGCCTATAAGGACGAGTCTGACTCGTGGTAAAAAATTTGTGCCATAAGCGAAAACAACGAGTCTGACTCGTGGTAAAAAATTTGTGCTATAAACGAAAACAACGAGTCTGACTCGTTGTAAAGATTTGTTCCATAAGCGAAAACCACGAGTCTGACTCGTGCTAAATCTTTTGTGTCCTATTGTCCTTAGTTTTCTTTCTCGCAAGTTCGGGTACACGGCTAAACGCAGCTAAACGGTTGAATGTCACGGCGCGCGATCAATTTTCTCGTATACTATGGCACGCGTAATTGGCAGATGTTGTGTAGGCCAAGGGGTTAACTGGCATAGTTTTGCCACATCTTTCTTATTGTTAAGCATTTCAACTTCATTTTCACTATTCTCTTCTCTAATTTCATCTTGGTTGTCACCGCAAAGCTTATTCCATGATTTTTTAAATTCTCAGTAAGTTCCATGAATCACTTAGCATGTCGTCGCTGCCAAGCCAAAACGGCATAAACGCCATTAACCTAATTTTTCAGAAAACTCAAAAAATGATTGACATAATGTATTTTAAATGGCTTTTACGCAAACTTTAAACCAATTTTATAGTGAATGAAGTTTGTTTGCAGGTATGCCGCTTTAACTGTTGCATGCAGATTTAAAAATGCTACTCAATGGTGCAGCTAACTAAAAAATGGCCGGTTTGGCGTTTACGCCGTTTTGGCTTGAGAGCGTCGATGTATTATAACCCGAAATGGAGCTGCACCATAAAAAAAAGATGACGGAGTACTCGGCAATGTTTTGGAACGCCGGGTTACTTTTTCGTCTTTCTCTTCATGGTGCAACTCCATTTCGGGTTACAGTGCAACGAATCTTTTAAATTTAGCTTTTTAGAATAAGCAAAAACGCCCTTTTCATTACTTTCACTTAAAAGAAGTCTGCGTAACATTTGTATTCTATACAATCTCTTTAATTTTTTAATTATATTTTGATCCATTGGTTGAATTAGTAGGGTGACGTTAGGTGGGAGAAACATCACCTCAAATTCGTCATCGATCGGGTATAACATATCAATGGACGGGTGTGTTGGCGCATTATCCATAATTAACTACACTTTTCCTTGAAGTTTTTTTTCTTTTCGAAAATTTTTCACTTTTGGTATGAACACATTTTTATACCAGTCTGTAAATATGTTGCTGTTCATCCAGGCACTTTTCTGTGCTCTATAAATAACTGGAAGGCTATGTTCTTGAAACACTTTGGTTTTTTACTCTTTATAATTACTAATAGAGGCAGTGCATGATCTCCAGTAGCATTTCCACAAACCAATAATTCGCTCCTTAGTTATTTTAAATCCTGGAGTCATTTTTACACGGCGACAAGCTAAGGATTTTTGTGGCAGAGCTTTTTAGCTTATTTCGGCTTCATCGTAGTTATAAACATCTTTAGCAAAGCCACAATTGTTTATAAAATTCAAAAAGTTAATTTTAAAAGATTCTGCAGCAGAACTATCCGAAGATAAACTTTCTCCTTGAATAGTAAGTTTCCTTATGCCATGTTTTAATTTGAATTTTTTTAACCAATTGGTACTGGCTTTAAAAGTCAACAGGACCTCCTAAATGTTCATTAAAGAAAGGCTTTTTCGCATAGCAAGGGTCCTAAAATGGGTTTGCCTAAACTTGTCCTTTGAGTAAACCACAAAAATAAAGCATACTCTAACGATTTATCTTTTGCACTTCGTATAGCTTTTCTTCGTTTGGATCCATTTTTCGAATCCATATGTTGCTGTTCATCCAGGCACTTTTCTGTGCTCTATAAATAACTGGAAGGCTATGTTCTTGAAACACCTTGGGTTTTACTTTTTCCAATTACTAATAGATGATGCATGATTTCCAGTAACGTTTGCACAAACCAATAATTCGCTCCTTACTCTCCTTAAATCCTTGAGCCGCTTTCTCATGGCGGCAAGTTAAGGATTTTTGTGGCAGAGCTTTCCAGTTTATTCCGGTTTCGTCGCAGTTATAAACATCTTCTCTAGCAAAGCCACAATTGTTTATAAAATTCAAAAAGTTGATTTTGAAAGATTCTGCAGCAGAACTATCCGAAGATAAACTTTCCCCTTGAATAGTAAGTTCCCTTATGCCATGTCTTAATTTGAATTTTTTTAACCAATCGGTACTGGCTTTAACGTCAGCAGGACCTCCTAACTGTTCATTTAAAAAAAGGGCTTTTTCTCATAGCAAGAGTCCTGAAATGGATTTGCCTAAACTTCTCCTTTGAGTAAACCACAAAAATAAAGCAAACTCTAACGATTTATCTTTTGCACTTCGTATAGTTTTTCTTCGTTTGGATCCATTTTTCGAATCCATATGTTGCTGTTCATCCAGGCACTTTTCTGTGCTCTATAAATAACTGGAAGGCTATGTTCTTGAAACACCTTGGTTTTTACCTTTTCCAATTACTTTTTAATTTTGAAAGATTCTGCAGCAGAACTATCCGAAAATAATCTTTCCCCTTGAATAGTAAGTTCCCTTATGCGTCTTAATTTGAATGAGTCTTAATTTGAAATTTTTTAACCAACCGGTACTAGCTTTAAAGTCAGCAGGACCTCCTAACTGTTCTAATGAAAGGAGAAATTTTTAATAAAAAAAAGGCTTTTTCGCACAGCAAGCGTCCTAAAATGAGTTTGCCTAAACTTATCCTTTGAGTACACCACAAAAATAAAGCATACTCTAACGATTTATTTACACTTCATATAGCTTTTCTTCGTTTGGATCCATTTTCCGAATCCAATTTACATGTAAAATTCAAAATTTCTTCTTTTGTATTTTTAATATCGGATATCGTAGCTTTTCCCACTTCGTAGATTATTGCCAGATGTGCTCCACTTTCACCTCTTTCGAGTCTACTCAAAATCTCCACTTTATTTTCGATCGTCAGGAGTGTATGCTTCCTTTGTAATTCTTTTCTCGAAGTCGATTCAAATTCAAATTCACGTTGAAAAACTGAACTGCATACAAAAGACGACAGAAAAAGAAACAAAAATGTTATTTTTTGCGTTTTACACAAAAACTTTTAAAATAGCTTTGTTCGTTGGGTTAAAACTTGCACTGCACTAACTTACACTATGATGCAAAGGAGTAGTTTCGTGCAACATTTAAAGGGGGATGACTTTAGTTCAGTGTAATTTGATGCTCTTTAGTTCAGGTATGTAAACTGATCCAACAATCGTATATGTAACTAAAATTTAATAATGTACTGAACTGTTAAGTGCAAGCAGTGCAGCCCTAACGAACAAAGCTAATGTCTAAAGCCGTTCGGATTTTTGACATTTCGGATTTTTGACCTTCGAATTTTTAACGTTCCACTGTATAAAGAAGTATCTCAACTACATAGTTTATAAACCGTAACATCGATAAACTTCATTAACCTCCACAACTTAAGCGTACAGCTCAGATAACGAAATAACGTGCCCGTTTTCGAAGTTCGTAGCATTACGGATTAGACGGCTTAAAAGTTGCTCGTATTATGTGAGAATGCCGACCCTCGTTTCACTTAAACCATAGCGGATTTTCATGGTCCTGCCCTCGGTTAATCCTAAAGCTTATTTAATGTATATACAATGCAGCTAACCGGCGTGAAAAATTTATAACCGCTTCGGTCGTGATTGAATTTACAAAAATCGCGAGAAAAGAAAAATACGTTCCACCAAATTTTTGTTATTTCGACAAAAAAAGCAAATAAAGGAATTCGATTACGTTGGAGGACGGCGTTCGGTGTTCTTTCGAAAGATATCCCATATTATCCCCTTCGTCTCGAAGGGTCCGCCTCCTAACGCTGTTACTGTAGAATTGGAGGGTTGCGTTTTCCACGCTGAAGGGGAAAAGGTTTGCGAACTTATCTGATACAAGCCGTAAAACCGGTTGGGTCTATCTATAATCAGATGATTTTGCGGAGAACAACCGACGATATTTCCAAAGAAGGATGTGTGATAATAATAAAGTTTACTTCTCAGCTATGAGGTTTAGGAAGTCTCAATCTTTTTAAACTAACAGTAAAGATAACACTTTTAAAGATAAAAATTTCGAGTAATCATCTTTAAATTCATAATTCTCCTCTTAATTAATTCAAAATTTAATATATTATTCTCCACATTCGGTGGAGTAGAAAAATAAAGTAGAAAAATCGTTTGGTTTTAATACCTCGATCCAATTAGTTGAAACTCCAAATAGAAAAGTTCCCAGTTATAAAAAAAAAATAGACCAAGTGCTTTTCCATAGAGGTTAAACTGGAAAGTTGGGTCTTGATTACAGCAGCAACCCCCGATACCGCAGTTATTAACTTGAAAATATTAAGTTATTTAGCTGGAACCCGAGCTTTAATCCGAATTAAATAGTGGCTGTATAAACTGGTCGTTTATTTGACTTTATATTCGATCGGAATGTAAATTTCATTGGATTTTAGATGTTTTTATTATAAAATATAAAAGTAATACAGAAATTAATTACGTCGTAAGTTATATTTCTAGTGGATAAGCTTAAATCTGATTGGAACGGAAGATCGATATTACTGGTAGAAGATTTAATATAAATTAAAAGTTTCAATTAATATCTATCTATAGCGAATGGATCGAATCTCGTAAGCGAGGAAAGGTAACGGAAACCTAATATTCTCGGAACAAAGAAGAGATAAATTGGTGTCGATTAGACACGAACTTCCACAAAAGAACATTCCTCTAGCAATTAACCTCGGAGATCAGACGTTTTTACCGAGATTAGGTTGGATGGATCAGTGTAGAGACAAGTTTACAATAAACGATAAAAGTTGACTAAAAAATATAAAAAGTGCAACTTTAAAAATGTTATAAACCAGACATATTCAACCGCAATTCCATAAGTAAACGTTGGAGTTTATTTTACAGCCCTAAATTGTGACGGTGTTATTAATGGCAGAGAGTAAAAAGGTTTACAAAAACCGGAGCGAATTGCGCAATCTAAAAAAAAAAAAAATAACAAAACATCCACACACAACTTTTACAACTACTGTTACAACTTCACAAAAAAAATATTACAAATATGGTATACCTCTACAATTAAAAACGAACCCGAATTCAAATAGTTTGGGATAGTCTGTTCGGATTTAGTTCCAATACGATGGTTTCGTAAAATTGTTAAAGTGCGTTTACCTCCCTGGAAAGAAGTAGCCCACTTCCGGTCATTTCGCATTCGTCCCACATTGAATACATACATCGCCTTACGTGTGCAGACGGCGCATGCAAAGCAGAGCTTTGCATTTTGACAGTTCAGACGTTCCTACTTTGGAAAAATTCTTTATTCTATGAGAAACGCAAACATTTTACGACAGGACATATGATGAGTCATCAAAAATAGTCACAGTCTCTGAACTGGAGTTACCACACATCAAAATCTGATATTTTAATCCATATTACTTTTATTTTTTATTACTAGCTCTAGGAAAATAATAAATTGAAAAAAATATTAGTAGTAAAAGACATTTTAATAAAATGTGGAGTAAGTAAGTTAAAATTCATATGAAAGTTAAATTCAAAGTGAAATGAAAATGAGTAAAATTCTGTGTGAAATGAAGAAGAACTAAATTTTACCAATAAGAATTTACTGGGAAAAGAAAGAAACCCGAAAGGGGAAATGATTGTTTTTATAAAGCAATTTCGAGAACACATTTTAACCAGTAAGATGTTTCGAAAAGAATTTTTAGAAAATGATTAAAAAAATGTTTGCCAAATTTGAAATTTTTTTAAATTTTTTTTCGTAAAATTTAGAATAAAATAGTCTTTTTTAATTAAAACTAGAATGTTTTTAGTTTCATTTAGAAAAAAATCAGATGAAAATCTTTAAAATTCAATTTCTTTATGATTTTTTAAAGAATGATTGAATTTTTATAACATGGTTTAACCTAAAACAATTTTTCCAACTTTGAAAATTGTTTTAATTTTTTTGGTAAAATTTAGAACAAAACGGTCTTTTCAAATTAAAACTATAATGTTTTTAGTATCATTTAGAAAAAAAATCAGATCAAAATCTTTAAAATTGAATTTTTTATGATTTTTTAAAGAATGAATTTTTAGAAAATAGTTTAACCTAAAAAATTTTTCGCCAACTTTGAATTTTTTTTAAATTTTTTTGGTAAAATTTAGAACAAAACGGTCTTTTCAAATTAAAACTAGAATGTTTTTAGTATCATTTAGAAAAAAAATCAGACCAAAATCTTTAAAATTCAATTTTTTTATGATTTTTTTAAAGGAGTTTTTAGAAAATGGTTTAACCTAAAAAATTTTTTACCAACTTTGAAATTTTTTTTAATATTTTTGGTAAAATTTAGAACAAAACGGTCTTTTCTAATTAAAACTAAAATGCTTTTAGTATCATTTAGAAAAAAATCAGATCAAAATCTTTAAAATTCATTTTTTTATGTTTTTTTAAAGAATGATTGAATTTTTAGAAAATTTAACCTAAAAAATGTTTTGCCAACTTTGAAAATTTTTTAAATTTTTTTGGTAAAATTTAGAACAAAACAGTCTTTTCAAATCAAAACTAGAATGCCTTTAGTATCATTTAGAAAAAAAATCAGATCAAAATTTTTAAAATTCAATTTTCTATGTTTTTAAAAGAATGAATTTTTAGAAAATAGTTTAACCTAAAAAATTTTTCGCCAACTTTGAAAATTTTTTTAATTTTTTTGGTAAAATTTAGAACAAAGCGGTCTTTTCAAATTAAAACTAGAATGTTTTTAGTATCATTTAGAAGAAAAATCAGATCAAAGTTTTTAAAATTCAATTTTTTATGATTTTTTAAAGAATAAATTTTTAGGAAACGGTTTAACCTAAGAAATTTTTTGCCAACTTTGAAAATTTTTTAAATTTTTTTGGTAAAATTTAGAACAAAACGGTCTTTTCAAATCAAAACTAGAATATTTTTTTAAAGAATGATTGAATTTTTAGAAAATGGTTTTCCCTAAACATTTTTTTACCAAATTTGAATTTTTTTAAAATTTTTTTGGTAAAATTTAGAATAAAACGGTTTTTTCAAATTAAAACTAGAATGTTTTTAGTATCATATAGAAAAAAATCAGATCAAAATCTTTAAAATTCAATTTTTTATGATTTTTTAAAAAACTATTGAATTTTTAGAAAATGGTTTAATCTAAAAAAATTTTTGCCAACTTTGAAATTTTTTTCAATTTTTTTGGTAAAATTTAGAACAAGACGGTTTTTTTTAATTAAAACTACAATGTTTTTATTATCATCTAGAGAAAAAATCAGATCAAAATTTTTAAAATTCAATTTTTTATGATTTTTTAAAGAATGAATTTTTAGAACATGGTTAACCTAAAAAATTTTTTACCAACTTTGAAAATTTTTTTAATTTTTTTGGTAAAATTTAGAACAAAGCGGTTTTTTCAAGTTAAAACTAGAATGTTTTTAGTATCATTTAGAATCAAAATCAGATCAAAATTTTTAAAATTCAATTTTTTATGATTTTTTAAAAAATGACTGAATTTTTAGAAAATGGTTTAACCTAAAAAATTTTTTGCCAACTTTGAACATTTTTTAAATTTTTTTGATAAAATTTAGAACAAAACGGTCTTTTCAAATTAAAACTAGAATGTTTTTAGTATCATTTAGAAAAAAAAATCAGTTCAAAATCTTTAAAATTCAATTTTCTATGATTTTCTAAAGAATGAATTTTTAGAAAATAGTTTAATCTAAAAAATTTTTTGCCAACTTTGAAAACTTTTTTAATTTTTTTGGTAAAATTTAGAACCAAACGATCTTTTTAAATTAAAACTAGAATGTTTTTGGTATCATTTAGAATAAAAATCAGATCAAAATCTTTAAAATTCAATTTTTTATGATTTCTTAAAGAATGATTGAATCTTTAGAAAATGGTTTAACCTAAAAAAATTTTTGCCAACTTTGAAAATTTTTAAAATTTTTTTGGTAAAATTTAGAACAAAACGGTCTTTTCAAATTAAAACTAGAATGTTTTTGGTATCATTTAGAAATAAATCAGATCAAAATCTTTAAAATTCAATTTTTTATGATTTTTTAAAGAATAAATTTTTAGAAAATGGTTTAACCAAAAAAATTTTTGGTCAACTTTGAAATTCTTTTAAATTTTTTGGTAAAATTTAGAACAAAACGGTCTTTTCAAATTAAAAGTAGAATGTTTTTAGTATCATTTAAAAAAAATCAGATCAAAATTTTTAAAATTCAATTTTTTATGATTTTTTAAAAAATGATTGAATTTTTAGAAAATGGTTTAATCTAAAAAAATGTTTGCCAACTTTGAAATTTTTTTTTAATTTGTTTGGTAAAATTTAGAATAAAACGGTCTTTTTAAATTAAAACTAGAATGTTTTTGGTATCATTTAGAAAAAAAATCAGATCAAAATTTTTAAAATTCAATTTTTTATGATTTTTTAAAGAATAAATTTTTAGAAAATGGTTTAACCTAAAAGATTTTTTGCCAACTTTGAAAATTTTTTTAATTTTTTTGGTGAAATTTAGAACAAAACGATCTTTTTAAATTAACACTAGAATGTTTTTAGTATCATTTAGAAAAAAAATCAAATCAAAATTTTTAAAATTCAATTCTGTATGATTTTTTAAAGAATGAATTTTTAAAAAATGGTTTAACCTAAAAAAATTTTTTGCCAACTTTGAAAATTTTTTAAATTTTTCTAGTAAAATTTAAAACAAAACGGTCTTTTCAAATTAAAACTATAATGTTTTTAGTATCATTTAGAAAAAAAATCAGATGAAAATCTTTAAAATTCAATTTTTTATGATTTTTTAAAAAATGATTGAATTTTTAGAAAATGGTTTAATCTAAAAAAATTTTTCCAACTTTGAAAATTTTTTTAATTTTTTTGGTGAAATTTAGAATAAAGCGGTCTTTTCATATTAAAACTAAAATGTTTTTAGTATCAGTTAGAAGAAAAATCAGATCAAAGTCTTTAAAATTGAATTTTTTATGATTTTTTTAAGAATGAATTTTTAAAAGATGGTTTAACCTAAAAAATTTTTGCCAACTTTGAAAATTTTTTAAATTTTTTTGGTAAAATTTAGAACAAAACGGTCTTTTCTAATTAAAATTATAATGTTCTTAGTATCATTTAGAAAAAAAATCAGATCCAAATTTTTAAGATTCAATTTTTTATGATTTTTTAAAGAATAAATTTTTAGAAAATGGTTTAACCTAAAAAATTTTTGCCAACTTTGAAAATTTTTTTAATTTTTTTGGTAAAATTTAAAAGAAAACGATCTTTTCAAATTAAAACTAGAATGTTTTTAGTATCATTTAGAATAAAAATCAGATCAAAATCTTTAAAATTCTAAAGTAGAGAGACCATAAACACGATGAATTATGATAGCTAATGGTAACATTTACGGGAGTTAATTCCCCGAACGGTTTGTTTATTGATAATAATGTATTGGCGGTCGAAACACGGCTTCCCCGGCGAATCCACACGCGATCATATATCAAAACTTAAGCCTCGGCCGGCCACTAAAACTTTTAATTGAAAAAGTTCAAATGCGTGTATTTAGGGCGGGCGACGCCGCGCACACTACAAATAACATATTGCCCACAGCTTCGGCGTATTCCCCCGGTGGAAGAACGTTTCGATAGCTAAATGTGCGACCCCAAGTTAAATTAATATTAGTTGTCGTAGGTAATGGAGATACAGTTTCTTCGGTGTAAATAAATAAAATTTCATTTTGCTGAAATTAAATTTTATTTAGTTATAAATTTAATATTATGTAACTTGTATTAAGAGGGAAC
The DNA here is from genome assembly GCA_036711955.1 of Digitonthophagus gazella. Taxonomy (NCBI): domain Eukaryota; kingdom Metazoa; phylum Arthropoda; class Insecta; order Coleoptera; family Scarabaeidae; genus Digitonthophagus; species Digitonthophagus gazella. The sequence goes on along the minus strand of JASCIT010000005.1, from coordinate 35,667,917 downwards.
AACAGGGTAATTTTTTTGAAAAATCGTTTTTTTTTCTTTACGCAATTCGAAAGTATGTACCTTTTAGAGTATTGTCCTACAATATTATAACAAAATTTGTACAAATAATGGAATTATAGCTCTTTTCTGCTCGCGTACAGGAAGCCATTACTTGAATACGAACATAAACAACCATTGTCACAAAATGTTATCGATGCTCTTACTCCCATTTATATGGATTTGTCCAAGACGGAGTTGCTTGAGCGCTGTATAGGCGAATTTACGCAAAATTCGAATGAGAGCTTTAATGCTCTCATTTGAAAGTTCGCTCCGAAAATTTTATCAAGTCGGGCAGTTATTGTGCAAATTGCTACTTATTTGACGGTTTCCATTTTTAATAATGGAATGGCATCTTTATTAAAGGTGGCAAATGAAATACAAATCCAGATTAGTCCCCAAATGTACGCATTTTGTACAGCTAAAGACCAACACCGTATCAGTCGAGCTCAAGTGCGTTAAATTTCAAGTGTTTTAGACAATTCAGACAACAAGAAGAAAGTCGAATTATGTTCTAGAAATTCTAAAGACCTTTATTATGAAGCAGGAATCGATGAATTGTGGTAACTCTTAAAATTTCCTCCATTATATCATCTAGAACTAAACTTAACTTTTTAAATGCGTTTTTCTCACAGTAAAATTTTTTTAACCTGTTGTCACAATTTCTTTACCAACGAGAATCGCATTCAAATTTTATTGAGACGTCCTCAATTTATATAAAATTCCCTTCAGTTAAGCGTACGGATTTTTATTTGTATTAATATTTGCTGCCTCTTTACCCCCTGGAAAGATTAATTATTTTATCGATTTTCTTAACTCTTTTTTTGCAGGGGTACCATTTTAACAGCAATTATTATTTTCTAAATCGGGTACGCTTAACTGAAGCTATACTAATATAGATTAAAATGACGTTTCCTTTTTTATTTTCAGATTATTTTTACACGTTTTATAGTGACAACCAACAAGATGCTTTTTTTTGTTAGTGCATTTGGACACCCTCCATACATATATTCTAAGACAGATTTTTTTTTTCTCTATACTTCCTAAAATAAGTTTAAACTGCGTAGTTACAAATATCAAATTCCGATTTTTCTAAAATATATGAGTGAACCAAAATAAAATCTTAATTATCGCCTTTTTTCGCGGTCTCCACCCTGTTGTTCCCCCTTAATACATTTATCACTTGTATCATATTTATCATTATAATTTAATTTTTTAGAGTGTACTTAGAAAAATAGACTTTCGGTATTTTTTAATCTCAACTTTAGTAAAATAAAAAATGTGAGAACAAAGAGAACGTCCTCGCATAATTAAAACGGTCTTTTAAGGCTTTTGGAGTTCGGTAATTACGCCAACATTTCATCTGGTTTAAGGTGACCGTGGACCAATTAGGGCTATAGTGCTAAGTTCACCAGGAAAAGAGGCCGGAGTGCCCATTTTCTTCCCTACGGGCGGTGATATTCATTAAGTGCTCCCTCTGCTTCATTAATTTAATGAAAACGAACTGCATCGTTGCACGATTAAATCTATGGGTTTTGAATAATTACTTAAAGCTTTTTTTCCACTAAGGGATGGTTCATTCACCTTTGGGTAAATTAATCTGTCTAATTAATTTACCCAATATTTTCCATGGCTTTCATTTCACTTACTATGATTAATTATTTAACCAGTAAGCATGGTAAATATCAAAGAGATTAATTTACTCAAAGGTAACTGCATTTATGTTATAGTTAGCGATATCTTAAGACACAAATTTTGATGTGGCTTTGACAAGATACGTTGAAAATACAGTGGCACAGAAAAATCTACATTAGGGTTACTAACCGAATGGTTTGAAATGGTCACTTGCGAAAAAAACCTTTCAGTCACTCAAAAAACAAATTGAAAAAACAACTACGGCGCATAAAACCAATTTTTGCCTTTCTATTCCAAACAAAGAAACCATGTAATTCCAACGTGACACATTTATTCATTTTACGCCATCATCGTTCCGAGCAAAAGCCAGTCGGTGCATGTTCACTGCATGCTGCCGGTTCACAACCAGTCTTGCTGTCGGAACATGCCGTTTTAAACACGTCGTGTGTGCATTAGACATCCGCCCCGTACGTGTCCGTGCGTGTTTCTTGCGCTTGGCCAACGAAACGTATAAAATTTTAATCAAAAGGAAATTACAATGCGGTCAAGGCGGACGATCGCCTTTATTAATGAGTGACGGTAACGAATTTAATGCCATTGACAAAAAATAAAAGTTGCGAACGGAAACGGGTGCGGTGTTTATAAAAAAATCCCATTTGCACTACAAAGGACACGCGAAATTGCAAAAGGAAATTTCCCTGAGGCGCCGTTGGTTTTATAATTACCCGCGAAATAGCGTCAAAAATAATTACGATGAAAAATTAAATCCTTTCTTAAGCCCGGTACTTTGGAAATTAATTAGGCTTTATGGTAATTAAAATTTTGTAAGAAAGGTTCCAATCGATTTTGATTGTTGAATTGGGTTAATTACACTGGACGACAAATTTTGGTTTATTTGCTGTATTGTCTTTGAAAAGTACGTTTTTTAGGTATTTTTGGGGTGCTGAATACAAATATGACAATGAAATTTAAAACTTAGTTGCAGTTTTTAAGAACATATTTTTATTTTATTTTTAACAAACTAAAACAAGAAATAGGTATTTTTACACTATTCTTACACTTTTAGACTTTAGTTATAGCGCTGTCTTTTTGCTACTCTTTTGTAGATTGTTTCTGGAGCATCTCTAACAAGAGTCCAGCAGTAATCTGCAAGCATGGAAGGATTCCACTTTCCCTGGTACCTTTTTTTTTCATATATGATATATCCTGATGAAAACTGTGTTCGTCACTTACAGCTCCGCAATTTTCAAAAAAAAGTCCAAGTGTGATTGTAGGAAGTGCATCTTTAGAGAAATATTACAACCCATTTTTTGATACGATAACAGCATATTCTTAACAAGAATAACGTAATTGTCAGCTTTTTGGTTTCCCAAGAAATTGGTGACCACCAAGCGAAAGTCATTCCAAGCACTTTTTTCAATACTAGTTGTTTTATTTTTAGTATTTTTCTAAAAAAATTTATTGTTTTTGGTTGAATTGATCAACATTTTGGTAACTTTGGTGGAAGCTTTACGAATTTAGGAAGTTTTTGGTGGAATTAAAAAAAATGGTAAATTTTTGGTGGAATTTTTACAAATTTTGTGTTTTTTTGGTGGAATTTTTAAAAAGTTCATTATTTTTGGTAGAATTATAAAAAATTTTTGTAATTTTGGTGGAATTATTATAAATTTACTAAGTTTTTGATGGCATTTTAAAGATTTTAGTTAATTTTTAATGAAATTGTTTCTAATTTGATTGATTTTTGGTGGAATTTTAAAAGAATTTGGACATTTTGGTGGAATTTTTACAAAATTTGGTAAGTTTTTGACAGAATTGTTAAAAATGTTGACAATTTCGGTGTAATTTTTAGGTATTTTTGTAAGTTTTTGGTAGAATAAAAAAATTCAGTAAGTTTTGGGTGTAGTTGTTAAATATTTTAATAGCTTTGGTGGAATTTTTGCGAATTTTATTCATTTCTGGTGGAATTTTAAAAGAATTCAGTGTTTTTGGTAAAATTCTTATGAACTTAGTAAGTTTTTGGTGGAATTTCTAAAAAATTCAGTATGTTTTTGGTGGAATCATCAAACATTTTGATAACATTGGTGGAATTTTTACGAATTTTATTCATTTCTGGTGGAATAAAAAAAAATCAGTGTTTTTGGTAAAATTCTTATGAATTTAGTAAGTTTTTGGTGGAATTTTTACAAATTGTATTAATTTTTGGTAGAATTTTTAAAAAATTCAGTATATTTTTGGTGGAATTATCAAAAATTTTGATAACACTGGTGGAATTTTTGCGAATTTTATTCATTTTTGATGGAATTTTTAAAAAACTCAGTGTTTTTTATGGAATTTTTACGAATTTAGTAAGTTTTTAGTGAAATTTTTCCAATTCTATTAATTTTTGGTGGAATTTTTATAAAATTCAGTATGTTGATGATGGAATTGTTAAAAAAGTTGATAACTTTGGTGGAATTTTTATTAACTTTAATCATTTTTGGTGGAATTGTTAAAAATATTGGTAATTTTAGTAAAATTTTTATGAATTTGGCTTTTTGGTGGTATTTTTTAAAAATCAGTGAGTTTTTGGTGGAATTATTCAACATTTTTGTAGCTTTGGTGGAAAATTGAAAAATTGAGTACGTTTTTGGTGGAATTGTTAAAAATGTTGGTAACTTTGGTGGAATTTTTATTAACTTTAATCATTTTTGGTGGAATTGTTAAAGATATTGGTAATTTTAGTAGAATTTTTATGAATTTGGTAAGTTTTTGGTGGTATTTTTTAAAAATCAGTAAGTTTTTGGTGGAATTATTCAACATTTTTGTAGCTTTGGTGGAGAATTGAAAAAATTGAGTACGTTTGGTGGAATTGTTAAAAATGTTGGTAACTTTGGTGGAATTTTTACGAATACAGTAAGTTTTTCGTGGAATTTTTACCAATTTTATTGATTTTGGGTAGAATTTTTAAAAAATTCACTAAGTTTTTAGTAGAATTGTCTCCAAATTTAATAATTTTTTGTGAAATTATATTCAATTTAACTTTTGTGGAATTTTTATTGTTACTTTTTTATTTTTGTGAAATTTTTAAGAATCTAATCAATTCTTGACGAAATTAATCTTAATTTTAGTATATTTTTAAAAAATTCAGCAAGTTTTTGGTGGAATTGTTAAGAATTTTGATAGCTTTGGTGGAATTTTTACAAATTTTATAAGTTTTTGGTGGAATTATTAAAAATTTTAGTAGCTTTGGTGGAATTTTTACAAATTTACTTAAATTTTTGGTGATATTTTCAAGAATTTAATTAGTTTTTAGTGAAATTTATTTGAATATTTGCCCTGCATAAATTAAATACTTGATGATTATTAATAAACCGATCGTTTTGACATTTCATGTGGCATTAGCGTGGTTAGAATAATAAATAACGTTTATGAAAATTGAACCAACTGTTTTATCGGCCCAAATCGAAAATGACGGAAAACGGGGACTTCGTTTAGGGCTTAAATCGGCCGTTTCGGGTCCAAAGGAGCCCCGATTCGCATATAACGTTGCGTTATAAAGTCGTTCAGAAGGTTAGCCGGAAGCAGAGTCGCGGAATCGGTGGCTTTTTGGACAAAAAGTGCGTTCGAAAATTAACGAAAATGACAGGCGGACGATCGAGAATTTTAATTTCAATTAGGGCTACCGCAACGTCGTTCGATTTTCAGGGCCGTTTTTCCGAAATCGGTCACGGACCCACCAAAATCGTCGGCAGAATGACGTAAAACCATTGAATCGTCCGGAAAGCGATTTCCAAAAAAACTATTAAAAAAAGAGCTAGGCGCCTGCGGCGCCCCCTTTTAAAGGCGCGCTGCTTGCTTACTATTTTAATATATTATCTGTTAGGGTGCTGTCAAATTGTTCGTCCTTCAAAATTTTTCGAATCTGTGGCCCAACAAAAATACCTTCTTTCATTTTTGCTTCACTTAGCCTTGGGAATTTCTGACGCAGGTATTGAAAAGCTGGCCCATCTCTATTTAGTTCCTTGACAAAATTTTTCATTAGGCCCAACTTAATATGCAGTGGTGGCAACAAAATCTTTTTAGAGTCTACCAATGGCACATCGTCGCCGGGCGTGCAATACCTCCAAAGTTGCATACCTTCTAAAATCTAGGTTTTGACACTAAAAGACGCATTGGAGATTGCCGAATCTTCTGGCTATATCTCTAATGTTCCGCAGTCCACTAACATGGTATTCAAAATGCCCAAATACTATGACAGAAATATACCCAATGTGCAATTAAGCAACTTTGGTGTTATTTACCAGGCGTTCAATACCTCCGATGTGCGTTCTTTAGTACATTGGATTTATATTTTCGCAAGACTGAAAGCACATCGGTTGTATTTCCTAACCTCTAAATTCAATTCAATAGAAACGTGTAATGGCATTATTTACGTAGAGGAGTCAGGTAATAATGATAGATACCTGCACACGAATGACACAGTCCTGGAAAAATCAAATCGAGGTAGAAACTGCAGATTGGCATTCACCTTTTGGTCTGGGTGAAAATCCAAAGAGAAGAATTACGAAGAAGTCCACATTTTGTGCTCATTCACGTTCCAGAGGAGATGGAGAACGCAGGAAGAGATACTGATTTTGGATCTGTCAAAGATCCTTGTATCATAGAAAACAACTAAGAAACAGAGAATGAAATCGGTGAAAAATTCGAGAACGTCAAAGAGGCAGTAGAGGGCAAAGAAGAACAAAAACAATCGGAAGATCCTTATTCTGATTCTAGAGGAGGTACAGAAATGGGTAAAAAATATAAACAAAAAAAAATGCAGAAAACGATTCTGATTTTGAACTAGAAAGTAGCAATGCAGAAGGCGAAATCATTTTAAAGAAAAGGACACATTTGAAGCGAGGATACAAGCTAGAAACAAAATTAAAAAGAGTTCGAAGTAAAGCTTATGAAGGTTACAGAAGAAATAAAGAAAAACATATAACACGTACTCCAAGGGAAGCTAGACATCTAAAGGCAAGATGCAATCACAATACAATAAGACAACAGGAATAGAAAAAATAACAAACAAATCTTTTTTGTGCGCTTCACTTACCGATGAGGACAGACAAGAAGCGGACACAGAACAGAAGCTAGATACTTAGAATGAAAAAAAAACTATTTGTCCGAAATCTCGTTGTCACCAGACCAATTCGCAGACGAAGAAAAGACATAAAAAATAAGGATGGTGATTTCAATAAAAATGAAGGTCATGACTATTTTCTTACGAAGCGAAATGGAGAAAGACTCAAAGTTTGCCAAAAGATGTTTTTACATACTTTAAGATTGGGTGAAGACTGCTTGAAGAGATGGCTAAAAGAAAGCAGGTCGGTCTCTGAATCTGTCGGTCTGTTACATTCAAAATGTATATAAATCAACGTCAATACAATTTTTTATATTTTTTCGAATCTCCTTCAATTATATAGTTTTTTCGTTCTCATGCTGTATATTCTTTTGGCCTGGCTCTAGTGATTGTCGGACGGGCCAGTCTTGTCTCTTGTAATGTAGTGCCTTTGCCCGACTGTCCCATTCACACAAAAAGCTGCAAAACTTGGTGTAGCCTAGTTGCAAAATAATAATTATTTTTTTTATAATGGCCCAATATTTAACGTTAAACCTTAAAGAAAAATCTTTTAAATAATAAAGATAAATAATAATACAGAAAATAATGACTAATCGTTTAAAATGTTCCATAATTCCTTAAACAACGTTAAAACTTTTTCTATATTTGACCATATATCATTTTTATTATAAAAACTGTATTTAAATATAAATACGAATGGTTTCACGGCCGGTGTTAACTGAACTAAAGACTAAATAGAACTAACATTAGCGTTAACTCTAACACTGGCTCTAGAACTAGGAGCTTTTGGCTTTAACCGTGCGTCTTTTGAAAAAACGTTTGACGTTTCGGATGCCATGTTGCAACCTTCTTCAGAAACGAGTTCGAAGTTGAACTAAGACCAGAACTAACATTAGCGCTAACTCTAACACTAGAACTAGGAGCTTTCGGGTTTAACCGTGCGTCTCTTGAAAAAGTGTTTGACGTTTTGGATGCCATGTTGCAACCTTCTTCAGAAACTTCGAACTCGTTTCTGAAAATTGTTACAAAACTAAATAAAAGTTATGTAAAGTTATATAAAAATTGTGTAAGATTAAAAACGTATAATTCAATTAAAAGCTAATCAGAAATTTATGAAAACCAGATTTTAAATATAATCGTCAAAATACGAGATTATCAAAGAAGAGTTCGTTACGAATGCATAAATCGATTTCAAAATTTGAGAACCTAATATTGGCCAACCGCTTCAATTTCGAGGGGCATTGTGTGAAGTGAGCTGCTCCCGCGTTTAATTTGGCTTTTGTGCGAGCGCAATTTATTTCGAGGTATTTACCGAGAATTTTATCCGGTCGCAATTCGAAACCTTTAATATTTAACAACTCCACCGGCAAACTGCATACTTTTGTACTTGTCGGTGAATTTTTTGCAGAGTAAATTTTCTCTCATTTTTATTTACTATTTTGCAAGGTTAATGGTTTATGTAAAATTTTCAAACTTTCAATTATAAAAGGGAAAGATTTCCCTTTTAAATGCCATTACACTAGTTGAAAGAAGAGCCAAACGTTTGGCTCTTAACGTTGAAAAAGAGGCCTAACGTTTCACCATTCCCAGTCGAACATTTGATAACTCCCGAGAGAGTAGAACCTTCTTTAAGGCGAAAATGGGAAGTAGTCTCGAGCGTGGCGAACTTCGCGTTTGCCACTGTTAGCTTTACAAGGGTCCTCTTACAAAGCCGAATTCGTAGTCAACTCCTCCGTAAAGTTTGAGTCAGCCTTGAGTTTAAAGTAACTTCGAAAAGTCACTTAAAATTTACCCACTTACCATTTCTATTAACCCCATATATCTTTCAAAAATTTACAGATTTTTGTAGATACATTAAAATAAAATTAGATTATTTCCTCCTTTATTTGCCATAAAGTCAAAGGAGAATCAATTGTAACCAGAGCTCTAAACCCCGAATGGAAGCAGTAATATACGATGGGCTACAGATGCAAACGGGTTATTGGAATTTCATTAAATCGCTAGCCAATCTCGAATATCTCGGCTTCAAATTAAAGTTTTAAGCTCGTTCGGACGCGAACGCGTCGTTTTACCGTGCTCCGACCAGTAAAAACCGACGAGATTATTACCGCGTTCATTATTTATCAGGTACAATTCCCCATTTTATGTCCCCGTTAGAAGTACTAAATTCTACGCGCACGGTCGTTTACTTTTATGTTGCGCTATTCGTAATATTTGACGTTTTCACCCGGAAACTTCGCGGCAAAGTCGTAAATCCTCCGGAATGTTGTGTTTCCTAAGTTATTGGCGACCAATTTAGCTCCTTTACAGCCATACGGAGGTTTGTTTTAACGATATCGAATGTTGATTCGATTGATCATTTTCGACTTGTTAATGTCGTTTATCAACTCTTGATAGTTTGTTATAACTTTCTCTAATGTTATTAAAACCAATCAGTTTTAGATATTTAACATGAAGTTACTATATCATATTAAGATTAAGCTACACTTTATTGAAATGCTAAAAGAAATCATATAAATTAGTTCAAAACCACCATATTGCGTTTATTGAAAATTTTAATAATATCGATTCTTGATAATGAAGCGTTTTAGTTTGGTATAAAAGTGACAGAAGTTCAGACTATCGTCAATTCCAAGAGTCAGTTTTCTCAATAAATAGTTCCTTATTTTATTTTTGTTTTAATTCACTAGTCGCATGCTGTGTTATAAAAATGAATATAGTATACAATTTGATTCAACTTAACATATTGACTACCCGCTGTTTCTTTTCTTTTGGGAACAATTAAGGTGTGTCGTATGAAAATATACTTCATGGTAATTATAATGTTGAAGGTAAGCTTTTCTTGAAATCATAAGCAATTATAAGAATGTTTGTCTGCATTTCAGAATTGCCTGCATAATAATAGATATAAAAAAGATTAAATTATGGTATTTCCAGTTATACAGTTCTTAGAATTCTAACAATAAATCTAAAAACGTATCACACGTTCCAAAATTCTAATAAAACTCAAGATGTTTCATCTAAAAGATGGCCACAGTGACGGCTCGTCAGAGGAAGCAGAGGAGGCTCACCCATCTTTTCAAATTTGCGAAAAAAGATTAAAAATATCGATTAAAAGTACCGATCGATGAAAATTCTTATCGATTGCAGAATATCGTTTGACACTCGTTTCGATCCTCGCTGTAGTGTATATAAAATTTATTTATTTATCCAGACATCGTTTTTTAAAAACATTATGAAAATTTAGTAACTATGTAATTATTATTATTTTGTCAACAAAAAAAAAAAATACATATTTTAAAGGAAGTTCGCAAACGCTTTCGCGAATCTTCCCATAAATATTTAAAATATTCAAATTTTATTACTACAAAGAGCTACAAACTACAAATTGGTGACCCGGACGTGATATTAACTCATTACTGGCCGCTAAAAATCTTTACTTCACCCGACCTGAAGCCGGGTCCTGATCGTTCAAATAACTAGTGAATTTATTCGAATAGAAAAAGTGCCTAATCTGAAAATTAAATTTCTAGTTATTTCATTTAATATGGCAGTCCTCAAAATATTCTTCTACACATAAAAGCATCTATCAATGTCGATACACGAAGCAGGTTTCCTTCCTTTTGCCATGATTTTTGCAAACTTTGCTACATTTCTGAGGAAACTGTTCTTTTCACGAACTATGATTTTTATCAGTCTGTGTGTTTTTATATCTCCTAAAAGCCTAGTTGGTGCATCTTTACAAGAGATTCTTTTTGATGGACCTTTGGATTTTCATCCAACCTTTAGCAACTTGTAGTAAATAAGTGGTAAATTTTATTTTCTTTTTCGAATTCAGGTCTTTGTATAAATGTATTAAATAATGCTATAATTCAACATAAACGAACAAGTCTTTTTTTATCTACTTGACACTTTTCCTCATAAATGGATTATAAGAAAAGTATTGATCGCAAAATAAACACCTTTCATATACTTGCTGTAATCCGTAGTACTTTCTGATTTTATCATTTCACCAGTTTCTCAATTTATTTTACCACTTTCTATCTGTCGCGTCTCATGTTTTGTGAAAATCATGTCTTTTGTCTTTCGATTGTCCTTGCGATGTATCTAACAAAAAAGAAAACCAACAAATTGTGTAAAAACGTATTAATACGTCAACGGCTTCTGAATTGGGAAGAAAAATGACGTATTAGTACGTCAGCGGCCAGTAATGAGTTAAAGTTGCCGAAGATATAATTATACAAGCACACGCACCACCTAAGAGGTAGCTCCGTCAGTTACCACAGGAGTTCAGACTGCCGTCTTCAAAATTTTTTATTGGATTTCTTCGTCAGTAGCTGCAGGAATTGGGAGTGCCGTCTTTTAAAAAATTTTTATTGGATTTCTAAACACAGGTACTTCTCTCCCAAAACAGTTTAAAATTACATTTCATTAAATCAATTTCTTATTTTTAATTATTTCTTGAGGTATAAAATGACTTCTAGCGGTAATGTCAATGCAGATGAAAACATTTTTTCAATTAAATTGCCCCCTTTCTGGACTCATAAACCCGAAATCTGGTTGACTCAAATTGAATCACAATTTATAGTCTCAAAAATTACATCTGATAAAACGATGTCTGGATAAATAAATAAATTTTATATACACTACACTCGCCTTTCCCAAATCTCGAGTAAGAAGATATAACCCAAACTCTTCAGTGAGCAAAAATGATAATCCTTCTTCCCTAATCGATACTGAAAGTTGCGAGACCGTTAATTCTATGAATTTTCGACATTCCCTTCGATTCCTGTTTCTTCCAAAGGCTAAGCAAAAGAACGTAACCCAAACCTTTCAGTGAGTAAAAGTGAGAATCACTCTCTAACCGTTTCTGGAAGTTGGAGATCATCAGGTCGGTCTGTTTTCATGTGAATGCTTCTTATCGTTTGCAGAATATCGTTTGACATTCGTTTCGATCCTCGCCTTTCCCAAATCTCGAGTAAGAAGATATAACCCAAACTCTCCAGTGAGCAAAAATGAGAATCCTTCTTCCCTAATCGATTCGGAAAGTTCCGAAACCGTTAGTTCTATGAATTTTCGTGTGAAGACGAATTTTTGACATTCCCTTCGATTCCTGCTTCTCCCAAAAGCCAAGCAAAAGAACCTAACCCAAACCCCTCAGTTGGTAAAAATGAGAACCACTCCCTAACCGTTTCTGGAAGTTGGAAATCGTCAGGTCCGATGTGTTTTCGTGTGGATGCTTCTTATCGTTTGCAGAATATCGTTTGACATTCGTTTCGATCCTCGCCTTTCCCAAACCTCGAGCAAGAAGACATAACCCAAACTCTTCAGTGAGCAAAAGTGAGAATCCTTCTCTAATCGACTCCTAAAGTTCCGAGACCATTAGTTCTATGAATTTTCGTGTGAAGACGATTTTTTGATATTCCTTTCGATTCTTGTTTCTCCCAAAAGCCAAGCAAAACAACCTAACCCAAACCTTTCAGTGGGTAAAAGTGAAAACCACTCCCTAACCGTTTCTGGAAGTTGGAAATCGTCAGGTCGGTGTGTTTTCGTGTGGATGCTTCTTATCGTTTGCAGAATATCGTTTGACATTCGTTTCGATCCTCGCTTTTCTCAAACCTCGAGCTAGAAGTTGTAACCCAAATTCTTCAGTGAGCAAAAGTGAGAATCCTTCCCTAATCGATTCCGAAAGTTCCGAGACCGTTAGTTCTATGAATTTTCGTGTGAAGACAATTTTTTGACATTCCTTTCGATTTCTATCTCCGGAAGGAGATAGAAAGGAGATTGCTTCGTTGACGAGTGGCGTAATCATGCAAAAGTTCATGTTTTGGGAAACTGTCTACACGCAATGAAACCGCCTTGCTACACTCAAAGATTTAAAGGCTGGGGAGAGTTAAAATCTTTAGATTTCTGGTGCTGTTTCGGCATTCGTCCCTATAGCTTAGACTCGCATGGACTTTAACTGCTCTTCGTTGTATAGCAAAAACACGATGAAGGATCGTTGCATGACCCCAAGCCAAGAGGCCATAAAGCAGGTGACTTTGAAACAGTGAAAAATAAGTTGTCAGGAGCACTTTCTGAGAGACAGTTTCAGACAACCGACGGAGGAGAAACACACAAGAAGATAGACCGACATATTGACTTTTATTATTATTCTCCCGCTTGAGAGAGAAGGTTAGATTTACCGTTTTCTGTTCATTCAGGGTCAGCAAGTTTGCCCTAAACCACATCTGTGCACAACTCAGCAGCTGAGTTTGGTTGAAGACCGTTTCATTGTTTGTGAGGGAATTGTCCTTTGTAAGTATGGTGGTATAATCGGCATAAAGAATAGATATGCCCGGCTTCAATGAATAAGGCAAGTCGTTAATATAAATCAGAAACAACAAGGGTCCAAGTAATGAACCCTGAGGCACGCCGCTGGTGATATGTCCAAGCTCTAATGTCATCGAATCTATTCGAACAGATTGCATACGATTGGACAAATGAGACTGCAATAAACTGCAAGCAAACTCACTGAGGTTATATAATGATAGTTTCGACACAAGCAAGTCATGTGAGACACAGTCAAAAGCCTTAGATAGATCCAAAAAAGCAGTTGAACAGAACTCCTAGTCCTCAAATGAGTCGACTATCTGGTCTGTGAGACACATTATGGAAGTGGTAGATCTTCCAACCCTAAAGCCAAATTGGCAATCACTAAGCAGGTTATGCATTTCAAAGAACTCCATCACTTGGAGGTAATGAAGCTTTTCGAAAATCTTAGAGAGCATCGGTTGAATGCTGATAGAACGATAATTGGCAGGGTTATCAGTGGGGCCCTTTTTATGAATGGGCATTACAACAGCAATCTTAAGAACATCAGGAAAAACACTGCTAAGAGAATCTTTCTTTAATCCGAAAATTTTGGGACGGCCAGGTCTGTGAATTTTCGTGTGATTTTCGACATTCTTTTCAATCCTTGTTTTTTGCCAAAGATTAAGCAAAAGAACGTAACCCAACGTTTTTTTAACATTTAACCTTCTTTTTGTAAAATTCTGACTAGGCTTGCCTTGCTATTTTTAATTACACATAATTCTCCCTTTACTCTTAATTATACTCTATGGAATTAAAGTACTTTAAAATCAACTCTTCTCGAAATATTAACTAAAATTGCTTAATTAGAATATTTTACAAAAAGTATAATATATAGATACATATTCGTATATAATTTAAATTAACTGAAAATAACTTCCATTTCTATTCTACGAAGATTGTAGAGGATTTAACAAATAACCTATTAAATATTTGACTCTCAATTTCAACGTTTTCCGGTCATTCCGAGAACGACTTCAAAAAATAACGACGGCTTTTTGTCCCATTTTCCACCCGAGAAGAGCCAAGATTATTATATAGATTAATGGCTAAACTTAAAAATAGCAAAGTCGTCCCTTTACTACTTCTATATTTCATAAAACTTTCCCATTATGTCACCGGACGCCTTTTTCCTCCAATAGTTTCTCCGCTTATGAGTTCATCGCGGTCTATTAAAAGTTAGGAGCATTCGCGCACGACGAAACGGCGTTAGATGGCGCTCGAGGCGGCTTTTCCACCGCCTACTTCGTTGTGTTTCGCCCTTCGAAACTCTTTTGGCGAAGTAGTAAGTTTTAATTGCCTAAAATGTCCTGTAATTTCAAATGTAAAGGATGTGGCGTGGATGTTTTCGAGGTTGCGAATGGATGAAAGTTACGAACAAGGTGTGACCGACGTTTAAATTAAACGTTAAATGCTACTTCGTGCTAAGTTAAAACTGCAATTAAATGTTTCTACGCCACATTAAATGCTGTATTGTATGAAAGTGGGATTTCTCTTTGAAAAACTTTTTTAACAAAATTTAAATTTCTTTTTGTAACTATATAATTTGTTGCTGTAAATCCACTAAAACGATGCTTACTGTTCAAATTGAATGTCTGTATAAGCCTTTTAAAAAAGGGGAGTAAGCTGATTACCGTTTTCAATAAAGCAAGCTACTAAATAATCGAATAAAAGTTTGTTTTATCAAACGAAATCAGTAGGGATTTGCCATGCTATGCAAATACCGTCGAATTCAAATAGGAAATTGACAAACGCAGGCTGCATGACAAACGTAATTCGGCGCCCCGTCAAATTGGGTGCACGACGCCGCAGTAATACGTCGCCGCATGCATTAAATAAGTTTCGATCGGGCCGACAGCCACTTCGTAATGGCGTAATTTATTATCTGGCCGGGAAGATTTATGCCTGTAGTCCCGGTCGACACCACTATCCGTTTTAAAGTTGGGAGTAATGAACAGGAAACCTGGACCAGGTCGCGTCTCGTATAAAAAATGGCCTGAAACTTTCAACCTGGAGACGGTTTCGTTTCGAAACGACAGCTCTTCGATTCCATTACGACTGATATCGAGCGACAATCGGCGCGTTTGCATTGCCTTGAATTAGAAATGCATTTCCCTGGACGTTTTCGATCCGCGAATAGCACAAAATCCATCTACGAGCAGTCTCGACTTCCGCTTCCGATGTCGCCGGCTCTGACATCTGGTAAACACGTCACGGCAAAGCTATGAGCTTTCCAACAAATCTCAAGCTCCGACGTCTATGACTTGCATATCTTCGCGAATTCGAATGCGGAAACGACATCCGACTGTTTGAAATTTTCTCAAAACAATTTGCCAAACGGAATCTGTAAATATTGGCAAAACCATCAATCAAGATAATAGCGACTATCATAACTCAACTACGTTGACATCAATATCTAGAAAACTTTAACCCATAATCTTTCCTTATAAATTCCTTATCTTAAAGGGTTTACATTTTAATTGTAACAAATTGAGACGGTCAAAAGAAGGGCCCATATAGGGTGGATGAGCCAGTAATTGACCAGTACCCACTAATTGACCAAACATCTTTGAAAAATCGGAAATAAGGTTAACTTTTACCTTCTTATGGCTTTTGGAGACTTGATATAATGGTTGATCCCTTCACTAATTGTGGGTGCGACTTGAATTTTGTCTTTTACGCGATCAGGTGTTTGACAGCTGATGTAATTCTCAAATACGGTGTTGAAGTGCTAAATGCGTGTTTTTGTAATAAGCAAGGTGAGTGCGCATGTATACTTAAATTCGCAGTTACCCTAAATTCTAGAGAGTAATACGTATTTATTTTGGGTTTGGTGACCGCTAAACACATGGAATTAAGGATTTTCCTATGTATATAATTTATACCTCACATTTCTATAGAAAAAAACGGAGTGGTCAATTAGTGCTGCGGATTATACTTTCAGATTCCAGTAATTGTTCAGCCTAGTCAATTACTAGTATTTCAGTAAACCATGTTGCTTTCTCACTTTTTCGGCAGCAATCAATTAGTTGTTAAATACAGATAGAATCTTGTTTGATAAAAGCTTTGTATTTTAACCGTTTCCAGTATTTGACCACACAAAACAGAGTGGTCAATTACTGGTTGTAAAAGGTGGTTAATAACTGGACTTTCTTTCCTCTTATCACAATAAGAACAAAAACTGGGATAAATACGATTAGAGCTAAGGGAGATTTTTACTTAATTAGCTTTCCAGGAAAAAAGGTTGTACGTAAATATGTTTGCTTTGTGAAAAACATTAATAACACCAATGAACTGGAAGTGCAAGCATTTTCGCCAATTGCAGGAAATAAGACAACATTTAAAATAATTGAAAATGATATTATTACAGTCACACAAGATCAACTTATTTGTAAACTAGAACAACCCCAATTTATTAGGTCGGGTAACAGAATTAAGTATAGATTTTCTAAAGAAATATTGTGAACATTATATTTTCTTCCTATCTTTGTACGCGATGATAATGAAAATATTGTTGTCATAAAAAATAGGCAATTACCAGTATTTTTTCATTAAGGTTTACTATTTTAGTTTTTGTATTGTTTGAGGTATCGTAATATGGGGTTATTAGAAACACCAAGCGTAAATAGAAATACACATTCAAAACTAGTTTAAAAAATCTGTAACACTCTCAGGAGTTTTCGAAAGAAGGAAAAGACAAAGAGAACCTGCAATTATTATTATTATTATTTAATTTCGAATATTTGTTTCTATTTACCCCTGGTCTTTCTAATAAATAATTTTGCGGTACTTAGTATGTTACATTCCCGTTTTTCTATAAATAAAAAGTACTAGATACAAGAAAGAAAACTTTTATTGCTTTTTCAAATGTTGGTCAATTACTGGTAAAAGCTGTGGTCAACTATGGAGTTGCTTATGGTCAATTACTAGACATTTTCCACTTTTTTTTAAACCTTTTCTTTTATCACCCGGCAAAACCCTTATAATTCTGCTTAAATAGGTTTTTCTCATAATTAAAATGTTCCCCTTATTGCTAGTAAGGTTTAATTTGAGGTAAAGCTATTAACAAAAGAGTTGTAGATTTTCAATTTCAACAATTTGCTTATCTGGTCAATTATTGGTTCGTACACCCTACGTATTTTCTTAATTTTTCGTTTCTGTCATTTTTTGATAGTACCTATGTGGTACACGGAGAAAAACACATGTTTATTTTTGAGCGATTGGAATAAGGGCCTTGAAGTCTGACATTCAATCAACAGTTCCAAGAAATTCGTCACCATTTTCCAGTAAGAGGTCACAGCTTTCTACCTTGCGATCGTCATTTTGGGATTATTGAGAAAATGCAAAGGAAAATAGAAAAAGTAGAGAAGCTGGACGAATGGGTTGACCTTATAAACCGAAAGTTTAGGGTTGTTCTGCTAAAGCAGACGACGGTCAAGAAGTTCAATGATTTCTTTGACGGATATTTCAAAAAAACGGTCACCAAGGAGAAACTCAAGTTTTAGATGACAAAATATAATTTTTTACTTTTAAAGCTACAGACTTTTTCGTGGAGGTCTCACCTACTCTCCAAGGTGTAGTTTCTTATAAATTTGTTTTACTTAAACCACAAATTGAAAGTCCAATCATGTTGCCCATTAGACCTTTCCACAATTCCGACTTGCCAATTAAAAAAAGAAGAGTTGCAAAATATTTTGCAACTTATTAAGTATCTCACGGATCCGGAAGCCATTCGCTTTTACCAGAACCTTAAATCAACTATGGGAAATGAAGCAGGTGATGAGACAGATGGTTAAGGTTTGCTGTTTTGATAAAAAATACATTTTTTTGTTACAATAGGTTAAATAAACAAAAATACACGCTATTTTTCAAGAAACATTATTTATTTTTTTTAATTCTACTTTTTGGGTAGAATAAGGAAACAAAAATCACTTTCTCTTTTTGAATTTCTACAAAGAAAAATTGCTATAGTTCAACAATTTTATAAAAAATCTCCTCAAATTAAAACTAATCCAATATACCATGCTTAAAAAAAAAACAGTGTTAACACATAACTTCTTACATATTCACTTTTTGGTTCCTCCTGTACAATTTTGTTTTGTGGATTTGGGCACTTGGTCTTATGACCGTCTCAATTATTTATCAATTGATCGGAATACTAATTTCAACAGGGATCAAGAATCTTGTCTCTCAACGTAGATTTAATACAAATGTTCTAACTAATGAGACAATTAACTCGAAGATCGATAGATCTCCAATGAACAGGTATTTACTGTTATAATCGCACTAAGCGCACTAAGCTACCGATGGGCGTTATAATAACAAATTACTCGTCACCATAATTCAATTGTATCCTCATCAGCAAAAGCACCTTATTAGAAAATTATATAATTTAATCCCACTTGAGACAACACATCCCTCTTTACTATACTGCCAAAATGCCCATCAACCCATTTCAATGTCAAGCAATCTTGGCTTAATAAAATTAATATAGGTATAAATTACCAAGGTTTAATAAATTTACTACATACTTAAATTTTCTATGTGTTTAAATTTCTATTTCATTAAAATTGTAACCTTTTAGTATACTAAAATTAACAGAGTGCTCAAATCTAAAGAAAATATTAAATCGTATTGGTTAAACTTGATTAATGAAGAATTATTTTCACAAAATGACTAATCTCAGGAAAATATAAGGTGATTGAAAATGTAATTTAACGAGTTAAGGTATTTCTTTAAAAGAATCCTTCTTAACAAACTTGTTGTATAACAATACAACAAGTGAGTAACCTAACTTTTTTTAAAAAATCGACCAACTTTAAAAATCATCCAGACTTTATTTATTGAAATTAAAGGATAATTTTTGGTTTAAATGAAAGATAAAAGATTCCATTTTGAATTAAAAAGGACAAATTTTTCCGAATTCTTACCAAAAAAATTAAAAAAAAATTTAAAGTTAGTGAAAATTTTTGACAGTTCTAACCAAACTTTTTTAAAAAATCGCCAAACTTTAAAAAAATCACCCAGACTTTATTTATAAAGATTAAGGAAAGATTTTTGGTTTAAATGAAACTTCAAAGATTCTGTCTTGAATTAAAAAAGACAGGTTAGTTCTAATTGTTATCAAAAAAATTAAAAAAAAAAAAATCTTGATTGGAAAAATATTTTGACAGGTGACTAACCTAACTTTTAAAAGAAAATCGACCAACTTTAAAAAATCGTCCAGACTTCATTTCTGAAGATTAAGGAATGATTTTTGGTTTAACTGAAAGATAAAACATTCTATTTTGAATTAAAAAGGATAAATTTTTCCTAATTCTTACCAAAAAAATTAAAAAAAAATTAAAGTTGGTGAACATTTTTGACAATTCTAACCAAACTTTTTTAAAAAAATCACCAAACTTTAAAGAAATCACCAAACTTTAAAAAAATCACCCAGACTTTATTTATAAAGATTAAGGAAAGATTTTTGGTTTAAATGAAACTTCAAAGATTCTGTCTTGAATTAAAAAAGACAGGTTAGTTCTAATTATTATCAAAAAAATTAAAAAAAAAAATATTAATTGGAAAAATATTTTGACAGGTGACTAACCTAACTTTTAAAAGAAAATCGACCAACTTTAAAAAATCGTCCAGACTTTATTTCTGAAGATTAAGGAATGATTTTCGGTTTAAATGAAAGATAAAAGATTCTATTTTGAATTAAAAAGGACAAATTTTTTCTAATTCTTACCAAAAAAATTCAAAATTGGTGAAAATTTTTGACAGTTCTAACCAAACTTTTTTAAAAAATCACCCAACTTTAAAAAATCACCCAGACTTTATTTATAAAGATTAAGGAATGATTTTTGGTTTAAATAAAACTTCAAAGATTCTTTCTTGAATTAAAAAAGACAGGTTAGTTCTAATTATTATCAAAAAAAAATAAAAAAAAAAATCTTAATTGGAAAAATATTTTGACAGGTGACTAACCTAACTTTTAAAAGAAAATCGACCAACTTTAAAAAATCGTCCAGACTTCATTTCTGAAGATTAAGGAACGTTTTTTGGTTTAAATGAAAGATAAAAGATTCCATTTTGTATTAAAAAGGACAAATTTTTCCTAATTCTTACCAAAAAAATTAAAAAAAAATTTTAAAGTTGGTGAAAATTTTTGACAGTTCTAACCAAACTTTTTTAAAAAATCACCAAACTTTAAAAAAATCGTCCATACTTTATTTCTGAAGATTAAGGAATGATTTTCGGTTTAAATGAAAGATAAAAGATTCTATTTTGATTTAAAAAAGACTGATTTTTTATTATTATTACCAAAAAAATTAAAAAAAAATCCCAAAGTTGGTAAAATTTTTTATCGGTTTTAACCCAACTTTTTTTAAAAAATCGACCAACTTTAAAAAATCACCCAGACTTTATTTATTGGAATTAAAGGATAATTTTTGGTTTAAATGAAAGATTAAAGATTCCATTTTGAATTAAAAAGGACAAATTTTTCCTAATTCTTACCAAAAAAATTTAAAAAAATTTTAAAGTTGGTGAAAATTTTTGACAATTCTAACCAAACTTTTTTAAAAAATCACCCAACTTTAAAAAATCACTCAGACTTTATTTATAAAGATTAAGAAAAGATTTTCGGTTTAAATGAAACTTCAAAGATTCTGTCTTGAATTAAAAAAGACAGGTTAGTTCTAATTATTATCAAAAAAATTAAAAAAAAAAATCTTAATTGGAAAAATATTTTGACAGGTGACTAACCTAACTTTTAAAAGAAAATCGACCAACTTTAAAAAATCGTCCTGACTTTATTTCTGAAGATTAAGGAATGATTTTCGGTTTAAATGAAAGATAAAATATTCTATTTTGAATTAAAAAGAACAAATTTTTCCTAATTCTTACCAAAAAAATTAAAAAAAATTTTAAAGTTGCTGAAAATTTTTGACAGTTTTAACCAAACTTTTTTAAAAAATCACCAAACTTTAAAAAAAATCACCCAGACTTTATTTATAAAGATTAAGGAAAGATTTTTGGTTTAAATGAAACTTCAAAGATTCGGTCTTGAATTAAAAAAGACAGGTTAGTTCTAATTATTATCAAAAATATTTTTAAAAAAATCTTAATTGGAAAATATTTTGACAGGTGACTAACCTAACTTTTAAAAGAAAATCGACCAACTTTAAAAAATCGTCCAGACTTTATTTTTGAAGATTAAGGAATGATATTTGGTTTAAATGAAAGATAAAAGATTCTATTTTGATTAAAAATGATAGATCTTTCCTAATTCTTACCAAGAAAATTAAAAAAAAATTAAAGTTGGTGAAAATTTTTGACAGTTCTAACCAAACTTTTTTAAAAAAATCACCAAACTTTAAAAAAATCACCCAGATTTTATTTATAAAGATTAAAGAAAGATTTTTGGTTTAAATGAAACTTCAAAGATTCTGTCTTGAATTAAAAAAGACAGGTTAGTTCTAATTATTATCAAAAAAATTTAAAAAAAAATCTTAATTGGAAAAATTTTTTGACAGGTGACTAACCTAACTTTTAAAAGAAAATCGACCAACTTTAAAAAATCGTCCAGACTTTATTTTTGAAGATTAAGGAATGATTTTTGGTTTAAATGAAAGATAAAATATTCTATATTGAATTAAAAAGGACAGATCTTTCCTAATTCTTACCAAGAAAATTTAAAAAAATTTTAAAGTTGGTGAAAATTTTTGACAGTTCTAACCAAACTTTTTTAAAAAAATCACCCAACTTTAAAAAATCACCCAGACTTTATTTATAAAGATTAAGGAAAGATTTTTGGTTTAAATGAAACTTCAAAAATTCTGTCTTGAATTAAAAAAGACAGGTTAGTTCTAATTATTACCAAAAAAATTAAAAAAAAAATCTTAATTGGAAAAATATTTTGACAGGTGACTAACCTAACTTTTAAAAGAAAATCGACCAACCTTAAAAAATCGTCCAGACTTTATTTGTGAAGATTAAGGAATGATTTTTGGTTTAAATGAAAGATAAAATATTCTATTTTGAATTAAAAAGGACAAATTTTTCCTAATTCTTACAAAAAAAATGAAAAAAAATTTTAAAGTTGGTGAAAATTTTTGACAGTTCTAACCAAACTTTTTAAAAAAATCACCAAACTTTAAAAAAATCGTCCAGACTTTATTTCTGAAGATTAAGGAATGATTTTCGGTTTAAATGAAAGATAAAAGATTCTATTTTAATTAAAAAAAGACAGATTTTTTATAATTATTACCAAAAAAATTAAAAAAATCCCAAAGTTAGTAAAATATTTTATCGGTTTTAACCCAACTTTTTTTAAAAAATCCACCAACTTTCAAAAATCACCGAGACTTTATTTTTTTGGAATTAGAGATTGATTTTTCGCTTAAATCAAAGCTAAAAGATTCTATTTTCAATTAAAAAGATATTTTTTTCTAATTGTTACCAAAAAAATTTTTTAAAATTTCAAAGTTTCTTCTGAAATCATGGAATTTTATTCAAATGTTTGTCAGATTTTGTATAAAACTAAAATGATTTAATGACTTCAAATTTCAAATTTGTCGAATTTCATTAAAAAAAATAACTTCGCTTATAATTGTGAAATTTCGTCCAAAAATTTCCTAAAATCGCCGAATTTCGCCAAAAATTTCAAATTTCGTGTAATAAAATTGTCCAAAATTATTAAATTCTGTTTAATTTCATATAAAATTTTCGAATTTCATTAAAAAAAATAACTTAGTTTAGCTTCAAATTGTGAAATTTCGTCTCAAATTCTTTAAAACCGTCGAATTCCGTCTAAATTTCATTCAATTTCATATAAAATTGTCTAAAATGATTGAATTTCGTCTAATTTCATTTAAAACACCTTATATTTTATTGTTTGTAAATTGAATTCTTTGTGAATCACCTTTTTTTTACTTGACTTTAAAATATCCAGTATATCTTATAATCTAATAGTAGTGGTTTTTAAAAGTTAGTAAAATGTTTAAACTTTAAGAGAATTTTTATGGAAGTGAAGCAAAAAAAAAGCAAATTTCCAAACTAAATTAAAAACACTTAAAAAGCTTTTAGGTTTAACGGTATACGTACTCGTTGCGGGACAGAAAGGTTAATATCGGCGAACGTGGTGGTCGCTCCGCATCGCCATAATTAATGCGGGAAGTAATTAAGCGAGGAAACAAACAAAATTAAAAAGCTTCCGTTAATTGACTGCCGTTTAATTTAAATCTAATTCGCCTAATTGAGCTTAATTAAACCACTGTTGTGAATAATTCGATTAAAACCGTCGGCGAATCGGGAATCCGTCTACAGCCATGTACCTGCGCAAACATTCAACTTAATTAATAACATTTCCGCGAGTTTCAATAGAACCGAAGTTGGGGATTACTTCAAAACGGCCGATTTTCCTTACAAAAACCTCGTTATAGTCGGTGCACGAAACGTTGTTTACTGTATTCTTAGTACGAATTTACGAATATAATTAATCTTCAATTTTCAAAGAGTTTCGGTTGAAACAATAAGAAAAGGAAACCTATTATTTAGGAAAATAAAGCTTGGTTTTAGACTCTTAGTAAGGAAATATAAATCAATAATGAAAGAAAAGATCATTTTATGAGGTAGTGATTAAAGTCTCACGAAACTGAAAATTGCCAATAAATTTCCAGGTTGCACTTGGAGCATTTAGCACCCTATGACGGTAATTTACCGACGAGGACGCAGTGTTGTAGCATTGGTGGCACTACGCCCCCCCATCTAGATGCGGAATTTATGGATATTAAGAAAGTAAATCTTGAAGGTAATTACGTACTTCGCACGAGAACGAATTAAATTAAACGCCTCCCCCTTTTGACCCTATCTTCCATCGTTACTAGTCGTTTTTGTGGTCATTTTTCAGACAAAACAATAGATTTCGATTAATATTTTTCATAAAATTTTTATTATAATATAAATTTTTATCATAACTGTAGAAATTGGATATTCTTAAGGCGCGGTTACACGGCGCGTGGTTCGCCAAACCACGAAACTACAAGCCAGTTTGGGATAACTTGCGTTTTAACGAACCAGTAGTGACAACACGATGCGCGATTCGTCAGACTTTTAACGTGAATTGGTTCGTCCTAATGGTTCGTCCGTGGTTTGTCGAAAGTCTGTCAATCCCGAATTGGAAAATTTATCAACAGATTTATAGTACCGCGCGAGTTCGGTTCATATATGAGCCGGTAAGAATGAAAGTGGCATAAGTCTTAAAATTTAAAAAATTGAGTTAAGTCCGTATTTACAATCCTTAGGTATAGGTTTATTTAGAATGAAATGCGCTTTAGTCAATTTGTGTCGAAATTCACCTCTAGGAGCAACACGAATATTCATTTTGTTACAATACTTGACATTTGTTGAGAATGAAACCGACATAAGTCAAACATTGTTACGCAAATATTATGTTAATTACTCACAACAATTTTCAGTGATATTTCTACGATTATTGACAGATGCCTAACAACGGTGTTAATACTTTTCTTTCATTAAGGATTGTACCCTATTCGTCTAGTTCGGAAGACGAAGACGAAACGACAAAAATGGAACATTCTAATAAAACTAAAAGTAGGAAAAGAATTCGAAATCCTTCCCTACACAAACAAAACATTGCGAAGCAAGCACGAAATTTTGGGCAACGATACGTTACAAAGATGAGTAAAATTATTGAGAAAAGAACATTGCAAGATGCTCTATGTTCCTGCAAAAGGAACTGTAACGACAAAATCACGCCAGTAAAGCGAAAGTCGTTGTTTGAAGCTTTTTGGAAAATGGGAAATTTCAAAAGACAAAATACATTTTTATGTGGTTTAGTAAGTAAAAATTCAGTGAAGCAAAGAAGGCCAAGAATAGAAGGAGCCACTATGAGGAGTGCTTCATTTCAATATAATTTAAAACCAAACAATAATTTATCAGTTGTGGTTTGCAAGAAATATTTTCTTGGCACGTTTAATGTGTCTGAGGGAAGAGTTTCCCGAGCTTTAAGAAAAACACTCGATGGTCAGACTCCAGGAGATGACCTAAGAGGCTTAAAAGGCTGTCCTAAACGGAAAATATCAGAAGACGATAAAACTTATGTTATGCAGTATATCCAGTCATTTCCTTCATAGGAGAGTCATTACACAAGGAAACGCAACCCAAACAAAAAAATATTTATGCCAATCATTGAGCCTGCGAAAAATGTATGCGCTGTACGCCGAAAAAATGCTATGAAATCCAGAGGCAGCCAGTCAAGGAACATTTTTATCGGTATATCTTCAATACGAAATTCAACTTACACTTCTATAGCCTGAAAAAGGATACATGTAAAAGGTGTGATATTTACAAAATTAAAATATCCAACCCAAATTTGAATCAAGAAGATAAGACGGTACTCGACAGAGATCATGAACTTCATCTGAAGAAAGCTGAGTTAGCTAGGAGTTGTATGAAAGATGACCCTGAAAATAATGTATAAGGAAACATTAGAGGACTTGATAGTTTGATGTCTTAACATAAAGCCAACTGGCAGAAAGGGAAGGCCTATTTGTTTAAAGAACGTACCGTACGTTAAACTTTATACTAACATAAGACCTATACGGGAGCTTAAAAAACAGAATATGATGGCTTTGTTGCCGTTTATTCCTTCGGTGCATCACAATTTTTTTTTAAATCTATGTATTTTTCTCTATTTTTCCATGAAGAGGAAAGTGATGCTTAATAATAAAGAGGAAGGTGATGACGAACTGCAGGTTATAAGCCAGTAGTGGACACCTTTTGAAAAATTTTCGAAAATTCAATAATATAGGACGCATTTGTATTAGAATGTTGAGATTTTTAATATTTTGTTTGTTCTTTAGTTACACATTTCATTGTTCCTTAGGCTTTAATTTTAATTTTATTTTATATTTGTGTTAAACATATTAGAAATGTGAAGTAAAATGGGAAATATTATTTAATTGAAATTGATTCAAGTAATAAGAGCATTGAAAATGTACAAAATAATAACAACTTTTTTTCGATGTAAGTCCAAAAATTATTACATCACTTAACCCCTATTTTTTATAGTACATACAAAAGAGCAGAATATAATGTTTATAAATCGGGTTAATCATTTAATTTCAAACAGCAATCAGTTTTTAGTATTGCGATCTTTTTTTATTTGATTTTTCAATAATAATTTTAACATACAATTAAACTTCTCCAATTTATCAAAATGTGACTTATGCCACTTTTATTCTCACCGGCTCATATGTCCTGCGTCCCACCTCCACTTTTTTTTTTGACCCTGCCACTTTCTTTGCATACTTTCTATAAGTAGCAAATATTCCGTCTTTTTTTTTAATTATTTTATAGAAACGGCGTATTTGTTTTCTAATCTAGCCCATGTCGTATGCACAATATTGCGGTCATGATGACCCATGTCTTTGGGGTTCCGTATTTCCCGGCGTTGTTCCAGGTCTTCAATAAATTCATATGTCCTTCCTGTGTAACACACCATATTAACCCGAAGGAATTGAATGATGTACCTACGTTGTTTAACCTACAAAATCTGCAACGAAGTTCCTCTGTGACGTCGAGCCAACAGGAGATAACACGAGCCAACACAAACCATCACGAACCTTGCCCGAGCTCTCCTTTGATCTTTCCAAGTTTACCGACACTCGATGGGAATCAGCGAACCACGCACCACGAACCACGGAACAATGCGAACCGGCTATTTCAGACGGCTTGTGGTTCGTGGTTCGTCCAGAGAGGTTCGGCGAATCACGCGCCGTGTAACTGCGCCTTTAGAGTGGCCGAAATAGAAATAAACGATCAGATATGCCGAAAGGTATAAATCTTCCCAAAAACCTGATTTTTAGTGGACAAATTGATCGAAAGAGTACACCTGAACTTTCAGCCTTCCGAATATTTGCCGACTATTGAATTCTTGTTGAAAGGTTGGACTTAATTCTTGTAAGTCTAAACGTGTATAGGTGTAGTAGGTATACAGGCAGAAAAATTAAACTGGCTAACATTTTTTATACCCATAGATCAAACAATAGTTTCCTTCTATAGTTCCATTCTACCAATTGTACAAGAGAAATAGGAAATTTTAAAAGACTTTTTGTGTTTAGATGCAAATAATATATTAAAGTACGTTTTTTAATAGTTTTTTTGGAAATCGCTTTCCGGACGATTCAATGGTTTTACGTCATTCTGCCGACCATTATCTTCACCTCTCCGACGTTTTTGGGGGGTCCGTGACCGATTTCGGAAAAACGGCCCTGAAAATCGAACGACCTTGCCGTAGCCCTAATTGAAATTAAAATTCTCGATCGTCCGCCTGTCATTTTCGTTAATTTTCGAACGCACTTTTTGTCCAAAAAGCCACCGGCTTCGCAACTCTGCTTCCAGCTAACCTTCTGAACGGCTTTATAACGCAATGTTATATGCGAATCGGGGCTCCTTTGGACCCGAAACGGACGATTTAAGCCCTAAACGAAGTCCCCATTTTCCGTCATTTTCGATTTGGGCCGATAAAACAGTTGGTTCAATTTTCATAAACGTTATTTATTATTCTAACCACGCTAATGCCACGTGAAATGTCAAAACGATCGGTTTATTAATAATTATCAAATATTTAATTTATGCAGAGCAGAAATTCGAATAAATTTCACTAAAAACTAATTAAATTCTTGAAAATATCACCAAAAATTTAAGTAAATTTTTAAAATTCCACCAAAGCTACTAAAATTTTTAATAATTCCACCAAAAACTTATAAAATTTGTAAAAATTCCACCAAAGCTATCAAAATTTTTAACGATTTCACCAAAAACCTGCTGAATTAAAAAAAATATATATACTAAAATTGAGATTAATTTCATCAAAAATTGATTAGATTCTTAAAAAAATCACAAAAATAAAAAAGTAACAATAAAAATTCCCCAAAAGTTAGTTAAATTGAATATAATTTCACCAAAAATTATTAAATTTGGAGACAATTCTACTAAAAACTTAGTGAATTCTTTAAAAATTCCACCTAAAATCAATAAAATTGGTAAAAATTCCACGGAAAACTTACTATATTCGTAAAAATTCCACCAAAGTTACCAACATTTTTAACAATTCCATCAAAAATGTACTAAATTTTTTCAATTTTCCACCAAAGCTACAAAAATGTTGAATAACTCCACCAAAAACTTACTGATTTGTAAAAAATACCACCAAAAACTTACCAAATTCATAAAAATTCTACTAAAATTACCAATATTTTTAACAATTTTACCAAAAATGATTACAGTTAATAAAAATTCCACCAAAGTTGTCAACTTTTTTAACAATTCCACCAAAAATTAATAAAATTGGAAAAATTTCACTACAAACTTACTAAGTTTGTAAAAATTCCATAAAGAAACACTGAATTTAAAAAAAAAATCATCAAAAACGAATTAAATTCGCAAAAATTCCACCAATGTTATCAATATTTTTGATAATTCCACCAAAAACATACTGATTTTTTAAAAAATTCCAACAAAAATTAATACAATTTGCAAAAACTCCACCAAAAACTTACTAAATTCATAAGAATTTTACCAAAAACACTGAATTTTTTTAAATTCCACCAGAAATGAATAAAATTCGCAAACATTCCACCAAAGCTATTAAAATATTTAACAACTACACCCAAAACTTACTGAATTTTGTTTATTCCACCAAAAACTTACAAAAATCCTAAAAATTACACCGAAATTGTCAACATTTTTAACAATTCTACCAAAAACTTACCAAATTTTTTAAAAATTCCACCTAAATGTCCAAATTCATAAAAATTCCACCACAGTTACTAAAATTTTTAATAATTCTACCAAAAATAAAGAATTTTTTAAAAATTCCACCAAAAATTAATAAAATTGGAAAAATTTCACTAAAAACTTACTAAATTTGTAAAAATTCCATAAAGAAAACACAGAATTTTTAAAGATTTCATCAAAAATGAATAAAATTCGCAAAAATTCCACCAATGTTATCAATACTTTTGATAATTCCACCAAAAACATACTGAATTTTTTAAAAATTCCACCAAAAACTTACTAAATTCATAAGAATTTTACCAAAAA
Organism: Digitonthophagus gazella; assembly: GCA_036711955.1. Classification (NCBI taxonomy): domain Eukaryota; kingdom Metazoa; phylum Arthropoda; class Insecta; order Coleoptera; family Scarabaeidae; genus Digitonthophagus; species Digitonthophagus gazella. The sequence goes on along the minus strand of JASCIT010000005.1, from coordinate 35,638,678 downwards.
CACTGAATTTTTTTAAAATTCCACCAGAAATGAATAACATTCGCAAAAATTCCACCAAAGCTATTAGAATATTTAACAACTACACCCAAAACATACTGAATTTTTTTTATTCCACCAAAACTTACAAAAATCCTAAAAATTACACCGAAATTGTCAACATTTTTAACAATTCTACCAAAAACTTACCAAATTTTTTAAAAATTCCACCAAAATGTCCAAATTCATAAAGATTCCACCACAGTTACTAAAATTTTTAATAATTCTACCAAAAATAAAGAATTTTTTAAAAATTCCACCAAAAATTAATAAAATTGGAAAAATTTCACTAAAAACTTACTAAATTTGTAAAAATTCCATAAAGAAAACACAGAATTTTTTAAAAATTTCATCAAGAATGAATAAAATTCGCAAAAATTCCACCAATGTTAACAACATTTTTGATAATTCCACCAAAAACATACTGATTTTTTAAAAAATTCCAACAAAAATTAATACAATTTGCAAAAATTCCACCAAAAACTTACTAAATTCATAAGAATTTTACCAAAAACACTGATTTTTTTTATTCCATCAGAAATGAATAAAATTCGCAAAAATTCCACTAATGTTATCAAAATTTTTGATAATTCCACCAAAAACGTACTGAATTTTTTAAAAATTCCACCAAAAACTTACTAAATTCATAAGAATTTTACCAAAAACACTGAATTTTTTTAAATTGCACCAGAAATGAATAATATTCGCAAAAATTCCACCAAAGCTATTAAAATATTTAACAACTACACCCAAAACATACTGAATTTTTTTATTCCACCAAAACTTACAAAAATCCTAAAAATTACACCGAAATTGTCAACATTTTTAACAATTCTACCAAAAACTTACCAAATTTTTTAAAAATTCCACCAAAATGTCCAAATTCTTTTAAAATTCCACCAAAAATCAATCAAATTAGAAACAATTTCATTAAAAATTAACTAAAACCTTGAAAATTCCATCAAAAACTTAGTAAATTCATAAAAATTCCACCAAAGTTACTAAAATTTTTAATAATTCTACCAAGAATAAAGAATTTTTTTAAAATTCTACCAAAAAACTTACAACATTTGTAAAAATTCCACCAAAAATTTATCGATTTTTTTTAAATTCCACCAAGAACTTACTAAATTCGTAAAGCTTCCACCAAAGTTACCAAAATGTTGATCAATTCAACCAAAAACATTTTTTTTTAGAAAAATTCTAAAAATAGAACTAAACTCGTCAAGGCTAATTTTTTTTTTTTAATTTTTTTTTTTTGATTCCACCAAAAACTTACTAAATTCGTAAACCTTCCACCTAAGTTACCAAAATGTTGATCAATTCAACCAAAAACAATATTTTTTTTAGAAAAATACTAAAAATAAAACTAAACTAGTTTATTAAAACCAAGTAAGATTACAAAAATCAAAAATTTTCATAGAATTTTCAATATAGATTCTTTCCTCTTATTGAACAAACAAATTAAAAAAACGAGATCCCTCCAGAATAAGAAAGTAGGAAGCTATATAACTTAGTCTTTTCAGTTTTCACGATTATATTTCAAACATTTTCTTAATGTATTTACAGTACATTTACTTTAAAGTTTTTCGTAATGCAATATCTCCCTATAATTTTTTTAATGATAAAAATAATCAAACGAAATAGCAAAATGAATGTATTTCAGAGTAATCACGTTGGAAGTTGTATAAATTTATTTCTTTTATTTAATTAATTTATTTTCCATAATCATTTGTCATAGAAAACTTTCGTGCTGTATTTATAATTCATTTCGATTAAAATTTTTCTTAAAATTTCTAATATAAATTCTCACCGCAATGCTAGAAACACCGAAACGAAACTGAAGAACGAGTTGGAACCAGAATAAGCACGTCGGAAGCTGCATAATTCGGTCGAGACGTTTAAATTTACTTTTCCATTAAAACTAAACTAAGTCTGATAGTTTTGCCCGAGGAGGCGAGAAGAAAATCCAATTTATTTGCGTTTTCCTGTTCAGGGTAAAATTGATTTTAACTTTAATTAAAAATTAACGGTGAGGTACGCTTTGTGACGTGATAGATATCCAAGATTTTTAAATATATTGGTATTCTTAAGAATTTATTGTCTCATTAATTCAGATCGGCTTTTATAAACTTAAAATCGACTTAAAACCCCAATTTTTCAATATGTGTTTTATTTGAAAGATATATTTGTGATTGAATTTATCTCTTTTACATTATATTTTTAAATCCTTGAATATTAAAGAGGTATTTTATATAAACAAAATTGTATAATTAAATGTTAATATCCATAAATGAATTGAATGTTTACAAAAGAAATATTACAGCTTCATAAAACGACCTACATTTGATTTCACAAAGCGTTGATTTTGGTGCAACGCAATATTGATATTCACAGTGAAAATGCCTTTGGCTGAATGTGAGTTGAATGTCGATATTCAATTTTGGGCATTTTTTTTTTTTTAATTGGGCTTCATCTAAATTGTCTCTTATTCCTATTTAATACTTTTTATAATCCGCAATTTATGTTTTACGTTTTGCACCTATTTTATATTACCGCCACGTTACGCAACAACGACGACAGCCTTAAAAGCGTACAGCACTCGGTAACTTTATTAACGGTGTCGGCTTTGTACGAATTCACCGAAAGTACTCCGCGAGAGTTCGTTTAGTTTGAGCTAATGGCGTTGCGCGTACATGAACTCGTAGAAAGCTTATTAGGAAATTTGAGGAACGAGGAAGCGAAATGGGCTTAACGGAATAAGGAAAACTGGGTTTGCAATTTTGACGCATCCTGACTTCAAATCCTGTTTTCATGTATACCCTTCAATACGATTACTCTTCTTTCATTAAACTTACCTACATAAGAAATTTATACGGACGTCGATGTTTGATTAAACTTCAGTTTCACATCTATTAAAATATTCGGTTACTACCCGAGGGTATATCTCTAGGGCCAAGTTAAATTATACGAAGTAAATGAACAGTTTAGGCAACAGTTTAGCACGTTAGGCCTTCCTAGCCGCAAGCGACTGCGACCAATAGAATTAATAGACCGCAGGTCAAAGTTTCCTACCCAAAATGATTTTCGAACTTTCTCAAACTGACCAACTAACTTTAGTTTAGTTCTCCCCAATTTTGCATTTAGTGAACTTCAAGTAAGGGCTGCGATTGACTACTATAAACAACAACACAAATGTAATGATACAGTTTCAACATTGTTCTTAAAAAAATAGAAGTCAAGGAAAGGAAATTAAAATTAAAAATTTAAAATAGAAAATAGAAAATAGTTTTCTATAAAAAATACTTTAAATTTAAAATGATTTTTAGAAAAATTAATTGTGGGTAGTATATATAGTTTGGTTTTTCGTTTCTCTCATTTTCATTATTATTATTATTATTATTATAATATATTAAAGTAGTAAGCAAGCAGCGCCTCTTTAAAAGAGGGCGCCGCAGGCGCCTATTTCTTTTTTTAATAGTTTTTTTGGAAATCGCTTTCCGGACAATTCAATGGTTTTACGCCATTCTGCCGACCATTATCTTCACCTCCCCGACGATTCTGGGGGGTCCGATGGCGATTTCGGAAAAACGGCCCTGAAAATCGAACGACGTTGCGGTAGCCCTAATTGAAATTAAAATTCTCGGTCATCCGCCTGTCATTTTCGTTAATTTTCGAACGCACTTTTTGTCCAAAAAGCCACCGGCTCCGCGACTCTGCTTCCGGCTAACCTTCTGAACGGCTTTATAACGCAACGTTATATGCGAATCGGGGCTCCTTTGGACCCGAAACGGCCTACTTAAGCCCTAAGCGAAGTCCCCGTTTTCCGTCATTCTCGATTTGGGCCGATAAAACAGTTGGCTCGATTTTCATAAACGTTATTTATTATTCTAACCACGCTAATGCCACATGAAATATCAAAACGATCGGTTTATTAATAATTATCAAATATTTAATTTATGCAGAGCAAAAATTCGAATAAATTTCACTAAAAACTAATTCAATTCTTGAAAATATCACCAAAAATTTAAGTGAATTTGTAAAAATTCCACCAAAGCTACTAAAATATTTAATAATTTCATCAAAAACTTATAAAATTTGTAAAAATTCCACCAAAGCTATCAAAATTTTTAACAATTCCACCAAAAACTTGCTGAATTTTTAAAAAATATACTAAAATTAAAATTAATTTCGTCAAGAATTGATTAGATTCTTAAAAAATTCACAAAAATAAAAAAGTAATAATAAAAATTCCACAAAAGTTAGTTAAATTGAATATAATTTCACCAAAAATTATTAAATTTGGAGACAATTCTACTAAAAACTTAGTGAATTTTTTAAAAATTCCACCCAAAATCAATAAAATTGGTAAAAATTCCACGAAAAACTTACTATATTCGTAAAAATTCCACCAAGTTACAAATATTTTTAACAATTCCACCAAAAACGTACTAAATTTTTTCAACTTTCCACCAAAGCTACAAAAATGTTGAATAATTCCACCAAAAACTTACTGATTTTTAAAAAATACCACCAAAAACTTACCAAATTCATAAAAATTCTACTAAAATTACCAATATTTTCAACAATTGCACCAAAAATGATTAAAGTTAATAAAAATTCCACCAAAGTTATCAACTTTTTTAACAATTCCATCAAAAACATACTGAATTTTATAAATTCCACCAAAGATTAATAAAATTGGAACAATTTCACTAAAAACTTACTAAATTCGTAAAAATTCCATAAAAAAACATTGATTTTTTTAAAATTCCATCAAGAATGAATAAAATTCGCAAAAATTCCACCAATGTTATCAAAATTTTTGATAATTCCACCAAAAACATACTGAATTTTTTAAAAATTCCACCAAAAATTAACACAATTTGCAAAAATTCCACCAAAAACGTACTAAATTCATAAGAATTTTACCAAAAACACTGATTTTTTTTCATTCTACCAGAAATGAATAGAATTCGCAAAAATTCCACCAATGTTATCAAAATTTTTGATAATTCCATCAAAAACATACTAATTTTTTTAAAAATTCCACCAAAAACTTACCAAATTCATAAGAATTTTACCAAAAACACTGTATTCTTTTTAAATTCTACCAGAAATGAATAAAATTCGCAAAAATTCCACCAAAGCTATTAAAATATTTAACAACTACACCCAAAACTTACTGAATTTTTTTATTCCACCAAAAACTTACAAAAATCCTAAAAATTATACCGAAATTGTCAACATTTTTAACAATTCTACCAAAAACTTGCCAATTCTTTTAAAAATTCCACCAAAATGTCCAAATTCTTTTAAAATTCCACCAAAAATCAATCAAATTAGAAACAATTTCATTAAAAATTAACTAAAACCTTGAAAATTTCATCAAAAGCTTAGTAAATTCATAAAAATTCCACCAAAGTTACTAAAATTTTTTATAATTCTACGAAAAATAATGAATTTTTTATAAATTCCACCAAGAAACTTACAAAATTTGTAAAAATTCCACCAAAAATTTACCAATTTTTTTTTTAATTCCACCAAAAACTTACTAAATTCGTAAAGCTTCCACCAAAGTTACCAAAATGTTGATCAATTCAACCAAAAACAATATTTTTTTTAGAAAAATACTAAAAATAAAACTATACTAGTTAAATGAAAAGGTATTTTTAACATTTTTTCCAGTAAAATCGATCAATGTGATATTTTCCTTCTTTTGTTGAATATCCTGACGAGTTGTAATGTTACACACTTTATGGAGTGATATGTCCAATTATAAAGTAAAAATAAAATTGACGTAAAATCAACTTCTGCGTGCACCACTGGTTCCGACAGATCGATTGAAAATTGAAGGAAAAAAAATGCTTTTTTATAAAATTCATTCCCAGTGTATGTTACAAGGGAGTGATTTTGAATCACAAATATCTTTTCAACCGAATACTTCTACAAAGACTAACGAAAATAATATATTTATTTAGACAAATGTAAAACAGGGACGTTTTCGATAATTAAAACTTGAAAACGAAAAATCTTTGAAGCGGTTTATTTATGAATTTTGATTATACCAAGTTTTAGCTAGATTGCCTTCTCAAGTCATCAAGTCGCGACGTGATGATTGTTCTAAATCGTCACAACCCCATTTTATTATAATACATAGACAACTTGCTTCATTGTCGCCTATTTTAAAGACTTCTTTTTGAACTTCACATAACTGGGTTACAGTATGATCAGTTAAGCTCTACAGGTTTATATGTGCAGAATTTTCCATTATTTTAATTTCAAGGGGATAACACAACTGTTTAGCAGCTTTAATTTTATAATAAGCTGGATATAACTTTGTAGTAATACCTAGCCAAATGTTTGAAGATTCTCTTTCAAAAAACTTTCTAAAATTCTAGAACATTTGAAGACCTTGGTACAAGAAGGGAATAAGTCACTGCTTCAATTCGCGATTTATTCCGTTTTTGCTCCAAATCTTGAACAAAGACGAGTTAAGGAAATCAACAACCTTGTTATTTATGGAAACTGTCTTCTCGTTCTTATACAAAACGATGCAAAAACTGGAACAAGAACTAGAAACGTTAAAAGATTAAGGATTCATCAAGAACACATATATTTTCACAAAAATAATGACTTATCCCGTTCTTGCTTCAAGGTCCTCATCTGTCCTGTGATAGAAAGTAGGATTTTAAAGGATCATACATTTTCAAAATTCTTTCGATAGCTGACAGAAAATCTAAACAAAACATGTTTTAACTGTATCCACGTATTTTATGATATTCAACTTCTGCAGCAAAAGCAATATGTTAGTCATCGTAACCCCTAGGATTCTTAGAACGCAAAAAATTGATTTTCATAAATATAAAATTTCACTTAATTCTAAAAGTCGGGACTTTTGAAAAACGTAGCGGAACGCGGGACAAATTGTGAAAAATCGGGACGTCTGGTCACCTTAGTAATACCCTCAACTTGGTGTTGAATTATGTTGTATTGATGGGTCGACAGTTTTGCATCCACCATTAGTGCCAGTGCTTGATTTGCAGGTGGACGTTTCGATTCCTGTGAGACGGGTTTTCACATTCTTTTTATACTTGTACCCCTCCTTGGAGAAGCAGTTAATTTACTATTGTCGCTGAATCGCGTTTACCAACTTTCCATAGCGCTAATTCACTAACCACTTGTAATTCATTTAAACTAGTTGTTTCAATAGGAATTTTCATTTTCCTTTTTTGACTCCTAGAGCTACTGGCATCAAAATGTTTTTTTAGATCACCCAGGCGTTTTAGTTGACGCATCAACTAAAGTACCCGGAAGAGTTTCATTATTAATTTCATTAATCAGTTCAATATTATTATTAATAGTCGTAAATGAAAAGAGTTTCTGAAGCCACAACTTGTTAAGGTGCGTACACATCAAGCGAACGAACACCGAACTGCGAACGAGTAGCGAACACTACAAGCGAATTCGGCCAATGTGTACGATAATGCACCGGCGAATCAAACGTTCGGTTCGCATTAGCTTGCGTTCGCTCCGAGAGCGGTACATCAAAGAAAATTGCTGCTCAATGTGGACGTAAACAAACGAGTTCGTGCTAGTCCGAACATCGAACAGCGAATTTCAGAAGTTCTACTATAACTGCACACACTTCTGGAACAATTTTTGAAATGAACTGTTTTGAAACTTTAAAGAGATACATAAGGCTTGAATATGAATCCCCAGTTGCCAGAAAGCGAAGAGTGATAGCTAGTCTTTGCGTAACAGGTATGGCTTGTCGAAAATTTGTACATTGCTTTCCAATTTTGGGACCAATTTTATTTACTAAGAATTCGATGTTACTTGCCGACATTCTGCAGAAATTATGAAATTGGCCTAAATATTGCTTAGTTAAGTCCCCAATCAAATCTGTTCCTCTATAACGGGTTCGGCTTTCATCCAATGGTGTCACCACCAACGTCGTTTTCTTTTCAATTTAGTTTTCTTCAATCTGTTCAGGATAACACAACAGGCAGCTGCAATGACTACTTCGTCCGACATAATTAAAATTTTAAAACCTATTCATATCACGACAAACAAACAGCGAACATGGAAAAGACGTTCGGTTCGCTATTCATGTGCTTAGTGTATACAGACTTCCAAATGTTGAACGAACGAACAACAGACATTCGTTGTTCGGTGTTCGCTATTCGTTCGCTTGGTGTGTACGCACCTTTAGAATTCAAAAATCTTTCTAAATTATGGCCCGCTTTAGCCCATCTCTGTTGAAATTTCTGGCAAATACTTCGGTCACCTTAATGTTAGATAAAACAGTACGTTCTAACTGAGATAGACCTCGCTGCTGTTGCTGTTCTACCATAACCCGAAATGGAGCTGCACCATGAAGAGAAAGATAAAAAATGTAAGCCCCGTTCCGTAACATTGTCGAGTACTCTTTCATCTTTCTCTTCATGGTGCATCTCCATTTCAGGTTATAGTACGTATTTCACAATTGCATGAATCTTTTCCTTTTTTTGATTTTGTGCGCCATAAATGAAAATCTTCGTCACGTGAAATTTGTACATTCGTTTGGGATGAAAATAAGTCTGAGTAGTTCGGAACCGCTAGGCGAAGAGAGTTTGTTGAGTAAGGACGAGAGTTAGGTAGAGAATTAAGACGAGTAAAGACGAGAGGAGCAAAGATGAAGTTGAGTAAAGACGAGTAACGACGAAAGTTGAGTAAAGATGAAAAAAGTGTACCGACGTACATAGGGGTATGTAGCTAATCTAGCTGGTCATAATTCGAATTTCAAAATAGTGAAATCCAAATGAATAAACTATCGTATTCTCTTCTCTAATGGTTATATTAAATAAAAGAAGCGGTTTTACGACTGTGAACCTGCAACTTGCTTCGTATCGAATGATCGACATTCGATCACCTACTTATGTAAAGGTTTGTGTTTCACATAAATGATTTTTCAACTTATTTTTGAAGTAACATTTTGCAATTTGCCATTACTATTGTAGACTTTTCGTAATTAAAATAGATGAGGCAGGTATGTGGGAATTAACTTGCAATGTTTTTGTCAGTTTATCATATTTGTGGTATGTTATTGTGTTAATTTACTTCACAAGAGTTACTTATTAAATATTCCCAATTTTTTTTTTAAAGATTAACAAATTTGTTATATATCAGGATGCGTCCCGGTATATTTTTTAACATAAATCGATAGCAACATAATACTATTTTACAAAATAATAATAATCTTTTACGACTTTATCCGCCTTCCTTAAAATTTGTAGATGTAACTAAAAGCCTGAATGAATAAAAACGTGTTATTTCGTTTAATCAATTACCATAATAGTCTGTACCTTTTATCTTATGTCCCGCAAATCTGAGGTTGATAATCAGAAATCATATTTTTAATAAAATGTAAGAATAAGATTTGCCTTATTTTAACAAAAAATTGGGTTTCATAGAAAATTTCCTTGTAAATTTTGAAGGCTTCTAGTTATAAAGTTGATAAATTTCATTCGAAAAATAAGAACTGGTTACCAGGCATTTTTGAGTTGCCAAAAGTTACAATGCTATCAGGTCGACCGGCAAGAGACTTTGAAGTATGTAATGCAAGGACAAAGATGAGAGCAACGGAGAGTATCGGAGAGCCTGGTTTGAGAACTCTCGACTATGCTATCCAAACCAAACTGTACAGCACAGAAAGACGAGATGCGTCTCTAATACTAAAAGAGATCAATGTATAAAATGTAGAATACTGTACGTTTCTTCAAAATTCTAAAACAATGTTTGTAAAATTTCTAGCTGTGTAGAAGTTATAGAGAGAGGCGTGTATTCAGATGTACCTTGCATATAGGTTTTGTTCGTAAAAGCGATTTTCAACGGTTTCTCATTGTTTCAAGCAATCAAACTTAAAAATTTTTTGTATTTGATCAAAATGAAAATTAAATTTGATTGGTTCAAAAAATTCCAAATCGTTGGAAATTGCTTCTACAAAGCTATAACATCCATATAATATGAACATGTTTTCTTCAACCAATATATTGCTTGCTCTTTACAAGCTACGACAAAAGATTGAAAAAAAATCAGTTTCTCAATTAATTATTAAGGGGGAACAACAGGGTGGAGACAGCGAAAAAAGGCGATAATTAAGATTTTATTTTGGTTCACTCATATATTTTAGAAAAATCGGAATTTGATATTTGTAACTACGCAGTTTAAACTTATTTTAGGAAGTATAGAGAGAAAAAAATCTGTCTTAGAATACATGTATGGAGGGTGTCCAAATGCACTAACAAAAAAAAAAGCATCTTGTTGGTTGTCACTATAAAACGTGTAAAAATAATCTGAAAATAAAAAAGGAAACGTCATTTTAATCTATATTAGTGTAGCTTCAGTTAAGCGTACCCGATTTAGAAAATAATAATTGCTGTTAAAATGGCACCCCTGCAAAAAAAGAGTTAAGAAAATCGATAAAATAATTAATCTTTCCAGGGGGTAAAGAGGCAGCAAATATTAATACAAATAAAAATCCGTACGCTTAACTGAAGGGAATTTTATATAGATTGAGGACATCTCAATAAAATTTGAATGCGACTCTCGTTGGTAAAGAAATTGTGACAACAGGTTAAAAAAATTTTACTGTGAGAAAAACGCATTTAAAAAGTTAAGTTTAGTTCTAGATGATATAATGGAGGAAATTTTAAGAGTTACCACAATTAATCGATTCCTTCTCCATAATAAAGGTCTTTAGAATTTCTAGAACATAATTCGACTTTCTCCTTGTTGTCTGAATTGTCTAAAACACTTGAAATTTAACGCACTTGAGCTCGACTTATACGGTGTTGGTCTTTAGCTGTACAAAATGCGTACATTTGGGGACTAATCTGGATTTGTATTTCATTTGCCACCTTTAATAAAGATGCCATTCCGTTATCAAAAATGGAAACCGTTAAATAAATAGCAATTTGCACAATTACTGCCCGACTTGATAAAATTTTCGGAACGAACTTCCAAATGAGGGAATTAAAGCTCTCATTCGAATTTTGCGTAAATCCGCCTATACAGCGCTCAAGCAACTCCATCTTGGACAAATCCATATAAATGGGAGTAATAGCATTGATAACATTTTGTGACAATGGTTGTTTATGTTCGTATTCAAGTAATGGCTTCGTGCGCGCGAGCAGAACAGAGCTATAATTCCATTATTTGTACAAATTTTGTTATAATATTGTAGGACAATATTCTAAAAGGTACATACTTTCGAATTGCGTAAAGAAAAGGAAAACGATTTTTCAAAAAATTTACCCTGTTGTTCCCCCTTAAAGTAAGTAGTTTTGGACAGTTAGATCGGCTAAATACCCCTATGTGCGCTGTCAAAATATATGGAAGTTGGGTTAATATTACTGTAAGAACTGATTATTTTTAATTATGAGTTGATTAGATTAAGTTTATTGGAAAGAGCGCGAAAGTAGGTATAAAGGGTTTGGGATGGAAATAGGTTTGAGTAGTTCGGAAACGCTAGGCGAAGAGAGTTACTCTCTTTTCGCGGAAAGATGTCTCATGCGTCATTAGTTGTCGGCGTTTTCTCGACATATGTCAAATATTTTTTTCTTTATTTAATCATATATGTCAGATAGAGACGAAAACCGAAAATAGTAGTCTAGGATAATATAATTAATTAATGACGCATGAGACATCTTTCCGCGAAAAGAGTATAGTTGAGTAAAGACGAGAGTTGGGTTTAGACTAGAGATGGGACCGAAGCCGAATAATTATTCGGTATTCGGCGTATTCGGCTTCATTTGCAATATTCGGTATTCGGCCGAATATTGAATTTATTTACCGAATATTCGGTTCTCTATGTGACTGTTGTAAGTTTTAATAAATTCGAAGAATATATTGAATGAGCATACAAATGATAAGCTATTCAGAGAATAGCTGCTCACTGAAAACTGTATTTAATGGGGCTGATAAATACACTTTTGCCAGTTTACTCATTTTTGGGTATTTCAAGCTATGTTGTTTCCACTAAACAAATGCAACTTGCTATCTCATTAGTAATTCCTCAGACAAGTAACCGTCCAGTTCAATTGCTACTGTATTTCTAGGACTGCAGTCATTAACGGCCTTACTAGATGTAGCTATGGTTTTATGGCAGTCCCAAAACGAAAAATTACTTCTACTCAATTTTTTACCTGTTGTAGAGGACAGTTGCTGGATATTTGTGTTTATATTCATTTTATCATTTCCATCGCGCTCTGTATCATCTCTACTACTGATTCCGAGGTTTGAGTCTCTTCCAAGTGCTTCCAAAAAATAGTATGCCTTAAAACGGATATGTTTTCACATGAGAAAAAGTTTAAACGATATCGGGGATTTAGAAACATTGCCATAAAATAATTTTTTCCATTCACTATTTCTTTGAATCTTATTTTCACGCCATTCAACAAAGGCCGAATATTCGGTATTCGGTTATTCGATTGAATCACTATTCGTCACATCACTAGTTTAGACGTTAAAGACGAAATACGAGAGTTGGGTAGAAAATTAAGACGAGTAAAGACGAAGTATTGTAAAGATGAGAGGAGTAAAGATGAAGTTGAGTAAAGACCAGTAAGGAAGAAAATTGAGTAAAGATGAAAGAAGTGTAAAGCAGCTAGACTAGTTAAGACGTAAAAAGACGAACAACTGTACATATTATTGTTAAATATATTCGTTTATATTGTTTTACAAAATAAGCTGTTCTTATTACCCAAAAATCAACCCCTAAACACAGCAAATTTCCTACATTACAGATATAAAAATTAATCTTTTAAATTTAAATATAAAAAAATCATGAATATACAAACGAACTCCCTATTCCACGTCCTTTTTAAACGATAACCTGAAGATGACATTCTATCAAAAACTTGGTAGTCTAGACTCAAGCTAAATAAATCATGTCAACTTTTTCTTATCGTGTTTTTAATTCATATTTTGCTGAAAAATATTAATTTTATTGCAAAAATCGATTGCAAAAAAAAATTGAATTAGAAACTTAGAATGTCCATTTAATGATCTAAATAGAAAATCAACTAATAAAAAACTTTACTGTTTCTCAAGAACATATATTTTCATTTCTTAATTTATGGATAAGAATTGCAACATGCATATGTAGCCACAAGCAAGTAATTTTTCTTTTAATTTTCTTCTTTTTACAATTCACAACGGACTAATTCTCATTTATCTCTTAATTATTGGGGCAAATAAAATTCCACGGTTCCCGCAATCATAAGCGAAAGGAGGAAACCTGTAAAACCCGTGTTTCACTTTAATTCCAAAACCTTCCGAGTGCAACTAATATACACGGAATTCATTAATTTCACGCATTTACGTAACGGAATGTTGAAACCGGGGAAAAATGTAGCGGTAAGTTTAGAAAGTTCATTTAAAAAGGAGGCCCGGGAAATGGGTTTTCAATCTCGCGTGGACTTAATTCTTCTGGAGCCGGCGGCGATCCTTATGTTGTAGCAGTTGACTAATGGTTAAAGGACCTTTAATTAAGCAGATGAAGCTGTCCGCTATACGTAACCCTTAAGGCCAATAAATTGTTTCCCCTCGTCTTGTACTCTCCCGCGGGAAAACCTAACGACCAACGACAGCGAGAAATTATAACCCGTTCCTGTTTGGATTAGATCCAAAATGGAGATTGCGTAATTGCTAAATCCGCTTTTTGCAGTGTGATTTTTAAACTGGAATTAATCGAGGTAATAATAGAGTGGAAATAGAACCACGTCCTTCGCAATTTATCCAGCAATTTATCCCGCTTATTTTCGAGCAATTTATACGGTTCTCTCTCGTTAAATTATATTTTCAATTTGCCGGACTTATTGGTTAATTATAACTTCTGGTCGCAAATTTTGGCCGCCCCGGTACGCTACAAATAAATAATTAGATTTGTCGCGTTTATTTCGACAATCGCCGCAATTTATGTTTATGTTTAATGGGAACGGATCCGGAAAATATTTTTTTTATTTGCGAATTAATTTTGCCGACGAATTTGTTAGATTTAAATAAATTATTGGCTATAATTAAATATTGAAATTGTGAAAGGATGTGCGAATTCAACTTTGAATTTAAAATATGTTTAATTACAAAAAGTAAATTTTATGGAAAAATCAAATCAATTTAAAATAATCTTCATTGTTTCAAAAATCAGTAGTATTTGGAAATTCAATTCAAAAGATAAACTTCAATCAGTCTGTAGATACTTTTTTAATATTTATTTAATATAGATCTTTTTTAATATTTATTCATCAAGTTCAAAGTAACACCGTTACTTTTTAAGGTATCTTATTGGTTTCCCGGAAACAGACGTGGAGGTCTTTTTATCCATCAAGTGTAACATCCATCGGGTGCTGCGCCCAGACCTTTTGGCAGCCAAATCGATACAGACGGAGACGACCGGGAAAGACGGTGTACGCGACAAGACGTTATCTATTTTTCCATCAAGCCCGGGGGAAAAACAGTTTATTACGGCGGCGCTTTCGCGGAGCTTTCGGTTTACGATGCCGTTAGCGATTGATTAAACGCAAGCTCAGCGCCCTCGAAGTCGACCGAACGACAACGGAGCGTAAATTAACAACTCGCTGTTCGATCGGCAATTCCGATTCTAGATTGCAATTTAGCCGATGCGGTACAAGAGTGAGGGCGAGGGCGGGAAGTTGAAGTTACCGCGTTAACAGTGCTGCGTGCGGTTAACTACCTAAGTGTCTGTACTCGGTGATAGGCAAGTTCGAGATTGCTAGTTGTCGATTCGCTACCAATAGCAATATCGACGACGAGATGAGCAATACGTCACCCAAGCATGTCAATTATTGCTAACATAGCTTTTGTTTCGTTAGCGTTTCGTGCTATGCAATTAATAATTTTGAAGTTATCTGATAATAAGCACCTATCTTGAAATCGATACTCAATAAATCAACAATATTAATGACATATCTTTTGGGAGGAATAATTTTCCAAAAATATTTTATTCCAAAAAGTTGAAAAAGAAGTGTAATTTAAAGGTTTATTGATTTTAATTAACCGATTAGTTGATATTAAAATATCCGAAAAAAAATTATGAATCTGCGATGTTGTGCTTCACTTGGGACTTATTGGATTCTTGAGATTTGGTCGTTCGATTAACACACTTCGATAATTTTATTGATGTTTTATTAACTACGAAAATCAAACGATGGAACGAAGTACACTAGAGCAGCGGTGCTCAACCTCCGGCCCCCGGGCCCAATCCGGCCCATACACAAATTTAATCCGGCCCACCACCGATTTATTATTTTTAGATGGTGAAATAATAAAAGATATTTTATTGTAAAAAGCTGAAGAAATTTGTCCAAATAAAGTAAATTTATTTAAAAATCTTCTTATGTCCAGGATCACAGTTACACGAAGAACTGAGCAAATTGGTGAAGAAGTAAAATTGTTATTAAAGGAACAAATAAATAAATTTGAAAAGTTTTCATTAGCATTAGATGAGAGTACAGATATAAGTGATACCGCACAGCTGTTAATTTTTATAAGAGGAGCAGATTCTAATTTAAGAATAACTGAGGAATTGTTAGATGTTTGTTCAATAATAGGCAAAACAACTGGCGCAGATATATTTCAAAATTTAGAAAAAGTGATGACAGTTGATAACTTAAGTTGGCATAAACTGGATAATGTCACTACAGATGGAGCCCGAAATATGTCTGGCACAAAAAATAGTCTTGTTGGAAGAATAAAATCAAAAATGGAATTCATTGGTGCTGAAAAACCTTTTTTTCTGCACTGCATCATTCAACAACAGGCACTAATGGCAAAGATACTAAATTTCGAAGATGTGATGAAAACTATCGTTACGATTGTGATTTTTTTAGAGCACACGCATTAAATCACCATGAATTTAAAGAATTTTTAAAAAGCATTGAATCTGAATGGGGTGATGTTCTGTTCCACGCAGATGTTAGATTATTAAGTCGTGGCAAAGTATTAATGAGATTTCTTCAACTAAAAAATGAAACAAAGCATTTTTGGAGACAAAAAATAAAAATTTTACTGAATTGAACGATCCAATTTGGATATGGAAAGCTGGTATATTAAGTGACCTCATGTCGTATTTAAAAGAATTAAACATTAGATTACAAGGAAAAATGAAAATAATTAGTAATACGTATGCTGACGTAAAGGTTTTCAAACAAAAATTAATGTTATTTAAACAACAAGTCATTGAACAAAATTTTACACATTTAACACGTTCGCGCCGTAGTGTATTTTAGAGGTCTTTTTTTACAGCCGTAACCATTTTTCCCACCTATTTAAAAAAAGCTACGGCGTGTACCACCAGTGGTACACGCCGGCCCCAGAGAATAACCGTGGTGTACCACCGGTGGTACACGTCGGCGCGAACGTGTTAACAATGTGTTCCTCTCTGTTTTCCGAGCCAAATTTGCACGATACATTTCCATAAGACTTTTTCTTTAATTGCATAGAATTGCTAGAGCAGCAATTAGAATTTAGATTTTAAGAACTTGGAAAAAGACATTAGCTTATTTTAAAATCCCTTCGAATTTCCGATAAATGAAGTTCCGCCCTGTTTGCAAATGGAATTAATAGAACCACAGAACAATGAAACCACAAAAGTACGTTTTCGATTAAATTGTAACAATTTACTTGAGTTTTATCGCCATCTTTCAAGTGAACAGTTTAAAAATATGAAAGACTTTACCAAAAAGCTGCTTGTACTATTTAATAGTACGTACTTATGCGAATCGACATTTTCGACGTTAAAGTATTTAAAAAATAAGTACAGAAATAGGCTCACAAATTCACATTTGGAGCATATTTTAAAAATTTCTTTATATTCTTCTCCATCCCAAATAGATTTTAATAAACTAACGAGCTCTGTGCAAGGTCAAGGATCGCACTGATTGTAAAATAAATAATGTGATTTTGTATTTTAACGTTTTGTTAATCTTCGTTTCTATTGTTTTCTAAAATAAAAATATTAAATAGTTTATTATTAGGTATTTAATTCAAGTTTATCAATTTCGATTTTCTTTCGGCCCGGCAAAAAAATTTTGAAAAGGCTATGAGGCCCGATAATCGCAAAGGTTGTGCACCGCTGCACTAGAGAATAGACATAATGAAAAAGTACGAAGCTTACCTTATCTTACAAGGGGACCTCACAACTTTGAAATCGCCCATTTTAATGAAAAATCACGATTCAAGGTCGATTAAGGTCGAGCGACTTATATGTCAGTATGACGCCACTCCCCTTAAGTTCGCTCATAGTGCAAGTGAGATAAGTCTGAGATTGTTTACTGGAATTTGTACGATTTTGCAATGAGACAAAAAGTAATTTGATAGGAAAAGATTGCAGCAAAAAAAAAACACTTTCATTTTTCCTTTAATTCACTTGAATCGGTCATTTCAAAAACCGCATAAGTCACACAATTAGAATTTTTCAGGAAGCAATAAAAACTGTGTCATTCACAAGTAAACAAGGTTTGAAGGACTTTTTTGGGCTGATTATAGTGTTTGAACTTTAAAAGATTAAAATATTGAATAATATTTATAACTTATGAATAATAATAATAAAAAACCTGAAAAACTGTTCTTGACTTATGTTGTTTTAGCAAGGAACAGGGTTAGATGGTATATAATTTGGACAAAACAGTCATATAAATCATATTTTTAATCAATATTATTGAAAATTACACTTAAACATTATCTTATTAACATGTTACATGTTTAGATTTTCATCTTTTACTATCATTATGGTACGAAATCATATTCTCCATCATTCTCATTTGAATTAACTTCAACATTTGCAGTTGGCCAGCTAAATATGTTTTGATAAAATGGCATATGCTCTTCCAGAATGCTATCCTAAACTCGCTTTAAATCATCTAATTTTTCACTATTAATTGGCACTCTCAAATCATAAGCTTTGGCTAATTGAAGTGACACAGGAGTTAATAGTTTTTTCATTAATATGAATGAATATTTAATGAATTCATCAATAAATTCCTCGGCTATGATAGTACCTTTTTTATCTGAATCATAATGAAAACTCATATATGTCGAAGGAGAAAATATTATTTCTTGTTCTTTTGGAACACATTGACCATACGATTCTGTTGATAAACATTTTTTTTGTATAAAGTTGGCCACCATTTCCGAAAATTCAAAACATCTTCAGTTTTTAGTTCTTTGACTGTAAATGTTGAATTGGAGATCGAAACCAAATTAATGTATTCTTCTGGGACGTAGATGTGATCATGTTTTCGCACAGTTTTTTTTATAACTCCAAAATTATGGTTCGCCATCTGGTACTGCTGCAAAAACCACTTAAATCACTGACTTATGTTATTTAAGCAATGAACGTCAATTACACGTTCTTGTTTGAAGAGGAGGGAATATACTGACTTACGTGGTTTTTACCCAGAATATGCGTCTACCTTTGAGGAAGCGTTCGCAGCAAAAAAAGCATTTTTGAAAAAAAAAACGTGACTAATGCGGTTTTTGAAATGACCGATTCCATTAAATATCAAGAATTCGTATTAGCTTTCAAGTGAAACTAAATAGTTAAGAAACAAACATTTTTTGTTTCGTTTCCTTTTTATAGATAATGAACATCTCAACTTCACTTCACAAATAAAGATCTGACTTTGACATTATTCAAATTACCAAAAGAACAAAAGCGCCAACAAGCCCAGTATAATACGAATACAAAAAAGAGCCTCCTTTAAATTAACGACTCTCTTGTTCCCAAAACATCTTCCGTCGGAGATTTGTGGAGATAATTTAGCCGCGCTCTTACACTTTCACCACAAAGACATCCACAAAATCTCTCATTTTTTCCTCATCCCCATCCCCCTGAGTCCCACTTTTGGCACGCCAAAGCGTCTCAAAACAAAGAGCCCTACAATGACAGAGTAATCACGTCGTCCGGGCGACGATACTCCGAAACAAGCGAGCGTCGCGGCGCTATCTCGTCACCGCCGCCGCCGCTTTAATTTCCGAATTGCCGGCGGGCGGCCGGCGATGAATCCCAGGAAGCCCTGGACCCCCCGCTCGGTTGCCCTGATTGTGTTTACTTTTATTGGAGACACCGTTAAATTAGAGGGACAACATACCGACGACGACGTCGACGCCGCGCGGTATCATTTGATCGATCACGTTGACGCGGACGTCGGCAGTTTGTCTCTGATGGGGACGCCACCATCGGCGAGCTTATCTCCACCTAGTGGTCTATCGATCAGTTGAGAATGCCGATGCACTTAAAGGATATTAAGGGGGGACTTTTTTTAGAAGTTCTATCTAGATTGATTCGCGTGGAAATTGATTTGATGATAACATCAAATGGTTTGGAGGAAAAAAAGTTAAAAGAAGGTAATTAGGTACTTTTTAAATCTGTTTTATGTGATCTTCAAATGTAACAAAGAAGAAATATATACCCCGCGTAGATGACATATACTGATATATAACCATGCTGTTACTATAAGTTGATTCTAAGCCTCACTATGAAAAGAAGGATGCAAGAGCAAGGTTCCTCCCCGTAACTTTACCGAGTAGGCCCAAAAGTCTTGCAAGCCAAAACACCGTCGAAATTAACCCTTTTACTGCTGAGTACTCTGAACCGAAGCGGTTCGCATGAACGGCGTGCGGCCATCAATAGCTATCGCTGGAGACTGAATACTTCTTCACGCAATATGCATCCGAGCGAACATGTGCGCCCATAGTCTATAGCAGTGATGGCGAAGCTTTTGGCGCAGTGAGTCACATTTTGTTTACTATATTGTTTTGGTGCTAGCTTGTGGGTCACAGTATTAAGTCACATGCAAAAGAGAAATGTGTTTTTAATAAACTTACTTTTTATATCCTTACTTCTAAGACTAAGGACTAAAAGAACTTTTTTTCCTTTTTGTTTTATAACTTTTAGATTAGCAAGTAAAGATCAAAAAATAAAAATCGATTACAAGTGAATGATATCATTGGGATAACACTATTTAGTACTCCCTACACTAAATATTTGACTGAACAAGATAAAATTACATACATACTATGATATAATGGTATTATTTATTAATAAATAGATAGTTGAAATAAAATTATTTATTCTCTTTCTAGGACATAAAAAATAAGTTTGCAAAAATCAAAGTATGGATCACTTAAAAGGATTGTGTGGGTCAGTGTCTGACCCATGGGTCATAGGTTCGCCATCACTGGTCTAAGCGCTACACCTCTGGGTTGAGGACAGATTTTGCATTTTTCTCTTACAGCACCATAAAAAAAGGTGCAAGATCCGAGCAGTAGAACTCTGGGTTGAGAACGGATTTTATTTCCTCCTCTTCATGGTGTTATAAAAGAAAGATGCAATATTTGAGCGCTAGATCTCTGAATTGAGAGCAGACTGCATTTTTTTCTAATAGCACCATGAAGAGGAAGGTGCAAGATCCGAGCACTAGACCTCTGGGTTGAGAACAGATCTTGTTTTCTCCTCTTCATGGTGGTAAAAGAGAGAAATGCAAGATCGGAGCGTTAGACTTCTGAGTTGAGGACGGATTTTGCATTTTTCTCTAATACCACCATGAAGAGGAATATTCAAGATCCGAGCACTAGATCTCTGGGTTAAGAATGGATTTTGTCTTCTTCTCTTCAATGTGTTATAAGAGAAATCTGCAAGATCTGAGCGTTAGAGCTCTGGGTTAAGAATGGATTTTACATTTTTCTCTTCAATTATTTATTCTGATAAATAATAGGACATAAAAAATAAGTTTGCAAAAATCAAGGTATGGGTCACTTAAAAGGATTGTGTGGGTCAGTGTCTGACTGATGGGTCATAGGTTCGCCATCACTGGTCTATAGTCTACATCGACGGCTCGTGTCTGACACTTATATTCGCCCATAGACCACAACGATCGCTTTTTCTGGACGCACATTTTCGTCCATAGCAATCAAAGGGTTAACGACTATAATGCTAAGTCAATTTTGTAGTTTGAGGGTTAATCCTTTTCACCTCTACTGTAAGAATTGAAAAAAGGCTAAAAGTCCCAACGAAAGAGTTAAAACAGAGAGATGCGGTGTGCCTCTATTCGATGATATTGTAGTTAGCAAGACCTTTGTAGTAGAGAAGATCGGCTAATACTCTGCTTTTCTCTCCCACTGTACTCAATTCGGCCCTACTCGGTAAAGTTACGGAGAGGAACCTCGGTCTTGCATCCTTCTTTTCATGGTGAGGCTTAGGATCAACTTATAGTACCTCTGCATAGGTATTCGTTCATAATAAATTTAGTTCAACCCGCATCACTGGAAGCGCTGATGGCAGAAAATATTGTCACGTATGTCCAGGTATAAGTGGAAAGATGAAAGGCTCTAAGAGGAACTAGAACACGCGAATCTTGGATTTTGCTAGCATTGCTAGGTGAGGGAATTGTAGATTTGCTGAAGATGCCAGGTTTCATTTTATGTGCTTATTCAAAATATTATTTTGTTGTTAAAAATTCTTTTGTTATTAATCGCCACCAGAATAAGATCGACGAAAATAAAGTTGTATTAGCTGTTGTACTGGAGAGTATCCTTGGGTTGTTCTCTAAATCCTTTTGTATTTTTTAAATTTGTTTTTGTTTAATTTTATCATACATGGTTTTGTAACAAATAGGAGTAACATTTTCTTTTAAAGATTTTAAAAATTGAAGGTTTCATAAGTGGATTGGACGTTACTTCAAAATTTCATATGAGAATAAGTAGTTATTAATTAGGGTATTGTTGGAAAGAACTCAAAACAAACAAATTTTGTGGCATCGAGTATGCATTTTTAAAAAATATAAAATTGTAAGTAAGTTAGGAAGAAGTAGATCAAACAATTGTATAAATTTTGTTTCTATCACAAATTCCATCAGAATACACTATTTTAAAAATTCGTTGGGAGTTGAACAACAACGTTATCCGAATTGGCAACGTACACGTACGCACACGGCGAACAATTATACGGACGGTTTGTGGACGGTCGCGGATTTGCAGCGTTTAATGAAAGCTTTCGGACGCTGACGGTACAATGCGTCATTATGGAGGGATTTTATTGCCGGAGAGATTCCAGCAGGACTGGTTTAAAATAAATGAAAAAAAAGATATGGGCGCAAGCTCGACGGGCAGTCTAATTTAGTTATCGGGTGTCGAACAATTAAATCGAGTAATTGCGCCAAAACAAGCGTATCCGGACGGTTTTCAAGTGCGCGGATCGGCACACGCTGCGATCCAACCGAAATCCGGACAGAGTCCATTTTCGGAGCAGCAATTAACTGGGCAAATTGAATTTACCCACGCGCAATCCGGACGTGCGCTCGAATGACATTGCGCGAGGTAATGTCTTGCGCCGGTATAGCTTTTACGTAAAAACCTAAAAAAAATCACATCCCTATCAGATCTAAA
Organism: Digitonthophagus gazella; assembly: GCA_036711955.1. Lineage (NCBI taxonomy): Eukaryota > Metazoa > Arthropoda > Insecta > Coleoptera > Scarabaeidae > Digitonthophagus > Digitonthophagus gazella. Next base: position 35,616,193 of record JASCIT010000005.1, on the reverse strand, counting down.
AAAAAATGCTTTGAAAACAGGAAAACATTTTCAACTTTAAATGAATGTGTGTATCTATACTTCCATGTAGTAAAAGAGGATGATTTAAAAGATTTTTTGTGTCGCCAACTAATTACTTTGGAAGTAGTAATCTCGTATAGAAAGGTACTATATGTAATTTGATTTGTTCCAATAGATTAAAAACTACTAATGTAGATGACTAACAATTTTATTAGTTTTAACATCATTTCATTTGTACAACTGAAATAGACCATAATAACTCTTGCAATTCTCTTAAATAAACCGAATCTAATTTCCGAAATATGAATTTAAAAATTTTATTACTTCAAATGAAATAAATAGAAAAATATATGTGCCCATAATTATGAAAGTGGTCTAACTCAAAATTTTTAAAAAATGAGTTTATCACTTATCTCACACCACATTATTCTAAACTAAATTTATTGAATGTAATTTTTCCGATATCGACAAAAATGAACCTTTAGGTAGTGGTTGTAATTTCAACATTATACGGAATTCATTTAGTGTTAATTATGAAAGTGGTCTAAGTCAAAAATCATCAAATTTATATATTGAAAAATAATATTGAAACGCTAGATTATAAATTTTTGGTATCGGATCATTCCTTTCTACCAAATGACCGTGATTTTGGTTTAATAGAAACGAAAATAAAAAAAGCAAATTTCTTATACAACCCTGAGCATTATTATGAATTGATAGAAATGTACAGAAGAAGAAATACACTTTCGATAAAACGAATGTCACAGTCGGATGTTATTTCAATGAAATCACTAGAAGAATCATCAACAAGAAGAGTAAAAAATACCTCAGGCGAATCTGTCTCTTGGCTGCAAATTCAGTGGATGAGATTCTTGAAAAATGAACTTTATAAAATGTTTTATAAAACTTCTTTAGATTATTCTGAATTCCACGTTTTGGATCTTTCACCTAAAAGAGCAAGACCAAAAATATACGGAAATATTACTTTACTTCTATTATAGACCTCTATTAGACCAGCAACAGAAGAAAAACATAAAGATATTATATGTTTACTACTATACACCCCTCCAGTTTTTCAAGAACATTTTAAAAATCTAAAAACCTCGGAATGATAAAAATGGATTACTTTTTAATTAATAAATATTCATAAATTATTTTATTAAAGTTATTGTTTTAAATGAAATTTATAGTTCTTTACTGCTCTAAGTCATTTATTGGACATTCAGTTAATTTTGAAAATGGTCTAATTGAATGTCGTCATGTCGTCGGTGAATTGAAGTATGTATCTGTTAGGGTTTACGTGATTGGGGATGGTGGAGTATATGTCGTGACAGTAAATGTTATAGAGCAAAGGCGAGAGGGGGGAACCTTGGGGGACACCTTGTAAGGGAGAAAAGCGGTTTGAATATGCGTTATTTACCTTCGTTTGCAGTATTCTAGATGTGAGAAATTGATTTACAATCCTTAGTAAGTATGGTTTTATTCCTATATTATTCATCTTGTATATCAGACCTTTGTGCCATACGGAATCAAAAGCTTTAGTTATATCCAGAAGTAAGGTTGCAGTACATTTGCGTTGAAGATGAATCGCCTGAATGTTATTAAATAGAATGGCAAGAGGGTGAATGGTAGAATGTTTCGATTTGAAACCAAATTGGTAATTAGGAATAACATCTGCTGCCTTTTTTAAAATACGTTGGTTTAATATTCCTTCGTAGATTTTTCCAATAACCGGGAGTAACACGATTGGACGATAATTTTTAGGGAAGGAATGGTCTCAGTTAGGTTTTGGTATAGGAATTATTATGCCTGATTTCCATAGGTTGGGAAATTGGTTCGTTTTTAAGCAGAAGTTCATCGAGCGTCGTAAAAATGTGTGGATGTTAGAATTGAGTTTTTTGAGTAAATTCTTTGTAATTAGGTCTCTTCCCGGCGATGTACTTCTGCCTTTACCAATTTGCTGGTCGTATTCGTCTTCGTCGATGTCGGTGGGAGCGTCTTCATTTGAGGCTATGGCTTCCAGGAAATTGTCGTACCATACTTCGATGTTGTTTTGATTGATGGGGTCAAATAAAGGGTTAACTTTGGGCATAAAGGCTTCTTGAAAATGTTCGGCTAAAGCGTTGCTTTTTTGCTGGTCAGTTTTATGTTCTAGATCAGCGGTACTCAACCTCCGGCCCCCGGGCCAAATCCGGCCCATACACAAATTTAATCCGGTCCACCACCGATTTATTATTTTTAGATGGTGAAATAATAAAAGATATTTTATTGTAAAAAGCTGAAGAAATTTGTCCAAATAAAATAAATTTATTTAAAAATCTTCTTATGTCCAGGATCACAGTTACACGAAGAACTGAGCAAATTGGTGAAGAAGTAAAATTGTTATTAAAGGAACAAATAAATAAATTTGAAAAGTTTTCATTAGCATTAGGTGAGAGTACAGATAGAAGTGATACTGCACAGCTGTTAATTCTTATAAGAGGAGTAGATTCTAATTTAAGAATAACTGAGGAATTGTTAGATGTTTGTTCAATAAAAGGCAAAACAACTGGCGCAGATATATTTCAAAATTTAGAAAAAGTGATGACAGTTGATAACTTAAGTTGGCATAAACTGGATAATGTCACTACAGATGGAGCCCGAAATATGTCTGGCACAAAGAATAGTCTTGTTGGAAGAATAAAATCAAAAATGGAATTCATTGGTGCTGAAAAACCTTTTTTTCTGCACTGCATCATTCAACAACAGGCACTAATGGCAAAGATACTAAATTTCGAAGATGTGATGAAAACTATCGTTACGATTGTGATTTTTTTAGAGCACACGCATTAAATCACCGTGAATTTAAAGAATTTTTAAAAAGCATTGAGTCTGAATGGGGTGATGTTTTGTTTCACGCAGATGTTAGATTATTAAGTCGTGGCAAAGTATTAATGAGATTTCTTCAACTAAAAAATGAAACAAAGCATTTTTGGGACAAAAAATAAAAATTTTACTGAATCGAACGATCCAATTTGGATATGGATAGCTGGTATATTAAGTGAACTCATGTCGTATTTAAAAGAATTAAACATTAGATTACAAGGAAAAATGAAAATAATTAGTAATACGTATGCTGACGTAAAGGTTTTCAAACAAAAATTAATGTTATTTAAACAACAAGTCGTTGAACAAAATTTTACACATTTAACACGTTCGCGCCGTAGTGTATTTTAGAGGTTTTTCTTTACAGCCCTAACCATTTTTCCCACCTATTTAAAAAAAGTTACGGTGTGTACCACCAGTGGTACACGCCGGCCCCAAAGAATAACCGTGGTGTACCACCGGTGGTACACGTCGGCGCGAACGTGTTAACAATGTGTTCCTCTCTGTTTTCCGAGTCAAATTTGCACGATACATTTCCACAAGACTTTTTCTTTAATTGCATAGAATTGCTAGAGCAGCAATTAGGATTTAGATTTTAAGAACTTGGAAAAAGACATTAGCTTATTTTAAAATCCCTTCGAATTGCCGATAAATGAAGTTCCGACCTGTTTGCAAATGGAATTAATAGAACTACAGAACAATGAAACCACAAAAGTACGTTTTCGATTAAATTGTAACAATTTACTTGAGTTTTATCGCCATCTTTCAAGTGAACAGTTTAAAAATATGAAAGACTTTACCAAAAAGCTACTTGTACTATTTAATAGTACGTACTTATGCGAATCGACATTTTCGACGTTAAAGTATTTAAAAAATAAGTACAGAAATAGGCTCAGAGATTCACATTTGGAGCATATTTTAAAAATTTCTTTATATTCTTCTCCATCCCAAATAGATTTTAATGAACTAACGAGCTTTGTGCAAGGTCAAGGATCGCACTGATTGTAAAATAAATAATGTGATTTTGTATTTTAATATTTTGTTAATCTTCGTTCCTATTGTTTTCTAAAATAAAAATATTAAATAGTTTATTATTAGGTATTTAATTCAAGTTTACCAATTTCGATTTTCTTTCGGCCCGGCAAAAAAATTTTGAAAAGGCTATGAGGCCCGATAATCGCAAAGGTTGTGCACCGCTGTTCTAGATCGTTGTGTATCAATGTGGGTAGAGTGTAGTTCGCTTTATATTTGCTAGGTTTTTTAATTTTTTGTCAATAAGTGCGCCCTTTATCGGTTTCCACTTCTTTGCACACCTTCAGCCATTCTTCTGTTCTATGTTTTCTGACTGCTCCCTGAATATGTTTGTTCAAATTGTTAAATTCCGTTTTTAATATGGGTCGGGGTTAGATTTTCGTAATCAATTTTGTATTTTAATCTTTAAGATATGATATCGGGATACAATGTATCGTATTGCTTAATTATGGTATGAATGTAGCACAACGAACAACGTTATACTGGAGAGCTTGATGATCAACTCTGAAACCCTAATTGGCCACATACTGCTAACAAGCTGCGTACGTCGTCCTTGTAGAGGATTAAATCGATTCCGCACGTGCTATGGTAATTGTTTATCAATTTTCAGTCACTAGAGCCACATGACCACATCGCCAACAATGCATTAATACTACGCCACGGAGCTGTTTCTCTATTGCATACTGAGCGCCTGTCATCCACTCAAATCTCCCATTATAATTCGCTTTGAAGCTTTGAAGCTTTGAAACCCTTTAGAAATAAATTATTCAAAGCCAATTCCTATAACATTGAAAGTTATCGAAATAGAGTACAATACCTCGTATTAAAACGTTTGAAACATGACCAAAGCTATGACTTTTAGGTATTAATCTAGTTGTGCAACAGAAAGAAAGATAACGGCGAACAAATAGGTTCCCGAGAGCACACAACTTGCGAAGTGGATACACATGTACACGCTCCGTTTCCTATCGACGAAGAAGGCAGCTTATCTCGGCGTCGCGACGCTAGGAAGTCGATGCAGTCCCTTCCCGGGGCTCCAGATGGCGTCATGCAGGATCGTTTGTCTTATCGGACGCGTCTCCGGGTACGCTATGACGCTGTTTGCTCGTCCGACGCCCTGACCGTCCGTAATCCGTTATGGGGCAGACTATAAATTAAATTATTCAAACTTAGTTTGCGGAAACCGGCGCCTCCGCCATTTTTCTTCTCAACGGACACAAACTCTCTGCGGATTAAAATGGCACGAACGGAACTCCACTGAAATTAGGGTTTATATTCAGTCGATTTCTATTTTGAATAAGTTCCAAGAAACGGACGGACGTGAACTTAAAATGGGGGTTTGACCCAATTTTTCTTCCATAAATACTTCTCAATCTTGATTTATGAACAGATGAGTAAATGAAATTTATACTTGAAATAACCAGATGTACTTTTTGAGTAATTGGTTTACTTTACTTTTCTTAATTAGATTTTATACTTTAGTTTTTAGAAAAAAAAGCATTAAATATACTCAATTTTTATCCGTGATATAAGAATTAATAAATTAAGTTTGAAAATTTAAAATTTTTAAGTAAAGTAAGTCTTCATTCTACTTCTAGCTACTTTCATTTTTAAAACATTTTAAATAAAACTTCTTTTATTTAACAAAAACTCAAAACTTCTTTGAGTTAATAAAACTTAGTAGATCAAATTTATGGTTAAAATAAAAAAGCGGCTTTTCAACAAATTGCTGTACTTTCCATCATTAATAATAGTCTCTTACAGTCTTTTCCTAGTTTCTGAAGAAAATTGATTGTACGCTTCTATTGTATTCTGTAAAACGCTCGAAGGATAGCCCGGTAGTAATGGAAGCTTTGGCCTGGAAGTACACTGGAAGTCGATATAATATTTATTTATAAGCTTGTGTCGTTCGGTAAACACTTCCATTGTTTATGGCATGATTCCAGGAGAGCGAGGCCTCGGTGGCCGGAGGCCGGGCTGTTTTGTATTCATGAAAGGAAGGGCACAAATTCCTGTTTAGGAAAAATACGCACATCATGAAGATGTATTAAGCCCAGATGCGAGCTTTTTTACCGAGATATCTGAGACGTGACGTCGAAGTCCTCAGGTGGAGAATACAAATTGAAAGTTTTTTTTTTTCAAAAATAGAAATGGATTTGTGCTAGGGTGTACGAACCAATAATTGACCAGATAAGCAAATTGTTGAAATTGAAAATCTACAACTCTTTTGTTAATAGTTTTAACTCAAATTAAACCTTACTAGCAATAAGGTGAGCATTTTAATTATGAGGAAAACCTATTTCAGCAGAGTTCAAAAGGTTTTGCCGGGTGATAGAAGAAAAGGTTTTAAAAAAATGGAAAATGTCTAGTAATTGACCATAAGCAACTCCATAGTTGACCACAGCTTTTACCAGTAATTGACCAACATTTGAAAAAGCAATAAAAGTTCTCTTTCTTGTATCCAGTACTTTTTATTATAATATATTAAAATAATAAGCAAGCAGCGCATATTTAAAAGAGGGCGCCGCAGGCGCCTAGCTCTTTTTTTAATAGTTTTTTTGGAAATCGCTTTCCGGACGATTCAATGGTTTTACGTCATTTTGCAGACCATTATCTTCACCTCCCCGACGATTTTGGGGGGTCCGTGACCGATTTCGGAAAAACGGCCCTGAAAATCGAACGACGTTGCGGTAGCCCTAATTGAAATTAAAATTCTCGATCGTCCGCCTGTCATTTTCGTTAATTTTCGAACGCACTTTTTGTCCAAAAAGCCACCGGCTCCGCAACTCTGCTTCCGGCTAACCTTCTGAACGGCTTTATAACGCAACGTTATATGCGAATCGGGGCTCCTTTGGATCTGAAACGGCCGATTTAAGCCCTAAACGAAGTCCCCGTTTTCCGTCATTTTCGATTTGGGCCGATAAAACAGTTGGTTCAATTTTCATAAACGTTATTTATTATTCTAAGCACGCTAATGCCACATGAAATGTCAAAACGATCGGTTTATTAATAATTATCAAATATTTAATTTATGCAGAGCAAAAATTCGAATAAATTTCACTAAAAACTAATTAAATTCTTGAAAATATCACAAAAAATTTAAGTAAATTTGTAAAAACTCCACCAAAGCTACTAAATTGTTTAATAACTCCACCAAAAACTTATAAAATTTGTAAAAATTCCACCAAAGCTATCAAAATTTTTAACAATTCCACCAAAAACTTGCTGAATTTTTAAAAAATATACTAAAATTAAGATTAATTTCGTCAAGAATTGATTAGATTCTGAAAAATTTCACAAAAATAAAAAAGTAATAATAAAAATTCCACAAAAGTTAGTTAAATTGAATATAATTTCATCAAAAATTATTAAATTTGGAGACAATTCTACTAAAAACTTAATGAATTTTTTAAAAATTCCACCCAAAATCAATAAAACTGGTAAAAATTCCACGAAAACCTTACTATATTCGTAAAAATTCCACAAAAGTTACCAACATTTTTAACAATTCCGCCAAAAACGTACTAAATTTTTTCAATTTTCCACCAAAGCTACAAAAATGTTGAATAATTCCACCAAAAACTTACTGATTTGTAAAAAATATCACCAAAAACTTACCAAATTCATAAAAATTCTACTAAAATTACCAATATTTTCAACAATTGCACCAAAAATGATTAAAGTTAATAAAAATTCCACCAAAGTTATCAACTTTTTTAACAATTCCATCAAAAACATACTGAATTTTATAAAAATTCCACCAAAAATTAATAGAATTGGAAAAATTTCACTAAAAACTTACTAAAGTCGTAAAAATTCCATAGAAAAACATTGATTTTTTTTAAAATTCCATCAAAAATTAATAAAATTCGCAAAAATTCCACAAGTGTTATCAAATTTTTTGATAATTCCACCAAAAAAATACTGAATTTTTTTTAAAATTCCACCAGAAATTAATACAATTTGCAAAAATTCCATCAAAAACTTACTAAATTCATAAGAATTTTACCAAAAACATTGATTTTTTTTTATTTCACCTGAAATGAATAAAATTCGCAAGAATTCCATCAATGTTATCAACATTTTTGATAATTCCACCAAAAACATACTGAATTTTTTAAAGATTCCACCAAAAACTTACTAAATTCATAAGAATTTTACCAAAAACACTGAATTTGTTTAAAATTCCACCAGAAATGAATAAAATTCGCAAAAATTCCACCAAACCTATTAAAATATTTAACAACTACACCCAAAACTTACTGAATTTTTCTATTCCACCAACAACTTACAAAAATCCTAAAAATTACACCGAAATTGTCAACATTTTTAACAATTCTACCAAAAACTTACCAAATTTTTTAAAAATTCCACCAAGATGTCCAAGTTCTTTTAAAATTTCACCAAAAATCAATGAAATTAAAAACAATTTCATTAAAAATTAACTAAAACCTTGAAAATTCCACCAAGAACTTAGTAAATTCATAAAAATTCCACCAAAGTTACTAAAATTTTTAATAATTTTACTAAAAATAATGAATTTTTTAAAAATTCCACTAAAAAACTTACAAAATTTGTAAAAATTCCACCAAAAATTTACCATTTTTTTTTTTAATTCCACCAAAAACTTACTAACTTCGTAAAGCTTCCACCAAAGTTAGCAAAATGTTGATCAATTCAACCAAGAACAATAATTTTTTTTTAGAAAAATACTAAAAATAAAACTAAACTAGTTTATAGAAAAACGGGAATGTAACATACTAAGTACCGCAAAATTATTTATTAGAAAGACCAGGGGTAAATAGAAACAAATATTCGAAATTAAATAATAATAATAATAATAATTACAGGTTCTCTTTGTCTTTTCCTTCGTTCGAAAACTCCTGAGAGTGTTACAGATTTTTTAAACTAGTTTTGAATGTGTATTTCTATTTACGCTTGGTGTTTCTAAAAACCCCATATTACGATACCTCAAACAATACAAAAACTAAAATAGTAAACCTTAATGAAAAAATACTGGTAATTGCCTATTTTTTATGACAACAATATTTTCATTAACATTGCGTACAAAGATAGGAAGAAAATATAATGTTCACAATATTTCTTTAGAAAATCTATACTTAATTCTGTTACCCGACCTAATAATTTGGGGTTGTTTTAGTTTACAAATAAGTTGATCTTGTGTGACTGTAATAATATCATTTTCAATTATTTTAAATGTTGTCTTATTTCCTACAATTCGCGAAAATGCTTGCACCTCCAGTTCATTGGTGTTAATAATGTTTTTCACAGAGCAAACATGTTTATGTACAACCTTTTTTCCTGGAAAGCTAACTAAGTAAAAATCTCCCTTAGCTCTAATCGTATTTATCCCAGTTTTTGTTCTTATTGTGACAAGAGGAAAGAAAGTCCAGTTATTAACCACCTTTCACAACCAGTAATTGACCACTCTGTTTTGTGTGGTCAAATACTGGAAACGGTTAAAATACAAGGCTTTTATCAAAGAAGATTCTATCTGTATTTAACAACTAATTGATTGCTGCCGAAAAAGTGAGAAAGCAACATGGTTTACTGAAATACTAGTAATTAACCAGGGTGAACAATAACCGGAATCTGAAAGTATAATCCGCAGCACTAATTGACCACTCCGTTTTTTTCTATAGAAATGTGAAGTATAAATTATATACATAGGAAAATCCTTAATTCCATGTGTTTAGCGGTCACCAAACCCAAAATAAATACGTATTACTCTCTAGAATTTAGGGTAACTGCGAATTTAAGTATACATGCGCACTCACCTTGCTTATTACAAAAACACACATTTAGCACTTCAACACCGTATTTGAGAATTACATCAGCTGTCAAACACCTCATCGCGTAAAAGACAAAATTCAAGTCGCACCCCCAATTAGTGAAGGGATCAACCATTATATCAAGTCTCCAAAAGCCGTAAGAAGGTAAAAGTTAACCTTATTTCCGATCTTTCAAAAATGTTTGGTCAATTAGTGGGTACTGGTCAATTACTGGCTGATTCACCCTATACATTTTTCCATTCTTCAGTGGATAGTTAATTAAAAGCCGAGGAATGTACTGAAGATTTTTTATTTTAGGGCTAGACTCTCTAGGTTTCGGCGTCACCTTCTGTTAATGTTTATTTCTTTATTTCTACATTTTATTGTATTTTATTTATTTTCTATTTTTGGATCGCCCGGTTTTGAATTTCAATAAAAAACTAGTTTATTTCCAATTTATACTTTAGTACGCACGCAGTTCTCGACTTACTCGTATCGTTTCTCTGGCCCGAAATCTTTGTTAAATAACTTTAAATATACAGTTTAATTTTTCTTGGTGTTTGTTTGGCGTATTATTCAGTTTTCGTATTAGTGAAAGAATTTTCGTAAGTACTCTCTCTCATAAAACTTTAGTGTTCTTTATTTTCTTCTCTCGAGAATTTTCTCTTAATAACTAAACACCTTCGTCTTCAGGTCAATCGTGTCATTAATTTTAACTAATTTTAAGACATGGAAAAACCTCATGGAATAACCTTTATTTATCGAAAACTGTATTGGCAACGGACGCTAACTTAAGACTCTAAAAGACGATAAATAAAACTATGAAACCGGAGCGTAGGATAATTGGGGATTATAATATTTTTGTATCTTTTGATAATATTGACGAAGTTCATTTTAATACATAATTCTTTTAACATAAGGTTCTTTCATATCTTCTTAAAATTAGTGACGCGATCGACTTGAAGACGACAATGACACTGAAACCTAGGTATTCTAGCTCTAAAATAAAAAAGCTTCAATACATTCCACGACTTTTAAGAAAAGGAAATATTCCGAAATGGATAGTATTTTTTTGTGTGCTATATTTTAGGAACGGTGTATACCATTATACAAGCGCCGACGAAATGGACAAAGTTGCCGCCTTATTAATATTAAAATTGGTATTCCCGAGTTTCAGGGTTCCAATCTTGTAGAGCAAGTTTCGTCCAACTATTTACGGCCAACTTCCTATTAGATAATCTCCTTCGTAGTCGCTCTAAAATAAATATCAAAACTTATCGTCGGAACGGATTAGGATCTCGAGAACCTTAATTCCACTACGACCCTCTTCACTTACTCACATTCAAAATTGTTTTCAAACTGCATTTTGTATTCACTTAATTAGTACATGCCTGAAATTACATAGACATTACCATTTCAGTAAAAATAATTTCTTAAAACGACTTCTTTGAGCATAAAAAGAACTTGTAACGTTTCAATTCCATTACAACTTTTTATTTCATTCTTGCGAACTGTAAAAGCGACGGTCCTTTATGATCACTACTATCCTTTTAAAGGCGCTTGCGATTAAATTGTTGAAAACCTTCAGTGCTCACTGAGCACTCATTCTACGACATCGTTTACGGGTCACTGCGGTCTCATCAAAAAGTTTCTTTAGAAACATTTTCAACTACGATCAGATATTATTAAATTAAAAAAAAAACAACCAATTTGTACTATCTACCACAAATATCTTTTTGAAGTGAATTCTAAGGGTAGTTTCACGTTTATAGATTAACATCAAAGAAATTTGGGGTAATAAAGACACTTTAAATGATATTTTAAATGTACCTAATTTCGTTGTAATAACAATCGCGTGCTGTTTTGGTGAAAATTTACTCGGAAACGGTTAAAACCGCCTCGTAACTGGGAGAAGACGGTAGAATTTATAACGTAACTGCAAGAAGGCGTAATAATCGTACCTTTAAAATAAATTGCTTTGCAAGGTGTTTACTTACATCGTATAATATCGTTATTTCTCGAGTTATGTGCTTATTTATGATGAGAGAAGAAATTCGCTAGACTTACTTCACTCTGCACAAATTTAAAAATATCTCTAACTTTGAAAAATTTTTTAATTTTTTTGACAACGCTTGGAATAAAACAGGTTTTTTTAGTTAAAATTAGAATGTTTTAAATTTCATTTAGAAAAAAAATTAGACCAAAATCTTAAAAAATGAATTTTTGATGAATTTTTAAAGTTGGATTTTCTTAAGTTAAAAAGTGTCAAAAATTTTTTACCAACTTTGAAAATTTCTTTAATTTTTTTGACAACACTTGGAATAAAACTGTTTTTTTTTTAATTAAAATTAGAATGTTTTAAGTTTCATTTAGAAAAAAAATTAGACCAAAATCTTAAAAAATGAATTTTTAATGAACTTTTAAAGTTAGATTTTCTTAAGTTAAAAAGTGTCAAAATTTTTTTACCAACTTTGAAATTTTTTTTAATTTTTTTGACAACAGTTAGAATAAAACGGTCTTTTTTATATAAAATTAGAATGTTTTAAGTTTCGTTTAGAAAAAAAATCAAATCAAAATCTTAAAAAATGAATTTTTGATGAATTTTTAAAATTGGATTTTCTTAAGTTAGAAAAGTGTCAAAAATTTTGTCCAACTTTGAAATTTTTTCTAATTTTTTTGACAACACTTGCAATAAAACGGTCTCTTTTAATTGAAATTAGACTATTTTAAGTTTCATTTAGAGAAAAAATCAAATCAAAATCTTTAAAAATGAATTTTTGATGAATTTTTAAAGTTAATTTTCTTAAGTTAGAAAAGTGTTAAAATTCTTTTACCAACTTTGAAATTTTTTTTAATTTTTTTGGCAACACTTGGAATAGAACGGTCTTTTTTAATTAAAATTAGAATGTTTTAAGTTTCATTTAGAAAAAAAATTAGACCAAAAACTTAAAAAATGAATTTTTGATGAATTTTTAAAATTGGATTTTCTTAAGTTAAAAAGTGTCAAAATTTTTTTACCAATTTTGAAAATTTTTTTAATTTTTTTGATAACACTTGGAATAAACCGGTCATTTTAAATTAAAATTAGAATGTTTTAGGTTTCATTTAGAAAAAAAATTAGACCAAAATCTTAAAAAATGAATTTTTAATGAATTTTTAAAGTTGGATTTTCTTAAGTTAAAAAGTGTCAAAATTTTTTTACCAACTTTGAATTTTTTTTAACTTTTTTGACAACAGTTAGAATAAAACGGTCTTTTTTATATAAAATTAGAATGTTTTAAGTTTCGTTTAGAAAAAAAATCAAATCAAAATCTTTAAAAATGAATTTTTGATGAATTTTTAAAGTTAATTTTCTTAAGTTAGAAAAGTGTCAAAAATTTTGTCCAACTTTGAAAATTTTTTCAATTTTTTTGACAACACTTGGAATAAAACGGTCTTTTTTAATTGAAATTAGAATGTTTTAAGTTTCATTTAGAAAAAAAATCAAATCAAAATCTTAAAAAATGAATTTTTGATGAATTTTTAAAGTTGGATTTTCTGAAGTTAAAAAGTGTCAAAAATTTTTTACCAATTTTGAAAATTTTTTTAATTTTTTTGACAACACTTGGAAGAAAACAGTCTGTTTTAGTTAAAATTAGAATGTTTTGAGTTTCATTTAGAAAAAAAATCAAATCAAAATCTTTAAAAATGAATTTTTAATGAATTTTTAAAATTGATCGATTTTCTTAAGTTAGGTTAAAAAGTGTCCAAAATTTTTTACCAACTTTGAAAATTTTTTAAATATTTTTGACAACATTTAGTATAAATCGGTCGTTTTTAATTAAAACTAGAATGTTTTATGTTTCATTTAGAAAAAAATCAAATCAAAATCTATAAAAATGAATTTTTGATGAATTTTTAAAGTTAATTTCTTAAGTTAGAAAAGTGTCAAAAATGTTTACCAACTTTGAAATTTCTTTAAATTTTTTTTACAACACTTGGAATAAAACTGTCTTTCTAATTAAAATTAGAATGTTTTAAGTTTCATTTAGAGAAAAAATCAAATCAAAATCTTTAAAAATGAATTGTTGATGAATTTTTAAAGTTTATCGATTTTAAAAGTTAGATTACAAATGCCAAAAATTCTTTACCAACTTTGAAAATTTTTTTAATTTTTTTGACAACACTTGGAATAAAACAGGTTTTTTTAGTTAAAATTAGAATGTTTTAAGTTTCATTTAGAAGAAAAATCAGCTTAAAATATTTAAAATTCAATTCTTTATGATTTTTTTTTAAAATGGTTCATTTTTTAACCTAAGAAAAATTTTACGAATTTTGAAATTTTTTTAAATTTTTTTGACAACACTTGGAATAAAACGGTCTTCTTTAATTAAAATTAGAATGTTTTAAGTTTCATTTAGAAAAAAAATCAAATCAAAATCTTAAAAAATGAATTTTTGATGAATTTTTAAAGTTGGATTTTCTGAAGTTAAAAAGTGTCAAAAATTTTTTACCAATTTTGAAATTTTTTTTAATTTTTTTGACAACACTTGGTATAAAACAGTCTGTTTTAATTAAAATTAAAATGTTTTAAGTTTAATTTAGAGAGAAAATCAAATCAAAATTTTTAAAAATGATTTTTTTTTATAATTTTTTTAAAAAATGGTTCATTTTTTAACCTAAAAAAATTTACCAGCTTTGAATTTTTTTTTCATTTATATGACAATACATAGCGTAATTGAAATTGAATAGAATTAGTTAATAATCTCGTTTAAAAAATAATTAAGCAAGCAAATAAACCACATGGGAAAACTTTTATCTTAAATCAGTTATAAAGTAATTAAAAATATTTAGTATCTTTGAAGTTTTAAAATGATATAAAACTTTTTGTTTAGGACTAAACCATTTTTCCACGAAAGCTTTTAAGAAGGCTTCTATATACTTTTCATCCGCGCGCACTCCATTTATTTGAGCTTTTTCTATAATGAAAATAAAATTGGGCTTCCGTAGCAACGAAGGCCTCGATTTTTAATTAAAAAACGGGGATTGGATTTTTTTCACATTGAAGCTTGAACCAAGTGGAGATGAAACAAATTCTAGTACAAACGCCCTCGCGCACAGATGGCGCATTCACGTACAGATGGCGCAGAATCTCTCCCAAAGAATGTTTGATTAAACGCTTCGCGGTCGGGGTGTATGCAAAAATCTACTCGGTTCGTATTAGCAGATGCGGAAAATGACCGCCTGTCGACGACCATCACTAGTATGAACGTTTTTGGCATACCAATAGCTTCCGATTGATGCCTATCTAAAACTGTCACAAAAAAATCAGATTGATTCAAACGTACTGATTGATGTCTTTGTATTTTAACCAACAAATATATTTGTTTATGTTAAAAGTTAGTCACAAAGAGGGAGGAACAAATTAAGTGAGAATCCAGTCTATTTAGAGTTATATTTACATAGTTAGTAAATAGCGTTTATTCAGTCTTATAAAGTCATAAGAAGTAGTTATATTGACGTGGATTTCTGATAGGGTATAAATTAAATACCCAGTATTACACTTAAATGTAAAGTAGGCATACACGGTATATTATTTAATTGCTCAGTAAAAAACTAGCAGCTCAGTATTAATATAAATATTCAGTACGGAAACTAAATGACCATTAAAAATGTTAAATGCAGAGTCAATATACTAAATGCTCAGTAAAAATCCTCAATTTTCAGTACAAATCTTAACTGTTCAGTAATTATACCAAATAATCAGTAAAAAATCAAAACTACTTTTAAAAAAATAATATGCTCATACTCAATATAATTTGAACAAATTTAAAAAGTCGTACTGAGGCTATTTCTGGAAATTCAAAAAAAAATTTTAAATAGAAGTACATTAGTCCATCTATTTTATGCTAAACAAATCAAATTTATCGTAGCTGTTTCCAAAAAAATTTCTAAAATTCCCAAAGTCTTCGACGATTTTTGCCCGAACCCAAAAAAATTTGAACAAATTTGAAAAATCGCACTGAGCTTATATAAGAAAATATTGAAAAGCTCTTTTAAATAGAAATACATTAACATATCTATTTTATGTTAAACAAATCAAATTTACTGTAGCTCTTTCCGAAAAAATTAAAAAAATTCCCAAAGTCATCAATGATTTTTGGCCAAATTCAATATAACCTGAAAATTTAAAAAAAATCGCACTGAGCTTATTTATGCAAATTTTGAAAAGATTTTTGGAATAGGAATACATTAAAGTATCTATTTTATGTTAAACAAATCAAATTTACTGCAGCTGTTTCCAAAAAAATTTTAAAAAAAAATCCTAATCATCGATAATTTTCGCCCGAATTTAGTATAAATTGAAGAATTTTGAAAAACCGCTCAGAGTTTATTTATGAAAATTTTTAAAAGATTTTTGAAATAGGAATATATTAAAGCATCTATTTTATATAAAACAAATCAAATTAATTATAGCTGTTCCTAAAAAAAAACCAAAATCATCGACGATTTTTGCCCAATCTAAACATAACTTGAACAAATTTAAAAAATCGTGCTGAATTTATTTATGAAAATTTTGAAAAGATTTTTTAAATAGAAATACATTAAAGCATCTATTTTATGCTAAATAAATCAAATTAATTGTAACTGTTCTAAAAAAAAAATAAAAAAAAATCCCAAAGTCATCGATGATTTTCGCTCGAATTTAATATAACTTGAAGAAATTTGAAAAATCGTATTGAGCTTATTTATGAAAATTTTGAAAAGATTTTTTATATAGAAATACATTAAAGTATCTATTTTATGCAATAAAAACCAAATTTACTGTAACTATTCCCAAAAAATTTTAAAAAATTCCCAAAGTCATCGATGATTTTTTCCCAAATTCAACCAAATTTGAACAAATTTGAAAAATCTCATTGAATTTATTTATGAAAATTTTGAAAAGATTTTTTGAATAGAAATAGGTTAAAGTATCTATTTTATGTTAAAAAAATCAAATTAATTGTAGTTGTTCCCAAAAAAATTAAAAAAATTCCCAAAGTCATCGATAATTTTTGCCTGAACAAAAAAACAGTTTCTTCGTGTTCACTTTCTCTTTCATCACTCTCGTAATGAGATATTTCATTCATTTTTAATCTAAAATTTTGATGAACAATTTTGAATTTAGATAAGCACACAGCGAGCACTGTAAACGGTGATTTGCGATGTCAGTGTTGCCAATCAGTTAAAGCAGCGCATCACATTTACTGATCTACTTGATACCCATTAAGCAATCGTAATTCTTTACTGGGAGTTATTGAATTTCATACTATGCTTTATATGTGTAACATTTCAAATATTTTACTGAGCACTTTTTGTTTTTATACTTAATATGTTTAAAATTAAATACTGAGCGTTTAGTATTTTTTACTGAGCAATAAGGTATGAAAATAATGAGCATTTAAATGCGATCCTTTCTAATATGCTTTAGGATAAAAGGATAAGAGATTTAGTTTCCCTGTTCATGAAAATATATGGCTGTAGGAGCCCCTACTCAATAGTTTTTTAGGTATTTGTAACTGGAGGTGCAATTCACTCGTTAGGAAAGTTCGAAGTTAATGTTAAAAATATTGAATAGGGGCTCCTATAACCATAGATCTTCATCAACAAAGAAACTGAATCTACCATCCTACAAAATCTGAACTAAATCTATTACCCCAAGACCTTGCACTCTTTTTGTAAGTATATTCATATGGAAACAGAACGGAATCATATGGAACGGAAACTGAACGTATAGTGAGAATGAACCTTTAAACCTTCAAGAATATGTGGGTTATTACCAAGATGATAAAGAAGAAATGATCAATTATAAAACTATTGCCATTTTTTTTTTTTTTTCAAAGTTTGTTCCCCAGTTTCAATATTCCCAACAAAATAGATTATGTTTAAGGTGACCAGATTTTTAGGTGGGCAAAGCGGGACAACTAAGATTTTATTTCCTACTTTGATGTTTTGTAATGCCCAATATTTAAGCTTTTCCTTATCAATATATTTTTTTACTAATGACACTTCATTAAAAATATCATTTTCGGAACTATTATTATTTGGAAATTTTTCAGAAACACAATCAAATGATTTTTGCACATCGTTTCAATTAAGTTCTGGTCATCTAAAATAATATTCAATTTTACTATTCTGGCTTTTTGGAAAAATTTATCTGATTGTAAGGAAAAATCTAATTGTAAGGAAAAAATCCAAGCTAAAAAATTGCAAAAGACGATTTCTCAAAAGGATGTTGCTAGATTTTTAAAATCTTAAGGTTCGAAAAATAGTTTTTTGATATATTGGATATTAGACTGGATTTTTAAAGTACGAGATGTTATTTCAGAAAGTTAAAGTTGTAAAATTGAATATTGCTTTTATCACTGGATCCAAATTCGTCTTTCAATTAACATCTTGACTTTATGACTTCATCGTAAACCAAAAATAACAAGATTTCAAGCTTTTTAATTCTTGTTTTTGGTAGATTGCGATGAATTCTCAAGTCTTACGAAGGATTTTCTTAGAGATTTAGGTTTTTTTAGAAATGTAGGGTTTCCACATTTCTAATTTGGATTCACCATCTAAAAATAATATTCAGTTTTACTATTCTGGCTTTTTGGAAAAATTTATCTGATTATAAGGAAAAAATTATCTGATTGTAAGGAAAAAATCCAAGCTAAAAAATTACAAAAGACGATTTCTTCAAAGGATATTAGATTTTTAAAATCTTAAGATTAAAAAATAGATTTTCAATAGATTGGATTTTTAATATAAAAGATGTTATTCTGGAAAATCACTTTTTTGGTTTTCTGGAATAATTTATCAAGTAGTAAGGAAAAAACCAAGTCTAGAAGTACTAAAGCTCCGATTTTTCCAAAGAACTTTTTCAGATTTTTTAAACCTTAAGGTGTAAAACACCTTAATGTGGTCCGGTCTTCCAAATAATCTTTGCAGTTACTATAAAATAATTTATTGTACCCTGCTCTTCGAGCTGATTTATACTATTGCGGTTAGTTAACGGTAGAAAATTATTTTCTAAACTTTCTTGATATTGACATATTAAATTATTAACTTCATTTGCTACTCTGATTGCCGATATTTCATCATCTTCAGTAAGCTTTATTAACGTGCTGAAAAAGAGCAGCTTGATTTTGTAGAAACTCTAGCCAAATTTTTGAATATTCTCTTTCAAAAAACTTTTCTAAAATTCTAGGACATTTGTCCTGTGATAGAAAGTAGGATTTTAAAGGATCATACACCTTCAAAATTCTTTCGATAGCTGACAGAAGAACTAACCAACGCGTTTTACTGTATCCAAGTATTTTCTGATATTCAACTTCCTCAGCAAAAGCAATAAGTCGTCGTAACCCAGATTCTTAAAACGCAAAGCAATGATTTTCATAAATATAAAATTCCACTTAATTCTAAAAGTCGGGACTTTTGAAAAATGTCGCGGGACGCGGGACAAATTGTGAAAAATCGGGACTGTCCCACCAAAAGCGAGACGTCTGGTCACCTTAATTATGTTATACTACAAAAAAATTAAAAAGAGGGAAAATAAAATTTATAACTTCTACTAACAAGAAACTATGAAGTATTTAATTAATCAAAAATGTTATAAAAGTACTGTTGTTCTTGTTTTTTTTTTTTTTTTTACTTTACCGAGTTTCACATTACCTAATAAGACAGATTAATTAAATGGTAGCACTCGGGTTCCGACAGAGGAAGACGCATCGTCGGACGGCACGATTAATCAAAATAACGAACGAGCTGGCGAGTCGAAACTCAACTTTTACAGCGTTAAAGTGCGGCGAGCGGAACCGTTAGAACCGGTCGAATGCGGCAAAACGCGGTTGCGTTAATTGCCGCATCAGCTGCAACGCGGCCCCCGCCAAAGTCCGAAAGTTCGAGCCCTCGGGGGCCCCGCGAGGGAATTAATTGACCCGCGCGCCGTACGTACACATTTTCGCGGGCAAATTGCATTTGGCGCCGCCGTAAACGTAGTTAGAAAGTTCGGGCGACGCCCGCCCCTAATTCTCCCGTTTGTTCACGATCGGGATATCCGGGAGTGTCGGCGGCGGCGGCGTCGCCGGGGATTGAAACGAGTGGGAACCCGGTGGCGAGGGCGATTTGTTTTTGCCTAATACGGAATTGTTCGTCGAATGGATGCGACGAAGTTGACTTGGCGCAGTTGGCACGGAATAATGATAGTTTGGGAATTGGCTGCGAGTGTAGGCATAAATTAACCGGCCGAATTCAAATCCCCCTACGTTTCTATTACTTCGTTTTCGTGTAATCAATTTTGTAATATGAATCGGGTGGTTCTCAAACGAGTTCGTTGACAGATATGCGAAGGATTATAGCCAAGCTCTAAGCTAAGCCAATATAATTGAACTTGCATTCATCAAAATATTTTAATTGAATAACAAATCAAATTAATTACCCATTCTAAAATTCGTTAATGTCAAAAATTTATAGGTGTTTCAATAAAAGCGCCAGATTTCAATGTTCAATAAAACATGTTTTTTTGTAGCAAAGTTTTGAAATATTTATTGATTTAGCAAATATACATTTGGGAATTATGTATGAAACAAAATATCTTGAAAATGGTCGCCACGGCTTTGCTGGCATATGCGTACCCTTTTGACAAAATTTTCAATAACGTCATTGAATACATGTGGTGGTATTTAATTGATACAGCGTCTAATTTCGGCTTTCAATGCTTCGATGATTGCAGGCTTATTGACATAAACCTATGACTTCAGATAACCCCACAGCCAAAAGTCTAACAATAAGACTAGACGCACATAAACACAGTTATGCTGCTACAAAACACAAGAAAAAAAAGATATTAAAAGCAGTTACTTACGAAAGCGTGAAACTCATGGGGAGTTGATTCAAACGGGGAAAGGATTCAAAGGAAAATTGAGTTGAAGATGAAGTTTGTGGTGTGGGTACTATAATGGGTAAGGATGCGACGGGTTGAGATTGGGATAACGCACAAGGACTAAATGGTAAATTGAAATTTTCTGCTTCGGAGGCAGATA
Organism: Digitonthophagus gazella; assembly: GCA_036711955.1. Taxonomy (NCBI): domain Eukaryota; kingdom Metazoa; phylum Arthropoda; class Insecta; order Coleoptera; family Scarabaeidae; genus Digitonthophagus; species Digitonthophagus gazella. The sequence continues at coordinate 35,595,453 of JASCIT010000005.1, read as the reverse complement.
CAATACCAAATATTTTGCTTGTTACAAGATGTTGTAAATGAATTGGGAACCGCTTGCTTGTTTACTACATACTCATAAAAAATGGTACAGTTTGTCATCTTTTTCAATTTCAGCTCTTCGCTTTCTCTGCATATCCCTTTCCATACTTCAATGCTCTTGACGTGCTAAAGAAGCTTTAATTATATCAGCAACATCATAGCCTTTTTTCGTTTAGATTTAGGTGCAGTTGTGAGTGTTCTGTGCACTTCTGCTTGGTCCTCGTCATCATCTCCTTTTTCTTCTATTAACCTTAAATATTAAGATCATAAACATCACAAATGCCTCACGTGCCGCTAAAATCTGGGTATCGTTTACTGTGCCACACGTTTCTGTCTCGCAAGTTAGGCCCGGCGCACATTGAAGACACAGAAGCGCAGCATAGGCTGAGCAGTTTTTGTGAACCGTGTTTTTAAGTGGAGGCGAGCACATTGAGACGCAACCACGACGCAGGACAGTACTGTCCAACGTGTGGACTGCGTCCATTTGTGGAGACGGCACAGAAAGCGTGTCACACAGGACGTAGTTCAGCCTCTGATCAATTAAAATTGAAATTATTTAGATAAATTATAGGGTAGGTCATCCGTATTGGTTACGTACTAATGGTCAAATTTTAATAACCCCATTTCAACTTCAATCCCACAACAACAACAGATTTCTGAAAGCTTTAGTACGATAGACTATAATCATCAGACGATGAATTGGTCGAATTGGCCAGCATGTCTCCTGCAACCTCTACAACCACTTCCTCTTCAAAGCAAGCTTCTTCTGACTTAGCTGAAGGGACAACTGATTCTAATCTGCAATCTCCCAACCTTATCACTTACATTAATGAGTTTTCCACTTAGTATTCTGCATTTATATTATTATGAGTGTTATATGTTCTTTGATTGAGTTTAATGTTCTCTATATGTTATATAATAAAAAACTGATCTTAAAAACACTGCCTGTTTTTTTTTTTTCAGTTCCAATAGGTTTTTGAGCGTTGCATCCCTCGGAGTAAATAAGAGGTTGAAACATGTTATGAACTTCTTCGAACTCTGCTTGATTTAGACGGAAATAGTTTGTAAACCGTTCCGAAGATAATTCTTTTGTTAAAACAAATGCCCCATGAGTATTCCTTTTTTGGAGGTATCCACTTTTCCAAATCTTTTTTACCTTCTTCGACTTTTAGTATAGCAATAATAACATTTCCAATTCGGCGTCCGAATCAGATTCGGAATCTAGATATTCTTCCATTAATTTTTCATGTAAGTCGAGCATCTGACTTTTGTACTTTTTTCGATTTGCTGCACGAAATGACTTCTCAATGTGCGCGTACAACTGTGCGACACAGTGTTTTTTCCTGTGCTGCACTGCCTGCGCTGCGCTGCGTGGCCTGCGTGACGCAGTTCAATGTGCGCCTAGACTTACTGTGCTACCCTGTACTGCGTTGTAATATACGAATTCACGTCAAAATGTACTGTTCACAGATTTCTACCCTGTACTGCACTGCGTTGCCTGTGTCGCCTGGGTCTTTATGTGCGCCCAACCTAATGATGTTAAATCGCAAGAGCATGAAAGCCAATTCTGGTCACCAAATTGGGAAATGACATTATCAGGTGCAAAATGACAATCTTGCAAAATCGTCAATGCCTCACGGGCAGAATGATATGTGGCATCGTCTTGCTGAAACCACATGTCGTCAAGATCAATAGCTTCCAAATGAGGTACAAAAAACTATCATAGCACAATAACGTTCACCATTCACCGTTACTGCATTACCATCTTTGTTTTCGAAGAAAAATGGTCTAATTATTCCTCCAGACCATAATACACATCATATAGTGACACGTTGTGGATGCATTGCTTTCTGATCAATCGTTCGTGGATTTTCTGAGCCCTAAATGCGACAGTTGTGCCTGTTAACTAAGCCATCAAGGTGAAAATGGGTCTCATCACTGAAAATGATTTTGTTAGTAAAATCAGCAGATTGCTCAAGGATCCAATTGGTGAATTCTTCACTTTTCATGGTCTACTGAAGTTGTTGAGTCAGTAGGTTTTTGTAGACATGCAGTTGTAGACATGAAAAATAGTCCAATTATTCTTCCAGACCAGTGATGGCGAACCTTTTTGAGAAGTGGGTAAATTTTTATTGATTGTATTTTTTCAGTGCTTCCTCGTGGGTCACTAATTTCAAATCACTTGCAAAAGAGCAAGGTTATTACTTCTAGGATTAAAAGAGCTTTGTGGGCAGGGTTGTCAGATCGCTTAATTGGATTTCCCCGGTCACAATTGAAAAATACCGTAAATTTAGAAGTCATTCTAAGTATTGATTTATACTAAATATTGTCAAAAAAATTTCAAAGTTGGTAAAAAGTTCTTCAAAAATTCATTTTTAAAGATTTAACTTAAAAAAATCTATTAACTTTAAAAATTTATCAAAAATTCACTTTTGAAGGTTTCGATTTGGTTTTTTTCTAAATGAAACTTAAATTAAAACACTTTAGTTTTAATCAAAAAAGACCGATTTATTCTAAATGTTCTCAAAAAAATTTTAAAAAATTTTCAAAGTTGGTAAAAAAATTTATATTATTGAGTAGTTCCAGACATAAAATCCCCTGCTAATGTCCACCTAAACTTTTTTTCCCCAGAAATAATCCCCAGAAAAACATATCCCCGAAAAATACCCCAAAAAAGAAAAGCTAAAAACTAATTTTTGAGAAAAATCCCCTAATTTGGCAACCCTGTTTGTGGGTCACTTAAAGGGTTTGTGTGGGTCATTGTTTGACCCGCGGATCATAGGTTCGCCATCACTGTTCCAGACCATAATACACACTATACAGTGACCCGTTGTGGATGCATTGCTTCTTCATGAATCATTTGTGGTTTTTCTGAGCCCCAAATGAAATAAAAACTTGTAATTGACCAAGCTACATGTTATAAATTTTCATTCATTTAGCTTTCATGCGTTACATCCACGTAACCAGATGGTATTGTATAAGTTGTTGAGTAAGATGGGTGAAATTAACTTATTTTTTATACCCAGATCCGATAATTAGCCAACGTCCTAACATTGTGAAGGAATTCTGTATACAGACTATTCCAAGACCAAAGCCAGTGACTCATTTCTGTAGTGTGTCCAAAAATTAGTACCAAAGGAAATGTAAATATTCCTTCTTCACTTAATTATAGGCGGGTGAACACAAGGGGCGCGAAATTTTCTGATATAATTTAATTTTATTACTCTTGGACGTTTTGACACGTTCTTTTAGTTAAATTAAGTCTTTTATGAGGTCGGCGTTTCTAATAAATGCATCGCTCCAATTTTTCAACAAGTGTAGGGTAAGGTTGCTCAAGTCGTACCTACGCCTAAGTCGTACCTTAGCTATTTTAAATGCCACCACAGCGTTGACAGCAAAAGTAACACTATAGGATTGTCTAGTAAGGTAGGCACTTCATTATACACTATTGAGTCGTTTGAATGCAAGTGCCATGTGAGAGAATATTCTCAACAAGTAAATTATTGCTATTTCATATAACTTTCTGCATGTGTTTGGAGGATTTTTTTCGGAAGGAAATTATACACAGAATAGTCTCTCTTTTTAACATAAGTTCTGTAGCAATTACGGAATCTTTCCACCGAAGGTAAAACGTATACGCATATTCAATGTGAGGTTATCCTCGTTTTTCGTTTACAATGTTTGGTACCTTTAGTCGTACCTAAACAAGCTGCGTAAGTCGTACCAAGTACGACTTAGGAAATTTGTTCGTTTTTGCCGTTTAAAACGTGCAATAATTCAAATGAATCAGTGAGCAATAAAAGTTTGCCGACGGACAAAGATGGACAAATTGAAAAGGAAGAAGAGGCTTCCATGGATTTTATTGCAAAACCTTTAACATCATTTGATTCAGATAAACTGAAACAACAGTCAAATATTTTATCACCTATTCCAAATATCGTCAATGACAGCAAAGAGGAACAAAAACGCCTAAGCTTATCAATCGAAATAACGTCAGCTGCAAATAAAGACAAAATAAAAGATGCTGCAAGTAAGAGGGAAGAAAAAATTAATAAAAAGGACAAAATAAAAAATGCTGCAAATAAAAGAAAAGAAACAATTAATAAAAAGGAATCAGCATTAAAAGTTAAAAAGAAGAGAGGCAATGCTGCAAGCGATTGGTTTTGCTGTATGTGTGGAGAAGAACGGGAGGAAGAAATACGTGAAGCGTGTACTTAAAAAATAGTAGTATGAGACATGTAAAGCACATATTCTAAAAATACCTTGTAATGAACATTGTTACCTAATATTTTTTAGGAGTACGACTTAAGCCTTGGGTGGTACCACTTAGGCAACTAGTTTCCTTAGTCGTACCGATGAGAGTTTTTTTTTATTTAGTTTATTTTATCTATTAACATTTACTATATTATATTTTATTATAATAAATAAAACTGTTATTAATCCAAGATTAGTATAACAAATAAAGTTTTTATATTGTGGCTAAATTTTCGCTTATATGCAGTATTTTTTCTTAGGGGGTACGACTTGAGCAACCTTACCCTATTTATAAAATTTGAATTATTTGAATAAGAGTTCACACGACAATAAGTTCGGTTATTGCAAAATATGGGAGGGGCTTGTCAGAATGCCATTAAGTAAACATGAAAATTCCTAAAGACCCCAATAATTCACTGTCTTTGCCCTTGAAATACTGTGTAAGCTCAAGGACCCTGGACTAACAGGATGGCTCAATCCCATAAGATGTGTATACGGCGAAATTTAGTGCGCAGCCGCCAGTTTGACGTCACTTGTTGTGGTTTCAGTCGAGTGTAAAACAGAGTCGAGTGTGAGACAGTCAAGTGTAAGACAGAGACGCTAAGCTTGGCAATAACGTTAAAGATAGCTGGCGATTATCGCAGATTGAGCCATCCTGTTAATCCTGTCCTTGCTGTAAGCTACTAAATGCTTCGAGGTAAAAATGCCATTAAGAACCACCGAATGAGGAACAAACTATACATTAATAATCAAAGAATTATCATGAAACATACTACAAGAACTTATTCGACTCGAGTTCTGATTTACAATCTTTCCATAATAATATCTGTAATTAAAAACTAAGATTTTTACAAATTCTCCTAAGCTTTCTTGAATACAGTAAATAGATAAACGGCATATAACGTTTTAAAATCAATTAAAAACTAACTCATCTCTTAAGTATTAATATTTGTTGAAGTCCATTCGAAAAGTCACTTTATTGATGGATAGTCTAAACTATATCAGTAACATTTATAAATACTATCAAAAAACATTGAGATATCCATTTTTGCTTTTATTTGAGAGTGGAATTTTATTTACTAAATGCTTCAATAGAAAAAAAAATATTTTATTTTAATTCAACTAACTTCTTCAACTTCAATTTTAATCCAACTTTAATTTCAAATATAACTGAACTCAATTAAAATCATGGTAATTAAAAAATATCATAATTTTTTTTTAATGTTTTCACATTCATAACTTGTTAAAGTGTTGAATGAATCAAAACCAACCCAAGTTTTTACTCCTACTGAAATGAATACGCTTCCCTGGCGGATTGTTTTGCCGCGATCATTCGCAGCGAGCTTTTTGCTGAAAGCTCTCCGACCGTTGCGGTGTAGGGAAAGAAAGGAGCAAAAATTCATTTACTAGATGTCATCTTAATGCGCCATAGCCGTCAAGCACTTAGAGCTAAAATTGTGTATATACCGCTTTTTTCGAGACCGAAAATGTTTTTCTTACGGCTCGGCTTCTTTTCGGAGGGAAAACGTCGACCATAATATTTTTCTGGGCCGTATTGTTGTTGTGATTTCGTTGGCTCGTCGCGTTTATTTGATTGTGACGTTACCAAGTTCTATCACCGAGCATATTTTTTGTCTTACTAAAAAAAATTTTTGTTTACAAAAAAAAAATTCATTGAAAAAATTATTTGCTAGTAAAAACTTTTTTAGCGGAAATTCCACATTTGGGAATTTCCCGTCGGAAATAGTTCGAACTATGAATAATTGAATCGGATGCCGCAAGCCGTCCAAATTTAGCTCGGTCGATGATGACGTGATTTGCAAATAAGGGAGCTTTCCCGGGTCTAGGCCCCAAACCGGCTACAATTATCGACCAACACCTTATCGATTTATCTATAAATTAAGTTTTCATCAAAAACCTGAAAAATCAATATATCGTGAACATTAGCAAAATTTTTGAAGAAATTTTTAGATGATCTGAAGAAACTTTTTATGATAATTTGAAATACAATAAAATCTGCCTTGTGCGGAAACCAATGGAACCCACCAAAAGTGTCCGTTCAAGAGGAGTGTCCGCGAAGGAGAATTTCAATGTAATTGCAAAGAGTGGTCTAATTTTCTCCAGAGCTTTGAGATTCAATAATTTTTAAAGCACAAAATTTTGTACGCTTCTGGTTATCTATATAAGCACTTGTTTATTTTTCAAACATGTTTCACCGCTAACCATCGTCTTTGTTAGATAAAATACTAATAAAGAAGTTATGAATTTAAAATTTAAATCAAAAATATATGAAACTTAAAAGTTTACTACATGAAATAATAGACCAACTGAAGAATTAATGAAAACAGATGAAAATTCCTTAGAAAGTATAGTGAAATTCCCCTTCGCGGACACCCCTCTTGAAGGGCACCACCCTTGGACGGACAGTTTTCGTGGAACCGTCCGACTCTCATAAAATTACAGTGAAATCTCCCTTGGGTGGACACCAACGGGACCCACCAAAGTGTCCGTTCAAGACAGATGTCCGCTTAAGAGAAATGCAAAGTAATTGTATGGGAGTCGGACGGTTCCACGAAAACTGTGTCCAAGGGGGTATCCGTTCAAGAGGGGTGTTCGCTTAAGAGAAATACAAAGTACAGTGAAATTTCCCGTTGGTGTCCGCCCAAGGGAGATTTCACTGTATTTATAAGAATAGTCTGACTGATTCATAATCCAAGTGAATCATAACAGTTACCAACCTCAGTGACATTGAGTATAAAAAACACACCACTCACATAAAACCATCTTCTCGTCATAAAAAATAAGAGAGCTTTTTCTGGTAGTTCACCACACACCGCCTGGATTTATCGATAAACCCTTCAATTGATTTATACATAAAAGTTCCTTGGAAAACTATAAAATAAAGAAAACTAAAATTCGCAAAAAAATTTTTAGGTTCAAAGAAACTTTAAAAATAATCTAAATTTCACAGATTTAAGTAACATTACTTTATATAACATTATTAAAAATTTATCCAAATCCATAGACATTAATGACAGTTAATTAACAAACCTTTAAAAACGATTTACAACTTTATTAGCTTCTACAACCTATTATTTAAAACCTAATAGGGTAAACTCACCTAATGTCGGCCGTCGCCTAAAGTCGGCCTTCAACAATTATTTTTATAGAAACAAGAAAACTATTGGATGTAATCCGATGCATTTAGTAAGAACAAAGACTTTCATTATCCTACTTCAGGTGGTAGTAAGCTTGCCGAATTTTCCATGTTCAACAATTTTTAAGAATTAATTAATTAAAGATGTGTTGTGAATCAGGCGCTGGAACTTCACAATTGACAATGAACCACTCTACTTAGAATAGGTGTTTATATTAACGTTTTACTTCATATAGTTAACAAAATGAACATATGGTAAAGGGTTATCTACTACTTTTAAATACATACCATGTGGTTATCTTTGTTGGTTTTCATAATAATTATGTGGCCGACTTAAGGTATAACGTTTTTAAGAAAAATCTAATCTCGGCCGGGGATGCCGACTTTAGGAATTATACTGCATTTCATTGTGTCTTAAACTCGGCCATTTAAGATTATTTTAGATCTGCCCCAACACCGTCCCAAAACTGCTTTTTGCAACCAAACCAGGTAGATACATTGTAATATAACAGTCATGAGTAGTCATTCGTAAAGTAGTCGGTTGTTGTAATTCAACGATTTTGAATCGATTTTCTTGGTGAGTGATAACCTTAGTTAACAAAAGTGCATTTATTTAAAGATTTTTGTTATTAAATCAATATAATTGTGAATTTTTGCTTTTCAATGACAAGTTGTTATTAGCAATAACCATTAACCCAATTTTAATGAGAAAAATCGCTACAGATTTCTACCATCCCAGTAGTTACCTATTTATTTATGACTTCTTTACTAGATCACCATCGAAAACCGGATCAAAACTATTTTAAAGGCTATTATATTGCGGTATCATAATTTCGAACCTCGGTGTGGATAACTACGGTTTGCCCTACTTATTTATTTAATTTTGTAATAACTATGCCGACTTTAGGTAAACATGTGGCCGGATAAAGGGTGATAGTGGCCGATTTTTGGAAAATGTGCTGTTCTAAAATAACTTGACTTTATTTTAATCTTCCATGACTTTTACTTACTTTTACAAAATATAATCGTTTAAAAAACAAATGTCACAAGCAGAAAACAGGTAGAGTCGTACTCAACGGTTAGTGATTTAAAAACTATAAAGATTGTAATGTGAAAACATCGTTAAAAGGCCGACATTTGGCGAGTTTACCCTAGGTACTGAATCCAAACAGTTAAAAAATCACCCTTAATAAATAAATATTAAGAAAACGAACAGAATTTTTAATCAAAGTATCTTCTTATTTATAAAAATTAAAAATAAAATAATCAATTGATTGATTTAATGGTATACTCATAAAATTTTGTATACATTTCGAACTCGATCACCTTCCTAAACGATCCTCGCTATGTAAATAATCATTGCTTAGTTACTCAAGATCCTTGGTTTTAAAATTCATCTCCAATTTTGTAGTTTCATTAAATAAAAAAACCCTTTGAACACCTGCTACACTTTGATTTATTTATACCATGTTAACTAACGGATACCAACGGATTAATACTTCAGTCCAACGTGTTTACTTATCGATCGCGTATGCGTCCTTTTTTTACCGAAGTTTAAATTTGAATGATAAATTGCTTCTTTGCAAATCTCGTTCGTGATTTATTCCAAGCTTTGATTAATTTATTTTATTTGTACAGAATTCGTTCAGCTTTTAATTAGAGTAACAAGAACACGGTGAAGCTTTTATCGTCAAGACCGAATCGATTGCAATAGCAGGAAGGCGACAGGACGAACGTACATCGTTCCTGTTAGTACCTGCAGACACGTCAGATAAATACAGCACACGTGCACAGCATCCCCATCCCACGTACATGTGTGTGTGTGTTAGTTCGACCGTGGTACAGTACCGTGTGTAAAGGCAACGTTCAGGAAATTCAAATTAAGCCGCCGCGTAAACTGATATGTCACCACGTTTGGTTTGATGTCTGAATAAAGCCGGTGTTAGCATTTACAAGCTCCTTAACTACACCATTTTCTCAGTCATAACCCTGAATACAGTGCCCTAAACAATATCAAATATATTAAAGTAGTAAGCAAGCAGCGTCTCTTTAAAAGAGGGCGCCGCAGGCGCCTAGCTCTTTTTTTAATAGTTTTTTTGGAAATCGCTTTCCGGACGATTCAATGGTTTTACGTCATTCTTCCGACCATTATCTTCACCTCCCCGACGATTTTGAAGGATCCGTGACCGATTTCGGAAAAACGGCCCTGAAAATCGAACAACGTTGCGGTAGCCCTAATTGAAATTAAAATTCTCGATCGTTCGCCTGTCATTTTCGTTAATTTTCTAACGCACTTTTTGTCCAAAAAGCCACCGGCTCCGCTACTCTGCTTCCGGCTAACTTTCTGAACGGCTTTATATCGCAACGTTATATGCGAATCGGGGCTCCTTTGGACACGAAACGGCCGATTTAAGCCCTAAACGAAGTCCCCGTTTTCCGTCATTTTTAATTGGGGCCGATAAAACAGTTGGTTCAATTTTCATAAACGTTATTTATTATTCTAACCACGCTAATGCCAAATGAAATATCAAAACGATCGGTTTGTTAATCATTATCAAATATTTAATTTATGCAGAGCAAAAATTCGAATAAATTTCATTAAAAACTAATTCAATTCTTGAAAATATCACCAAAAATCTAAGTAAATTTCTAAAAATTCAGTTACTAAAATTTTTAACAATTCCACCAAAAACGTACTAAATTTTTTCAATTTTCCACCAAAGCTACAAAAATGTTGAATAATTCCACCAATAACTTACTGATTTTTAAAAAATACCACCAAAAACTTACCAAATTCATAAAAATTCTACTAAAATTACCAATATTTTAACAATTCCACCAAAAATGATTAAAGTTAATAAAAATTCCACCAAAGTTATCAACTTTCTTAACAATTCCATCAAGAACATACCGAATTTTATAAAAATTCCACCAAAAATTAATAAAATTAGAAACATTTCACTAAAAACTTACTAAATTCGTAAAAATTCCATAAAAAAACACTGAATTTTTTAAAATTCCATCAGAAATGGATAAAATTCGCAAAAATTCCACCAATGTTATCAAAATTTTTGATAATTCCACCAAAAATATACTGAATTTTTTAAAAATTCCACCAAAAATTAACACAATTTGCCAAAATTCCACCAAAAACTTACTAAATTCATAAGAATTTTACCAAAAACACTGATTTTTTTTATTCCACCAGAAATGAATAAAATTCGCAAAAATTCCACCAATGTTATCAATATTTTTGATAATTCCACTAAAAACATACTGAATTTTTTAAAAATTCCACCAAAAACTTACTAAATTCATAAGAATTTTACCAAAAGCACTGAATTTTTTTAAATTCCATCAAAAATGAATAAAATTCGCAAAAATTCCGCCAAAAACTTACTAAATTCATAAGAATTTTACCAAAAACGCAGATTTTTTTTATTCCACCAGAAATGAATAAAATTCGCAAAAATTCCACCAATGTTATCAAAATTTTTGATAATTCCACTAAAAACATACTGAATTTTTTAAAAATTCCACCAAAAACTTACTAAATTCATAAGACTTTTACCAAAAACACTGAATTTTTTAAAATTCCATCAAAAATGAATAAAATTCGCAAAAATTCCACCAAAGCTATTAAAATATTTAACAACTACACCCAAAACTTACTGATTTCTTTTTTATTCCACCAAAAACTTACAAAAATCCTAAAAATTACACTGAAATTGTCAACATTTTTAACAATTCTACCAAGAACTTACCAATTTTTTTAAAAATTCCACCAATATGTCCAAATTCTTTTAAAATTCCACCAAAAATCAATCAAGTTAGAAACAATTTCTTTAAAAATTAACTAAAATCTTGAAAATTCCATCAAAAACTTAGTAAATTCATAAAAATTCCACCAAAGTTACTAAAATTTTTAATAATTCTACCAAAAATAATGATTTTTTTTAAATTCCACCAAAATGTCCAAATTCTTTTAAAATTCCACCAAAAATCAATCAAATTAGAAACAATTTCTTTAAAAATTAACTAAAATCTTGAAAATTCCATCAAAAACTTAGTAAATTCATAAAAATTCCACCAAAGTTACTAAAATTTTTAATAATTCTACCAAAAATAATGAATTCTTTTAAAATTCCACCAAAATGTCCAAATTCTTTTAAAATTCCACCAAAAATCAATCAAATTAGAAACAATTTCATTAAAAATTAACTAAAACCTTGAAAATTCCATCAAAAACTTAGTAAATTCATAAAAATCCCACCAAAGTTAGTAAAATTTTTAATAATTCTACCAAAAATAATGAATTTTTTTAAAATTCCACCAAAAAACTTATAAAATTTGTAAAAATTCCACCAAAAATTTACCAATTTTTTTTTTTAATTCCACCAAAAACTTACTAAATTCGTAAAGCTTAAACCAAAGTTACCAAAATGTTGATCAATTCAACCAAAAACAATAAATTTTTTTTTAGAAAAATACTAAAAATAAAACTAAACTAGTTAAATCTGAAAGTAATACCCAAGAAATGATGACTTGGTTTTTTCTTGTGATATGAAAGAGTTTTTTGACGAAAGAAGAAAGACAAGGATAAAAAAAAGGTCATCCATCATTGAAAAAGACATAAGAAAAATCTCCCCCTCAGAAAAATGTCTGATATCACCGTGTTGCAGGTGTATCATATTAAAAGATATTTACTACAATAGAACTTTAATATATTTTTTTTTATGAGATATAATTTTTTTCATTCATTTTTTTTATACCCACAATGGTATTTTATAATTAATTTGATCCCAATAAGAACTTAATACTTATTTAATTCTTAATTATTAACTGCCACAGAAGTTAGAACATTTTGAGCCCACTGAGGAAGTGGAAGACAAACATCTCTATTAATTTCCTAGCAAAAAAATAAGTTCTATTGAATTTAACGTTAATAAAAAAATATTTTCTCTTTGTGAAAAGCAAAAAATAAATTTCCAACATCCTTAATTAATTTTAGTAAAGAATTATTTTTCTGAAAGAAGGTGTTTTTCTCTCGTCGCTTTGATGAAACAATTAGCGAAAATATAAATTTATAACTTCCAACGGTATTTCTACTCGATGATCAATCTGAATCCATTAAAAAATTAAAAAATTCTATTTTAAATAAATAATAAAGTTATTATTTTTTTTGTATGAAAATATACTTCAAAAGAGAATATTACATTCCAACTACATATTACACTCAAAGAGCTATTGATATGGTGTTATGACAAAGGGATAAATATTCACAATAGATCCACTTTTTGTTCAATTTTCGATGACTGGAATTCTATTATTTGAAAATTCATAGTCAGTGAAAAGGTAAATTCCAAATAACCGGTGACATTTAAAGGGTCTATTGATACATAGTTCAATTTCATTCTTGGAAACGCACCACGTCGAGTGAAACACCCGCAATGGATTCGTCTTGGAAAATTAGGTTTCGACGAGTCACGACTTGAGTGAAAGTTCACTGACAAAAGCGATAAACCTCCGACGGACTCGTTATAGTATCAGCCGAAGTTTCAACATTTTTACTTCCAATAAAAGATTTTATAAAGTTCAAAACAGAATCCATTAATTTACAAACAAAGGTTTTTATTTCTTTTCGAAACAAAACTCGAATTACCATTATTTCATTCTTTTACCTTTCTTTGTCATCCCGTTAAAGTTTAAGAGAGCGTCTCCCTTTTGAACAAATATTAAAAGGGAATCGTAGCAGATGGCGTAGGTACGCTTTTCTTATTTAAAATATATGAACTCGAATATTCGAATAATGTTGAATAAGGTAAGAAAAATATTCCGAGTAAAGGCTATCTCTAAAGACTACCTCTATATTTAAACAAAGATGGATAAGTTTATACTATTTTCATAAATACATTATAATTATTAGTATATTTTCTATGAAATTTTAATTATTTAAAATAAATTCTGACCTGTAGCGAAGAGAAACAAAAAGACCACAAATTTGAAGAGTGCAGAGTCTAAATTAACCATTTTCACAAGCACTTTTTGTATTTAATAGCTAAATATATAGCTCAAGCACCGGTTGTTCAGTCATCAAGGTAACCACAAACATTTCGAATTTTCGGTTTTATTATCCGTTTTCCGACATTCACTACCTCTATTAATAAATTTTATTAATATTAATTTATAACACTAAAAATTATTTTTTTAATCCCAATCACTCCTATTAATAATATTCCAAGCTCTAAAAACTATAATGATAGTTTTAAAAATCACACCAAATTGTTTTTAAGTTTTTTAAAACTGATAAGTTTTTGTATTTTATTTTTTAATTTTAAGTTGTTTATTAAAGAGGGTAAGAGTTTTCGAAAGGTAGCGCGTGTAACTTTGACGCAGGTTTCGGTATACGGATACCGTTTCGGGGATAGAAGTTCGCGACGCAATCCGGTGGCGTACTGGGGCCCGGGGAAAGCGGCGCCGGCCGCGTCGACGCCCTCGGCGCGGCGTCGCGACGACGCCGAGCGCCGTCGGATCTCAGCCGTACGTCGGAGGACGCCGGATGCGGGGCGACCGGCTACAAGGAAATTCACTTTGTGACCGTTTGCTCCTCTCTAGGAGTCGCATGCGGTTTCGCGGATAGCGAAAGCTGTACACGGATGAAGCGGAATCGACCGGGAAGATAAAAAAATCTGATTTATGCCGACGTAGTTTTCCGCCCTACCGGTTTAGAACGTTATCAATCTAGTTTTCATTTCTCGGACTATCCTTCGCAAACGTATTTTTTTCAATTATTAGTTTTACGAAGTTTCAGTTTATTTTCCCTAAGCAATTTTTTTTTGAATATTTTTATACTCACCTATTATACAGGATAGTAACTAATGGGATACAGAGTAACACTGAATTCCCAACATCAAAACATTAGTATTAGACAAATTTGTCTTTGCGCTTCGTTCATTTATGTCGAAAACCGCTATGCAGCGCTTTTGCACTGAGAGTTTCAGGGTGCCTTTGTTGCACCATTGGAGTAAACGTAGTTTGACCTCACGCGTACTTTGCTAAAATCAACATCAAGTCAAAATATGTCCCGCAGTTTTCGAGCGTTCTTGCAAGAATGGCTTAGCAGTCAAACGGTGTTGAAAAAAGGCCTAATTTCAAGATGGGAAACACTAATTTGATATCAATTTTTGTCAAGATTCCAAAGGGAGCTTTCTGACACTTTCTATCTAACATATACAGCAGAGGTAAGGAACATAAAAAACTATTTAGAAAAGAGTTATTGGAAAAATGGAGCAGGAAGTAGTATCACAGAAATAAATTGAATACTGGAGAGTCGTAGATGAAATGATAACAAACATCATAAAGAAAAAAGACAAACACGAAAGAAAACTGGAAAATAGAAGAAGGAATGTACATGCAGTAGACGCCTAAAATCACATTTATATGCCTCTGAAGTTATATATTGATGGGTAGTTTAGGAGGCAGAGGGAAAAGAGCTTTAGTTGGTCGATGTATTCAAAATGAGTACACCAACCTAAGGACACTGGACTAACAGCAAGGCTCAATCTGCGATAATCGCTCGCCACCCTTTAACGTCACTGCCGAGCTTAGCGTCTCTGTCGTATGCTCGACTCTATGGGCCCTTTCACACTTGCCGGTTTTGGCCGTCCGGCAAATAACCGTCCGGTTTTTACCGTGAACGACTTGCTTTCACACTTGACGGTATTTCACCGTCCGGTTTTATGTTTTTACGTTTTAGGCTGACTTTTACCAACCTCCTGTTAATTCAACTTATGCGATTGGCTACTTTGCCAATAACCATGGTAATAAACCGCTGGTTAAGTTAACAGGAGGTTGGTAAAAGTCAGCCTTAATCAGTTTAGTTTCTACTAATAATAAGTAAATACGCTCTTTGTACTGCATGTAACAGTAGCAACATTTTATTATGAATAAAAAGCAAATAGCAGCACTGTGGTTGTTACACCGTCGCAGATTAAATCGAAGAAGAAATCGTCGGTACTGGGTACATCCCATTAATCGAAGAAGAGACGACGTTGGAACATTTTTGAAACATAATTGTATATAATATACATTCTTAACTGTTTATAATAAATTATTCGAACTATCTTAAATCCGAATTCAAACCGATCTAATTTAAACGATTTTAACAAACTGAGAACGCATGTCATGAAATAGCTAATTTTTATAATTGTGGATTCGCTTTTCAATACAAAAAGTTGTCAATTCTACTTTTACATAATGAATTAAACTCAACAAACTGCTTACAGCACAATCCCTTTGTCGTAAACCGATAAATGGATCGAATTTGTTTATAACAATTATTTGTAATAATTATTAACTTATACTCTTTTCGCGGAAAGATGTCTCATGCGTCATTAATTAATTATATTATCCTAGACTACTATTTTCGGGTTTCGTCTCTATCTGACATATATGATTAAATAAAGAAAAAAATATTTGACATATGTCGAGAAAACGGTGACAAGTAATGACGCATGAGACATCTTTCCGCGAAAAGTGTATAACTTTTATAGCCAGGGTTGGAAAGAGAACATATTTAGAAGCAATTAACATTTTTTGGAAATACGATTTTTTTATATGTGATTTTTTGATCACAAAGGGGGTGAATTCACTTTCCTACGATATTTGAAGAAAAATGAAACAGGACATGTTGTTGATATTGTATCTAGTACTAGCCAAAAACTGGGATAGATAGGTATCTTCCCGACGTAAATAATCGAATTTGTTTATAATTGTTTATAATAATTTTTAATCTGAAATTTTTAAAAGGGGTTAGCAAGAGGACCTAAGTGGGGATATTTTTTATCCGAAACTTTTTTTGATATCATGAATCGTTTAGGAGAAAACAATTATTTTCTAAAAATTGCTCAATTTTCAGGGGTCGTTTTCACCCTTTCAAACCGTTTTTGGGCAGCAACGGAAAGTGGGGTTTTGCTTAGGTTGGGACCCTCTACAAATGTGCCGATTTTTAAAAAAAATCGGTGAGTTCGGGTTCGGTATATTCCCTTGTTAGGTTAAATTTCTAATCTAAAATTTTTCTGGAGATCGACTGGTCACGGCTAAAATCGTCCAGTATGAAAGCACCTATAAAGTCACGTATATCACTGCAGAAGAAGAACCGTCCGGCGACCGTCCAGTTCAGTCGTTGAGACGGCTGCTCACGGCCGACCGGACGGAAAAAGTCGGCTACCGGCCAGTGTGAAAGGACGCATTTATATTAATAGTTCACTACCGACCGTCTCCGACTAAAAACCGGACGGTTATTTGCCGGACGGCCAAAACCGGCAAGTGTGAAAGGGCCCTATGTCTTACACTCGACTGAAACCACTACAAGTGACGACAAACTGGCGGCTGCGCACTAAATTTCGGCGTATACACATCTTATGGGATTGAGCCATCCTGTTAGTCCAGTATCCTTGACATCAACCCAACACTGAGTGGTCTATAACAACGGTGGCCAAACGGCGGCTCGCGAGCCACATGCGGCTCTTTTTGAGTTTTATTGCAACTCAATTAAAAAATGTGATAAATACTGTCCACTAAATTTTGATTTTTTAAGAAAATTTGTTTTCTATAATCAGGAGGTATAATTTACTGGATCTACTTTTTTTATTTTGGAGGAATTTCTTCCGATTAGGCTCTTAGAAATTTTCGATTTTTTAATACGGCTCTCAGTATCACCAAGTGTGGCCACCCCTTGTCTATGATACGGTCACTTAGATAGTGATTCGAACCTCTCCTCTGTCAACAGATTTCCTAAACCCAAAAAAAAGGGGGAGCTTTCTACCCCAAATAATCATCTTAAAACCCTTATACTTTTTTCAGTGCTTAATTATTTATAAATTGTACAGTTAAGAAAGATTCACTATTTCTATGCAAATTCTGGATACTTATGAAATTCTGCTAGGGCTGGCCATTTCTGATATAATCAATGTTAGTTTTGCAGTTAGTTTTGCAGTAGTTAGAAGTTAGTGTACAACATGCAAAATTTAATTAGTTTGGTTAAGTAGGTAAGGTAAACAAACCATTTGTTGAGTAGTAACTTGCAGAAATGAGACAGGTAATGTTTTGTACTTACAAATAAGTCCACGAGGTTTAATGTCCAATAAAAAATAAAACACTATTGAAACTATTTACACTAATGAGTTTATTATTGAATGTAATTGAATATGACACTGAAACTTAACGAAAAGATAATTTGAGAATAATTGTTGAGAACTTTGAGAATGACACACTAACGTTTTGAGAGTTGAAACCTGACTGCACAAAGTATTTTATCGAAACGAGAAATGTATTACAAAAAAAAACTAACCCGAAACCGAACGTAAACAACTTAAAAATAAATGTTTCCAAGTTTTGACAAATTAAAATGAATACAAGTCAAGAAGTGATAAATAAACTTAAATTAAAATTAAACACCATTGATAGGAATAAAAAAAGAAATTAACAGTTATGTTTAGGCCATTACCTTGTAACATGCCTCGATACAACTTTTTTAGTAATTTAGAAATACGCCATAAGCTATGCACTTACACAAAAGAAAACTTTAATGGACGAAAAACGTGTCGTAAATATCTTTTACAATATCCAATCAGAAGACAACCAAATCATAAATTACTTAAAAGTTTGTATGATCGCATCGGCGAAACTGATACATTTTATGCTAAACGTGATACAGAATAATGGCTAAACATAACTGTCAATTTCTTTCTTATTTATTGCCAATAATGGTTTGCTGACATACTTGACCAAAATTAATTAAAATCTTTCACGTTGTACATTAACACTGATTATATCAAAAATGGTTAGTTCTAGCGAGATTTCCTAAGTATACTAAATTTGCGAAGAAGAGATTAATCAGTCATTCTTAACTGTTAGATTTATAAAAATCTAACCACTGAAAAAAGTATGAGACTATTGAAATGATTATTTGGGGTATAAAGTGCCTTCTGAAATCTTGGCAAAAATTTATATCAAATTACTATTTCCCTTAGCAAGACGTTGAGACTAGCAAGACGTTGAGACTATTAAACACATCTTATGTGATTGCTCAAATCTCAAGAACCTTAGATTAAGGGACTTGGGTGACGACTGGCCAACCATGTATAAAATCAGGGATACACCTCTGAACTGCATCCTAACCTTTGGTAGATCCCTAGGCTGGTCGATGTAAACAGAGTGAGTGACAGGGAGGTTGTACAAAGGGCGCAATGGGGTCTAAATGCGGTATGATATCTGGCGTGCCCTCCTGTTTCCTACATACATAGTACAGTGAACGCTCTGTATAAGCAATTCATTTGAACCAATTTCAATAAAAAAATTTCTTATTGGGAAAAGTTGCTTACAGGGAAAAAAGGAGTATCAAAATGCTAACCGTTTGGAAAATATTTTTACTTATTTCTTTTAATAACTAAACTCTGTAGAATAACGTTAGTTTTATTGGGCAAGCTTTTATAGACAAGAACAGTTTCCTCACAATTATGTATTTGTTCAGGCAAAAAGCCATTTCCAGCTATATAATTTTTAAATTTATTTTTAAATTAGCTAGCTCCACATTGCAAAATTCGGATACCGTAAGGTTTTTCAAATTTTACTTGCTAACATCACCTGCTGCAAATGTTTCAAGTCCATTATTTAATGTATTGGCTTCGAGTGCTTTTAATTTTATCATTCATTTCGAACTAAATCATTTAACACGTTGAGTGCCATGCGGTTTTATAACGTCTTCCACTGTCAGTCACGAAAAGTTGTGTCAGTTACTGATGACTGACGCGGTCTGAACGGAAAGCTCGGTGTCAGCCATCGATGACTGACATGGCACTCAACGTGTTAATTGTCGCCGTTCCTAGAACCAAGAAAAGACTGTATCGTCGATTTCACTATATTTTATTGTCTTCATTCGCTTAATCTTACTCTGATATACATAGATTTTGGACGTATATTCTTCTAAATTTTCTTTTACTGTACTTATTGGAGATTTTGCAACTTCATATTCGTTAGAACTGTCCTCTGTTTTAACAGAATTTCACTTCAACACTGACAGCACAAAACTCAAACATATTCTAATAACAGAATCTTTTTCTAGTTGAGATTATGTTATTGTGAACAGCTGATTTTACTTCTAAATTGACCTAAACCTAAGTTAAATATTTAGCTTTAAAAAATAAGTTGCTTATACAGATAAGTTGAACGAAGAAAAGTTGCTTGTATAGAGGTTGCTTATAAAGAATGTTGCTTATAGAGAAGTTGCTTATATAGAGCGTTCACTATATCTCCTATCTTGAAATTCGCCCATCTACCAATTTTCATGAAGATATGCTAAAAGTAAGAGAAATTATTGAAGAAAAACGAAAATAGAATTTTAACTTTAATCGGTTCTATTTTTGTTAGTAATTATTAATAATTCTATAAAGATAAATTTTGCTAATACAAAATGCAACCCTCTGTCTGGTTAGTTACGGACCACCTGTATTGTATATACAGGGTGTCCTGGAAAATGTGGGAAATCTCTTGGATTCTGATAGAACATTAAAAAATATGATTACAAGTTCCCATATTTTTTTTTCCTAGCGGCCCTCCCCTCGGAGATACGGCCTTCTAAAGGAAGCCACTGGAAAACAATTTTTTTTAATAACTTTTAAAGTACTTAATTTAATTTAATGAAAATTTTATACGATAAACAGTAGTAAGGACCTCTTAAAAAGATGGCCTTAAAACATAATTAGTCTCTTTAGTTTACCAGGGGCGTACTAGGTTATGCATTTTAATGATTACATTTTTAACACACTGTATGGCAAAGAGTTAAAAAAAATAAATTTAGATACCTTGAATATTTAGCTAAAGAAAAGGTACTCTTATTCAGTGTCGATAAAATGAACCGTTTTCGAGAAAAAAATTGTAAAAGAAACCAACAAGATTAAAAATTTATTAATATTTCCTAGGTACCATAGTAACGTTTGTAAAAACAGCGCTAAATTTGTTGTCTGCAACATCAGTATTAAAAAAGCGCTGGTTTTACAAACGTTACTATGGTAACGTTACTATTAACACGAAATATTAATAAATTTTTAATCTTGATGGTTTCTTTTATAATTTTTTTCTCGAAAACGGTTCATTTTATCGACATTGAATAAGAGTACCTTTTCTTTAGCTAAATATTCAAGGTATCTAAATTTATTTTTTTTTAACTCCTTACCATACAGGGTGTTAAAAATGTAATCATTAAAATGCATAACCTAGTACGCCCCTGGTAAACTAAAGAGACTAATTATGTTTTAAGGCCATGTTTTTAAGAGGTCCTTACTACTGTTTATCATATTAAATTTTCAATAAATTAAATTAAGTACTTTAAAAGTTATTAAAAAAAATTGTTTTCCAGTGGCTTCCTTTAGAAGGCCGTATCTTTGAGGGGAGGGCCGCTAGGAAAAAAAATTATGGGAACTTGTAATCATATTTTTTAATGTTCTATCAGAATCCGAGAGATTTCCCACATTTTCCAGGACACCCTGTATAATTTTATGCAATAAAAAGAAGAACAATTACATAATAAGAAAGTTTTCTAACCCAGGAAATATTTTTCATATTAATATGGCTGTGGTATGACATCATCTTGTTGGAACGAACTATTCTAAAGTCTTTAAAATCATTGAAATCGTGGAACAGTTTTTCGTCAATTAGATGTTGATGACTTGAAGTGTGGCACATATAATAGAGTAATAAACCAGCAGCGCCGTAGGCGAAATTTTGACGTTTCCAAACGTCAAACTAACCGTACTTTGCGTTTTTTCCCGGCTTTTTCCGAATTCGACACTTTAAGTGCTAATTATGTTGACAAACAAAACGTTCAAATACAACTTAATTCATAAGTTTGATGAAATTTCTAAGCCTAAATCCGTTAAATAGCGCCTTTTCGAACGCCTTTTTCCGGGTCCTATTTTGGATCGTCAGCGCGGGTGCAATTTCTATTGATCGGTTTTCGAACAACAAATTTTTCAACGAAAGCGGATAAAATCCAATTTGCTTATGTAAAAAATTGTTCAAAATTATTAAAATTGAGTAAAATGAACACGTTGTTGTATCCGTCTTTCGAAAAAACTATTTGGAAATTTTTTTCGACGGTTTGTTTCTCGGCTATTATTCGTCAACGGTACGTTTCTCGGCTAAACGTCGAAATATGCCCCTTTTGAAATGCTGTTTGTCCGAAAAGCGACCAGCTCAGCGACCCTTCTTTGGGCTAGTGTAAATAATAACACAACAAAAATTAAAAAATATTCGCACCTCATACTCCAACTTAATCATAGCCTGTGAAATTTTCCTGATTAATAATTGAGTCATTAACTCGAATGTTTACTCGATTTTCAGTTCAAAATATTGCATAGATGAGAATGAATAGTTTTATTTTATTAGCAACATCTCAAACGCTTAAATAAATATTAGAAATAAAAAGTAACTCTGAATTTTCGATCCAGTTTTGGTTTTTGTTCTGGCAAAGTATCAGGTTTTTCAGTTTTCGGTTCCCGATTTAATTCCCGTTCGAAGCCCTCATTAATTTCATGCGTCCTGATGGCCAATAATTGGGTGTTCATTGATGGCCTTAATTACATTTCTGTCATTATTTTGGAAGTACATTTTCATTTGCTTTTTTTTTCCTTTTTTTTCTTAATGCACTCGACACATTTTAAATTCTTTTTTCATGTTTTTCTCTTATAATTAGTTTCATATGCACATTCTTCCTTATGTGATTTTTTGTTCTTAATGTATTTTGCTCCGGTTAAGTTTTTAATTTTAATTAGTTAGTACCATTTTATTCTATTTTATGTTTTACTGGTATCTTTACAAGTTATGAAATTATAAATTTGTGCTTAATCAAGATATCGATACCTTACTTTGAAAACCTCGTAAATCCATATCAACTAATTTTACAAGAGCAACAAAAAACTTTTTTTTGCAAAGTACTATTGGAATTTTGGCATGAATGCATGTTTCATAATACTATTTCACTTGCAAATTTCATTTGTCGATTCAAAATTAAAATAATTTTGTTTCTGAAGGGTTTTACCACAACTTACGACCTTATGGCAATGAAATATGCCCGCATGCCAAGTGTTAAGTAATGAACATCATACGGTTTAGGCAACTTTCGAACTTTCTGACAATGTACGGCATACTCTGCAGGAATGTTAATCTTACGATTTTTGAACCTTCTTTTAATACACGCATGCATGCTGTCTACCTCCACTTGCATGTGACCTTTCTCTAAGTACTTTTGTATGATGTATATATTTTTTTATATAACAAAATTCAAAAGTGCGTTACATAAAGTAGAGTTTTTATTTTGGTAGCCACAATTGTCGCTATAAAGAATGACTTTTTCTCCAACTTCTATTTCCTGGTTCAAAATGAAATTGCAAATAATGCTGGCAAATTCTGAAGCAGATATAGCACCTCCCCCTCATGCCATATGAAACAAAATCCGTAATGATTCTTCATATTATAAAGAGTAAAGTTATGAACACATAGTTTGCGTTTGTAATATAAGGAAGAAACCGTCGAATGTGGGGACAGTAACACCTTCTGTAAATCCATACAATAAACATATTTGGCTTCTGCTTTGTCCTTTTCCTTTTCTTTCCTACAAGCTTCTTTAATTTGCCGGTGTTTTAAATAGTTCTCTTCAAAAAGATTTCTCATTTTAAAGCTAGTGCAAACATCGCACTGATCTTTTTTAGGTACATACAAACTTAGATTCAGTTTCTCAAACACCGATGCAAAAGTTTTTATAGAAATTATTCTAATTTCTGGATTTAGATCTTTGGCAAATTTTTGGTATTCCAGGAAAAGTTCAGCCTTAGACTGCCAAATAGGTTCTAGATACAATTTGTTACTTCTTGAACAAATTTCTCTTTCAACAAAAAAAAAATTGAAGTTACGAGGTGTTCGGTTTCTAGATAATGAAGAAATTCTTACGAGGTTTACAAATTTGTTTATAGATAGCGTAATATTGATATATAATTCTCGAGATTTGCACAGCACTTACAAGATGTGGGTTTTCGCAAGATATTAAAAAAAAACTCAATTTCGCAAAAAAGTAAAGTTACGAGGTTTTCAAAGTAAGGTAACAATATGGACGTTGCCACTTTAATGCTACTTTAAATTTCCAATACGTCTTTGTGTAAGATTATCTAATTAACTCTTTGAGTGTTTGTGGTACATAGAATGAACCACCTTTTTTTATGCTGTTTAGCGGTGGTGGTACACAAAATGTACCACTTTATAAATAACCCACAACTCAGGTTGCGCTGGTCCATTTCTAGAACCACCGGAGTTATGCCATCCTGTGGACGGTAGAGGTAACTTGGTGTAACCGGTGCTTGATTTCGGTGCGTTTCCTAGCTGTTACTGTCAAAATCTTGTGCGCAATATTGCTGTGCTGCGTTTACAGTTTAAATTGAAAATAAAAGTGAAGTTTCTTTGCAAAAATTAAAAAAAAAAGTAATGCCATTGCCTTTGGTAAGTGTTAATAGCATTAGACTGGAAATTTATTTATTACAATTGAACATAAACGAATTTTCGTTGTGGTACACTCTGTGTACCACCGCGTCGTTTGGAAGTTTAAAAGGTCATTCTTTTAGCGAAATGCACAGGCTCAGAAAAGACAAATTGCCTTTTAATTTGGTAGGCATGACTGTAGACGAGTTCTACGAGGAGCTGGAACGATTCGATTCTGTTGCTGTTAAAGGAGGAGAACCCATACCGTCCGGTTCCGAATCGGAAGACGACACTTCCGATGACGAGATCTTGGCAGAAAATGTTCAACCGATAGTCGAAGACTATGCGAGCTCAGAAAGTGATGAATCAGATGAATCTTTCGCAAGGCTAACCTTGTTCAAACTTCTGTCCGAAATGATGCGAGTCCATATGTACCACCAACATGGTCAACTATCTGTAAACCAACTCCACCTCCCGATTTTGCAAGCACTTCTGGTGTAGCCGATTTTATTCTACCTAACGCCATTCCTACTTTTTCGGCATTTCATAACTGAAGAATTCATGGAGCATTTAGTTCTTCAAACTAATTTATACGCAGAACAGAAAAGAATTTCCACGGGAAAAACGTACGTTCCCACTACTGTACAAGAGCTCAATGCGTTTTTAGGGATAAATTTGCTCATGGGTATAAAGCTTTGCCCTAGCTACAAAGACTACTGGTCAAGCGCACCCGACATCAAGGATCACTACATTTCGTCCCTAATGCCCTTGAAACGTTTCAGTTGGTTGCTGTCGCATATACACATAAACGATAATTCTACTATGCCTGACCGCAAATCTCCCAACTTTGATAAACTTTACAAAGTGCGCCCTATGATAAATTCGCTATTAGCAAATTTCAAGCGCTGCCTCCTTCCTAGCCAGCAAGTTGCTATAGATGAATTCATGATCAAATTCAAAGGCCGGGGTACGTTGAAGCAATACATGCCCAAAAAACCTGTGAAACGAGGTTACAAGGTTTGGGTACTGGCTGATAGGTCTGGATATTGCTTGAATTTTGACATTTATACAGGTAAAACCAACACTGAGGAGAAAGCACTCGGTGCACGCGTCATCAAGCAACTTATGGCTGATTTGCGTGGCAAGGATCATTTACTCTACTTTGATAATTTTTTTAACAGTGTGCCCTTAATGGAAGAATTGAAAAGGCAAGGAATACATGCTGTTGGTACTAATACGACTGATCGTTTTACCAAAGAAAGACCATTTCTTTTTCCTTAGTAGCGACAGCGTAGAGAGATACTGTAGTATGGACACTCTCCGTCGGCACCTTTGATGTAGGTGAGGCGATTTTTAAGGCAACATGGCGGCGTTTCTATTTGCACTTCTACAATAGGTCAAGAGATGGCACTAAGGGAAATGTCATTTCTAAAATTTATTTTTATGAAGACATCGTTTTTTAAAATGTTATTATCAAGCATCTATGCATATATTATTTTTTATTGACAGCAAAAATAAATATTTGAAAGGATATTCGTAAAAGATATCTTACGAACCTTCCTATTATAAATATTTTAATATCCAAATATTATTATTTAGAAGAGCTTAGAACTTCATAATGTATTTAATTCTTTAATACTTTTGGGAACCATAAATAACATATGTTATTAGGGGTAAAACCTTATACCTCGAAAGTGATAAAGGGATCATTATAATTTATGAAACTTAAAATATAAGAAACAATATTTATTAGTGATTACAATATTTCCAACTAAAATACATAGAACAATAAATAATTATGTTTAAAAGAAAACAATGCAATAAAATAGTAAAGTACTTCAAAAAACCAAACTAATTAAGACACAATTACTTTAAAACACTTTCAAAACCATCCGATCAATGCTGTCACGTGGAGTAGAAAGAATGAAAATCTAACCTTAAAGTCACCAAAACAAAACACCTACTGTGCTGCCACAAGCGGAGAATTGTCGAAGTGCAAATTCATGCGAACGTAAAAATTGAACGTCAAAAAAAACGGAGTGTCCATACTATAGTATCTCTCTACGCTGGTAGCGACTTGGTGGTTTATAATGTGTACCACGCAATTGGTCAAAAAGTCGCAGTGCAATTAAAAAAAAATAAATGTTTTTATGTTTGTTACAACACCTAGGCTGGGTATTATAAGTTTTATGAACATTCGAAAATAAAATTTTTGTTGCTCCACTAGGGTAGATTTTTTCCAGAATTCCCTGCTCCTCAAAGAGTTAAGAGTATCTACGACCTCCTTCGAGCAATCTCAACTAATAAAACTTCTAAACCAAGTGAATGCATTTTGAATGCACTGTCATCGATAGTATTGCTTACAATTCGACACTGGTGTGCAATCGAATGGTTTCATGGCGGAATGGTTTCATCGACAGAGAACGCTATTTTATATGCAGACGGTAGCCTACGTGTTGCCTAGATTAAGTGCATTTTTCTTCTGTCCGCTGCGAATGAACCCGAAGCCGTTTCGCGTCCATATTAACCCAGACCAAAACAAATGGCGCCATTTACGTGACCGGCACTCAAATCTCACGTCCGCATGGCTCGGGGTTTCGGTCTCTCCGTTGCTCTCCGCCGTCATAAAGCTAATGATCGCTCGATGGTCAGAACCGGATTTTCGTCCTTTTGTTTCCCTTTTTTCCTTTCTTCTCGTGAAAGAGTATAAGGTACATTCACTTGATCGTAATGTGATGTACAAGTCGACGTGTCGCCTTTTGAAAAGGGGCCTTATATTAATGGGCGTCTTAATAGGGCGGAAAGTTCGCGGAGTTTTAATGCATTAATTGAAAAATGGAAATCACTTCGAGTTTCTCTACCACTCAAAAGGTTTTAGTACCGAACTTCGTTCGAGTTCAAACATTTTAAATGATCGAATATAATACCACCCTGTTCCACTTTAAAAGCTTTTTTAGCGTGGTTTTTCAACGTAGTATTGGTCGATACAAGCTTATCATGAATAATTTGTTATGTGTAATTCTCGTTAGTGGTTATACGTTAACGATAAAAGTTAGAGTAAAAATAAGAATTTTTTAATGTAGGTGCGTTTGATTCTTGTTTATTAAATGTTAAAAGTATTATTTTAACCGCACGAAAAAAATTTTAATTAGTACGCTTCGATAACACAACATAGAGGCTGTAAAAATGAATTATTGGCCCTGAAGGGGTTTCAGTAGATGGAAGCTCTTAAAACTCGGTTGCGTTCATAAGCTCGACTTCCTCGAGGGCTAAAGCTCGACGAAGAAGCTCCGGTTGCGTCCGGTGCAAAATAATTATCCTAAGCGCGGATGCAGGAGTCGTGTAATTAAAGCGAGAACTAATTGGATTAACGATGGGAGAAAGGAAGGGAGACGAACGGCCGTGGACGGGCGATGTTTTCAAAGCTAATGGAGGCGAAATTGTCGCCATTGTCGCTGGCAATTTCTTAAGGGAATCGAGTGCACGGACGAAAGTAGACGAAGAATTCGCAATTACCCCACGGGTTCTTAATAAAATTCGGAAAATCGCGAGATTGCAACGAGTAATTAGTAGGGGAAGATTATTGGTACGACAAACGTAACAAAACTTAATCAAAACTCCTCTCTTCTGGGTGATTAACGCGGGATGTAAATTTTCCATCGTGCTTTTGGCGATTAATAACGCCGCGAAGGGGAAGTCATTTTTCGACCGTAAGGGAACAAATTTCCTTCTCTTGAGTTGATGTTCATTATCTCCCAGTTTGCCAGCTTTACTGCTATTAATATTAATTGGTAAAACTCCTGCTAAAAACATCATGCTAACGGATTTTATTCTATATTAACGAAAAAAACAACAACAAGAGAAAATATCAAAAAATTATTAGAAATTACTATTACAAATAATTTAAAACGTTAGGAACTATAACCCGAAATGGAGCTGCACCATGAAGAGAGGGGTAAAAAATTAAGTCCCCTCTCCGTAACATTGCCGAGTACTCTTTCATCTTTCTCTTCATGGTGCAGCTCCATTTCGAGTTATTGTACCGGGTGGCCAACTAAAAATGATCACCTGCCATATCTCAATGACGGATCATCCTATTTTAATGAAACAAAAAATTTTATAACGAAAGTGGCCATAAAAAATCCCTGGAAAATATTTTCAAGTTTCTTAAATGGCCGCTAGGGGGCGTAACCTAAATGACTGAACAGAAAATCACGATTTTTTTTCATTTTCTTCCAAATTAAGGGGTATTGAAAATAAATTAATTTGAAAGATAAATGAATTTCGACTAATATGTATGAAACACTTTTTGTCGTATCTCCAAAAATAAAGTGGTGGGGATGAGTTGAAAATGTTCATTTTCGATGGCCGATTACTCCGGTCATACTGAACAGAATTTAACAAACTTAATCTCGTTGGAAAGGATTATTCGTGGTTTACTAACGGCTCCTTACGCTGTTTTGATATGAATATTCGTTTCGCCGCCAGAGGGCGATATCTAGAATTTTGACAAATATTATAGCTTTTCTCAAAAAATTTAAATGGAACGGTATGTTCATTTTTACACGATAAAATAAAGAATTAAAAGCTTAACATGATGCTGAAAACCCGAGCTCGCTATATTGCTTCTAACGGTATATATTAGCCAAAAGGCAAAAACTGTAGCATTATAAGATCTAGTTGACCGATGTTACATTGTTGACATATGTTTGACATACGTTTTGTTAGTGTCTGATTTCCACAACTTACTTGATATTTGATACCAATTTACATGCTAGCCGACCCGACCGACCGTTCGACTTCGCCTGTGCTCCCGCCTTACTCATCACACCCACTAAAACTATTTCGCATTTATTTTTCTTATACGATGTTTATAACCCATATTAAATTTTGATTCAATTTAATATGACTGTTAGAATGGTGCCAGTTTCAAACTTCTACGGTAACGGCTTATCGAGATATCGCTATTTCACATAATGTGTTGTTATTTAAACACCTGATAGAAAAATTAAAAATAAAAATTACCAACATGTTTAGAACACTTAAGGCAATGTGTTGTTGAAATTTCAAGTTTTTTCGACAAGCTATTCCCCTGTGAAAAAATCGCAAAGTTGAGATACTGCGCCGAGAGCCCAAAACTGGGTATATATTTTTTTATTAAACCTGTCATAATTATTATACGAGTGGGAGACAAAATTTGAAGTTTCTACCGATAATACAAAGTTAAATCACGCTACCAACGACACCGGTTTCGTTTTTTCCGCGGGGTTGTTTTGTTATTAACCGCCTTTAAAATAAGGGGTAAAAGCTATAGCTTTTGCTCTTTATCTAATATCTACCGTTAGAAGCAAGATAGCGAGCTCGGGTTTCCAACGTCATATTAAGCTTTTAATTCTTTATTTTATCGTGTAAAAATGAACATACCGTTCCATTTAAATTTTTTGAGAAAAGCTATAATATTTGTCAAAATTCTAGATATCGCCCTCTGGCGGCGATACGAATATTCATATCAAAACAGCGTAAGGAGCCGTTAGTAGACCACGAAAAACCCTTTCCAACGAGATTAAGTTTGTTAAATTCTGTTCAGTATGACCGGAGTAATCGGCCATCGAAGATGAACATTTTCAACTCATCCCCACCACTTTATTTTTGGAGATACGACAAAAAGTGTTTCATACATATTAGTCGAAATTCATTTATCTTTGAAATTAATTTATTTTCAATACGCCTTAATTTTGAAGAAAATGAAAAAAATCGTGATTTTCTGTTCAGTCATTTAGGTTACGCCCCCTAGCGGCCATTTAAGAAACTTGAAAATATTTTCCAGCGATTTTTTATGGCCCCTTTCCTTATAAAATTTTTTGTTTCATTAAAATAGGATGATCCGTCATTGAGATATGGCCGGTGATCATTCTTAGTTGGCCACCCGGTACATAAGTAAGATTAATTGTAAGAGATTATTTACAAAAACTTGTTATAAAAACCAGTTAAAACATTGGAATTTTGTGAAATTGATGTATGGATCGGATCAAAAAACTTAAAAACTTACATCGTACCCAAATTTGATTAAAATATGTTTAGCCGTTTTCGAGATATCAGCGCTTCAAACAAATCGTAATTATCGCGAAAGTAGTTGAAATGTTCAAAATGGAAAATACGTCAACTACCACAAACAAATACTGTTATAACATGTTAAAACCCGATTTTTTTTCCTCCAATAGATTCCAAGAAAGAAATTCATAAAGTTAGATAATTTTTCAGCGACCCGAAAATCTGGTTCATTTTTCATTTATCTCGTGATATAAAACTGCGGAGCCGATTTTTTTTTAATATATGTTACACAAAAATATCTACGGAATACGATGAACTTTTTCCCGATTGCTTTCGACAAGTGGTTGTGAAGATAGTCCTTTTCAAAGTGAGGGGCCTATAATTTTGACGACGATAATAGTTTAAATTCACACTAAAAACACAAATATACGATACGATACACTTCTATTTAGATAAATAATTTAAAAAGTTAGTTAGCATAAACTTTAATTGACCGCAATTGATATTTATGTAAATCCGTCACGATTACTTACACGTTTTTATCCAGCATAACTAACATTCTGACAAATTTTAATAAGTAAACGTCGAATATTGCGGACGTTAATTGGAAGAAAGGTTAGTTAGCTTCGTAGAGAGGGAAATGTTGATTTTCTTGCAATTACGCGGCGGACTCGTCGATGGGCGAAATCAATACGCAACATGTTCCGTTTAAAGGAGATGGAGTGCTATATTGCCGCAATAACACAGGCGATTACGTCGGAACCGGCTCGGACCTGTCCATTAGGCAACGGGGTTTCGTCCGTCAGCATGTTCCCTATTAAGGTTCGAACCAACTCTTAACATCATCGTTTCGTGATGGCGTGAACGTGATCTGTCTCATATAAAATGTTTTATTTTTTTTATTGGACCGTTAAAAAAATAGCAAGAAAAAAATTACAACAAAAAAATAGGAGCCTAATATAAAAAAAGATTTTAATTTCTACTATCCGTGCCAAAAGTGAAGTCAATCATGTTTGGGGTGCTCGTACTTTGAAAGTTTTCGTCGAAAAAAATTGGAGTAAAGACTGTTATAATCGGTGATCATTTTTGGGTAACATAGCCAAAATTAAAAATCGTAGATCACACGGTTTGGGAGACATCGCAACTTAAATGAAAATAGAGACGGTTTTTTAACGGTTACTATTGACATTCATGTGAAGTTCTTAAACCAATTGAGTCGTTTTCTTTGACAGGGATGTATAAGCAATATCGAACTATATTTCGAAAAATGTTACCGATCCAATGTTGAGAAATATGTTGTCAGAATTCTTGTTACTGGTTTACAAGCTCCTTTTTTATTTAGTTTCTTCTTATCTTCTTCAGTTATCCATTAATTACCACTGGGCAATCAAACTATATCAATGTATTTCTTTTAGTAGACCTGACTACTATCGGTGCCAAAAGTCAAGTCAATTAAGATTGAGGTGCTCGTATTCCGAAAGTTTTCGTTGAAAAAAATTGGGGTAAAGACTATCACAATCGGTGAATATTTCTGAATAACACACTCAACATTCAAAATCGTTGATCACGCGGTTTAGGAAATATCGTGGCTTAATTGTAGCGCCGAAATCAACCAACACAAAAATAACACCGCGAGGTTTAGTAGGTTTTGGGCTCCAGCTAGCTTTGAAACAGTGGAGACGGGGAGGTTCGATTTTAAAAAATAAGGGCGCCACGGACTTACCAAAATACCTACCAAACGTTCTCTCGCCACACACCAATTAAGTCCGAAATCAGCAAAGAAACAATCAAACACACAAATAATGTAAATAATCTGATTTATTATATGTTGCCAAATACTATAAAGAAAGGTTCCTGTCTGCATAAAATAATAATAATTATAAAAGAAAAATATAAAGGAAATCCCAATCGCAACAACCCCAAATTGAACAAGGTGCCCGTAATACACACCAAAAATAAAAAAAACTAAATTAACAACCGCGAACGCGTATAACCCGAGAGTAGCTACTGTCGAAGTTAGAAAACTAAAAATAAAAATATTAAACCGGTTCCGAAATAAAATTAAAAAGAAAATCTTGCGATCAAGTTACAAAAAAAAATGTGTTCTGTGAACTCAAATTATTGATAGAAATGCGATCGACAGGAACAAAACAAAATTTTAAATATAGTTCACAATAAAAAAAATAAAACGCGGCAACAATTCAAATTTCGATAAATTTATTAAATTAAGATATGAATCTTAATCTTTCCGGGGAGTATTAAAAATAAAAGTTTGGTTCGCTTATCTGTATAGTTCCTGGCCTGGTGAAGATGTTCGAGGTCGTGGTGGGTGTTCAAATCTATCGTGCTGAGACCAAAAGTTCGAGCCAGCAAGGTTAAGGACGCTCCAAGGTCAAGACGCAAGGAGGATCAGGTGGAAAATTGGTTTCGACGTAGATCCAATCCCGGTCTAGTTCAAATGACAAATTCTAGACTCAAGGGACAACAAAAAGGCCTAAAGAAAAGAAATATTACCGTCTAACTCCACAAATAAAGAAAAAGGAAGACATACCTTACGATCTTAAACGGCCTAAAGAAGTTTGACGCTCCGAGAAAATAAATCCGGAAATATCTCCGAAAATCGGTACAATCGATAAATAAACGGGTCTACAAATCCATCCAACGGCGATAAAGAATCTTATCCAACCAATCTTAGAAACAAAACTTCTACGATAAGGATTCTTCTAATAAAAGACCACGTTTCTCAACTCGGAGCTCAAAGCGCGTCTTCGCTCTATCAAGTTCACGATGCAAAAAAGGACGAGAACGCCAAACCTGCTCTGAAGTTAGATCGAAACCAAACGTCGAAACTCGAATAATCGATAATAGATGACACCCCTATACCAACGACCTTCAAATAAAACGAAATATTACCAGAAAGTGAACCAAGAAAACGAAACCGTTACATTATGAAAAAATGACCGATTTTTTGACCGGTCGAGATGGACTATTTCAGAGATTGAATATTGTAACTAGAGGTTAAGTTCAGTCTCAATCGAAGATCTTCAACTTCTCTATCTCGGTTGTCTCAGCTGGTTCATAGACGATTTCCTGATCGGTCCAACAGGAACGCTGTCGTTTCCACTCGCCTCAGGTTTTACTGTAGATCCTCCAAATTCCCATTTTCCATGAGACTTATTTTTTTCAGTATCTCTGATTGAAGTCTCTTCAACACGTTTTATATTTTTTCTTCTTTGGTCATTTCGGCATTCATTTGATAGCATAATTTTAGGACCTCGTGGTAATACTCCCAAAGGTCTTCATGGCTCTTCTGTCTTTTGGTGACCAATTTGAATTGTACCTCTTCGTCTTGGAGTGCTCTTCGAACGTTCTTTTTAAGCCTTTTAGGATTTGTTCAATCGTTTGACCGTTTTCCTCGATGATTTCATATCAATCCAACGCTGCTCCTTGTACAGCCGGCCCATTTCATCTTGGCCTACCAAGATCAAGTGCGCAATGACAATCTGTGGGTGGTTCTTTGGAAGCTCATTTCCGTAGTATATTCAACGGGGTACTGATCGTATACAGATTACAGCAAAAGTTTGTGTATAAATGCAAGAGATAATATTTAAGTTCGAGATGGCGGAAAGTAAATTGAACCAATTTGAGTTTTTTTAATTGCATATCATTGTTCAGCATTCGACGTACTTTTAAATACACCTATTTCCCAAAACCCCGTAATACCCTATTGTTGTGCGCCAATGTATGGCGTACAGGGTACATATTTTTCTACAGGTCAACTTTTGCCGCGCTCTATACTTGCCGTTCTCTGTCTAACGAATATACCCATCTTTCTCCAATGATTTACTGTCGCACTCCTTCGTCTGTGCATTTTTGGTGATCTTCGTAGGCCAAGATGGATTGGGTCGGCTGTAGGTAACATGGTAACTGTAATATTTGTGTTGCTTCTGTCTATCTATTCTCCCTCGAAACCCTTTTATACATTTTAATGAATTCATCGACGTTTTCATTACTCTTTCCTCCGAAAGGTTTAGGTTGTGTCGCCGGAATCATCTCTCTCGGTGCTGCTTCTTCTGGAGCATTCACCATTGTCGCTTGCTGTTCTTCTTCTTCCTCTTCTTCTTTTTCTACTTCTTGCTCTTCTTCTTCTAGTTCTTCTACTAGTTCTTCTTCTTCTAGTTCTTCTTCTTCTTCCTGTGGTGGATCAATCTCCTTTTGATCTGCCTGGTTTTTTTTTGTCGTTTTCCGCGTGTTGTTACCGGCATGTGTAGCATCTACTGAACTAACTTTATTTTTTGATTTCTTAGTGGAACTTTCTCGGAGTTGCCTCCACCATTTGTTACACAATACGTATTGGGGTGTAGCGCACAAACTCAAGTTATAAAGAAATAAAAATTAAGTTCGATTCAAAGCCAAAACAACCGTTGATAGGACCGGGCTCCGATTCACTCTGCGCAGAAGGGGGGGTTCAGGTGTTAAATGAAAGGGCGCCACGAACTTAAACCGATACCTACCAACCTTTACTTATCCTAGGAT
Organism: Digitonthophagus gazella; assembly: GCA_036711955.1. Taxonomy (NCBI): domain Eukaryota; kingdom Metazoa; phylum Arthropoda; class Insecta; order Coleoptera; family Scarabaeidae; genus Digitonthophagus; species Digitonthophagus gazella. The sequence continues at coordinate 35,560,890 of JASCIT010000005.1, read as the reverse complement.
CAGGCAAGTCCGAATCCACGATCGAAGGACAACAACAAAATAAAAGACAATTTTGAAAACCAAAAAAATGTACTTGTATTAAAAAGAAACAATGAAATAATAAAGATGAAAAATAAAGAATGTTCAAGTGAAATGTATCCATAAAATTTACACAAATAGTAATAAACCCCTATCGCTGCTGTTGCTTCAAAGAATTAACAAACAAATAACCTGAAATTTAAATGTTAACGCGAACACAAAAAAAATAAATGATAACAGCTGTTGTCAAATATGTATTACACTTTCTAATGAGTGTCTAACATTAAACCGGGATAAAAAATTCTCTGAGCGATTAGGTACACAAAACAGTTTCGTAAAATGATATTCAATGAATTTAGAATAACACAAGTTAATTTGCAAGTAAAAGATTATCAGGGATTGAAGATCCCCAATAACCAAATTAAATAACAAAATAATTTAATAAAAGAAAATATAAAGCGTGGGCTTATCTCTGTTGCGGTGTCTCGGTCTGCCAGGAGTGGTGCCTCTCTCAAGATACGTGCGTCGCCACGAAGTCGGTTCGATGTTCTACCGTCCTTGTTCTTCTAACGGATTTCAATAATGATGAACGATGGCCGCCAGGGGGGGAGGGAGTTGACTCAAAAATTTCGACGCAATAACTTCAAATCCAAAAAAAAAACCAAAAAGAAAAAGGAATCCAAAAAGAAAAAGGAGCCTAAGGGAAACACGAATTACAAAACGCACCAAACAAAAAAAAAGATTCAAGTTCTCTGCAAACGTAAAACATACCTTACGATGTTAATCGGCTCTGCGTGTTGGCTGATAGAAACCAATTAATCCGGAATCAATCCGATAAAGCACAAACAGGTGCCCAAAATCTGTGGAGAGGGAAGCTGATCCGCCAAATTGCGATTAGAAGTTCTCCCAAAAACACTAAAGAGAATGCTTCTACTATGCTTCGCCACCCACGCAGTTACTATCGGAGCTAAATGTCGTCTACGCTCTTCGAAGGATCGAAAACGAAGAGGATGAAATTACCTAAACTATGATGCAGGAAGGAACTATCCCCACCACTTTCGATCGCACTAATCTAAGAAACGAACCAATATCCTGTATTTCGCTATAAAACCAAGAGATCTTAAAAATGACACCTTCCAACAGATGGCCCAAACCAAATAATTTAAATTTAATTAAATCCGAAAAATAAAACCGTTACAGGGGGTTTCCTCAGAGGGTAGGGTGTGTAGGGGCAGCAATCATCAACACAAGGTTGGAAAACTTATTACATTTTTTACTGGAGTAAGCACGGTAAGCACAATATTTAACTTTTTCTTCTTTTTATAGGACCCCCCTATGGGGACACCTCTCAGGGCTCCGTCGCCTAATCGCGCTTTGTCACGTTTCGCGGCTCATCTTCGCAACCGGACTTAACCTCTTATTACAATATTTCAGCGAAAACAGATGGAATTTTTGATAAAGAAAAGATACCACGTTGTAGTAAACAGATGAAGCTGTATCCTGGAAAAGGTTTTAATTTTTTTCTTCAGAGGTTTTCGAGAAAAATTCCCAAAGTTTGGATTTTCAGCGGACCGGTAAAAAAACTGATCCTTTTTTGTTTTAACTCTTTGAAGGGCGGACATTTTCAAATAAAAAACCCAAAGTGGGTACAACAGAGATGTTGTGTCATCTAAGAGATTAGCAAAAAGCATAATCTGAGTTTGAAGTTATGAGGTGGTACGCACTCTCAACCACTGTACAGCAAAAGGAGTAGAAATTTAAAAAAATGGTTTGTTTTGTGTACCAGCGAGCACAAAAATTAAAAAATGGAAGTGGTGCATTAAGCCACTCACCACCCCTTAAAGAGTTAACTCGGATTATTTTCTAAATCGTGTGACTCATAATTTTACATTTTGGCATATAAGTCTTTACCCCAATTTTTTTCGTCGAAAACTTTTGGAGTACAAGCACCTCAAACATGACTTGATTTTTGGCACAAATAGTAGTTAACTCATTTTTATTTATTATAGAGAGCTTAATTTGTTTTGTATTCTATACATAATGAATTTCATTCAAATAGGCTTTAAAGCACGAGTTTATCTATTAACCAACCGGGAATTCCCAAATGAATGGAGTTATTGTTCCTCGTGACTATGTAGTTTTGAGATAAAATTTGTTCTGTTCAGAGGTGACAATTGTTCACCGATAAAGTGAATCTCATTGCTGGTAAACAAGAAAACAAGATGTTTTGTTACAAAATCATGTTGTAGCTACAAAAATTACATATTTGTTCCCATATACATATTTGTAATCCCGTTTTATTTCATTTAAAATTAACAGCAAATGAGTAATCATAGAGAAACATTCAATTATAATCAAAATTTACCATCAATATCAGACAAACCTACAGATACAAATACAAATACGATTCGTTCCAATTTTACGATAATTATATTCACCACAGAGGATTGTCGTTTCAACGTTATCGGTTTAAATTCGAATTACGCATTTACTCTATATCTTTTTAAATAAAAGGATTTATCGTACGTGAAAATTAATGGACTTTAGAATGGACCAAACTCTTTATAAAAAAACCCACCATGATTTGAGCGATCATAGTCGATTTATGTCTCATAAATATTACAAATGACCGTATGATGGACAACTATATGACATGTAATGGAAGTAAGTGTGTCGGTTCGTGATAAATGGGGCACTTTCTTGGGGCACGAGCAGAAGAATGTGCACGGCAGAAGTAAATTACGCGGAATCTAAAAGGATATACTAGAGACCCAAGCGGGTAAAATGGCAAATACAGCTAAACGGCCAACTACGGCGAATTGAGATGGATGAAGAGCTTAACGAGTAAAATTTGGGGCTAGGTACCCTACAAGAGGGGCGAAACAAACGATTTCTGCCGTGTTTTGTGCCGCAGAACGAAAAACGACTACGGCGATGAACCGACGTTAAATTCCCGGATAAAAGACCGAGTATAAAATTGTTTGTGAGACTTTGAATAACGTAATACTGCTGAATATTTAGTTTTAATCCCTCTTGTGATTTTTTTTGATGCCATAAAAATAAATGATGATTTGCTTCGACGAAACTTTCGTATCAGGTTTTTATTTAATCCGACATGTCAAAAACATCGTTGGTATACAAGAGAAATTAACCAACTCCAGCATTATAAAATTTTAAGTTTTAACATTTATGTATCTGAAATTAAAAATTATTTTTATAGAAAAAATGAACAGGTTCAATAATGCCATTATACATTATTTATAGAAATCGTTGTAAACTAATCTCATGGTAAATAATTGATTTTATAATCACATATCAAAATTATAATAACTCAAAAGTACTATTTCTGGACTTACACTTAATTACTTTCTCTTGATATTTTAAGAGAATATAACACCTTATGAGACAATGGAAAACAAATTACTTCTTACATAGGTGTAGGTATAATCATTTTATAGTTTTTAATAAATGGACCGTTTATTTTGAAAGTGGTGTAAGTCCATTTTTGAAAAAAATGAGATATCACGTAATTCATGCTTAATTTAGTGTAAATTTTTTATGTATGATAAGTCCGTGTTTAATTTCTTAAAACATTCCCATGTTTTGTACAACTTAAAATCGGTCGATAAATGAAATTACATAATCATTGATTATGAAAGTGGTGTAAGTCCAAGTGACTATGGTTACATTTGTTTTATATTACACTAGTTTTATTTTTAGTATTTTTCTAAAAAAAAATTTATTGTTTTTGGTTGAATTGATCAACATTTTGGTAACTTTGGTGGAAGCTTTACGAATTTAGTAAGTTTTTGGTGGAATTTAAAAATAAATTGATAAATTTTTGGTGGAACTTTTACAAATTTTGGTGGAATTTTTAAAAGATTCATTATTTTTGGTAGAATTATTAAAAATTTTAGTAACTTTGGTGGAATTTTTATGAATATACTAAGTTTTTGATGGAATTTTCAAGGTTTTAGTTAATTTTTAAGGAATTGTTTCTAATTTGATTGATTTTTGGTGGAATTTTAAAAGAATTTGGACATTTTGGTGGAATTTTTAAAAAATTTGGTAAGTTTTTGGTAGAATTGTTAAAAATGTTGACAATTTCAGTGTAAGTTTTAGGTTTTTTGTAAGTTTTTGGTGGAATAAAAAAAATTCAGTAAGTTTTGGGTGTAGTTGTTAAATATTTTAATAGCTTTGGTGGAATCCTTGCGAATTTTATTCATTTTTGATGGAATTTTAAAAAATTCAGTGTTTTTGGTAAAATTCTTATGAATTTAGTAAGTTTTTGGTGGAATTTTTAAAAAATTCAGTATGTTTTTAGTGGAATTATCAAAAATTTTGATAACATTGGTGGAATTTTTGCGAATTTTATTCATTTCTGGTGGAATAAAAAAAATCTGTGTTTTTGGTAAAATTCTTATAAATTTAGTAAGTTTTTGGCGGAATTCTTGCAAATTGTATTAATTTTTGGTGGAATTTTTAAAAAAATCAGTATGTTTTTGGTGGAATTATCAAAAATTTTGATAACATTGATGGAATTTTTGCGAATTTTATTCATTTTTGATGGAATTCTTAGAAAATTCAGTGTTTTTCTATAGAATTTTTACGAATTTAGTAAGTTTTTAGTGAAATTTTTCCAATTTTATTAATTTTTGGTGGAATTCTTATAGAATTCAGTATGTTTTTGATGGAATTGTTAAAAAAAGTTGATAACCTTGGTGGAATTTTTATTAACTTTAATCATTTTTGGTGGAATTGTTAAAAATATTGGTAATTTTAGTAGAGTTTTTATGAATTTGGTAAGTTTTTGGTGGTATTTTTTAAAAATCAGTAAGTTTTGGTGAAATTATTCAACATTTTTATAGCTTTGGTGGAAAATTGAAAAAATTTAGTACGTTTTTGGTGGAATTGTTAAAAATGTTGGTAACTTTGGTGGAATTTTTACGAATATAGTAAGTTTTTCGTGGAATTTTTACCAATTTTATTGATTTTGGGTGGAATTTCTTAAAAATTCAGTAAGTTTTTAGTAGAATTGTCTCCAAATTTAATAATTTTTGGTGATATTATATTCAATTTAACTAACTTTTGTGGAATTTTTATTATTACTTTTTTATTTTTGTGAAATTTTTAAGAATCTAATCAATTCTTGACGAAATTAATCTTAATTTTAGTATATTTTTAAAAAATTCAGCAAGTTTTTGGTGGAATTGTTAAAAATTTTGATAGCTTCGGTGGAATTTTTACAAATCTTATAAGTTTTTGCTGGAATTATTAAAGATGTTAGTAGCTTTGGTGGAATTTTTACAAATTTACTTAAATTTTTGGTGATATTTTCAAGAATTTAATTAGTTTTTAGTGAAATTTATTCGAATTTTTGCTCTGCATAAATTAAATATTTGATAATTATTAATAAACCGATCGTTTTGGCATTTCATGTGGCATTAGCGTGGTTAGAATAATAAATAACTTTTATGAAAATTGAACCAACTGTTTTATCGGCCCAAATCGAAAATGACGGAAAACGGGGACTTCGTTTAGGGCTTAAATCGGCCGTTTCGGGTCCAAAGGAGCCCCGATTCGCATATAACGTTGCGTTATAAAGCCGTTCAGAAGGTTAGCCGAAAGCAGAGTCGCGGAGCCGGTAACTTTTTTTTGAAGAATTTTAATTTCCATTAGGGCTACGGCAACGTCGTTCGATTTTCAGGGCCGTTTTTCCGAAATCGGTCACGGACCCCCCAAAATCGTCGGGGAGGTGAAGATAACGGTCGACAGAATGACGTAAAACCATTGGATCGTCCGGAAAGCGATTTTCAAAAAAACTATTAAAAAAAGAGCTAGGCGCCTGCGGCGCCCTCTTTTAAAGAGGCGCTGCTTGCTTACTACTTTAATATATTAATAAAATAATGTCAAAAGTTGCTAGTTTAGGTTACTTATTCTATTTTTTCTTAAAATGGATAACTTTAAAAGGAAAGAATTTTAAGTATACACCACAGGATTATTATGATGTTATAACACAATGTAGAAAACATGACAAATTCATTTTACATGAAATGAAACGAGAGAATTTCCTTTCAACAAAAATCTTCAAAATGCGATTAAAAACCAGATTAAAAAAACACTAATTGCGAACAGATCAATTGGTTGCAAATATGTTGGCTGAGGTTTCTCAAAAACGCACCATATTCTATTTTATATAAAACATCGATGAAGGGCACTGAATTTAAAATTACACATTTATTACTTACACGTCCTGTAAGACCGCTAAAATTTGGAAAAATCGCCCTTACGCCTTTGTACCAAAATGCCAGGCCTATTACTTACGAAAAACATGAAGACATCAAGCATTTATTACCTTCTATACCTCCGGTGCATCGTACATATTTCGAAACACTGCCACATGCAAAGCATAAGTAAATACTATCAGTATCTTGTAATTTTTACAATGTACTTAGCGTCTAAAATTAAATTTTATATCATATCATGTGTATTTATAAACAAATTTGGATTAAAATGAAGTACATTTTAAGTGATATTTAATTTTTCAAAATTCAAATTAAACGATTTTTACAATTGTCTAATTTTGAAAGTGGTGTAAGTCCATTTACAGTCCAGAAATATGTATTGTTGTAGTCTAATTTGCCTAAAACAAATCTATGTAATCAAATTAAATATTGATAAACGAATAGAAATATTACCAGACTTCATATAATTTATTAATTCATATAATCAACTGGTAGTAAAAATGGATCAAAATACTAACTTTCTTTCATTTCATATAATTTGCCTAATTTTTTTAATTAACAGATGTGCTAACCTCTAATTTTCTCGAAACAAGAGAAAATGGACTTACACCACTTTCAAAATAAACGGTCCAAATTACAAAAAACATTTTTAAATTTAAACAAAAAAAAATAATGAAAATGTATTAAACATAAATATTAAATTCATAAATAAATAAATAAACAGCGATTTCCTCTTTTAATAAAATAAAATCGGGGCATTTGCGTTCGTTTTGTTGGTTTTAGTTCATATATTTAACCATTTCGGGTATTATCGTACAAAACCCTTTTGCACTTTTGAAGTTAAACGTGCTCTGTGTATGTAAATTTAAGTTTGAAGCTGTTTTAACGATAATATTCACTGCGGTATCATCCACGCTCACCGCTTTTACTCGTTTATTCCCAAAATGGACTTGAAACAGCCAGATTAAAACTTTTAATCATTTCAACTTCTTATAAGATTTTGTTGATCCACCTTTTCTTTGTAAAATGTTTGGAATACAACTTTCACCTTTTCATTAGGCATATATTTCAAGTATTAACAAAAAGTTAATTTCATACGCTTAAATATTTCTCTTTGATTGTAAGTAGATGTGTTTCTAATTTGGAAAGCAACTCCAAAGACCCTACATTTTCGTGATTTTCGGCAAAACGTTTAAGTTGATTGATTAGGGTAATAGCTTCACCATAATTTTTAATATCCTCTTCTGGAATTGGTACCTCATCGACGTCAAAATCTTCGGGCAGTTGTTCGACTTCTCGATTTTCAATTTCTTATCCTGAATCTGGATCTTCAACATATAAATTTTTATCCATTTCCAAAAAATCATTAAGGTTTTCGTTGTCAATCAATTCCAACAATTTTTTATTTTTGAGGATATCTGTAAGTTTATTAAGTGGTAAGTCAGTCATCTTCTGAATCAGATATGAAAGCCTAATTTAGCTGGTCTTCAGTTTGCATTTTGTTGAGATTAACAGGCCTATTTTGTAACTCTTAACGACATCGTTATGAACCGATTGTCGTTCATGAACGACAATTCGTATTTTGTAACTTCTAACGACATTGTTATGAACGACTTTCAGGTTAGGTTTAGTCGTTTGGTGAACGACATCCCCGTAGTAGTCGTTTAGGTCGTTAGCATAGTAAAATTGAATTTTAAAATGAGTTGCGTACCGAGTGCATTGAACAAATGACGTTTTATATATTTAACCGTAAGCTCAAAATGTGTAAGATCATCTTTGGCATTATCTCTGGTATAAGATCATCGTTTGGCATAATCTCTGGTAAAATTCCATATTTATAAGTTCAACCCTTGATACCCTAACATGGAAGGGTGCGAGAAACTTACTGAACCCATTTGAAATGCCAGATAACATTTTTTAAAAATACAAATTTCTAGTAATTTTTTCAGAAATGATTTCTTCTTTCAAGTTATGCCATTTTCCTCAAGACGGCACAAAAATATTACTACCTATAATTCCTTGTGGAACTATTTCTAAAGCAAATTCAAGAAAAATATTAGTGATTACAGCTTTCTTTCGGAAAATAATGTCAAATAATGGATTCTTCTAAAGACAGCTCCTTCATCCATTTGCGTCATTAATTGTCAAAGCTTGTCAAAATGCAAACATAAGTTCCCTTTTGAGATTATGTTTTTAGTTCAAAAGATCTAACATTGGATCAAAAGTGACATTTTATGTTACTATCCTATATAAAAACATTAACTTGTGTCGGTTTTAACAAAAAGTCGTTTGGGATTGGAGTCGTTGGCTGAACGATGTCATTAGGTAACGACAATTACAAAATAAGCCTGTATATCCTACTTTAGGGGGCAATTTTTAACTGTTTCCTTGGTTATTTTGGCCCAAGCGGTTTTTGCAATGTACGATTCATCCGTACATCCGATTCATTCTGTATGGATGTCAAACTAGTATTGAACCCTGTATGTATCGAAAAAATGAGAACATTTAAATTTCGGTGTACTCGGGGAAGTCCCTCATTCAAGCTAAGCAGAAAGGCACAACGTGGGCTGCACTTGTACCTTGCAAATATTGAAGTAGCCAAACACCGGTTAAAGGGAAAATCTTTTATTAAAGGGAGACAGCCGTTCAAAGGGGGTATCCCCGAAAGGAAATTTCACTGTACTTTTAAGTTAAGATTCATCTTACAATCATTAGATCTATGATCTTCCCCATATCTATGATTTCATTTTTATTCAACATATCAGCAAAAAACTCACATGTTCCAAAATAAAAAATTATCCACAAGTATTTTAAATTTTACTCTTGTGTAAATATACCCAAAAAGACTGATTTTCATTAAGCAATAATTTCTTATAAATTTTCTAATTTACATAGACACAAATTACTCACATATACAATTACTGGGGAATTTCTTAATCAAGCTATATAGGTATTATTTATAATTTCGTAAACTCAAATTATTGTAACGCCACTTACCTCCAAATAAAATATTAAAAGTTGTCAATCGCCTAAGGAAGGTTTTCCTCTCTCTCTCGAGTATTATTAAAAATCCATATTTGCTATCACACCTCGATGAGAATTAGTTCAATTTGTTTTGACCAATATTACACCAACTAAAACGCGCTTAGACTCACTTTACACACGAAATCGGTGAAATTTGAGGTCCACTCATGCGGTTCGGGCATCTGGTTCCAACAGTTTCAAATTACTGTTAAATGAGGTTAACTAAACGTTAAAATCGCATTAAAACTAAATACATTCTTATGTAAGATAGAGATTCTTGTACATTCTCCAGTACTACTTTTCTAATCTTTTACACTTCAATTAGAAATTAATTAAATGTTTTGCTTTTTTTAAGATTTTTTAACCCTTTTAGTGCCGGGGGAAATCGAAGTGATTTTACACGATTTTACTAAGATTTGGAAAAAGGCTCATAAGAACCAACCAAAAAACAGTATTTACACAATTCACAAAGCAGAGTAATGGACAGACTAGATATAGAAGTGTTTATTTTATTTTGAGACAGAGTTCTGGTAAAACGAAACAAAGTGCAAGCCGATATAACGACCCTGGCATTTTTCGCCAGTGCAGCAAAGGCCGATATATCGGCTTCGGGCACTATAAGGGTTAAGGTTCATTAATACCACATTATTACAACTTCAATTTTTATATTAAACAAAAAAATCGATTACAATAAAAAATCGTGCTTAATGGTAGCTTCCTAATCCGCCTCCGGAAGAGGAGAATCCGTGTTCATCTCCACCAATAGACAAACCGCTGCCTCCCCCATGTTCAAACCCGGCAGCTTGAGCTTTTTCGGCGGCTTGAGCAGCGTTGGATTGAGCGATTTGAGCGGAGGCTTCAGCTTGTTGAGCGGCAGCTTGGGTAGCCTTTAAGTCCGATTGAGCAGCAGCGAGTTGTTGTCCCAAAGAAGACAACCTTTGTTTAGCATGTCCAACCATAGCTTCTTGCGATCCCAATTCAGCGTGAGCTTCATCGGCAGCTTGTTGGGCATGAGCTGCGGTTCCTTGGACAGCGTTAGCAGCAGCGTTGATGGCATTAGCGGCTTGTTGAGCTTGGCTGGCGGCAGCTTGAGCAGCGGCGGCGGCACGTTGAGCTTGCTCTAATTGATGAAGTTCAGCTTCAAGTTGTTGGTGAGCTTCGGCAACATCTTGTTGGAGCTTTTGGACTAGGATGTGTTTGCCGATGAGGGCTGCTTGGGCTGTAGCCGCGGCCTAAAGGCAAAGATTGATTAGATGGTTTTATTTAGGGGTTTTAAATATGAATTAAATTACTCCAGCAGCTGCTTGTGCTAAGGTACTCTTGGCTGCGAAAGCTGCTTGTCTTGCAGCGGCGTGTTGGTTAGCAACGGCACTGTTAGCTTGTTCCGCAGATCCTTGAGCAATCGTCTTCAATCCACTTCCGGCGCTAAATCCTTTTCCGCCTCCTCCGTATCCTCCCCCGTGGCCTCCGTCATCGATGGAGATAGATTCAAAATGACCTCCGGCTGATACCTCATTGTCTTCTGCTCGCCGCTTTGTATTTGCACAAGAAACAGCTACAACTAAACAATAACAAGAATTTTAAATATATTCAAAAAATATTAAAAAATGTAAACTTACAGGCGCAAGCTAAGATGATTAGGAATTTCGCCATGGTCTTTTACTGAAAAATAATTTAAACGTTAAGGAAGGTTATGAGGGTTGTTTTCAGTAGGTTTACCAGTTGGCTTGAGGAAGCTTTACTGAATGATGGTGGATCGTTGACTGATCTCCGTGTGGCATCACGGGCTTTTTATACTCGTTTATTAGAAAACTAATTAGTCTGGTGCGCGGATCGCGCATGTCTGCGTTCGCTAAGACGTATCGCATAATGGAGCGGTGCTGTGCAGCTAACCGTGTACTATGTAATCGGATAGTGCAATTTATGCGCACAATATTCATAAGCTTACCGTGGTGCATGGGGCATTTCAGTTAGCAACTAAAATATACATTTTTATTACGCCCTATTAATATAATAGTAGGCAATTACGATTTAGAATCTAGATCGTTAAGAACTCTTTATTTTTATTTGAAAAAGTCCTGTTAAGTTTGATAATTCAGTGAAAAGTAAATTTCATTTTTTTTTTTCTTTAAATTGAAGTTAAATATTTAAGTCATTATAATAATTATTAATTATTTTATTGGAATTCTTTTTCTAAATAAGAAATAAAATTATGTCCCAAGTTTTAAATTATAAATATCAGTACTATTAGAAGCATAAATTTATGAGATGTAAATGGACACAAATTAATTTAAATGTATAGGAAGCAACATCAACTTCAAAGTGACAAAACTAAAATGTACAAATCAAGTGCAATAATCATGCTCACTGGCAGTAATTATAACGGGTGTTCATTCATCTGTTCATCTGTTTGAAGTCAAAAATGGAGGGCAAATTAATAGGTAATTGAAAAAAGTTTTTAGGAATATTTAGAAAGCAAAAATAGGCGGATGATCAAATGAAATTATCATTATCAAAGAGAAATACAAAATAATAAATGGTAATTAAATAGAAGGAAAGGTAAACTATCAGGTAAATAAATAAGATGCATAATTTAGAAGTTGCTTATGAAATATGAGTATAGTAGAGGATATTTTAAAATAGGAATATATGGTGTGTTTATTTAAATTCTTGCTCAAGTGCGCTATGAAATTTTGTTGGACGAAGGTAGAGAGAAAAATGTATGTCGCATTATTAGTGCACTCTAATCAAAAAACTTCAAATTTGACAGAAGTCAAATCTGTTCAAATCATACAATATTTAATGATTTTTAAGAATTTGCAACAAAAAATATCTATGATGAAATCATATTTTCATTAGGGTTTCCAAATTTCGGGATCGGGATTGAATTTCGGGATTTTGTATTTCAATCCCGGGATCCCGGGATTAATCTCGAAATTCCGAAAAGTTAGAAAAATAATTTGTAGGGTTAAAATAATTTATATTTTTGACTATTTTAATAAAAGAACTTGGTTGTTGTAACCGGTTTCATCGCATTTGATCTAGCCTGTTCGAGTTTGTTTTTGAGACTTAAATTTTCATCTCCTTTCAATCAGCTGATTGGCAACTTATCTTCAGAGTCGAAACCGTCCTCGTCAAGATTTAATGTAGTTGGTTCAGCTTGGTTGCTGAGAACGGTTCCTGATAAGCTTTCTGAAATATTTTTGACGAAATTCGCAATTATGTCGGTAGGGAGCAAATTAAAAAAAGGATCCTCGCTGTCTTGCTTATTGGGAGTTTGGAGATAATCCATGACTCCAGACATTACGTTTCTTCGCTCTGATATTCGCTTTCTTAAAGACTCTTCCAGGCCATTGCTTAATTTTGTTTTTAGTTCACGTAACTCCCGAAACAGAAATTTAAAACTTGCATCCGCAGTAGCAAGATTAGCATTTCGTCGGCATATACCTTCTACCGTTAGTTTAACTGGTTCTAAGCAATAGACAATGGTCTGTGCGACTTCAAAATCTGAATTTGTGAATATTATTGGGCTCTCTAAATCGATCAGAGCTTTTCTGATACAATCTTTTAGTTGAACAAATCGATCTAACATATTTACTAAGTTGTTCCACCTTGTTGGACAATCTAAAATTAACGAAAGTTCTAATAATATTGTCCTAATATTAAAGATATAAAAATTTCGGGACTGAATCGGGATTTGTTTCGGGATTTCTGGATTGAAAAAACATCGGGATCCCGGGATTCGGGATTCCGGGATCCCGGGATTGGAAACCCTAATTTTCATACTGGTTGGAGAGTGGATGGAATCTGGAAATATTCACTTCAGGATTGTATTAACAAATTTAATAATAAATTTCCTAATGCACCGGTAGAATATGCACAATTTAAGGAAACCTTTAACAGAGCTGCAACTTTATTTAACGAAACTGGGAATCTTTCAAGAAGACCAGGAAGTAATACGTCCAGAAAACGCACCGTTGAAGTTATTCCAAAAGCTCAAGAAATTCTAAATGATAGTCCCAAAAACTTCTATTAGGCGATTAAACCAGCAAGTAGATCTTTCTGTTGGCTCTACTTATAAAATGATACGTCAAGATTTGCAACTTTATCGTTATAGAATTAACGTACAAGAATTGTTGCCAGTTGATTATCAACATACAATAAATTTTTGCAATTGGTTTATCAACATGAATCGTATTGGACAATTTTACAAAAAGATTATAGTTTCTGATGAGGCTTGGTTTTATAAATCGGGATATTAAAATTTAAAAAAACACGAAAATTAGGAGTACTGAAAATCTACATAAAAATTTGGAAGTGGAACACTCGGAAAAGGTTTGCGTTTGGGCAAGTTTTAGTCATAGACGAATTCTTAGTCCCATTTTCTTTCGAGGCGAGATATTCAAAATAAAAACCGAACCTTAGTTTACGTTATGGTATCACATTTCAGGTACCTACATTAAATGCTCAAAGATATGTTTGGAAATTATATCGTTTATTAATCAATTGCATGATGATGAACTCCAGCATTGGTATTTTTAACAAGATGGTAGAATCTTTTGTCGAGTCTTAATCAGCCTTAATACCGCAACACGTTGACCAACTTGTTCTTGTGACTTAACTCCTTGTAATTTATTTTTGTGGCCTTATCTCAAAAATTCAAGTTTCCAAACACGTGTTGAAACAAAGAATTTGAGATAAATCTTTGGAACTTAACCTTTCGCTACACGCACCGGACTGTCAGTCCGGATTTTGAGCGCCATTTATTAGTGTTATTTCGAACTTGCTCTGACCATAATTTTTTTGATGAATTTCTCTTTTACCGACATTTTATTATCTGTCAATGCATCGTGTGTTGAATTTGAATTCAATTTCAAAAACGGTTATTTCGAAAATATGAGTTATAACGAAGAAAGGAACAAAAACTTGTTGTCCAATAATGAGGAGGAAGAGAATGAAAACCTATTATTGAACAACAACGTTTCAGAATATGAAGATGAGGAAGATGAAAATGAAGAAGACGATTTGACATTAAATAATTTAAATAATTTTTTATTTCGTATCAGCTCCCTCTCTTATTTATTTTTCGAACCCGGACTCACAGTCCGTTGCGTGCAGTCGCGCGAACAAAAAAATGCGCGTGTACTGGAAGGTTAACAATAATCCCGCAGTTTAGAAAATGTGTTGCTAAATTTTATGGGACGTGTCGAAATGTGCAATCAACAAAATGGGCAACATTTTCAACGCATATTATGAGACATTTTGCCGGTTCTTAGTTTAATATTGAATATTTTGATTCTAAAATTCTGCCTATTTGACTGTCTTGTCACATTTGGTAATGTCACATGATAACCTATACAACATTTAAATGCGTCAACTGTGTTTTATTTGGATAGCGCTTATCTACGTGCGTTCAGAAATGATTGTAGATCGTTTGAATTTGGCGCGCTATAGATTAATTTTTAAGGTTGGCATAAATACAATAATGTTAATCATATTTCATAGGCGTGTCATGGAAAGTATTGAAAGCTGTCATAAGTTGTTAAAAAACCGTAAGAGAAAGATACTTTATTGAATTTATTGACATATGCCATTGCAATTGATATCCGATCTCCAATAATTATGAGTATATCTACATATACACTTAATACTGAAAAGAATTCATCATGAATAAATCCGGCTACGCCACTGATATGCAAGATACGACCTAGGTAATTCATAGGTAACAATATTGACCATCAAGAATCACTAAACCACGAGCGCGCCAAATTCAAACGGTCTACAATCATTTCTGAACGCACGGTAAAAGGTACCAACCGCCAAATCACGTTTTTTCATATAAATGCACTAAACGCCTTTTATAACAAAGACTTAGTTACTCTAAAAAGATCGAAACACTAAACTGCTCGTAGGGACCTCTGTTAAGGCTGATAAGTTTCATCCACAAACTTATTTTTCAGCATTATAAAACTTTAATCGCCATTTGCTCAAAACTATAATTTAGCGATTGATACCCTTTAGATAAGCGCTATCCATTTCACAATCAGACATTTTTCACAAACATGATAAAAAACCATATAAACACGAATTTAAATGAACACCCGATACACTCGTGAAGAAAATATGAACTTGTTATTAAAATGACATAAAGTAGGTAGTAAAAAAGAACTAGAGGAAAACTATCAGGTAGATCAAATGGGAAAATAAACAGACAATTATAAACATCATTAAAGAAAGGATACGTTGCAATATGAATGAATACTAAACAATGTATGTGTGTTAAAGCTCTTTCAACATCCAAGAAAGCTATTTCAGGGACTGTTTTTACATCAAACTAATTAGCATTCTCTGATAGAATCCATACACACAGTGTAGTTCATTGAATAGTTAGTCTATTGTAATGATCGATTTAGGAATGGTTTTCTTGATTTTCGTTCATCTTCGTTTAACTCTGGATGATTTCTAGATTTTGTTCTCGAAAATAGTTCTTATTAAATAAAATTATTAATGTCAATTAAGAGTATTTATTTTTTGTTTGCATTCAATTTAAGGACTAAGGTTTTGAAATGTAAAATAAAAAATGGTAGAATTAAAATTACCACTTAGTAGATACCAAATTAAAGAAATGTACGCAATTGGTATGTTTATAATTTTACTATAAAATTACTTAACATCGAGTGCATTATCTAATTTCCGATAATTCTTAACCATTCGTGATTTCGTGATTACTATGATTATGCGTAACAGTTTGGTAGTAGACGTTCATCAATTTCTTAATAACCTCTACTTTCACTGAATTACAGTGTAAAATGTAAAGCATTTGGTACGTCGGATATTAATGAGTTCCGGAGTGCAGAAGAACGTCGGACCCATTGGGCGCGTGCTAGTTCCGGTACAAAAAGAGAGAGAGAGATGTGAAAAAAGAATGAGAGAGCTCGAGCATAATAACTGCGAACAATATCGTAATTGCGGAGTGCGCCGGCACCAGGTGTAATTTCTAAATTGGAATTCGTGTTCGGTCCGCTATCCATTTGAGGTCTTCGCTCAACCACACTCGAACGCGTTTAGCTCACGCAGAAATCTACAGAAATCCGCTCCATGCTCTGATGGGTCGGGTAGCATAATTTCTCGACCATCGTAGTGTTCGTACAAAACGTGTCGATGACGTCAAGACTAATTTCTTGGTCCGTCAGCTAAGTTTTGCTTCCGTTCTTTCTCTCGAAGTATATAAGTATAGGTTTAATGATGGATTTCTATCGGCTATTCTGGAATTATTGGCCGCCATATGGTTCTGGTAATGTAAGATAACTATGTTCTATACCGAGTTTCATTTGCCGGAAGAATGAACGGGAAACGCTTTCGTCGGGGCGCGTTTTTACCTCACAAGCAGTTTAAACTCGTGTAGCAATTTTGTAATTATATACCTATGAGTTCTCGTACCGTTTCGGCGTTTACGAGACTTTATTTCATTGCGGCTGCACTAATTGTTAGGTGTCGGGCGATTAAAAGAAGTAAATGTCGCCTGTTATTGGGTAATTTACTACATTCGTACGGTGGAAACACACGTAATGAGTTGTAACCGACTTTCACAAACATAACTAAAGTTGTATTTATCGGCTTTCTTGGCGATAGATACCTCCCTCTAGTCAACTTGAGTGTTTAAATGATGACTAAGGTGTTATTATTAACACTAAGGACACAACGATATAGCGTGGTTTTAATTGAACTCGGGATTTCAAAGCAACCGGCTCTTAAGAAACTCTATTGTCGGGTTATTGTACTTGGAGGTCCTATGATATAATAAAGCGCCTCCACAAATAGTTCCGGTCCTGCTACGTCTTACAAAGGAAACCGGCAATACGGAAAATGTATAATAGAATAAAGCTAGAGTCGGTGTATCGGTGCTACGAACTATACAAAGTTGCTCTTTCCAGGGCAGTTTGTTAGAGGGCCACAATGGTTTCCGTCGGAGCTTGGCGCGCGCGGAAAGAAAATTTAAACACGAAATGGGAGTTCTGAAATTTTAAACTTTACAACAGTTTCAGCAGTTGCAATCTCCGAGCAGGTTATTTATATGTTTATGCTTCCCATCCAATATTAATACACGCAATTTTACCATGTTCTTCAGATTAAAGTTTAAGCTGTTTTACAAACACCCACTTGTAAAGTTTTCCAAACATCTGATCTAGCTTTTGTAGTTTACGTTTTGATAATTACCAAGTTTTTTTTTTAACACCCAATCAATATTATGATATAGCACGAAATTCTCGGGTTAAATGTTCCAGAATGCAATAGGTTCATGCATACGGCTGTAAAACATTAAAGGGATCCATTATTTACGACCAAGCTATAAAACATATATACAAATCGAAATCAGCGCAGCTATTATCGTGTTTAAATAAACATTCATGAAATTTACATTCGAGTTTTGCTTTCACACGTTCAACGTTCACCTTTTCATACAAATATAATACTACTATTCTATTCTATTTTTTTTTATAAAAAATTTTAAATACATTTTAATAATAAAATATACCTTATTGTTAGTGATATAAATCAAATTTAGCGAGTTATTACTTTTATTGTTTAAAGTACAGTAGAACCCCGATTATTCGAGTCACAATTATTCGAGCTCCGGATTAACCGAGCCAATTTAAAGACCTTAAAATAGTAAAATAGTTCCATTTAAAATCGTCGCATTTGCTGTCTTATAATGGAACAAAATAAACGCAAAAAATAGTCATTCCTATTCAAGAAAAATTAAAAGCCATCAGAAGAATTGAAGCAGGAGAGACGCTTAAAAATGTTGCACGAGATTATGGAGTCGGTGAGGTAACAGTTGGAGATTGAAAGAGAAACCGTACAAAAATAAAAGATTGATGCATAAAACATGCCTCTTCGTCTTCAAAAAGAAAATCAATGAAAATCAATAAAAAAAGGCAACTATGAAAATGTCAATGAAGCCTTATTCATGTGGTTTAACCAGCAAAGATCAAAAGGTATGCCTCTGTCAGGTTCAATTTTACAACAGAAGGTAATAATGATTAATACGCACTTCCCAGAAACACATACATTTAGAGCAGCGTTCCGCAATCATTGGGTCGCGACCCAATACGCCGCATTAGTGGTGACGTCACATTGTTGACGAAGGTCCGGGACTGAATCCAAACAAACTTTTTCTACATAGATTCAGTCCATAAGCGGCGAGAAAATAATTTTTTTAGAGTACTTAGAGACATATTTAAGGTATGAAAAGTTGGCAGTACAGTACGAAATACCGTGCTCTACATCTACACCAAAAGTGGCAAGTTAAATAAATTTTTTAATGCGGTAAAAGCAGAAATGAGTTCGCGTATACATAACCTCAAAAATCGTATCTGTCAAACATAAGCTTAAAAAGTTCGTAGTTCGGTAATTAATGAGATTTGGGCCACCAAATCTTACAAATGGGATGGTATTATCCTCAGAATATCTTACAGTCCTCGTTTGGGGGAAATCAACGCCCTGGGATTATTTTAGATTCAATGCTAGCAACAGGTATAAATTTGATAAAAATATAGGTATTTTGTTATAAAGGAAGGGATTTTCATAGTTTTATGACCTTTATTATTATACCCTTTGCAGGTAAAACATAACAACTATGACATTTACTGATAAAGAATGTCTATTAAAATACATTTTACCTCAAGACGTACAAGTATACCAAACAGAATAGTGCGAATACACTCTTTGAAGCCACTCTGACATCATAGTATAAGTTATTAGAACTCTTAAAAATTTACTTTACTTAACTTGAATAATTAATTAATAAATAAATTAAAATGTGTAGCTGTGTTTTACTTTTAATTCAGATTTACACATTCATATCCAACTTTGAACCTAACCATTATAGTTATTACTACCACCCCCATTTGTTACTAGCTAGGATTTTTATTTCAATAATATAAGTATTTTGTTGTGACTTATTATAATTTTAATATGTTTTGTATATTTTCCTTCCTGTGTTCTGATTTTTATTAGTTTATTTAAAATATTTACCTTCCTGTAATAAGATATAGAATAAGAGTACTATGAGCACTGGTATATTAAAAATCTAAAGATCAGAGTTAAAAATATTTAATATTTAAAATTAAAATTACATTCACATTATAAGAACATAAGAAAAAACAGAAGTCGTGAAGTCAAAACATAGAAGACTACAATAACCCAACAGAGTTTGATCCTATGAAATCCTATAACAGAAAAAAGTTAGTTTAGTAGTACTGATACTTACCGTTAGTTATTCCACCAATAAAATGTACAAAATAGTCCACGGTAATCTCTGTTACTCGAAGAATAGCAATGTTCTACATATGTAACTAAAGGGGGCTACAAATTTGTAAGAACTTGAATAACTTTTACTGTTGTGTTAGAATGTATGGTCCTTTTAGCATGTATCCTAGCTCTTACTATGATTCTGTTTGATGTATTTCTACGCCTTGTGGTAAAATACCTTTTAATAGACATTCTTCATCAGCAAATTTCATAGTTGTTAAGTTTTACCTACAAAGGGTACAATAATAAAGGTCATAAAACTATGAAAATCCCTTCCTTTATGACAAAATACCTATATTTTTATCAAATTTATACCTGTTGCTAGCATTGAATCTAAAATAATCCAAGGGTGTTGTTCTTCACCAAAAAAGGGCTGTAAGGTATTCTAAGGATAATACCATCCCATTTCTAAGATTTGGTGGCCCAAATCTCATTAATTACCGAACTACGAACTTTTTAAGCTTATGTTTGACAGATACGATTTTTGAGGTTATGTGTACGCGAACTCATTTCTGCTTTTACGGCGTTAAAAAATTTATTTAACTTGCCATTTTTGGTTTAGATGTAGAACACGGTATTTTGTACTGTACTGCCAACTTTTCATACCTTAAATATGTCTCTAAGTACTCTAAAAAAATTATTTTCTCGCCGCTTATGGACTGAATCTATGTAGAAAAAGTTTGTTTGGATTCAATTCCATGACCTTCACAACATTTGACGTCACACTAATGCGGCGTATTTTGGGTTGTGAAGGGTCGAAAAATGGTCAGCATAAATATTTATTTTCATCGAACATAAACGCCATTTTTTTGTACGTTATAGCAATAATAACGAAATTAATTATCACAATGTTTTCTTTACTACGACTAGAGGAAATCCCCGAAGATCAGCTGACGAAGCCCAGCGCAGACTCTAAGTTACTCGGGGATTCCCTACAAATTAACCTTTAACGGCTTTCACTCTGACACGGCACGTTTCAAAAAGTATATAATAAAAACGATTCTTTTTCTGCCAATGCGGATGTGTTACATACGATTCATAATACAACTAAAAACTGAAAGTGGTTAACAGTTTTCATTTATACAGAACATTAGGTATGTAACTATTTAAAAATGTAATTTTATGTTTCCTCAAATTTGAAAAAAAAATCAATTTTGCTACTCTGCATTTTCAATGTAATAGTTGACTTAAGAATCGAAATAGAAATACTTTTAAATGGCCAAAACTCACCACTAGCAGAACACTTCAAAATCAACGTTTGGGTTGCAAAGGTTGCTTACCTTGCTGATATTTTCTCATTAGTTAATGAATTAACATTATCAATGCAGGGGCGCATGACTAACCTATTCGTGTGCAACAACAAAGTCGATGCTTTTATCAAAAAAATTGATATCTGGAGAGGTCGAATGGATAAGGGAGAATTCGATATGTTCCTTCAAATAATCGAAGACAAGTTTCTGCAGAAAGAATACGATAATGGTATGAATACTATACTTCAAAACCATTTGCCACAATTAAAAGAAAGATTTCTTAGTTATTTTCCTTCTGATAAAGACATCCGCTTAGGCAACATGTGGATTCAAAATCCGTTTTTTAAAGGTGAAGGTAATATTTTGTCTTCGACAGACGAAGAAAAACTAATAGAACTATTGTGCGATAAATTACTTCACGCGCAATTCATTAAGGCTGTGGTCTTACGGTCATCGAGTTTCTAAGGGGCCCAGGCGTGAGACGCGCGGAGGTAAGAAGGTGGACCTTATTTCTGGGCTACGCTCCGCCCTTTGTAGATAACAGACAAAGGATTTATATTCGAAACTCATGTGTTTATTTATCTTTTGTCGAGAAGTGAATACATGAATAGAGGTTCAGTTCGTTTTAGTAAAGTAGAAAAAGACGGAAACATTAGATGTATCTTTCTTACTAAATTCTAATAAGATCCTGACTTATTTTAGTATATGTAATAAATACTGTGTTAAAAAAATTAAATGTTTTAAAATTGTACAGCAGTTCGTAGTACAGATAGGATAATCGACTGTACTGTACTGGTGGGCCAAATTGGACACTTGTAAAGGGACACCCCTGTTTCTATAAGAGATAGGGTAAAATAATATTGGTGTCTTGCTCGATGTTTATAAGAAATCGAATGGCGAAAACCGCAAATTGATACCTCTTACGATTTCGGAAATACAGGTGTTTTTCGAAAAAGTGCATTTTTTAAAAATCTCCATAACTTCTTTTCTATTGGATTATGCTTGATCCTGTGAAAAGATTCCCGAAACAACTTTTTATCTAGAATTTGTTGGTGTAAATTTGATTTTTTGTAAGCAATATTCTAATAGATGCAGACAAATATTTCTTTTTCAAATGGAACACCTATACATTTTTGCATATTCGACGGAAGTTTAAATTGCCTTTCCAAAAGTGTGCCACACATGATACCTTGCTTGCGATATCACTTAGCCTTTTTGGTTCAGATTATGGATTCAAACAATCTACATTTTTTAGCATCGAGAAAAATGAGTTTAAACGTTATCTTCTCTCTGTATATCGTTTATGTAAATACAACCTCTGCATTTTCTCCAGATTCTCTGAAACAAATTATCGCATCTATCCCATTTTTCAAACTTTATAGGCATATTTTTGGAAAGGGAATTCTAGGCTCTCGTGTAATATGTAATAATATAGTGTTTCATTTAAAAAAAAACACTTTTATGTATATAGCTATTAAAATATTGCTTAGAGAGAAAACTAACCTACACCGTCAAAATCTACATAAAAAGTTGCCACGAGAATGTTTTCACAAAATTAAACATTTTCCAACAGGAAGAAAATTATGAAGACTTCAAAAATGCACTTTTTCGAAAAGCATCCCCAATATCTCTGAAACCGTAAAAGATATCAATATGAGGTTTTCAGCATTCGATTTCTTATAAAAATCGAGCATCAGTTAGTGTTCAAAATTACAATATCGAACTTTATTTTTATGAGGTCGAGGTATTTATATAACAAAAAGATTAGTAAAATTATGAAATGAACTTTTCATTCATTTTAGTTTACTAAAATTCTAAAATTTTTTACAAGCAATAAAATCTGTGAATTCCAAACTCGAATAATTCTCCAAAGTATTTTATCTCCAGAAATGCACAACGAAGCAGAATCGACTTACACAAAAAACCTGTTTGTTTACTTACGGCACCTACTCAACTCCGCCGGCCATACCACGTGGTCAATCAGGGCGGAGCTATCTAGCGAAATTGAAAAATATTCTCAAGTTTGTACCGTGGGAATTTCCAAAATTTCTCGTTTATCTTTTAAAATATCAAAGAACGGTAAATGGAAAAAATATATCTTGAATATTTATCTAGACATGTGAATAGCCCGTTTAAAAATGCTTCTTAATAATTTCAGTTATTAACAATAATTTATTAAATATCTCTATTCGCTTGCCTAGATTTTTCAGTTTTATCCAACTTTCGTTTGAAAGTTTTTTTGATTTATCAAACGGCTACCGCGAAATATTGGAACAACTTTTTCGGGCCCGAGACCACAGCCTTAATCAAAAAAATTTAGGAAAGTTATTGATACAAATACGAAACGAATTCCAAACTTTATTTGAAAAGGCAATGCAATGTTTACTACCATTCTCAACAACATATTTAGCGGAAAGTGGCTTTTCAGCTCTCGCTGCAATTAAAAATAAATATAGAAACTGTCTTGAAAGCATTGATCCGACAATGAAAATAACATTAAATCAGTCGATTCAACCTAGGATAGACAAACTGGTGAACGAGATGCAGCCGCATAAAAGCCATTGCAAAAATTATTATAATATATTAAAGTAGTAAGCAAGCAGCGCCTCTTTAAAAGAGGGCGCCGCAGGCGCCTAGCTCTTTTTTTAATAGTTTTTTTGGAAATCGCTTTCCGGACGATTCAATGGTTTTACGTCATTCTGCCGACCATTATCTTCACCTCCCCGACGATTTTGGGGGGTCCGTGACCGATTTCGGAAAAACGGCCCTGAAAATCGAACGACGTTGCCGTAGCCCTAATTGAAATTAAAATCCTTGATCGTCCGCCTGTCATCTTCGTTAATTTTCGAACGTACTTTTTGTCCAAAAAGTTACCGGCTCCGCGACTCTGCTTTCGGCTAACCTTCTGAACGGCTTTATAACGCAACGTTATATGCGAATCGGGGCTCCTTTGGACCCGAAACGGCCGATTTAAGCCCTAAACGAAGTGCCCGTTTTCCGTCATTTTTAATTGGGGCCGATAAAACAGTTGGTTCAATTTTCATAAACGTTATTTATTATTCTAACCACGCTAATGCCACATGAAATGTCAAAACGATCGGTTTATTAATAATTATCAAATATTTAATTTATGCAGAGCAAAAATTCGAATAAATTTCCCTAAAAACTAATCAAATTCTTGAAAATATCACCAAAAATTTAAGTAAATTTGTAAAAATTCCACCAAAGCTACTAAAATTTTTAATAATTCCACCAGAAACTTATAAAATTTGTAAAAATTCCACCAAAGCTATCAAAATTTTTAACAATTCGACCAAACATTTGCTGAATTTTTAAAAAATATACTAAAATTAAGATTAATTTCGTCAAGAATTGATTAGATTCTTAAAAATTTCACAAAAATAAAAAAGTAATAATAAAAATTCCACAAAAGTTAGTTAAATTGAATATAATTTCACCAAAAATGATTAAATTTCGAGACAATTCTACTAAAAACTTAATGAATTTTTTAAAAATTCCACCCAAAATCAATAAAATTGGTAAAAACTCCACGAAAAACTTACTACATTCGTAAAAATTCCACCAAAGCTACCAACATTTTTAACAATTCCACCAAAAACGTACTAAATTTTTTCAATTTTCCACCAAAGCTACAAAAATGTTGAATAATTCCACCAAAAACTTACTGATTTTTAAAAAATACCACCAAAAACTTACCAAATTCATAAAAATTCTACTAAAATTACCAATATTTTTAACAATTCCACCAAAAATGGTTAAAGTTAATAAAAATTCCACCAAAGTTATCAACTTTTTTAACAATTCCATCAAAAACATACTCAATTTTTTAAAAATTCCACCAAAAATTAATAAAATTGGAAGAATTTCACTAAAAACTTACTAAATTCGTAAAAATTCCATAAAAAAACACTGAACTTTTTTAAAAATTCCATCAGAAATGAATAAATTTCGCAAAAATTCCACCAGTGTTATCAAAATTTCTGATAATTCCACCAATAACATACTGATTTTTTTAAAAATTTCACCAAAAATTAATACAATTTGCAAAAATTCCACCAAAAACTTACTAAATTCATAAGAATTTTACCAAAAACACTGATTTTTTTTTATTCCACCAGAAATGAATAAAATTCGCAAAAATTCCACCAATGTTATCAAAATTTTTGATAATTCCACCAAAAACATACTGATTTTTTTAAAAATTTCACCAAAAATTAATACAATTTGCAAAAATTCCACCAAGAACTTACTAAATTCATAAGAATTTTACCAAAAACACTGATTTTTCTTTTATTCCACCAGAAATGAATAAAATTCGCAAAAATTCCACCAATGTTATCAAATTTTTAAAAAATTCCACCAAGAACTTACTAAATTTATAAGAATTTTACCGAAAACACTGAATTTTTTTAAAATTCCACCAGAAATGAATAAAATTCGCAAAAAAATTCCACCAAAGCTATTAAAATATTTACCAACTACACCCAAAACTTACTGAATTTTTTTTATTCCACCAAAAACTTACAAAAATCCTAAAAATTACACTGAAATTGTCAACATTTTTAACAATTCTACCAAGAACTTACCACTTTTTTTTTAAAATTCCACCAAAATGTCCAAATTCTTTTAAAATTCCACCAAAGATCAATCAAATTAGAAACAATTTCATTAAAAATTAACTAAAACCTTGAAAATTCAAAACTTAGTAGATTCATAAAAATTCCAACAAAATTACTAAAATTTTTAATAATTTTACCAAAAATAATGAATTTTTTAAAAATTCCACCAAAAAACTTACAAAATTTGTAAAAATTTCACCAAAAATTTACCAATTTTTTTTTTTAATTCCACCAAAGACTTACTAAATTCGTAAAGCTTCCACCAAAGTTACCAAAATGTTGATCAATTCAACTAAAAACAATACTTTTTTTTAGAAAAATAGTAAAAATAAAACTAAACTAGTACTCATATAAAACTTAATATTATTTTTGTTTGTGCCTTAAAAATATATTTTATTTTAGACAATTTATGCTGAAATTTTGTTCTATTTTCTATAATAGTAATTATTCCCTCCTTTTATTTCTTATGGGTCACATAAAGATTTTGTAAATATTTTTGGGTCGCTACTTAAAAAAGTTTGCGGAACGCTGCTTTAGAGGATCATTTAAATTCGTACTCAAGTAGCATATGATACAGCATCTTTGAAACATAAGGTTCTTACATATCTCTTCATCTTCGTTTAAAATTAGTACGCTTAAGCACGAATTCAAATGAACAGGCGTTAGTTTGTAAGATAATTTCACATGATATAAGTGATTAAGTTTCAAACATAACTAATTCAACATTTTATCCTTTTTTTTTAAATCTTTAGTTGTCACTTAAGCTTTCACAAGAAATACATTTTATAAGCTGTCCAAACCTTAACTTTACCAGTTTCTAAATTACAACCCTGGACATTTCCGAGACCCTTTCTTGTTATCGGTAAAAATGTCCAAATGGTATAATTTAAGAATAACGACTCGATAACGCGAACCGATGTTAGGGGTACAATTTATACTCCTAAACCGGGATTTTGTTTTTCGTCCAATAGCGTAATAACACTGACAAAGAACTCGAGAATTTAAAACTTTTTTCATTTACATCCTGTCCGAAGAAATTATTTTCCAGTGCAGGTTGGGTTGAAAAGGTAATACGATGGCTTAACTTCTCCGTTTCAGTAAAATTTGTTTTATACTTTTCGGTACGCCAAATAACGAGACATTGTGTATTATGTTAGGTATACAACAAAGAAATGTTATTTTATATTAGTTGCGTAGAGTAGGAAATCCTAGTAGATAGTGGAAGGTTTGGATAAGCCCGTCAGCAAACTTTTAATAAGCACAGGATTTTCGTTAACAAGGAAAATTAGTTACTCCTCGTCATTATCCATGTAGAAAATTAATTCCAACCAGTAGCTCGGTAGTCATATTAAATTCACATCGCAAACTAAAATTAAGCTATAAATATACTTCATCAATCATATTTTATACGTCGACAACGAAACCCATAAAATATTTCTTTTCAAACTGTACTCCCTACGTCACACTAACCGTAATATAAGTTGCACATTCATCCTGAACGGAACAGGCTACAAACTACCGAAAGTCACCTACCTCACGATGTCATTAGGGTTTAGGGAGCCGTTGGTAACGCTACAACGTGAAATATTTGTGGGCATAAAGGTTATTTGTGGAGGTACCATGAATTAACCTCACCTGAGTGTATGCGCGCCATAAATTACGTTCCAAACGACGACGAACATGCCTAAACACGTTACATTTACTCTATTTTAGGAAGCGCTTATATTAAATGAAAATCCTAAATTATATTAAATGAAAATCTTAAACCAAGAGGGATTTTTTAAATTAAACACTTTAATAATTTCTCATTATTTCTAAGATTCTAAAAGTTGAAATAAATGCACATTATGTTTTGTGTTATATCCTTAACGCATCGTAAAGCTTTATGCACAAAATTCCGAAAGAATTACCCAACAAACCATAACGAATTAATTATTCATGCGAATTTGGAAGTTTAAAG
The DNA here is from genome assembly GCA_036711955.1 of Digitonthophagus gazella. Classification (NCBI taxonomy): domain Eukaryota; kingdom Metazoa; phylum Arthropoda; class Insecta; order Coleoptera; family Scarabaeidae; genus Digitonthophagus; species Digitonthophagus gazella. Next base: position 35,533,439 of record JASCIT010000005.1, on the reverse strand, counting down.
CACGCATCAAGAGTTTGCTATAAAAACTCGAAGCAGAGCAAGTTGAAATCACTTCAGCCTGCACCTTTGAGTAGCAAGGTTCCTCAACATCCTCTGGTAAAACCATAAACGTTTTAATCCCACCGTTAATCACTTTAATATTTTCTTATTACAGTAACCACAAAAATGGCAAAGTTCTACGTCATTTTCGCTTATTTCAGTAAGTAATTTAAATTTTAAGTAATTAAAAATTATTCTTCATTAAAAAAATCGTTAACTCTTCATTTAATTTTTTAGTCGTAGCAACTTTCGTTGATGCGAAGAGGCAAGCAGTTAGTGACAGTGAACCAGCTGCTGGAGGACATTTCTCGTCCATTTCCATCTCGGACGGTGGATACGGAGGCTATGGAGGAAGCGGAAAAGGTACTTTCAGCGCCGGCAGTGGATTGAAAACCATCGCTCAAGGATCAGCCGATCAAGCTAACTCTGCCGTAGCTAACCAACACGCAGCTGCAAGAAATGCCGCTTTTGCTGCAAAAAGCACTTTGGCTCAAGCAGCCGCTGGAGTAAATCAACAATTTTAAAGCCTTGTATAAGCTTTATTAATATCTTACTATTTTAGGCTGCAGCCACCGCCCAAGCTGCCCTTATCGGCAAACACATCCTTGTTCAAAGGCTCCAACAAGACGTCGCCGAAGCTCACCAACAACTTGAAGCTGAACTCCAACAATTAGAACAAGCTCAACGTGCAGCCTCCGCCGCTCAAGCCGCTGCTAACCAAGCCCAAGAAGCAGTTAACGCCGCTAATGCAGCTATGAACGCAGCCCAAGGAACTTTGGCTCACGCTCAACAAGCTGCTGATGCTGCTCACGCTGAATTGGGATCACAAGAAGCTATGGTCGGACATGCTAAACAAAGGTTATCTTCCTTAGGACAACAACTTCAAGCTGCTCAAGCTGATCTCCACGCTACTCAAGCCGCTGCCCAACAGGCTGAAGCAGCTGCCCAGATTGCGCAGTCCAACGCTGCTGCTGCTGCGGAGAAGGCGCAATCTGCTGGGTTGGAACAACACGGAAGCATTGGGGGATATCACCACTGACTTTAAGATTTTTGTGACGATAACCTCACCACTAATACCAAAGATAAAATGAAATAAAATAGCAAAACAAATAGATTTTTTTGTTTTCATTTAATAACATCAAAAAGAACCGCACTAAAATTACATAAAATTGAATAAGATTTAAAAGATAAATATCACATTCAAGTAATAAATCGTAATGCTAACTTTAAACCCAATAAAGTAATAAGCCATTAATCCTAATAAACCATCCAATTAAATGCGCGTTTTATCCGTTATACCTACTACTAAATACAGCTAAAGCTGTCTTTATTGGCATCTCTTAATAGTGATATATCTCTAATAACTAGAGAGTTTTGTAACGAACCCATATTTATGTAAATCAATACCTTTTTTAGACAAGGAAAACTGGAAAAGAATGAACGAGAACTGGAAAAAAATATATGAAAGCTTTCAGCGTATTAGTTAACGGTGATGTACACATTTTCGTTTTTCATGAAATTCAAAAAAAAAATTTTATTTTTTCAGTTAACATAGTTACATATACAGTGAAAAAGATAGAGAATACATGTTACATTATTTTGTCTCAACCTAAAGGTGTGCTGGCGATGAGCGGCTATCGCCACCAACGACACTTATAATTTTAGGCGTATAGCACTTATAATTATAGGCGTTAGCGTTGAGCAGAACCTCGACAACGCCAGGAGAGAGTTGAGTTCATTACTCAGTCCTCATTACGAAGTCCTCATTGGACTTCGAATTGAAAGTAAGAATCTAAAAATTAACTTACCTGCCTTATTTTCACTACAGGGTATAGAAGGCAAAAAATCAGGAATAAGGCAGGAATAATTCGAGGGCTTAGTGCAAAACAGACGTAACTACAAATTTTACGTTTTTGAGTTACTTTTATTTTGCTTACTTGTAATTAAATTTTAATTTTAATATGATCTGACTGTAGTGACTCAAAGTAGCAGAATATTGAATTACGAAGGAAGTTAGGGTGTTCATCATTACATAATTGGTGTTTTTTTGGTAACTTATTGTTCAATTCCGATTTACTCAAATCACCGATTTTGTAGATACGTCTGTTTTGTACTAAACCCTCGAATTGTGCCCATAATTATGAAAGTGGTCTAAGTCAAAATTTTTAAAAAATGAGTTTATCAGTTATTTCACACCACATTATTCTAAACTAAATTTATTGAATGTAATTTTTGCGATATCGACAAAAATGAACCTTTAGGTAGTGGTTGTAATTTCAACGTTATACGGAATTCATTTAGTGTTAATTATGAAAGTGGTCTAAGTGAAAAATCATCAAATTTGTATATTGAAAAATAATATTGAAACGCTAGACCATAAATTTTTGGTATCGGGTCATTCCTTTCTATCAAATGACCGTGATTTTGGTTTAATAGAAACGAAAATAAAAAAAGCAAATTTCTTATACAACCCTGAGCATTATTATAAATTGATGGAAATGTGTAGAAGAAGAAATACACTTTCGATAAAACGAATGTCACAGTCGGATATTATTTCAATGAAATCACTAGAGGAATCATCAACAAGAAGAGTAAAAAATTCCTCAGGCGAATCTGTCTCTTGGCTGTAAATTCAGTGGATGAGATTCTTTAAAAATGAACTTTATAAAATGTTTTATAAAACTTCTTTAGATTGTTCTGAATTCCACGTTTTGAGTCTTTCACCTAAAAGAGGAAAACCAAAAATATACGGAAATATTACTTTACTTCCATTATAGACCTCCATTAGACCAACAACAGAAGAAAAACATAAAGATATTATATATTTGCTACTATACATTCCTTCAGATTTTCAAGAACATTTTAAAAATCTTAAAACCTCGGATTGATAAAAATGGATTACTTTTTAATTAATAAATATTCATAAATTATTTTATTAAAGTTATTGTTTTAAATGAAACTTATAGTTCTTTGCTGCTCTAAGTCATTTATTGGACATTCAGTTAATTTTGAAAATGGTCTAATTGTAAGTCAATTCAAGCTTTAAAAGTAACATTTTAGTATGAAATTCACACAAAATTTCATATTCATAATAAATTTCCATTAATCAAAACTAATAAAATTATAAATTAATATGCGTTATAACGTGAAAATATTTTTTAATTCGTTCAAATACAATTCATTAAATATCTCAAAACAAAAAAATATATGACTTAGACCACTTTCATAATTATGGGCACAATTATACTAATATTTAATGACTCAAAACAAAGTTAACAATAATAAACAAACAAAAAAAAAAGGCTATCAGAAGTTCTGGTTGCAACGCAACATTGAAACACAGTATCCTGCATTGTGGAACATTGCTGGAAAATACCTTATCGCTTTTCCATCATCATACCTAGTTGAAAAAGCTTCAGTGTGCTAACAAACATTTTGACGAAACAAAGAAATCGTTTGAAAATCAACGAACGTCGAGATTTAAGGCTGCAATTCACTAATATTGAACCGGGTGTAGCTAGATTGGTAGATAGTCACCAGATTAATCTATCAGCTTTGGCAGTTCTTAAGAATTTTATTGGTGGAGGATTAAAAAATAAATAAATAGAATATACAACTAATTATTTATAATATAATGCTTGTTGTGAAATGTTCGCAATAACAACAGATAGATAAATGATAACTTGTAGTATCGGTTTATTCATCTTTGAGTAATCTATCTGGTATTTTCTATATTTATTGTTATTTTACTTGCATTGATCAGCTATTTAGGCTGTAATCATGATAAATATCGAAAAGATTAATTTACCCAACGGTGAATAAACCGAACCTTAATGAAATACTCTTAGCATAAACCCCTCGAGCAAGTTTTGATATAATAACTTTCGAGAACGTGGTTGCATGTCAACTAAAACGTGCAAATTGGACAACAAATAAAAGTTTGACAGCGTAGCTGTTCAACAAGTTCTCACAAATTAACCGGCAAACTTAGAGATCTTGGGATTTAACTTATGCGAAATTTCTAATAAAGTATTTCCATCAAATTGAACAGACATTTTTCTAATATATTTCATAAAGAAAACGTTAATTTTTCTTTTACAATTAATTCTAAAAATATGTAATAAATTATAATTATGTATTATTATAATCTCCGTTCGACGAAAGATGCCTTATGCCTCATTATTTGTCAACGTTTTCTCGACATACGTTAAATATTTCTTTTTTATCTAATTGTGGGTGACAAAAAAAAAGTCGAAAATTAAAAATAATTAATTAACCCTCTATGGGCCGATTTTTTGTTTTAAGTCCAAAAAAATTGGGAGAACAAAAAATCAGCAATTATGAACCTATATATACAAATGAAAAAGAAAAAGTTCCGTTTAAACAATTTTATAGCAGTATATGCACTATATAACTTTCAAGTCACAACGGTCAATAATGTTCGCACTTCTGTGCAAGAAAAATTAAGAGTGGAATTCCACAAAACAGTTCGCATTTGGGGTTAAACATAAATGAACATTACATTTGGAACATTTAATTTTCGGGACTCCTTTACATCTGGGCTCTTTGCAACGTTCTCTGTTATCCGAAAAAATTGGCCAATGTGCCACTTCATCTTTTGGCACGTCTTCTACAGGTAGCATTGTACTTTGCCTCTTTTTTCTTTTATTCTGCAATTGTTTATATACCTCGTTTGAAGTAGGATGCCCCCATTTTTTCTGGGTTCCTTTGTGTTCCTGGCATAAACAAGATGCAATGTCACATTTAAATTTTACTAAACTATACTGATTGCTGAGGCTTACAGAATATAATAAGTAATCTCTCTTATACAAGAGCCTGGCATTGACCACCCCATCGCCTATGACTCATAGCATCGGCAACAGCAGATACCTTTGTCTTTGAATTCCAATACATTGCAGTACTCGGTAATCCTTTCCAAAGGTTGTAACAACTATTATTTCTCATTTCGGATAGTGGTTGACAAAACAATTTTTTGTGGACCTGCATCTTCCTCATCTGACGAGGATTGAGCATTAAATTCTTCATCGTTATCAATAATATTTATTGGATCTATTACCGCTAATGCGTCTAATTGTAATACCTCTATTATTTCTATGTGTCATTGTTTTCAAATTTTAGGTATATAATGTATAAATTTGAAAACAGGAGAAAGCGCAAGCATTATTCTAAAGGTACCAAAATCTGCCATTGCAGCCCACTGTAACCTCAAAGTTACAAATTTGTATTATAAAAAAACAGTAACAAATTGAAAATTGAAATGCAAACTAATAATAGGTTGATATTGATATAGGAACCCAGAACTATTATGTACACTATTTCTAGTTTCCTAATCACTCATAGAAGCACAAATAACATCAATTCGATCAAATGGTTTCGCTTATATGTTGTGCGTACAGTTTACACAGCATTTACTTTGTTATTTCAGGTTGAGGAATCTAGCAGTGGTCATAAATGTTATATTTGTTGTCTTAACAGCGTTAGAGAATTAAGATTTATGCATCATCTCATTAAAAAAACTATAATTATTTGGTAAAATCTTAATAATTTAAAATGTGACTTGAAAGTTACACAGTCAAATAGAGGGTTAATATCGCATGAGACATCTTTAGCTGAACGGAGTATAAATCATTAATTAGCATACACATACAATAACATACAAACCGAGGAAATAAGACTAATTTATAGCCACCCAACGGTCCCTATCTATCAAGCCCAGAGTTGTAGATGTAAGCTAAATGTGTGGTTACAGATTATGGATTGACTTTTCAATATAAAAAGGAAAATGGAAAAAACAGAGTATTAAATAAATAACCTAGTTTCCCATAAATACAGGATGTTTGGAAATAACGTTCGTGTATTACCAGTACCAAAGTCTGTTCATCGTAGATCATTTTGGTTATCATCACCATACTTCTCATGTAAATAACCAAATTTGGGATGTTCCAAAATTCAACAACCTACTCTGTAGGATAAATTAAATAATTTAACCCATTCGCGATGAGTGCAGTATATATACGGCGTCCGCCAGTGTGACGCGCCAAGTGGTTGCCTTCAGTTGAGCCTTCACGTAAAGGTGCATTTAAATTAGAACGAACAGAAGCGAACGAACGAATTCGTTTGCCTAAGCTGGCATAATTTATGTGGAGAACTAAACATGAACGAACGATCTCGTTCGTGTTCGTGCGTGTTCTTAACCCTGTCGGTAAATCAGCGAATCATCAAAGGAAATCGGTGCTCAATGTGGCCAGTGAAATTTAGAAACGATCCAATTCGCAACGAACGCGAACAGCTGATTTTTACGCTATACCAATTTTTCAAGTTAGGTTATTTTACATTCGTGAGTGTTGTAAGTTTTTACCAACATGGAATGGACAAACGGAAAAACACTTCAGTTGATTGAATTATATAGGAACGAAACATGTTTGTGGGATCCAAAATCAAAACTGTATAAACTAATAAACAAAAAAAAACGGATGCATAGAATAAGATCTCTACAGAGAGAGTACACCTCGGGAACGATGTGACTTATTGCAGATGTTGAAATTTTTAACAAATATTTGAGACTTGCATAGGAGTCACCCGTTGCTAGGAAGCGGAAAGTCACTAGCAGTCGTTCTTTAGCCGTAATTGCTTTTTTGAAACTTGTATCCTCTCTAGAAATGTTAGGTCCAACCAAATTTAATAAGAATTCAAAATCTTCCGTTGACATTCTGCAAAAGTTGGTGACTTGGGCCAAATTATCACTCGTTAAATCTATTAACAAAGCTTCCCCTCCCGTTTTGCTTCTTTTCTTTAATAAATTAGAACACCACACTCTCTTCTTTCTTTTTTTCTCGGACAGTCCGGCAACAACTACAAAACTAGGGGCGCTAACTAAAATGTCTTCATACGTATTCCACATCGTGAACGAATGGATCATCGACGAACGCGAATGTTCTCCCTAATTTAAACGCTCCTGTTTTATAGAGAACAAACGAACGAGCGAATACCTGCGAATTCGTTCCTTCGTTCGTTCGCTTCTATTCGCTCTAATTTAAATGCACCTTAAAGCGACAAAGTATGCTTTAGGTAGATCATCACAAAGAACGAAAAATTTTTTTTTGTAATTTTATAATAAAATGGCAATGTATGGCATAGGCACGCCGCACAGTGGGGCGACATAGCTAAATTACGGACATCGCCACATAACTTTCTTTTTTTCGATAGAACAACCCCAAAATTAAGTGTAAATGGGTTAAATTGATATATGAATAAGTATATGAAAGAGCTGTGCATATGCTATTAAAGAAATTATCACTTTATTTGTTTTTAAAGGAAAAAAATCCATTTTGATGCAGAAGCGGGTTCAATTCCCAAACAGAACGTATTTTTTTTTTAATAATATGAATTATAACAGATTTTTAACATACAGTAGCTTACAAATGATCCTATATTAGCAAAGACAAGTACAAGAAGATTGTAACAACCTATACCCACATGACTTCAGCATGCAGATATTTGATAAAAAAAATTATGACTTATAAATGTTGTATACTTATAACTGCATTGTCGAATCTACAACTTTAATACAATAATACATTTTTTACTATTTCACAATTAATTTTTTTTGTCTTCAGAAAAATTTTCTGCAAATCTTCCTTCTCTTGCAAAATTTAGGCGTTTAAAGAATTATAGGCTCCAACGGAATTAATAAGTTGTTAAAAATATCAATATTTGTCCACTACTCTTTTCATGATACAAAAAAAAATTGTTCTAAATAACAATGTTATGTAATTTATTATCCTAATATAAACCGCTTTTACATGACAGATAACGTAAAATTTGACATATTTTCTCTTTAAATGCAATTTTTATAAAAAAAAGGGGATGAGAGGGGACGGACAATAAGGGTTTTTAGGAACTAGAGCCTTTCGACAATCATTTGGTGTATTCCATATTTTGGTCCATTTTGGACCTTAAAAGTTATGGCTGTTTAAAATATGTGATCTGTGTCCTATACATTTCGTTAGATTTAAAGCACGTTTTAAGCGTATCCAAACATTTTTTAAAGATGAAAATAATCATAATATGAAGTTTGAAACCTACTCCTCATGATATAAGAATTTCAATTATCCCCTTCGGTTAGTTTTGATGGGAGAATTTTTTAAAGCAGTACATGTCAAAACGACGAAACTTCATTACTTTTGAAAGTGTCGAATTTGATAAATATTTTCTATAGGAAATTCGATAAAAATTAATGTTTCAAATGCATTTATAAATAGACTAAAGTGTGTAGAATATAAAAATATTCCGAAAGTATCAGTTTTTAAAAATTTATTTTTTTGTACGTATGTCCGATTTTTGAGCATTTCGCCCCACTGTGCGCCGTCGCGAAAGGGTTAAAAAACACTAGCTCCTTTAGGAAACATTTCCAGACACATGTTCATCTGAACTTTTCTTCATATTTGTTACTCCAGAATTACCCCCTTAAGTATACGAATGTTATTTCCAGACACTTGTATATAGAAGTTGCTGATATACAACATAGATCTAGGGAAAAGCAAATATATTAAAAGGATAGGACAGAAAATGAAAATTTTTATGTTTTCAACACCAGTAAGTTAATTAAAAAAGACCTACACTACCGACCAAAAGTTTAGACTCACCCTCATGATATAGGGATATTAATAAATAAGACGAATTTAATGACATGAATTCCCATTAAGCAACTATATTTCCAAAAAAAAAAAAAATAGTTTAGGAACAAAATACAATGTAAGATTTTGTCAAACAATGTCAAAATTTGAGATTTTCAGAGGAAAACGCAGGCAATATGTTCGTCGTTTGGTTGGCGAACGTATGACGAGTCAATGTATAATGCCAACAGTGAAGCATGGTGGGGGATCCGTCATGGTTTGGGGCTGTTTTGCCGGAAGAAAAGTAGGAGATCTCGTAAAAATTGACGCCACTATGGATCAAAAGAAATATCACGCCATTTTACAATATCATGCTTTTCCATGTGAGCAGAGACTCGTGGGTAAAGGATTTATTTTCCAGCAAGATAATGATCCTAAGCACTCGTCAAAATTGTGACATAGGGAACAAAGAGAAGGGAAAAATGCTAAAATACATGGAGTGGCCGTCTCAATCCCCTGATCTCAATCCCATTGAACTGTTATGGGACGAATCAGACCGGAATGTGCGAAGAATGCAACCAATCAATCACAAGGTACTTTGGGACTCTTTGCAAGTTTGTTGGAATAAAATCCCAGCTACAACTTTGCAAAAATTGATTGCGAAAATGCCGAAAATATGCGCGGCTGTAGTAAAAGCAAAAGGGGGATATTTTGAAGAGTCAAAAATTGGGAAAAAATCATAGTCTGTATATGAAATTTTACATTGTATTTTGTTCCTAAACTATTTTTTTTTTTGAAATTTAATTGCTTAATGGGAATTCATGTCATTAAACTCCTCTTATTTATTAATATCCCTACATCATGAGGGTGAGTCTAAACTTTTGGCCGGTAGTGTATGTAAAACCTTTACGTGTGTTTCTAGTCTTTATATTTAAAAAGAAATCATATAAAAATTAATTAAAAGAACTAAATAATTCTCCACACAATTAATTATTGTAGTATACTTTTTAACACTACTTTGCAGTTGATTTTAACAAACCTTATGCATATTTAAACCTTATGCATACGTTTAGTACCTAATGAAAAATCCTTCTATTTTTAATTTTTCCTATTAAATTTTAATTATTTAATCTTAAAAATTATAAGATAAACCGATATTTCCCTTTGGAAAAAGTGAATGTAAAATTTATATACCAACTGTATTTAAAATTAAAGTTCGACTTTTCTAATTTGCCAAATTATCACAATAGAGTTCGAAAGTTTAATTCACTTAAATTGTTAGGAAATGTATAATTTTGATCATATACTACATTCCAAATTTATAACTAGGTAACTGATTACATAATCGATTCCTCGATAAACTAATTATTTCATATCTGGGTTCTTACAATTGATACAAATTGCTTCTCGTTCATTATCACAATAGAAAGTATAAAAAAAATTAATAAGACAAAATTCCGAAGTCATTATCAAACGAACCATAAACTTTCGAATAATTATACATACATTTTGGACGTCGAGCCTACCGTTTACGCTAAGAACCCACTATAAAAACCCACAGAAGCATCAACGAAATCACTTCGGCTTCCACTTTCGAGTAGCAAGGTTCCTCAACATCCTCTCGGTAATAAAACAACTAAAATTGTTTAGTTATCCTTGCCCTTTCACTTTTTATTACAGTAACCACTACAATGGCAAAATTCTACGTTATTTTCGTTTGTTTCGGTAAGTATTAAAATTTAAATAAAAAAATAAACATAGTTATGTTCCAACATGCTCTTAATTTTGTAGTCGCGTTAGCATCCGCTGAAGCGAAGAGGCTACCAGTTAGTGACAGTGAATCTGCCGCTGGAGGACATTTTTCGTCCATCTCAATCTCTGATGGTGGATACGGAGGATACGGAGGAAGTGGGAAAGATACCTACAGCGCCGGAAGTGGGTTAAAAACCATTGCTCAAGGATCAGCTGATCAAGCTAACAACGCCGTAGCTAACCAACACGCAGCTGCAAGAAATGCTGCATTTGCTGCAAAAAGCACTTTGGCACAAGCTGCCGCTGGAGTAAATCTACAATATCATCTTTTATAACTATCATTCATTAATTATTTCTTTTAGGCAGCAGCCACAGCTCAAGCAGCACTTATCGGCAAACACATCCTCGTCCAAAAGCTCCAACAAGACGTCGCCGAAGCTCACCAACAACTTGAAGCTGAACTCCAACAATTAGAACAAGCTCAAAGGTCTGCTTCTGCTGCTCAAGCCGCCGCTAGCCAAGCTCAACAAGCTGTCAACGCAGCTAATTCTGCTTTTAACGCAGCCCAAGGAACTTTGGCCCACGCCCAACAAGCTCAAGAAGCAGCCCATGCTGAATTAGGATCCCAAGAAGCTATGGTTGGACATGCTAAACAAAGGTTCTCGTCTTTGAGCCAACAACTTCAAGCTGCTCAAGCTGATCTTCATGCTACTCAAGCCGCTGCCCAACAAGCCGAAGCTGCGGCTCAAATTGCTCAATCTAACGCTGCTCAAGCTGCGGAAAAAGCCCAAAGTGCCGGATTAGAAGAACACGGAAGCTTTGGAGGTTACCATCATTAAACATTTGTAAATCTTTTAAAAATTTTGTAAAACCAAAGAATAAATTATATAATAAATTGATTTGAGAAAGTATACATTTAGGGTGTACGAACCAATAATTGACCAGATAAGCAACTCGTTGAAATAGAAAATCTACAACTCTTTTGTTAATAGTTTTACCTCAAGTTAAACCTTACTAGCAATAAGGGGAGCATCTTAATTATGAGAAAAACCTATTTAAGCAGAATTAAAAGGGTTTTGCCGGGTGATAAAAGAAAAGGTTTAAAAAAAATGGAAAATGTCTAGTAATTGACCATAAGGAACTCCATAGTTGACCACAGCTCTTACCAGTAATTGACCAACATTTGAAAAAGCAATAAAAGTTCTCTTTCTTATATCTAGTACTTTTTATTTATAGAAAAACGTGAATGTAACATACTAAGTACTGCAAAATTATTTATTAGAAAGACCAGGGGTAAATAGAAACAAATATTCGAAATTAAATAATAATAATAATAATTACAGGTTCTCTTTGTCTTTTCCTTCGTTCGAAAACTCCTGAGAGTGTTACAGATTTTTTAAACTAGTTTTGAATGTGTATTTCTATTTACGCTTGGTGTTTCTAATAACCCCATATTACGATACTTCAAACAATACAAAAACTAAAATAGTAAACCTTAATGAAAAAAATACTGGTAATTGCCTATTTTTTATGACAACAATATTTTCATTATCATCGCGTACAAAGATAGGAAGAAAATATAATGTTCACAATATTTCTTTAGAAAATCTATACTTAATTCTGTTACCCGACCTAATAATTTGGGGTTGTTCAAGTTTACAAATAAGTTGATCTTGTGTGACTGTAATAATATCATTTTCAATTATTTTAAATGTTGTCTTATTTCCTACAATTGGGGAAAATGCTTGCACCTCCAGTTCATTGGTGTTAATAATGTTTTTCACAGAGTAAACATATTTATGTACAACCTTTTTTCCTGGAAAGCTAACTAAGCAAAAATCTCCCTTAGCTCTAATCGTATTTATCCCAGTTTTTGTTATTATTATGACAAGAGGAAAGAAAGTCCAGTTATTAACCACCTTTCACAACCAGTAATTGACCACTCTGTTTTGTGTGGTCAAACACTGGAAACGGTTAAAATACAAAGCTTTTATCAAACAAGATTCTATCTGTATTTAACAACTAATTGATTGCTGCCGAAAAAGTGAGAAAGCAACATGGTTTACTGAAATACTAGTAATTGACCAGGGTGAACAATTACTGGAATCTGAAAGTATAATCCGCAGCACTAATTGACCACTCCGTTTTATTCTATAGAAATGTGAGGTATAAATTATATACATAGGAAAATCCTTAATTCCATGTGTTTAGCTGTCACCAAACCCAAAATAAATACGTATTACTTCCTAGAATTTAGGGTAACTGCAAATTTAAGTATACATGCGCACTCACCTTGCTTATTACAAAAACACACATTTAGCACTTCAACGCCGTATTTGAGAATTAGATCAGCTATCAAACACCTGATCGCGTAAAAGACAAAATTCAAGTCGCACCCCCAATTAGTGAAGGGATCAACCATTATATCAAGTCTCCAAAAACCGTAAGAAGGTAAAAGTTAACCTTATTTCCGATTTTTCAAAGATGTTTGGTCAATTAGTGGGTACTGGTCAATTACTGGCTCATTCACCCTATGTAAAATTAAAATTATTATTCATGGTTTAATCGAAGGTACGAAGTTGATACGAAGTTGATTTAATGAAATTAAAAATTAATTAATTAATGAACTTTTTAATTAATATTCTTTTCTCGAAGTACATTATTGATTTATCTCATCGTAACGAAGGCTACGAGCTGATTGAGTCATTTTTCGTGATCGCAATCTTAAAAGTACCTACTCTTAAAGGAGGTCAATTTCAAGAATCTCGTTCAAAGTTCCTTTCGATTCCACTTATTGCATACGACGAGGTAATTCCCCATTACGTTATTGCTTCTAAAAAGGAAACATCTTGAAATTTTAAAAAGAACTTCCTTTGAGAAAATTCTTTGAATTAAAATACATATTATATGAGGTTTCAACGCTTTGTTATAAAAAAATCTAGTCTAACGCCTAGAAATATGATTAGAAACATGGAGTTTCAGTTCACCAAATCGGGGATAGCTCAGAGCATTCTAGCGCGAGTAATTCAAATCGCCGATTATTCCGATTGAAAAATCAGGTTCAGCAAAGCATCTCACCACGGCCGACGAATCTGCGAAAATCGGCTTCAGCGTATTCAAGCGAATTTTGAGTGGATGTTGACGTAAATTTTTAAGCCTGTCAAAGCAAAAACCACTGATTATGAGTAATAAATTTTTGTATAAATAGATTTTTTTTTATTGAATTCATACTTATTTACATTCATCGGATCATAAATATCTCAAAAACTTTCAAAACTCATAGCTTTTAAGAACGTCTAAAAGCAATAACCAAAAAGCTTCAATCAATTCTATACTAAAATAAAATAATAACTAGTTTAGTTTTATTTTTAGTATTTTTCTAAAAAAAATTATAATTTTTGGTTGAATTGATCAACATTTTGGTAACTTTGGTGGAAGCTTTACGAATTTAGTAACTTTTTGGTGGAATTAAGAAAAAAAATTGGTAAATTTTTGGTGGAATTTTTACAAATTTTGTAAGTTTTTTGGTGGAATTTTTAAAAAATTCATTATTTTTGGTAAAATTATTAAACATTTTAGTAACTTTGATGGAATTTTTATGAATCTACTAAGTTTTGAATTTTCAAGGTTTTAGTTAATTTTTAATGAAATTGTTTCTAATTTGATTGATTTTTGGTGGAATTTTAAAAGAATTTGGACATTTTGTTGGAATTTTTAAAAAAATTGGTAAGTTCTTGCTAGAATTGTTAAAAATGTTGACAATTTCGGTGTAATTTTTAGGATTTTTGTAAGTTTTTGGTGGAATAAAAAAAATTCAGTAAGTTTTGGGTGTAGTTGTTAAATATTTTAATAGCTTTGGTGGAATTTTTGCGAATTTGATTCATTTCTGGTGGAATTTTAAAAAAAGTCAGTGTTTTCGGTAAAATTCTTATAAATTTAGTAAGTTTTTGGTGGAATTTTTTAAAAATTCAGTATGTTTTTGGTGGAATTATCAAAAATTTTGATATCATTGGTGGAATTTTTGCGAATTTTATTCATTTCTGGTGGAATAAAAAAAATCAGCGTTTTTGGTAAAATTCTTATGAATTTAGTAAGTTTTTGGTGGAATTTTTACAAATTGTATTAATTCTTGGTGGAACTTTTTAAAAATTCAGTATATTTTTGGTGGAATTATCAAAGATTTTGATAACACTGGTGGAATTTTTGCGAATATTATTCATTTTTGATGGAATTCTTTAAAAATTCAGTATTTTTTTAATGGAGTTTTTAAGAATTTAGTAAGTTCTTAGTGAAATTCTTCCAATTTTATTCACTTTTGGTGGAGTTTTTATAAAATTCAGTATGTTTTTGATGGAATTGTTAAAAAAGTTGATAACCTTGGTGGAATTTTGATTAACTTTAATCATTTTTGGTGGAATTGTTAAAAATATTGGTAATTTTAGTAGAATTTTTATGAATTTGGTAAGTTTTTGGTGGTATTTTTTAAAAATCAGTAAGTTTTTGGTGGAATTATTCAATATTTTTGTAGCTTTGGTGGAAAATTGAAAAAATTTAGTACGTTTTTGGTGGAATTGTTAAAAATGTTGGTAACTTTGGTGGAATTTTTACGAATATAGTAAGTTTTTCGTGGAGTTTTTACCAATTTTATTGATTTTTGGTGGAATTTTTAAAAAATTCATTATTTTCAAAATTATTAAAAATTTTAGCAACTTTGGTGGAATTTTTATCAATTTATTAAGATTTTGATGGAATTTTCAAGGTTTTAGTTAATTTTTAATGAAATTGTTTCTAATTTGATTGATTTTTGGTGGAATTTTAAAAGAATTTGGACATTTTGTTGGAATTTTTAAAAAATTTGGTAAGTTTTTGGTAGAATTGTTAAAAATGTTGACAATTTCGGTGTAATTTTTAGGATTTTTGTAAGTTTTTGGTAGAATAAAAAAAATTCAGTAAGTTTTGGGTGTAGTTGTTAAATATTTTAATAGCTTTGGTGGAGTTTTTGCGAATTTTATTCATTTCTGGTGGAATTTAAAAAAATTCAGTGTTTTTGGTAAAATTCTTATGAATTTAGTAAGTTTTTGGTGGAATTTTTAAAACATTCAGTATGTTTTTGGTGGAATTATCAAAAATTTTGATATCATTGGTGGAATTCTTGCGAATTTTATTCATTTCTGGTGGAATAAAAAAAAATCAGCGTTCTTGGTAAAATTCTTATGAATTTAGTAAGTTTTTGGTGGAATTTTTGCAAATTGTATTAATTCTTGGTGGAATTTTTTAAAAATTCAGTATATTTTTGGTGGAATTATCAAACATTTTGATAACACTGGTGGAATTTTTGCGAATTTTATTCATTTTTGATGGAATTCTTTAAAAATTCAGTGTTTTTTTAATGGAATTTTTACGAATTTAGTAAGTTTTTAGTGAAATTTTTCCAATTCTATTAATTTTTGGTGGAATTTTTATAAAATTCAGTATGTTTTTGATGGAATTGATAAAAAAGTTGATAACTTTGGTGGAATTTTTATTAACTTTAATCATTTTTGGTGGAATTGTTAAAAACATTGGTAATTTTAGTAGAACTTTTATGAATTTGGTAAGTTTTTGGTGGTATTTTTAAAAAATCAGTAAGTTTTGGTGGAATTATTCAACATTTTTGTAGCTTTGGTGGAAAATTGAAAAAATTTAGTACGTTTTTGGTGGAATTGTTAAAAATGTTGGTAACTTTGGTGGAATTTTTACGAATATAGTAAGTTTTTCGTGGAGTTTTTACCAATTTTATTGATTTTTGGTGGAATTTTTAAAAAATTCATTATTTTCAAAATTATTAAAAATTTTAGCAACTTTGGTGGAATTTTTATCAATTTATTAAGATTTTGATGGAATTTTCAAGGTTTTAGTTAATTTTTAATGAAATTGTTTCTAATTTGATTGATTTTTGGTGGAATTTTAAAAGAATTTGGACATTTTGTTGGAATTTTTAAAAAATTTGGTAAGTTTTTGGTAGAATTGTTAAAAATGTTGACAATTTCGGTGTAATTTTTAGGATTTTTGTAAGTTTTTGGTAGAATAAAAAAAATTCAGTAAGTTTTGGGTGTAGTTGTTAAATATTTTAATAGCTTTGGTGGAGTTTTTGCGAATTTTATTCATTTCTGGTGGAATTTAAAAAAATTCAGTGTTTTTGGTAAAATTCTTATGAATTTAGTAAGTTTTTGGTGGAATTTTTAAAACATTCAGTATGTTTTTGGTGGAATTATCAAAAATTTTGATATCATTGGTGGAATTCTTGCGAATTTTATTCATTTCTGGTGGAATAAAAAAAAATCAGCGTTCTTGGTAAAATTCTTATGAATTTAGTAAGTTTTTGGTGGAATTTTTGCAAATTGTATTAATTCTTGGTGGAATTTTTTAAAAATTCAGTATATTTTTGGTGGAATTATCAAACATTTTGATAACACTGGTGGAATTTTTGCGAATTTTATTCATTTTTGATGGAATTCTTTAAAAATTCAGTGTTTTTTTAATGGAATTTTTACGAATTTAGTAAGTTTTTAGTGAAATTTTTCCAATTCTATTAATTTTTGGTGGAATTTTTATAAAATTCAGTATGTTTTTGATGGAATTGATAAAAAAGTTGATAACTTTGGTGGAATTTTTATTAACTTTAATCATTTTTGGTGGAATTGTTAAAAACATTGGTAATTTTAGTAGAACTTTTATGAATTTGGTAAGTTTTTGGTGGTATTTTTAAAAAATCAGTAAGTTTTGGTGGAATTATTCAACATTTTTGTAGCTTTGGTGGAAAATTGAAAAAATTTAGTACGTTTTTGGTGGAATTGTTAAAAATGTTGGTAACTTTGGTGGAATTTTTACGAATATAGTAAGTTTTTCGTGGAATTTTTACCAATTTTATTGATTTTTGGTGGAATTTTTAAAAAATTCATTATTTTTAAAATTATTAAAAATTTTAGTAACTTTGGTGGAATTTTTATCAATTTACTAAGTTTTTGATGGAATTTTCAAGGCTTTAGTTAATTTTTAATGAAACTGTTTCTAATTTGATTGATTTTTGGTGGAATTTTAAAAGAATTTGGACATTTTGTTGGAATTTTTAAAAAATTTGGTAAGTTTTTGGTAGAATTGTTAAAAATGTTGACAATTTCGGTGTAATTTTTAGGATTTTTCTAAGTTTTTGGTGGAATAAAAAAAATTCAGTAAGTTTTGGGTGTAGTAGTTAAGTATTTTAATAGCTTTGGTGGAATTTTTGCGAATTTTATTCATTTCTGGTGGAATTTAAAAAAATTCAGTGTTTTTGGTAAAATTCTTATGAATTTAGCAAGTTTTTGGTGGAATTTTTAAAAAATTCAGTATATTTTTGGTGGAATTATCAAAAATTTTTATATCATTGGTGGAATTTTTGCGAATTTTATTCATTTCTGGTGGAATAAAAAAAAATCAGCGTTTTTGGTAAAATTCTTATGAATTTAGTAAGCTTTTGGTGGAATTTTTGCAAACTGTATTAATTCTTGGTGGAATTTTTTAAAAATGCAGTATATTTTTGGTGGAATTATCAAAAATTTTGATAACACTGGTGGAATTCTTGCGAATTTTATTCATTCTTGATGGAATTTTTTAAAAATTCAGTGTTTTCTTAATGGAATTTTTACGAATTTAGTAAGTTTTTAATGAGATTTTTCCAATTTTATTAATTTTTGGTGGAATTTTTATAAAATTCAGTATGTTTTTGATGGAATTGTTAAAAAAGTTGATAACTTTGGTGGAATTTTGATTATCTTTAATCATTTTTGGTGGAATTGTTAAAAATGTTGGTAATTTTAGTAGAATTTTTATGAATTTGGTAAGTTTTTGGTGGTATTTTTTAAAAATCAGTAAGTTTTTGGTGGAATTATTCAACATTTTTGTAGCTTTGGTGGAAAATTGAAAAAATTTAGTACGTTTTTGGTGGAATTGTTAAAAATGTTGGTAACTTTGGTGGAATTTTTACTAATATAGTAAGTTTTTTTAATTTTTACCAATTTTATTGATTTTGGGTGGAATTTTTAAAGAATTCACTAAGTTTTTAGTAGAATTGTCTCCAAATTTAATAATTTTTGGTGAAATTATAT
The DNA here is from genome assembly GCA_036711955.1 of Digitonthophagus gazella. Taxonomy (NCBI): domain Eukaryota; kingdom Metazoa; phylum Arthropoda; class Insecta; order Coleoptera; family Scarabaeidae; genus Digitonthophagus; species Digitonthophagus gazella. Next base: position 35,514,889 of record JASCIT010000005.1, on the reverse strand, counting down.
TCAATTCAACTAGCTTTTGTGGAATTTTTATTATTACTTTTTTATTTTTGTGTAATTTTTAAGAATCTAATCAATTCTTGACGAAATTAATCTAGTTTTAGTGAAATTGTTAAAGATTTTGATAGCTTTGGTGGAATTTTTACAAATTTTATAAGTTTTTGTTGGAATTATTAAAAATTTTAGTAGCTTTGGTGGAATTTTTACAAATTTACTTAAATTTTTGGTGATATTTTCAAGAAGTTAATTAGTTTTTAGTGAAATTTATTCGAATTTTTGCTCTGCATAAATTAAATATTTGATAATTATTAATAAACCGATCGTTTTGACATTTCATGTGGCATTAGCGTGGTTAGAATAATAAATAACGTTTATGAAAATTGAACCAACTGTTTTATCGGCCCAAATCGAAAATGACGGAAAACGGGGATTTCGTTTAGGGCTTAAATCGGCCGTTTCGGGTCCAAAGGAGCTCCGATTCGCATATAACGTTGCGTTATAAAGCCGTTCAGAAGGTTAGCCGAAAGCAGAATCGCGGAGTCGGTGGCTTTTTGGACAAAAAGTGCGTTCGAAAATTAACGAAAATGACAGACGGACGATCGAGAATTTTAATTTCAATTAGGGCTACCGCAACGTCGTTCGATTTTCAGGGCCGTTTTTCCGAAATCGGTCACGGACCCCCAAAATTGTCGTGGAGGTAAAGATAATGGTCGGCAGAATGACGTCAAACCATTGAATCGTCCGGAAAGCGATTTCCAAAAAAACTATTAAAAAAAGAGCTAGGCGCCTGCGGCGCCCTCTTTTAAAGAAGCGCTGCTTGCTTACTACTTTAATATATTATATATATATAAAGTTACTTTTGTTACTTCCAAATACAATTTCTATATTTAAAATCTCCCAGCTTTTGTTGATTTGATTCTCACACTTTTTTTTTTATTAAACAAAAAATTGAATTAACACATGACAAATGATTATCTGTCCACGGATTAAATGTAGCCGACAATGCGCGTAACAAAGGATCTCGTTGGAAGCGGCTTTACAAAAAAAACAAGACTTCAGCGTCGCGACGCCGCCGACGCCAATGCATAATAGACCGCGGAAGTTAATTACCAAACCGCGCCGGGTGGTTTGATTAAGAACTAGGCGGGCATGTATTAAAAGCCCTCTCTCCGGTAACAAATGGATCGTTCGGACGTTCTTGAAACTCAAGGGGCCTTCCGTGGACGGTGGCGTCCCGACGCTCTGTGACGGCGACGCCAGTAATTGAGTTTCGGTCTCCGATTAAGTTGTCACAGCTTTTAATATCGATTACGGTACCGCGTCCTATCCCGGGAGCCGTTCTTTTACTTCGTTTTTCCTATTTTACTCCTACTCGTTCTGCTCTGCGCCGCTAGTTTCTGATGTAATTGGATCTGAAAATCTGGGAAGCGTCCCTGGAGAAATGTTTAAGAACATGTGAACTCTTACTAAGTAGCATAGACGTTTATATCAAGTATAAAAAAATAAATATGTTTATTACGAAATTTAATATCGATTAGTTTACTGATAAGAATATATTTTATAAAGTCCACCATAAATTATGTCAAAAATGAAATGTAGGAGGATTATTTTTAAAAACCTTGTTTTTGCAATGTAAACCATATAAATTGTAAGTCATCAATTAATCTCTATTTCTAAGAATTACACAAATTGTGATACAAATCGAAACGTAAAATAAAAGTAAATTTAAGATGTTTAAAAAAATGTACTTAAGAGCACTTGAAGTAGATAATTTTATAGATTCTCAAAACTTGTTGAATTTTTAGATATTCAAGAAATTTTAATTAACGACATTAAGTTACATTTTTTCTTCCGAGAGGAAAACTAAAAATTGTAGAAAATTCATTTTCGGTAGAAATAAAGACTAACTTTTAAATTAAATCCTCATAAAAATTTCAAGCTTTATTAATAATTAGTTTTTGAGATACGATTTTTTTAAAATAATTGATTTTCAATAACCAAAAATTTTTGTACCAACTTTGAAACTCTTTTTAAATTTTTTTGACAACATTTACAATAAAACGGCATTAATTAACGACATTAAGTTACATTTTCTCTTCCGAGAGGAAAACTAAAAATCGTAGAAAATTCATTTTCGGTAGAAATAAAGACTACCTTTTAAATTAAATCCTCATAAAAATTTCAAGCTTTATTAATAGTTAGTTTTTGAGATATGACTTTTTCTTTAATGATTGATTTTTAATAACCAAAAATTTTTTTACCAACTTTAAATTTTTTTTGATTTTTTTGGCAATATTTACAATAAAACGGTCTTTTTAGATCAAAACTTAAATGTTTTAGGTTTCATTTAGAAAAAAAATTAAATCAAAACCTTTAAAAATGAAATTTGATGAATTTTTAAAGTTAATCGATTTTCTTAAATTAGGTTAGAAGTGTCAAAAACTTTTTACCAACTTTGAAAATTTTTTAAATTCTTTTGACAACATTTAGAACAAAACGGTCTTCTTAGATCAAAACCAAAATGCTGTAGGTTTCATTTAGAAACAAATCAAATCAAAATCTTTAAAAATGAATTTTTGATGAATTTTTAAAATTAGTTTCTTAAGTTAGAAAAGTGTCAAAAATGTTTACCAACTTTGAAAATTTTTTTAATTGTTTTGACTACGCTTGGAATAAAACGGTCTTTTTTAGTTGAAATTAGAATGTTTTAAGTTTCATTTAGAAAAAAAATCAAATAAAAATCTTTAAAAATGAATTTTTGGTGAATTTTTAAAATTGTTCAATTTTCTAAAGTTAAAAGTGTCAAAAATTTTTAACAGCTTTGAAATTTTTTTTAATTTTATTAACAACACTTGGAAGAAAATAGTCTTTTTTAATTAAAATTAGAATATTTTAGGTTTCATTTAGAAAAAGAATCAAATAAAAATCTTTAAAAATGAATTTTTGATGAATTTTTAAAGTTGATCGATTTTCTCAAGTTAGGTTAAGAAGTGTCAAAAATGTTTACTCACTTTGAAATTTTTTTTTAAATTTTTTGACAACACTTGGAATAAAACGGTCTTTTTTAATTAAAATTAGAATATCTTAGGTTTCATTTAGAAAAGAAAACAAATCAAAATCTTTAAAAATGAATTTTTAATGAATTGTTAAAGTTGATCGATTTTTTTAATTTAGGTTAAGAACTGTCAAAAATGTTTACCCATTTTGAAACTGTTTAAAATTTTTTTGACAACTACCAAATTTTTTGTAACTACCAACTAACTAACCAAAGTTTTTGTAACTACCAAATGTCAAATTTTAATATAATCCAAGAAAACTTCAGTTTGAGAAAGTAGCCTAATCTTTAATATTTAAGAACGTCAATTAAAGACATTCAGTTTTTCTCTTCTGACGGTAAAATTAACAGTCATAGAAAATCTATGTTTGGTAAAATTAAAGACTAAGTTTTAATCTAAATCGTAATAAAATTTTAACTTTTAAGGATTAGTTTCTTAGAAATGATTCTTTTAAAATCGACAAATTTTAATAAGCAAACCCCATTTTGCCAACCTTTGGTTTTATCTTACTTGAAAATTAAACAAGATAGGAAAAAATGTTTTAAATAAAAGTTACGCCTATTTTAACTGCAAATATGTTTTTTATAAACATTTTGTTCAATTCTCGATATTAAGGAAGTTATAACCTAAAAACTCTAACAACTCCCAAACCCCCATTTTTCAACGTTTTGTTCCATCTTACTCGAAAACTAAACGAGACTGAAAAAAATTTTTTAAATAAAAGTTATGCCTTTTTTAATTGCAAACATTTTTTATTCTAAAGATTTTTTTAAATTCTCGATATTAAGAGAGTTATAACCCAAAAATTCCAACAACTCCCAAAACCACATTTTTTCAAAATTTTGTGCCATCTTACTCAAAAACTAAACGAAACCAAAAATATTTTTTCAAATAAAAGTTACGCCTTTTTTAATTGCAAACATTTTTTATTCTAAAGATTTTTTTCAATTCTCGATATTAAGGGAGTTATAACCTAAAAACTCCAACAACTACCAAACCCCCATTTTTTCAACGTTTTGTTCCATCTTACTCGAAAACTAAACGAGACTAAAACATATTTTTTCAAACAAAAGTTACTCCTTTTTTAATTGCAAACATTTTTTATTCTAAAGACTTTTTTCAATTCTCAATATTAAGAGAGTTATAAGCTAAAAACTCCAACAACTCCCAAAACCCCATTTTTTAACGTTTTGTACCATCTTACTTAAAAACTAAATAAAATCAAATATATTTTTTCAAATAAAAGTTACGCCTTTTTTAATTGCAAACATTTTTTATTCTAAAGATTTTTTTCAATTCCCGATATTAAGGTCGTTATAACCTAAAAACTACAACAACTCACAAAACCCCATTTTTTTAATATTTTGTTCCATCTTACTCAAAAACTAAATAAAACAGGAAAATTTTTTTCAAATAAAAATTATGCCTTTTTAGCGAACATATTTTTTATTGTAATTTTTTTTTCAATTCTCGATATTAAAGGAGCTATAACCCAAAAATTGGAACAACCCTAAAACCCCATCTTTTCAACCTTTGATTCCATATTCATTAAATTAATTTTTAAAAATATAATAGTTTTATTATAAACCTTTTTTTTTGAAAATTAAGATTTTATGTACGGTTTTTAATCACAACTTTGTTTAATAATCAGCAACTAAAACATTAATAATGAATTAACTTTTTAATCGTAAGTGTATCTCTATCTCCTAATAGATCTAAATTTTCTCATCTGATTGAAGTGAATATTTAAAAAAAAATTATAGGTAGAGAAATCTTTAATAAATTAATTACAAATCTCAAAGTATTCGTTAGCAGTTATGAGTTATATCAAGCTGGGAATAATAAGATATTTACATAAATGTTATTATAATTTTATTGTAATTGTTTCTTTATAAGAACATTTTTAATTGTTTGCACTCAATACCAAAACTTATATCTTACGTGAATTACTCAGAAAAATCGAAACAATACCTGACAAAGCTGAAGTATGTAGATATTTCTTATTACATATTAAGTATAACAACAATCTAAATCTTACAGAAACCATCCAATTTAATAACTCTAAATTCCAAAATAACTACCAACCGAACCGTGAACTTTCGATTAATTATGCATACATTTTGGACGTACCAGCCTATCACTTACGCCAAGAAGCTACTATAAAAACCCCACCGTGCTTCAACACAATCACTTCGGCTTCCACCTTTGAGTAGCAAAGTTCCTCAACAACCTCTCGGTAAAAGACCATCAAAAAATTTTGGTTTTACTATAAACATTAATTTTTTATTAAATTTTTTATTACAGTAACTACTACAATGGCAAAGTTCTACGTCATTTTCGCCTGTTTCAGTAAGTAATTTAAAATTATCCTTCATTAAAAAAAAATATCTATTCTACGTTTAATTTTTTAGTCGTGGCAACTTTCGTTGATGCGAAGAGGCAAGCAGTTGTTAGTGACAGTGAATCTGCTGCTGGAGAACATTTCTCGTCTATTTCCATCTCTGATGGTGGATACGGAGGATATGGAGGAAGTGGAAAAGGTACTTACAGCGCTGGAAGTGGATTAAAAACCATTGCTCAAGGATCAGCTGATCAGGCTAACAACGCAGTAATTAACCAACACTCAGCAGCAAGAAATGCTGCTTTCGCCGCTAAGAGCACTTTGGCACAAGCTGCCGCTGGAGTAAATCTACAATATTATCATATTTTATAACCATCATTCATTAATTATTTCTTTTAGGCAGCAGCCACAGCTCAAGCAGCCCTCATCGGCAAACAAATCCTCGTCCAAAAACTCCAACAAGACGTCTCTGATGCTCACCAACAAGTCGAAGCTGAACTCCAACAATTAGAACAATCCCAAAGGTCCGCTTCTGCTGCTCAAGCTGCTGCCAGCCAAGCTCAAGAAGCTATCAACGGTGCCAACTCTGCTATGAATGCCATTCAAGGAACATTAGCTCATGCCCAACAAGCTGCTGAAGCTGCACATGCTGAACTGGGATCCCAAGAAGCTATGGTTGGACATGCTCAACAAAGGTTATCCACTTTAAGCCAACAACTCCAAGCTGCTCAAGCTGACCTCCATGCTACTCAAGCCGCCGCTCAACAAGCCGAAGCTGCCGCCCAAATTGCTCAATCCAACGCTGCTCAAGCTGCGGAAAAAGCTCAATCAGCTGGGTTAGGAGATCATGGAAGCATTGGAAGCGTTGGAGCCATTGGAGGTTATCATCATTAACGACTTGTAATTGTAGATGTTTTCTAATTATTAAATAAATTTTTATTTGTAAAATTGAATATAATTTAATAAAAACAATGAGAATGCGCAAGTACTTATCTAGTTATTCGATAAGACTATCGAAGCGATAATGTGCGCATAAACTCCTCCATCTTACTACTATACATTAGTATCTTCATGTAATTAAACGAAATGATGAGTAAAACGATATTTCTAGGTGAGTAAATTAAAACTAATATTTCTAATTATTTATCTTTAAAACATTTACCAATTTTTTTTTAAATGAATTTTTATTAATTTTAGTTTTATTTTTGGCAATTACATGCCACTCATACACCATAAAATCGAAACAAAAACACATACACTTCCCCGTCCAAATAGACTTTCCTCATCAACGAAGATCATTCCAACGTTTTTATAAAAACCAAGTGGAAATCTTAGACTGTCCGGATGGATATGTTTTTGGAACTAAGAAAATGACTTGCGAACTAGAGTCGTTCGTGACGGAGTTGGATTACTTCCAGGACAGCTGCCCGTTGAATTTTAGGGGCGAGGTTCCCGACCCATTCAACTGCAGAAATTTCATCTCCTGCTACGACGGTTTCGCCTATTTGCAACCTTGCACGGCTGATCTATTGTTCAGTAATTCTACTATGAGATGCGAATGGCCCGAAGAAAGTCAGTGTTGTGAATACCTTGAAAATACAGCATCTAAATATGGCAGTTTATCAAAAATGATTTAAAATTTAAAAATAATTAATTATTATTTTAACTACTAAATAAAGAATCCACAGTATTATTATAGTTAATTTAAATTTTTAACAAATAATAGTATTTATTAAAAAAATAAATTAAAATCTAGAAAAAAAAACTAAATCATGATTTTATTGTGTGCGTTGTTTCCGGATCACTTCTCTTATCTATTCAAGTCTGTTGAACTTGAGAACTGATATCAATCTGTAATCGCACCGGATATTTTCGTGATATTTCATGATAGGTATATTTGTTAACAAGGAAAAAAAACGTAGAAGTAGTTTTTAATTATCTGTTGCAATGTACATTGTTTTTCATAAAACTTTTGTAAACCTTGTACATTCAATACGGTGTTTCAAAGTACAAAATTACCTATTATTCCAAGTGATTTATCATCACATGGCATTATGTTCTATTTTTACTTATTTTCTCATCGATTGTTTTTACCTAATTTAATAAATATTGTGTAAGCATTTGTCTATTAAAAAAACACATTAATAAAAAACATAAAAAAATATCTTTGTATTTTAATTACTTTTTTAAAATTCCTTTTAAATTTTGGAATAATTTTTGTCCACCAGTATCAAACTATGATTAATTATGATGTTTCTTATGATTCTTTGAAGATCTTAAAGTGTACTTTCCCATATTTTGAATGAAAACTTGTTCTAAGTATTGAAAAGTTTGTCTCTAAAAAATAACCTTAAGAAAATAGCTTTCTTTACTTTCTTTCACAATACCTATAATAAATAAATGACTGAATATGAATTAAAATTTCTCTTCTGTACACTCTATAGGAAAAATTTGAAACATGAAACATAAAAAATAAAAATATAAAAAAATAACCTAAAATGTCAATTTTTCAAATTTAACTTCAAATAATTCAAAAACCAAATTAGATAGAAAAGAATTTGTCAAATAAAAATTATAGCTTATTTTATTCTAAATATTATTTGTTCTGAAGAATTTTTTGAATTTTTAATATTAAGAGAGGTATGAGTTAAAATTTGATTATAACTCCAAAATGTCAATTTTTCAACTTTAATTTCAAATAATTCAAAAACCAAATTAGATAGAAAAAAAATTGTGAGATAAAAATTATAGCTTATTTTATTCTAAATATTTTTTGTTACAAAAAATTTTTTGAATTTTTAATATTAAGAGAGTTAAAATTTGATTAATATGAGTTAAAATTTGATTATAACCTAAAATGTCAATTTTTCAACTTTAATTTCAAATTATTCAATAACCAAATTAGATAGAAAAAAAATTGTTAAATAAAAATTATAGCTTATTTTATTCTAAATATTATTTGTTATAAAGAACTTTTTGAATTTTTAAAATTAAGGGTGGTATGAGTTAAAATTTAATTATAACCCTAAAATGTCAATTTTTCTACTTTAACTTCAAATAATTCAAAAACCAGATTAGATAGCAAAAAATTTGTCAAATAAAAATTATAACCTATTTTATTCTAAATATTATTCGTTACAAAAAATTTTTTGAATTTTTAATATTAAGGGAGGTACGAGTTAAAATTTGATTATAACCTAAAATATCAATTTTTCAACTTTAATTTCAAATTATTCAATAACCAAATTAGATAGAAAAAAAATTGTTAAATAAAAATTATAGCTTATTTTATTCTAAATATTATTTGTTATAAAGAATTTTTTGAATTTTTAAAATTAAGGGAGGTATGAGTTAAAATTTAATTATAACCCTAAAATGTCAATTTTTCAACTTTTACTTCAAATTATTCAAAAACCAAATTCGATAGAAAAAAATTGTTAAATAAAAATTATAGCTTATTTTATTCTAAATATTATTCGTTACAAAATTTTTTTTGAATTTTTAATATTAAGGGAGGTATGAGTTAAAATTTTTATTATAACCTAAAACGTCAATTTTTCAACTTTAACTTCAAATAATTCAAAAACCAGATTAGATAGAAAAAAATTTTTCTGACAAAAATTATAGCTTATTTTATTCTAAATATTATTTGCTATAAAGAATTTTTTGAATTTTTAAAATTAAGGGAGGTACGAGTTAAAATTTAATTATAACCTAAAATGTCAATTTTTCAATTTTAACTTCAAATTATTCAAAAACCCAATTCGATAGAAAAAAATTTGTCAGATAAAAATTATAGCTTATTTTATTCTAAATATTATCTGCCAGAAAAATTTTTTTGAATTTTTAATATTAAGGGAGGTATGAGTTAAAATTTTTATTATAACCTAAAATGTCAATTTTTCAACTTTAATATCAAATAATTCAAAAACCAAATTCGATAGAAAAAAATTTGTGAGATAGAAGTTATAGCTTACTTTATTCTAAATATTATTCGTTACAAAATTCTTTTTGAACTTTTTAATATTAAGGGAGGTATAAGTTAAAATTGGATTATAACCTAAAATGTCAATTTTTCAACTTTAATTTCAAATTATTGAAAAACCAAATTCGCTAGAAAAAAAAATTGTCAGATAAAAATTATAGCTTATTTAATTCTAAATATTATTCGTTATAAAGAATTTTTTGAATTTTTAATATTAAGGGAGGTGTGAATTAAAATTTAATCATAACCCTAAAATGTCAAGTTTCCAATTTTAACTTCAAATAATTCAAAAACCGCTTTAGATATAAAAAAGTTGTTTAGATAAAAATTGTAGCTTATTTTATTCTAAATATTATTTGTTATAAATATTTTTTTCAACTTTTATTATTAAGGGAGTTATGAGTTAAATTTTAATTATAACCACAAAATGTAAATTTTTCAACTTTAACTTCAAATAATTCATAAACTAAACCAGATACAAAAATTTTTTTCAAATAAAATTTATAGCTTACATTAGTTAGTTTTAAAGTAAAATTCCCCTTAGAAATGGAGTTTGCCCACCCTTGAAGCCTATTTGAAAAATCGACGGTTTAGTTATCCTTGAATCAGGTTTTTACGAAGTTTGTCAATCTCTAAAATGTCTCTGGACAAGGTTTGCCAACCCTTAAAATATCTATCGACGAGTTTTAACCACCCCTGAAGTCAGTTCGAAAAATCGATGGTCTATTTATCTTTTAATCGGGTTTCTACGAAGTTTGTCAACCTCTGAAATGTCTCTCGATGAAATTTGCCCACCCTTGAAGTTCCTTTGCAAAATCGAGGGTTTACATATCCGGAGTTTTCCGAAGTTTGCGAACCCCTGAAATGTCTTTCGACGAGTTTCGCCCACCTCTGAAGTCAGTTAAAAAAAATTGAGGGTTTACATCTCCTTGAATCGGGTTTCTACGAAGTTTGCCAAATCCCTAAAATATCTCCCTGAAGTTTTACCAACCCTTAAAATGTCTTTCGACGAGGTTTGTTCACCCTTAAAGTCCGTTTAAAAAATCGAAGATTTACTTATCCTTGAATCGAGTTTGTCAATCCTTAAAATGTCTCTTGATGAGATTTGTCCATCCCTGAAGCCCATTTGAAAATTTGAGAGTTTACTTATTCAGGTTTTTACGAAGTTTGGAATCCTTTGAAATGTCTCTCGACAAGGTTTTCCCACCCCAGAAGCCCGTTTGAGAAATAGAGGGATTACTTATCCTTGAATTTGGTTTCTAGAAAGTTTGATAACCCTTGAAATGTCCCTCAACAAGGTTTGTCAACACCTAAAATCTCACTCGAAGAGGTTTACCCACCCCTGAAATCCCATTTTCCCTTTTCGGAGTTTGTCCATCCCTAATAGTCAAGTATCAAACCACGTCTTTATCAATGAAATTTTAGCTAGTGTATAATAAAGTTGTTTACTCTTATAAATAAGTTCGGTACGATTTTTTTTAGATTTTTTTTTAACTAGGTTAAGTTACCTGTCATAAATTATAGTTGTCTTGCGGAATTTTTTTAATTTTTTTGGACAAATTTGGAACAAATTTGACCAATTTAAGATAAAATAGAATGTTTTAGGTTTCATCTGACATAAAAATCATTTCTTTACTCATATAAATAAGTTCTGTACGAATTTTTTAGAATTTTTTAAAACTTAGGTTGAGTTACCCATCAAAAATTATAGTTGTCTTTCGGAATTTTTTTAATTTTTTTGGACAAAGTTGGAACAAATTTGAATAATTTAAGATAAAATAGAATGTTTTAGGTTTCATCTGACATAAAAATCGTCTCCTTACTCTTATAAATAAGTTCGGTATGATTTTTTTAATTTGTTTTTAAATTAGGTTAGGTTACCTGTCAAAAATTATAGTTGTCTTTCGGAATTTTTTTAATTCTTTTGGGAAAAGTTGGAACAAATTTAACCAATTTAAGATAAAATAGAATGTTTTAGGTTTCATTCAACACAAAAATTATTTTCTAATTCTTATAAATAAGTTCGGCGCGATTTTTTTCTAATTACTATTTTTTTTTTAATTACTTTTTTTAATTACTATATTTTTTTAAGTCAGGTTAATTACTCGTAAAGCTTATTTCCATAATAAATATTGCAGAGGTTAAAAGAAGTGACCTAATAATTGTGCTGAGCACAGTACTTTCCTGTGTAATTTCCTCTTATACTTACTATGAGGAAATTAAAAACCCTCTTTAAACTTTAAAAACTCTCCTAAACCGAAAAGCTTTGGGGCTAGCTAACGAGTAAAGTGGAAAACCGATAGGATGAACTGCCGTGAGGCGACAGATATCGTGTAACACGGCCAAAGCCCGTCGATTCGGACCCAGTTAGGTGTTTTTCGGTCAGGGAACAAGGGCGGGGTTCCGTTGGAAACTTTTACCGAGCGCACCTTAGCGCGACGACCAAAGAAAAGAGGTCTATCCGTGAGGCGCATTTCAACGGCCATCGCCTAGACAGGGTTGCGGATGCAGGAGCTTAAAAGGGGCAAAAGAAGCGCCCGAGAAGCGAGGTGAATTTTCTGGACGCTTCCGACGACAATTGGGAACTGATTAGATGAATTCTGGTCTGGCCGTCTACCCCGCCTTTTCTTCCGGGAAACGTTCGAGTGCGCCCGTTAGGGTTTTCATTATTGTTACCAGCATTTTCTTATTCAATCCACCTTATTACATATGTATTTATTCGTTAAGCATACGATTTGAATAAAAGATAAAAAAACACGTTGAAAATCTAGTGTAATTTGCTAAAATCAAGAAACATCTGCTGTCATCTTTATAATTTACATCATCACTTGACGGAATGTCAATACTTTTACATGACCGATATAATATTTTTTCATAAGTTTTATACACATTTATTATTACCTACGGAGAGAGAGTATGCGACTTACGTTGGCAAAAATGAACGAACAAAGTAAAATTCCATTGGAGTTACGGCAAAAACTATTCGTGCTAGCCCTGACAAGTAAGACTCGAGCTGGAAATATCACGTTCTTTGCTGAACCGGTAGTTCTTTACAGTGGCGTTCGTGCATCGGTCCGATGGGATGCCGACAAACCCCGGTTCCCTTAAGCAGAACATCATGTCTGCAGACCTGTCTAGTGACCTTCTTGGAAGTGGAAATGTTGTAGCACCAATTGGGGGTGCTACACAAAACAACGTCCAAGACCCTAAACTAACCCCCGTTAGAGGAGCTAAAGACGAACAATGTGGCGATAAGGGTACAGTAAGAATAAATTATTTTATCCTTTCTGTGTATTATTGAAAGTGTAGATAGCATAGTAGAGCAATCAATTTTAATGCACGATATTAGTATATTGGTACATATACTCTACAATTCGAAAAAGGTGGTTGTAGAAACATACAATTAATTTAAACATAGTTTAAGTTTAATTTTAATTTTAAATTGAACGTATATTTTATTTAAGTCATAGGTTCGTTTTTGAGGTCATGAATATATTCGAAAGTTTGGTACCGAATAAATAATAGAGTTTCACTTTATTCTAAAGTACAAAATTAAATCTATCTAAAAGCTCTGTAAACATCTAACCTTTCCTCTGGAGAGTAAATTGATTAAATATATATTTAATAGCTATCACCATACATGTGAAACTTTTTTTAACTCTTAGTGTTTGTGTCTGCATTCAAATAAATCAACGGTCTTATGAAGAAACCAAAAAAATTATTTTATTTTTTAATGTTTTAATAATGTGTTTTAGTATGTCTACTTAATAGAAGGATCATCAAGAAGTATGCATTGGAAGAAGAAGACTTTATAATTATAAGATCTAATATACTTTCTTATAATTGATTTTAGAGAGAGTTGCAATATTTATATTAAATTTAATTTTATTTGTTATCTTATCTGACAAATTATGATAATATTTTAAATTCAAATCAATCTTAAATTGAGTAAATAATTATTATATTATTTGTATTAATAAAGCCTAAAGTTTATATTACAAGTATGCGCCGTTAAGGCTACGCAAAATAAAGTGCCCACCAACCCCCTCGATCAGTGAAGAGATAAGGCACCTCATGAGGGAGCGAAACTACTTAACTACTTAAACGTAAACCTTCTTGTGCTGTCTATGAGCGCTATCGTTGCCTACGTAATCGGTGTAAGAATGCTAAAAGAATCTTACATTTACCAAAAGTTATCTGGTACTACTCCAAAAACGTTTTGGAAAACAATGCGATCTCTTGGGGTGATTGACGCCCCCACTTGCCAAAACTCGTTTAATTCTGTGTCATGAGTACGTTTCTTTGCTGACACCCCTATAACAATTGACGATGCAACTAGGATGGCCACAATTCGAAGCGTCTGTGCAGCCTCTAGCCATTATTCTTTTTGTCTTGCTCCAATTACGCCCAGTAAAGTACGTGCCTTGCTTTACTCTAGGTCTCAGTCTTTCGGTGCGGATTGTATAGACATCCAGTTGCTCTTACCAATTTTAGATGCGGTTATTCTTCCGTTAACTAACATTTATAATTCCTCTTTTGAGCTGTCTGAGTTTCCCTCTGGCTGGAAACTTTCTCATATTGTCCCTATACCTAAAGAGAAATCCCCATCACACTTTAGTGATTTTCGTCCTATATTCATATTATCTGTATTATCAAAAGCCCTGGAGCGGTTAATTTACCATCAAATACAAGGGTATATTAAGGAACATAACTTGATTAGTGAATTTGAATCTGGTTTTCGTACCACCGCCGCATTACCCTCTTAGTATTCCTTGACTTCAGCCAGTGCCGGCGTGAGGGTATGTGCAAGTGTGCAGTTGCACATGGCCTCGCGTTTGAGAGTGGCCTCGCACCCCGCCTCGGTTCTGAAGTAGCAGCATTTACCCCCTAATGTTACATCCGGGATGTGCTTTTTAAGAAAAAAGCACATCTTACTTTATACATCATCAATCAATCTATAAAACTAACGGTACGCACAGATGCTCGCCAGGGCCGGCGTAAGGGTATGTGCAAGTGTGCAGTTGCACATGGCCTCGCGTTTGAGAGTGGCCTCGCACCCCGCCTCGGTTCTGAAGTAGCAGCATTTACCCCCTAATGTTACATCCGGGATGTGCTTTTTAAGAAAAAAGCACATCTTACTTCATACATCATCAATCAATCTATAAAACTAACGGTACGCACAGATGCTCGCCAGGGCCGGCGTGAGGGTATGTGCAAGTGTGCAGTTGCACATGGCCTCGCGTTTGAAAGTGGCCTCACACCCCGCCACGGTTCTGAAAGTAAGTAGTTATCGTACAGGGGCCGAATATTGCGCCTGAGACGTTTTTTTTTTTTTTTATGAGATTCTATGAAAGATTCTATGTTTCAAGTTTATATTGTTTCAAATGTACATTTTAACTTTGTGGGGCTCCGCACTTACAGGCCCTGATCGTTAACTATATTTGTAAATATAATGATAATCAATGGCCTCGCTTTTACAGTTTGCACTTGGCCTCGCGGAACCTTGCGCCGTCCCTGACTTCAGCAAAGCGTTTGACTCACAATCAATGGATCATAGCATCTTGCTCTATGTGCTGTGTGGTATTGGATTTACTCCTTCTTGTGTTTCGTAGTTTCAATCTTATCTTTCCCACCGCCGTCTGTGTGTACGATCTGATTCTACTCTTTCCTCCTATTATGCAACTACAAGTGGTGTCCCTCAGGGCAGTGTGTTGGGTCCGTTGCTATTTTCTATGTTTATTGACGGTATTACTAAAGTTATCTCGTGTAATTACCGTATTAATATCCGTGTATTAATATCCGCTGATGACCTTCAAATTTACACTACCACCACTGCTGATGAGTTTCTTGAAGCCGTGTTACATATTAATACTGACCTCTCCAACATTCGAGATTGGTCTAAGCGTTTTGGTCTCAACCTAACTGCGGCTAAAACACCAGCCATTGTGTTTGGTACAAGACCTTTACTCGCCAAAATAAATAAGTTTACTTCAGCGCAGTTGATTCTGGATGGTAATATTATACAACTCTCTGATACTGTCAACAACCTTGGGGTGGTGGTGGATTCGGCGTTGTCTTGGCGACCGCAGGTCCAGCATATTTGTAGAAAGGTTTATTCTTGTTTTCATTCTCTGACTTCGTTGTTTTCTTCCTCCCATCGTTAGACGTAACCTTTGCTATTCATTAATTTTTCCTCACATTGATTATGCCGATGCTGCCTACCTTGAACTTACTTTAACTCTCCAAAATAAATTGCAAAGGCTACAAAACAACTGCATTCGTTTCATTTTCGATCTTGGAAGGTCACAGCACATAACACCCTACCTACTTATTTACAAATGTTGACCTATCAGAGGCGCAGATCATTTCGTATGCTTACCATGTTGTATAAGAAGCGTATAAATGCAAAAGCAGACATTCGACATTTTCTTCAAAAATTAGTTACACACGGATCTGTATTGTAAATTTAGCAAGAGATCAATTTTTGTGGCCCCAGGAGCGTAACAATACATTTAAGCGAGTTATTGCAATAATAAATTCCACTTTAAATGCAAAAGCAGACATTTGCGCCAAGTAGTTAGGTGCAAAAGCGGACGTTTGTGTTTGAACCTATACAGATCTCGCATTACCTCACGTAATAGCCGTGACATTGAAGTAGCTGTTAGTTTTGCTCGTTTCTGCATGATTAGTTTAAACGAGAGCGTGGTAACGAATTTATTACGGAGTTTTGATTACCTTCGACAACATTACCGTTGAACCAAGTCCTCGTGGCAAAGGGCGAAAGAGAATAGCAAATAAGCAAGAGCGCAAGCGTGAAAAAGCCAAAACAAAGAGGCAGAGGTTTAAGGCAGAAGGCTTAAACCTGACAAAATAAGAAGCATTTCCTCTTTGCTAGCCAAACACCATGGTGCAGAATGGGAAAACGATGAACGTTTGGAGTTCTTCAAAAACGCCTTTGAAGACAATTCAGCCAACACTTGGGAAACTCAGGCGGATGTGAATGACACACTAGTGTTTTCTGATAATGAATCTGATACTGACTTACGAATTTAAATTTGTACCTAAGGAACTAATTTTATACTTTTTTCAGTAAAATCAGCTTCTTTAAAATCTCTTTTGTCGCAATTCCAAATTTTGTTAGTGCCAGATACTGCTAGTTTTTGTACAGAAACGCCAAATCCAGAACTTTGCAGTTCACGAAGCAGAGATTTCCAAGCCTTAGATGCAAAACAGGACATTCTCATTTTTTAAATCAAAATAACTTTTTTACTATCAATTAGTGTCAATGTATTATCTACTTTTGGTTAAAATACCAAGCCGATTGAGTGACTTAAACTACAGTGCGAGGTTTTTCACGCTTTACTCAAAACTATTTGAATGTCAAATGTCTGGTTTTGCATTTATACGCTTCATAAGATTCTATGTGGCCAAGTTCCAACGTATTTATCCAAAGATTTTCATTTTCTGTCCTCACATAATTTACCAAGTAGATCGCAATCAAATTGTGTCCTTTTCTTTCCTATTCATCGTACCGAAACTTACCATAAATCATTTACTGTGCAGTCGATAGCGCTTTGGGATGAGTTACTTGCAGAAATCCGTAGTATCCCTAACATACAGTTTAAAAATACCCTTCGACGGTATCTATTTGACTTGTAACATTCCCTTTCTTAATTCTTCAGTTCTCAGGGTTTGTATTCATTAGAACGTGGTTACTGGCGTTTGTACCATTTCGGTTTAAAGCATTTTGTTTTGTTTCTTTTTTTTTTGGTATTTTTTTCTTTTTTTTGGTATTTTTTTCTTTTCTTTTCTGGTTTCTACTTCTTTTCTTTTCTGGCTTCTTCTTCTTTTCTTTTCTGGTTTCTTCTTGATTTTGTATTGTGTTTATTTTATTGTTATTACCTAACCGCCATATAATTTATATTCTTATACAATGAAAGTAGTGGATCTTTTGGAAAATATCGCTCTGTGCGATAAATTGATCCATTTGCCTAAAGGTATCTGTTCGTCTGTTGACCGTAAGCTCGTTCATTGTAAGCTCAACGTCGGTCTGCAGAAAACGACATCGTAATTCACGTATTGTTACTACTTTTTTTTGTTGTAATTCTTGGCATCAAACATATTATTATTATTATTAGTAATAAAGCCAGGTTTTATAAAATTTTAATAGTTAACAGTCAACTTATTATCATTTTTCAGTCAATCACATTAAGTCAGCGATTCTCAACCTGTGGGGCGCGCCCCCCTAGGGGGGCGTGATAAAACTAAAGGGGGAGCGCGAGCAAAGCGACAAAGCAAGAACAAATAAGAAAAACCATTAGTAAAAGAATTCATTCATTAATAGAATTCATTTACTAATTAAATTAACAATATGAAATATAAAACAGAATTAATAATTATTAGTGACTACCTTGGGCCTGTCTCGCAGAGCAAAGTTTTTCGAAGGAAGGTTTAATATTAGAAATTGACACTCTAAGCTCTTTTTCAATATATCGACGCTGCCAAGCCAAAACGGCATAAACGCCATTAACCTAATTTTTCAGAAAACGCAAAAAACGATTGACATAATGAATCTTATATGGCTTTTACGCAAACTTTAAACCAATTTTATAGCGAATGAAGTTTGTTTACGGGTATGCCGCTTTAACTGTTGCATGCAGATTTAAAAATGCTACTCAACGGTGCAGCTAACTAAAAATTGACCATTTTGGCGTTTATGCCGTTTTGGCTTGAGAGCGTCGATATTTAGCTGTGATCTATATTTTGTCTTCAAAGCAGCCAACGCAGAAAATCCGGTTTCGCAAAGGTAGGATATGGAAAATGGTAATAGCACACGCAGTGCTCTTGATTTTAGTGTAGAAAACTCATCATCCAACCCTGTCCAAAATTCAAAGAGTGATTTATCACTAAACTGTTTTTTTTTTATTATTTCGTCACTTGCCGTGAGGTCTATAAAGATTTCTTCTTCGGCGGTTGAAAGACCTCCGGGAGTATTTTGAAATGAGTCCCTAACCCACTCGTAACTTGCTATCAAGTTAAGGTCAGCAAGGAAATGCTTTTTCAAATTCTTTGCCAGCACGGTTAGATGATTTTCAATAGTTACCAAAATAACTGCTATATGTTGCTCTCCAGCCTGGTAAGTTTTGACACATTAATCTACATTTGCAAAGATTTCTAAGCTTTTTTGCTTTACATTTCTACTCCACAATTCTAGTTTTCTACAAAAACCATTAACTTTGTCATTTGTATCCAACACATGAGTGTTTGTTCCTTGGAGTTGAAGATTTAAGTTATTTAATTTCTCAAATATGTCGACCAAATAGCTCAATTACACCACAAATAAATCATCCCGAAAGTTCTCGGCTTCCGGTCGGTTTTCCTCTTCTAAAAAAATGGCGATTTCATCTCTTAATTTATAAACACGTTGCAAAAATTTTCCACGTGATAGCCATCTTGCCTCTCAATAAAACAGTAGCGCTGAATGTACTGCACGCATGTCCTTACAAAGTGCAGAAAAGATTCTTGATTTTAGTGGTCTCATTTTTATATAATTTACTACGGTAACCACTGTTGTTAGCACAAAGTTCAAACCAGGACTCATTTCCTTGGAAATTTCAATGTGTAGTAGTTTTTAAGGTTTAACAACATCGTAGAATAGCTTTAATGTCAAAATATAATTAAATTAAATAAAAACAAGAACACGATTTTTGATTTTTTGGACTTAGTTAGTTTTGGAAAATACTTCTTCATATGATGATACAGTTGATAAAATTAAAGCCTGGACCAATCTTTTGGACGATTTCCTTCTTCTTTGGTAGATTATGGGATCGATGATCTAAAATCAATTTCCAATTTTTAAAACTCAATTTTGAATTAAGTTTGGAATTTTATTGTAAATGGATGTGAAACGTTATAAGTCATCAAATTTAACTTTACAAACAATTTTTTTGAGATTTTCGATTGATTGCAAGACTGACGGTTTAACATCCCTACGAAACACTTGCTGCCTAGTTCTTGGTGATAGTTTTCTAAAATACTATTAACACTAGACTTAGGATTAGAACTAAGATTACAATCACGATTTCAGTGAAATGAGAGGAAGGGGGGGGGGCGATGAGAATTGCGATTGACAATTGGGTCGCAAATGTAAAAATGTTAAACGCTGCATTAAGTAGATTATACATTACCATGCTAATTAATAGAAATTTAATTAATTTGAGGTTCATAAATCCGATCATAAGCAAATTACTATAGAATGTTAAACTCTGGCTTAAATTTATATCATAAAAATGGTGGATGCGTCGGTAAAATTTTTAGTTCTTTACTCTATAAAGGTATTTTTATTATTATTTTTAGGTAATAATTGTTTAAAAAAATTTCAAAACAAGCTAATGCTAATAAATAAATATTGAAACTCTCTTTGAAATTTAATTCTATTTTCTTGTAATTTTCTTGTTTCGATACCCTTTGCTATCTACACCGTCAAAGCAAAATTTCGACGAAAATGACCTCGTTCTCTTAACCCGCCCTTCAGAAATGCTGATTATCAAGTTAGAACACGACCTTAAAGAGGCCGAGTGCACGATGCAGGCACAGGTAAACGAGTTACAACATGCCCTGGCAAATTCGAACGGAGCCGAACGTCAGGTCGATCGCTTCGTCGACCAACAACTGAACGTGCTCAATCAAGCGCTGAACGTGGACAGAGCGGCTATTTGCCATGCGCAAGAAGTCGCTTCCGCTAAAGCTTGTCGAATTCGACAACAACCATCGCCGAAGACTCAAAGGTTTGTCGTCCTTTAGAGGACAATGGACTCTAAGAGGACACAATTTAACTACTTAAAAGGTCCTTTAGAA
Source organism: Digitonthophagus gazella (assembly GCA_036711955.1). NCBI lineage: Eukaryota > Metazoa > Arthropoda > Insecta > Coleoptera > Scarabaeidae > Digitonthophagus > Digitonthophagus gazella. Next base: position 35,494,653 of record JASCIT010000005.1, on the reverse strand, counting down.
TTTATTACTTTGGAACGGGTTACTCAGTCCATTAGATTCCTACTGTCCTCTTCTGGTCTGACATTAAAATTAGTCCAACATCATCTAGTAAAGGTAGCTTAAATATGGTCACAGATCAAACCAGTTGGACAACATTTGGATGGATCCGGAGGAGCAACAACTTGGAGGAAGAATATCCTCAGAGCTTTGGTCGGAAAACAGATTGGTTCCAAGAGGAGGGTTGCAGTATCATCGGTGATGTTCCGTTTGATTTTTACCATACGGATTTTAAGAAATAATCTATTCCTATTATTATGTATTCATTTTTTATAAATAAATATCTACATCTACACGAGACGATTAAGTGGTTCCTCTCAAGTTTCCTCTTGTATATGTACCAATAATTTCTTTTTTATTCCAACTGTGCTATCTACAAAATCCAATACACTTTTCGCGCATTCACAATAATCTAAAATTAACCCAAATCAGAAAATATGATCTGCAAATTACAACATGATTTAAAAGAAGCCGAACAAACTCTCCAGTGTCAAATCAACGAGTTGCAACACGCCCTCAGCCAGTCGAATGCGGCAGAAAAAACATCGGATCATCTGGCGGATCAACAACTGAACGTATTGAACCAGGCCATCAATGGGGATAAAGCAGCTCTTTGTCACGCCCAGGAGATTTCCGCGAAAGCATGTAATAACGGATTTGGTAGTGGAAATGGAGGAAGTCCGCCAAGTGGAAAATTTCAACGAGTAATTTCAATTAGGCAAGATCCCGATCGAAGAGCTCCTATAACTTCTTCCGTTCCAAGTAAGAAGGAAACCGTATTTGTAATCCAAAATAACGCAAGGCCACAACCAGTTCCAAGTGGAAGATCTCATGATTATACTCAAGATTACCTCATTGAAGAAACTCCGTAACAATATTTTTTTATTATTCTTGAGAATTATTGTATTATTTAATTAAATAAAATCAGTAACTAAATAATTCATTTTCCACCAAATTTTTCTTGTAGAATATGTACCAATATTTCAAAAAAACCTAGCTATCCACACTTAAAAAAATATCTTTATCTCCAAAATAATTTTTAGCATTTTTTAAGAAATGTTGATTATGAAGCTCGAACATGATTTAAAAGAAGCTGAATGCAGCATTGAAGACGAACTTCAAACCTTGCAGAGAGCACTCTACCAGTCTGCAAACGCGGAGAAACAATCAGATCAGTTAGCCGACAGAGAAATTGGACTTTTAATGAACGCCCTGGCTATTAATAAAAACGTATTATGTAAAGCACAAGAAATGGCTACGGAGGACAATTACCAAATTAAAAGTCGATCGAAAAATAAACCCCAGAAATTCGAATGGATTCCACGTATAGCACAAAGAACCATCCCACAAGATGTAACGGTTCAAAGTGGAAATTTAATCGTTAGCAATCATCAAATGATGACTATCGGTAGTCACAACAGATATGACAAACATGATTACAGTGATTATAACTCAGTTGATACAAGTAGATTGGTTAGAAATGAATGAATAATCCTAAAAAAGGTTTCCTACTCAAAACTATAGTTTAATCCAATTGTATATTTATATTTTCTTATACAATAAATATTTATTTATTTATTTTTAAATATGTACCAATATATAAATAATATTGTGCTATTTACACTTTCATTTCTTTTTATAAATTTAGTGCATTAAGCTTAATCTTAGAGTCTAACTCTTACAGTCAATATGGTAGTGAAGTCACATATGGATTTAAAAGCAGCTGAAGAAACCATCAAAGGACTTGTGTGCGAATTGGAAAAAGCTTTAAATAGAATTCGTATCGCGCAGCAACAATCTAAGCAATTGGACGATCAGGAGCTTCGTATTCTAGCTGGTGCTTTATCTGGGGCAAATAATGCCATGGAAAAAGCTAGTACCTTGGATAAAAGTTGTTCTTGTACATCATCAAAACAAGGAATTATTTAAAATTATTTAAAATTAAAACCAGGATTTACATTTTTTAAGTTTTCTGTATTTTAAAATATATTTATCTACTGTTGTAAGTGTTTTAAAGAAATTATTAAAAAATATCACTAAAAAGTATATGTAAGTGTGGATAAAATTAAATCTTGGAAATTAAATGTTGTCAAAAAAATTAAAAAGAATTTTCAAAGATGGTAAAAAATTTTTTACACTTTTTAACCTAATTTAAGAAAATCGATCAACTTTAAAAATTCATCAAAAATTCATTTTTAAAGATTTTCATTTGATTGTTTTTCTAAATCAAAATTAAAACATTCTAATTTTAATTAAAAAAGACCGTTTTATTCCAAGTGGTTCTAAAAAAATTTAAAAAATTTTTAAACTTGGTAAAAATTTTTGACACTTCTTAACCTAACTTTAGAAAATCGATCAACTTTAAAAATTCATCAAAAATTTATTTTTAAAGATTTTGATTTGATTTTTTTCTAAATGAAACTTAAAACATTCCAGTTTTAATTCAAAAAGGCCGTTTTATTCCAAGTGGTGTCAAAAAAATTAAAAAAATTTTCAAAGTTGGAAAAAATTTTTTGACACTTTTTTAACTTAAGAAAATTAACTTTAAAAATCCATCAAAAATGAATTTTTACAAATTTTGATTTGATTCTTTTTCTAAATGAAACTTAAAACATTCTAGTTTTGATCTAAAAAGACGGTTTTATTCTAAATGTTGTCAAAAAAATTAAAAAAATTTTCAAAGTTGGTAAAAATTTTTGACACTTCTAACCTAATTTTAGAAAATCGATCAACTTTAAAAATTCATCAAAAATTCATTTTTAAACATTTTGATTTGATTCTTTTTTTAAATGAAACTTAAAACATTCTAATTTTTATTAAAAAAGACCGTTTTGTTCCAAGTGTGGTCAAAAAAATTAAAAAAATTTTCAAAGTTGGAAAAAATTTTTTGACACTTTTGTAACTTAAGAATATTAACTTTCAAAATTCATAAAAAATTCATTTTTAAAGATTTTGATTTGATTTTTTTTCTAAATGAAACCTAAAGCATTCTAGTTTTGATCTAAAAAGTCCGTTTTATTCTAAATGTTGTCAAAAAAATTTAAAAAATTTTCAAGTTTGGTAAAAAATTTTTGACACTTGTAACCTCATTTTAGAAAATCGATCAATTTTAAAAATTCATAAAAAATTCATTTTTAAAGATTTTGATTTGATTCTTTTTCTAAATGAAACTTAAAACGTTCTAGTTTTGATATCAAAAGACCATTTTATTCTAAATGTTGTCAAAAAAATTAAAAAAATTTTCAAAGTTGGAAAAAATTTTTGACACTTTTCTGACTTAAGAATATTAACTTTAAAAATTCCTAAAAAATTCATTTTTCAAGATTTTGATTTGATTTTTTTTCTAAATGAAACTTAAAACATTATAATTTTAATTAAAAGAGACCGTTTTATTCCAAGTGTTGTCAAAAAAATTAAAAAAATTTTCAAAGTTGGAAAAAATTTTTTGACACTTTTTAACTTAAGAAAATTAACTTTAAAAATTCATCAAAAATTCATTTTTAAACATTTTGATTCGGTTCTTTTTCTAAATGAAACTTAAAACATTCTAATTTTAATTAAAAAAGACCGTTTTATTCCAAGTGTTGTCAAAAAAATTAAAAAGATTTTCAAAGTTGGAAAAAAATTTTTGACACTTTTGTAACTTAAGAATATTAACTTTCAAATTCATAAAAAATTCATTTTTAAAGATTTTGATTAGATTTTTTTCTAAATGAAACTTAATACATTCTAATTTTAATTAAAAAAGATCGTTTAATTCCAAGTGTTGTCAAAAAAATTAAAAAAATTTTCAAAGTTGGTAAAAAATTTTTGACACTTTTTAACCTAATTTAAGAAAATCGATCAACTTTAAAAATTCACTAAAAATTCATTTTTAAAGATTTTGATTTGATTTTTTTTCTAAATGAAACTTAATACATTCTAATTTTAATTAAAAAAGACCGTTTTATTCCAAGTGTTGTCAAAAAATTAAAAAAAAATTTCAAAGTTGGTAAAAATTTTTGACACTTTTTTAGCTTAAGAAAATTAACTTTAAAAATTCATCAAGAATTCATTTTTAAAGATTTTAATTTGATTCTTTTTCTAAATTAAACCTAAAACATTCTAGTTTTGATCTAAAAAGACCGTTTTATTCTAAATGTTGTCAAAAAAATTAAAAAAATTTTCAAAGTTGGAAAGAGTTTGTTGACACTTTTCTAACTTAAGAAAATCAACTTTAAAAATTTATCAAAAATTCATTTTTAAACATTTTGATTTGATTCTTTTTCTAAATGAAACTTAAAGCATTCTAGTTTTGATCTAAAAAGACCATTTTATTCTAAATGTTGTCAAAAAAATTAAAAAAATTTTCAAAGTTGGAAAAAATTTGTTGACACTTTTCTAACTTAAGAAAATTAACTTCAAAAATTCATTTTTAATGATTTTGATTTGATTCTTTTTCTAAATGAAACTTAAACCATTTTAGTTTTGATCTAAAAAGACCGATTTATACTAAATGTTGTCAAAAAAATTTAAAAAATTTTCAAAGTTGGTAAAAAATTTTGGACACTTTTTAACCTAATTTAAGAAAATCGATCAACTTTAAAGATTCATCAAAAATCCATTTTTAAAGATATTGATTTGATTTTTTTTAAATGAAACCTAAGACATTGTAGTTGTGATCTAAAAAGACCGTTTTATTCTAAATGTTGTCAAAAAAATTAAAAAAATTTTCAAAGTTGTTAAAGAATTTTTTACACTTTTTAACCTAATTTAAGAAAATCGATCAACTTTAAAAATTTATCAAAAATTCATTTTTTAACATTTTGATTTGATTTTTTTTCTAGTTGAAACTAAAAACATTCTAATTTCAACTAAAAAAGACCGTTCTATTCCAAGCGATGTCAAAAAAATTAAAAAAATTTTCAAAGTTGGTAAAAATTTTTTAACACTATTTAACCTAATTTAAGAAAATCGATCAACTTTAAAAATTCATCAAAAATTCATTTTTAAACATTTTGATTTGATTCTTTTTCCAAATGAAACTTAAAACATTCTAGTTTTAATTAAAAAAGACCGATTTATTCTAAATGTTGTCAAAAAAATTTAAAATATTTTCAAAGTTGGTAAAAAATTTTTGACACTTCTAACCTAATTTAAGAAAATCGATCAACTTTAAAAATTCATCAAAAATTAATTTTTAAAGATTTTGATTTGATTTTTTTTCTAAATGAAACTTAAAACATTCTAATTTTAATTAAAAAAGATCGTTTTATTCCAACAGTTGTCAAAAAAATTAAAAAAAAATTAAACTAATTTTCACAGAATTTTTTTCTTTTCTGTACTCCCCATTTATTAAGAGAAATTAAAAATCGGGTTCGAAAGTGTTTTAAAACTGTGTTACAATCGTGTTTTAAAAATCGTAAGAGTGTAACGATTTTTCGACCACCTGTATACAGTGAAATCTCCCTTGGGCGGACACCAACGGGACCCACCAAACTGTCCGTTCAAGAGGGGTGTCCGTTTAAGAGAAATGCGAAGTAATTGTATGAGAATCGGACGGTTCCACGAAAACTGTCCGTCCAAGGGAGGTGCCCGTTCAAGGGGGGTATCCGCGAAGGGGAATTTCACTGTATATCAATATAATCGCACCGACAATCAATCGATCAAAATCAAAAAAAAACGTCTTAAAAATCACATCATTAGTTGGTCATCGTCTTTACATTTATCCTCAAATTAAATTAAATTATTCAAACGATAAAATATTAAATAAATAAAACGACAGATATTGAAAAGAAAAAAAAATTTTCTTAAATGCGTTTTTAAATTAAATTACTTAGAAAACTCAAACTCATGTTTGTTGCTAATATAATAAATATACGATTTTTCACAAAACGAACCCAACTTACCGTTAAAAATACCACTTTTTAATTAAAAATTCTCACAAATTCAATAACAACGTTCAAACCAAACTTACAATACAAACAAACATGACTTACAATTAGTAATAAATGTTTTATAATTTATTTTAAAGTTTTATTTATTTTTTTTACTTACTTTTAGTGAATTCTTTAATTAACTTAATTCTTTAATCAACTAAAGGTAAAAATATAAATAAAACTTTGAAATAAATTATAAAAAATTAATAAAAATAAAAACTGGGAAATTTTGGATTTACATGGTTGGTATTGAATTTATTACTAAGTCATGTTTGTTTGTATTGTGAATTTGGTTTGAACGTTGTTATAGAATTTGTGAGAATTTTTAATGAAAAAGTGGTGTTTTTAACGGTAAGTTGGGTTCGTATTGTGTAAAATCATATATTTATTATATTAGCTTAATAAACAACATGAGTTTGAGTCGTAATATTTCTGTTTTGTGCATTAAAATGTGCATTAAAATATGCATTAAAATATACATTAAAATATCTTAACTAAATTTTCTTTCGATTTCAGCATTAACCATCAAAATTTCATCTAAAATCATTTAAGTTGAGGAAGATTTGACTTTCTATCGAAAATATAGGTAAAATTATAAAGAAATTATAAAATAAATTATAAAAAAAATAGTAAAAATAAAAACTAGGAAATTTTGGATTTACATGGTTGGTATTAGATTTATTACCAGATCATTTTTGTTTGTATTGTGGATTTGGTTTGAACGTTGTTATTGAATTTGTGAGAATTTTTAATAAAAAACGTGGTGTTTTAAATGGTAAGTTGGGTTCGTATTGTGTAAAATCGTAAATTTATTGTATTAGCTTAATAAACAACATGAATTTGAGTCGTAATATTTATGTTTTGTGCATTAAAATGTGCATTAAAATATGCATTAAAATATACATTAAAATATCTTAACTAAATTTTCTTTCGATTTCAGCATTAACCATCAAAATTTCATCTAAAATCATTTAAGTTGAGGAAGATTTGACTTTTTATCGAAAATGTAGGTAAAATTATAAAGAAATTTTAAAATAAATTATAAAAAATTAGTAAAAATAAAAACTAGGAAATATTGGATTTACATGGTTGGTATTAGATTTATTACCAGATCATTTTTGTTTGTATTGTGAATTTGGTTTGAACATTGTTATTGAATTTGTGAGAATTTTTAATATAAAGGTGGTGTTTTAAATGGTAAGTTGGGTTCGTATTGTGTAAAATCGTACATTTATCGTATTAGCTTAATAAACAACATGAGTTTGAGTCGTAATATTTCTATTTTTTGCATTAAAATGTTATGTTGTAATGGTCGTACCTTAACTATATATATATTTTTTAATATTAGGAGGAATTTCATCTAAAAGAAGGAAAATCTCGTCTTTTATGAAAAAGGTAGGTGAAATTATAACAATTTTAAATAATTATATATAATAAAGTTGTAACCACCAAACGTCAAATTTTTTTGAGAAAAATTGGAACAAATTTGACCGATTTAAGTTAAAATAGAATGTTTTAGGTTTAATTTGACATAAAAATCGTTTCTTTAATCTTATAAATAAGTCCGGTACGATTTTTTTAGAATTTTTAAAAAATTAGGTTAAGTTACCTGTCAAAAATTATAGTTTTTCGGAATTTTTTTAATTTTTTTTGGGAAAAGTTGGAACAAATTTGAATAATTTAAGATAAAATAGAATATTTTAGATTTCATCTGACATAAAAATCGTTTCTTTACTCTTATAAATAAGTTCGGTACGATTTTTTAAAATTTTATAAAAATTAGGTTAAGTTACCTGTCAAAAATTACAGTTGTCTTTCGAATTTTTTTTAATTTTTTTGGGAAAAGTTGGAACAAATTTGACCAATTTAAGATAAAACAGAATGTTTTAGGTTTCATCTGACATAAAAATCATTTCTTTACTCTTATAAATAAGTTCGGTACGATTTTTTAAAATTTTATAAAAATTAGGTTAAGTTACCTGTCAAAAATTATAGTTGTCTTTCGGATTTTTTTAAATTTTTTTGGGAAAAGTTGGAAGAAATTTGACCAATTTAAGATAAAACAGAATGTTTTAGGTTTCATCTGACATAAAAATCGTTTCTTTACTCTTATAAATAAGTTCGGTACGATTTTTTAAAAATTTTTTAAAAAATTAGGTTAAGTTACCTGTCAAAAATTATAGTTGTCTTTCGGATTTTTTTTAATTTTTTTGGGAAAAGTTGGAAGAAATTTGACCAATTTAAGATAAAATAGAATGTTTTAGGTTTCATCTGGCATAAAAATCGTTTCTTTACTCTTATAAATAAGTTCGGTACGATTTTTTAAAATTTTAAAAAATTTGGTTAAGTTACCTGTCAAAAATTATAGTTGTCTTTCGGAATTTTTTTAATTTTTTTGGGAAAAGTTGGAACAAATTTGAATAATTTAAGATAAAATAGAATATTTTAGATTTCATCTGACATAAAAATCGTTTCTTTACTCTTATAAATAAGTTCGGTACGATTTTTTAAAATTTTATAAAAATTAGGTTAAGTTACCTGTCAAAAATTATAGTTGTCCTTCGGATTTTTTTTAATTTTTTTGGGAAAAGTTAGAAGAAATTTGACCAATTTAAGATAAAATAGAATGTTTTAGGTTTAATTTGACATAAAAATCGTTTCTTTAATCTTATAAATAAGTTCGGTACGATTTTTTTAAAATTTTTTAAGAATTAGGTTAAGTTACCTGTCAAAAATTATAGTTGTCTTTCGGATTTTTTTTAATTTTTTTGGGAAAAGTTGGAACAAATTTGAATAATTTAAGATAAAATAGAATATTTTAGATTTCATCTGACATAAAAATCGTTTCTTTACTCTTATAAATAAGTTCGGTACGATTTTTTAAAATTTTATAAAAATTAGGTTAAGTTACCTGTCAAAAATTATAATTGTCTTTCGGATTTTTTTAAATTTTTTTGGGAAAAGTTGGAAGAAATTTGACCAATTTAAGATAAAACAGAATGTTTTAGGTTTCATCTGACATAAAAATCGTTTCTTTACTCTTATAAATAAGTTCGGTACGATTTTTTTAAAAATTTTTAAAAATTAGGTTAAGTTACCTGTCAAAAATTATAGTTGTCTTTCGGATTTTTTTTAATTTTTTTGGAAAAAGTTGGAAGAAATTTGACCAATTTAAGATAAAATAGAATGTTTTAGATTTCATTCGACACAAAAATTATTTTCTAATTCTTATAAATAAGTTCGGCACGATTTTTTTTTAATTACTATTTTTTTTACTGTTTTTTTTTTTAATAATTATTTATTTACCTGGCAAAAATTATACCTAGTGTTATAATAAAAGCATTAGCATAGTTTTAGCATTATAATAAAAGTTTTAGCATTCTGTTAAAACTATATTACTTAGGTAGTAATATATAATCCACAAGCCATTCTTCATCTGGCGAATATTTTCGGATTAAATCTTTATTTAAATCCAAATCCAGAAATTTTTCCTTTTTACCATATATATCAAGTTGACGTAATTTATTCTGATTTTCTAAATTTATAGTTTCAAAGAACTTATTATCCTACAAAAAAAAATCATATTGAATTAACCCACAAAATAATTCTAACGTTACAACCTCCGGTAAACACAAATGATTAATGCAATAAAAATCGATCGAATTTTCTCGATGACACCACGTTCCATCCGGAAAATATGGATAACTTTCCATTCGATTTAATTGTATTTTAGGAATGTTATAAATGCTGTCCTTATTTCGACAGAATATTGTACAGGCTAATCTTGGCTGATCTAAAATAACATTAAATTAAAGGTAAAGTTATGATTTATAGCCATAAACATGATTAATTTACCCGGATCGTAAGCTGTTTGTAAACCAATTCCTTTGTTGTCAACTTCGGATAAAATTCGTGAAAAATATTTACATCTTTGCGAAGCGTAATCAATAACGGGTATTTTATTTGAGCAAATCTAAAATTACAAATATTAATAATCTCAAGTTTTTTCAATGGAATTTGTTTTAATCTACTTCTGTATCTTTACAAAGACCAAGAGTAACAGTAGTACGGTTACAACTTTTTCGTAGACTTATAGAGTTATGATTACAAGAAGTTTTCTGTACTTGATAACCCATTGATTTTATAATACAACCTGATTGACATTTTTTAACGTTTTGTGATATATCCCAATTATTTACTCTTGTAGAAGGATTATTATCTGTGGATTTTATACATTCACCAGCATAACAATGCTTTAAAAAAATTAATAAATCATCAAAATATCAAAACATTAAAACATGAAATTAATAAAAAAATAGAAATTCTTAAATTACTTTATTTAAATCACATTGAGTGCCATCTAAAGGAGGTCCAGAAGAAAATATTTTCGTTGTACCCAGCGTGGTACATTTTAAACTCTGACAAACATCTCCTTGTTCATCTATTGCATAAGCATCTTTGTCAGATAAGAAAATTTCACATTGTTTTTTGGATGGATATAAACGACCTGGTGCCTCAAAAAACTTGGAATGATCAAAGCTGGTTAAACCGGTATCTTGAAGGCATTTCTTCTTTCTATAAAAAAATAAAAAGGGTTATTTATGTGTTTGATAAAATGTAATTGATGGTGACTTTAATTTTTCTATAACAGCAGCACTACAAGTAGACCAATGAGTTTCTCCAGCTGTTCCTCTTGAAGCAGACATAATAAATCCATTTTCTGGACAATTATTTTTTGTACCATCATGGTGCATTCCTAAGCTAAAAGAAAAATCATTTTAAAAGGGTTTAATGCACATATGCAGGGTGTCCATCAACTTTCTACGTCGATTAGAAAAATTATAAGTGACATCTTTCTGAAATTTTTTAGATAGACTAAAAATCATGTAACCAATTGACGTAAAATATTTTCAAAATTCTGATATTGCCGGTGATACCGGAAGTAGTTACCAAATTCGTTATTTTAAATGGAACAACCTATATACAGATATGGAAATTTTATTTGAGGGTATAGGAAAATAATGCGTGCAACAGAGAAGCATATAGGAAATAGATTAGATAAACAAAGAGCGATATAACTGTTTAACCACGCCTTTTCCGACCCGACCCTAGTCGCCCAACCAACCTCCTTCTTCCCACGAACTGTCGAACTGACAGTTTGACAGTGTGACATCTATTTCCTATATGCTTCTCTGTTGCACGCATTATTTTTCTATACCCTCAAATAAAATTTCCAGATCTGTATAATACGATATGAGATGCTTATATGAAAGTTAATTAAAATTACCTGTAGCATGTAAATATGCAGAAATATATAGGTGTTCCATTTAAAATAACGAAATTGGTGTTTACTTTCGGCATAACCGGAAGTTTCACAATCTTGAAAATATTTTACGTCAGTTGGTAATATCATCTTTAGTCGACATACAAAATTACAACAATATTGGACTTATAGTTTTCCCAATATAGATCGACACAATTCGTCCTGAATCGTTCCTGTCGTTCTGTACTATAAATTGATCATAAACCTCACCAAGGAAAGAAAGATACAAAAGGAAGGTTTCTTCCTGTAACTTTATCAACTAAGCCCCAGTCGAGTACAGTCAGGCTTGCCAGATTAGAGGATTTTCCACAAAAATCGTTTATTGTTCTTCTTTAGGGTATTTTTTGGGGATCTTTTTCTGAGGATTACTTCTAGGTAAAAATTTTTACGTGAACATTAATAGGGGATTTTAGGTCTGGTACTTCTCGATAATATAAAAGCTTCACAATTATGTTACCTCAAAATAATTGTTTTCCAAAGTACTATCTAATACATTTAGAAAGCGTAAAAAGCTTGAAAAGCATGGTGGTTCAGTACAAAAAGCATTTTCTTATGTTACTACTTTGTTATGGAGCACCTGTATAACTGTTTTTTGTTTGGCAAAGTACAAGCTCTAAAATTCCTTCAACAATTTTTGTAAACAGCGAAGACGAAAAAGGTTAACTCTCAAACTACAAAATCGAAATTGCATTATAGTCCTTGAAACAAATTTTATACACCCTAGGCAGGATTTAGTGCTCAACCGACGATTTGTACTGTTGCCGCTACTTACGAAACGCGCTCGCCGTCGATTAGTTTAATGTTGTTCAGTGCTTGGCTGATTGACAGACGGAAGCAAACTTGTACATTCTCAAGAAAAATGGACGCATTAACAAATTGCAAGACAAATTTGAAATAAAAGACAAAAATCAAGCTTTTGATCATGCATTACGGTCTTTATGCAACTTGTGAGACAAGTCCCGTAATTCTGTATCCATGTTCATTTTGTTATTTAAGAGGATTGTACACGCACCGACGAATCTGCCAGACAATGAACGCTGTAATACAATATAACACTCTGCAATCCACCGACAGTCTTCAATAGGTATATGGTCTGTGGCCTTCATACGCACCACGTAGCTGTACGTGCGTAGTTGTTCATCGGTGCAGTGGTGAAGAGACTCATCCACATATACACCGTTCAGCGAAAGATATCTCATGCGTCTGAAAATGGTCGTCCAGGATACTACAATTACTTAATAACGCCTGAGATATCTTTCGCTGAACGGTGTATACGTTGATATAGCTAGCTACGACCGATGCCAGGTACTGATTATCGGTTACGTACTAACACGGAGACCACACGACCTTGTATTCACCGATTTTGATTAAGTGGTATCAATCGATAAGTATCATAATACAAATATATGAAATATTAGAACGCTTTATTCATAACGATTAGTGAGTAAATCGCGATTTAATGCCGCTTTACGTCAGTGGTTAGTCACTCCCTCCGAAACCGTCCTTATACCGTGTGTCCGTAAAGTAGGGGATATAGGCTATATAATCGTTATAAAGGGTTTATGGAAAAATCGCTGAAACGGGTCTAAAGATTTACATCTTTTGCAATTTTTTGATGAAGATTTTAAATTTTTTCCGCCATTTTTAAATGAGTTATGACGTCATCGATATTTTTTTTAAATGGCACCCCCCCATTTTTATTACGGAATATGAAAGAAGGCTTTTTCCTAAGTTCAGTACAGTTAATATTAATATCGGTTACATAACAAAATTTTCGAGAAAAATTACTTTAAAGTTTAATTCGAATTTACTTAAAATGATAAAAATAGCAGTTGCCATGATTAATTTCTCACATTTCTCTCCATTTTTTAATCATCAATATCATCAATATAACCTGAAAATTTTTAAAAAATCGCACTGAGCTTATTTATGAAAATTTTGAAAAGATTTTTGGAATAGGAATACGTTAAAGTATCTATTTTATGTTAAACAAATCAAATTTACTGTAGCTGTTTCCAAAAAAATAAAATAAAATCCCAGAGTCATCGATAATTTTCGCCCGAATTTAGTATAACTTGAAGAATTTTGAAAAATCGCTTAGAGTTTATTTATGAAAATTTTTAAAAGATTTTTGAAATAGGAATATATTAAAGCATCTATTTTATATAAAACAAATCAAATGAATTATAGCTGTTCCTAAAAAAACCAAAGTCATCGATGATTTTTGCCCAAACTAAACATAACTTGAACAAATTTAAAAAATCGTGCTGAGTTTATTTATGAAAATTTTGAAAAGATTTTTTAAATATAAATACATTAAAGCATCTATTTTATGCTAAATAAATCAAATTCATTGTAACTGTTCTCAGAAAAAATAAAAAAAATCCAAAGTCATCGATGATTTTTGCTCGAATTCAATATAACTTGAACAAATTTGAAAAATCGTACTGAGGTTATTTATGAAAATTTTGAAAAGATTTTTTATATAGAAATACACTAAAGTATCTATTTTATGCAATACAAACCAAACTTACTGTAACTGTTCCCAAAAAATTTAAAAAAATTCCCAAAGTCATCGATGATTTTTTTCCAAATTCAACAAAATTTGAACAAATTTGAAAAATCTCATTGAGTTTATTTATGAAAATTTTGAAAGTATTTTTTTGAATAGAAATAGGTTAAAGTATCTATTTTATGTTAAAAAAATCAAATTAATTGTAGTTGTTCCCAAAAAAATTCCCAAAGTCATCGATAATTTTTGCCTGAACAAAAAAAGTTTCTTCATGTTCACTTTCTTTTTCATCACTCTCGTAATGAGGTATTTCATTCATTTTTAATCTAAAATTTTGATGAACAATTTTAAGGTTAGATGAACACACGGTGAGTACTGTAAATGGTGATTTCCGACGTCAGTGATGCCAACCAGTTAAAGGAGCGCCTCACATTTACTGATCTACTTGATACCCATTAAGCAATCGTAATTCTTTACAGGGAGTTATTGAATTTCATACTATGCTTTATATGTTTAACATTTCAAATATTTTACTGAGCATTTTTTGTTTTTATACTTAACATGTTTAAAATTAAATACTGAGCGTTTAGTATTTTTTGCTGAACAATAAGGTAAACAAATACTGAGCATTTAAATGCGATCCGTCAAAATATACCGTGTGCACGCCGGTGAGCTGCGGGTACGTTTAACGTAAGTGGAAAAGGGACGACAATAAGGCTTCCCTTAGTTAACACAGGACAGATATACAACGTTTACTTATCTGGAAGATTGGAGTTGATATGTGCCTCTTTATCTAACTAATTAAAATCGTATGCAATTCGATGCCTTGTCTAACACATTGACCTGCCCTATCCGCAGGTTAAATACGTGCAGACTGCATAAGAATCAACTGTCGGTTACAGTGCAAGATTCTAACCATCTTATTTTGTATGTGGAGGTCGGTTCTTGGTGAGTTAACAATCGCAAGTTGAAATCGCGATTTACTCACAAACCGTTAAATAGTACACCCTAATATTTTACATATTTGTACTATATACTGATATCTATCTATTGGTACCACTTTAATCAAAATCAGTGAATATAAGGTTGTGTGGTCTTCTTATAAAAGCAGTCTTAGGTAGTCAAGACTCCAGTCTCCCTTCCACAATATTCAAGTCGAGCTCATTCAATAAAATTACAGGGAAGGTACTCATTTTTGCATCTTTCATTCCATGATGAAGGTTGCGATCAACTTATAATACATAAATAATTAAAAATTACTTATGTCCTATTTCGTGTGCTAAAACATAAACACTACTAAATCCAGCTGTAGGATAAGGTTTTCCAAAAACATCCGTACTACCAAATTCAGCAATTACACAAGAAAATTTCTCATAACAAACTCCACCAACGGTAGATAATCCCATTGTTCCGTAATCCTTATACCCTTTACTATCATAAGTAAAAAAATCTAATCCGGAAACATATAAAGCCATATCCCAATGATCCGGATCGGAATCATCTTCAACATTTAGATTCTTTTGGTACAAACAAAACGAATCTAAAAGAGCTCCACTTTCACCATTAAAAACTGGTAGATTTTCCGGTTGGGATTTTAAAATATCCAATCTTACGATTACAATCTCTACAGATCCTCCAAGAGTTGGATGATGATATAAAGCTTGTACTCCGTTTAAATAAGCTAATAACATATCACGAACTTTTTCGTCATCATAAGATAAATACGGTGCAAAAATATTATAAGCGAATTCATCAAAGAATATTGATACTTCTAATGTAAAAGAGTCGGTTATTTCGTTTGTTAAAGCACTAGTTTTAATATTATTGTTGTTAAATCTTGAATGTTTACGAATTAAATGAGGAATTTTTTCAGTGGTATCAGATTCGATAAAGTTTTCATGCGATTCTTTAGAAATTGGAATAATTTCTAATGTTGCATCATCTAAGAATATAAAACCAGTCTAAAAATTAATATTAAAATATATTTTTGTTATGAATTAATTAGTTTTTTAATCTTACAATAAATTTAGGCTCACAATAATATATTGATGCTAATAAATTATCTTTATTATGTAAAAGTAAACAAGATTTATCCAATAAAGGTAAACGAGTTGAATTACTTCCATCGTGTAAATACGATTTAAAATTAGGAGAAATTAAGTTATTATTTTCTTTTAATTTTATTTTAAGTGGACTAAAAGCAAGAAAAAGCAATACTTAATGCAATTAGTAAAATAAAATAATAAGTTTTTACCGTCCAAATGCTTCAAATTCCATCAAAAGTTCTTCGATTTGATTTCCATTTTCACTTATAGCCTGTCTTCTAGGTAAGATAGCTGGTAAAAGAATTATTTCATATCCAAAATTTGTATCCAAGCCAAATTGTTTGTCATCGTTTAATTTATTTAGCTTGATTTTTTCTAAATAACGTAAAGGAAGATAACTACCGCAAACAAGAACTAAGTAAAATAATAAAATTAACAATTTTGAGAACATGTTTACAAACTTTATTTGTAATTATTTTGTTGTTGTTGGTTTATATACACCTTGAAAATCATGCTGGTAGTCTTTGAATATTCAAAGAAGATAATTTAATCAACCACCAGATGCATTTATGTTTGTATAGAAAACTAAAAGATAAAACTTAATTGTAATTGCAAATTTAAAATTTGAATTTAAACTTTATTATTTAGGAAAATTAAAATTTAATTTGATCCATTATACAGGGTATCTACTAATTGTTGTTAAGGTTTGAAATTTTATGGTGATTTGAATTGAAAATTATAGTTTTAAGTAAGAAAAACCGTTTTATTCTAAGTGTTGTCAAAAAAAATTTTAAAAAATTTCAAAGTTGGTAAAAAATTTTTTAGGTTAGAAAATTAACCATTTCTTTAAAAAATCGTAAAAAATTGGATTTTAAATATTTTGAGCTGATTTTTTTTCTAAATGAAACTTAAAACATTCTAATTTTAATTAAAAAAGACCGTTTTATTCCAAGTATTGTCAAAGAAATTAAAAAAAATTTTCTAAGTTGATAAACACTTTTGACGCATCTTAATCTAATTTAAGAAAATCGATCAACTTTAAAAATTCACCAAAAATTCATTCTTAAACATTTTGATTTGATTCTGTTTCTAAATGAAATTTAAAACATTCTAGTTTTAATTAAGAAAGGCCGTTTTATTCCAAATGTTGTCAAAAAAATTTAAAAAAATTTCAAAGTTGATAAATACTTTTGACACTTCTAACCTAACTTTAGAAAATCGATCAACTTTAAAAATTCACCAAAAATTCATTTTTAACGATTTTGATTTGATTTTTTCTCTACATGAAACTTAAAACATTCTAATTTTAATTAGAAAAGATCGTTTTATTCCAAGTATTGTCAAAAAAATTTTAAACTTGGTAAAAATTTTTGACACTTCCTAACCTAACTTAAGAAAATGGGTCAACTTTAAAAATTCACCAAAAATTCATTTTTAAAGATTTTGATTTGATTTTTTCTCCAAATGAAACTTAAAACATTCTAATTTTAATTAAAAAAGACCGTTTTATTCCAAGTATTGCCAACAAAATTAAAAAAATTTTCAAAGTTGATAAACATTTTTGACACTTCTTAACCTAATTTAAGAAAATCGATCAACTTTAAAAATTCATCTAAAATTCATTTTTAACGATTTTGATTTGGTTTTTTCTCTAAATGAAACTTAAAACATTCTAATTTTAATTAGAAAAGATCGTTTTATTCCAAGTATTGTCAAAAAAATTAAAAAAATTTTTAAACTTGGTAAAAATTTTTGACACTTCTTAACCTAACTTAAGAAAATCGATCAACTTTAAAAATTCACCAAAAATTCATTTTTAACGATTTTGATTTGATTTTTTCTCTAAATGAAACTTAAAACATTTTAATTTTAATTAGAAAAGACCGTTTTATTCCAAGTATTGCCAAAAAATTTAAAAAAATGTTCAAAGTTGATAAACACTTTTGACACTTCTTAAAAATTTTAAATTCTATAATCTAGTGGAATGAAAATTTATTAAATTAATCCATTATATAGCAATATCTGTTATAATTCAATTAAATAATTATTTTTTTACTAATTAATATAAATCCTAAATAAAATACATTATTATTCACTAATTCTAAAATAAATATAAATAATTCTACTCATATTAATTTTACAATAGAAATCCCTAAAAACACCTGTCAAAACAAACATAACCTCAAATTTGATATAACCTCAAATAAACGTGTTTATCAAAGGTATTTATCCCTTTTTATTTAAAAATATATCAAGAAAATCGATTTAAAAAAGTAATGTTTCAACGATGCACCACCAATTTATTCAATTCGTTTAAATCAAGTGCGTCCTAAATGATTTTAATAAAATTATATCAACTAACAACTACACTTTTCTCATAGTTTCAGCAAATTTGTGCACTATGAGCGAAAAAATACCTTTAAGAAAGCCAAGATATGATGGTAGAACTAAAAAGAGGAAATGGGAGGAAAGACGAACCGATAAAGGTGAAGCGTTTGATATTAAAAGAGAAAAAACTGAAGAGAGGGTTAAAAGAAGGAAATATGCTCTTTTATTAGGATATTCTGGATCTAATTATTTTGGAATGCAACGGTATGTTTTAATACTATGCTGTCCGGCGACACCATAATTGATGTTGTTTGCAAAATATTGTTTCGAAAGCCGGCAACACCACAATTGTGTCGAGCGTAATGCTTGACGGTAGTAATATTAACTGAATTAGTGCTCCCGGTGTCAAATGAAGAAATTATTGCAAATAACGTGGACGGCAAAGTTTTACGATATTTAAGAAATAATTTTTGGTTTGATACATTTTATTTTTTAGTAACGTATTTACAAAAACCATTGAAGAAGATTTATTTAAAGCTTTCTTAGATAGTAAACATGTAAACGAAGAAGGTTTTAAACATCCTCAAACTATACAATTTCAAAGAGCTGCTAGAACTGATAAAGGAGTTTCCGCGGCTAGACAAGTAGTTTCAGTTAAACTTCGTAAGTAATTTATTTTATTAAAAACCATTTAAAAAAAATAAAACCTATATATAATGTATTTATTTAGCTGAAGCAATTGATATACAAAAAATTAATGATAATTTACCCGAAGTAATTCGTGTATTTGGTTATAAAAGAGTCACAAAAGGTTTTAATAGCAAATCAAATTGCGACGCAAGAACATATTTTTATATGTTACCTACAGTAACATTCTCGGATAAAGAAGAAACATCTCTTAAAGATTTTAGATTAAGTGAATCCACTTTTAAAAAAGTTAATGAAATCTTAGGACGATTTGTTGGAACAAAAAATTATCATAATTTCACTTCAAAAAGACTTCCAAACGATCCTAGTTGTAATAGATACATTTTATCGTTTATTTGTGAAGAGCCGATAATTAGAAAAGACGTAGAATTCGCCGTTTTAAAAGTAAAAGGACAAAGTTTTATCTTACATCAAATTCGTAAAATGATCGGTTTAACAATAGCGATTATTCGAGGTTATACACCTGAAGAAACATTTACAAAAGCTTTCTCATTAGAAAAAGTCAACATTCCCAGAGCGCCTGGTTTAGGATTGGTTTTAGATTTTGTTCATTACGATCGATATAATTTAAGATATGGTCAAGATGGGATTCATGATACTTTGGAATGGAAAGAATTGGATGAAATTGTTGATCAATTTAAAGAAAAATATATTTATCCTACTATTATAGATACGGAAATTAATGAAAATAATATGGGGACTTGGTTACAAAAATTATCTCAACATTCTTTTGAGTTTGTGGATGAGGATGAACAACAGGAAGAAAATAATGAAGAAAATGAAGACGAAAATGAAGAAGACGTTTCTGAAGAAATTAAAGATGATAAAGAAGAAGAAAAATTAGATGATGGTGAAGTTAAAATTGAGCAAAATATTGAAAGTACTAAACTAAATATTGATGTAAGTGATGTTGGTGAGAATGTTAATGATTTAAATGTTTCTTTAAAAGAACAGGATAAAATTGAAAAAGATGATAAACATATTTCTGTAAATACTTAATAGATAATAAGATTAAATACACATAACAACTTTTTAATAAATCTAAACAGAATATTTTTATTTTATTCCATTTCTGTTATTCATTTAAAGTCAGTGTTACAATTAGTTCATACAAAGTTTATACATGTTGTAAATTTTGCAATATGTAGATCTATAGTTGAAAGGTAAAGGGTCGTGTTTTTATAGAGTGTGTGAACTCGTTGACCGCAGCGCAGCATTCACATGTGCCGCGCCTGATTTCGGTTGGTGTAACGCAGCACACGGTTTATGCCACACTCTTACCATTTTATTAAGTGGTGGTCTGAGGGGTTAAATTTTTTTTTTCTTAAATGGCGAACAACGTGTTAATACAGCGAGAAATTCAAAAAAAAATTATCAAATTTTAATTCTCAAAATTCTTTTTTGCAATTTTAAGTGGAAGAAAAGGATGTTGTTTTACTTTTTAAAACTAACCACGCTAAAAGTAAAGCCATTTTTACATAAACATTGTTTGAATTCAAAGCGAAAATTTTCAACACTAGCAGACGAAGCGTATCTGGTAAAATCTGTTCAACTTCGGTGTGATTTGCTGCTTATTAATGTTACCCTGATCTTCAGAAATTCGCAAAGAAAAGGCTACAGGTGAGGAAATTACGCACAGGCGACGAAATATCACCAAATTTTGTGCTAAGGAACATAGAAATGTAAATTTCAAAAGCCCAATAGTTTATTTTCTGCACATAACTTCGCCTCAGATTTATCCTCCTCTAACATTTTTCTTTGGAGATTTCTAAAGAGGAAGATGAACAATCATAAGACACAAAACATAATGAAATTGCACGGATACAATCAGACCCGCATTATAAAATATAGGGTGTCCCAGACCACCCGATTTACTCGAAAACTATACGTCCTAGGAACTTGAAACAAAAAATTGGATACATAAATAGGGTATAAACTTTCTTATGTGTGGCAAAGGAACATCTCATATCAACCGGAAGTATGAATAATGGAAGGTCACTTTATAATTTGATATATGAAGGGGGGTTAATTTTGGTATTGTTGGAAAGAGCTTTTCAAAAGAAATAACTTTTATAGGAAGCATTTTTTGATATTATTTACTGTTTTTGTTCAAAATCGCTTTCAAAATTTCGATTTTTTACTAGTGTGTTTTGATATCACCACTAGATGTCGCTGTCGGCGATTTTAAAAAATCAAATTGCTTTATGTTATTGGGCTTAAGTGGTACGGGTGGTCTGGGACACCCTGTATAGGTAAATTTTCAATAAGGTTTGAATAAGGTTTCAATAAGATATTTTTGCAGAAATGAGTTTCCCTTGAGCGCTACCATTTATAGAAAATAAAATCTCATGAAAAAAAAAAAATACAAATCGGCAGTAGGAATAATACGAAAGAAAAAGAATTATTAGACAATTTCGTGACAATAAGTATTTCGAAATTATTAGTTATCGTTTACTATATGATAACTAAATACTGTATAACCTAAGTACTGTAAACCAAGAAATAAAGTGGGAGCTCAATGGGGAAGACACAAAAAAGGGGACACAATCAGACGACTATTTAATCACTAATTTGATGTTTCAGACGCGAGATCTTTAATTTGAGGACAACAACTAGCGTCTTTAGTGGAAACAACATCACTCTCCGTGAAACGCATGCCCAGAAATACAAAAGAATGAAAACCTGCCGCCGATATATCTATTTTGTTTCCAGTTGGTCAATAATTCTCTATCTTCTTTGAAATGGCTTGGTTTTCTGAACTCGCATGTAAAAAAGAATTGAGTGAATTAATATTTCACGAAAAAATTGAGCATTTATAATTATCCATTTTACTCACGGATACTGATAGTCATCGTAGTACAGTGAATGCTCTATATAAGCAACTCATTTGAACCAATTTCAATAAAAAAGTTTCTTATTGGGAAAAGTTGCTTACAGGGAAAAAAGGAGTATAAAAATACATACCGCCTGGAAAATATTTTTACTTATTTCTTTTACTAACTAAACTGTGTGAAATAACGTTAGTATTATTGGACAAACTTTTATAGACGAGACCAGTTTCGTCACAATTATATTCAGGCAAAAAGCCATTTTCAGCAATATAATTTTTAAACGCAAGACGTACTCTCTCCACAAATGAGTAAAATCCGTATACTGTGACGTTTTTTAAGTTTCGTTAACCATCCCTCACCCGCTATAAATGTTATAGGTCCATTATTTAATCTATTTACTTTGAGTGCTAATTTTATCATTTCATTTGGAATTAAATCGTTTAATTGTCGACGCTCTAAGAATCAACGAAATTTCTTTCAACGAAATAGAATGTCTTTTTTTCTGATTCATATTTTATGATTGACATTAAAGCACAAAAATATTAATTAATTAACTTATTAATTATCAGAAACTAACAGAATTCAAGTAACTATTCTATTTAACAGAAATTCACTTCAATACTGACAGCACAAAATTCAAAGATATTCCAATAACAGAATTTTGTAAATTTAAAATTATGTTGTTAACAGCTGATATTACTTCTGAATTGGCCTAAACTTAAGTTAAATATTTAGGTTAAAAAAAATGAGTTGCTTATACAGAACAGCTGAACTAAAAAAAAGTTGCTTGTGTAGAGGTTGCTTATAAAGAATGTTGCTCATAGAGAGGTTGCTTATATAAAGCGTTCACTGTATCATATAAACACTAAAAAACATCTTCTCGATGCTATCAAAATTTAACCCTTTCCACTTCAAGTCTACCAAAATTATATTATATTTGTCGAGTGACATTCGAATGGAAAGGGTTAAATACGAAGACTTTCACGTACGGTGTTAACAAAACTAAGGGTGGGTTTAAGATGTCAATTTTAAAAGCTGTAATCGTAAGCGTACCACTAACTGTAGTATTTAAAAAAAGTTCAACTATTTTGTGTAAATGGTAGCGTTTAGGTAACATCAAGGAATTACGGTATATTTAATCAAGATTGCAGCTAAGATTACAATTATTTTCGACATCCTAAACAAGGCCTAAGACTACTAATACTAATATTAGCACTAACTCTAACACTAGACCTAGAACTAGAAGCGTTCAAGTTTAGACATGTGCCTTTTAAAACGGAATTTGACGTTTTATAGATGCCATGCTACTTCGAATTTGTTTCTGAAGAAAGTTCCAACATGGCATCCGAAACGTCAAACACTTTTTAAAAAGATTCATGGATAAACCCGAAAGGTCCTAGTTCTATGTCTAGTGTTAGAGTGAATGCTAACGTTAGTTCTAGTCTCATAGCTTTTTCTTTTCAAAGAACTGGTACGCACTAACTATACTTCATTTAATAACTAGGAGGAGTAAATCTAAAACCCCATTTACATAGGAAAAAGTAACTAAAAAATACACTAAACATTTTTAGCGGCAAATTTGAATTCTAAACTTCAAACCAGTCACATTTATGCAACCAACAATACACCAAACGTTTGAGCGTAGTATTCTAGAACATACCAAGTATCTCTATGGTCGTTTATCTATACGTACATTGTTCAAAATTTATCCAAAAGACGTTCCTTGTGTTGACGTATTATATCCAACAGATGACATCGTACCATACCTTCTTCGAACTTAATATTTTTTGATCGCAACCATTTGAGCACGACGAAAAAGCGAGAAACAAGTTGACAAATTAGGTAAAGCACCTAACCTCAAACGTTAAAAACACTAAACGACAAAAACCAATTTTTTCGTCTTCGTAAACTTGACTGCGGAGCGACCAATAATAGTTCACTATTTTGGCGCGCAAAATTCAAAACACTCCTCCTAGTTATTAAATGAAGTATAGTGCATAATAGCGTGTTCTGTTGGTTGCACTAAATTAATGTTTTGTATTCTATAACATTTTATAATTGTAGTTTAAAAACATTTTGAACAAGTCTAAGCTTTGAACACACTTATAGGTGATGTGATGATCAGATTGGCAGTTATGATTATGTTTGATTTCATTATATTCTGTCGAATTTGCTCTTTTTTGAACTAAGCTAGTGTGTCGTATGTACTTATTATGCACTCAATGTTAAATTCTAGTGCTTACTAGGTCAACCAAAAGAAAACGCCATTAGTTCAGTTAACACCGGCCGTGAAAGTCTTCATATTTATACTGAAAAACAGATTTGAAGAAAAATGTAGGCATTACTTTTTACCTCTCGCCTGTAGAGTTATAGCTGGAGTAGGTGCAGGGACGTTACAGATTATAAGTACGAATTTCCGATTTAAGTATACCTATCTCTCCATTTACAACTCCACCTGCGTATTGTTTACAACTGATTACCAGTAACAAAGGTACAAAGTCATAAAACCAGAACCAAATTTCAAATAGTAAAACTCTAAAAATAGTAAAAAACTAAAAATAGTAAATGTCTTGCTCACATATTCAATATAAAAACAATGAAATCGAGTTACTTCTATAGAAAATAATGAATTTATTCGTTGCTTTTTGAAACGGTTTGAAATCTTTATAACTAATCAACAACGCCCTTAAAAACATTCATTTTCACTCAGAGTACTTTTATTTCTTTGATTTTTATTTATTTTTATATTCTCTACATATTATAAAAACAAAAAAGTGGCATCGATTTTTCAAATTTCAAGATGGCGGATCATCAAAATTCCTTAATATTTTTAAAAATCGTTAAAAATCTTTTAATTTGATACGAAACACGACTATAATCGAATTAAAAACAAAAAAGTTGCATCGATTTTTCAAAATTCAAGATGGCGGATCATCAAAATTTTTTAATATTTTTAAAAATCGTTAAAAATCTTTTAATTTGATACGAAACACGACTATAATCGAATTAAAAATAAAAAAGTTGCATCGATTTTTCAAAATTCAAGATGGCGGATCATCAAAATTTCTTAATATTTATAAAAATCGTTAAAAATCTTTTAATTTGATACGAAACACGACTATAATCGAATTAAAAATAAAAAAGTTGCATCGATTTTTCAAAATTTAAGATGGCGGATCATCAAAATTTCTTAATATTTTTAAAAATCGTTAAAAATCTTTTAATTTGATACGAAACACGACTATAATCGAATTAAAAACAAAAAAGTTGCATCGATTTTTCAAAATTCAAGATGGCGGATCATCAAAATTTTTTAATATTTTTAAAAATAGTTAAAAATCTTTTAATTTGATACGAAACACGACTATAATCGAATTAAAAACAAAAAAGTTTCATGGATTTTTCAAAATTCAAGATGGCGGATCATCAAATCATTTAAGTTTGATAACATCTAAACTATTTAAGCTAGGTATGTCGTGTTGGTATTCAAATTAAAGGAAATTTAATTTCCTCTCGATTTTCATTAAAATTTTTAAGATGGCGGATCATCAATTGTTTTTAAAATAAAAAATGTTAATTATTTATAAATTGTTTAAGGTAAATAGATCGTATTTGTACTCAAATTAAAAGAAATTTAATTTCCCAGCTATTTCTAACAAAAATTTTATTCTAAAGTCATTTTTAAAAATTTCTATTTTTGGAAACTTTGGTTTTCTAAAAGAAATAACTAGTTAGTATTTATATTTCAAGCTTCCGAATCCTCATTTATAACTTCTAGTTGAACCCCATCAGATTTTTCAACAAAATCCTTTTCTTCATTAACTTGACTTTCTTGTTCAACATTTTTAACATCGACATTTTCTTCAACATCACCCAACTGAGCAATAACATCAGTAACACTCTCCCCATGAGCAACCTCAATTGGTTCTTTCTTTTCAACATCTTCTTTTCTATCGATTTCCCCTTCTTCTTCTTGTTCTTCATCCTCACCTTCAACTTCTTCATCCTCATCTTCTTCATCGCCTGGGCCTTTCCAAGTTTCAAACTGACTCCATTCTTCTACCTCTTCTTCTTCCCATTCCTCTTCACCTTGATCCCAACCTTCTTCCTCACCTTCGGAGTCTTTCTTACCTTTCTTACCCTTTTTGCCTTTTTTCTTTTTTTGTTTCTTCGGTGGAGGTTCAGCATCGGGATAAAGGTCCAAATACTTTTCTTTCATAGCAACAGGATCGACGCCCCGTTTTTTAAACTTAAAGTTTTTCATAAGCGCTTCAACCAGATCCTTATCGACCATTTTCATTTTGAATTTTTTTACCAAATCGGTAAAATCCGTTTGATTCATTGGTGTTTCAGGAAGGGCAAAAATAAAATGACTAAAATCCCTTTGGAGTTTCTTCTTTTTAGGTTTCATAGCGAGCAATCGAGCTCGATCGAAAAGAAGCTTTGGAATATCCGGACCTTTTATTATCCAATTTCCTAAAACTCCACCGATTGTAACTTTTTTATTCAGTCTTTCAGCACGTTTTTTAAGCTAAAATTAAAAAAAAAAAAGATAACAAGGAAAAAAACGTTTTCAATTTTTAATTACCCCAAGAAAATTCTTTTTAACGTAAACATTATCCATATTTAGTTCTTCCAATTTAGGTCGTTTATCTCCGGGTAGAAGTAATAATTCGATTAGCATTTGAGCGTCTTGTGAAGTTAATTGATTAAATCCAATGTTTAAACCCAATAAAGTAGTATTTTTCATTATTAAACCTTTTAACATTCTTACTACTTCTCCTTTTAACCTCCATAAAAAAAATAATTATTTTTTTTATTTATTATTAATTTAAATATTTAAATACTTAAAACTTACATGTTGTTACTTAAATCCAAATACTCTAAAGTTTCCGTTTCTTTAGTATATTTCATTAAAAATTTCATAGCACCTTTTGAAGAAATAGCATTCCAAGAAATATTTAAAATGCGTAAATCTTTATTCGGAATTAACCCTTCATTAGCGAGTTGCTTCCAAGCTTGAGGTGAATTAATAGTATTCCAGGATAAATCCAAATCTTCCAAAGAATAGTTATCACTTAAAATAGCCGCTAAATAGGGAATCGAATCATCGCCCAAAGCATTTTTACTCAAATTTAATTTCTTTATAGTACAATTTTCTTTTAAGGCTTCTTGTAAATTTTTTATACCCTCTGCACCTAAATTATTACAACTCAAATCCAATTCTACTAAAGTTTGAGTCGTTTCGATCCCTTCACTTAATTCATTTGCACCTTCCGGACCAATTCTACACTCTCTCAAATTGAGAATTTCTAAAGTTGAGTTATCTCGTAACATTTCACCTAAATAATGAACTGTATCGACATCCATATAATTTTCTTCAAGGTTTAAATCTTTTACGTATAAATTATTTCTTAGAGTTTTTGAAATAGCTTTAAGTTGTTTATGACTTAAACTGTAATACTAATAAATCATTTTAAAAAATATTAAAATATGAATTTTAGGTTTGATTTACTCTTAAATTTAATGAAGGAGTTTCTAAAGATTTAACAACGCGAGATAAAGTCATTATTTTAAAATCTTTACATAGAGATTTGTATTTATCCACTCCGATATAATCAATTTGTTCTTCTCGAACTAAAATAATAGATTATTTATGTTGTATTTTTTGTAGATTTTTATTAACCTGTAGAAATAAAAGCTGCATCTATTCCAGGATCCTCAAGAGGTGGAAAATGATATAAAGGATGCCTTAAAAGTGAACTTCTAGATAATACAAGTTGACCAAGACATTTAAAAGACTCGGTATTTTTATCTATTAGTGTTTCTAAAGGTTCCGCACATGTTTCCCGTTCAAATTCGGGAATTTCTTCCTCTTCTCCCAAATACTCTTCATCATCAACGAGTTCACTTGAAATTTGATTTTTTGATGCCCTAGTTTCAGCCATAAAACTTATTAAAGTATTTTATAGTTTTTTGACGTTTTTTATCACAATGTCAAAAAATATTTTTGATGTTAGTATGAAATCTAAAATCTTAAATTCCTTAAAGTTATTTAAAATTCAAATCAATTATCAAAAATTTACTTAAAATTAAATAGGAATGTTCAAATTAGTTTTATATCGATAATCGATAAAAAATATGATTCGATTAGATCAATAATTTACGTTATCTTTAACACATCAATAAAATAGATAGATTATTAATGACTTTATAATCATGACTCATCACAACTTCCTTAATAAAATCAAAAAAAAATTTAAGAACTAAAATTTCAATTTCAAGCCTTATTAATATATAGTTTTTGAGATATGATTTTTTAAAAATGATTGAATTTTTTAAAATGATTGATTTTTAATAACCAAAAATTTTCTTACCAACTTTAAAAATTTTTTTAATTTTTTTGACAACATTTTGAATAAAACGGCCTTTTTAGATCAAAATTATAATGTTTTAGGTTTCATTTAGAAAAAAAAGCAAATGAAAATCTTTAAAAATTAATTTTTGATGAATTTTTGAAGTTGATTGATTTTCTAAGATTAGAAATTTCAAAGATTTTTTACCAACTTTGAAAATTTTTTAAATTTTTTTGACAAAATTTAGAATAAAACGGTCTTTTTAGATCAAAACTAGAATGTTTGATGTTTCATTTAGAAAAAAAATCAAATGAAAATCTTTGAAAATGAATTTTTAAATTTGATCGATTTTCCTAAGTTAAGAAGTATCATAAATTTTTAACCAACTTTGAAAATTTTTTAAATTTTTTTGACAACATTTAGAATAAAACGGTCTTTTTAGATCAAAACTAGAATATTTTAAGTTTCATTAAAAAAAAAATCAAATGAAAATCTTTAAAAATGAATTTTTAGTAAATTTTTAAAGTTGATCGATTTTCTTAAATTAGGTTAGAAGTGTCATAAATTTTTTACCAACTTTGAACATTTTTTAAATTTTTTTGACAACATTTAGAATAAAACGGTCTTTTTAGATCAAAACTAGATTGTTTTAGGTT
This sequence comes from Digitonthophagus gazella, assembly GCA_036711955.1. Lineage (NCBI taxonomy): Eukaryota > Metazoa > Arthropoda > Insecta > Coleoptera > Scarabaeidae > Digitonthophagus > Digitonthophagus gazella. The sequence continues at coordinate 35,465,940 of JASCIT010000005.1, read as the reverse complement.
TCATTTAGAAAAAAAATCAAATCAAAATGTTTAAAAATGAATTTTTGATGAATTTTTAAAGTTGATCGATTTTCTGAAATTAGGTTAGAAGTGTCAAAAATTTTTTACCAACTTTGAAAATTTTTTAAATTTTTTTGACAACATTTAGAATAAAACGGTCTTTTTTGATCAAAACTAGAATGTTTTAAGTTTCATTTAGAAAAAAAATCAAAAGAAAATCTTTAAAAATGATTTTTTGATGAATTTTTAAATTTGATCGATTTTCCTAAGTTAAGAAGTGTCATAAATTTTTAACCAACTTTGAAAATTTTTTTAATTTTTTTGACAACATTTAGAATAAAACGGTCTTTTTAGATCAAAACTAGAATATTTTAGGTTTCATTTAGAAAAAAAATCAAATGAGAATTTTTAAAAATGAATTTTTAAAGTTGATCGATTTTCTTAAATTAGGTTAGAAGTGTTAAAAATTTTTACCAACTTTGAAAATTTTTTTAATTTTTTTGACAACATTTAGAATAAAACGGTCTTTTTAAATCAAAGCCAGAATGTTTTAGGTTTCATACAGAAAAAAAATTAAATGAAAATCTTTAAAAATGAATTTTTGAGGAATTTTTAAAATTAATTGATTTTCCTAAGTTAAGAAGTGTCATAAATTTTTTACCAACTTTGAAAATTTTTTTAATTTTTTTGACAACATTTAGAATAAGACGGTATTTTTAAATCAAAACTAGAATGATTTAAGTTTCATTTAGAAAAAAAATCAAATGAAAATCTTTAAAAATGAATTTTTGATGAATTTTTAAAATTGATCGATTTTCTTAAGTTAGGTTAAGAAGTGTCAAAAATTTTTATCAACTTTGAAATTTTTTAAAATTTTTTTGACAACACTTGAAATAAAACTGCCTTTTTTAATTAAAATTAGAATGTTTTAAGTTTCATTTAGAGAAAAAATCATAACAAAATCGTTAAAAATGAATTTTTCATGAATTTTTAAAGTTGATCGATTTTCTTAAGTTAGGTTAAAAAATGTCAAAAATGTTTATCAATCTTGAAGATTTTTTTAATTTTGTTGACAACATTTGGAATAAAATGGTCTTTTCTAGTTATATATAATGAAGTTGTAACTTTTAAACGTCAAATTAGATTAAAATTTCCAAAAAACAAAGATTTTTTTACCTAACCTGCAAAACTTTGACCAACTCAAATTGCCCAGACTTTATTTCTATAGATTTTGAAGAGAAATTTTAACAAATGATAAAGTGTCTATTTTTTACCAAAAAAGTCAAAATTATTCTAATTATTAGCAAAAAATTTAAAGAAATTTTCAAAGACATCGATATTTATTACCTCACCTTCAAGTTTTAGACCAAATTTAAAAAATCGTCCAGACCTTATTTATATAAATTTTAGGGGGACATTTTAAATAACAATAATCTAAAATGTGTATTTTTCATCGAAATAATCCAATTTGTTCTAATTATTAGCAAAAAAATTTAAGAAAATGTTAGACATCAAGATTTTCTTTACCTAACGTACAAATTTTTGACCAACTTTAAAAAATCGTCCAGATTTTATTTCTATAAATTTTGAAAAGAAATTTTAACTAATGATAACATAAAGTATCTATTTTTTACCAAAAGAATCCAATTTGTTCTAATTATTACACAAAAGATTTAAAAGAAAATCTAAGGGATGACGATTTTAAAAATTTTGACTTGATTTAAAAAATCGTCGAGACTTTATTTATGCAGATTTTGAAGAGAAATTTTAGCTAATTATAGTTTAATGTGTCTATTTTTCATCGAGAAAATCTAATTTGTTCTAATTCTTATCAAAAAATCTTCAGAGGCATTAAGATTTTTTTTTACCTAACCTTAAAAATTTTTGATAAAAAAAAATGGTCCGAACTATATATATAAAAATTTTGAAGAGAAATTTTAACTTGTTAATATGATAAAGTTGTAAACAAATTTTTTAAAAAATGTTTTTCTTGTAATATAAGTTTTAAATCTGTAATTTTTGACAGTTTAAAATTATCATTTTTTGACAGTTCTAACCTCATCCAATCTTTCATATCTTTTCCTCGCACCTAATTAATATTTTATTTTAAACTATATTTTTGTTTCCAAATTCAAAATTTTCCCTTTATATTAAACTAAAAACACATTTAAATCAAAATTTCTCTTTAATTTCTCTTAATTGAATCAAATCCGAACCTAACCTCACTTAAAATTATCGAATCGCCAAGCGATTCGAATGAATCAGTTTTGTTATGGCGACGAGCAGTTCGGACGAGAGTAGCTCTGCTCCAAGAGACTTCCACCTGTCTTCGTCCCTGGACAGTGGCAGCAGACTGAGCCCGAACGGCGAAAGGTGCCCCCTTTGCGGAAGCTATCGAAAAAAGTTTTACTGCAGGGATTGCGTCCAAAACAGAGAATTCAAGTCGACAAAGCTACCAATTGAGACGTAATACCTATACGATTGCACGTATTTCCAAAGACTTTTTCTACTAACGAAACGTTTTCGTAGGTTTTTCGAGAAACAGGCGAGATTGGTAAAGACACAGGAACGATTACAAAAACTCCAAAAGGATTGTACACCTATCATAAAACGGAAACAAAGGGTTAAAGCTCTGGTGAGGATCTTTTGTTTTGGTTGGCTTGTGTCAAAAAAGCTTTCACCTGTTTTTCTTTTGTTTATTTTTATTTTTTTACTGTTTTGTTAATGATTGTTTATTTTTTGTTTCTCATTTTATTTACTATTAGTCATAATATACACTACTTTTATTAAACGTGTTACGGATGACTAAATGTATCAATTGTTTTTAATTTTTGAAACATTTTAATCGTGTCCGATCTTGTTTTAATTGTTCGCAATCTGTTTAATTGAAACAGACTTTATTTCCATTTATAACCTGTTTTCTGTATATTTACTACGAGTGCTTCTATATTTATCTTGTTAAATTTGTTTTTAAGTGATTTAATAAAACAAGAATTACTAATCTTCTAAAAATAATTAGTTATATTGACTTAACACTTTGTTGACCGGCAATTTTACGTAGAAACCATGTCATGTCACCGCAATATGACATAACAAGTGCTATTAGGACGAGTTAACTCGTCACCGGTCAGCAACGTTTGGATATGAAATGACGAGTTATCTCGTCACCGGTCAACAAGGTGTTAAATAATTGTTTTCAACCTGAATTTTTTTACTTGCAGTTCTGGTGTATATTTTTTGTTCTGTCGTTATTTATATTCTTGTCGTTATCGTTATTTATATTCTTTGTGTATTTATAACCTGTTGTTTCCATTTACAGCTTCTGTATTTATGTTATTTCTGTTAATTAGTTTTTTAATTAATCTTAAATGTTGTGGTAATTGCATATCATTGTATTTTATATTCTAATTATTGATGCCGTTCTTTTTTTATTTCATCGATTGAAATCAATTTCTATCAAACAAATAATTTTAATATTATTACAAGTTTTTAGACATTTTTTTTTTAATCTGTACGATTTAAAAAAAAAAGATTAAATTAGACAGTTAGGTTATATCAATAATTTTAGTTATCTTTGAGAATTTTTTAAATTTTTTTGATGAGAGATCGAACCAAAGTGATGATTTTATCGAAAATTTTAAATTTTAAGCTATCATTTTACAAAAAATCTTTTCTTTATTCTTGCAAATAAGTTCTGTACGATTTTTTAAAAAAGATCAAATTAGACAGTTAGGTTATGTTAGAAATTTTAGTTATCTTTGAGAATTTTTTTAATTTTTTTGATGAGAGTTCGAAGCAAAGTGATTATTTATCGAAAATTTTAAATTTTTAACTATCATTTTGCAAAAAATCTTTTCTTTATTCTTGTAAATAAAATCTGTATGATTTTCTAAAAAAGATCAAATTAGACAATTAGGTTATGTTAGAAATTTTAGTTATCTTTGAGAATTTTTTTAAATTTTTTGATGAGAGATCGAACCAAAGTGATTATTTTATCGAAATTTTTAAATTTTAAGCTATCATTTTGCAAAAGATCTTTTCTTTATTCTTGTAAATAAGATCTGTACGATTTTTTAAAAAGAATCAAACTTGACAGTTAGGTTATGTCAGAAATTTTAGTCATCTTTCAGAATTTTTTTAATTTTTCTGATGAGAGATCGAACCAAAGTGATTATGTTATCGAAAATTTTAAATTTTAAGCTATCATTTTGCAAAAAATCTTTTCTTTATTTTTACAAATAAGATCTGTACGATTAAAAAAGTATGTTAATGTTAAAACTTTTTTATATGTAACAAGTGACTAACCTAACTTCCTTAAAAAATCACCCAAACTTTATTTATTGGAATTAAAGAATAATTTTTGGTTTAAATGAAAGATAAAGGATTTTATTTTGAATTAAAAAAGACAGATCTTTCCTAATTCTTACCAAAAAAGTTAAAAAAAATTTTAAAGTTAGAAAATTTTTTTGACAGGTGACTAACCTAACTTAAAAAAAAAATCGACCAACTTTAAAAAATCGTCCAGATTTAATTTCTGAAGATTAATGAATGATTTTTGGTTTAAATGAAAGATAAAAGATTCTGTTTTGATTTAAAAAAGGCAGATTTTTTTAAATTATTACCAAAAAAATTTAAAAAATTCTCAAAGTTGGTAAAAATTTTTAACGATTTTAACACAACTTTTTTTTTTAAATCGACCAACTTTAAAAAATCGCCCAGATTTCATTTCTGAAGATTAAGGAATGATTTTTGGTTTAAATGAAAGATAAAAGATTCTGTTTTGATTTAAAAAAGGCAGATTTTTTATAATTATTACCAAAAAAATTTAAAAAATTCCCAAAGTTGGTAAGAATTTTTAACGGTTTTAACCCAACTTTTTTTTTTTAAATCGACCAACTTTAAAAAATCGTCGAAATTTCATTTCTGAAGATTAAGGAATGATTTTTGGTTTAAATGAAAGATAAAAGATTCTATTTTGATTTAAAAAAGGCAGATTTTTTATAATTATTACCAAAAAAATTAAAAAAATTCCCAAAGTTGGTAAAAATTTTTAGCGGTTTTAACCCAACTTTTTTTTTTTAATTGACCAACTTTAAAAAATCGTCCAGATTTCATTTCTGAAGATTAAGGAATGATTTTTGGTTTAAATGAAAGATAAAAGATTCTATTTTGATTTAAAAACGGCAAATTTTTTTATAATTATTACCAAAAAAATTAAAAAAATTCCCAAAGTTGGTAAGAATTTTTAACGGTTTTAACCCAACTTTTTTTTTTTAAATCGACCAACTTTAAAAAATCACAGAGACTTTATTTTTTGGAATTAGGGATTGATTTTTGGTTTAAATTAAAGCTAAAGATTCTATTTTCAATTAAAAGAGATATGTTTTTTCTAATTGTTACTAAAAAAATTAAAAAAATGTTTCAGTTTCTTCTGAAATCATCGAATTTTATTCAAATTTTTGTCAGATTTTGTAGAAACCTATCTAAAATGATTTAATTACTTCAAATTTTATATAAATTTGTCAAATTTCATTAAAAAATAACTTAACTTAGCTTATAATTGTGGAATTTCGTCCAAAAATTTCCTAAAATCGTCAAATTTCGCCAAAAATTTCCTAAAATCGTCAAATTTCGCCAAAAATTTCCTAAAATCGTCAAATTTCGCCAAAAATTTCACCAAATTTCGTGTAAAATTGTCTAAAATTATTAAATTCCGTTTAATTTGATCTAAAATCTTCGAATTTCATTAAAAAATAACTTAATTTAGCTTAAAATTGTGAAATTTCGTTTCAAATTCTTTAAAACCATCGAATTTCGTCTAATTTCATTTAAAAAATTCGAATTTTTCATTCATTACTTTAGTACTAAATGTGTACAAAAAAAGACGAGCTTACAACTTTATTATATGAGTGGCTCAGAAGTAAAGTGAACCAAGTCCATTTAAGTTTGTTTCGAGAAAACGGACAATTGTGGTTATTTTTTCAATGAAAATTGGTGCAAATCATTCAGTATTAAAGTGAACTAGCGTACATTATTGGTAACCTGATGAACTAAGTATTGAATAAGTCAGCACATAAAATTATAGCTATTCAAACGGACCTAAGTATACTCTTAACTAAATTTTAGAAAAATGGACTTGGTTCACTTTCCTTCTGACCCACTCATATATAACTAGTTTAGTTTTATTTTTCATATTTTTCTAAAAAAATTTATTGTTTTTGGTGGAATTGATCAACATTTTGGTAACTTTGGTGGAAGCTTTACGAATTTAGTAAGTTTTTGGTGGAATTTTTAAAAAAATTGGTAAATTTTTGGTGGAATTTTTACAACTTTTGTAAGTTTTTTGATGGAATTTTTAAAAAATTCATTATTTTTGGTAGAATTATTAAAAATTTTAGTAACTTTGATGAAATTTTTATGAATTTACTAAGTTTTTGATGGAATTTTCAAGGTTTTCGTTAATTTTTAGTGAAATTGTTTCTAATTTGATTGATTTTTGGTGGAATTTTAAAAGAATTTGGATATTTTGGTGGAATTTTTAAAAAATTTGCTAAGTTTTTGGTAGAATTGTTAAAAATGTTGATGACTTGGTAAGTTTTTGGTGGAATTTTTAAAAGCTTTGACAATTTCGGTGTAATTTTTATAATTTTTCTAAGCATAGTATAGTTGTTAAATATTTTAATAGCTTTGGTGGAATTTTTGCGAATTTTGTTCATTTCTCGTGGAATTTAAAAAATTCAGTGTTTTTGGTAAAATTCTTATGAATTTAGTCAGTTTTTGGTGGAATTTTTAAAAAATTCAGTATGTTTTTGGTGGAATTATCAAAGATTTTGGTAACATTGGTGGAATTTTTACGAATTTTATTCATTTCTGGTGGAATAAAAAAAATCAGTGTTTTTGGTAAAATTCCTATCAATTTAGTAAGTTTTTGGTGGAATTTTTACATATTGTATTAATTTTTGGTGGAATTTTTAAATAATTCAGTATATTTTTGGTGGAATTATCAAAAATTTTGATAACACTGGTGGAATTTTTGCGAATTTTATTCATTTTTGATGGAATTTTTAAAAAATTCAGTGTTTTTTTATGGAATTTTTACGAATTCAGTAAGTTTTTAGTGAAATTTTTCCAATTTGATTAACTTTTGGTGGAATTTTTATAAAATTCAGTATGTTTTTGATGGAATTGTTAAAGAAGTTAGTAACTTTGGTGGAATTTTTATTAACCTTAATCATTTTTGGTGGAATTGTTAAAAATATTGGTAATTTTAGTAGAATTTTTATGAATTTGGCAAGTTTTTGGTGGTATTTTTTAAAAATCAGTAAGTTTTTGGTGGAATTATTCAACATTTTTGTAGCTTTGGTGGAAAATTGAAAAAATTTAGTACGTTTTTGGTGGAATTGTTAAAAATGTTGGTAACTTTGAATTTTTACGAATATAGTAAGTTTTTCGTGGAATTTTTACCAATTTTATTGATTTTGGGTGGAATTTTTAAAAAATTCACTAAGTTTTTAGTAGAATTGTCTCCAAATTTAATAATTTTTGGTGAAATTATATTCAATTTAACTAACTTTTGTGGAATTTTTATTATTACTTTTTTATTTTTGTGAAATTTTTAAGAATCTAATCAATTCTTGACGAAATTAATCTTAATTTTAGTATATTTTTTAAAAATTCAGCAAGTTCTTGGTGGAATTATTAAAAAAATTTTTAAATTAAGTTTCTTTAATAATTAAATAATTATTACTGTTTTGTAACTGTTTTTTTTTATCTTTGTCTTGATATTCTTACAACAAATAACAATACAGATTTATCAATTTTATTTAAATTAAAAATTTCCGCTATTTTTTTATAGTCTGATGAGCTTAAACAAAAAGCAGATAGAATACGAAATCTCAGAAGCGCGATTGCTGAAAAAAAGGAGTTCCAAAAGCGAAATAAAAATCGGCTAGAACAATTAATGACCAGTAATGAAAAACTGGTCAGGGATCTTCCCAAATACGCGGCGTTAGTACAGAAACGAGCAGATTGCGCTTTGGGGAAAGCCAGCGATAAAAACATCGTCAGTATGAATTTGGACGAGGAAAAGGAGAAACTTAAAAAAATGGTTATACTTAGAATAAGGCAATTGATTAAGTATATCTTTCCTATATCCAAAAATCAAATAAAACCGTACGTTTTAATAAGAAAAATTAATTGTTTTTTTAATGAGGATTTGATTTTGTAGAGAAATGGAAATAAGTCAATCGGAAATTGCTTCGGAATTAGCGGAAGCATCGCGTACAACCTACGTTCGAAATCGATGGGTGTACAGTGTGGATTATTCCGGGGAATCGCATATAATAGTCGCACCTTTTCTTCCTGGAACGGGAAATTACAGCGCTTATAACGATTGGGGTAAATATTAAACTCTTATTACATTTCCAAACTTCTTTTCTTTGTAATATTTTTAGTTGCCCAGAATAAAGATCAACCTGGTGCAACAGCAAACGTTCCAGTTCATCAAAATCCGGCTTTTAGAATAAGCGCGGCTTTAACTTATACAGCCCAGTTAGTTCATGTTTTGGCGTTTTATTTAGATGTTTTTCTACCGCATAAATTAAATTACAGGTAACAAAATCGTTTATTTGTAACCACTTTAAAGGTATTAGTTTAGCTACAATAATTTTCATTCATTTCAACATCTGATTGAATATTATAAACCAATGCTCAGTGTACATTGCACAATTAGTACACTGTACCCATTGCTTGCATATTATTCCCTTGGAATTTTAACCAAGTAACGAGTTTATATTTCACGTTTGGCTCATTTTCATTACGGCTGCTGTAAACAGTTTTCGAGGCTCGGAATGATTAAAATCAAATTATAAAAATCAAGTAGTAAATTATAAAGTGCAGTGAAATTTCCTTTCGCGGACACCCCCCCTTGGACGGACAGTTTCTCATGGAACCGTCTGACTCTCATATAAATGCTTCGGATTTCTCTTAACCGGACATCCCTCTTGATCGGATACTTTGGTGGTACAGATACACTGTATTTATTTATAAATATTGTTCACTTATAATAACATGAAACTACAGAAATAATCCAAAATATGAAAAGGTGATTTATGATTTTTTTAAGAGACACCGCACACTACAGACTTTTTTTGGGTTGGAGGTAGGTGCGCACACTGACTACGACAGTCGGTCGATTATCATGATGTCGCGAAGGGCTGTTATAATTTCCCTTATTATAAAACAAAGGAAGAAACAAAATAGTATGCAGATAAACCGGGAATATTGGGTGCATCCAATATTCACTGATCGTTTGTTGCGAGGGCAATTTCACACGCTGCATTATAAATTACTAGAGTATCCCAAAAAGTTTTTTACTTTTTATAGAATGAGCATTACTAGTTTTAATGAACTTGTCCAATTAATTGGACCAGCCATAGCAAAACGGGATACCATATTACGACGTGCGATATCTGTCGAAGAGAGATTGAGTGTGACATTACGATAAGTAAAACAACATAATTTTTCGTTCTTTAGGTTTATTTTATATTTTACTTTTACAAATTTACTAATTCAGAATCATCACTAAAACTCGAGTAATAGGAAGGGACTGTGTCGTTTGAACACCCTGGAGATGTAATGCTTTGTATATCCAATACGTTCTGTACTGGAAAGAAATGTGATTAAGATGTGTCATTTGTTGTGCGTTGATGTGATGCTGAAGTTGTCTGATGATGCCGCTTAGCTATGATCTGTTTAAATATATTTAATATTTCGATCTTAGCATCCAGTTTCTCTTTTGGGTTAAGAGCGCTCAGGGAAGGAACAATAGATAAAGCAAAGTTGGTGTCTTCATCAATCATTAGCTGAGCGACTTTTTAGCGTTTTTACTTTCTTACGTCGAGGAGTTGACGTAAAAGTGGATGCAAGAGGTCCACTTTCGGTGTTGCCTTCAATATCATCATCACCAGAAAGTGGTTCTAGGTTGCTTTCCGTAGTACGATAATTCCGAGTATTCCTTCATACTTTTTTTATATAACGCTGGCCTCTTCTCCACTTCTTCATTAAGGTTTTCGACCAATTCTTCCGAAATCAGCGACATTGTAGAATGAGAAGAGGTTGTAATACAAATCAAAGACAACTACCGACTGAAAAGTCGTCGAGTGTGCGTCTGTGCATAGAAACTAGTGATGTTTAAGCAGTCGGCCGATAGTTGGCAAACTACGAAGTTGAAAGGGAATCGCTTTGCCCATTAAACTTAACTGTCGGCCGATTTCAAATCGTTTGAGTGTGCGCACTTATATATGCCCTAAGAGACACCGCACACTACAGACTTTTGATCGGCCGATAGTTTGGTCGGATTGGACTAAACGCTAGCACATTATTCAAACTAAACTGTCGGGTTGGAGGTAGGTGCGCACACTGACTACGACAGTCGGTCGATTATCATAATGTCGCGAAGAGCTGTTATAATTTCCCTTAAAGCTAAATTACAGGAAGTGTCTACCTTGTTAGAATCTTTTGTTAGTAAAGATGCTCGTCGAGTTGAGTCCAAGCTTTGGCACATTATAGGACGTATTAAGCATATGGATGAATTGTCTGAAAGTCGTACAGATTATTTGAAACAAGCCCTGGCGTTAAAGGGAATGTATTTTGCTTCTTTAAATGCGATTGCTCTACCGCCTGAATTAGCAAATTTGGAACGCTCTCTAAATGAGTCGCTGACTATGCCTAGTAATCCTGCGTCTTCTACTCTACATGACCACCCAACTTTTGAATCACAGCCCTCTACATCTTCTTCAGTTAAAGTAGTACCTGCATATAAATGGGACATTAAATTTTCTGGTAAACCTGGATTTTCGGTAGGTGCATTTTTGGAGCGAGTGGATGAATTGTCAGTTGCTAGAGGAGTTTCTAAAGAGCAAGTATTTGTCTCAGCTCTAGATTTATTTGAGATTTATTTATGTAAACTGGAGAGTTTACTTCGTAAAGAATTCCAACCAAGTGACTATGATGATCAGTTAATGGATGAGATTAAACAACGAACTCAGGGTGAGACTGAATCTGTCTCCATTTATTTCGCCTATATGTTAGGACTTTTTAATCGATTAAGTTCCGAACCCTCTGAAGAAGTTAAACTAAAAATTCTTCGTAGAAATGTCTTACCTTATTTTCAAAGACAGTTGGCATTGTAAAACATCGAGTCAGTTTCCCAACTTAAAGAACTTTGCAGAAAATTAGAGGAATGTCGTAGGGTTTCTGAGGATTTTCATCCCCCTAAGAGGAAAAGTCGTACCTTAGAACCAGAGTTAGCATGTACGAATGTTGAAGAGATTGCGGAAGCTGAAGCTGTTCCATCTCCTATTCCTTTCTGTTATAAATATGGTGTTAAAGGTCAATAAAACCGTTACATTTCTTATGCTTCAAGTTGGTTCAATTCAGGAACAACTACTTCACACACTTCCGACCATAGTTTCCGCTTAATGTTTATGTCCGAGTATTCGTTCATACTTTTTTTATATAACGCTGGCCTCTTCTCCACTTCTTCATTAAGGTTTTCGACCAATTCTTCCGAAATCAGCGACATTGTAGAATGAGAAGAGGTTGTAATACAAATCAAAGACAACTACCGACTGAAAAGTCGTCAAGTGTGCGTCTGTGCATAGAAACTAGTGATGTTTAAGCAGTCGACCGATAGTTGGCAAACTACGAAGTTGAAAGGGAATCGCTTTGCCCATTAAACTTAACTGCCGGCCGATTTCAAATCGTTTGAGTGTGCGCACTTATATATCCTCTAATTGTAATTAAAAGACCGACCAAACTATCGGCCGATTAAAAGTGTGTAGTGTGCGGTGTCCCTAAACCTTGAACTCACAATATTTGTATCAATTTCAAAAAACTTTTGCATTAAGTTGAACTTAAGAACCTCTATTTTAGATTAAAAGATTTACATTTTGTGCCATGAAATTCAGTTACTTACAATTAAACACAAAAACTTTCATTTACAATTAAGCAGAAAGTTATAATAAGTTCCAATTATTTAACATCACTTAACTGTCATATTATTATATTATCTAGATCAACGGTGGGCAACCTACGGCCCGCGGGCCATCTCCGGCCCGCGTGGGGGTCTAATCCGGCCCGCGAGAGCTTTAGAAAGAATAATAAATAATTTTTGTTTTAAATCAAAAAGGTGTAATAGAAAGAAAGGTTTTCACCACTATTCCGTTAGAGAAGGAAAATATATCATTACGGCACTGGACCTTTTTTTAAGACAAAAATTTGTCTCCGGCCCGCGAACGAAGTGTAAACCATAATGTGATCCCCACTATACAAAAGGTTGCCCACCCCTGATCTAAATCATTCCACTATTTGAGCAACCCTATTATAAACGATACATAATAGTTTTGGTAATAATTTTTATATTTGTAGTGATTTTTGTACTTCGGACATCAGCGACCAACAATTTTTAAGACGTGTAGCTCGATTAAACGCAAACGTTTTACAACTTTGCGTCTCTCAGCACACAGATCTGAATACTCTCCATCCAAGACAAACACTACATAACATCATTCAACTCTTAGATTCTTCTGCAAGTAGTCTTGGAAGGTAAAAAAAATATCTAAACTAAAAAATGTTCATAAACAAACAATCTAACCGTAAGTATTTTTTTTTTAGATCGGGTCCTATTGAGGTTGATAACCAAATCGCAGCCGAATTAGAAGAACAACTCTCAGCTGATTTACTAAATACAGATGATTCAGATTCAGAAGAAAGTGATGTTGTTGCTTACGAATGGGAAGCTGTAAGTATATGTACAAAACGAATCGTGGATTTTATAAAGGATTTTTTAAAAATGTTCTAAAAATAATTTTGTTTTCATAAAAAAAAAAATAAATAATTAGGTTCCGCATGTTCCGATTTCCGAAACAACAGCAGCTCTTACACTTCAATCCACACAAACTATTCCACCTCAGCAAGTTAATAGCATGGCTGGAGGTTTGATGAATAGTGCTGCGGCGACGATCGCTTCTATATGGAAGGGTTTCACCGGAAGGTAGTCTATAAGTTATAAAAAAAATCTGTGTAACAATGCACAAATTTATGACAATGATATAAAACTCTATGTTGGATTTGTTTCTTTTAGATTTTTTTACAGCTAAAAGAAGTTTGACAAATAGGGATTTTTTTTAATGTTTCGATTAAATTATTTTATAAATTTAACTGTTATGAGTACTAATTTTTTTTTTTAATTTTGATTTTTTGTTTTGCTTTTGATAAATTTTTTTGATATGATAAAACTATCAGCGTAAATAACGTCCATTCGCTATGTTTTTGTATTGAAAAGGTGTTTTTTTTTTTTTTTAAATACGATTAATGCTTAAAGACTTTTCCTAGAGCTTGCATGCTTTTATAAACCTTTTGCACCAATATTAAAGTTTTTAACGTTCTATGTTTTTAACTCACTTTGTCTTGCCAAAAATAAATTGATATAATCTTGGAATATGAATGGTTTATTAATATACAAGGTGATTTATAATAAAAAAAACATACACAAAATATGGATGGTTTTAGACTAATAAAAAATCTTAACTTTAATAACTAATTATAAATCACTTTATACATTAATTAATATATTGATATTAATTATTGAATAATTGATACAATTACAGAATATACAAATTAGCGCAAAAGCTACACATGGTGAAATCGTTATTTTAGTCTGAATCGAAAGTGTTAATATGAAAATCTTATTTCATGCTTCGTAAGTTTTCATAAACATCATGAAGTTCATAATGTTAGCCTATAAATAAGTGATTTTTTTTAACAAACACTTCCGAACAACAGTTTTGACACTTTCGAATTTCAGTGTAAAATGATTTTCTTAATTTGACACTTCTGAGAATTTAACTGAAATTAATACTTTGCTAACCTGTGACAAGTTAACTGGTCTTTTCATATCCAAACGTTGCTGACCAGTGACGAGTCAAGTAGTCATTGCAGTTTTCATAGCCAGTGACATGACAGTTTCTATATAAAATTCCCAATCAATAAAGTGTTAATTAATTTTAAACAATTAGTAGTTCAAAAGTAACGATTTTTTCGTTTTTGATAAAAAGACCACAAAGGAAAAGTACAAATTTAAAATTGACAACAAGAGGAAAGTCATGCAGAAGGATGCTCACTCTAAGGCTAGATTCACATGTGAGGCACAAAAGCGCACGTTAACACCCGATAGAATATTGAAAACGTTCAGATGACGAGCGTTAACGCGCGCTTTAATTGAATCGCTCATTTCAAAAACCACGTAAGTCAAAAGAGTTAAATTTTCAGGAGCACTAAAAAACCGTTTAACATAAAAGGTATGCCTTGCATGAATAAAACCGTGAATGCAAATTGAACTATTTATGAAACTACAACAAATGTAATGAAACACGGTATAATGAATTGTTAGATTTTTGCAAAAACGGTATTTTTCTTTGTATGACTTACGTGGTTTTTGCACGGATTGTTTTTCCCATGTCTAAATGCTGGTATTAGAGGGAAATAAATACAAGAGAGTCAACACAAAAGTTTTATTGCAGTTTGAAAAAATATTACATGACTAACGAGGCAAATTTATGGTACATAATCGTATTCATTGTCACTTTCGATGGCATTTTTTTCCTCTTTTGTAGTTGGCCATTGAAAAATTCTTTTATAGAAAGACATATGTTTGGAAATAATAATACTTTGTACCTGTTTGATATTTTCTATCTTTTTGGGGTTTATGGGAATAGAACCAGTTGGAGATTTGTTTCTTGTCAAGTTAAATGTATAGTTACCTAAACCATCGATAAAGTCTTGAACAATCACAGTTCCTTTCTTATCCTTTTCATATTGAAATGACAAATAACGAGAAGGATAGAATGATTCTTTATGTTCCTTTTTAACACGTTTGCCAAAACTCTCATTTGACAAACACGTTCTTTTATAACATGTTGGCCACCACTGAGAGAAATTTAGAATTTGGTGAGTTGCAGAAACAACGCAAGTCGCTCACTTATGTGGTTTCAGCTGCGAACGCAGATACTTGTACTGACATATCTTGGTAACGCTTCACGAGACTTGTGCGATTTTTGCACAGACTGTGTGAATACCCCCAAAGAAACGATTCGTGGCAAAAACTCCATTTTGTAAAATTTTGACTTATGTGGTTTTTGAAATGAGCGATTCAATTACAAAACCGATGAATTTAGATCAATTCAGATCACTTGGCTTCGGACCGTTTTCGAGATAGTACATCTGAGAATGGATGTAGAAGAAGCTATAATTTTACGAAAATATTATAAAAAAAAGAAATAAAAACGACGGGCACATTGGGTTCATCCTCTTTTGAAAAATAAAAATAAAAGTTTGTTCGTAACCTTATAATCCGACACTGATTGTGAGAGATAATGAAGGAAAATTCTTTAATTACTTTAGAATGGCTCTGAAATCATTTGATGACTTGCTGTAACTAATTCAGGATGATATTAAGGCAGCTCCAAATGCAGTTAGATATTGTATTTCACCCGGTGAAAAACTATATGATTCCGAACCTATATTCCAAATTCCCAGTTTTTTTTCTGCTCCATCAATTAGTAAGTCGATGTCAATATCTGCAGGCTCAACCATTTTTCACAAACTACAGACCAGATATAACTTCCATGTGGTACATTCCCACAACAACCTGTTTCGTGATAAAAACGCATGCTCATGTGAACGTTACACGGATGGCACGTAGAATTCAAAGCGCGCGTCTAGAGATTTTTGAGCAGAATGCTGCGTTAAGGCTAGGTTCACATGACAACAATCTGACGCGCAATTTCTAAGCGCGCGTTTAGATATCGTGGTATTTAAATAGAACCATTCATATGAACGCGCGCTAACGTGCGTTAGGACGCGTTAACGCAGCGCACAACGCAAAAATCTCTAGACGCGCGCGATTACGCGTTAACGCGCGCTTTGAGTTCTACGTGCCATCCGTATAACGTTCACATGAGCATGCGTTTTTATCATGAAACAGGTTGTTGTGGACCTTAATAAAAGATATATTGTGCAAAGAAGAAGATTCCGATCAGCTTTTCAAGTATACAAGAATGTCGTTTCCCAAATTTAAACATATGAGTAGTAGAACAAAGGGCTTAAATGCCAAAATTTTCAATTATTGAAGAAATTTCATTTTCCTGCTGAATGGCACTTAGCCGCTTTGTGAATTTTGAAGCCGTCATTGTTAATACGCTGACAAAAAATTGTCAGCAAGTATTTAGCCGTAACTGTAAAAATTTCAAAGTTAGCCAACTTTTGCTTTTTAACGATAACATTTAAAAAAATATGGTTGTATTTTTTTAAATGCTACAACTACTAATGGTGGGTTTAGGATGTCAAACTTAACCGTAATTTTAACTGTAATAACCATCAAATTTGCCGTAATTCCCAGACGTTGCCTAAATGCTTCTATTGAAACAAAATTGTTGAACTTTTTTTAAATACTAAAGTTACTACTACGGTTACGATTACAGCCTTTAAGTTTAACATCCTAAACCCATTCCAAGTTTGACATTCTAAACCTACCATTAGACTTTTCAAAGATTCCACAATGATTAAAACATGGAAACTGTCAAAATTTCATATTTTGGAGGAAGTTCCCAACCAAAATTGATATTGGCAAAACTGTTAAACTTCCTGAATTGATAGGATTGTAATATATTTCGAATGTTAGTCAAAACTCTCAAAACTGCAAAAACAACTTTATACAAGCCAAAATTAAAGGTCGGTAATATGTATAAAACTATTTTTTAAGATTACATAAAGCTTTACTTGGTACTTCTGATTCCAAATATAGAACTCTTAGTGAGTATTTTTTCAAACATTAAAATATTACCAAAAAAAAAATGGATTGGATATCACATGGAAGTTATATCTGGTCTGTAGTTTGTGAAAAATGGCTGACTTTGCAGATATTGACATCGACTTACTAATTGATGAAATAGAAAAGAGACCGGGAATTTGGAATATAGGTTCGGAATCATATAGTTTTTCACTGGGTGAAATATAATATCTAACTGCATTTGGTGTTGCCTTACTATCATCCCAAATTAGTTGCAGCAAATCATCAAATGATTTCAGAGACATTCTAAAATAGTTAAAGAATTTTCCTTCATTATCTCTCAGTATCGGATATAAGGTTATGAATAAACTTTTGTTTTTATTTGTCAAAAGAGGATGAACCCAATGTGCCCGTCGTCTTTGTTTCTTTTTTATATTATTTCCATAAAATTATAGCTTCTTCTACATTCATTCTCAGATGTACTATCTCGAAAACGTTCTGAAGCCAACTGATCTGAATTGATCTAAATTTATCGGTTTGCAATTAAGGCGCGCATTAGCGCTCATCATGTGAACGCTTTCATTATTCTGTCGCGCGTTAACGTGCGTTTTTGTGCGTCACATGTGAACCTAGCCTAACGCATCCTAACGCACGTTTATATGAATGGTTGTATTTAAATACCACGATATCTAAATGCGCGCTTAGAAATCGCGCGTCAGATTTTTGTCATGTGAACCTAGCCTAAGATTAAGCATAGACGAGGTCTTTTCAACCACACGCCTAATCGCTCGTTTGTTAATTATACACTCATGGTCAGTAAAATTGAACTCTAAAGCTCTGTGCGAGAGTGATAGCTACAAACAACGGTCTCGGGTACGATCGGTTTTCGAGAGAATGAAGAGAATGAAACCTGGCGAGAGACTAAAGGCGTAAAAGCACATTGACGAGGCCGCTGCCCGATTTACCAAAAGAAATCTATCTGATCTCTAAGTATCTCAGAGTATTCCAAGGCTAAAGTCAGTGACTCATTTCTGTAGCGTGTCCAAGAATTGCTACCATAGAAAATCCAAATATTCCTTCTCCATTTAATCATAGGCGGGTGATCTCAAGGGGTGCGGAATATTCTGATGTAATTTAATTTTGTTGTTCTTGGAAGTTTTGACACATTCTTTTAATTAAATTAACTCTTATGAGGGCGCCACATCTTATAAATGCATCGTTGCAACCTTTCGATAAACGTATTTATACATTTTAACTTATTTGAATTAGAGTTGACACAACAATGGTTTTAGTTACTGCAGAATGTGGAAGAGGGGTGTCAAGACGCCATCAGGTAAACATGAAAATTCTCTGGCTTTGGAATATTCTGCACTTAAATTTTAATCAACTAAAAAGGTTCTTCATTGTTCCTAATTTCGGTTAAAAATGAAAACGATATTAATTTTTGTGAGGTTTCTACACCTTTAGCCTCGCGCCAGGTTCTATTCTCTCGGAAACCGACCATTCTAGACTATTACTCTCATAGAGCTTTAGAATTCAATTTCACTAACCTTGAATGTACTATAATCCAAAATGGAGCTGCACCATGAAGAGAAAGATGAAAGAGTACTCGGCAATGTTACAGAGTGGAGGCCTACTTTTTCATCCTTCTCTTCATGGTGCAGTTACATTTCGGGTTATGGTACGTTTTGATAAACAAGAATGTTAATGAAAGTGTGCATACTTTAAAGCCTGGGTTTCGTGACATCTATCATCCATGTGTATACTTTCCAATAGCAAACGTGCGTTGAAAAAACGCCTGTCTGTGTACACCTCAAAAATTAACTTGCGTTTTAGATTCGATTTGAAGACCTCAGTGATCTTAAAGACAACCCCCTCGAATTACAACAACTAAATTATAAGGGCAACCCCACAGTCAATATTCACAACAAATATTATGAAACATATTGATCAAAAACTGATGCTGATTAGGATGTCGGGCAAAGTGTTCAGATATTCAAAAACGTTCATACTTGGACGAGTAAAAAACCCTGAATATACATACTGTTGCCAAATGTATAATTTCTTAAAATTCCTCTTAAGGACATATGAATCATAGTCCAACAATTCCATCGTTAATATTTTCGATTGAGAACGATACGAATAATTCCTCCTCGTGTAACTTTTGCATCAATTTATGTACACCGATATAACTAATTCATAGGAGTATTATAATTATTTCGAGCCAGTAAACTGACCAATTAAACTATCATTACTCCTTCCAATACTTGTACATAAACATATTAACATATTAAAACTCTAATCAGTGATCAAAATACTTTTTTTTTTATAAATTCATTAACGTAGCTCTAATTGTATTAACACATTATCTTGTATATTTTCAATTTAGTGATAATAATTGTACATAAATTAATATTACAATCTTTTGTCATTTTTAAATATCGAAATTAGGTCCAAAATAAACCAATATTATCACATACCAATTATAGTAAGTGAATATAGCGGAATAGAAACGAAAGAAAAATTTTCATGTACAAAGTGTAAACATTAAATGTGATATACATAGTGAACGTGTTTCCTTAGGCGAGGTTTAATGTTATAAGCTCAATACATTGCCTTTTACTCTTATATAATAATAAATTAAAACAAATTAAAGCAAGAGATATCCGACACAAAAAAAGAAATACTTTGCTTATTAGGAAAGTTTTTTTTTATATTGTTTGGATTTGTTTTGCGTCGAGAGGTATTTTTTTAGCGGAATTGCGTAGACGTGTCAATCAGGATTTTGTCAATAGCGTTGTAAATAATTATCTAATAATTAAGGACTTATCAATGTATATTTTGATATTTATTCGAGGTTAACCCATTGAAATATTATTATTAAGTAACAATTATGAAACGAAACTATTGACATATTGTGTAATAACATATAATAACGTGAACGTGTGCGTATAAGTATGAAATTGCTCTCCGTTTTTTGTCCTAGTGTTTTTATATGAGGTATTTATGAGGAACGAGATAGCAAGAAAAACCGAAAATAGGAAAATCATAATTTATTGTGATATAATAAGTGAGTAAATGGATAGGATGTTTTTATAAATCTATGTTACTACATATATTTTAAATAAACATATTTCAAGAGTATAAGTATTATTATACTTTCAATTCTGTAACTACAGAATTGGTACCATAGAAAATCCAAATATTCCTTCTCCACTTAATTATAGGGTATATAAACACCCGATATTATAAACTTATAATATTCCCAAAAATGTTGATGATTTTTGATCGAATTTGGTAATTTAGCCAAAATTTAAAAAATCACTGGAGGTTTATTTATAGAAGTCGAGAAAAGATTTTATAAATAATAGTAGATTAAAATATCTATTTTTCATTAAAATGGCCAAATTGGCGTCCAAAAATTTTTAAAAATTCTTAAAAATGACGAAATTTTTATTCGAACTTAACCTTAAAAAACATGGTCAACTTTTAAAAATCGTCCAAAGTTTATTTAACGGAATCAAAAAAAGATTTTTTAATTATAGGTAGATTAAAATATCTATTTTTCATTCAAATGCTCAAATTTGTTCTAATTGATATCCAAAAATTTAAAAAAATTCCCAAAAATGTTGATGATTTTTGATCGAATTTGGTAATTTAGCCAAAATTTAAAAAATCTCTGGAGGTTTATTTATGGAAGTCGAGAAAAGATTTTATAAATAATGGTAGATTAAAATATCTATTTTACATTAAAATGATCAAATTTGTTCTAATTGGTATCCAAAAATTTTAAAAAAATCTTAAGAAAGACGAAATTTTTATTCGAAGTTAACCTTAACAAACATGGTCAACTTTTAAAAATCGTCCAAAGTTTATTTAACGGAATCAAAAAAAGATTTTTTAATTATAGGTAGATTAAAATATCTATTTTTCATTCAAATGTTCAAATTTGTTCTAATTGATATCCAAAAATTTAAAAAATTCCCAAAAATGTTGATGATTTTTGATCGAATTTGGTAATTTAGCCAAAATTTAAAAAATCTCTGGAGGTTTATTTATGGAAGTCGAGAAAAGATTTTATAAATAATGGTAGATTAAAATATCTATTTTTCATTAAAATGGCCAAATTGGTTCTAATTGGTGTCCAAAAATTTTTAAAAATTCTTAAAAATGACGAAATTTTTATTCGAACTTAAAATGGCCAAATTGGTTCTAATTGGTGTCCAAAAATTTTTAAAAATTCTTAAAAATGACGAAATTTTTATTCGAACTTAACCTTAAAAAACATGGTCAACTTTTAAAAATCGTCCAAAGTTTATTTAACGGAATCAAAAAAAGATTTTTTAATTATAGGTAGATTAAAATATCTATTTTTCATTCAAATGCTCAAATTTGTTCTAATTGATATCCAAAAATTTAAAAAATTCCCAAAAATGTTGATGATTTTTGATCGAATTTGGTAATTTAGCCAAAATTTAAAAAATCTCTGGAGGTTTATTTATGGAAGTCGAGAAAAGATTTTATAAATAATGGTAGATTAAAATATCTATTTTTCATTAAAATGGCCAAATTGGTTCTAATTGGTGTCCAAAAATTTTTAAAAATTCTTAAAAATGACGAAATTTTTATTCGAACTTAACCTTAAAAAACATGGTCAACTTTTAAAAATCGTCCAAAGTTTATTTAACGGAATCAAAAAAAGATTTTTTAATTATAGGTAGATTAAAATATCTATTTTTCATTCAAATGCTCAAATTTGTTCTAATTGATATCTAAAAATTTAAAAAAATTCCCAAAAATGTTGATGATTTTTGATCGAATTTGGTAATTTAGCCAAAATTTAAAAAATCTCTGGAGGTTTATTTATGGAAGTCGAGAAAAGATTTTATAAATAATGGTAGATTAAAATATCTATTTTACATTAAAATGATCAAATTTGTTCTAATTGGTATCCAAAAATTTTAAAAAAATCTTAAGAAAGACGAAATTTTTATTCGAACTTAACCTTAAAAAACATGGTCAACTTTTAAAAATCGTCCAAAGTTTATTTAACGGAATCAAAAAAAGATTTTTTAATTATAGGTAAATTAAAATATCTATTTTTCATTGAAATGCTCAAATTTGTTCTAATTGATATCCAAAAATTTAAAAAAATTCCCAAAAATGTTGATGATTTTTGATCGAATTTGGTAATTTAGCCAAAATTTAAAAAATCGCTGGAGGTTTATTTATGGAAGTCGAGAAAAGATTTTATAAATAATGGTAGATTAAAATATCTATTTTACATTAAAATGATCAAATTTGTTCTAATTGGTATCCAAGAATTTAAAAAAAATCTTAAGAAAGACGAAATTTTTATTCGAACTTAACCTTAACAAACATGGTCAACTTTAAAAAATCGTCCAAAGTTTATTTATCGGAATCAAAAAAAGATTTTTTAATTATAGGTAGATTAAAATATCTATTTTTCATTCAAATGCTCAAATTTGTTCTAATTGATACCCAAAAATTTTAAAAAATTCCCAAAAATGTTGATGATTTTTGATCGAATTTGGTAATTTAGCCAAAATTTAAAAAATCGCTGGAAGTTTATTTATAGAAGTGGAGAAAAGATTTTATAAATAATGGTAGATTAAAATATCTATTTTTCATTAAAATGGTCAAATTGGTTCTAATTGGTGTCCAAAAATGTTTAAAAATTCTTAAAAATGACGAAATTTTTATTCGAACTTAACCTTAAAAAACATGGTCAACTTTTAAAAATCGTCCAAAGTTTATTTAACGGAACCAAAAAAAGATTTTTTAATTATAGGTAGATTAAAATATCTATTTTTCATTCAAATACTCAAATTTGTTCTAATTGATATCCAAAAATTTAAAAAAATTCCCAAAAATGTTGATGATTTTTGATCGAATTTGGTAATTTAGCCAAAATTTAAAAAATCTCTGGAGGTTTATTTATGGAAGTCGAGAAAAGATTTTATAAATAATGGTAGATTAAAATATCTATTTTACATTAAAATGATCAAATTTGTTCTAATTGGTATCCAAACATTTTAAAAAAATCTTAAGAAAGACGAAATTTTTATTCGAACTTAACCTTAACAAACATGGTCAACTTTAAAAAATCGTCCAAAGTTTATTTATCGGAATCAAAAAAAGATTTTATAACCATAGATAGATTAAAATATCTATTTTTTATGAAAATGGTCAAATCTGTTCTAAATTGTATCCAAATATTTTAAAAAAATTCCAAAAATGTCGAAGATTTTTGATCGAATTTAGTAATTTAGCCAAAATTTAAAAAATTGCTGGAAGTTTATTTATGGAAATCGAGAAAAGGTTTTATAAATAATAAAGAATTTAACCTAAATTGCTTTAACATTTTCTTCGTTTTCATAAAATAAACTGAAGAGATAAAGAAAAAATCATCGCTGAAATTTCTGTGCAACTAATAAAAGCACTGTCTTATTTATAGGTGATTTATTGAATGATGTTGGCGTTTAAAGCTTATAGTGTCCAAGTTCTTTCAAATTATTCCCTAAGAAGAAATCAGAACTGGTTAAACTGAATTTTATTTTAGCAGTTTAAGTAATGTGGTAGCCATTTGAGAAATGTTATTTTCAAAAAATATTTCTTGCTGTAAAACTGCATTATGCGTTAAATAAAGACAGATTTTTGAGGTTGAGTTTGAGGTAATAACACTTTAAAAATGTTGGATAATAATAAAGATCTAAAACCTCTTACTTGCTTATTTAATTTTATTTTTATTTACTCGAAACGGTTTCGAAGAATCTCTCTTCATCATCAAGTGAAAATTCTTGGAAACTGGTTCTGAGTAAATAAAAATAAAATGAAATAAGCAAGTAAAAGGTTCTATATCTTTACTATCGGATGTTTATAAATGAATATCGGGGTTTTAACTCTATAATATTTATTACATTAAATTTACAGTTATAAATTATATGTCAAATGAAAAAGCAACTCAAACACTTTTACCAAGAACCTTATAAATGTTCAATGTGACAACCATTTGTCACACGGCACATCAACTCTATAGTTGAGTTCTTCCCAAACGTTGATAAGTGTGTATTCAGTAATTGTAGCAACAGCTGCTTCCATCCGATTTCTTAATTCAGGGAGGTCAGCTGGTAGCAGAGGCACGCACACACGATCCTTGATGAAGCCCCAAAGGTAAAAATCGCATGGTGTTAGGTCAGGAGATCGTGGAGGCCATGCATGCATCGTTATGCCAGTGAAGTGGTGCCCCATGTTGCTGGAAAATGAAATCCTCTGGCTCATTTTCTTCCAATTGAGGGAAGAACCATTGCCCTAGTGTATCAAGGTAAGAAGTGCCAGTTACAGTAGGTTCACCAAAAAAGGAAGGCCCATAAACTTTTCGTCGGGATACGGTACAAAAAACATTCACTTTAGGGGAATCTCGATATATTTGTGCCATCTCTAGCGGATTGTGATAGAAACATTTCGCGCACATGCACACTGGTGCTAACAAACAAAACAGAGTTGGTCTTTCATTTGACATAATATTTATAACTGTAAGTTTAATGTAATAAATATTACTAGTTTAGTTTTATTTTTAGTATTTTTCTAAAAAAAATTATTGTTTTTGGTTGAATTGATCAACATTTTGGTAACATTGGTGGAAGCTTTACGAATTTAGTAAGTTTTTGGTGGAATTAAAAAAAAAAATTGGTAAATTTTTGGTCGAATTTTTACAAATTTTGTAAGTTTTTTGGTGGAATTTAAAAAAAAAATCATTATTTTTGGTAGAATGATTAAAAATTTTAGTAACTTTGGTGGAATTTTTATGAATTTACTAAGTTTTTGATGGAATTTTCAAGGTTTTAGTTAATTTTTAATGAAATTGTTTCTAATTTGATTGATTTTTGGTGGAATTTTAAAAGAATTTGGACATTTTGGTGGAATTTTTAAAAAATTTTGTAAGTTTTTGGTAGAATTGTTAAAAATGTTGACAATTTCGGTGTAATCTTTAGGACTTTTCTAAGTTTTTGGAGGAATAAAAAAAAATCAGTAAGTTTTGGATGTAATTGTTAAATATTTTAATAGCTTTGGTGGAATTTTTGCGAATTTTATTCATTTCTCGTGGAATTTAAAAAATTCAGCGTTTTTGGTAAAATTCTTTTGAATTTAGTAAGTTTTTGATGGAATTTTTAAAAAATTCAGTATGTTTTTGGTGGAATTATCAAAAATTTTGATAACACTGGTGGAATTTTTATGAATTTTATTCATTTCTGGTGGAATAAAAAAAAATCAGTGTTTTTGATAAAATTCCTATCAATTTAGTCAGTTTTTGGTGGAATTTTTACATATTGTATTAATTTTTGATGGAATTTTTAAAAAATTCAGTATGTTTTTGGTGGAATTATCAATCATGTTGATAACATTGGTGGAATTTTTGCGAATTTTATTCATTTTTGATGGAATTTTTAAAAAATTCAGTGTTTTGTTTATGGAATTTTTACGAATTTAGCAAGTTTTTAGTGAAATTTTTCCAATTTTATTAATTTTTGGTGGAATTTGTATAAAATTCAGTATGTTTTTGATGGAATTGTTAAGAAAGTTGATAACTTTGGTGGAATTTTTATTAACTTTAATCATTTTTGGTGAAATTGTTAAAAATATTGGTAATTTTAGTAGAATTTTTATGAATTTGGTAAGTTTTTGGTGGTATTTTTTAAAAATCAGTAAGTTTTTGGTGGAATTATTCAACATTTTTGTAGCTTTGGTGAAAAATTGAAGAAATTTAGTACGTTTTTGGTGGAATTGTTAAAAATGTTGGTAACTTTGGTGGAATTTTTACGAATATAGTAAGTTTTTCGATGAATTTTTACCAATTTTATTGATTTTGGGTGGAATTAAAAAAAAAATCACTAAGTTTTTAGTAGAATTGTCTCCAAATTTGATAATTTTTGGTGAAATTATATTCAATTTAACTAACTTTTGTGGAATTTTTATTGTTACTTTTTAATTTTTGTGAAATTTTTAAGAATCTAATCAATTCTTGACGAAGTTAATTTTAATTTTAGTATATTTTTTAAAAATTCAGCAAGTTTTTGGTGGAATTGTTAAAAATTGTGATAGCTTTGGTGGAATTTTTACAAATTTTATACATTTTTGGTGGAATTATTAAAAATGTTAGTAGCTTTGGTGGAATTTTTACAAATTTACTTAAATTTTTGGTGATATTTTCAAGAATTTAATTAGTTTTTAGTGAAATTTATTCGAAGTTCTGCTCTGCATAAATTAAATATTTGATAATTATTAATAAGCGGATCGTTTTGACATTTCATGTGGCATTAGCGTGGTTAGAATAATAAATAACGTTTATGAAAATTGAACAAACTGTTTTATCGGCCCAAATCGAAAATGACGGAAAACGGGGACTTTGTTTAGGGCTTAAATCGGCCATTTCGGGTCCAAAGGAGCTCCGATTCGCATATAACGTTGCGTTATAAAGCCGTTCAGAAGGTTAGCCGGAAGCAGAGTCGCGGAGCTGTTGGCTTTGTGGACAAAAAAATGCGTTCGAAAATTAACGAAAATGAAATCGGTCACGGACCCCCTAAAATCGTCGGGGAGGTGAAGTAATGGTCGGCAGAATGACGTAAAATCATTGAATCGTCCGGAAAGCGATTTCCAAAAACACTATTAAAAAAAGAGCTAGGCGTCTGCGGCGCCCTCTTTTAAAGAGGCGCTGCTTGCTTACTACTTTAATATATTATAATAAAGAGTTAAAACCTCGATATTCATTTATAAAAAACCTGTATAATGTAACACTTTCTCTATAAATTATTTAAATACTTACAAAATATTCTACTAACGCCCGGTCTTACAAAACACAGAATAAATTAATCCTCGAATAAATACTATAGTTACACCTTTTTTAAGTAATGTGAGTGGCTGAAATAGAAGTTATTCTGGCAATTATTCCGAGAACAACTTATTTTGCCTTTTATAAGACTGGGCCTAAATTAAATAATTTTTACCGTAAAATAGGAAACCGAAACACGAAACGTGTTAACTAAGAAAACATTACAATCGGTTTGAATATGTGATCATATTCACCCGATTGACCAAAATCAAATTTTACAGCAGTAATTTTTTTCTTGCACCTTTATTTAAAATAATTTTTATGGCTTAAAACATAAGGTAAAAAAATTAGTAAAACTCGTTTACTTTTTGAAATAATATCATTTATTATATGCCAGTTACACTCTATTTTTTTTACAATATACGACACGATACAATTTTTCAGTTTGAAAAATAGAACTTTTAAAATATACTGTGTACGTAAATTGTTACACACTCTTCATTAAAACCTCTCGTATTTTTTTTATATACCAACTGTACATTTATGTATATAACAATGATATGAGATGATTGTTAAGCAACATGACAATAAATGTCTAAATCTCTTTCCTAATTCAACATTTATCGCCACTTAGGTATGACAAGAAAACGTAGTTTCGATTTAAGTTCAAATACATTTCTTTTGTATGATTTAAAATGACGAATAATAAATTTGCACGATTTGTTTCTTGTAGGACAGTGGGATTTAAGGGTTTATTATTATTATTAGTACATCGAAATGAAAAAAATCCAAAGAAAAAAAAAATAATATCCGAAAAATTTATTTTGAAAAAAGTTAACTTTAAAACAATGAATGAAACGATTAAAATTTCTCTTTTACCATCTGAGATAGTAAATCCGTATTTGTAAAGAAAAAAATAATAAACGTATACTTAGCGGAGCTGTAGATCGGACCAAACCGTGTTGTTAGATCTAAAAAAATGTTTAATGTTTCGAATAATAACCCACAAATGAAATAAATTATGCTGACCTTTTTAAACAGATTTAAATGGCATCGTCTTTATCATTATGATCATTCTGTAAAAATGAATATTGTTTAAACTTTTGCAACACACCTGCTTGTTAGTTAACTAAAATTCATTAGCATGAATTTTACTTAACTAATAAAAACAAAAAGTATGTACAAAATTCTGCTGCAATTATTATTTAAATGTAAAAGTGTAAAGCGGCAAAAATTGAAAAAACTCTTGTTAGTTCATTCATATAAGCTTTTAAAAACGTCATGCACGTATTTTCGCTCGGTAAGGTTCATTGTGCTATAGAAACGTAATGAAATATTTGAAACTTGGCTAACATTAACATTTTACAAAGAAAATTCTAGCTATATACATTATTCCTACCCAAAACTAAAGTACAACAGAAAAAACCGCTAACCTTCGCGTCCAAGCTTCAAATATTTTCAATGTGAAGTACAAATTAGGTAGATACAAGTGATCCTTTGTTTCTTTATTAACTAAATACCCCGCTTAAAACATCTATTTTTAGTTTATTAATTTACCAACGAGTGAGATATAAATGAATGAACAATTATATACAGTTTCGGCGAATGAACAAAATGAAACAACTAACACAGAGCGAAAATGAGGAAATCCAAATAATACAAACGTATGAGAAAATTTTATTGACCAATAATTAAAAAAGTTGCAACGGTACATAATAGTTTCACAAATTACAATTACACAAAATTGCTATTTTTTCATTTTCTTTGATGGGGTTGAGACAAAACATTTATAACACTTACAAGAAAAATTTTTTAGCAAATTACTATATCGTATATATTATTGAAATTTTTTTCAGGAACGTGGTCAGTCAGTCACTCTGAATCCGGGACTGCCGATCAAATAGCAATGTTGTCTAATTATAAAAAATATATGTCGACACTTTCTCAACAGACAGAGAGAATTAAATCATTTTTCGGATTAGTAGTTCCATTCGTAATCTACACTTACTGTATCTGCTAATTCGGGACAAACTTGTATATATATTTGTTCTATTAACGATTTCCTGTAACAAAAATAAAAGTAAGGAATTAAAAATTCGTAAATTTAATCTGTTAGGTCGATTTTTATATTATTTTATTTTAGTTTATTATTAGTATATTTTTAATTAAAACCAAAGAATTAATTTCATGTAAAATTCTAATGTATACGATGAAAGAACGTAACATTTTCTGAATTGTGACCTGTTTAAAAACCAGGTCAAATTTAACTTTGTTACTAAAATGCCCTTACAAAAGGGACGAGATATGAATTGTATTTGTTAGCCAACCAAACGCAGTGAAAGCGACAAAATAAAATTGGATTTTTTTTTTCGCGGGGTTGATAGACATTTTGCACGTTTCAACAAATATTTCAACTTTTACCTGGGGTTAAAAAATGCATACTTTAAATACAGAATAACGAAATAATTCCATTTGTTTTTAATAAAATGGCAGTCTGGTATGCTTCACATCTAAACTATGATTTTTTTGAAACATTAAACGTCGGGTTAACTGTTGCTAAATAGAAAGTCGCGCAATTCAACTCCTCACAATGCATTCTAATCTCTTCTCGCATCGCTTACCTCGTCGCTTTAAAATGTACTATAACTCGAAATGGAGCTGCACCACGAAGAAAAAGATGAAAAAGTAAGCCCCCTTTCCGTAACATTGCCGAGTACTCTTTCACCTTTTCTTTCATGGTACCACTTCATTTCGGGTTATAGTAGCATCGTTGACTTGGTGGCAAAATGATGGAAAAGGAATTTAGAATTTATTATAATTGTTGTATGTACAAAAGCTTCGGTTATTTGCTGTATAAAAGGTTACTATTGTTTTTTTTAAATCTTAATGCGCTGATAAATGGACCGTTTATTTTGAAAGTGGTGTAAGTCCATTTTCTGTTGTTTCGAGAAAATTAGAGGTTAGCATATCTGTTAATTAAAAAATTTAGGCAAATTATATGAAGTCTGGCAATATTTCTATTCGTTTATCAATATTTAATTTGATTATATAGATTTGTTTCAGGCAAATTAGTCTACAACAACACATATTTCTGGACTGTAAATGGACTTACACCACTTTCTAAATTAGACAATTGTAAAAATCGTTTAATTTCAATTTTGAAAAATTAAATATCACTTAAAATATACTTCATTTTAATCAAAATTTGTTTATAAATACACATGATATGACATAAAATTTAATTTTAGACGCTAATTACATTGTAACAATTACAAGATACTGATAGTATTTACTTATGCTTTGCATGTGGCAGTGTTTCGAAATATGTACGATGCACCGGAGGTATATAAGGTAATAACTGCTTGATGTCTTCATATTTTTCGTAAGTAATAGGCCTGGCATTTTGGTACAAAGGCGTAAGGGCGATTTTTTCAAATTATGGCGGTCTTCCAGGACGTGTAGGTAATAAATTTATAGTTTTAAATTCAGTGCCCTTCATCGATGTTTTATATAAAATAGTATATGGTGCGTTTTTGAGAAACCTCAGCCAACATATTTGCAACCAATTGATCTGTTCGCCATTAGTGTTTTTTTAATCGCATTTTGAAGACTTTTGTTGAAACGAAATTCTCTCGTTTCATTTCATGTAAAATGAATTTGTCATGTTTTCTACATTGTGTTATTACATCATAATAATCCTATGGTGTATACTTAAAATTCTTTTCTTTTAAAGTTATCCATTTTAAGAAAAAATAGGATAAGTAACCTAAATTAGCAACTTTTGATACATAATATGAACCAAATGTAACCATAGTCACTTGGACTTACACCACTTTCATAATCAATGATTATGTAATTTCATTTACCGACCGATTTTAAGTTATACAAAACATGGGAATCTTTTAAGAAATTAAACACGGACTTATCATACATAAAAAATTTACATTAAATTATGCATGAATACGTGATATCTCATTTTTTTCAAAAATGGACTTACACCACTTTCAAAATAAACGGTCCAAATAAAAAAAAATATACATACTTGGATGCCAAACCTCCTCCTGGTGGTAGACCTTCAATATTTAAAGCTAATATTTTTGTCAGCACACTGCCGAAATTGATGTCTTTGTTCTGTTCCACTATTTCTGAAAATATAATAGAAATAAGTGAAAATAACCTTATTTCAACAGCTTCAAGTTGGAATATTCTTGATTTTCTTCGTTAACATTGTCGATTTTCCTCAAGTTATACTTCACACTATGCTATCCGGCGACACCAGGGTGGTGTTGTTTGCAAAATATTGCTCGATGACCGGCAACACCACAATTATGTCAAGCGCAATGCATGGCTCAATGGTAGTAAGAAATATTAACTGAATTAATGTTGCCGGCGTCAAGTGAAGAAATGTTTGCAAATAGTGCGGACAGCAAAGTGTTAAGATAAATAAAAGCGTAATGAAAATTCTATTTTTTCAGGATTTTATTAACACTTTCGTGACAGACAACCGTTAGACTTTATAATAATCAATATAATGAAATATTTGAGAATTATTAACACTATGTTAACCGGTGACGAGTTAACTCGTCTTTTCATACCCAAACGTTGCTGACTGGTGACAAGTTAACTCGTCGTCATAGCACTTACATTGCGGTGACACGACATAGTTTCTATGTAAAATTCCGGGTCAACAAGGTGTTAACATACGAATAGTAATAGAAAGAAATAATTAAAGAAAGGTTTTTGTCACTAATGCGTTAGAGGAGAGCTGTTGCTGTGTTTCTGCAATGCAGAAATTTGTAGACTGCCCGGAACGAAGAAGAACAACTGCCCGGAAAGCAGAAGATCTGGGTTCGGATCCCAGTGCAGTAATGAGACATTTTTAAATTATTTCTTTTTATTTACAATAATCGTTAGGTCATCTTTAATAATATCGTCCTAAAAGGGTTAAATTTAACCAGTATTTTTTCAAGTTTTAAACCCAAACAAAAACAAGATCTGACTGTATTAATATTCAAGACCTAAGCATTAACACGTTAATCGCCATGTCAGTCATATGTTTCTGACGCTAAGGAGTTCTACATGAGCCATGTCAGACATATATGTCTGACATACTAATAAAATTATTTTCACATGGCCCATGTGAAAATTTTTCTGATATCACCATGGCGATTAATGTGTTAATAATACAATGCATTTTCGTTTTTACTGACTTTCCGTTTTTATTTTTTTTCAAATTATGAACAATACAAACAAAAGAAGTTTGAAATTCAAGTTAAATTGGGTTTATTATTATTAATTTAATTTCTAAACACTCTACATAAGACATATATTTTATAAATTGTCAAATTCCTCTTTCAATCTTAATTCATTTATTCTTGTGATAAAACATGAAGGAATGATGTTTTTGTTTAAAATTTTTTTAGTTGTTTTCATAAAATTCTATAAATACCCAGCATTTTTCTTGCATTTATTTACCTTTAACTTTCCTTTCGAGAGTCAAATCCAACTCGGTTTCCGCTCGTACAGCCTCCTCAGAAACGGTAGGCGCTCCAGGGAAAACAACTAATATAATACTCATATTATCACGGCTACCCTGCAACCAAAGCGCAAACCTATGAATTGACAGCAAATTAAAACGGGATCATCCGGCTCCGTTACCTTATACAAACACGTGTCAATAACTTGACTGGTAACTTCCCGCAGGTCACTAGTAATTTTTAATCGCGACCGGATGTACGCGCACAAGTCCTCGTTACTCATAACATCCCAAATACCGTCGCACGCCAATACGAGAAACTCGTCGGACGCCTCATCCCTGTCCCGGACGAAGATTTCCGGCTCGGGCGACACCAGCTGCTCGCACGGACCCCGACCCTCCAAATTCTTGTACTCGTAATCGCCGAGCGCCCTGCTCACCGCCAAACTCCCGTTTACTCTTTGTATCATCACGGAGCCGCCCGCCTTCACTATACGCTCCTTTTCCGAGGGCAAACTGGGCTTGTGGTCCTGCGTCGTAAACACCGGACCCCCCGATTGACACAGCATCGCTCGAGAATCGCCGCAATTTGCCACGTAAATGAGTCGGGGCGAGATAAACGCGCAGACCGCCGTCGAACCGCTTTTATCCTCGCCCGAAGACACTTCAGGCAGCAGGCGCATGTTGTTGTCCAGGTTGAGGAACCCATTGTGGATGCCCTTCATTACGTCCTCTTGGAATTCCTCGGTTGCCATTATCGTATCCAGAAGGTGCTCGGCGCAGTGCGCGGACACCTTCGCTCCCGCGTGTCCATCGAACACGGCGAAATACGACCAATCTTTTAACGCATTACCCAGGTTCGTGCGGGCCATGTGTGCATCTTCCATTTCCAAACGCCATCCTTGCATACTGGCCACGCCGAATCGGAGTCCATTGCCTTCACCTATACAATATAAAATTTGTTTTTTTCTTTTCCTTTTCTTTGTACTATAATTTTACATATAAATTAATGAAATTTGAATTTGTATGTCTATGCACAAGTGTTCCAAAATTAGGCGGCTATATACTACTAGCATTCAACGAACAAAAATGCAAATAAATATTAACCGTAACAAGCTTTCTAAAGCTCCCCAAGGATAAAGTTTTCAACCAATGTTTATTTGAACTTTTACCCTTATTTTAGGACATAGGGTACGGTGACAGCGTATGGCCGTTTAATGGTGGGTTTAGAATGTCAAACTAATATCTAAAAATTCGGATTCGGTTGCGATGAATAACAACTACTAACTATTGTTGCGGCAGTTTTTCAGGAGATATATGGACCAAAATTAGAGTTAGATCCCAATCTATCCAAACCTAAATCACGACATGGAGGGTCATTTTTGATTATGTAAAGACGAAGATCCCGATTAGTTTTTCAAATAACAAAAATGTCGTTTCCCGTATTTAAACAGCAAGTCCGTAACCGTAAAAAGTTAAAAGTTGGCCAACTTTTGCGCTTACGATTAAATCTACCGTAATTTTTAGCGGCCATAAGCCATTGCCTAAACCAGTGATGGCGAACCTATGACCCGCGGGTCAGACACTGACCCACACAAACCTTTTAAGAGACCCACAAAGCTCTTTTAATCCTAGAAGTAAGAACCTTCCTCTTTTGCAAGTGATTTGGAATTAGTGACCCACGAGGAAGCACTAAAAAAATACAATTAACAAAATTCTACCCACTTTTCAAAAAGGTTCGCCATTAATGGCCTAAACGATAGTATTTGAATAAATATAATTAAACTTTTTTAAACGTTACAGCCACAGCTACGGCCTTTAACCCATTTGCATCACCCAGAAAAATGAAAAATTTGTTCTTATCACCGAACATTTTTTTTATATGCAATTTTATATGCGATTAGCGCATATATGCGTGCTCTGGTGATAGTGGTCAGGAAAAATGCGCGCACAATGCGCTTATGATGCAAATGGGTTAAGTTTGACATCCCAAACCCACCATAATTCTCCAATATCCTGTATTTGCAAGTCAGAAAATTGTTGCCATTGTCAAAAGCATAATATCTATTTCATTCTTTTAAATATGCTTGTAATGTTTTGTATAAATGATTTATTAAACCTTGTTAAGGACAAGCGGCAATAAATCAATAATTAAAAGTATCAAATAAAAAATCCTTTATAATTTAATAATCCTCTTGTTTGTTCTCATTTTTGTTCCTTATGAATAGAGAATAACAAGTACAATAAAATTAAACAAACCACTTAACTGTTATAATCTATTGTACATATTTCACAACTATTCTCTTAATTAAAAATTTTTAAGTATTTTATTTCGGATTAAAGCCATATTTTAAAAATTACATTATTAACACGTTGACTGCCATGCGGTTTTATAATGACTTCCATGTCAGGCCACTGGTGACTGTCGGGACCTGAACGGAAAGCTCGGTGTCAGTCATCGATGACTGACATGGCACTCAACGTGTTAATGATAAGTCTTATTTATGAACTAGATCAATAGCAACAATATAAATGAAGTTTTATAAAATAGTGCCAAATATAGAGAATTTTTTTAGTTTATTGATCGGAAATTTTAAATTCGGTGAATAATAATAACACGAGTAAATACGAATTTTATAGTCATACCAAAGTTTGGTCGTAAAAGTGAAACGATGACAAATCAATAAGTTATAAACGAAAAAGAATCTGGGAATTTTTTATGACCGGTGTAGTAGTCATACATTTTTAGATCGAATTGTTGAGAGTTTGTCAGAAGTTAAATAGTAAAAGAATAAATATTACCAGAAAATTGCGTCATACAATCACTCTTATTTGTTAGTAATAATAGAAATTAGCACTTAACCAATCGTTAGCCCATTAATCTACTTCCTGATTTACTGGCTAGTTAAGTAATCAGTAAGAAAATATTTTATATAAAATTGACAATAATTACAAAGTAACAACAATGATGATTTTCGAAAAATCTGGGCAAATAAAAATAGAGTGAAATCTCCCTTGTGCGGACACCAACGGGACCCACCAAAAGTGTCCGTTCAAGAGGGGTGTCCGCTTAAGAGAAATACGAAGTAGGGGGATGTGGGTACCTTTGGGACGGTGGTATGTTTGGGACAATTAATCCAACCCGAAAATTTGTTTGAATTTACCCCATTCTCTTACTTTAAATTTACTAGTGCTACCTACAGTGCCATATCATCGAAACTTGAAATGCAGTCAATTATTTTAACCTGCATTCACCTTGCTGTCTTTTATTTGTGTCCTATACTAAAATTTAAGAAAAATAAAATGTAGACTAACTACAATGAGGTATGTTTGGGACATTGAAAAGGGATAATTGGGACGTTCCAGATATACCTCCCATATACATAATTGGCTCTTGAATAACTCATGCAAAACAATTACAATTTACGAATTAACAGAATTTCTAAAAGGAGTATTTTCTGAAACCTTCATTAAAAAAAAATATGGAAAGTGTATTCCGAAGCACCGGGATTTATCCATATAATGAGAAGATATTTACAAAAGAAGCGGACTTTCTAATATTTGCTGTAACAGATCGAAAATATAATCCTGATTTATCTAGTAATATAAACGTTGTTAATGATTTTGTAGTGGATATTCCCAATAAGGCGCCCCAAATATGTTCAAATGAAGACGACTTTCATAATATTCTATTAACATCGAATACGAACTTAATCACTTTTGAAATGTTGAAGCCATTGCCTATTGCACCGCCAAGCTAATAGAAGAAACATTGAAAATCAGGAATGAAAAATTTCGAAGAAAGAAGAAGACGTTAATCAAAGGGTTAAAAGGAAATTTGCATCACCAGAGTAGTCCGAAACGGAAGAAGATGAAGAAATCATTTATTCTATTTATTTATTCAATCTATTTATTCTTATCATTTATTTAATGGAATCCGTCCCACACATACCTTCCATCATTTTGTCACTGTCCCATACATACCTATGCAAGGTACGTTTGGGACAAAATACAAATCATTACTTCTCTTGTAACAGGACTCTAATCATTAGAAAAAATGAAATCAGATAATTACCAAAATATAGTATAAACAGTATGCTATTCGATGATATACATTTTAAAATTTTTATGTTGCTGGTATGGCCATAATTAAATGGATTATAAAAAGTGTCCTTAACATACCCACCTTCCCCTACTTATTTGAAAGTCGGACGGTTTCATGAGGAACTGTCCATCCAAGAGGAGTGTCCGCAAAGGGGAATTTCACTGTATAGGAAAGTAATAATCGTTGACTATGATTAGTCAATATTGCCCAATTGATAATCAGCAGCATCAACCAATCATAGCTAAGGATTCTTACTTTCTTCACTACGTTTCTATTTCTATTAACACTTTGCTGACCAGTGATGAGTTAACTTGTCTTTTCATACCCAAACATTGGTAACCAGTCAGGAGTCAAGCCATCATTGCGCTCATCATAGCCGGTAAAATTATATAGTTTCTATATAAAATTTCCGGTCAACAAAGTGCTAACAAAATGTAGTGTAAAATACTTTTTCAAATTTATTCACAATATTACTTAATAACATCAATAATTTTTGGTTACAAAATTCTTATATTATCATAGTAAGATTTCTTATTGCATATTTTCAAATGCATATAGAATTTTAATTTACAAAAAAATGTGTTTAGTACAAGATTTTTTATGTAATTTACGAATTTCACTTTTAAATTTTCTTTAGAAACCATTATATTGAATCCTTTAATAATTACCAAATCTTGTTGTCAATACATAATTCAACTTAAAAATAGGTAGATTTATAGTAACAAAGGGCCCCTTAAAAAGTGAACCCGTTTTGTTCTTGTATTTGCACGAATACTCTCACCCTGTTCGAGAAATTTCTCCGTCTTTGGCTTGTCTAGAAACGCTCCCATCCTGATCCCAGTAGTGCCTGCCCAATTTCCGCCTCTACCGCAGCTTCATCGTTCCTACTTAATTCCACATGTCTGCGAACAAACGGTGCGAATTCAAGAGATTAACGGTGTCACCCCTGTTTACCTACAATTTTGACAGCGCGCGAAACAACCACGATCTTACTTATCACTTGATTCGCGATGGTGAGATGAACCGCCCCGGGACGGTCGCCTCATGCGTCTTCCTGGTTTTTCTAAATTTACGAACGAAATGAGGGACAATAACAAACCGAACGGTACCTAAAAATGGCGGATTTAAAATACGTTACGCGTGCGCCTTCCTAAAAATAGAACCGACCGTGACGTAATTCTCCACCAATAGGAATCGGCGTCCGCCACGACGCGCGGTTCGTGCGCGCGCGCCAATTTTGAACTCCATTCATCTCGTTAATTCACGAATTTTCCAAGTGATGCCCCATTCATGGTTGTTGCACCATAACGCGCAATGGATTTATGAATGTCACAGTCATCCTTTATTGGCAGATATTTTGAAAGATTTAACGGAAATTTTATACAATCATCTTGTTATTTAGATAATGATAAAGTTAAAATTACAAATATCTATTACATTCAATTTATATTTATATGATACATCAACATTACACTAAAATAGAAATGAAATAAAATTTCTTTTTATTCTTAATCATAGTTATAATTAAAATTTACTAATCCTATACAATAATGAATTTATTGAATTGTTACAGTTTTCTGTACGCGATTTAAAAATTTTTATAAAAGATGTCACCCCTATTAAAATTTCAACTAAAATTAAAAAAGGATTAAAATTAAAAATACTGATCTTTTTAATAATATATTCAAAGAAAATATTTGTTTTACTTACATAAATAAAATGATGAAAAGAAACTTAAAATATAAGTTAAATACTATATTAAGATAGAGATGAAATAATAATTTTATTCTTAAATTGCAAAATATCTTGTTGTATAATTACAGATTTCTACATAAGACTTAGCGGTATCTCTAAAAGATGTCGACGAAATTTGAATTTTAAGATCAATTTAAATTTTGAGAGTAGGGCTTATTGTTAAAAATTTTAAAGTGACTAGTTTTTTCTATACAAAGGAAAATGTAAAACATTTAGAATAAAACGGTCTTTTTAAATCAAAACTAGAATGTTTTACGTTTCATTTAGAAAAAAATCAAATCAAAATTAATTTTTGATGAATTTTTAAAGTTAATTTCTTAAGTTAGAAAAGTGTCAAAAATGTTTACCAACTTTGAAAATTTTTTTTAATTTTTTTGACAACATTTAGAATAAAACGGTCTTTTTTAGTTAAAACTAGAATGTTTTATGTTTCATTTAGAAAACAATCAGATCAAAATTAATAAACGGCGTGGTAGAACTTAAAGTTAGAACAATCTTTATTTACACATTGTTTATTTGTGAAAAGGTCAGAAATTAAATCGATTTAAATAAAGGGAGTCAATGGGCGTGATGAAATAAATAAGACAGCTCTAACTATACAGGGTGTCCGGAAATAACGTTCGTATACTGAAGGGGGTAATTCTACAGTTAAAAATATGAAGAAAAGTTCCTATGAACATGTGTCCGGAAATGCTTCCCAAAGGAGCTATAGCTCTTTGAAGTTGATACTCAGGGTGTGGTTTTTTTTAATTACTTCACTTTTCCTACAGAGTAGGATGTTGAACTTTGGAACATCCCCTATTATTTACATGAGGAATATGGTGATGGTAACCAAAATGATCTACGATGAACAGGTTTTGGTACCAAGGCTGAGGAACGCATTTAAAGTCCCGTATTTTTTTTGGTTGATAATTTTTTGAAAATCTGATCTCAAAATTGGAATGCTTAGACAAAAATACAAAAAAAAGTTATTAACATACGATGTCCTACCATGCACCCATTTCGAGAAATTCAACGATTATGCAGTAGTGCACAAGATTTTATGTTCAGAAAATCTTTAAATATCGTAGTAGGTTCGCGCCATATTATTTGACAATTAGTATGTGTCACTCCTTAATAAAAAATAATGATAAGAATCTAATTTTATAAGCAAAAACAAGTACATAACTAAACAGGAAAAGATTTATTTAAACAGAAACACAGAAAGTGTACTCGTTTTTGTTTATAAAATTAAGTATTTATCATTATTTTTTATTAAGGAGTGACACATACTAATTATCAAATAATTTGGCGCGAACCTACTACGATATTTAGAGATTTTTTGAACATAAAATTTTGTGTCACTACTGCAAAATCGTTGAATTTCTCGAAATGGGTGCATGGTAGGACATCGTATCTTAGTAACTTTTTTTTGTATTTTTGTCTAAACATTCCAATGTTGAGATCAGATTTTTAAGAAATTATCAACCAAAAAAAATACGGGACTTTAAATGCGCTCCTCAGCCTCGGTAGCGAAACCTGTTCATCGTAGATTATTTTAGTTACCATCATCGTATTTCTTATGTAAATAATAGGGGATGTTCCAAAATTCAACATCCTACTCTGTGGGATAAGTGAAATGATTTAAAAGAACCACACCATGAGTATCAACTTCAAAGAGCTGTAGCTCGTTTGGGAAGCATTTCCAGACACATGTTCATATGAACTTTTCTTCATATTTTTGGCTGTAGAATTACCCCCTTCAGTATACGAACGTTATTTCCGGACAACCTGTATAATTAGCTAATTACGGGTAATAAAATCAAACGATAAAAGGGTGATCTACGTTAAGGGGTTTTAACAATTTTCAAAATATAATTAAACTTATCAATAGTAGGTTTGGTTGCCTAACCGGCGGAACTTAAAAATGGAAATTCTATAAAATAAAAGAGAAATTAAACAATTCTTGTTTAAACAACTTCGTTAGACTAATTTTTTCTCTACAAAGGAAAATGTAAACTTATTTAATTTATATGACTATTAAAATTTGTTAGTTTTAAAAGATTCGTATCTAATAAACTAATTGTTGAGACTTGAAATTTTATGAGGATTTAAATTCAAGCTTGAAACGACGAAGATCGCCCTCTCAAAGCAAGAGAACGCTGTTGAACACAAAGTATCTTTTCTTTTTTTATTTTTTCTTGCGTCTCTAAATGGGGCCCTCGGCCCCATTTATACGCGGTCCTCACCAACTTCGTTTGTTTGCTCTGAGAGTACAGTTTTCGTTGGGACTCGGGGTATTTTTTTTTGCCCATGGATCGGTCGGTCGGTCGCATTTTACGCACATCTGGGTTCTTGTTTTTTTGTTTACGTATTTCGTATGAATGGTTTTAAAAGACAAGTCACTGAAACTTCTTAATACAACAATGACAAACCTAAAAGGTATCAAATGATACCATTTCTTAAACAACAAATTCATATTTTAAATAAAATTCAATTTTTTAAACAAGATTTTAATAAAAATAGCGTAGACTATCATTTGAAAGTAAAGATATTCTCAATGGGTAAAAATTACTACCATGTACAGTATTCAATATTCAATATTTTTTTAAAAAATCGTAAAAAAATCAATTTTAAAGATTTTGATCTGATTTTTTTTCTAAATGAAACTAAAAACATTCTAGTTTTAATTTGGAAAGACCGTTTTGTTCTAAATTTTACCAAAAAATTTAAAAAAATTTGCAACGTTGGCGAAAAATTTTTTAGATTAGAAAATCAATAATTTTTTAAAAATTCGTGAAAAAATGAATTTTAAAGATTTTGATCTGATTTTTTTTCTAAATGAAACTAAAAACATTCTAGTTTTTAATTAAAAAGACCGTCTTGTTCCAAATTTTACCAAAAAATTTAAAAACATTTTCAAAGTTGGCAAAAAAATTTTTAGATTAGAAAATCAATAATTTTTTAAAAATTCGTAAAAAATTGAATTTTAAAGATTTTGATCTGATTTTTTTTCTAAATAAAACTAAAAACATTCTAGTTTTAATTTAAAAAGATCGTTTTGTTCTAAATTTTACCAAAAAAATTTAAAAAAATTTCAAAGTTGGCAAAAAGTTTTTTAGGTTAAACCATTTTCTAAAAATTCAATATTTTTTTAAAAATCGTAAAAAATTGGATTTTAAAGATTTTGATCTGATTTTTTTCCAAATGAAACTAAAAACATTCTAGTTTTAATTTAAAAAGACCGTTTTGTTCTAAATTTTACCAAAAAATTTGAAAACATTTTCAAAGTTGGCAAAAAATTGTTTAGATTAGAAAATCAATAATTTTTTAAAAATTCGTGAAAAAATGAATTTTAAAGATTTTGATCTGATTTTTTTTTCGAAATGAAACTAAAAACATTCTAGTTTTAATTTAAAAAGACCGTTTTGTTCTAAATTTTACCAAAAAATTTAAAAAAATTTTCAAAGTTGGCAAAACATTTTTTAGATTAGAAAATCAATAATTTTTTAAAAATTCGTGAAAAAATGAATTTTAAAGATTTTGATCTGATTTTTTTTCCAAATGAAACTAAAAACATTCTAGTTTTAATTTAAAAAGATCGCTTTGTTCTAAATTTTACCAAAAAATTTAAAAAAATTTTCAAAGTTGGCAAAAGATTTTTTAGATTAGAAAATCAATAATTTTTTAAAAATTCGTGAAAAAATGAATTTTAAATATTTTGATCTGATTTTTTTTCTAAATGAAACTAAAAACATTCTAGTTTTAATTTAAAAAGACCGCTTTGTTCTAAATTTTACCAAAAAATTTAAAAAAATTTTCAAAGTTGGCAAAAAATTTTTTAGATTAGAAAATCAATAATTTTTTAAAAATTCGTGAAAAAATGAATTTTAAATATTTTGATCTGATTTTTTTTCTAAATGAAACTAAAAACATTCTAGTTTTAATTTAAAAAGACCGTTTTGTTCTAAATTTTACCAAAAAATTTAAAAAAATTTTCAAAGTTGGCAAAACATTTTTTAGATTAGAAAATCAATAATTTTTTAAAAATTCGTGAAAAAATGAATTTTAAAGATTTTGATCTGATTTTTTTCCAAATGAAACTAAAAACATTCTAGTTTTAATTTAAAAAGGCCGTTTTGTTCTAAATTTTACCAAAAAAATTAAAAAAAAGTTTCAAAGTTGGTAAAAAATTTTTAGATTAAACCATTTTCTAAAAATTCAATAATTTTTTAAAAATCGTAAAAAATTGGATTTTAAAGATTTTGATCTGATTTTTTTTCTAAATGAAACTAAAAACATTCTAGTTTTAATTTAAAAAGACCGTTTTGTTCTAAATTTTACCAAAAAATTTAAAAAGATTTTCAAAATTGGGAAAAAAATTTTTTAGGTTAAAAATTTTTTTTATCAACTGGTAGTAAAGATGGATCAAAATACTAACTTTCTTTCATTAAAAATTTTTGATTTAAAAAATCAATAATTTTTTAAAAATTCATAAAAAATCGAATTTTAAAGATTTTTATCTGATTTTTTTTCTAAATGAAACTAAAAACATTCTAGTTTTAATTTAAAAAGACCGTTTTGTTCTAAATTTTACCAAAAAAATTAAAAAAATTTTCAAAGTTGGCAAAAAATTTTTTAGATTAGAAAATCAATAATTTTTTAAAAATTCGTGAAAAAATGAATTTTAATGATTTTGATCTAATTTTTTTCCCAAATGAAACTAAAAATATTCTAGTTTTAATTTAAAAAGACCGTTTTGTTCTAAATTTTACCAAAAAATTTGAAAAAATTTTCAAAGTTGGCAAAAAATTTTTTAGATTAGAAAATCAATAATTTTTTAAAAATTCGTGAAGAAATGAATTTTAAAGATTTTGATCTGATTTTTTTTTTCTAAATGAAACTAAAAACATTCTAGTTTTAACCTAAAACAGCCGTTTTGTTCTAAATTTTACCAAAAAAATTAAAAAAAAGTTTCAAAGTTGGCAAAAAATTTTTTGGATTAAGCCATTTTCTAAAAATTGAATAATTTTTAAAAAATCGTAAAAAATTGGATTTTAAAGATTTTGATCTGATTTTTTTTCCAAATGAAACTAAAAACATTCTAGTTTTAATTTAAAAAGGCCGTTTTGTTCTAAATTTTACCAAAAAATTTAAAAAAATTTTCAAATTTGGTAAAAAATTTTTTAGATTAGAAAATCAATAATTTTTTAAAAATTCGTGAAAAAATGAATTTTAAAGATTCTTATCTGATTTTTTTCTAAATGAAACTAAAAACATTCTAGTTTTAATTTAAAAAGACCGTTTTATTCTAAATTTTACCAAAAAAATTAAAAAAATTTTCAAAGTTGGCAAAAATTTTTTAGATTAGAAAATCAATAATTTTTTAAAAATTCGTGAAAAAAATGAATTTTAAAGATTTTGATCTGATTTTTTTCTAAATGAAACTAAAAACATTCTAGTTTTAATTTAAAAAGACCGTTTTGTTCTAAATTTTACCAAACAATTTAAAAAAATTTTCAAAGTTGGCAAAAAAATTTTTAGATTAGAAAATCAATAATTTTTTAAAAATTCGTAAAAAATTGAATTTTAAAGATTTTGATCTGATTTTTTTTCTAAATGATACTAAAAACATTCTAGTTTTAATTTAAAAAGGCTGTTTTGTTCTAAATTTTACCAAAAAAATTAAGAAAACTTTCGAAGTTGGTAAAAAATTTTTTAGGTTAGAAAATCAATAATTTTTTAAAAATTCGTGAAAAAATGAATTTTAAAGATTTTAAACTGATTTTTTTTCTAAATGAAACTAATAACATTCTAGTTTTAACTTAAAAAGACCGTTTTGTTCTAAATTTTACCAAAAAAATTAAAAAAATTTTCAAAGTTGGCAAAAAGATTTTTAGATTAAACCATTTTCTGAAAATTCAATCATTCTTTAAAAATTCGTGAAAAAATGAATTTTAAAGATTTTGATCTGATTTTTTTTTTCTAAATGAAACTAAAAACATTCTAGTTTTAATTTAAAAAGACCGTTTTGTTCTAAATTTTACCAAAAAAT
This sequence comes from Digitonthophagus gazella, assembly GCA_036711955.1. Lineage (NCBI taxonomy): Eukaryota > Metazoa > Arthropoda > Insecta > Coleoptera > Scarabaeidae > Digitonthophagus > Digitonthophagus gazella. Next base: position 35,421,871 of record JASCIT010000005.1, on the reverse strand, counting down.
TTAAAAAAATTTTCAAAGTTGGCAAAAAAATTTTTAGATTAGAAAATCAATAATTTTTTAAAAATTCGTGAAAAAATGAATTTTAAAGATTTTCATTTGATTTTTTTTCTAAATGAAACCTAAAACATTCTAGTTTTGATCTAAAAAGACCGTTTTATTCCAAGTGTTGCCAAAAGAATTTAAAAAATTTTCAAAGTTGGTAAAGAATTTTTTAGATTAGAAAATCAATAATTTTTTAAAAATTCGTGAAAAAATGAATATTAAAGATTTTGATCTGATTTTTTTTCCAGATGAAACTAAAAACATTCTAGTTTTTAATTAAAACAGACCGTTTTGTTCTAAATTTTACCTAAAAAATTTAAAAAAATCGTAAACTTGGGAATTTTTTTTACAGTTAACTAACCTTAGTTTTAAAAAAAATCGATCAATTTTAAGAATTTGTAAAAAATTTATTTTTTATAGTTAAGAAATGGGTCTTGTCTTAAATGAAAGTTAAAAGATTGTAGTTTTGATTAAAGAAGACAGAATTATCCCAAATGTTGTCAAAAGAATTAAAAAAAATCTTAAATTTAATAAAAATTTTTGACAGGTCTTCCAGAAAAAAATCTTCCAATTTTAAAAATTCGTAAAAAAATCATTTTTAATAATTATGAAATGGGTCTTGTTTTAAATGAAAGTTAAAAGATTGTAGTTTTGATTAAAACAGACGGATTTATATCAAATGTTTTCAAAAAAATTAAAAAAATTCTTAAATTTAATAAAATTTTTTTAGTTCATTAATCTAATTTAAAAAAAAAATCGATCAATTTTAAAAATTTGTAAAAAATTTATTTTTGATAGTTAAGAAATGGGTCTTGTTTTAAATGAAAGTTAAATGATTGTAGTTTTGATTAAAGAAGACAGAATTATCCCAAATGTTGTCAAAAGAATTAAAAAAATTCTTAAATTTAATAAAAATTTTTGACAGGTCTTCCAGAAAAAATCTTCCAATTTTAAAAATTCGTAAAAAAATCATTTTTAATAATTATGAAATGGGTCTTGTTTTAAATGAAAGTTAAAAGATTGTAGTTTTGATTAAAACAGACGGATTTATACCAAATGTTTTCAAAAAAATTAAAAAAATTCTTAAGTTTAATAAAAATTTTTTAGTTCATTAAACTAATTTAAAAAAAAATCGATCAATTTTAAAAATTTGTAAAAAATTTGTTCTTGATAGTTAAAAAATGGGTCTTGTTTTAAATGAAAGTTAAATGATTGTAGTTTTGATTAAAGAAGACAGAATTATCCCAAATGTTGTCAAAAGAATTAAAAAAATTCTTAAATTTAATAAAAATTTTTGACAGGTCTTCCAGAAAAAATCTTCCAATTTTAAAAATTCGTAAAAAAATCATTTTTAATAACTATGAAATGGGTCTGGTTTTAAATGAAAGTTAAAAGATTGTAGTTTTGATTAAAACAGACGGATTTATACCAAATGTTTCCAAAAAAATTAAAAAAATTCTTAAATTTAATAAAATTTTTTTAGTTCATTAATCTAATTTAAAAAAAATCAATCAATTTTAAAAATTTGTAAAAACTTTATTTTTGATAGTTAAGAAATGGGTCTTGTTTTAAATGAAAGTTAAAAGATTGTAGTTTTGTTTAAAGCAGACGGATTTATTGCAAATGTTTTCAATGTTTTCATGGGGCCGAAGGCCCCATTTAGACACGCAAGAAAACGCGGTCCCTCACCAACTTCGTTCGTTTGCTCTGAGAGTGCAGTTTTCGTTGGGACTCGGGGATTTTTTTTTGCCGATGGATCGGTCTGACAATGAGTTCTTGTTTTTAACTTCTTAATACGACAATGACAAACGTATCAAAAGAAAGAAGATATCAAATGATACCATTTCTTAAATTACAAAATCTTTACTGTTGTGTAGATTTTTTTATTCAATTTTTCAGTAGCAGTTTTTCAAAATTTTTTTTAACTTTCATAAATAGACTCCCATACGATTTTTTAAAAAATTATTCACTTTAGGTTAACTTGACTGATTAAGTTAAATAAGATTGGTTTAAAACAAGATAAAAAAAATCTTATCTTCATTAATATGTATTCCCATATTTGAAGATTTTTTAGTTTTGATTTTTATTTGAACGTCTAATTTATTAATATTCTATTCAGAATTTGAATAACAAATTCCCCCATATACCGAAATCCCTCATAAATTTCAGAAATTGGCCAATTTTCTTACGAACAATAACTATAATTCCACTCAAAACCCAAATTAACTAATACGCCACGAACCGAGCATCTGAATAAATTATTTTAAAATTTTATAATACCCCCTAGAAAATAAACATCCCATCCCGAAGAAAGAACACCCTCCTCGTTTCATTCAATTTCATAATTTTTAAATTCAAATAGAATAAAACAAAGAACCACATTTTATTTCGCCCGATTTACATTTCGCCCGTTTACAAAATAAATATTCCATCAGATAACCGTCTTATTTCCGACCACTTAACCACGGTCACTCAAAACCACGGACGGACGGTTGTCTCGAAAATTCTAAACTAACCACTAAACGCACCCTGCAGATGTTAATCGATGCGATCTTTTCCGTTCTTGTTGTCGAACCACTTTTAACTAGATAGGCGATTTCCCAAACAAAAACACTCATCATATTGTCCCTAAGTAGATTCGGTGGTTAACTAATAAACTCAACGACAATAGGAGCAGATGTTGCAAATCTAGATAAGATTTTCAGATGGACGAGTGGAAGAAAATGTCTTTATTTAAATCGTTGTTACGGTTTAATAATGGAATAAGGATATGGGATTGTATTTGATGTAGTTATACAAAACGAATTTATAACAAAATACATTTTAAATAGGTATACACCTGTTTTACGGTCTGTTAGATATTTGTGAAAAAATTTTGTTGACTGGTTCACAGCTTGACTCCATTTAGTTTTAATTATCGTGTTCAAGGAATCATTCATAATCGGTTTGGATAAAGGGGATTGTTGGTAGTGTCATGTTTCAAGTTTTGTATAGATATTAGTTTGTATTATCTATTAGGAAATGAATTTTTTTTTGTTTTGATAGTATACCATCTGTTTCATTTTACAGATACACTTATTGTTAGTTATGAAAGTTTTTGTACGGATGAAAAAATTATTAGAAAACATCAAAATAACCGATTATTTATACATTTTACGGTACATTTCAATAACATAAACTTTTTATTGATAAAATAAAGCCTATGTGATCTAGTCTACGAAAAAGGGGCTTAGGTGTGAAAACAAGTTTTCTAGAAAACAGCTGTTAAGGCTGTGGTCTTACGGTCATCGAGTTTCTCAGGGACGCAGGAGACGGACGCGCGGGAGTGAGAAGGTGGACCTTAATTCTGGGCTACGCTTCGCCCTTTGTAGGTAACAGACAAAGGATTTATGTTCGAAACTCATGTGTTTATTTATCTTTTGTCGAGAAGTGAATACATGAATCGAGGTTCAGTTCGTTTTAGTAAAGTAGAAAAAGACGGAAACATTAGATGTATCTTTCTTACTAAATTCTAATAAGATCCTGACTTATTTTAGTATATGTAATAAATACTGTGCAAAAAATTAAATGTTTTAAAATGGTACAGCAGTTCGTAGTACAGATAGGATAATCGACTATACTGTACTGGTGGGCCAAATTGGACACTTGTAAAGGGACACCCCTGTTTCTATAAGAGATAGGGTAAAATAATATTGGTGCCTTGCTCGATGTTTATAAGAAATCGAATGGTGAAAACCGCAAATTGATACCTCTTACGGTTTCGGAAATACAGGTGTTTTTCGAAAAAGTGCATTTTTTAAAAATCTCCATAACTTTTTTTCTATTGGATAATGCTTGATTCTGTGAAAAGATTCCCGAAACAACTTTTTATGTAGAATTTGTTGGTGTAAATTAGATTTTTTGTAAGCAATATTCTAATAGATGCAGACAAATATTTCTTTTTCAAATGAAACACCTATACATTTTTGCATATTCGACGGGAGTTTAAATTGCCTTTCCAAAAGTGTGCCACACATGATACCTTGCTTGCGATATCACTTAGCCTTTTTGGTTCAGATTATGGATTCAAACAATCTAAATTTTTTTAACATCGAGAAAAATGAGTTTAAACATTATCTTCTCTCTGTCTATCGTTTATGTAAATACAACGTCTGCATTTTCTCCAGATTCTCTGAAACAAATTATCACATCTACCCCATTTTTCAAACTTTATAGGCATATTTTTGGAAAGGGAATTCTAGGCTCTCGTGTACTATGTAATAATATAGTGTTCCATTAAAAAAAAACACTTTTATGTATGTAGCTATTAAAATATTGCTTACAGAGAAAACTAACCTACATCGTCAAAATCTACATAAAAAGTTGCCACGAGAATGTTTTTACAAAATTAAACATTTTCCAACAGGAAAAAAATTATGAAGACTTCAAAAATGCACTTTCTCGAAAAGCATCCCCAATATCTCTGAAACCGTAAAAGATATCAATATGAGGTTTTCAGCATTCGATTTCTTATAAAAATCGAGCATCAGTTACCGATACTGTTTTTCCTCTATTTCTTATAGAAACAGGAGTGTCCCTTGAAAAGTGACCAATTTGGCCCAGTTGTACATACTTTCTCTGCTACATGTAGTGTATGTAAAGAAAAAGTTAGTGTTGAAAATTACAATATCGAACTTTATTTTCATGAGGTCGAGGTATTTATATAACAAAAAGATTAGTAAAATTATGAAATGAACTTTTCATTCATTTTAGTTTACTAAAATTCTAAAATTTTTAGAAGCAATAAAATCTGTGAATTCCAAACTCGAATAATTCTCCAAAGTATTTATCTCCAGAAATGCACAACGAAGCAGAATCGACTTACACAAAAAACTTGTTTGTTTACTTACGGCACCTACTCAACTCCGCCGGTCATACCACGTGGTCAATCAGGGCGGAGCTATCTAGCGAAATTGAAAAATATTCCCAAGTTTGTACCGTGGGAATTTCCAAAATTTCTCGCTTATCTTTTAAAATATCAAAAAACGGTAAATGGAAAAAATATATCTTGAATATTTATCTATTCATGCAGATAGCCCTTTTAAAAACCTTTCTTAATAATCTCAGTTATTAACAATAATTTATAAAATATCTCTATTTGCATGTCTAGATTTTTCACTTTTAGACAACTTTCGTTGGAAATTTCTTTTGATTTATCAAACGGTTAACGCGAAATATTGGAACAACTTTTTTGGGCCCGAGACCACAGCCTTAAAGATAAACAAGTCATTTTATCAGTTTCGCTTTAGTTGTTCGCGTTGTACATTCCTCTTTGTCATTACGTTTACTGAATCATTTTTATGCGTCTTTTGCTTCCGAAAGAAATTAAAAGTGAGTGTTGAAGAAGAGTTCAGTGCCGTTTACAGACAATATTTCGATGAAAACGAAGAAGATAGTGATAAATACGATATTGATAATGATTTGGACAGCGATTATGATTTCTGTACTCTGGAAGTAAAGGACACCATGTTACATTTTCGTAATTGTTCAGGAAAGTAGATTTTCTCTAGTTTTCAGCTATAAAACTACAGAAAATCTACTCTCCTGAACAATTACGAAAGTGTGACATGGTGTCCTTTATCTCCGGGCTACAGATTTATATCAGGCAAGAAATAATACAGAGGAAAGTTTCGTTAAAGTGGATTTTTTTATGGCCGATTTAGAAGAAGAAGAGTTGATAGCAAAATTTCTCTCTACCGATTGTTGTATTAAGAAATGCAATATACTCATACCTCGAGATCGGATTGTTAGTAGTAGAACCAATCGTTTAGAGCAGTGTTTCCCAACGTGGGGCGTAGGCCCCACAGGGGGGCAATTTGATTGTTAAGGGGGGCAATTTCGGTTTTTGAAGATGTGTTCAAAAAAATTTTGTTAGTCCGTTTCGTAAAAAATTGGCTATTGATTTCTTCCTAAAAGGCATCAGAAAAGGTTGTTATATGAACAATCCCATAAAAAATTTTTACTTTAAAACCGTGTGACCTTTTTTTTTGGGGCGCATGGATGTGTTTTAAGGTAGATTTTGTGTTTCAACTTTATATTGTTTTCATATGTAAATACCCAAATCTACAAATTTTTTCTTGGTGGGGCCTAGCGGAACCTCAGGGGGGACATACCAATATTACAAAACCTAACATGGGGCATGGCAGAAAAAAGGTTGGGAAACACTGGTTTAGAGCTATCCAAAAACAAACTTGATTTAGGTATACTAAGTAATATCGAAGCTGGAATAAGGTATAACGATGAATTCCAAGGTGTTTATTCAGAAATTGCTAAGCGGAAGATAGAAAGATGCAGAAAAGAAAAGTTACAAGACCGAACTGCGTCGTGAGCATTTTGCATCACCACTTCAAACCCATTGCGAAGACATCCAAAAACTTGTTATTTTTTGTGACAATTGCGTAGGGCAAAATAAGAACAATGTCGTACTATCGTATTTACAATGGAGAGTTTCTCGAAAATTTAACCAAACATTTTATTCAATTTCCTTCTCACAGGACACACAAAATTTGCTCCTGATCACTACTTCGGGATTTTTAAGGCGAAATATGCTACCAGCAATATAGATACGTATGAAGATTTATTGCAATGTGTCGTTGAATCCTCGCCCAGTGGTCATAACAAAGCGGTTTCGGCGGAGAATGTTACATGGTATCAATGGGATAGCTATTTAAAACCATTTTATAGGCCACTCGATGATATAACGCAGTTCCATCACTTGATAATCTGTACAGATTGTGTAAAAACGAAAAAAATCGCTGATAATGAGGACGTTGACACTTTTCATTTGTTGTTGAAACCAACCGATAGCGAAATGCAGGAAACTATACAACCAGTTGGTTTAACTTTAGAACACCAATGGTATATATAATAAAATGTTCGAAGTTTAGTCACAGATCCAGGAAAAGTAGGTATTACAGCTCCATTACCAAAAGAAAAGTTGGTATCAAAGAAAAAAAACCCTGAAGTTAATGGAGAGGATAATTCTGCGGCACCCTTGCCAAATAAAAATTCGATATTGAAGAAACGAAAGGCAAAAGGTAATGACGAGGAAGATTCTATGGCTCTATTCCCAAAAAAGAAGTGAGCATCGAAAAAAAGAAAGCCGAAGGAACAGTGAAGGAAAATTCTGCAACTTCATTATCAAAGAAAAAGGTAGCATGGAAAAAATTGAAGAGTAAAAAATGTATAAATTTACTTTAAATTTTAAATTTGTGAATTTCTATGTAAAATAACGTGGTTTTGTCTTGAAATAAAAAATATGAAATGATGTCTATTGTCATATAATTTAATCTCCAAATTTTTTTCATTTTCAATCATTTCTGCTCTTCTTTTTGTACATTCTTAACAAATTTCCCTACTAGTTAGAAACTTCTGGTTTGCGCCATTCGAAAGAGCACATTTTACTTTGTCCAAATCGCCAAAAAAGTGAAAAATGATTTTTTCACACCTAAGCCCCCTTTTCGTAGACCAGGTCACATATTTTATTCAAATAAATAAAAAAAAAGTTATGATTTTTTAATGTCACTAAAGTGTTCGTATAATAATTCACACCTCATTATTTGCCGATAGTTAGTTTTCAGTTCACTTTATATAACCTCGATATTTAAGTCCGCGAAGGGAAATTTCACTGTATTTCTTTTTAAGATATTGAGTCAAAACTTTAAACTTATTGAAGATATCGACATTGAAATATCATTAAAACAACTTTTATAAAAGTAAAAAAAGCACAGTAATCCTTAATCATGAGAAAGAAAATTAAGACACCCAAAATAGAAATGAACCTATACAACATTTCAGTCAATGAACCACACAAGTAACAGATATCCTACTATATAAAGTTCAAGGTGAAAGGAAAGTAACCTACACCAACCCAACCGAAGACCAAGCGACGTTTTATTAACCCAGAAAGTTACAACTCACAACCAGTATTCATTCGTGTTTATCTCAAATTAATTCAACCGTGTGTGTGTCTCAAAAACGTGTTTGTCTCTTTAAAACGTGTTTGTCTCCGTTAAATTTCACAGAGTTTCTGTCGAGATCCGTTTAAAAATAGCCGAAATTCCGCGTCGTTCCCATTCGTAATGAGTGTTACTATTAGAAGTAGCCGCATTCTGAAGAGCGTCCAAAATTTACCGTTCGTCGCACTTCGAACAATGTGCTCGTTTACCGAAGCGAAATGCTTCTTCCGTTCGCAAATTTTACTCGCTCAGAACGAGTTTAATGACGCGAAAAAGGCGCCGGCTAGAAGATTTAGTAGTGCGAAAATTAGGAATATTAAAATTCCAAGTTTGGACATTGGAAATGGTGTGAAAATTCCGCTTATTGGATATGGAACTTGGCAGGTATTAATTTTTTTTTTTTTTATAAAATTTTAACGTTATAATTCGTATGAATTACCTTTTTTTAAAAGTAGGTACTAGTACTTTTTTGTAAATATATTTTTGTTATTTTTATAACTTTCTGACCTACCTTTCCGTTTTTTTCATTACCAAGTAACTTGTTCGACCTTCATGCATAACTGCGTATGCGTATAATCATGTTAAATTATCTAATAATTTATACGGTTTTCAAGGTTTTCACATAGAAAAAAATCACTTACAAACCTTCAATTTTGAAAATGGAAAGAAATCTTCACAGTTATTTTTTCATGGATGGAAATGTTACACATTAAAGGTTTCTTGGTATTTCAAATTATAAAGGAGCTTCTATAATATACGATAAGGACTGTAAATCCACTCTTTAAAAACATTTACGGTTTTCAAGGGTTTCATAAAAGAAAAAAAAATCACTTATCAACTTTTAATATGCATTAAAAACTTTTCTCGATATCACAAACTACATACAAAAAGGGAAACTTCTATAAATAAATGATAGCTACTATAAATTCATTCTTTATAGATGTTTTGAAAGAAATCACATTATAAAATAAAATTCAATATTAGAAGAAATGTCCACTGTTAATTTAATGGGAATTGTTACAAATTAAAATTTTGTCGATCTTAGAAGCTACATGCCTTTATAAGTAAGATCTAAGATCCATTCTGTGACGTTTATGATTTGCAAGATTCTCATAGAGAAAAAGGTACTTTATCAACCTACAATACATGAAATGGAATAAAATGTGAATTGTTATTACAATTTCTTGGAAAGAATTCTAATATAGTGAACTTTTATCAATATTATGCACTTCAATGAAACTTCTATAAATAATAAGAATGAGAGTTTCATTCTTTATAAACTTTTAAAAAAGAAATTCTTTCTAGAACTTGCAGATTTAATAAAGCATGAAATCTCCACTGATAGCAAATTCAAAATCGTTACATATTCAAATTTTCGTGATATTAGAAGCTATAAAAAGCTTTTATAAGTACAAATTAGAATTATCAACCCATTCTTTGTAGCCTTCTTTAGTTTGCAAAGTTTTCACGAGAAAAGAAGCAGGGCCGGATCCCGGATCCAATAAATGCGGAGCATGATTAAATTTTTTTCGCGGGGCCCTACAAAGTTTATTTATTATTCAATGTTAGTAAATGTACATCTTGATAGAGATATTTTACATGTTCCTAAGTTTTTGTTCTGCAAAGTCTTCTAAAATAGTACCGAAATTCAATTGCCTTGGTTCTTGACTCTCAATCGACACGATAGCCAAACTATTTAATCTTGCGTCATTGTTGATCTTACAGTAAGGCAGTTTTTTTTATGAATTTTAGTATAAAAAATGACCTCTCTCCAGAAACAACGATCACTGTAATTGTTAAAAATAATGGAAGAGCAATTGAATAGGTTTGGTAATGCTGTGGCTTTGTTGTGTTCAGATAAAAATTGAAATATTTTTAATGGACTTTAGAAATATTCTGATGAAAGAATATATTTTAAAGCTTCCATTTCTTCCACAAGCATATTACCGTAAAGTCTGCTTTCTGCACAGTATCACTAAGTAGATGCATCATTTTGTATAATCTCCGAATCTGTCAGAGCAATTTTTAAAGCTGCTGAATGTTCTTTCAGTTCCTTTTTCTCCATATTTTAAAATTTTCCCAAAAATCCAAATACATCGGTATGATGTTTAATTGCTCAAAATGAGCATGCCTATATTATATTTTTTTTACTAGAAACTAAAACATTTTCCTTAAATAGAAGTGATTTAGATTCCCACCACAAGATTATTTCTAGTACCTAGCAATCCAATGTTAATTTACTTGAGCTTTATAAAACCGGATCCTAGATATTTATTTTTGTAACATGTAAATTTTTAAATGTATAAATTTTAAAATGCCCCTTCAAGCGCGGTGCTCGATTTGGCGCAATCGCTTCAATCGCCTCATATCCGGCCCTGAAAAGAAGACATTTTACGAACCTTCAATACACAAAATTCTAAAATAATGAACTATTATTGCAGTTTCCAAGAAGGAATCCTTACAGAGAGAATTTTTATCGACATTACACACTTTAGGAAGCTTCTGTGCACAGCTTCTTGTGTGCATGTGTCAGTTTTTTTCGCTCTATCTTGCAAATTGTCAGTGCTAGAGCGAACTATAACCTATCGTTGGAAACTAAATTTCATAGGCTATAATATGAAGAACGAGTCATTGCTATAGTACATCTAATAAGGGAGCTAGAGACGACGGAAATGCTTTATGTTCTTTTTTCGTGCTTGTGTCAGTTTTTTTCCTCTCTCTTTCTAGTTGTCAGTGCTGGAGAAAACTATAGCCTATCGTTAGAAACTAGATTTCATAGGCTATAATACAAAGAAGGAGCTATTACTATAGAACAGTTAACAAGGAAGCTAGAGACGACGGAAATGCTTTATGTTCTGCTTTTATTCTTGTGTCAGTTTTTTCGCTCTATCTTCCAAGTTGTCAGTGTTAGAGCGAACTATAGCCTATCGTTGCACTAAATGCATACTGTTAATGAGTTAAAATCATTACACATTACAATTTTTGCATTATTACAAACTATAAAGAAGCATCTATAAATAAATAATAAGAACAATAACTCCATTCTTTAAAAATTTTCACAAAAGAATTTTTTTCTAAAACTTGCAGATTAAAAAAGCAAGAAATCTTCACTTTTAAGAAATTCAAAATCGTCACACATTAAAGTTTTCGTGATATTAGAAAATATAAAAAGCTCTTACAAATATAAATTAGAATTATAAATCCATTGTTTATAGATTTATTTGGTCTACAAAGTTTTCACAAGGAAAAAAAGGTATTTTACGAACCTTGAATACACAAAATTGAAAGTTAAATGAACTGTTATTACAGTTTCCAAGAAGGAATCCTTACAAAGAGAACTTTTATCGATATTACACACTTCAGGAAGCTTCAACAAATATTTATTTCTATCTATACATTCATTTTATTTTTACATTCCCTATTACAAAAGAAATTCTTGATAAAATTCCAACATTCAAAATAGCAAAGAATTTACTCTATTAAGGGGGAACAACAGGGTAAATTTTTTGAAAAATCGTTTTTTTTCCTTTACGCAATTCGAAAGTATGTACCTTTTAGAATATTGTCCTACAATATTATAACAAAATTTGTACAAATAATGGAATTATAGCCCTTTTCTGCTAGTGCGCACGAAGCCATTACTTGAATACGAACATAAACAACCATTGTCACAAAATGTTATCGATGCTATTACTCCCATTTATATGGATTTGTCCAAGACGGAGTTGCTTGAGCGCTGTATAGGCGGATTTACGCAAAATTCGAATGAGAGCTTTAATGCCCTCATTTGGAAATTCGCTCCGAAAATTTTATCAAGTCGGGCAGTTATTGTGCAAATTGCTACTTATTTGACGGTTTCCATTTTTAATAATGGAATGGCATCTTTATTAAAGGTGGCAAATGAAATACAAATCCAGATTGGACCCCAAATGTACGCATTTTGTGCAGCTAAAGACCAACACCGTATAAGTCGAGCTCAAGTGCGTTCAATTTCATGTGTTTTAGACAATTCAGACAACAAGAAGAAAGTCGAATTATGTTCTAGAAATGCCAAAGACCTCTATTATGGAGCAGGAATCGATGAATTGTGGTAACTCTTAAAATTTCCTCCATTATATCATCTAGAACTAAACTTAACTTTTTAAATACGTTTTTCTCACAGTAAAATTTTTTTAACCCGTTGTCACAATTTCTTTATCATCGAGAATCGCATTCAAATTTTATTGAGACGTCCTCAATCTATATAAAATTCCCTTCAGTTAAGCGTACGGACGTTTCCTCTTTTATTTTCAGATTATTTTTACACGTTTTATAGTGACAACCAACGAGATGCTTTTTTTTGTTAGTGCATTTGGACACCCTCCATACATGTATTCTAAGACAGATTTTTTTTTCTCTATACTTCCTAAAATAAGTTTAAACTACGTAGTTTCAAATATCAAATTCCGATTTTTCTAAAATATATGAGTGAACCAAAATAAAATCTTAATTATCGCCTTTTTTCGCGGTCTCCACCCTGTTGTTCCCCCTTAATGAGATAAAATCACTACACACCAAAATTTTTGATTATTACAAACTACAAAGAAGCTTCTATAAATAAATAATAAGAACAATAGATTTATTTTTTATGCACATTTACAATTTTCAAGGTTTCACAAAGAAACAGTAATTTACCAGCCTTTAAAATTCAAAATAGAAAAAAACCACCACTGTAATTATACTTTCTTGGTAGGAACAGTACGAAACTTCAATTAACGTATTAATAATAAGTAATGAGAACTACAAAGCCATTCTTCTATATATTTTTTTCAATATAACTCTTAAAAATTAATAAAAACAACTTTTCAATTTTATTTTTAAGCAACACATTTTCTCTTATTGATAACATTATCATTATTATAGTGATAATCCAAAAATAAAAAAAAAGCAGCGATTAACAGTGGTAACAATAATGAAATAATTATGTTCTTTGGCAATTTAACCTTGGTAAAAATCGATACTTCCGCGAATTTCTTCATTACCACCTGTAATTAACCTAGGTTTTTGCTCGTTTTAATGTTCTACAAGCGTACAAAATATCGGAAAAGTTACTTAGAGGCGAAATAAAAACGCCCTCGACTTGCGGTATATAAAACATTCAGAAGGGAATTGAGTGAAAGTCAAGGCAAACATTGTATGCGGTCGAGTCGGCATTTTCCACTTATCTCTGCTGGTGAGCGGTTGTCCGTCCCAGTTTCTGGTATACATACTACTTTTAATCCAACATCGGTTCATTCAACTTAAACCGAGCGATAATAACGCTATAAAAACAATAAAAAAAATGGGAAGTAATTTTGTTGAGAATGTTACTTTAAATACTGGAAATGAAATGCCTATTCTTGGTTTTGGTACTTGGCAGGTATATTTTGATTTATTTAATTTTTTAATTAATGATAATTTAATTAATGATATTCTTGTAATCAGTATTTAATATTATTTTTAGGCTACAGAAAACGAATTGGAAACCGCTTTAGAAGCAGCCTTAGAAGCCGGATATAGACACATCGACACGGCTTATGTGTATGAAAATGAGAAAGTTATCGGGAAGGTATTAAAGAGATGGTTGTCAAGTAATAAGATTAAAAGAGAAGACTTATTCATTGTTACTAAAGTACCACCAGGTGGTAATTATCCGGACGGAGTGCGCAAATACATAAGACGATCCTTAGATAACCTACAATTGGATTATTTGGACTTGTATCTCGTTCACGTTCCGTTTCAATTTCGAGACGTCGAAGGCGATCTTCATCCTATGAATGCTGATGGAAAAATTGATGTTGTGATGGATACCGATCATGTTGCTATTTGGAAGGTAATTTCCTATTTTGTTTTTGTTCAATCTTAAAGAAATAGTTTCTATTTATAAAACATAAAACAAATAATTTTTTAATGATTAAAACATAATTGTTTTTTTATTTAGTTATTTACTTGTCTAGTGATATTTTATCTAGGTATTCACAATAACACTTATTCACAATAACACTTAAAATTGATAAGTTAAAATAGTTGCGTAAAATTCTTGTAGTTCAAGTTTACCTTGACATTGAAATTTATTAAACGGCGGAAGTTGGTTTTTACGCCTTACATCATCTTTTTTTATTAGGTAACATGAATGAGTATAAAAAGTATTTTGATTTCTAAACGTTGTGTTATAAAAAGCATGAAAGTACTGAAAGGAAAGAAAGTAATTTCTTATTGATCACGTTTATTATGCAAAGTGAGTTTGAAAGGTCAAAAGAATTTCTTGTACTAGTCAAACCGTAAAGGTCAAAGTACAAATCAATAAATCTTGTTTAATTAAATAATTATATTAATTGTGACTAATTGTAAGTGTAACTATAAATATCAGTAAATTACCCAAGTTTTTAATTCGTAAGAAAACTACGAAACTGATTTCAGTGTATATTGAAGTTAAAAATTACTTACAGAACTATTGCGAAATATCACATTAAAATTCTTATAGAGAAGCAATCCTTATCGACCTTCAAAACCCAAAATTGAAAAAAAAAATTGAATTTATAAAAGCCAATTAAGCTCATTTAAGCTCTAGAACTATGCTGTACACATGAAATTAACTTACAAAAACTCAAATATAATTATTTCATTTTAATAACGAATCAGGTCAATTGGGTCATTAAAAAATTCGTTAAAATCAAGAATTTTAAAAAATCTAAATTTTCGATTTTTCCAACAAATTTCGTTTTGCGTTTTTTCGAAGTTACGTCGCTGCTTAACTCTTTGAGAGGCGGACATTTTCAAATAAAAAAAACCCAAAGTGAGCACAACAGAGATGTTGTGTCATCTAAGAGATTAGCAAAAAACATAATCTGAGCTTGAAGTGGGGAGGTGGTACGCGCTCTCAACAACTGTACAGCAAAAGGAGGAGAAATTTAAAAAAATGGTTTGTTTTGTGCACCAGCGAGCACAAAGGTCAAAATTCGAAGTGGTACATTAAGCCACCCACCAACCCTCAAAGAGTTAACCCCTTGGGTGGGGTTTTATTTCGAACGTTTTGCAACTTATGACGAGTCTCAGCCGTCAAATGTAGGTATTCAAGTGGTTAATTAGTACTAATTTTCACTCTGCGTCGATAGATTTTCGAGGTTGCGTTGTTTTGGCTTCGAATCTTTAATTTTTTTTTAAATGGAGACTGACATAAATGAATTGCTAACCTCGCACAACCAAGAATTCTCTAATGAAGAACTCTTACAACTGGAATTGCAATTTGCTGAAGAAGAAGATGACAGTTACCGTTCAATAGAAATCTCCGAAGAACAAAATTTAACATCCAAACAAATTTCCAAAGCGATGTGTTTGATTGATGAAGCTTGGAGATGTTTTTAAAAAACGATCCTTATAGCAGAAGGAGTTTTAAAATGTCTCAGGACGTAGCTACGAATATCAATTGCTACAAGAAAATTTATTTTACGATGAAAAAAAAAGCTTTTCTTTTTAAAAAGTAGTATTTTCATAATCCTGGAACCTTTTTTTTATGGAGGGGTTTAGGAAATCTGTTGACAGACTAGTGGTCCGAATCACTATCTAAGTGATTTGTATCGATGACCACCCTGTGTTGGGTTGATGTACTCATCTTGAATACATCGACCAACTAAAACCCTTTCCCCTCCGCCTCCGGAACCACCCATCAAGGTATAACTTCAGTGGCATATAAATGTAATTTTCGGGGTCTACTGTACATTTCTTCTTCTATTTTCTAGTTCTCTTTCATTATATCTATTATGTTTTCTTTTTCTATATTTTTTCCGATTTTATTACGACAAATATTTCTTTCCTCGATAAAATTATTACAAATAAAAAACGTATGTTCTGGACTATCTATTTCTTCACAAAACCAACAACATTCATTCTCCTTCTTTTTTATTTTGAACAAATAACTACAAAAAATTCCATGACCCGTCAAAAATTGTTTTAGGTAGTAATTTAATTCGCCCCATGTTCTTTCAAACCATTTTTTTAAATCTTTGATTAATACGTTGGTCCATTTATTTCTGTGATCCCATCTTCTGTTCCATTTTTCCAATAATTCTTCTCTATATAGTTTTTTATGTTCCTTACCTCTACTGTATAGGTTACATCTTTCCTCAATTAATAGGTCAATGGGCGGTAGACGAGCCACCACTTCAATACCCACCGTAGAAACCGTTCTATATCCAGAAGATATCCTGATTCCTAATCTTCTATTAATTGAGGAAAGCATATTTAAACAGTATTTATAATTTAGAACTCTACTCCATGTCGGAGCGGCATACAAAATGACCGAAAGAACAGTAGAAGCAAGGAGTTTCCTTTTCTTCTCTTTGGGTCCTCTGATGTTTGGAAAACCCTGGAACCTACCTTCGATCTTTAGATGGTTTGCTATAGAAAATCTTAATTTACTTTGCGTCGTTTCAATTTGCGTCCTATTTTTTTGAAATGTAACCCCGACGTATAGTGAGGTATGGGTGTAATCATTAATTGAATGTATTATCTAGTTTACATCCAGCCTGTGAACATTTATCAGATTGAGCATTTATTTAGTTAGTAAATTTTGATTTTTTATTTTTTTAGAATTTAATCTGTTCCAGAAAAATAAATACTTTCATTAAACTGTATGTTAACAAATTTTTGACTATCATCCTTTTTGCAGTGAACTCATTTGTAATTTAGATTTTCAATGAAAATTAATTTGTATAATCGACGTTTTACTGTAATTCAATGCATTTTTATTATGGCGATGAATACTATTCGTTATTGGAGCTTTAAGTCATTAGATTTCTTTTAAACGTGTTACCCACATTTTTATCTTCGATATATTTCCGAAAAATCTTCTATTGTAAAGAAAATCTCTATTAAACAAAAATTTATTTAAAGCGCTTTTCTTACAAAACTAATGCTACACATCGACGTTGCCAAGCCAAAACGACATAAACGCGATTAACCTAATTTTTCAGAAAACGCAAAAAATGATTGACATAATGAATCTTAACACGTTGAGCGCCACGTGGCCACCGGTGGACATAGTGTGTTTTCAATTCTGGGACCAAGGTTTCTTTTTTGTTGATTAGCATTGTAAGTTGTTTTCTCTTTTGCTCGGTCCAAGTTAACCATGCTTACTTTCAGGGACCATGATTTGTATTGACCCATATAAAGTCAATGTAAAACGTTTCCATCGGTAGACACGCGGTCCTGATATGAACATAACATCGTGTCCACCGGTGGTCCCATTGGCTCTGGAAGTAAACAAAAAATGTCCACCGGTGGACACACGGCGCTCAATGTGTTAAATGGCTTTTACGCAAACTTTAAACCAATTTTATAGCGAATGAAGTTTGTTTGCGGGTGTACAGCTTTAACTGTTGCATGCAGATTTAAAAATGTTACTCAACGGTGCAGCTAACTAAAAAAATGGCCATTTTGGCGTTTATACCGTTTTGGCTTGAGAGCGTCGACATCTTATTGAAGTTATCAAACAAAGCCATTGCACTTTTTGTAATACGGCTTTTCAGTGATTTTTTTATAACTAATTAGAAAAGAACTCTTCTAAACTCTTCACCGTAAGAAAGCTGAGGACCAAAGGTTTCTAATGGAATGTCCAAAGTCGTTGTAGCATGACAATTACAGAAACCAAATTTAACGATTTACAACTTTACCTTGCTTTTTTAATCTTCTCCCTATTGAAACTATCTTTGATGATATACGACTTTTGTTTGCACCTTTACTTTTCTAGCTAAGGAGACTTTCCACCAGCCGTTGAAAAGCTGAGGACTTAAGTTTTTTATTATGGCGATGAATACTATTCGCTACTGGGGTTTCAAGTCATTAGATTTCTTTTAAACGTGTTACCCACGTTTTTTATCTTTGATATCTTTCCAAAAAATCTTCCATTGTAAAGAAAATCCGTATTAAACCAGAATTTATTAAAAGCGCTTTTCTTACAAAATTACTAAAGTAATGCCACGCCTCTTATTGAAGTTATCAAACAAAACCACTGCCCTTTTTGTAATACGGTTTTTGAACGCCCTTTTTGTAATTAATTAAAGAAGAACTCTTCTAAAACAAGAGTTTTGTGTGGCGTGCACTGGTTCGCCACAGTGTGTGGCGAACGATCTTCCACTTGTTCTTTTAGGTATTAGATCCACTCTTAAAGAAGATCTACGTTGTATTCCGCCGAGTTGGTGTGTGGTCAACCTCTCCGACTTCCTGGAGAATTTTTCCTTGATTCACATTTATCTTTTGAAACTGAAACACTTCTTCCAAGCTTACGAGAAACATTCGCGAACCTTAAACCTATACCAACTAGAATGGAGAGAATTTCCATTCTTCATACAAACGTTTGTCCACAAAGAATTATCAAATTCAGAATATGTTTTTCTTAGACTTGAAGGTTTTCGACCTTCTTTCTCCCCGAGATATGAAGGACCCTTCAAAGTGATTAAAAGATTTAAGAAAAACTTTGTTATATTTCGAAATAATAAAAAACGTGTTTGTTAGCATTAATAGATTGCGCCGTTTTCTTGTTAAATGAAAATATTGCAGATCAATGTAATAATTTTTTTTTTCTGTTTCTAAACGTAAAGTTCTTATCAATACTTTATAAATATAGTTACTATACTTTAATTTATAATAATTATTTGATGTTTTCTAATAAGAATTCTTTCAGAGGGAGAATGTCTGTGGCGTGCACTGATTCGCTTCCTTAATTTTAAATTTATCATTTTTAAAACATCATTTTACTTTGGCGTTACCAAGAAGAATTGTTTATTATAATATATTCATTTTTAATTTTTATAAATACAAGCCGAGACTGCGTTCTTTGAACAAGATTTTATTTATTACTTGTATTTTATCCTCAACTAAAAATTATATTATTTAACATGAAATTATTTTAATTATATCAACCATATCTTGAGACTCTTCATATCCTCTATTTTATTTAGTTGTGAGTTACTTATGAATAATTAAAACTTACTTTATGTTAAAAAAATTTAGCCATACTTCTTCATTGTCCCACTCAATTAAATCAATTTTCTATTTTTTTAAATTCTCATTTTTGTTTTCTACAGGCAATGGAAGAGCAATTAGAAAACGGCTTAACCCGTTCAATCGGACTTTCAAACTTCAACATAATGCAAATTCAACGAATCCTGGATAATTCCAAGATTAAACCATCAAACCTCCAGATCGAACTTCACGCGTACATGCAACAAAAAGAGCTGGTAAACTTCTGCAAGAAGAATAATATCGTGGTTACTGCTTATTCTCCATTAGGAGCTCCTGGATTGGGAAAATTTTTAGCTCAATTCGGTCAACAGTAAGTTTCCCCTTTTATTCTTACAAATTTCATCCTCATTCTTTATCACTTTTTTCATGTCTTACAGAGTGGAAATTCCAGATATCTTAGGAAACCCCACTGTAACCGATTTAGCCACAAAACATAATAAAACCCCAGCTCAAATCTTACTAAGATATACAATTCAAAACGGTATTGTTGTTATCCCAAAAAGCACTAATATGAAACGCATCAAAGAAAATTTCGATGTCTTTGATTTTAAATTGGACGATGGTGACATGGAAAACATGAAAGCTTTGGATAAAGGAATCGATGCTAGGATTTTAAGCTTTAAAGCAGCTTTTCCTGGGTAAGACTTTACAAGTATTTTTTATTTTAAATTTTATTCTTCAATAACTTTATATTTTTTATTTTAGAATTGAGGTCCATCCAGAATATCCACATTAAGATATCCACATTAAGATATCCAACATTAAGATATCCACATTTAAGACGTTTTTAAAAGATAATCACAAATTGTTTATATTAAACAACACCTTCATTTTTATATGCACTTATAAATTAATGTTGATGCAAAAATAAAACACACCCAAAAGACAAATCACTTTATTAGGAAGAAATAAGTGTTTTTCTTTAAGTTTAATGAACAACAAGATCTTATAACAGAATTAAAATAAAATTCTATCGAAAGCGTCGATGTTTTTGTTTTGCAAAAAATTCGTTTTGTTACATTTTATTTTATTTTATTTTATTTTATGTACATTAACTCTTTAATTTTTTTTGTTTAAATAAATTCTTTGGCGTATTCGTTTTGATTTTTAAAACATTATTTACACGAACATAATTAAGTTTTCTTCCAGGTCTAAACAAAGACTATTCGTTATTGTGCTCGACGTCTAATTGACATAAACATGGCGATTCCTTTCTTTTAAATTAACAATACTCACTACAAACTACTCTCTTTCAAGTCGCTTATTTCGTCTTTATTCACTTTATCCGAGTCACTAATAACGGCTTGAACGTCCGCCGCAGAAGAACAAGGTCCATCAACTTCCGGTTCGTCGCGACAGTAACACTTTATCTTCGCCCTTCGCTCATTGTCCAAACTCATGATGCAGTACCTACAGTTTCCAGATGAGAAATCTTGCGGATACGATTCACAAGGCACTGAAATTTCGACACTACCATTAACCCTCGACGTTTCCTCCACCACAACCTCGGTTAAATTCGTTTCTTCTTCCCTTTCCAATCGATTAGAAACCGCGGTACTTTGGAAACTTCTCAACTCGGTTAATTCTCCCATTTGTATTTGGCGTTGTTTGAACAACAGAGATAATTCACTGTACGAAGGTGGTAAATCAAAGTTTTTATCTCCGAAAATATCTTCGTAAGATGGTGGAGAATAACCCAAAGAGATTGGGGAGAGACCTTTACTGGTTGTGTCGGAATCTAAGATACTTGGAGTGCTCGCGTATCTTCTTTGATGGGCCCGGATTAAATTAGCGCTTAATTCCATAAAATCTATACCATCTTCTTCGGTTTGTATCCTTCTTATTACGTTACCGTCGATTACTAACATTCTACCGAACGGTAGAAGGATTATTGTTGGGGTTGGAGATCTGTCAGCTGTTGGGGTACCTGAAAATTAAACAAGAAAATAAGTTTAGGTACTTGAGTTAGTGTTCAAAAAAACCATTGAAATTTGTACGTAACATTTTCAGTTTATATTGGCATAAAGGACAAACAATTCTATTTTAGCTACCAACTGATATTTATAACGTTTTATTTCACTTTTGGAGAGAATTAATTACTTGTTTATACGTTTGCCATTCAGTTGTGACATATTTAAAGCCCGTTTTAACCCTCATCGGCCAAAACACACAAAACGAGGCAAGTAGGGAAGTTGTATTTCCAAAAATAAAGTGGATTAATCTGTTTTAATACTTATTAGAGGTTACATGCAATTTCAAATTAAAGTCAAATTGGTATTAAATTTTCAACAAGTTTTATATTATTTTAAAACAAAGACTTCATTTGGAAAATTAGTTGATAGTTTAATCACATTGTTTATTTTAAAAATGGATTAATTATAAGTAAAATTTTTGTGGTTTTTCACTTTAAAGATTATTTATTTTATGATTATCCTACAATTACCCTTCTAATTTTTGTTTAATTTTTAGTACAATTTTACCTCTTGATTTTTAAATGAAAAGGGAATATTTTGATAAATTGTATATTCAATTTCATTGTTATTTAAATACAAAACTAACACTCATGTTTAATATTTTCTTTCAACAATGGCAATATGTTGATGAATGATTTTAAACCACTATTTGTGTACTTTCAATAATCACAGGCCGACAAAATTTTAAAAAAGGTGAGATCCATAGATCAAATAGCACTTTCCTACAAGATTTTGACACACTGAATTCAAATATGACCTCAGAATGGCTTAATCACCTCAGATTTTCAAGATATTCTAACCTATAGATGCAAAAAACACGAGTTTTCAACATGTTTGGAATTAAATAACGTAGCGAATACATTTTTATCCACAAAACTCCACGCAGAATCTGAATGCACCAACTTTTCCATTCAAAATGCATTTAGAATTTTTTCGATACTTCCATTTCTTCATAAAAAAATCTTTTTTTATGATACCTCAGTCATAGTTGTCAGTATAGTAGACTAGTAGGCATTAGTTTGGTCGTAATCTCAAAAAGATGTAACGTTTTCAAATTCTTGTTTCTAGCTAGATCATAGGTTCTTAAATTTTTAGATTGATTGGCTTTGCTGTCTGTATTAATCAATCGAAATAAATATGGAAAGTGGAAATTTCAAAACGGCGAATTTAGTATACCAGGATTTATAATAGTTTATATTACCACCTTTACCAAACCCAAAGCAACTAAACTTTAACGTTTTATTTTTTCTCATTTTTAGAAGAATAAAATTACATAGCTTTTTGAAATCGTCTTCTCTTCAATTCAAATGAACGTTGCAGCCATTTGTGCTTATAATTTATGGGATTATCTTCCCTTTCCAAAGCCCAACAATAGTCGGCCATCATTTTTTCATCCCATCTACCTTAATAATGTCGGTCTTTTTCTTTAAAGCCTTGATGAAAATGTTCGCCTATCTCTTCGCTATATACGCCAACATTTTCCGGGAAATAGTCCAAATGTGAATATAGAAAATGTAATTTCATGCTTATTAATCTACCTAATCGCTTAAAATTTTGCAACATGGTTGTCACAATACGGTAGAACCTCGTTTATCCGGACCTCATTTATCCGGATCTCCGGATAATCCGGATCAGATTTTTAGACAATTTTAAAAATTATTTTTTAAGATTTTTAAAATTGTTTATATTTAATTAAAAATTTTACCTTTTATTAAATTTTATCTATTATTTCGAAATAACTTCGTACAAAGGAAGAGGCTTTACACAAATTTAATGAAAGACGAAGAAGTTATTGCCCGGTTCCACGCGTCAAATATTCGGGGAATACCAGTCTCTCTGGAGAAAGCTTGTCTAGTAATCTTGCTGGTGCTGAAAGATTTAAAAAGGAATTTGAACACTTTGTTTTATCTGAGCAATTGAAACCCGGCCAGATTTATAATGCTGATGAAACCGGGTTGTTTTATCGGATGCTTCCGAGCAAAACCTTAGCGTAAAAACTTGAGAATTCGGCTAAGGGCTACAAGAAAAGTAAAGATAGGTTAACTATTATGGTTTTGCAGCAATGCATCAAGGAGACATAAATTTCCTTGTCATAGTAGGAACATCCAATAAACTCCGAACGTTCAAAATATCAATCACAATTCGTTGTCAATCGTTTATCGATCACAAAAAAATACGTGCATGAATAGTTTTCTGTTTAAGAACTGGTTTTTTGATAACTTTGTTCCTGAAGTTCGTAAATTTCTTAAAGAAAATAGTTTACCAGAAAATGCATTTTTATTGATGGCCAATGCTCCATCTCATCCGGGAAAAAAAGAACTCGTGAGTGGAGGAATTCAAGTGAAATTTCTTCCACCAAACGTAACCGTGCTCCTACAGCCTAAGGACCAAGGAGTCCTTGAAGACATCAAAAAAGTGTACAAAGAACAATTGAAGGGTGGAGTGCAAGAAGTACCTAAGTAGCATTTTTATAAAATCTGCCTGATCGCGATATCTCGGTTTATCATGTTTCATAGCATGATAAATTCGCAATTAGGCAGATTTTATAAAAATGCTACTTAGGTACTTCTTGCACTCCACCCTTCAATTGCTTATGTTAGTAAAATAATTGAAGAGGAAAGCGAAAAAAGTGTGATTGATTTGTTGGAATTAATAAGTATCCAAGATGTGATTTATATGGCTGCTGACCCTTGGGATTGCATCGCAAACAGCTCCTTGAAAAAATCATGGAAAAAACTGTGGCCAGCCATTTGTGCTGCAAACGAAATGACAAGTGTTGATTTACTGCAAGTGACTGAAGACGATCTTCTACAAATGTTGGGAACAATAAGTGGGTGTTCAGATGTGGACAGGGAAGATGTCAGTGAGTGGTTGAAAGACAACAATGATGGTGGATATGGCGTTATGACGAAAGAAGAAATTGTGGCGGCATGTACATCTAGAATAGAGAGCGAGGAAGAAGATGACGTGGATGAGCATAAAGTTTAAAGTATGCTTAGTTTAAGGATTTTCTTTTGCTTATCCATATTACCCGTATTATCCGGATTTTCGATTATCCGGATTGCCTTTGGTCCCAGTTAGTCCGGATAAACGAGGTTCTACTGTACTTTTAAATTTTGGAACACGATGGTTGCCTAAAAAATTATGTACAAGATCTTTAAAAGTTAACCAAGCATTTTTTTCAATAGATGTCACAACTTTTATAAAATCATCATCTTCCATGAGTTTTCTTACATCAAGTCCAACACAAAAACCTTCCATAATTTTAGCAAAAGTTTGATTGGATATATTTGAAACACGGTCTTTCTCTATTTAAAACTTTTACAAATTGTTTTATTAACTCCAGCTTAATATGAAGTGAGGGTAATAAAATGCGCTTTATCTCAACAAGTTTTCCTTGTACAACTTTATTATAGCCAACGTTCCACTCTATTCTTTCTGGCCATTTATCGTTTATCTAATGTTGATCTCTTGCACGACAGTCTCACAGGTAAAGAAAACAAGTATTTTTAGTGTTTCTCGATTGTAAGCCAAGAAGAATATCATTTTAAAATCACCACAAATAAGCCCTTCATGTGCCTTGTAATTTATTTTTTTTTCAGGAGGAATTTCAAATATTCATGATTCCTTCAGTACAGTTGAATGACTTATGGGAATTGCCGCGTATACATTTCCGTTATGGAGTAATATTGCTTTTAAACTTTCCTCAGAGGAATCTATAAAGACAGGCCAGTCCTCTGGTTAATAGATATTGTTACACTCTCGTTCTTCACAAGGGGAATAGTGTAAAGGTTGAGGGGGTTGTAGCTCAGTTAAAGGCTCGTCCACTTTGTGGGTACACCAACTTTATTAGACTAATTTACAATTTCAAGTATTCGTTTACATCCTTTGATCATCTACAACTCACTCCTTTTTCGCTATCACTCCCACTTATGGTCTCCGCGACGATCCCTTCCAGCAGATCCATCAGCCAATTAGCTTTTTTCGCGTTCTAACGTCGATGACTGTAATCACTCCGGGACAATATTTTTTTATATAAACCTATGAGTCCTTCAATATTATTACAGTAGACTAAACTGTTTTCTGACAAGAAGTTAGTTTTTTGATCCATCTTTTCTACCAGTTAATATTTGAATCCGTGGTTAATAAAGAAAAGCTGTACTTTTACTGGTTTTTGTATAATTTATTACGTCTAACATGTTTCGGCTCATACCATCGTCTGAGACGAAATATACAAGAAAATTAACACATGAACTAACAAATTTGACTGAATTTTGAATAGTATATTATAAAATACGTTAGCTATACAAATTTGTTCGTGTTGAAAGAACAACGTGAATCTTATGAAAAAAAAAATTTTTTTTTCATTTTAATGAAAAAAATTTTTTTCATTTCATTAATTTTCTTTGATATTTCGTCTCAGACGATGGCGTGAGCCGAAACATGTTAGACGTAATAAATTGTACAAAAACCAGTAAAAGCACAGCTTTTCTTTATTAATCACGGATTTAAACTGTTTTCACTTGAAAAATATTTTTGAAATTTCTGATCTCTTTTTCTATATATCGTTACCTTTGTCTCAGGAAAAAGTATATTCCGTTCTTTCAGTTTTGAAGCGCAAAGTTCTGCCTTGTCTTTTGGAAGATTAAGATCGCAAATGAAGTCACATAATCCATCTTGGTCAAAGCGCATAAGATCTTCGTCACTAGAAGTATCTTCAAAATCAATACTGCTCTTTTCTTCATCAACTTCATTACCATCCATTGATTCAAATGTAGTAGATTGAGAAACTTCGTCTTCAATTTTATGTATTTCATATTTAGCTGGTGTTACACTTTGAACGTTAGGGTAAATAAGAAATTTTTTAGTTTTGTTGTTAAAACCTTCTATATCGCACAAGCAAAGGTAACAATTTTTATCGCCATCCTTGGGTTCACGCCAAATCGTTGGTTGAACAATAATTCTTTTTCCTACTGTTTTATCATCCCACCTAGACAACACTACACGAATTACAAACTGAGGGAGGTAGGCTTGTCCAAATTTTTCATATTCATCTTAAAACATTTTACATATTGGGTTTTTATCAATTCAGTAATAGATCTAAGCTCATTTTTTGTGTTATAACGTCCACAAATATAACAAAATTTATTAATTTTTTCACACAGTTGCTTCTAGAAGATATCGTTGTCTGCAAATTAGCGAAACTCTACGGATTACGCACTCTAGTATGAGATTACAGACCTACTCTATCGACAACTATTGTTGCTTAGCATCCTATAGGTTGATGATAGCGCAAAAAGTGATGTTATAGAAATTATATTTCTTTAAGAAGAAATAAAGGTATTCGAAAAATTCAAAATACATTTCAAATGGGAACAGTGATGCTTTCAGATGCCGCATGAAATTTTGTGAATAAAAAATTATTCGCTATGTTATTTAATCTCGAACATAAAAACCGAGTTTTTTACATCTTCAGGAATATTTCAAAAACCTGATATGATGGAGAAATTCTGAAGTTAAATTTGAGTTAAGCGCGCCCAAAACTACTAAGAAACTATTATCTGATCTATGGGTCTAAAAAAATATTGGCCAGTGTAATCTTTTAAAATATATAAATAAATTAAATGTTTATTTTAACGCTTCAAACAACAAATCTTAATTAGAAGATTTAAGTCCTTCTTAATTAGCTTAAAAAAAGTTAATCTAAATAACATTTTAAAATTTTATTCAAGTCTAAATAAAATAAATTAGATGTTTATACAGCATTGATGGATCAAAATCTTTTAACAAGATAACAATATAAACCAACAACTTGTAAAACAGAAAATTATCTTGTTTAAACTGTGTTCACAACTTGTTATAATTTAAAATTTTAAAACGCATTCGCTAACAATAAGCGTAAAAGCGCACATAGTAAAATTAAATTATTAATAAAACGTTTAAAAAAATCCACACACAATCGACTATTAAACAGGTATTTCACTGGTATTGATTACAGTGAAAATGAAACCTCGCACTTAATTTCACGGTAATTAGTCATTGTCAAATTCTAATGGGCCGAGGACATAAAGCAAATGTTCGTCTCTTTAGAACTTCTTGGCCAAAGTCCAAAGTAAGCAGTATTTTTGAGTTAGTAACCAGTCCAAATGGCGTTTTTTTGCTGTGGGCAAAAGGTAGAAGATGGATACGGAACAATGCATTCGAACAATGTATGAGTTGTTCACGCGTGTAATAGATTTGGATCATTGTAAAGTCGTAAATTGTAAAAATTGGATATCGGCCAATCAATGCGAATTCCGTTTAGTACGATTTATGTTAATAAGGGTAATAAGTAAATAGCAACAAATCTCTTTGAAATTGGGTTATAAGATTAAAACATCCAACCAACCAATTTTTACCTGGCCGTTTTTACTATCTACATTCGTAACTACGACAAAATCTTGGTCCTCTTCTTCTCTCACTTCAACTGTAAAAAGAATACATTAGAAAAACAAAGTGTTTTGTTGATGTCTGGTTATCGTCCCGGTTTTACGACTTTTATAACAATCGTTATCGTTAATTTTTTTATAGGGTGGTGTTAATAAATCCGTCGTTGATCGTTTGAGTAAAAAATAACTTAACTATTAAATGGATGTTACGCAGACACCAATTTTAAATATAGATTAATTACATTTTAAAACAGTTATTACATCTTTGTTCTTTGTAATTTATCTCGTTGAGCTGAGCGCAAAATATTTCCTTTTTGTTTAGATTTTAGATTTTTACTTTTAAAAATATACTCAACAATCAAAAACAATTAAATAAAGAATTAAGAGTAATAATTCAATCAAATCAAGGTTGTTCTCAAGCAATAAAATTTACTACTTTATATCACGTGAATTGCAACGCCAAATAAAAATCAAAGAGTAATTTACTTGGCGTTAATAACTTCTGCACCTCTTAGAGAACGCTTTATCGCACTTTATATTCTAGTGGGTACGAATTATGATTACATTGAGGCACTTGAATAGCCCGATTACATGCCAACGTCAACTATTTATAAACCTGAAAATAATAATATCTTGCCAGGCGAGTGTATGTTGTTGACACGCTGCGTTGAAGAATTTTATAATGAAAATATGATGTTATAATATATGATACACATAAGACGACAATTTTTGTACACTTTTTCTTGTAAATAAAACTATGTACAAGTTAAATATACAAAACAGCAATAATAAGTAGTTAATTAGAAAATTTTAAATCCAAAAGAAACGTATAAGAAGCTATATAGATTGTAGAAGATAATTCAGTATTATGGTTTTCGAAATATACTGCATGACATTGAAATTGCAACACATAGAAGGAATACAATTGATTAAAATTTAAAAATCATATGTTGTGTATACTTGCTATAATTGGAATTTCTTATATCTATGTGGTTAAGTTATTAACCAGTGTTCTTTCTGATAATTTGTGTTTTTTCTTTGTTGTTTTATGTTATTGTATTTCGTTATAAATTGTTATTAAGCCTAAAGTAAGAATACGTCAAAATTACCACAAATTAAGTGCATTTGAGAGAGGGAGAATTATCGGCATGAAAGAGGGTGGTTTATCATTTGCCGAAATCGCTTCCCGATTAAATCGAAATCGGTCCACCGTTATGAGATGTTTGAGTGGGTAGTTTGAGAATGCTCAGGAACAACGTCAGAGAGGAAGTGGGTTTTTAACAAAAACGACAGCGCGCCAAGATCGCCGTTTGAAATTGTTGGTTTTCAGAGATAGATTTTCAACTACTAAGTCATTTGGTATGGAGTGGAATTGGACGCTGCTCGTCCAATTACAATGCCAACAGTATATCGCCGCATTAGATCTTTTCAGCTAAAATCATACAGGCCATATTGTGTGTTACCACTTACTCCCAATCATCGAAGGCAACGCTTAAGTTGGTGCAGGGAAATGACTGATTGGAACATCGAGTGGCATAGGATTATCTTTAGTGATGTATCTAAATTCTACCTAAGGATGCATGATGATGGTAAGATGGTCAGACGAAAACGTGGAGAGAAACAGAAGTTGCAATGCGATTAGTGAAGAGGCCTATAGAAAGGCCTAGGCACCGAACTGCTATTATAATGGTATGGAGCGCTATTGCTTATGACACATACACGATATTTTGGAACCGTGTCTTCTCCCGTACCTTTAGGAGCTAGAAAATTCAGCTTTCCAACTACACAATGCGCGGTCACATGTGGTAAGGAGTACTTTAACCTATTTACAACAGACACAGGTAGACCTTTTACCATAGCCAACAAAATCTCCGAATATATCCCCAATTGAAAATGTATGGAATACGTTAGGCAGAAAATTAAACCATTTACCACAACCTCCGCAGATCTTGGATGTTCTCAGACACGAAATTCAAATAGCCTGGGACACAACATTACAAGATAATATAACTTAATCGAATCTATGCCTCGCGGTCTTAATCAATGTGTACAAAACAGGAGCGGGGCAACGTTTTATTGAAGAAATAGGAGCTATCTTCTTCTTATTATTTTTTTTTTCTCCAAACTTTAATCAATTGTTATACTTCTACAAACTAGCATTTGTACCACATTTGGTTAACTAATATTTACTCCATCTAAGTGTTGCAATTTCAATGTCACGCAGTATATTAATAATTCGATTGATTTTATATCAAATACTTATTTGTTACCATAAATAAATAGGTTAAAGAATGTAATTTAATTCTCCTAAGTCCATGAGATTAGATATAATCATCTTACAACAATTTTCAGTACTCACCAGTGGCGGCTCATCAAAGGAAGCAGAAGAAGCTCAGCATTCTCTTCGAATTTATGAGGAATGTTGTATTACACGAAGTACACATTTATAATTATTTTTTTTAACATTCATCCTCTTTTTTATAAAACTCCACAAGTCGCCACTGCTACTTACTGATTAATTGCTTAATCTTCAAATGAAACTTTTCAACAGTGTCTCAAAATCCGTTGTAGTGCGAAAATTATAGAAACTAACTTTGACGATTTACGACTTTAACTTGCTCTTTAATCTTTTAGTTATTGAAACTATCTTTGATGATATATGACCTTTGCTTGCTCCTTTAAATTTCAAGCTGAGGAGACTTGCCCGCTCACTGTTGAAAACCTGAGGACCTAAGCTTTTCAATGGAATATCCAAATTGGTTGTAGCAGGACAGTTATAGAAACTAAATTTGCCGATTTACAACTTTAACTTTGTTTTTTAATCTTTTACCTATTGAAACTATCTTTCATGACATACGAACTTTACTTGCTCCTTTAAATTTCAAGCTAAGGAGACTGGCCGCTCACCGTTGAAAAGCTAAGAACCTAAGCTTTCCAATGGAATGTCCAAATTCGTTGTAGCATAACAGTTATAGAAACTAAATTAGACGATACAACTTTAGCTTTGTTTTCTTAATCTTTTAGCTTTTGAAACTATCTGAAGACCGAAACTTTCCAATGAAATGTCCAAATTCGTTGTAGAATAAAAGTTATAGAAATTAACTTTGATGACTTACATCTTTAACCTGCTCTTTTAATCTTTTAGCTAATGATTCGCTTTCAAAAACATCGACCATTTAAAAACTTCCCATAACAAAAAACAACATTCAAGAAATTAATCAAAATTTGTTAAAAAATATATGTCACTTCGAAAATTGGCTTAAACTTTGCTGTAAAGAAAGATTTAGATATTTTTTTTACTTATAAGGAGGGTGCAAGGACTTGGGGTCGTAGATTTAGTTCAAATTTCGTAGAAATCTAGATTTAGTTTCCCTGTTGATGAAAACATATGGTTATAAGGGCCACTATTCAATAATTTTTAAAATATTTGCAATTAAAGATGCAATTAATTCGTTAGGACAAGTCCGGATAATGTCAAAACTAACCAAATTTATATCGATTAAGTCAGGCTTTTTGAAGAAAGATTATAATGCCAAGTCATATTCCTGTATTAATTTTGAAGTCTTGGCAGATCAAATGGCAATTAACTGACAAATCCAAAGTGCGGTGCACACTCAAAAAAATGTTTCGATGTCGCAACATTTTATATCCACCCATGGTATCTTTTATGTAAAAATAAACACTCTCAGAACTCGAACCCGGCGCCTAATAACGAGAAACATCGATCTATTGCTGCTACGTTCAACCCATTATGTTTAATCGTTTGCTACAGACCTGAATTCAACCAGTGAATTGCATCTTCAATTGCAAATATCTAAAGAGCTGTTGAGTAGTGGCGCCTACAACCATATATTTTCATCAACAGAAAAATGAAAACTGTACCTTGATAAATAACAAGTAAATAACAAGTAGATATTCTTATGAAAAACTAATCCCTTCTACCCACAATCCTAAGTATACACATATTAATTAACGTTTAGAAAAATAAAGTTCACTAATGTAAATAAAATTTAGATTAATTAAAGACCAATTAAAAATAACTACTTATTTTTGCTGTATACAAATTTCTCAATAACCTATAAGAGACGTTAGTATACTTCTAGACATATTTATATACAAAAATACAATAACTAACAAAAATATATACAGCATTCGACGTTTTACACAATTTCTTTTTTTAAAACATAAAACTTACTGTGGCTTGTAAAAGTATTTTGATAAATTAGAGACCAGATTTGTGTAATATACTTTCCTATACATAAATTGTTCGGTATTGACGGTTTATTTGCTTAATGTACGAGAACGTGGCGGTACTACTAAAAGATAAAATAAAAAAAAGGTCAAATAAAAAAAAAGTCAATTAAAAAAGTTAAGAAAAAAAGGAAAAGATAAAAATACTCTTTATAGGTAAATAAAAAAATAATAATGATTCAGAGAAAAATTAGAAAAGGAGAATTTTTAGAAAAATAGTAGGGAGATGTAGCCAAAACGGTTAAATCTTGGAACGTAAACACGATTTCCTGTAAAATCCCCTAGAATGAGTTTCTGAGAAATCCTAAATCCTTTATAAAACCGTAAATTTAGAATAAAACTATTGCACATGGTAGTTTCCGTAAATATTTACTTCACACACGAAGTATTTTGGGAAGAACAATTAGGATTCTTAAAAAAATGTTTGGATCGTTTATGATTTACAAACTAGGCCGTTGTTTATATATTATTTCTTTTCAAACATAAATACATTAAAACAAATTTGTCTTTATTATCGTCTCTTTAAAATATTTTGATTTATAACTAAAATATTTTCTATTCACAAACCTTTATTTTTAAAAACTAATTTTAAAACTAATAACTTTCTGATTAGTAATAGTATAAATTTTAACATTGAAATTTTACCTGCAGTCTCCCTAGGTTCATCCATTGGACAATGACAGCAAATATTCCTTCGACAATAATCTCTTATTCCGGGAGCGCCCCAAAAGCAAAACAGCAATATTATTGCCAACACCGCGATCATCACTATTAAAGTTGGATATTCTGGCGTTGATGGTTGTGGAATACTTTCTGGACTTTGAGGTGGGCCAGGGCCCATATCTAAAAACATAAAATAAAAGTATAGATAATTAAAAATACCTACAATGTGGCGTTAATTTTCAAAATGGAATATATCCCATCTTATTTATTTTTACAGGAAAACAAAAAAATATTCCATAAAAAAACGAAAAATATTTTTTTCGAAATATTTAATCCATCATTTGACAAAATAGCTTTATTTCGTAATAACCATAAAGAAAATAAAGTTAATATAATTTATAAAAAATTTTGGAAAATATTTGGAGTTATTGTCTTTTGAAAGAAATAAAGAATTATACCCTTTTATTTGTACAGTTTTTCGTTTACTTGCTGATCAGAAAAAAAACGACGCTTTTGGAAACATTGATAACAAGCACTACATGAGAAGATTAAAGTACAATTTTATTAGTTTGGCTGTTGTAATGAACCATTTCATAGAAGTTAGTTTTAGGTATCTATTGTTCTTTAAAACTCAAAAAACGGTATAACATGGAGTTATTCCCTTTTTAAAATTTCAGAATTTTAAAGACTAAAATGAATATTACAACATACTTGGTGTCAAGGTTTTATTAAATCACTTGTTCTCGATTGGCTTTGGTCTAACAACCCATTATCAGATGAAAACGCGTCTGGTCACGACTGTAAGATTTCTACAAATTTATTTTCACTTGATGAAGGTTTATAAAATACAAAATAGAGAAAATAAGTACTTTAATAAAAGCTTAACACCAAAGGACTTGGTATTTTAAATAAATAAATGACCGAGGTATTATAAAATTAAATCTTGTACAAATACTCATAAAATTATGTTCAACTCAACTTGTTAAAATTAAATTTAATATAAGGTAGTTAAAGTTTGTAAGAAAAAAATAAAAATTACAGGTAAAAGTTTTTGAAAAAATCATCTAGAAAGATGTAGACTTGCTAAGAAATTGTCAAATCCTCTGAAACTATTCCAAGAAAGTTCTGAAATCTTAACACTTTTGCTACCAGAGCCTAAGGAGAAAAACGACTACCACAACCTAAATTTTGAGTTTTTGAAAAAATTATCTAGAAACATGTAGACTTGCTAAGAAATTGTCAAATCCTTTGAAACTATTCCAAAACAGGAATGAAATCTTAACACTTTCGCTACTAAAGCCTAAGGAGAAAAACGACCACCACAACCCAAGTTTTGAGTTTTTAAAAAAATCATCTAAAAACATGTAGCCTTGCTAAGAAATTATCAAATCCTTTGAAACTATTCCAAAAAAGTTATGAAATCTTAACACTTTCGCTACCAGAGCCTAAGGAGAAAAACGACCACCACAACCCAAGTTTTGAGTTTTTCAAAAATTCATCTAGAAATATGTAGACTTGCTAAGAAATTGTCAAATCCTTTGAAACTATTTCAAAAAAAAATGAAATCTTAACACTTTCGCTACCAGAGCTGAAGGAGAAAAACGACCACCACAACCCAAGTTTTGAATTTTTGAAAAAATCATCTAGAAACATGTAGACTTGCTAGGAAATTGCCAAATCTTTTGGAACTATTCCAAGAAAGTTATGAAATCTTAACACTTTTGCTACCAGAGCCTAAGGAGAAAAACGACCACCACAACCCAAGTTTTGAGTTTTTGAAAAAATCATCTAGAAACATGTAGACTTGCTAAGAAATTGCCAAATCTTTTGGAACTATTCCAAGAAATTTATGAAATCTTAAAACTTTTGCTACCAGAGCCCAAGGAGAAAAACGACCACCACAACCCAAGTTTTGAGTTTTTCAAAAATTCATCTAGAAATATGTAGACTTGCTAAGAAATTGTCAAATCCTTTGAAACTATTCAAAAAAAAAAAATTAATTCTTAATACTTTCCCTACCAGAGCCTAAGGAGAAAAACGACCACCACAACCCAAGTTTTGAGTTTTTGAAAAAATCATCTAAAAACATGTAGACTTACTAAGATTTTCCAAATCCTTTGAAACTATTCCAAAAAAGTAATGAAATCTTAACACTTTCGCTACCAGAGCCTAAGGAGAAAAACGACCACCACAACCCAAGTTTTGAGTTTTTAAAAAAATCATCTAAAAACATGTAGACTTGCTAAGAAATTATCAAATCCTTTGAAACTATTCGAAAAAAAGTTATGAAATCTTAACACTTTTGCTACCAGAACCGAAGGAGAAAAACTACCACTACAACCCAGACGTCTTATTATACAAAATGACCCGAAATTAAATACACATCCATACGCTACTAGCGCATTCTACGTTTAAAGGTATGTACGTGTCCACTTGAGATTAAATCTCGAGATCGAATCTCGAGACTTGTCTCGAAATCTTGTCGATTTGAGAGTAATTTTGGTATCCGAAGACTCTCAGATAACATCTGAGACTCGGCGACCAGAGAGTAGTCGCCGTATCGTGTCGATTTGAGAGAGAAGCCGACGGTTGTGGTGTAAACAATTGTGATTTGTAAGCAATCATGGAGCGTCAGGCACTAGCGCTCATAATATATAAATTTTTTAAAACGAAAAAATGAAAAGAATAGAAAAGAAAACAGCGTTGGGTCAGGCAATGGATAGACCGTCGAAATGAGTTAGGAGCTTCTGAAAAACTAGCAAAGGAATTAAAAATGGAGGATGCCCAACAGTTCAGGAATTTTATTCAAATGTCTGCGGTGCAGTTTGAATTGGTGCTAAATTTAATTGGTCATCAAATTGCTAAGTAGGTGACAAAAATGAGAGATCCTATTCCTGTTGGCGATAGATTAATGGTGACACTTCGTTTTTTGGCATCATTGATTCCGCAAATTGTGAATTTTACGTTGAATTTTGTGTGCATCGCAATCTAAAACTGCACCAAATTCAGAGAATTTTAAATTTCTTTTTTTTTCTATCCCTATAGTTACAATGTACTACATTCCACAATAATTCGTTTTCTTCGTATAAACTGATTAGTTTATACGTTTTTTCGTCGTTCCACTCCATCAATAAAGTTCAGTCCAAACTACAGTCTCGCGACACAAAATATATTTCGAACTGGTGTCGAAATCTGAGACTAGACTCTGAAAGACCGAATTGAACTTTATCGATTGGAGACACGGTAACTCTCGAGACTACGTGTATGCTAGTCGCAACTTGTCTCAGAGAATGCTTTCAGCACCTTGTCCACTGGCGATCAAAGTCTCGAGATCAGTCTCGAGACTGCTTTAGTCTCAGGTGGACACGTACCTTAAGAATAAAAATAAAAGCTGAAAAATTGGTCGGAAAATGCTTCCTAAGAAAGCTACAGACCCTTGAAAAATTGGTATACTAGCTTAAAATTCCAAGAGAAATTAGATGGTGGTATCGATTTTGCATGAAACTTATCAGTGGCGTGTGTGTAAAGGGGTGATTTGGTTAATTGTTTATCTAACTTTTTTGCATATTAACTTTTCACTACCATGACTTGAAATATAGATGTCTTATTGTTAGACCTTTTTACGTAAAAGTAAAACTGCTACCGTTTTCGAGTAAATCGTCCTTGAAAAGTAAAATCCTTGAACTAATTGAATCGCTCATTTCAAAAACCACATAAGTCAAAAAAGTTAAATTTTCAGTAGCACTAAAAAACCGTTTAACATAAAAGGTATGCCTTGCATGAACAAAACCGTGAATGCAAATTGAACTATTTATGAAACTACAACAAATGTAATGAAACTCGGTACAATTAATTGTTAGATTTTTGCAAAAACGGTATTTTTCTTTGTATGACTTACGTGGTTTTTGCACGGACTGTTTTTCCCATGTCTAAATGCTGGCATTAGAGGGAGATAAATATAAGAGAGTCAACACAAAAGTTTTATTGCAGTTTGAAAAAAGTATTACATGACTAACGAGGCAAATTTATGGTACATAATCGTATTCATTGTCACTTTCGATGGCATTTTTTTCCTCTTCTGTAGTTGGCCATTGAAAAATTCTTTTATAGAAAGACATATGTTTGGAAATAATACTACTTTGTACCTGTTTGATATTTTCTATCTTTTTGGGGTTTATGGGAACAGAACCAGCTGGATACGTACATTCTGTTGGTAGTTTAATGGTAATAGATTTGTTTCTCGTCAAGTTAAATGTATAGTTACCTAAACCATCGATAAAGTCTTGAACAATCACAGTTCCTTTCTTATCCTTTTCATATTGAAATGACAAATAACGAGAAGGATGGAATGATTCTTTATGTTCCTTTTTAACACGTTTGCCAAAACTCTCATTTGACAAACACGTTCTTTTATAACATGTTGGCCTCCACTGAGAGAAATTTAGAATTTGGTGAGTTGCAGAAACAACGCAAATCGCTCACTTATGTGGTTTCAGCTGCGAACGCAGATACTTGTACTGACATATCTTGGTAACGCTTCACGAGACTTGTGCGATTTTTTGCACAGATAGTGTGAATACCCCCAAAGAAACGATTCGTGGCAAAAACTCCATTTTGTAAAATTTTGACTTATGTGGTTTTTGAAATGAGCGATTCAATTGTAAGTAGGATCTTTTTGCTACGAGTGTGCTAAGTGCTTTCATAACGCAGTGAGTCGTTATCGAAACTACAAAATTCTAAGATGATCTATTTTGCCATTGCTCCCTTCATGGAACTGTAGCTCCTTTAGGAAGCAATTTTCAACCAATGTTTATTTAGGCTTTTATTCTTATTTTTGAACATTGAATGCGCTGGTAGCGTATGGTCGTCTAATTTAGGGGCAAACTGACACTCATAAGTGACACTGTGGCTCAGGTAAGAAAATCGGATTGTCATATGTGACGCTAGTAGCAAAAGGGATAAGAATTTGTAAAAAAGAAGAAAAGTTCATTCAACTCTATCTTCAAAATATGTTGTTTTTACTTAAAATCATGTGGAACTTTTCATTCCATTTTTTTTTGAGGTCGATAGAAGACTGTTGAAGTTCTCAAGAGAAAATATTCAAAAAATTTTTAAATACCAAAATGCATATTTATGTAAAATTGGTAGACATATTATCTAATTAGTTGAAATATAAGAAACTATTTTTTCCCACTTTTATAAAAAGCCTAACATCAGTTTTTTTTAAATACGTAACGGAAAACGGTTACGTGAAAACTGGGTGATGACATTCGGCAGGCATCTGACGATTTCGTCCTATAAATAAACCGTTTTACGCTTGTGTTTCGATGTGTCGAGCTGAGATATTACCTCAATAACATTTTTCCAATTCCACGTTGATGTTATTGAATTTACATTATCTATAAAAATAACCATATCATATTCAACCAACAATCACTTCATGTTTATATACAATTTATATTATTCCACTTATATTATATATTCACGTATATTACAAAATTTTCGGTGATGAAAAAGTAAATTGGCTGTAAATTCCATTTATTTGATGCCAAATACTCATTATGAATGAACACGATTTTACGGTTTATTGAATAGCAGAATTTTAAAAGCTTCAAAAATAACATAAACTTGCACGACATAACTTTATGACTTTAATTAACTAAATTAATCTAGACATTCTTTTTTTTTTCATTCAAACGAACAAATCTAATTACCATTCCCTAACACGAAAACTCTCACGTAAATAACACGAACAATTTTTATCACGCCTTGCTTTGTCGACGAGTAATTACATTTACCAATTCCTGGAAGCTCCTTATAATTAAGCTCGAGAGCTTTTGTTGTGCAAGTTTCACCCGACAAAGGTACACAAGCTCGATATCGATTCGTGTAGTTCAAACGATGGAACGTGCACTTACGCAAAAAATTACCTTTGCTGCATGCATAAAGGTAGGTATGTACAAACGAGCTAGGTTGGCCAAGTTGCCTCTTGGGAAATCCCGCAGAAATCCGGGGTGTATTTTAGGAAATTAACGAGATTACGAGGTTAGCTTTTAAACGGCTGGTCGATTTTAATTACTTTACGATAGCAAATTAGCTGTGTGGCAATTTGCCTACGGACGGAAGGGCTTAAAGATTAATTAAATCGTATTTTAGGGTTAATAACACTGGCTTTGTTCATTTTTGAAAGAAATTGTTGAGAATTTTAAGTTAACCCAACTTAAAAACGGGGAAATTTTTGTTTTCTGTAATATGCTTCAATAATGAGAAGAAAAATGCAAGTATCAAAACGTACGACAAACAGTTTTCAAAATTGACTAATTTAATCGCGAATTTTTTGCGATGACAAACTGCCTATGACTATTCTGCTTGGTATGAATATAAAAGTAGTGAGATTTATGCGTCCACGTAGAAGTAATCACGGTTTGTTTTCGTCTAAAATTAAGTTAACTTCCTGAATTTTTTTATGCAATAATAATAGGAATTTTGACTTATACCGATATTCATACCAAAGCTTGGAATGTCTACTTTCAGGCCATACAAAAATTTTCGCTTAAATGTTTGTCTTTTCCGAGAACGGTATGTCGCGGTGACATTTTACATAGAGCACTGTATAACTTACACTTTAACGCGCCCTTAAATAAAAAGTTCCAATCCAACTAGATTTATTGTAAGCTAATCTTTCGAGAAAAATATAGAAAGAGGATTAGTTGTGTGTACAATTACAGTAATAAAATTTTGGTCACCAGACATTAAAAGAAATCGTGTGGTTCACCATTCATCTCAAAGTGATTAACATTAAAATTTCCTTATTGTCAAAGTGATGACAATAACAAATAAGATTTCGTCGCCTTCGAACCAAACTATTCTGTCTTTCTTTTTACAGACAATGAGTTTTTATTTATGACATTTAACCAGTTAACTGCTATGATTTTTTTTGGCAAGTGATCCCGTACGTGCATCTTAAGGTACATTTAAATTAGAGCGAACAGAAGCGAACGAACGAATTCGTTCGCCTAAGCTAGTATAATTTATATGGAGAACCAAATATGAAGATTTCGTTCATATTCGGCCGTGTTCTGAACGCTGTCGGTAAATCAGCGAATCATCAAAGGACGGTGCTCAATGTGGACAGCGAAATTTAGAAACGATCGAATTCGCAACGAACGCGAACAGCTGATTTTTACGCTACATCGATTTTTCAAGTTAGGTTTTTTTTTCAATAGTGATCTCTACAGAGAGAGCACACCTCGGAAATGATGTAACTTATTGCAGATGTTGAAATTTTGAACAAATATTTGAGGCTTGCATAGGAGTCACCCGTTGCAAGGAAGCGAAGAGTCACTAGCAGTCGTTCTTTAGCCGTAATTGCTTTTTTGAAACTTGTATCCTCTCTAGAAATGTTAGGTCAAACCAAATTTAATAAGAATTCAAAATCTTCCGTTGACATTCTGCAGAAGTTGGTCACTTGGGGCAAATTGTCACTCGTTAAGTCCATTAACAAAGCTTCCCCTCCCGTTTTGCTTCTTTTCTTTAATAAATTAGAACACCACAACCTCTTCTTTCTTTTTTTTTCAAGCAATAACTACAAAATTAGCGGCGCTAACTAAAATGTCTTCATCAACTTAGAATTCATTTAAACGCTTCTGTTTTATAGAGAACAAACGAACGAGCGAATACCTGCGAATTCGTTCCTTCGTTCGTTCACTTTTGTTCGCTCTAATTTAAATGCACCTTTACAAATTAAACGATGACGAACATATTCGTCAAACCCATAATATGTTTGATAATAAAACTTGAGAGCAATGTACCGTTATTTTTCAAAGAGAGAACTTAGGAACTTAAGTGGCACCACTTGATGAGTTTTGTAGCATATAGGTAATCCACATTTCCATGTAGAAACACCTCAAATCCCACAGAAAACTATAAAAATGTCACTGATTGTATTATAATAAAGCAAGCCTCCTCTCCAGAACATTGTCGAACCCTTTCATCTTTCTCTTCATGGTGCAGCTTCATGTCGGGTTATACTACATTCTAAAACCAGATATGAATCCGTAATTGCGTCTGTGAAGATTGATGAAAGACAATACATTTATGAAAAGTAATTCATGCTATATCTGTTTTTTTTTATAATAATTATTTATACCTTTTTGTTAGTTCATTTTATTTCGACATGGCTTTAAAATATTTGAAACTTCTTGCAATTTAGAAGTATCAATTTTTTCATTAAGAAAATTCTCGTCAAAAACAGTTAACTGGTTAATATAATGTACTTCTACTACAATGATTCAATTATACGTAGAAATATAACATAGATTGGTGTTAAAAATATAATTTTAGAAAAAATTTGACATAGCATAGTCTGGTTTTAAAGCAACTTTATAATATACTTATAAATATTGCTATAAAGCAAGATTTATGATATACTTTAACAACTATTTCTGTGATTACAAAATTCTAAAATCACTTTTATACTTTCATCCATTGATAGTCAATGGTAGAAGGTGACCAAAATCTTATGGCTGTAACTGTAATTATGAAATTACAATTTTATTGTCCAATTAAGAAAAGATTTTTTAACCTATATCAGATTAAATCTTTTCTATAACATTATACTTAAATAACTACCTTTTATTATCCTTTGCGTTTCGAAATAACCTCATATGTGCAGATTCTAATGGGAAAAAATGAAGCAAAAACATTGATACTGGAGAATAAGAGCTAAATACTCAGACTGCAACTCCAATACCCAGAAATAATCATTCAATCAATAACCTCATATACGATGTAAAAATTATCAATTTTTAAAAATCATTCAAGGATCATTTATAGAAATTATAAAAAAGTCTTTTTAACCAGAGATAGATTGAAATATTTTCTCTAAATAATATGCAAAATTCTTAATGTTTTATTAAATAATTTTTTAGTTAGAATCTTTTTTCTAAACCTTTACGTGCTAACATAACATCACGTAAGATGTAAAAATATTTTTAAAAAATCATTTTAGATTTATTTATGGAAATTAAGAAAAGATTTTATAACTGAATATAAAATGAAATGTCTTCATTAAAATAATATATAAAAATTTATTCTATTATTATAAAATTTTTAATATAGGATTTTTTTTCTAACTTTGTAATCTCCCAAAATTATATAAAAATTATCGATTAAAAAAAAAAATTAAAAAGATATTTCAAAAGTACTTTCGAAAAGAATTGATTTTTTCTGTAGTCTGTTGTAGTCTTCTTTCTATAGTATGATCTGTACAAAATACTATCTAGTTTTAAACAAGATTGTACAAAACATCATTAGATCTTGGGAAAATCACATTTGAGAGAAAACTATTTCTACACAGAAATACAACCTCACCAGATCAGTTGTAATTTTAGTTACTCTGTAAACAATTGCTCTGGTGAATTACCAATTAAATTTAGAATCCTAGGTAAACTGGGTTTCCACCGAAATAGACGTCGCTCGTCGTCAAAACAAGACTATAACTCGTCAAGGTGTTACCAAGAGAACACGCGAAGAAAACTCATTTCAGGTGTTTACCGGTTTGTTCGCCCGGCTTATTTGTTTAAAGTCGAAATTGCATGCCGATATAGACTAAATGCCGCCTGCACGTGCCGCAAACTCGTAAGCCAACCGGTCTAAATGCAAAGTGGCCGTAGAAAGAAGCATAAAACCGAGCGACCGACCAACGACTACGCCTGAACAAGTCGTAAATTTTTAGGGGCGGTTACTACTTTACGACCAACAAAGAAAAGTTGCGATCAATATTACAGAAAGGTTTCATTTTTCTTCAACATTTTAGGACATATTATATTATAATATATTAAAGTAGTAAGCAAGCAGCGCCTCTTGAAAAGAGGCCGCCGCAGGCACCTAGCTCTTTTTCTTAAGTTTTCTTTTTTTGAAATCGCTTTCCGGACGATCCAATGGTTTTACGTCATTCTGCCGACCATTATCTTCACCTCCCCGACGATTTTAGGGGGTCCGTGACTGATTTCGGAAAAACGGGTCTGAAAATCGAACAACGTTGCGGTAGCCCTAATTGAAACTAAAATTCTCGATCGTCCGTCTGTCATTTTCGTTAATTTTCGAACGCACTTTTTGTTCAAAAAGCCACCGGCTCCGCGACTCTGCTTCCGGCTAATTTTCTGAACGGCTTTATAACGCAACGTTATATGCGAATCGGGGCTCCTTTGGACCCGAAACGGCCGATTTAAGCCTTAAACAAAGTCCTCGTTTTCCGTCATTTTCGATTTGGGCCGATAAAACAGTTGTTTCAATTTTCATAAACGTTATTTATTATTCTAACCACGCTAATGCCACATGAAATGTCAAAACGATCAGTTTATTAATAATCATCAAATATACTCTTTTCGCGGAAAGATGTCTCATGCGTCATTAATTAATTATATTATCCTAGACTACTATTTTCGGTTTTCGTCTCTATCTGACATATATGATTAAATAAAGAAAAAAATATTTGACATATGTCGAGAAAACGGTGACAAGTAATGACGCATGAGACATCTTTCCGCGAAAAGAGTATATTTAATTTATGCAGAGCAAAAATTCGAATAAATTTCACTAAAAACTAATTAAATTCTTGAAAATATCACCAAAAATTTAAGTAAATTTGTAAAAATTCCATCAAAAACTTATAAAATTTGTAAAAATTCCACCAAAGCTATCAAAATTTTTAACAATTCCACCAAAAACTTGCTGAATTTTTAAAAAATATACTAAAATTAAGATTAATTTCGTCAAGAATTGATTAGATTCTTAAAAATTTCACAAAAATAAAAAAGTAATAAATAAAAATTCCACAAAAGTTAGTTAAATTGAATATAATTTCACTAAAAATTATTAAATTTGGAGACAATTCTACTAAAAACTTAGTGAATTTTTTTAAAATTCCACCCTGAATCAATAAAATTGCTAAAAATTCCACGAAAAACTTACTATATTCGTAAAAATTCCACCAAAGTTACCAACATTTTTAACAATTCCACCAAAAACGTACTAAATTTTTTCAATTTTCCACCAAAGCTACAAAAATGTTGAATAATTCCACCAAAAACTTACTGATTTTTAAAAAATACCACCAAAAACTTACCACATTCATAAAAATTCTACTAAAATTACCAATATTTTAACAATTCCACCAAAAATGATTACAGTTAATAACAATTCCACCAAAGTTATCAACTTTTTTAACAATTCCATCAAAAACATACTGAATTTTATAAAAATTCCACCAAAAATTAATAAAATTGGAAAAATTTCACTAAAAACTTACTAAATTCGTAAAAATTCCATAAAAAAAACACTGGATTTTTTAAAAATTCCATCAAAAATGAATAAAATTCGCAAAAATTCCACCAATGTTATCAAAAGTTTTGATAATTCCACCAAATACATACTGAATTTTTTAAAAATTCCACCAAAGACTTCCCAAACTCATAAAAATTCTACTAAAATTACCAATATTTTTAACAATTCCACCAAAAATGATTAAAGTTAATAAAAATTCCACCAAGGTTATCAACTTTTTTAACAATTCCATCAAAAACATACTGAATTTTATAAAAATTCCACCAAAGATTAATAAAATTGGAAAGATTTCACTAAAAACTTACTAAATTCGTAAAAATTCCATAAAAACACTGAATTTTTAAAAAATTCCATCAAAAATGAATAAAATTCGCAAAAATTCCACCAGTGTTATCAAAATGTTTGATAATTCCACCAAAAATATACTGAATTTTTTAAAAATTCCACCAAAAATTAATACAATTTGCAAAAATTCCACCAAATCCTTACTAAATTCATAAGAATTTTACCAAAAACACTGATTTTTTTTTTATTCCACACGAAATGAATAAAATTCGCAAAAATTCCACTAATGTTATCAAAATTTTTGATAATTCCATCAAAAACATACTGAATTTTTTAAAAATTCCACCAAAAACTTACTAAATTCATAAGAATTTTACCAAAAACACTGATTTCTTTTTTAATTCCACCAGAAATGAATAAAATTCGCAAAAATTCCACCAAAGCTATTAAAATATTTAACAACTACACTCAAAACTTACTGATTTTTTTTTATTATACCAAAAACTTACAAAAATCCTAAAAATTACATCGAAATTGTCAAAGGTTTTAAAAATTCCACCATAAACTTGCCAAATCTTTTAAAAATTCCACCAAAGTGTCCAAATTCTTTTAAAATTCCACAAAAAATCAATCAAATTAGAAACAATTTCACTAAAAATTAACTAAAACCTTGAAAATTCCAGCAAACACTTCTTTGCTGAATTTTTTAAATAATTCTATCAAAAATAAT
Organism: Digitonthophagus gazella; assembly: GCA_036711955.1. Classification (NCBI taxonomy): domain Eukaryota; kingdom Metazoa; phylum Arthropoda; class Insecta; order Coleoptera; family Scarabaeidae; genus Digitonthophagus; species Digitonthophagus gazella. The sequence continues at coordinate 35,377,116 of JASCIT010000005.1, read as the reverse complement.
GAATTTTTTTAAAATTCCACCAAAAACTTACTAAATTCATAAGAATTTTACCAAAAACACTGATTTTTTTAAAATTCCACCAAAAATGAATAAAATTCGCAAAAATTCCACCAAAGCTATTAAAATATTTAACAACTACACTAAAAACTTACTGATTTTTTTTTATTCTACCAAAAACTTACAAAAATCCTAAAAATTACATCGAAATTGTCAAAGTCTTTAAAAACTCCACCAAAAACTTACTAAATTCATAAGAATTTTACCAAAAACACTGATTTTTTTTTTAAATTCCACCAAAAATGAATAAAATTCGTAAAAATTCCACCAAAGCTATTAAAATATTTAACAACTACACTCAAAACTTACTGATTTTTTTTATTCTACCAAAAACTTACAAAAATCCTAAAAATTACATCGAAATTGTCAAAGTTTTTAAAAATTCCACCAAAAACTTACTAAATTCATAAGAATTTTACCAAAAACACTGATTTTTTTTAAATTCCACCAAAAATGAATAAAATTCGCAAAAATTCCACCAAAGCTATTGAAATATTTAACAACTACACTCAAAACTTACTGATTTTTTTTTATTCTACAAAAAACTTACAAAAATCCTAAAAATCACATCGAAATTGTCAAAGTTTTTAAAAATTCCACCAAAAACTTACCAAGTCATCAACATTTTTAGCAATTCTACCAAAAACTTACCAAATTTTTTAAAAATTCCACCAAAATGTCCAAATTCTTTTAAAATTCCACAAAAAATCAATCAAATTAGAAACAGTTTCATTAAAAATTAACTAAAACCTTGAAAATTCCAGCAAACACTTTTTTGCTGAATTTCTTTAATAATTCTATCAAAAATAATAAATTTTTTAAAAATTCCATCAAAAAACTTACAAAATTTGTAAAAATTTCACCAAGAATTTACTAAATTCGTAAAGCTTCCACCAAAGTTACCAAAATGTTGATCAATTCCACCAAAAACAATAAATTTTTTTAGAAAAATACTAAGAATAAAACTAAACTAGTCTAATTGAAAAGTTATTAGTTATTTACACTTATTACTCTGAAAACATTCAACTAACTCGTTATTTTTCGTCGAAATATAAGCGCATTTAACGATCTTTGAAAATATTCAAAAATATTCATTCTTTCCCTCAAAAACGAGAATGTAACTTGATTGAAATTTTTAAACATTCTAAATTTCTAGTATTTGTATTTCTATAATACCCAATTTTAAACTTGAACTACCTAATTTATCTCAAGAGACAATTTGTCAAAGCGGTCAAAGCACCAAAAACAAACCATTTTTCAAAGTTATATTTATACTCTAACTACATAACAGACAACCCAATCCGTCAATTTCCCAGAATCGTTCCTTTTAAAACTACATTAATCCCAGTTTTAATTCCTTTCCAAAAACTATCTACCAAGATAAATAATCGTTTTCTTAGTTATAAACGACGACGTTAAATTGTAATTTATGATTCGTCAATTCATCCCAAATTGTTGTTTTAAACCGAACAATTCACTTTCATGTTAACCGGTTGATTTACACGAATCGGTCTTTGATTAAAATTAAATCAATACGGTTTTAATTAACTAACAAAATCATCAGTATAATGTAACCTTTTTTAAAAAATAAAACTCGCTTTTACATAATATTATCCTGAAATTGACTTACGCCGCCTGAATACGAAAGCGAGGACCATAATTGAATTTCAAAATTCAATTTATTCGTTATAATAAAATGAAATTCGTGTATTGAAAATTTAATGAAACGACTTTATACAAAGATAGATAATATAGTAATGTATAAAGATTATTATTATTTAATGCTAATGATTTATTAAAATATCAACATACAAAAGATATAATTATATTTAAAAATAAAAAATCGTTATAACATTAAAATTTTAAATGTTTCAGAATTATAGATAATAATAGAATTTATAACATAAAGTATTAATAAAGGTCGTCTGAATGAAACTACGTCGGTAGTAAAAAGTGGGTTAATGCGATGGGGAAAAGAATATATTTAAAGAGAAAGTAATAAAGAAAAATGTAAGGATTCTACGGTTGTTGTGATGAATAGTGAAATCGATAAAATTAATAAAGTTGGATGGTCCGGATTCGAAGTGCGCAAACAAACAGAACTCTCCCAAATGCTTTGAGCGAGACAGTCTCCTAAATTCTATAGATTTAGGGCTTTAAAATCGATTTGAACCGTAAAACTTTCGTGGTGTTCCGATTGGAAATTGTATAAACTTTAAATTACACTTTGACAAAGGTCAAGGTGGATGTATTTTATTTAGTTTTCGCGTTCAAGATATGTGAAGAATATTTAACTTTAATAGTTTTTGTTATATGTAATCTCAAAAAAAGGAATTATTAGGTTAACCAAATATTTGAAGAAGTCTTTTACTGACAAGAGAAATGAGAAAAGAGTTGTGAGATAACTAGGAAATGAGAATATACATACTTTTAATTTATGGCGAGGTAGATAAAAATCGCGTTTCTGCTGTTCGAAAATATCATGAAACATTTCCCACTAGGAGGATACCAAATCGGAAAATGTTTGAAGCCATTGAAAGACTTCTTAAGGAAACTGGCACGCTAAAACCACAACGACAAAACGCTGGTCAACAAAGATTTCGACGAACTGTTAACGTTGAAGAAGGGATATTTCATGTTGTTCTATCTCCTACTACTAGCACCAGAAAATTTTCACATTTCAATGTTTTATTTGCATATGGCGAACATTGCACGAGTAACAGTTGTATCAATGCTAGTGATGTGACGAATAGTAGTTCAACCGAATAACCGAATACCGAATATTCGGCTTAATTTGAACCGGATATTCGGCCGAATATTCCGCCTTTGTTGACTGGCGTGAAAATAAGATTCAAAGAAATAGAGAAGCAAAAAAATTATTTTATGGCAACGTCGTTGAATCTCCGATATTTCTTAAACTTTTTCTCACGTGAGAACATATCCGTTATAAGGCATACTTTTTTTGGAGGCACTTGGAAGAGATTTAGACTCGCTAAACTCCGGAAGCAGTAGTAGCGATGAATGTGATAAGATGAATATAAACATCCAACAGTTGTCCCCTGTAACAGGCAAAATTTTGAATCGAAGTTATTTTCCGACTGCTATAAAGTCATAACCACATCTAGTAAGGCCGTTAGTGACTCCAATCCAGTCGTTAGTGAACTGGACTGTTACTTGTATGAGGAATTACTAAAGAGAGAGCAAGTTCCATTTGTTTGGTGGAAATAACATAGCTTGAAATACCCAAAAATAAGTATACTGGCAAAAGTGTACTTATGAGCCCCATCAAGTACAGTTTTCAGCGACCAGTTGTTCTCTGAAGCAGGAAACATACAAAAAAACTAATCGACAATTGCGCAAAAATCCATTATATGCTCAAATTTAATGTATTCTTCGAATTTATTAAAACTTAGAGCAGTCACATAGACAACCGAATATTCGGTAAATAAATTTAATATTCGGCCGAAAACCGAATATTGCAAATGAAGCCGAGTATGCCGAATATCGAATAATTGTTCGGCTTCGGTCCCATCTCTAATCAATACCACATTACATGTGTGCAACACTTGTTACCAGAAGAGTATAACAACCGCATAAATTTCTGCCAGTGGTTGATTCGACAAGACACCCAAGATCCTAACTTGTTGGCTGCTAGTTATCGATGAATCTTGCTTTACCAGAAATGGAATTCCTAATTTTCGAAACACTCATACTTGGAGCGATGAAAACCCTGCTTCAAAGCGACTGCTATTACGCATTAGCAACATACCTTTTCATTAAATGTCTGGGGTGGTCTTCTTGGTGATAATCTCATCGGCCCTTTCTTTTTACCAACAAGGCTTTCAGGAATATCTTACTTGAATTTTTTGCAAAATGATCTGTATGAGCTTCTACAAAATACTCCAATTGCCAATAAGGATGTGGTTTATGCATGACGGCACCCTTGCTCACTTTTCTCATATTGCCACCGATTATTTCAACACATCTTATGGTAACCGATGGGTTGGTCGAAATGAACCTGTTAAATGACCATTACGATCTGCTAATCTAGTTAGATTATTTTGTGTGGGGCTGGATGAAATCTGTAGTTTATTCTATGTCTATTGCCACGCAAGAAGAGCTAAAAAATCGCATTGAAGAAGGAACAACTACTATGAGGGGTCGTCCCGATACTTAAGCCGTGCCAGAAAATCATAAATTCGTCGTGTTGTATGCTGCATTCAAATGGAGGGCACTTTGAACAGTTACTCTGAATGTTTTATCATTAAATAAATTAACTTTTCAATATCCCGATAAAAATTAATTTGAGACTTATGTTTATATAAATTTTCTTGTTTATTTCGTGCTGGAGAACATATTCCTGAAATGGTGCCGTGCAATTCTGAAACATCCTATATTACTCAAAGAAATTAAAAAATTAAAAAAATAAAGTTTAGTTGCTCTTTTTCTCTATTTTTTTTTTTTTAGAAATTTTCTAACAAATTTCTGTTGGTGAGAGATTCCTCGAATGTTTCAAATTATAAAGGAGAGAGAATTAAACTTGTTAAGAAGTGCAAAGTTTAGGATAATCCGAGAGAAGGATTCCATTTATACTTTATGAACAAAGTAATGAACTTCATTTCCTTTATCATTCCCTTCAGAGGTGATTTACTTTAAAATGAGGAGAAGAGGTGTATTGTTGTGATATCTTTCTTGCTCATTGAGATTAAACTTTTCAACGCAATGTAAAGATTTGTGCCTTTATTTTATATGATAGTTTCGGATATTTAAGTATATTAGAAATTTTTAACTTTAAAAGTTTTTGTTAACCCTCATCCGGACTTCGTTTCTAAAACCAAATCCGGACTTGGTGTATCAAATTGCCAGGTAATAATTATATGCCTATTTTTCTTATGATTGGTTGATTGAAAGCATTTGAATAGTTGAAAATAAGGATCTTTCTTTAGTTTTTTATATTTTATTGACTATTGGCTATTTCATTGAGCCAAAATATTTAGTGGATTCGATCGTAAATAACAAAAAGATTAACAAATAATTTTGAAAGTTCTGTCAATTTGACACAAAATCCGGATGAGGGTTAACGTATAAGAAAAATTTATTATACCGTGCGTTCAGAAATGATTGTAGATCGTTTGAATTTGGCGCGCTCGTAATTTAGTGATTTTCGATGGTCAATATTGTTACCTGTGAATTACCTACGTCGTATCGCATATCAGTGGCGTAGCCGGATTTATTCATGATGTATCCTTGTCAGTATTAAGTGTATATGTACATATATTCATAATTATTGGAGATCGGATATCAATTGCAATGGCATTGATCAATAAATTCAATAAAATACCTTTGTCTTACGGTTTTTTGACAACTTATGACAGCTTTCAATATTTTCCATGACACGCCTATGAGATATGATTAACATTATTGTATTTATACCAACCTTAAAAATTAATCTATAGCGCGCCAAATTCAAACGATCTACAATCATTTCTGAACGCACGGTATTTATTTTTAGTAAGATATTTTTGATTATGAAAGAGATTTTCTGTATTAAGCTTGTTGAAACCTCGAACAATAAGTTTAGGATAATCCTAAGGGAGGATTTCGTTTATATTTCACGAGCAAAGTAATGAAGGTAATTTCCTTTATCCTGTCTTTCAGAGGAGATTTACTTTAAAATACCAAGAAGAAAAGCCCCATTGTTGTCATATTTTTCTTATTCATAGAGATGAAAGCTTGGAAAGTAATGTAAAAATTGATCTCTGAATTTTATATGATTAGGATCTCCAGAACTTATCAAAAAATTAAAACTTTACATATATACAGGGTGTTTCACGAAGTTCTCCCGGCACTAATGGAGAATGTTGTTTAAGTGATTTGTAATAAAAAAGTTTATATGAACATGTATCCGATTCGCTTCACTTATTGAGTTATATGAATTTGAAAATAATTAAAAATTATGTCGTTACGGTCTTGCGTGAGACTTAAGGGACAAGTAAACTATTACTGCATTAGTATAGTGAAGTACTTTAATTACTATCAAATTTGACAAACTTGCAGTTTAATCTAAAAATATTTGAATTTTATTTGCGTACAATACCGTTTAAGTTTATGACTATTGAGTATGCTGATAAGGTTTTTGTACTGAGAAACTGCTATGAAAACGCTACTGGAGCTTCAATTAAATATCGATGACGTTTTCCATCCCCGAAGCCTTTTAATAGTACCTTCCAAACTCTTTGAGAAACTGGTTCGCTTCCAAGCGTTCATATGAAGTATGAATGAGTAATACAACAAAATGTTGCAGAAGGAAGAAAACATCCTTTACACGTCGAGCTCAATTCCATTAATATGCGACGTATATCCACACGTTTAGGGATTCTCAATACTAGGGTATGGAGAACATTTAAAAAAATCTGCTGCATTCGTATCATCTACAACGTGTTCAATATTTGAAGACTTCCCAGGGCGTTTGGCATTTTATCAGTGGTTAAATAATAATTGGAACTTATGCCACTAAATTTTATTTACAGATGCATCACAATTTACTGTAGATGGCACAAATAACATCTACAATTTGCATAATTGGTCGGACATTAACCCTCATACAGCCCAGTTTACATTATTCCAGTAGTATTCCAGTACAGTGATCGAAACCAGTGCTGGAATGTTACTGGAATAATGTGAACCCTCACTGGAATAAACTGGAAAGCACTCATTCCAGTGAGCAATCCAGTCCAGTAACTGGATTGACGGTCTACTTTTTCAATCCAGCTCGCTCATTCCAGCACCACTGGAATAGTGTAGACAGCTAATCCAGTGCTGGAATCCATGCGTGAACATGTATACGATCCAGTCTAGCACTGGACTGGATTGACTAACTGGATTACTAGACTGGAATAATGTGAACGATATGATCCAGTCTAGCACTGGACTGGATTGACTAGCTGGATTACTGGACTGGAATAATGTAAACCGGGCTTACTACCATAGAAAGTAATTTTCAAACCAGATTTAGCGTTAATGTGGGGTGCGGAATATTGTACGATCAACTTATAGGACCGTTTATTATTAAAGATCGTCTTACTAAACTATGGTACTTGCAATTTTTGGAAGAACTTCCGCGTTTACTGTAAGACGATTAAGAGTTTTAAGAGTTTTCAACGGTTGATTTTTAATACATTTTAAGCGTCGTTTAACTTATTCCACAAATGCTTGTTCGCACTTTTAACATCCGAATCGTGTTTATCAACCAATTCTTTTCCTATTTCAGTATCCGGCTTTTTACAATCTTCCAAAGAAGAAATCTCTTGAAGGCTTGTTACTATGTTTTCGATGTTCAAGATTACATTATCTACGTACTTTTCCCTATCTATGGTAAGCGGCATTTTTTTTTAATCTTCAATGTCGTTGTAAATACCAATAAGTTGTGTTTGAATTGTCCAATTCTTCTAATTTTTCCAAATCTTCATCTTTCTTGCCTTCCGGATTTTCATCTCGAAGTTTTTCATCTTCCGAAACTTCGGAAACGACGCCTTGAGGTTCCCGATGGGCATTTTTCATTCTATTTTCCCCCCGTTGGACACACACAAGAATTTTGAGCTTATTTCGAGACTTAAACGTCGATAGAGTGTATTTGTAACACGATGGAGCTCCTTCTCATTTTTACCATAGAGTCACCGATCTTCTAAATGAGCGTTATTCTAAACACTGGATCGATTGAGATGGACCGCATCTTTGGCCAGCCAGATCTCCAGATTTCAGTTCTCTGGATTATAATTCATAGGATTGGATGAAAGATTTAGTGTATTAAGAAAAAGTAGACACACGTGAGTCTTTAATGCAGAGGATTTTTGACGCTGCAACGCAAATAAAGGAGCATCGTGCAAAGATAAAAAATGCAACAAGCGTGCATATAAGTGTATTGAAGTAGGAGGTGGCATTTTCGAAAATGTTTAAAATTAATAAATTATTTCTTTTTAATTTCGCAATTACTTCATTTTTATTTTTTAGAACACGCAGGTGTCTTGCTCAATGATTTTTTTGTTAAACCTGACGGTAAGCTAAATAAGTACTTTATTTTACTAATGCATTTTTTGGAACACGCAGGTGTCTTGTTCAATGCTTTTTTTGCCCGATTTACCCCAAAAACGATAAAAACGACAAAATAATCGCTCCACCGACTTTTAAATCTGCGTCTGCCCACCAAAAAACCCCGAATTTATTTAAAAAAATCGCCGAAAACGTCGAAATGACCTCAAAAGTGCATTCTTTACGCTCGAAAATGCAACATTTAAGCGTAAAAAGACAAATAAAAGCAAAAAAAGAACCAGAACTAGCATTAAAAGATAAACATAGGTCGCAAAAAAATTGGAAAAGAATTTCTCGAACGTTTCCGAGAAAATAGCGATATTAAAAGATGATTCGAACGATTTAATTGAAATTTCTTTCAATGAAACGTTATCATTAGCTTCTAAAAGTCGTTTTTTAAAGAAAATTGTCTAAAAGGAGTCCAAAAATAATTTTGTACTTAAAAAAAATTAAAAGTACTTTAATGACGGCGAAAAAGATTTCGAATCGGATTCGAAAGTCGTTCAAACTATTCCAAATTTGAATAAAAACGGATGAGGTGCGAAAAGTTTAATAAAAAGTTAAATGTAACCAATTGGTACCTGTGTAGGTGTGAAAAGACGTTTTGTCCTCAATGTAGATATCCGGAAGTGCATCATTGCGGGTTCGATTATAAGGAGGAAGGCCGAAGGGTGTTGAAAAGGGAGAATCCGGTAGTTTCGGGGGCTAAGGTGACGAAATTTTGATGTTAAATGGGGTTAAAACGGTCGAAAATGGTCGAGAAATTTTCAAATTCATATAACTCAATAAGTGAAGTGAATCGAATACATGTCCATATGAACTTTTTTATTACAAATCAAACTTTATGAAACACCCTGTATAAAGAACATTACAACTTAGAAAGTACTATAAAAATCATTTTATAATAACCATTTTCAATATGTAAAATGTTAAATGTTTTAAAAATCTTTAAAATTCCATTTTGAAAGAAATTACAACTAAATAAAAATAATTTTTAGAAATCTCAATCTGTTAAATAAGATTTTCATTTACTACCCAGGAAAAAAAATCAAAATTCTGCGAGAATAACAGATTTTTCTCATTAAACCGATAATTTATTAACGCATTCTTTAAATTTCACTCAAACGAATTTTATGATTTTATTTTCTTTAAAACCAATAAAAAATTAATTTTTACTTACAACTAGTTTAGTTTTATTTTTAGTACTTTTTCTAAAAAAAAATATTGTTTTTGGTTGAATTGATCAACATTTTGGTAACTTTGGTGGAAGCTTTACGAATTTAGTAAGTTTTTGATGGAATTAAAAAAAAAATTGGTAAATTTTTGGTGGAATTTTTACAAATTTTGTAAACTTTTTGGTGGAATTTTTAAAAAATTCACTATTTTTGGTAGAATTATTAAAAATTTTAATAACTTTGGTGAAATTTTTATGAATTCACGAAGTTTTTGATGGAATTTTCAAGGTTTTAGTTAATTTTTAATGAAATTGTTTCTAACTTGATTGATTTTTGGTGGAGTTTTAAAAGAATTTGGACATTTTGGTGGAATTTTTAAAAAATTTAGTAAGTTTTTGGTAGAATTGTTAAAAATGTTGACAATTTCGGTGTAATTTTTAGGATTCTTGTAAGTTTTTGGTGGAATAAAAAAAAATTCAGTAAGTTTTGGGTGTAGTTGTTAAATATTTTAATAGCTTTGGTGGAATTTTTGCGAATTTTATTCATTTCAGGTGGAATTTTTAAGAAATTCAGTGTTTTTGGTGGAATTATCAATAATTTTGATAACATTGATGCAATTTTTGCGAATTTTATTCATTTCTGGTGGAATTAAAAAAAAATCAGTGTTTTTGGTAAAATTCTTATGAATTTAGTAAGTTTTCGGTGGAATTTTTGCAAACTGTATTAATTTTTGTTGGAATTTTTAAAAAATTCAGTATATTTTTGGTGGAATTATCAAAAATTTTGATAACACTGGAGGAATTTTTGCGAATTTTATTCATTTTTGATGAAATTTTTAAAAAATTCAGTGTTTCTTTATGGAATTTTTACGAATTTAGTAAGTTTTTAGTGAAAATTTTCCAATTTTATTAATTTTTGGTGGAATTTTTATAAAATTCAGTATGTTTTTGATGGAATTGTTAAAAAAGTTGATAACTTTGGTGGAATTTTTATTAGCTTTAATCATTTTTGGTGGAATTGTTAAAAAATATTGGTAATTTTAGTAGAATTTTTATGAATTTGGTCAGTTTTTGGTGGTATTTTTTAAAAATCAGTAAGTTTTTGGTGGAATTATTCAACATATTTGTAGCTTTGGTGGAAAATTGAAAAAATTTTGTACGTTTTTGGTGGAATTGTTAAAAATGTTGGCAACCTTGGTGGAATTTTTACGAATATAGTAAGTTTTTCGTGGAATTTTTACCAATTTTATTGATTATGGGTGGAATTTTTTAAAAATTCACTAAGTTTTTAGTAGAATTGTCTCCAAATTTAATAATTTTTGGTGAAATTATATTCAATTTAACTAACTTTTGTGGAATTTTTATTATTACTTTTTTATTTTTGTGAAATTTTTAAGAATCTAATCAATTCTTGCCGAAATTAATCTTAATTTTAGTATATTTTTTAAAAATTCAGCAAGTTTTTGGTGGAATTGTTAAAAATTTTGATAGCTTTGATGGAATTTTTACAAATTTTATGTTTTTGGTGGAATTATTAAAAATTTTAGTAGCTTTGGTGGAATTTTTACAAATTTACTTAAATTTTTGGTGATATTTTCAGGAATTTAATTAGTTTTTAGTGAAATTTATTCGAATTTCTGCTGTGCATAAATTGAATATTTGATAATAATTAATAAACCGATCGTTTTGACATTTCATGTGGCATTACCGTGGTTACAATAATAAATAACGTTTATGAAAATTGAACCAACTGTTTTATCAGCCCAAATCGAAAATGACGAAAAACGGGGACTTCGTTTAGGGCTTAAATCGGCCGTTTCGGGTCCAAAGGAGCCCCGATTCGCATATAACGTTGCGTTACAAAGCCGTTCAGAAGGTTAGCCGGAAGCAGAGTCGTGAAGCCGGTGGCTTTTTGGAGAAAAAGTGCGTTCGAAAATTAACGAAAATGACAGGCGGTCGATCAAGAATTTTAGTTTCAATTAGGGCTACCGTAACGTCATTCGATTTTCAGGGCCGTTTTTCCGAAATCGGTTACGGACCCCCCAAAATCGTCGGGGAGGTGAAGATAATGGTCGGCAGAATGACGTAAAACCATTGAATCGTCTGGAAAGCGATTTCCAAAAAAACTATTAAAAAAAGACCTAGGCGCCTGCGGCGCCCTCTTTTAAAGAGGCGCTGCTTGCTTACTACTTTAATATATCGTCGGCTTAATTAGTAAATCACATCACAAGTCCGAAATCACAAATAGTGTAGAAGAGCAAAAAAACCTCTTATTGCCGAATGAACTATATAAGGATGTTGTTGGGTACTGTTGAAGAACAATTATCTTTGAATTGTTATTAATATTAAGGTACATGCGAACTTCTTAGAATATAGTTCATTGTTTTCTGCAATAAATTACACAAAAATCTCATTTTGAGTAAAAATGGACTTATGTGATTTACTAATTAAGCCGACGATATTATATAATTAGTTAAAAAGTTAAAAAGTACACAGTAAATATTTTATTGTTACTCTCTACGAGAGTAAAATTTTTAAAAACATAGGTAAGTGATATTGTGTATTAAGACCAAAGATTTTATTCAAATCACAATTCATTTAATATACAGTGAATATTAATTTTAACCTAGCAATGGCTTTAATTACCATTCAGCACAAACACAGCGGCTTTATCTACACAGGAATGTCGCCAATTCGTTACGTGTCGGATGCGGACCACACATTATAAGCATTCGCTATATTTAAAGCCGGAATGCTTAAGGACAAGACAATTCTTTGTTCCGCGTAGAAAATTCTTGGCACTACCTCAAATTTAAGACTCAGCAATACGACAAAAGAGCTCTACACCAACAACCCAACAATGATCTATAAGAAGTTATGTTTTAATATTGCCAGTTTGTTATTTAAACAAACTGCGCAATTTTTAATTTGATCTTCTTGCCAAACCGTAAACGTTTAAACGCTGACGTGGTTCGGCCGCGGCAGACAGTGATGTCAGGCAGGTATGACGCAAATTAAGGTGTCTGTATTCTATTCCATCACGTATACATACATACAGTTAAATAAACCGTACGCCCATTTGGCGCACGTTTGCGGTAGAAACGTTTTTTAGAAGCAACGAACGACGACGACAGATTTTAAAACGTTCCCGGCTTGATGGCCCGTAAATATTTAAAGCCAGCGCGAATCTTTTTTTGCGTTCATATGTAAGGTGCGATACAAAGACGAAAATATCTCCTCGTCCTCCGATCTGTAGCCAGGCGGTGGTTATTGTAATAAAACCCCGGCAGTTCGAGATTTTTAACGCGGTCTTTCTCGCTTCGGTCCTAACGTCACCGTTTTCGAGGTTGATCAATACATCAACGTGGTATAATACGCAGCCTTGTAACATTTTGGGTATAGATCAATGTTAGTGGTTGAGATTAAAAATTTAAAATTGTTTGATAGTTTACTTACCTACAAATAAATTGACATAAAATGATTTAATAGGGTAAAATATCAAGTAGAAAAGTTTTACTCATATATTGTATTTGTGATATATATATATATTTTTTTCTATGATTTTATTATATCGGGTGTTCACTCTAATTCATGTTCAAGTGAGCAATAGATTTTACCTGCATTTTTGACGAATGTCCAAGAAAATTTTAGTAAAGCAATGTCATAACACTGAAATGCTTTCGGCTAAAATTTACCTTAACCGTTAAGTATAAATAATTGTTTTTGAATATAAGCAATCAGATAAAAATTTAAATTATAAAATCACATATAAATTCAATTTTTTGCAAAACATATCGAAATTTCCCGAGACAAACCAATTTTAATTTCTACAAGTTACTCAATTCAATTACTTCAATGGAAAAACAATGGTTATCCGCCAATGTAAGTTTGTAAGTGATAGTTTTCCGTCAATATTCTGACTTTGTTGGAACAAACCCAATAATTAATAACGTGTTGAAAAAGAAACTTCTATTTTGCTTTCGTGTAACGATCTTTAAAGAATCTAATTTTAAATTGATGTGTATAATTCATCTTTTATATTTTTAACGCTTGTGACTCACTGAAAGGTGGGTTTCTTAAGCCGTAGTTCTCAAATTTATGTTCTTCTCTATAAAAATCCTCCAAACTTTTTTTTATAACGGGCATAAATTACTAAATCGTTAATTAAATTAATTTATAATGTGGAATATCGTGTTTAAATCTAATCCAAATCAATGTATTACTAACATTATCATTTTTAGAACAAATATTCTGTAAGTGTTGATTATTCGTTGTTATAAATGAAGAAAGATAATAGTTTTAGAGAGTACAATAAGACAATTTTCATTTTGCAAAGAAACAATTTATAACAAATTTTCTAGTATTTTCCAAACAAAACTTCATTAATAGATTTCTGTATTTTATAATTTGAAATGTTCTAATTCGGACGTACCAGACGTACGGAATGTTGCTTGTATTGCACAGCAATATGATATTCAGTACAGCATATGTACTATAACCCGAAATGGAGCTGCACCATGAAGAGAAAGATGAAAAAGTAAGCCTGTTCTCCGTAACAATGCTGAGTACACTTTAATCTTTCTCTTCATGGTGCAGCTCCATTTCGGGTTAGTGTACTATAATCCAAAATGGAGCTGCACCCTGAAGAGAAAGATGAAAAAGTATTCGACAATGTTACGGAGAGGGGACTTAGGCCCGTATTCAGAGACGTAAGTTAAGCAGCTGCTCACCGAGATTTTTTGTTCAACTGTCAAAACAGGTAAACGCACTTGAGCAAAAAATCTCGGTGAGGAGCTGCTTAACTTACGTCTCTGAATACGGGCCTTGATTTTCCATCCTTCTCTTCATGGTGCAGCTCCATTTCGGGTTATGGTACGTGTATAGCAAACGCACAGTATTCGCTACATATTATTGGATTTGTGATTGATTGACCTTTTGCAACGAATAGCGTAGTGACCGTGTGACATTCATGTTATAATTTTTTCTGTTATCGAGAAAAGGAACAGGCATTTCTGTGAATTACCGAGTGTACACTATTTTTTAACTTATGTTATTAGTGTAACCCGGATTAAAGGTCGCTTCTCATTTGCACTGCACTCAGCTGCGTGATGCGATGTGACTCAGCGATGCAAATTGTCGCTAAGTAACTATATCACTGACTTGAATGGATACGTTCTGACTTACGCAGCGCAACAAAGCGGCGTATCGTGCAGTGTTATGTGAAAACGTATCCATTTAAATCAGTGATATAATTTCCTAGCGACAATTTGCATCGATGAGTCGTGTCGTATCGCGCCGTTGAGTGTAGCGCAAGTGAGAAGCGACCTTAACTCATTGTCAGATTCAGAGGTAAAGTATTTCTGTATAACAAAATTGCTTTGAGCAAAATATTATGTGTCATATTTTTGAAAAGGAAATTTCAAGCGGTCCTCAAATATGTAAAAATATACAGCCGGTACGATATTTGTTGAGTCAAAATTCCGATTAATTTCTGAGATATTCACCAAAAAATGCAAAAAATATTCGACGTAACGTGGAAAATTTAAAGGTACGCCACTGCTGGTACAGAGTATTCCAAGGCCAAAGCCAGTGATTCATTAGGGTCTTTAGTAATTTTCATGTTTAACTAATGGCGTCTTGACATCCCCCTCCCAAATTTTCCAGTAACCAAACTCATTGTCGCGTGAACTCTTATTCAAATAAGTTATAATGTATAAATACGAGTGTCGAAAGATTACAGCGATGTATTTATAAGAAGCGCCGCCCTCATAAAAGAGTTAATTTAACCAAAAGAATGTGTCAAAACGTCCAAGAGCAACAAAAATTAAATTACATCAGAAAATTTCGTGCCCCTTGTGTGACCCGCCTATGATTAAGTGGAGAAGGAAGATTTGGCTTTTCAGTGATGCCAATTTTTGGATACACTGCAGAAATGAGTCACTGGCTTTGGCCTTGGAATACTCTGTAGATATCAGGCTGTGACAGACCGGTGTCTTCCGAGAATAGAACGTTATTAGTTTTTTCCTTCTGGATTTTAGCTCAACAAATATCGTACCGACTGTACATTGCTTAATTTGAAAAAATCATTTTTATGTCTATAACTAATCAATTAATTAGACTTTTCAAAAATGCACTTTTTTGAAGAACAGCCTATATCTCTGGAACCATAAGAGATATCTTTATATGGTTTTAACCATTCAATTTTTTATAAAAATGAAGCATCAGACACCGATATTAATTTTTCTCTGCCTGTTCTAGAAATGGGAGTCTCCCTTTAAAGGTGTCCAATTTGGTCCATCCTTTAACACAACCCGAAATGAAGTTGCACCATGAACAGAAAGACGTAAGAGTACTCGGCAATGTTACGGAGAGGAAGCTTACTTTTTCATCTTTCCCTTCATGGTGCAGTTCCATTTCGAGTTATGGTACATGCATTTTATGTGTAGGGGAAGGTAGGTATGTTTGGAACGGTGGTATGTTTGGGACAACTGATCCAAACCGAAAACTTGTTTGAATTTACCCCATTCTCATATTTTAAATTTACTAGTGCTACCTACATTGCTATATCGTCGAAACTTGAAATGCAGTCAGTTATTTTAACCTTAAAAATTGGACGTTTGCGTTTATGTTGTTTCAAAGTAAAAATCGGGTGCATCAGATAAGTACTGGTTATAACTATGTTTATTTACAAAACTTAATACATTATTATTGGTGAAGTCTACAAACTGTTTTTGATCAATACACCTTGCTGTCTTTTATTTGTGTCCTATACTAAAATAAAAAAAAATAATATGTAGACTAACTACAATGAGGTATGTTTGGGACATTGAAAGAAAGGAATATTTGGGACGTCCCAGATATACCTCCTATATACATAATCGGCTCTTGGTAATTGGTTCTTGAATAACCCGTGCAAAACAGTTACAACTTACAAAGATATTAACAAGCACACCCGAAAAACTGTTAATAGAAGAAACATTAAAAATCAAGAATGAAAAATTTCGAAAAAGGGAAGAGAAGGTTAAACACAGCGTAAAAAGAAATTAGAGACGAAAGAAGATGAAGAAATCAATTATGCTTTCGTCATTTTGTGGCTGTCCCATACATACCAACGCATGGTACGTTTGGGACAAAAGTACAAATGACCACTTCTACTGCAACAAAACTTTAACCATTAGAAAAAATGACATCAAATAAGTACCAAAATATAGTATAAACAGTAAGCTATTCGATGGTATAAATTTTAAAATTTTTATGTTGCTGGTATGGCCACAATTTAATGGATTATAAAAAGTGTCCCTAACATACCCACCTTCCCCTACAGCATTAAAAGTTGAAAAATCTGGTCACCCTAGTTTCATTTAACCCAAAAGAAGTTAATTCACATTTAACAATATGAATGATTCATTCAAGATAAACATAACATAACAAATGTAAATGGAGTTTTATAGTCTTTGCAAGAAGGCAATGCATAAGCACTTTCCTTGAAATTTTCTGAATAAAATTTCTTGATTAAAAGGTTTTTTTATTTTTTATTTTAGGCTAATGAAAAGTACACTTTAACAGAATCTTTTTATCTCGAGAAAAAGGCAATGTATAACCACTTGTCTTGTAATTTATAACTAAAACTTCTTAATTAATAGATTATTTTCTTCAAGATATGACTTGAAGATGATATTCTTGTTAGAACCTAGCTGTCAATACCTTTTAATAAAATCGGTTAGTCGATTCCTTCCTAATTTTAATTTCTACAGGGTGTTTAAAAAATACGTTCGAATATTTGGCCCACTTATAGATCTCATCAGTACAAACAAAAAAGTCAAAATAAACATAAGTCCAAAAATCAGCTGTTTCCTAATTACAGCCTGTTTTTCAAATTAAAATAATTTACACTCAGTAGGAGTGATTCGCGTATTTATGAAGTCATCCATGGAAATAACAAAACAAATTTTGTTCGTTTCTGTTAGTGTAGTTGCCACATTTGTTGTAATTATTGTGTGTCCGTTATTCTCAGTGTTTATTGAAGTAGTTGTTGCTGTAACCCATTGTTGAAATTTTCGAATATGCCTTATACCAACGCAGAAATGGCAGACATGCATTTTATGTATGGCAAAGCCGATGGAAATGCATGTGAGGCACGTCGCCTTTATGCCGAAGCATTCCCAAACCGGGTACCGGGTACCGTGTGACAAACTTTTTACAAATTTACTTCAACGTTTATCCGAAGTTGGATCGTTTAAATCAAGGAACGGTGATGGTGGTCGGCCTAGATCAGTTTGTACTCCCGACGCAGAACTTAACATTTTAAGACGAATTGAAGAAAATCCTGGTACTAGTACTAGAAGACTCTCTACTGAAACAAATATTAATTTTTCCCTAATTTGGAGAATTTTACGGGAGCAGCAATTGCACCCATACCATATTCAAAGGGTACAGGCTTTAGCTGTGCCTGATTATGCCGCACGACTGGTGTTTTGTCGAAGCATGTTGACAAAAGTCGCGGAGAACCCAAATTTTGTTACGAAAATTTTATTTACAGACGAAGCTGGTTTCACGAGAAATGGCATTTTTAATATTCATAATAGTCATGTTTGGGCCGACGAAAATCCGCATGCCGTTGTTGAATCGAATCATCAACACCGATTTGCAATCAACGTTTGGCTTGGTGTGTTAGGAGACCATCTGATAGGACCTTGTTTCCTGCCTAACCGTTTGACTAGTCAATTGTACCTTGACTTTTTGCGGAATACATTACCACTGCTGTTAGAAGATGTGCCCCTCAACCACAGAATTAATTAAGTGTGGTTGATGCACGATGGAGCTCCTGCGCATTACGGAGTCTTGGTCAGAAATTATCTAAACGAGAATTACAATGGCAGGTGGATAGGGCGAGGAGGTCCAATTGCATGGCCCCCTAGATCTCCCGACCTCACTCCAGTCGATTTTTGCATTTGGGGGTATTTAAAGACATTAGTTTATTCAAGTCCTGTGAATAATTTAGATGAGTTGCGAGAACGAATTGAACATGCCTGCCAGACTGTTCGTATAAATCCGGGACTCTTTGACAGAGTGCGGCGTTCACTTTTATGGAGATGTGAAATGTGTATACAAATGGAAGGAGGACATTTTGAACATCTTCTTTAACAATCATTAATTTGTAATAATTAAAATGTATTTATACTGATATTTAAGTGTAAATTATTTTAATTTGAAAAACAGGCTGTAATTAGGAAACGGCTGATTTTTGGACTTATGTTTATTTTGACTTTTTTGTTTGTACTGATGAGATCTATAAGTGGGCCAAATATTCGAACGTATTTTTTAAACACCCTGTATATCAATAAAGAATGAAGACATTTATTGCAAAGTCACTTTATTCCCAAATACAAATCTTTGATATGTATTACTTAACGTATAAAAACGTTATAAAAATTAATTTGAATAGTAAAAACATTAATATCCTATTTAAGTAATTAGTATCCTAATTAATTAAAATATTTATTTCCCAATTAGGTACAATATTAAATTTCCCAAATAGATATGTAATTAAATCATTATGATTCAGCAGTATATCAATCACACATAACTAACTTAATCCATTACTAATAAGATGAATAACGAAGTAATCTCTTTTTACGACAAACAGGTGTTCATCGTAATAATTCAACCCACATTCCAATTCGTATCCTCATCCATATATCCAATTCGTTGTGTAAGTAAGTAATTTACGATCGGACGTGTAACAAAGCACCTGTGAAACTCGGATATTAACAACACACCATATAATATTTTATGTGATCGTTGCGGTCGCGCCGAATTGTTGTTCGAACCGACTTCAAAACTTTCTGAACATATTCCAAACAAATAAACACTTCGTATTCCAATAACCGTGGAATGTCGGAAAGTCAGATCGAATGGGTGTTAAACGGCTAATTTAAACATCATCTAACCGACACGTCAATAATAACCAACAGGCTCAAGTTAGCTCGTTCTAATTTATTTAGGCGGTGCTCAACCGATCGGCCCGTGGCAGAAGCTGTATTAATCTTAACACGTTTGCGATGTGTATACGCGACTTCTTGGGCAATCGTCCAAACATGGTTCCAAGCCAGAAATATGTACCATCAATTTAAAGTCTTATTGTTAGTTAAATTATTGTTCGAAAAAAAATCATCTTTGTTACCTTTTGTTTTATTTGTGAACAATTTTATGTTGAGTTGATGGAGAAAAAAACGAATATGTATGTTCAGATTGAACTTAAAGGGATTTGGCCTTCTGCCAAATGTGCCATAAATTATTTGCAATGATATACATGAGCCGGGAGTACATCGTTGTAACAAGAACGAGATCTTTATTTACAAAGGTAATGAACCGGGAAAGTGAACACTCTACGCTTTGTTAATTTTTAGAATAACAGAACAATTAATCTTCGAGAGGAAAAAAAACAGTAGAAAAGTAAAAATGAGAAAACACACCAGTAGTCATTCAACTCAAAACAAGATTAATTGAAATTTTCTAAATTTTTACAACAGTAATGAAATAATTTATTTTATTTGTATATACTACAGTTGTAACTTCTAAACGTTAAATTTTAATGTAATCCAAAGAAAATTTCGCTTAATTAAAGACATTAAGTTATATTTTCTCTTCTGAGATAAAAACTAAAAATCGTAGAAAATTTATTTTTGGTAAAAATAAAGATTAAGCTTAAAACTAAGATCTCATCAAATTTCAAGTTTCAACAACAATTAGTGTTTGAGATACGATTTTTTTTAAATTGATGATTTTTTAATAGTAAAAAGTTTTTTAACCTAAAATGTTTTTTTACCAAGTTTGAAAATTTTTTAAATCTTTTTGACAACATTTAGAATAAAACGGTATTTTCAGATCAAAACTAGAATGTTTTGAGTTTCATTTAGGAAAAAAAATCAAATCAAAATCTTTAAAAATGAATTTTTTATGAATTTTTTAAGTTAATTTCTTAAGTTAGAAAAGTGTCAAAAATGTTTACCAACTTTGAAAATTTTTTTAATTGTTTTGGTAAAATTTAGAACAAAACGGTCTTTTTTAGTTAAAACTAGAATGTTTTAAGTTTTACTTAGAAACAAAATCAGATCTAAATCTTTAAAATTCGATTTTTTATGAATTTTTAAAAAATTATTGATCTTTTTAATCAAAAATTTTTAACCTAAAAAATTTTTTCCCAACTTTGAAATTTTTTAAAAAATTTTTGGTAAAATTTAGAACAAAATGGCCTTTTTAAATTAAAAATAGAATGTTTTTAGTTTCATTTAGAAAAAAAACCAGATCAAAACCTTTAAAATTCAATTTTTTACGAATTTGTTAAAAATTTACTTTTTAATAACCAAAAATTTTTTAACCTAAAAAATTTTTTACCAACTTTGAAATTTTTTTTAATTTTTTTGGTAAAATTTAGAACAAAACGGTCTTTTTAGATTAAAACTAGAATGTTTTTAGTTTCATTTAGAGAAAAAATCAGATCAAAATCTCTAAAATTCAATTTTTTAAGAATTTTTAAAAAATTGTTTTTTTTTAGTGACCAAAAATTTTTTAACCTAAAAAAATTTTTTTCCAACTTTGAAATTTTTTTAAATTTTTTGGTAAAATTTAGAACAAAATGGCCTTTTCAAATTAAAAATAGAATGTTTTTAGTTTCATTTAGAAAAAAAACCAGATCAAAATCTTTAAAATTCAATTTTTTACGAATTTTTTAAGAATTTACTTTTTAATAACCAAAAATTTCTGAACCTAAAAAATTTTTTGCCAACCTTGAAAATTTTTTTAATTTTTTTGGTAAAATTTAGAACAAAACGGTCTTTTTAGATTAAAACTATGTTTTTAGTTTCATTTAGAGAAAAAATCAGATGAAAATCTTTAAAATTCGATTTTTTATGAATTTTTAAAAAATTATTGACTTTTTTAATCAAAAATTTTTAACCTAAAAATTTTTTTCCCAACTTTGAAAAATTTTTTTAATTTTTTTGGTAAAATTTAGAATAAAACGGTCTTTTCAAATTAAAACTAGAATGTTTTTAGTATCATCTAGAAAAAAAATCAGATCAAAATCTTTAAAATTCAATTTTTTATGAATTTTTAAAAAATTGATTTTTTTTAGTGAGCAGAAATTTTTTAACCTTAAAAAATTTTTTTCCAACTGAAAATTTTTTAAATTTTTTTGGTAAAATTTAGAACAAAAGGGTCTTTTCAAATTAAAACTAGAATGTTTTTAGTATCATCTAGAAAAAAAATCAGATCAAAATCTTTAAAAGTCAATTTTTTATGATTTTTTTAAAGAATGATTGAATTTTTAGAAAATGGTTTAACCTAAAAAATTTTTTGCCATCCTTGAAAATGTTTTAAATTTTTTTGGTAAAATTTAGAACAAAACGGTCTTTTCAAATTAAAACAAGAATGTTTTTAGTATCATTTAGAAAAAAAATCAGATCAAAATCTCTAAAATTCAATTTTTTAAGAATTTTTAAAAAATTGTTTTTTTTTAGTGACCAAAAATTTTTTAACCTAAAAAAATTTTTTTCCAACTTTGAAATTTTTTTAAATTTTTTGGTAAAATTTAGAACAAAATGGCCTTTTCAAATTAAAAATAGAATGTTTTTAGTTTCATTTAGAAAAAAAACCAGATCAAAATCTTTAAAATTCAATTTTTTACGAATTTTTTAAGAATTTACTTTTTAATAACCAAAAATTTCTGAACCTAAAAAATTTTTTGCCAACCTTGAAAATTTTTTTAATTTTTTTGGTAAAATTTAGAACAAAACGGTCTTTTTAGATTAAAACTATGTTTTTAGTTTCATTTAGAGAAAAAATCAGATGAAAATCTTTAAAATTCGATTTTTTATGAATTTTTAAAAAATTATTGACTTTTTTAATCAAAAATTTTTAACCTAAAAATTTTTTTCCCAACTTTGAAAAATTTTTTTAATTTTTTTGGTAAAATTTAGAATAAAACGGTCTTTTCAAATTAAAACTAGAATGTTTTTAGTATCATCTAGAAAAAAAATCAGATCAAAATCTTTAAAATTCAATTTTTTATGAATTTTTAAAAAATTGATTTTTTTTTAGTGAGCAGAAATTTTTTAACCTTAAAAAATTTTTTTCCAACTGAAAATTTTTTAAATTTTTTTGGTAAAATTTAGAACAAAAGGGTCTTTTCAAATTAAAACTAGAATGTTTTTAGTATCATCTAGAAAAAAAATCAGATCAAAATCTTTAAAAGTCAATTTTTTATGATTTTTTTAAAGAATGATTGAATTTTTAGAAAATGGTTTAACCTAAAAAATTTTTTGCCATCCTTGAAAATGTTTTAAATTTTTTTGGTAAAATTTAGAACAAAACGGTCTTTTCAAATTAAAACAAGAATGTTTTTAGTATCATTTAGAAAAAAAATCAGATCAAAATCTTTAAAATTCATTTTTTTACGAATTTTTAAAGAAATATTGAAAATGGTTTAACCTAAAAATTTTTTTGCCAACCTTGAAAATTTTTTTAATTTTTTTGGTAAAATTTAGAACAAAACGGTCTTTTTAGATTAAAACTAGAAAGTTCTTAGTTTCATTTAGAGAAAAAATCAGATGAAAATCTTTAAAATTCAATTTTTTATGAATTTTTAAAAAATTGATTTTTTTTAGTGACCAAAAATTTTTTAACCTAAAAAATTTTTTTCTAACTTTGAAAAATTTTTAAAATTTTTTGGTAAAATTTAGAACAAGACGATCTTTTCAAATTAAAACTAGAATGTTTTTAGTATCATCTAGAAAAAAAACCAGATCAAAATCTTTAAAATTCATTTTTTTACGATTTTTTTAAAAATTGCTTTTTAATAACCAAAAATTTTTTAACCTAAAAAATTTTTTACCAACTTTGAAATTTTTTTTAATCTTTTTGGTAAAATTTAGAACAAAACGGTCTTTTTAGATTAAAACTAGAATGTCTTTAGTTTCATTTAGAGAAAAAGTCAGATCAAAATCTTTAAAATTCAATTCTTTATGATTTTCTTAAAGAATGATTGAATTTTTAGAAAATGGTTTAACCTAAAAAATTTTTTGTCAACCTATTGAAAATTTTTTTAATTTTTTTGGTAAAATTTAGAACAAAACGATCTTTTCAAATTAAAACAAGAATGTTTTTAGTATCATTTAGAAAAAAAATCAGATCAAAATCTTTAAAATTCAATTTTTTATGATTTCTTAAAGAATGATTGAATTTTTAGAAAATGGTTTAACCTAAAAAAAATTTTGCCAATTTTGAAATTTTTTTTAATTTTTTTGGTAAAATTTAGGACAAAACGGCCTTTTCAAATTAAAACAAAAATGTTTTTAGCATCATTTAGAAGAAAAATCAGATCAAAATATTTAAAATTCAATTTTTTATGATTTTTTTAAAGAATGAATTTTTAGAAAATGGTTTAACCTAAAAAATTTTTTGCAAATTCTGAAATTTTTTTAAAATTTCTTGCTAAAATTTAGAACAAAACGGTCTTCTCAAATTAAAACTAGAATGTTTTTAGTATCGTTTAGAAAAAAAATCAGATCAAAATCTTTAAAATTCAATTTTTTTATGATTTTTTAAAGAATGATTGAATTTTTAGAAAATGGTTTAACCTAAAAAAATTTTGCCAATTTTGAAATTTTTTTTAAATTTCTTGCTAAAATTTAGAACAAAACGGTCTTCTCAAATTAAAACTAGAATGTTTTTAGTATCGTTTAGAAAAAAAATCAGATCAAAATCTTTAAAATTCAATTTTTTTATGATTTTTTAAAGAATGATTGAATTTTTAGAAAATGGTTTAACCTAAGAAAATTTTTGCCAATTTTGAAATTTTTTTTAATTTTTTTGGTAAAGTTTAGAATAAAACGATCTTTTCAAATTAAAACAAGAATGTTTTTAGTATCATTTAGAAAAAAAATCAGATCAAAATCTTTAAAATTCAATTTTTTATGATTTTTTAAAGAATGATTGAAGTTTTAGAAAATGGTTTAACCTAAAAAAATTTTTGCCAACTTTGAAATTTTTTTGATTTTTTTGGTAAAATTTAGAACAAAACGGTCTTTTTAAATTAAAACTAGAATACCTTAGTATCATTTAGAAAAAAAATCAGATCAAAATCTTTAGAATTCAATTTTTTATGATTTTTAAAAAATGATTGAATTTTTAGAAAATGGTTTAACCTGAGAAAATTGTTGCCAACTTTGAAATTTCTTTTGGTAAAATTTAGAATAAAACGATCTTTTCAAATTAAAACTACAATGTTTTTGATATCATTTAGAAGGTTTCATTTAGAAGAAAAATTGTTTCAAAATACTTAAAATTCAATTTTTTGATTTTTTAATAGTAAAAATCTTCGTAATAAACTTCGTCTATTTCAAGTAAAACTAGACATTTTAATTTACATTCAATTCAAAAATCTTTCATTAATTCCTATAAATAAAGTCAGGGCGATTTTTTAAATATGGGCAAAATTTTAAGTTAGGTGCAAAATCTTCGTTGTTTTTAGGAATTTTTTAAATTTTTTTCATACTACTTAGCCAAAATCCGTCTTTTTTATGTACAACTAGACATTCTAATTTACATTCCGTTCAAAAATCTTTCATTAATTCCTATAAATAAAGTCAGGGCGATTTTTTAAATATGGGCAAAATTTTAAGTTAGGTGAAAAATCTTCGTTGTTTTTAGGATTTTTTAAATTTTTTTTCATACTACTTAGCAAAAAACCATCTATTTTAAGTACAACTAGACATTCTAATTTACATTCAGTTTAAAGATCTTTCATTAATTCTTATAAATAAAATCAGGGCGATTTTTTAAATATGGGCAAAATTTTAAGTTAGGTGAAAAATCTTCGTTGTTTTTAGGAATTTTTTTAATTTTTTTCATACTACTTAGCAAAAATCCGTCTATTTTAAGTACAACTAAACATTCTAATTTACATTCAGTTTAATAATCTTTCATTAATTCCTATAAATAAAGTCGGGGCGATTTTTTTTAAATGGGCAAGATTTTAGGTTAGGTGAAAAATCTTCGTTGTTTTTAGGATTTTTTAAATTCTTTTTCATACTACTTAGCAAAAATCCGTCTACTTTAAGTACAACTACACATTTTAATTTACATTCAGTTCAAAAATCTTTCATTAATTCCTATAAATAAAGTCAGGGCGATTTTTTAAATATGGGCAAAATTTTAAGTTGGGTGAAAAATCTTCGTTGTTTTTAGGATTTTTTAAAATTTTTTTCATACTACTTAGCAAAAATCCGTCTATTTTAAGTACAACTACACATTTTAATTTACATTCAGTTCAAAAATCTTTCATTAATTCCTATAAATAAAGTCAGGGCGATTTTTTAAATATGGGCAAAATTTTAAGTTAGGTGAAAAATCTTCGTTGTTTTTAGGAATTCTTTTAATTTTTTTCATACTACTTAGCAAAAATCCGTCTTTTTTAAATACAACTAGACATTCTAATTTACATTCAGTTCAAAAATCTTTCATTAATTCCTATAAATAAAGTCGGGCGATTTTTTAAATATGGGCAAAATTTTAAGTTAGGTGAAAAATCTTCGTTGTTTTTAGGATTTTTAAAAAATTTTTTCATACTACTTAGCAAAAATCCGTCTATTTTAAGTACAACTAGACATTCTAATTTACATTCAGTTCAAAAATCTTTCATTAATTCCTATAAATAAAGTCGAGCGATTTTTTAAATATGGGCAAAATTTTAAGTTAGGTGAAAAATCTTCGTTGTTTTTAGGAATTTTTTAAATTTTTTTCATACTACTTAGCCAAAATCCGTCTACTTTAAGTACAACTACACATTCTAATTTACATTCAGTTCAAAAATCTTTCATTAATTCCTATAAATAAAGTCAGGGCGATTTTTTTTAGATGGGCAAAATTTTAGGTTAGGTGAAAAATCTTCGTTTCTTTTAGGACTTTTTTAAATTTTTTATACTACTTAGGAAACATCCGTCTTTTCTAATTAAAAATAGACATTTTAATTTATATTTATTTAAAAAATCTTTTTTCGATTCCTTTAAATAAAGTCCAGGCATTTTTTTAAAATTACTAAAAGCGTTGTAAGGTTATGTTAGGTGTATTAATTTTGGAAATGGATATACATTTTGTATAATTTTATAATTTTACACATTATTAGTACTTTTAATGATTTATTTAGTCCTAACTTCCAAATTCCGCCCAGACGTTAGATATAATCGCATTATAATTACGATTATCAATCAAATCAAGAAATCGAGCCAAAAACGACAAATAAATCTTACGTCTAAAAAGCATTGATCGTAATTTTATGTTTTGTAGAAACCATAAGTTAAAAGATTTTTACAAGTCGAGTAAAATCTTACGCGATACTAAATTCCAAAATGTGTAAAACTTGGTATAATAATTTGGGCGTAACGCTTCCGAACGTAAATCATTTAAAATCACGATATCCCCTTAGAAAAGGACGCCGAAGCCGCTAAGCTTGGATCTAAAGCTATTATTTATGTCCTGGCGTTTGCTGCTTTATTTTGACAAGTTCTCGCTTCGGCGGAATTATGAACAGCGACGATATACAACGCCGTAATTATTCGCGACCTACGACTATATTTTCGCGACCCCATCAACAAATCTCCGCTTTGTAAAAATAAACTTTTTCAAACACAAATAAACCGGATTTTAAGTTCGATGTTTTCAGTGTTAACAGAGTAGATATAATTTTCAAAAAACAAACCAACTGTATAATAAATATATAGTGAAAATTTACTTTTCAATATTTTCCATATACTACATTTAGAGGGAACACTTAAATAAATCTTTAGGGTAGGTTTATAAAGAAAAATGTGTACCTAAACCTACAGTCAATTTTAAAGATAAAACTGAAGGATGGTTTGAGTTGTAGCAATGAAACCCAGACGAATTATGAGGTAGTTTACCCTTTGCACGTGGAGATGTTGGAAATTTATAGACCCAGCCCTCATACATATTTAAAATGGCGAACGAAAGATCCTTCCCCTTCAAACCCAGAGGGGAAATATCGTTTCAGTTCAAAAGCTCTCTTAAAGAGGATATATGAAAGTATAAAAATAACCATAATAACCATAAAATTTCATTTTATTTCTTATAACAACGTAGAATACATTAATAGGAAAAGTAAAAAATCGTGTAAGAAAACAAATTACTTTCTTATCAGTACGAATTGCATTTACATTAATTAATACTTTACCACAATAGGTACTTCAACCTTGGTTGATACATATCGTTGAAGGTTAAGCGTATATTTAAATTTATCGACCAATGAAATGAAGAGAAATGAAAAAAATGCAAGAAATGAAACGATATTGACGGCAATATTACGTAATAACGAGCGAGAGAACAATTCCCTTGAGTAAATAGGCTCACATGTGCCAAACGTTCAATTTGGATTTGTTATTTTCAATTTCCACTGCCTGTCCAATATGCATCAATCAAACGATCTGTGAATCACATGCGTGTATGATTTATAGCTTAAGTTTTTACATTTTGAAGAGAAAGCTATTTGAAATACTAAAATAAAATCTAAAATAATTTCAGTTCATATTTTATATCTTATTAATAATACATATAATCCGTATTAATCTTGATACTGAATGATGTGGAAATTTTCTAAATTAACAAAATGAATTAAAAAATAAAACAAACAATTTTTGTAAATTTACTTCCTTATCGCTTATCTTTGGATGTTACTTTTAGACACGGTTTTAAAGAATCAAGGTTAACAGTCACGATAAGTTTGCTGTAAATAGCATAGTGAGTAACTTTATGTCTACATATTTAATTAATTCAAATTACAAACAAACAACACAAGATTCGCAGATTTAATTAGAAAATTGGTCGATATTGCTTTAACACTATTTCAATGCAATTATAGAATTAAATGTATTGACCTGAGGATTTAGTTAGGAAAACGAATTGTAAATCTCAATCTTGTAGATTGCCTTGTAGATAAATTAAAATAACCTTAAAAGTGCTGCGAGAAAATGATGCTTTATGTTGAGGTAAATTGCTTCATTTAAACTATCAGCAAATTTATATCACATACTGAACGTAATGTAATGTTAATAGATATATGGAAGGTTTAGAGCTAAAGTGAACCAAATCTGTATGTTATATATTTTATATTAAACGTTGGAAGGTTCTCATCACACAGCAAACAAATCTATTTTCTTTGTAAGAGTGGCTCACATACATAAAATAACCTTAAAGATGCTGTGAGAAAATGATGGTTTAGGTTGAAGTAAATTTAAGGTGACCAGATTTTTTGATGGGCAAAGCGGGACAAGCAAGAAGGGGGTTATCTACAAAAATGTTCATACAGAATAAAAATAATATCGTAATATTTTATTCCTTGACATATTTTTTATTTGAGTGAATTTGTTTCAGTAGATTGTTGTCATTGTTTAAAATATTGTAAAAATCTTCACAGGAATTTGTCAAATTATATTTGATACATAAAATAGCTTTAAAAGTTTCAACACTTAATTTTGATTTTTCTGATGTCCACACTTGATTTACTGTAAAATAAAAGCGTTCAGTCGCAGCGTTAGTTCCAGGTAAAGATAGTGCATATTCCACAATTTTTAATATATTATTGTGTGGAACATAGTTTGCTTCCAAATGATGAAATATTTCTAACCATTTGTTTCTTACTGTGATTTTTTTTGATGCCCAACATTTAAGCTTTTCTTTATCAATATATTTTTTAACTAGTGACACTTCATTAAAAACAACATTTTCAGAAATATTACTATTTGGGAATTTTTGAGAAATATAATCAAATGATTTTTGCACATCGTCCCAATTAAGTTCTGGTTTTAATCTAACCCAACGAAAATGATCAATATCATTATATTGTACGGTCCAGTCTTCCAAATAATCTTTGCAGTTACTATAAAACTTTTTGACATGGTTCATGATATCTCGATGATTTCTTGCATCTTGCTCTTCGAGCTGGTTTACACTATTGCGGATAGTTAACGGTAGAAAATTATTTTCGAACCTCTCTTGACATTGACATTTTAAATTATTCTTTATTTGCAAATTCGATTGCCGATATTTTGTCACCTTCCATAAGTTTTATAACGTTTTGAAAAAGAGCAGCTTGATTTTTTAGAAGCTAGCCAAACTTTTGAAGATTCTCTTTCAGAAAACTTTTCCAAAATTCTAGGACATTTGTTCTGTGATAGGAAGTAGGATTTTGAAGGATCATACATTTTCAAAATTCGATAACTAGCAGAAGAGCTAACCAACGCGTTTTACTGTATCCAAGTATTTATTTGTTTAATTAGATTGCTAGCACGCAGTACGTACACGAAGTGTATCATCGGATACACAAATACAATGTAACTAGGTAGCAAAAGCAATATGTTAGTCGTGATAGCCCGTAGGATTCTTAGAACGCAAAACAAATTGAAAGATTCTCAGAATGCAAAACAATGATTTTCATAAATATAAAATTTAACTTAATTCTAAAAGTCGGGACTTTTGAAAAACGTCGCGGGACGCGGGACAAATTGTGAAAAATCGGGACTGTCCCGCCAAAAGCGGGACGTCTGGTCACCTTAGGTAAATTGCTTCATTTCAAGAAGACAGAGTGAGAATTAGCAATGCTATTATGTTACCAGACTATTATAAATAAGAGAACCTATCTTTAGTTTTTTCCATAAAACATTCAGTGTGATGGATGAACCTGATGACTATCTACCAATCTAACTATATCCGGTTTAATATTAATGAGTTGCAGCCTTAAATCTCCACGTTTGTTGATTTTCAAACGGTTACTTTGTTTGGTCAAAATGTTTGTCACCACACCGAAGCTTTTTTCAACTAGGTATGATGATGAAAAAGCGATAATATATCTTTAGCAATATTCCACAATGTAGGATACTATGTTTCAATGTTGTGTTGCAACCAGACCTTCTGATAGCCTTGGTCGAACTTCTGCTTAAGCTCTTCGTCTATGCTGATGGTAGTTAACTCTTCTTGCATTCTCACATTGGCTCCCCAATTCATTCTTCTATGGTTGTGGTATTGTACGAATTTCTTATCCATTGAGGAATTTGTAAATTTAAAAGATCCTCAAACCTCTCCGTAAAATCCTTGTGCAATGCGTCTACAGAGTATTCCACAGCAAAAGCCAGTGACTCATTTCTGCAGTGTGTCCAAAAATTGGCATCAGTGAAAATCCAAGCATTCCTTTTCCACTTAATCATAGGCGGGTGAATACAAGGGGCACGAAATTTTCTGATATAATTTAATTTTATTGCTCTTGGACGTTTTGACACATTCTTTTAGTTAAATTAACTCTTTTATGAGGGTGGAACTTCTTATAAATACATCGCTATAACTTTTTGAGACGCGTATTTACACCTTTTAATTTATTTGAATAAGAGTTCACACGACAATGAGTTTGGTTACTGGAAAATTTAGGAGGGGGATGTCAAGACGCCATCAGGTAAACATGAAAATTCCTAAAGACCCCAATGAATCACTGGCTTTGGCCTTGGAATACTCTGTAAGTGAATGACATATAATAAAATGTCATAATCTTGAAACATTTCTGGTAATTTTAACAAATGCGGAAACTGCGAATATTCTTTTCTGCCTAAGTTTTGTTTATAAAGGATTAGTTTACCGACGAAAGCCGATGGTATTGATTTTGTTTTAATCAAGTTAAGATCGTCACCCTGCAGTTGCAAATTAACTTTGTTGAACATTCCAAAGATATCGGTCATGTAATAAATATCTGTTTTACAATTGTTCAGATTTTCTTTCAAATTCGGATCTTTTTCTTGTAAAAACTCCAACACAGATTCAAAAATGGCTGAAAATCTTTCTAAGCAAGAGCCTCTTGATAGCTAGCGAACTTTAGTGTGCAGAAGTAATCGAATAAAGACTTGGTTTTCCTCACATAGCTGAGCAAATAATCGAGAGTTCAAAGAATTAATTCGAATCTTGTTGATAGCATTTCTGTACCTTAGAGCTAAAGGGACTTAAGTCCAAAATGACATAATTGTGAAATAACGAAAAATATACTATTTTTAATTTGAAATAACAATTTTCATATTCTCAGCTCTCAAACAATTTACCTCATAATCGCGGAAATATTGTTATTTAATACTATTAGTCTGTCTTTCTTCATTAACAAAACATTTTTATGAAAACTTTTTATTTTTACGAACTTATTGGACTTACTACATTTTGGCTTGAAAAAATTATTTCTGAATGACTGTATGGACTTACAACAAAACAATAATTTGGGACAATAATAACATGTATGAACTTATTACAACAAAGAATAAATTTTAAAATATATTAACTCATAAACTCATTCATCATCAGCGAAATCTGATGCTTCTTCAGTATGGGGTAAGTTTCTGAAATAATCCTGATATTCTTCAGGGACCCACTTAAGGAGAGTTACAAGATTGTCGTACTTTGCTTTACTTAGAGATTTTCTAAAAAATCTTAATTTGGTCAAACTTTTTGGTATATTTGACGGTTTTCGAATATTTCTATACAAATTAATGGAACAAAAATTGTCATTAAATGATGTTTTATAAAAAAGAGTTCCATATACTTCTCGCCGAAGTTGAAGCCAAACAATGTTGGACAGTTTAAACTCTAGGCCATCAGTGCTTTTCTTTCGAGATATAAATGGGGCTGTTGATAAGGAGTACAATGTACTAAAATTTTTTAAATCTTCTAGGGCCATGGAGTACACATTAAATGGAGGCTTTTTACGATTGCAAATAAAATTTAGCCAAAAAAAAAATAATAAAATAAAATAAAATAAAAATAAAATAAGTTAAAATAAAAAAATAAAAGGTTAAAATAAGTTTTAACCTTGATAATTAGATTTTTTGTGAACTTACGACTATTTGGCGCTAAAACGGTAAGGATTTACTTCTTTATAACCCAAAAAATTTTTTTCGTGATCAATTTTTTTAGATAATGTTGTAAAAAATGAAATGTTGTGTTTAACGAGATACTTATTTTAAGCACATCTCATTTTCATAAAATTTGGACTTACGTCTCTTTAGCTCTCGGGTACAGATTTATTACATATTAACTTATGCAATCAGTTTTTTTGCCACTAAATGCTGCCTGTGAATCACAATTTTATAGCTCAATTTAAGTGAGCTATAAAACCACGAAAGTTTTAAATAAGAACTTGGGTTAATTTAATAGGGGTCGATTTTTAGATCTCGTCGACCCTCAAAATCAGTTTTTGTTTATGTCAACCCCTAGGAAACCGATATTGATCCCAATTTGGGAATCTCTGATTTAAACTGTCAGCAAATTTATATCACATACTGAACGTAATGTGCTACTAATAGATATATGGAAGATTTAGAGCTAAAGGGAACTAAATTT
The DNA here is from genome assembly GCA_036711955.1 of Digitonthophagus gazella. Lineage (NCBI taxonomy): Eukaryota > Metazoa > Arthropoda > Insecta > Coleoptera > Scarabaeidae > Digitonthophagus > Digitonthophagus gazella. Next base: position 35,344,358 of record JASCIT010000005.1, on the reverse strand, counting down.
CTATGTTATATATTTTATATTAAACGTTGGAAGGCTCCCATTACAAAGCAAAAAACTTTCCATTTTCTCTGTAAAAGTGGATCAAATACATAAAATAACCTTAAAAGTGTTGTGAGAAAATAATAGTTTAGGTTGAGGTAAACTGCTTCATTTAAACCATCAGCAAATTTATATCACATACTGAACGTAATGTGCTGCTAATAGATGTATGGAAAGTTTAGAGGTAAAGTGAATCAAATTTATGTGTTATCTATTTTATACTAAACATTGGAAAGATACCCATTATAGAGTAAAAAATGCTCTATTTTTCTTTTGTAAAAGTAGATCAGGTACATAAACTTAACCCTCTATGGGCCGAATTTTTATTTTAAAACTAAAAAGAGTTGCAGTTTACCCAGCATTTACTTTGTTATATCAGGTTGATGAGTCTAGTAATGGTCATAAATATTGATATTGATTGTATGGTAACGTTATAGAATTAAGGTTTATGCGCAATCACGTGAAAAACTATAATTATTTGGTAAAATGTCGATAAATTAAAATGTGACTTGAAAGTTACACAGTCCAATAGATGGTTAATTTACAACCACTGAATAATACCTACTTATAATATTCTACTTACATCTGGTTTAATTAATAGAAGAAGAACAAAGATCATTAATTCAAAAGCCTCACTTTAAGATAAGCTAACTATTTACAATACATTTCATTGTAGCATATATTTAAATTTATAGTTTCTAACGTTCAAAAGGTTGTCTTTTTTGTTCTTATTAAAATCCAGCTTCCTAAAACTTTTAACAATTTCTTAATACTTTAAAAGCTTAATTGAAACAACATCTAAATTAGTATTAATTTATAAGGTATTTTTAATAATCTTCATTTCTTGTATTTAAAGAACTAAATATCATTTAATTATTATGAAAGATATCATTAGAAATATCTGACTTTTATGAAATTTGATCGTAGCGAAATTTAAAAACATATTAAGATAGAAAAATAAATGGGCAAGAGGATACTTTTTTAAATAAAATATAATATAGCATAGAATATTTTAGAATAAAGAATGAAAATTTTACGAGACCTATTTCCACCTGAACCGACCCAGTTAGTCGACGTCGTCGTCGTCGGGTCCAAATTTAAAATCGAAAACAATGCCAGAGCTCATCGAAATATACTCACTTATCCTCGGCTTATCCATATCTTTGGCGCGCGAAATCGAAAACGTCTCCCTTTCTTTTCAAACCCCTCTTCCCTTAGACGCCCTCAGTTAGTTCGCCAATCCTCCGCCTCTTCGTCGACCACGGTTACCTCCGCACGAAAAATAAACGCTCCTCCACATAACCCCGTGGCATCCGGCCAACGTTTAAACGTTTAAACGTTCGACGTCTCTATCTAACAACGTTTTAAATTTAAATTCAACTTTGACTTGTCACCTTCGCGGCTCATCGCCCCGTCTTCGTCTCTTCTTCCATCGATAAAGAGTTTTTTAAAACCACTATCATGTTTATGACCCGATTTATGTAGATGAGTGTTGAGGATTTTTAAGGTTCGCAAAATATTAGGTTCGGTATGAAGATGGAAACCTGGAAGCCGCCGGGGTTTTTGATCGATTTTCGCGGAACGGTCTGTTCTCGGGGGGCTGGTGCGTCTCTGTTCGGCGCTACTTGACGCGACGACGCTGTATAATGCACTGCGACGATCGTCGACCGACGGTCGTGGAAAACCGTTCGAGCACGCGGTTCTCGGTGACGTCACCGTGGGAGCTTTTACGACGACGCCGACGCCAACAAAGGGAGCTTTTCTTTTTCAAGCTCTTTATTCAGTAGCATAAAATTTTAATAGGAAAAAAAAATTAAAACGATTTAATCTATAAAATTGAATGAAGGTTTTATTTTAAAAAAGCTTTGTGAAATAGTTTTCACCAATTAATACAAAAATGGTAGTTTTATAAAAATATAAAAATAAAAATTCATAGTTTAAGAAAAGTTCTTAAAATGTAGGTGAATTATATACGCCGTATTAAATTCACATAACAATGAAGATGCAAGTACTGCATAATGGTAAAGTGCGATTCGGAGAAGACCCGCGAGAAATGTGCAGCAGTGGACAATTTAAGTGAGAAACAAAATGTATATTATAATTCATTATTCAATTGTACTGCAATCCGTCTAAACGTTCGCTCATACGCTTTTGTAAAAGTTACAAATAAAAAAAAAAGTTAATTTTCGTTTTAAAATATAAGTGAGCATTTTATTTAAAGAACCTACAACAAAAGAAAACTGGTGTCTCGTTTTTAATGTCAAGTAGCACCAACAAGGATAATTCCCTATTCCTATAGCGTTTCTCTTTCAATTGATCTACAATTAGAACATTAGAAACTGCGTCTAAAGTTGACTTACCTCTTCGAAAAACAAATTAATTTATTTCGATTAGTGTGGAAACGTGTGGAATTAAGCTTCCAATATCTTGAAAACAAATCACTTTTGGATCCATATTCATCGGAACTTTTTTACTAATTTTTAGCCAAGGAATATGTCAGTGAAGGATCAGATAATCTAAACGGGGAAACTTCTATAAATATGATAAAAAGATTTATTTTGAAATGAACTTGAATTTTACAAATCAAAAAGAGTAGTAGACGAACCGTGATTACATGTAGATAAATATCAAATTCACTACGAAGAACATGCACATAGTCCTCATAATTTATATCATTAGATAAACGTTTTTTCAATTACCTAGATTTAATTAAAATCAAGGAAATTTTTCATTCTTAAAAATAAAAATCCGAGTGTATGTGGTGTAAGTCCATTTTTGAAAAAATTAGACATCACGTAATTCATGCTTAATTTAATGTAAATTTTTTATGTATGATAAGTCCGTGTTTAATTTCTTAAAAAATCCCATGTTTTGTACAACTTAAAATCGGTCGGTAAATGAAATTACATAATCATTGATTATGAAAGTGGTGTAAGTCCAAGTGACTATGGTTACATTAGTTTTATATTACGTGTCAAAAGTTGCTAATTTAGGTTACTTATTCTATATTTTCTTAAAATGGATAACTTTAAAAGAAAAGAATTTTAAGTATACACCACAGGATTATTATCATGTAATAACACAATGTAAAAAATATGACAAATTCATTTTACATGATATGGAACGAGAGAATTTCGTTTCAACAAAAATCTTCAAAATGCGATTAAAAATCAGATTAAAAAAAACCTAATGGCGAACAGATCAATTGGTTGCAAATATGTTGGCTGACGTTTCTCAAAAACGCACTATTTACTATTTTATATAAAACATCGATGAAGGGCACTGAATTTAAAACTATAAATTTATTACCTACACGTCCTGGAAGACCGCTAAAATTTGGAAAAATCACCCTTACACCTTTGTGCCAAAATGCTAGACCTATTACTTACGAAGAATATGAAGATATCAAACAGTTATTACCTTATATATCTCCGGTACATCGTACATATTTCGAAACACTGCCACATGCAAAGCATAAGTAAATACTATCAGTATCTTGTAATTTTTATAATGTAATTAGCGTCTAAAATTAAATTTTATGTCCTATCATGTGTATTTGTAAATAAATTTGGATTAAAATGAAGTATATTTTAAGTAATATTTAATTTTTCAAAATTGAAATTAAACGATTTTTACAATTGTCTAATTTTGAAAGTGGTGTAAGTCCATTTACAGTCCAGAAATATGTATTATTGTAGTCTAATTCGCCTAAAACAAATCTATATAATCAAATTAAATATTGATAGACGAATAGAAATATTGCCAGACTTCATAGGGTAAATGCACTGGTTAGCCGACCGGCACTGGATCTCGACCATTTTATCATTTAAAATCAAATAATAAGAAATATATTCGCTATACTTTAGAAAGGTGTGCATATTTGGTTTTATACATCTATAGCACTTTTAAAATTGTTCTCAAAATGGAGCTAAAAATCTACATTATTCCGTGAAAAATTAGTAAATACATGTCTATCGCGATGACAGTATAGTTTCATGTATGGTGTAAAAAAGTCTCAATCGAACTCGGCCAGAAAATAGTAAATAATTTTGATTTTAAACACGTTAAGTGGTCATATTATGGTTTATATCTATTATTAGTTATAGTTGCTTATATATTTTAAGAAAAAATAGGCTCACAGTAAGTTTTTTGCTTAATATTTGATGGTCGCCAACCAATATTAACCCTCCGTGTGTACACTGGGTCTTTTAAGGAACAGTCAAAATTTGTAATTCGAAATTCTCTCTTATGAATAGAGGGTAGGCTTCGGCTACCCCCTTTAAAAAAAGTTTGGTAACTGCTCGGCCATGTAGTAGACGCTTCAATAAGTAACTCAGAATTTTTCTAGAATTTTTGCAAGCCTAGAAAACTTTGAAAACATGCCTGTTACCTAAAAGACCCAGTATACACACCGTGTCACAAAAAATATAGTATACACACGCCGGGTTAAAATAATTGCCTTTTTCAGTTCTCGACCAAAACGGTCGAGAATCAGTAAGTTAAAAAAAAATTAATTGTTTTGGTAATATCACTTATTTAAGAATTGTTGGTATTTTTTCGTATACTTCAATTAATTTATATATCTACTTTTTAAGTTTTAGTTTGCGACCATAAAATTAGACTAAAGTATTCTTTTTCTACACTCTTCTTATAGGTGGTCGAAAATCAATTAGTTGTCGACCACATCAACAATGAAATTAATTAATGTCACTTTCTTTATTAGTAAAAAATAATAATCTATTTTCTGTAAGTTCCTATTTATGTTTGTTTAGTGAAAAATATGTGTATATATATATTAAAATTGTTTGAATTTATGTTTTTTTCTAATGAAATCCATTGTTCTAAATATATTTTCTTAGAAATTAGTCCAATTTGTTGGTCGAGAACTAATATAAAATGGTCGAGAACTCCGCGGAGTGGTCGAGAAATAGTGATATTGTACTTATTTTTATTTTTATTAAAATTTTAATAAATATTGTTGGAAGAAAAGAAAAAGCATGCTTGCACACTGTTAAGAACTCATTGAGGAATCGTTGAAGTCTAGGTGTACTAAAATTTGAATCATTTTTCGACATGTAAAATACATTCAAAGTCAATTTTTTTGTTAACTGGTCGAGAACCAATGCATTGATCCTATAATTTTCCTAAATTTTTTAATTAACAGATATGCTAACCTCTAATTTTCTCGAAACGAAGGAAAATGGACTTACACCACTTTCAAAATAAACGGTTCATATATTAAATGCTTTATTTCTGAAAATTTCACACATATTGTAGTACAAATTCCTGTCCAGCTGTTTTTAAAAATTTACAACCATTATTGCCAATAATTTAACATTACTCGGAAGGTAAATCTAATGCATCTATTCATTTAATTTCCAGATGACAGGATAATTAACTACAAATCTGATTACGAACATTCAGGGTAGGATTCGAGATACTGGTACGATCAAGCATGTTCTATCTTTAGGAGATAGTACTATTACATGCCAGTGCTAATGGTCAAATACACTATACATGTGGGAACATTTCAGTTATTCAATGAAATTCAAAACAATAAAAAAAAGAGAAAGAAATAAGAGTCGTACTTTCTGAAATATTGGTCTCATTCAACGCACACAGTAGCTAAGTGGCTGAATAACATTTTTGAACGGCATCGCTAATTTGCTGCTGAGATTCAGCGCTGTCAATTTTGCATAAGGCTTTGATTTAACGCTTTAACGAAAATAGGATTAAAAAAAGATATAAATGGGAGAAAATTTGTTGAATGATCCATTATACCAGTTGTATATAAATAATAAACAAGTTTGAAGAACTTTCTGCACTTTTACTGGTTATTTCTGTACCTGAGAGCTAAAGGGACGTAAGTCCAAATTTTATGACAATGAGATATGCTTAAAATAAGTATCTCGTTAAACACAACATTTCATTTTTTACAACATTATCTAAAAAAATTGATCACGAAAAAAATTTTTTGGGTTATAAAGAAGTAAATCCTTACCGTTTTAGCGCCAAATAGTCGTAAGTCCACAAAAAATCAAATTATCAAGGTTAAAACTTATTTTAACCTTTTATTTTTTTTATTTTAACTTATTTTATTTATTTTTTGCTAAATTTTATTCGCAATTGTAAAAAGCCTAGATTTAATGTGTACTCCATGGCCCTAGAAGATTTAAAAAAAATTAGTACATTGTACTCCTTATCAACAGCGCCATTTATATCTAGAAAGAAAAGCAATGATGGCCTAGAGTGTAAACTGTCCAACATTGTTTAACTTCAACTTCGACGAGAAGTATATGGAACTTTTTTTTATAAAACATCATTTAATAACAATTTTTGTTCCATTAATTTGAGAAAATTAATTGAGAAAATTAATTTGAGAAAAAGTTTGACCAAATTGAGATTTTTTAGAAAATCTATAAGTAAAGCAAAGTACGACAATCTTGTAACTCTCCTTAAGTGGGTCCCTGAAGAATATCACGATTATTTCAGAGACTTACCCCATACTGAAGAAGCATCAGATTTCCCTGATGATGAATGAGTTTATGAGTTAATATATTTTAAAATTTATTCTTTGTTGTAATAAGTTCATACATGTTATTATTGTCCCAAATTATTGTTTTGTTGTAAGTCCATACAGTCATTCAGAAATAATTTTTTCAAGCCAAAATGTAGTAAATCCAATAAGTTCGTAAAAATAGAAAGTTTTCACAAAAATGTTTTGTTAATGAATAAAGACAGACTATTAGTATTAAATAACAATATTTCCGCGATTATGAGCTAAATTGTTTGAGAGCTGAGAATATGAAAATTGTTATTTCAAATTAAAAATAGTATATTTTTCGTTATTTCACAATTATGTCATTTTGAACTTAAGTCCCTTTAGCTCTAAGGTACATATTTATTGACTATCGTCTTACATTTTTCAATTTACACCATCTTCAGAGACAAAATCTATTATTTTATCCAAGTTATTAACATAAAATGTAACAGTTTAAAATTCTTCCAACCCCAAAAACACATTAAAATGAAATTAAAACGTCTTACAATTATGTCCGGTCTTGTAACCTGTTCGATTTAATTGAGTTGTCTGGTTTTAATATCCCTAAATCCATTTTTGGGCAAAAATGAGATATATACGCCATCTGTTAGAAAAAGTTGTTTTCTATAAAATACTCAATGATTTGTATTAAAAAACGCGCGAATCCCTTAAAAATTCAAATCAAATAGACAGCCTTTAGATTCAAATCCCACAAAATCCATTTTCAATAGATGCGCAGTTACAAAAACTGTACAATAGATTCAAAGGAGTTTTTAGGAAAAACCAAACCGCCATGAATATCCAGCCAAAAGAAATTCCTACCGGAGTGAAACCAAAAGATATGAAAATGAGAGATGTAAATAACTTGTTAAGCAAACATTATGGAAAGAACTGGAGAGAGGTAGAAAATTTGGCTTATTATACAGATGTGAAAATTTCAGAACAATAATATTTCTGACGATTCCTGAGAAGACAGTGGGGACGAATAGCATAGTTTATGTGAATCAACCGAAAATATACCTGATGTTAGAGTTTAAGAGTTTTTTAAGTACAGTTTTTAAATAACATATCTTTCAAAAAATAAAGTTTCCTGTTATTAGCTACAAAGAGATTTGATTCACTTTCAATTCATGCCTAATCCATTTTGTTCAGATTCAAATGAGCCTTAATCCACAGTTTGGTAGCAAACGCAACCAAACACCATTTTTAAATCCACTTTGTGATTTTTATATCTATTTCAAAAAACGTGGTTATAGAATTTTTGAAACTTCAGTAAGTCTTCTAATAAGAAATAAATTACGTTTGAATTAATAACGCCAAAATCATCTCAAAATACTTTTTTGTCGTTTTCTCAAAATCGAAAAATTTAGACTTAAGGGGATTTGAAACTAAACAACTCAATTGTAATCAAATTTAAACATTCAAATACACTACTGTTATGCCCGTTCTTGTAATGTGCTCGATTTAATTAACAAATTTCATGCGATTCAATCTTCAGTCCACATTGACCCATTTGCGCCTGAAAATGACGCGATAACTTCATCGTTGGCTTCCTTATAATCTAATTGAAATATTATTTAAATCTCTCTTTTAATTACATTAACATTAACACTACAATAATATTACTGATATTTTAAAATGTAATAACAAAGATTTTAATTTACACTTCTATTATTTCCTACTATAAAATACAAGTTTAAAATAGATACACCATAAAATATTTAACTCTTATCTTTACTCATATTTTTACGACCATACTCCAATAACACAAATAACGAACACCTTATTACAGATAATAAAAGTAGGTACTCATTCCAATTTATACCCAGTAAATGACTCATTAAAACGAAACACGTTTGTCATCCACCGGTTACCCCACTTTATTGTCATTCACGATAGTGATAATTTGGCAACAAACTCTACGTAAACGAAACTCAAAAGTTTATTTTTACATCCTCGTAAGATACTAACATAAATTCATAAAATTTACGTTCAACACAAATTTTTAGGTCATAATAATTTTTCCACCTTTTTACTTGTTGGTCTCAATAAAAATAAAAGTCAAAAATTATTTACAAGTATAGTTGGACATAAAACCATCTTGTAATGTTATGTTTAAATGATTGGGGAAGTTTTCAAAGTATTTTTAAAAAATAAATGGATGTGGTATTGAACGATATTCTGTGTGTGTACAGTTGAGAAAGTTTTGAGGGCAAAGCGGAAGAGTTTCCACAGCTTGCGGTTGCGATGTGGTTGCCGGAGGGACGCGCAATCGATTGTGTAGTAATAAGGAAAGCCTCGCGAAAGCTGTTGCGTGCGGAAATGGGTCACGGGTCGGCCGTTTTGGGCCGAGAGACGGAAAGCCCGGGTTAGCTGCACTGCGGGTAGGTCAAGGACATCCGGGTCAAGGTCAACCTCGTGCATGTATTTTAGAAAATATCAATAAGCTGGATAACCTCAATAAACCAGAGGTCAATAATAACTAGGTATTTTTAGAATACAGAAATAAAATTGGTGGATGCGCCAGTAAAAATAACGTATTTTTTTATACAAACTTTATTTTTATTTTAAAAGAGAAAATAGCAAAACTGAAATAAAATATACAACTTTTTAAAATCATCTCAACTTAATTCTTATTTTAAATTACTTTATACTTTATATTTAGTGTGATTATGTTTAACATTATTATTTTAATTTTTATCTTAAAAGAACTAATTATAAAATTGAAGAAAATTATTTTCATTTGAAAGGGTTAGAGAAAAAAGTGTTTTTTTACTAATAGCGAAAACAGAAAAAATGTTTCAAGTAAAATTATCTTCAAATTAATAAACCTGACGAAAAATAAATATTGCGTTCAAAAAAAAATAATACTTTAATCACTTCTGGTAAAATTGGAAATTATGAATTACTGAAAATATTCTCAAAATGTAGTTTACCATATACTAAATCTGTGTATAAAATTTCAAAATCATTTGTAGTTCTTGAGATATTTCCACTTGCCCACATCGGTGAGACCTGTATAGGATGTTCCTACACTGTTAAAAATTTTACGGAGATATTTAACTCTGCTGGTATAAGGTGGAATATTACCACGAAAAAATGTTAAATTTGACTAAATTCCGATAAGTAGTAACTCCATTCAGAGTGAAAATCATCTGTTTAAAAGTGTTACCAATACGGTGTTAACACTTCTACTCCGCCGAGATGAACTTAACAAATTTTAACTCTACGTGTTCGTTGAAATTAAATTACAAATATGTTAACTACATTTAATACGATTTTCACCCCTACGTTATGTTGTTATAGTCACATGATCACATCACGTGACTCTTGTTCGACTCTTCTACATCGATGATGGCGGTTAGCGATTATTTAGACGAATGATCGTTGAGCGTAAACGAATTGATTTGTTAAAAGTGTCTTACAGTACCTATTCTTACAATGGAAATGTACCACTGGTATATACGTGTTAAGTATTCTGATCGGAAGAAGTGGGTGAAAATAAGTGGAAACCAATTATCTAAAGATTTAATTGATGTGGCCGGTAAGTACAGAATTATTTTGTTGTATTGTTAGTTAAGGAGTTTTTGGTAAACTATATATTGTTTATTAGATACATAGGTTTATTCGTTGAGCTTATGTTCAATAAAATTATTATTATTATTAATGCAAATTGTAAAGGTAAATTAAAAATTTTCGCCGATGCTGGCGCCAAGATACCATGCGTCGCGTCGGTATGGTTTGGCGCCATCGCCGCCATCAAAGACAAAAAATCGGCGACGTTTACGATTTCATTCGACGTATCATCGTGTATTTCAAGATAGATATTCAGTTTTCCTAATAAAAATTTAGTTTTTCTTTTTAGATTACATTAGATAAGTCGATTAAAATTTAAAACTTTTGGAACAATATGGGAAAACGTTCCAAAATATATTGAAAAAGTTTTGAATATATACAGATCTGACAATCATAAGGAACCACCAAAAGGCAATAACAAATGTAAAACTCTTGTGCGTCTTTTTTGATATCCTTTTTTTACAGATTGGGATAGTAACACAAATGCAATCTTGACGTTACTACATTTACTACCACCAAATGCAAAAGGAAGAGGAGGAGCAAAAAAGGAATCAATTGCTGATGCAAGTCATAAATTGATTATTTTTCATGATCTAGGTGAAAATGTGTTTCTATTAGCCACCAATAAATCTAATAATATTGATATTTTAGTTAACCAAAAGTTTAAATGAGGCTTTACATGAAAAGAAAACAGATCAACCGTTTCTCATTGCTGTCGGATCATCAATAATCTTGCTCAAATTTCATGAAAGAAAAAACAAAGAAAAATGAAATAATGATTACATTTTAATAGAAAGTGGTAAAGGTACGGCTGGTGTAATAAATGATTATTTGTTTAATATATTTTTAAAAAGTAAACATAACTGTTATTATTTCAATACGGTCCTATCCAAAAACCTTTATAACCTAAGTGCTGACCTGGATATGTAACTCTTTCTAGAGTACTTTTAACTAGAATAATATAAAGTTTAACTACAAATAAAGAGTTCGACTTATCCCTTAAGGGGTTGTACCTAACACGCCTAAAGATATCTTTAACTACAAAAAGGAGTAAATTGTATTCGTACAAAGAGTTTAAAACATCCGAAAAATCTTGCATTAACAAACTATAATTAGTTAGAGCAACAAACTATAGGTAGTTAATTACCAATTTTTTGGAATTACTTTCCTCCGATCTCTGTGTAAACCCTAACTACTTTTTAAAAGGAATTTCACTACATGTCACAAATTATATTAGTTAAATTTTTCACTACATATAAATTTGTCTCCGAAACGGATGGTCGCGAGGGAACTTCCAGATTTAGTTAAAATTGAGTTAAATTTAACTCCTTATTTTTAACAGTGTATAGTACAATGTTCATATCAAGATTTGTAGAGGAACGACTCTGCCACCTAACATCTCTAATAGCATTTTCTTTTGGTTGAACTGGTGCGTACCAGAATTTGACATTGAGTGCATAGTGGGTGCATACGTCACACTAGCTTAGTTGAAAAAAGAGTAAATTCAACAAAATACGATGAAATCAAACATAACCACAACTACCAATCTGATCATAACATCACTTATAAGTGTGTTCAAGGCTTAAGGTTGTTGAAAATGTTTTCTAAACTACAATAATATGTAATAGAACACAAAACACTATTTTGGTACTACCAACACAACTAGGGTGACCAGACGTACGGAACTTTGCTGTATTGTACAGCAATATGATACCCAGTACAGCATGCACGTGTGTACAGCAAACGTACTATAACCCGAAATGAAGCTGCATCATTAAGAGAAAGATGTAAGATACCCGACAATGATAAGGAGCGGGGGCTTACTCTGCCACCTTTCTGTTCATGGTGCAGCTCCATTTCGGATTATGATACAGCATCCGCAGTTTATTATTGAATCTGTAATAGATTAATGACCTTTTGCAATAAGTAGCATAGTGGCATTCATGTTATAGATTTTTCTGTTATCACCAGGAAAAAACAGGCACTTTTGTGAATTATCAACTACACTAGCTTTGTTCGTTGGGTTAAAATTTGCACTGTACTCACAAAAGGAGAGCACGAGGTGTTTTTTTTTTAATCTGTCCTTGAGATGAGTGTTAATCATACAAGGATTCAATTGACAAAGTACTAAAATACGCTATTCAGCCAAAACTAAATAAATCGCCTTTGAAGTTTAACCCTCGCTTTGTATTTTGGTATTTTGGATGAGTTGGCAGAGTTGTTAAAGCGGTGAGTCGACAATGCTTGACAAACCGGATTTTCTTTCTTTCTTTCTTTTTTTAGTTCTTAATTTTTGTTTAGTACACTAATTTTTGAACTCAGCATGTACATTTGAATTTCAGCATGTGGTTTTGATCATTTAATTTCTTATCAAAATCGAGCATCAGACACCCATCAGACACCAGACGAGCATCAGACACCAATTTTTATGAAAGTAGTACTAATCAATATCTAATATCTATCGAGTAGCTATAAAAACTTCATTTAATAACTAGGAGGAGTGAATCTCAAAACCCCATTTACATAGGAAAAAGTAACTAAAAAATGCACTAAACATTTTTAGCGGCAAATTTGAATTCTAAACTTCAAACCAGTCACATTTATGCAACCAACAAAACACCAAGCGTTTGAGCATAGTATTCTAGAACATACCAAATATCTCTATGGCCGTTTATCTATAGGTACATTGTTCAAAATTTATCCAAATGACGTTCCTTGTGTTGACGTATTATATCCAACAGATGACATCGTACCATACCTTCTTCGAACTTAATATTTTTTTATCGCAACCATTTGAGCACAACGAAAAAGCGAGAAACAAGTTGACAAATTAGGTAAAGCACCTAACCTCAAACGTTAAAAACAATAAACGACAAAAACCAATTTTTTCGTCTTTGTAAACTTGACTGCGGAGCGACCAATAATAGTTCACTATTTTAGCGCGAAAAATTCAAATCACTCCTCCTAGTTATTAAATGAAGTATAGTAAGGCTGACTTTTACCAACCTCCGGTTAATGTAACCAGCGGTTTATTACCATGGTTATTGGCAAAGTAGCCAATCGCATAAGTTGAAATTGAAATTAAACCGCTGGTTAAGTTAACAGGAGGTTGGTAAAAGTCAGCCTAAGTAGTACAAGTAGCAGTTAGTAAGTAGTATAGATGTGTAAAATATTAGCGTGCCTTATTCAACGAATTGCGAATAAATGGCGATTTAAGTTTCTTTAGAAACCGACCCTTATTGAGTCACCACCATCCAGCTATCCAACCATCCACATATGGTTTCAACTGGTTCAAACCACATGAGTTAACATATACATTTTATTGTTATATGTTGAGAAAACAATTTCAGGAATACTTTTTTTGGATTTAACTTGATTTTCAATCTACATTAATTTAAAAAGAACCACGAGTGGTCTCGTGAGGAGTGGCCAACTAATGAAGTACAGTACTATGGCCTTAAATTCTGAACTTTAAAACGGATTTACTCACGAATCGCTTAATAGTACACCTTAATATTCTACACATTAGTACCACATAGTGAAAAATATAGATTCATACTTCTTTCATTACTACCGGTGAATACGAGATCGTGCAATCTCCTCATTAGTATGAATTACTTACATAAAATTTATCGCGAAGTAACGATAAGTGGAAGGGAAGTTTCTCCAAAGGAGTAATACGCACATTTCATAGTGTACTGATTTTACAATGCATTCTGAACAGCAGTACTATCCGTGCTAATACTCCAATGTTTTTGGGTACTTCTATTAAATATAAAATAATTTTTTACTCCTCCCTCTGTCCCATAATAAGTGTCCGATTTTGGTATTTCCCGAATCTTAACGTTATTTCGAAATGTCGGTTGCAATCTTGTATTCCATCAAGAGACTTAAGTTAAAACTGACACATGAATGTTGTTAAAAAATTTAAACGCGTTTACTTAACTTTTGAGTAGTGATTTATAAATCATACGTCGTCTTATTTTTAAAAGTACCAGAGTGGTCACATAATGGACCGTCGAGGAGTTTTTGAAGTTGTGCCTTAACCAAAAAGGCCTAACCTAAACCGGGAAGCGCGTTAAAGTGTGTACCATTATTTACAAAGTGTGTACCACTATTCAGGCAAAGATTAGTAGCAGTAATTAAGTACTATTATTATTACTCTTACACAGTTTTGTAAAGTTATAAATATATTTCTTAACAGTTTTGGACGTTTGCTATTAAAAAAATCTTGAAAAAAAATTATAAGCTTTTTATTTTAAAACGGACACTTATTTTGGGACTTAAATTTCCACCATATCGGTCACTTATTATGGGACAGAGGTAGTATCATTTAACAATCGAAAAATGAATATATTCCTAGGAATTGAGATAGTTAGCATTCTCAACTACCACCTGGCGGTAATCTCGTTAAAATGCGATGAGCAGTTCTCGAAATCGACTATTTTGGGGATTAAATTTTTGTGTGAAAATAAACAGAATTTTTGAAAAAGAAAAACATACCACGTTATAATAAACAGGTAAGAGTGCATCCTACATAAGGTAGTATTTTCTTTTCTTCAGCGATTTCTAAGAAAAAAATTCGCAAAGTTTGTATTCTCTGCGGACCGATCAAAAAATCTGTCCCTTTTTCATTTAACTCACAATATTTCCTAAATCCCATGACAACCTAAAATCGGTAATTTTTTTTTAATTTTGGCTTTGTTAGACAGAAATGATCACCGATCATGACAGTCTCTACCTCGATTTTTTTAGACGAACAGTTTCGTAGCACGAGCACCCTCAACTTAAGTGACTTGACTTTTGGCACGGATAGTACTTTAGATCATTTGAATTTATAATTTAAAAAATGGTGGATGCGCCGGTAAAACTAATTTTAAAATAGGGTAAATGCACTGGTTAGCCGACCGGCACTGGATCTCGATCATTTTATCATTTAAATTCAAATAATGAGAAATATATTCGCTATACTTCAGAAAGGTGTTCATATTTGGTTTTATACATCTATAGCACTTTTGCAATTGTTCTCAAATTGGGGCCAAACATCTACATTATTCCGTAAAAAATCAGTAAATACATGTCTATTGCGATGACAGTATAGTTTCATGTATAGTGTAAAAAAGTGTCAACCGAACTCGGCCAGAAAATAGTAAATAATTTTGATTTTAAACACGTTAGGCGATTATATTATGGTTTACATCTATTATTAGTTATAGTTGCTTATATATTTTAAGAAAAAATAGGCTCACAGTAAGTTTTTTGCTTAACATTTGATGGTCGCCAACCAATATTAAAATAATTGCCTTTTTCAGTTCTCGACCAAAATGGTCGAGAATCAGTAAGCTTTAAAAAAAATTAATTGTTTTGGTAATATCATCTATTTAAGAATTGTTGGTAGTTTTGTGTATACTTCAATTAATTTATATATCTACTTTTTAAGTTTTAGTTTGCGACCATAAAATTAGACCAAAGCATTCTTTTTCTACACTCTTGTTATAGGTGGTCGAAAATCAATTAGTTCTCGACCACATCAACAAGGAAATTGATTAATGTCACTTTCCTTATTAGTAAAAAATAATAATCTATTTTTTGTAAGTTCCTATTTACGTTTGTTTAGTGAAAAATATGTGTATACTTATATTAAAATTGTTTGAATTTATGTTTTTCTCTAATGAAATCCATTGTTCTAAATATATTTTCTTAGAAATTAGTCCAATTTGTGATGGTCGAGAACTAATATAAAATGGTCGAGAACTCCGCGCAGTGGTCGAGAAGTAGTGATATTGTACTTTTTTTATTTTTATTGAAATTTTAATAAATATTGTTGAAAGAAAGAAAAAAGCATGCTTGCACATTGTTAAGAACTCATTGAGGAATCGTTGAAGTCTAGGTGTACTAAAATTTGAATCATTTTTCGACATGTAAAACACATTCAAAGTCAATTTTTTTGTTAACTGGTCGAGAACCAATGCATTGACCCTAAGTCACATATTACAAAATATAAATCAAATAACTTTTTAAAATCATCCTAATTTTATTTTTCATTCCTGTATTTAACTCACAAAAAATGGTGGATGCGCGGGTAAAAACTTTTTAATTACAATTTTCATATTTATTCCAACAAAATAACTATCAAAGGTAATAATCAAAAGTAAAAAAATTTACATCTCGAAATAATTATTACTTCATTGAAACTTAAATTTTATATTTAATTTGGATATTAAAAATAGTACTAAAATCTTGACTCTACCTTTTTATAGACATTGTTGATATGTCTTTGAAACTAAAATTTATTTCTATCATGACGGTTTTAGAAAAAGAAGTTACCTCGTTAACGGCCATTAGAAAATATAGGTCAAACAAACCGGTAACATGCCAAAGCACGATCCCGGACTGACGTTGACGCATCTGGGATCAAAACCGTCGCGGTGGTAATAATAGATCGACGCACACCTCCACCCACAGACACGGGGGCCCCATGCGAGCGAATAATTAATCGTCCCAGGAACTAATGTTGTTTTTTTGCACGCCTCTTTTTGTTCGCGCGCCCGAGAATTTGTTATTTTTACCGTGGAAATTGCGGCAGTAGGTGAACGCGATTGTTAACATATACAAAGAGTAATTTATCGGTCGGTTTATGAGCGCACATGGCTCGATATAAAAGATCCGCCTCGGTAAAGGAACCATTGGGGACCTGTTATACACTTTTTTTATTTTAGGTTGGTCGAAGAACGCATTTATTCCGCGGAAAGTATAAATTGTTTATTCTGCGAGTAAGGTGCCCCTTTGTGTATTCATTCGGGGTGTATGTTAATATTTTGGTTAATGGGAGAAGTAAACTGTAACTTGAAAAAGAGGCGTTATTAATAAACTTGATAAGTAGATTATAAAATAATTTTAAAGAAATTTGTTCTTTGTCTCGTCTTTTATTACAATGTTTGGATAAAATTTAATAAAAGACTAAACTATAGTAAAAAAAAATTACAAAAACCATCTTGAAAATTGTAAACGCTCTTTAATGAAAATGAATGGATGTTTATTGAAAACTTAGAAGGGAATTTCTCGCCTCTGATTGATTGAAACGATCAATTAATTACACATTGATTAAATTATGACGACCGTATCTATTACCTGACATTAAAATCAATAGTAAATAATAGTGAATACTCCACTAATACTCCAATGAAGCAAATTCTCAACTGAACAACACGATGTATACCCTTTGAATTAGTTTTATTTTTTAAGTTTAGAAATTACTTTGTTAGCCAGTTATATATAACATATAACACTCTAAAGATTAAAACTAGTATAGATGATGATTAAAATGGAGATGTTTTTCTAACTTTGCTAATCATAGAAGAAAATAATTGAAAAATAGACGTTTCAATGAAACTATTTCAACATTTTTCTTTAATTTTCATAAATAATTTCTGAACGATTTTTAATGTTGGTCAAAAGATCGAACCTATGTTATATTAAGGCTGTGGTCTCGGGCCCGAAAAAGTTGTTCCAATATTTCGCGTTAACCGTTTGATAAATCAAAAAAACTTTCCAACGAAAGTTGTCTAAAAGTGAAAAATCTAGACATGCAAATAGAGATATTTTATAAATTATTGTTAATAACTGAGATTATTAAGAAAGGTTTTTAAAAGGGCTATTTGCATGAATAGATAAATTTTCAAGATATATTTTTTCCATTTACCGTTTTTTGATATTTTAAAAGATAAGCGAGAAATTTTGGAAATTCCCACGGTACAAACTTGGGAATATTTTTCAATTTCGCTAGATAGCTCCGCCTTGATTGACCACGTGGTATGACCGGTGGAGTTGAGTAGGTGCCGTAAGTAAACAAACAAGTTTTTTGTGTAAGTCGATTCTGCTTCGTTGTGCATTTCTGGAGATAAATACTTTGGAGAATTATTCGAGTTTGGAATTCACAGATTTTATTGCTTCTAAAAATTTTAGAATTTTAGTAAACTAAAATGAATGAAAAGTTCATTTCATAATTTTACTAATCTTTTTGTTATATAAATACCTCGACCTCATGAAAATAAAGTTCGATATTGTAATTTTGAACACTAACTTTTTCTTTACATACACTACATGTAGCAGAGAAAGTATGTACAACTGGTCCAAATTGGTCACTTTTCAAGGGACACTCCTGTTTCTATAAGAAATAGAGGAAAAACAGTATCGCTAACTGATGCTCGATTTTTATAAGAAATCGAATGCTGAAAACCTCATATTGATATCTTTTTCGGTTTCAGAGATATTGGTGATGCTTTTCGAGAAAGTGCATTTTTGAAGTATTCATAATTTTTTTCCCGTTGGAAAATGTTTAATTTTGTGAAAACATTCTCGTGGCAACTTTTTATGTAGATTTTGACGGTGTAGGTTAGTTTTCTCTGTAAGCAATATTTTAATAGCTACATACATAGAAGTGTTTTTTTTAATGGAACACTATATTATTACATATTACACGAGAGCCTAGAATTCCCTTTCCAAAAATATGCCTATAAAGTTTGAAAAATGGGATAGATGCGATAATTTGTTTCAGAGAATCTGGAGAAAATGCAGAGGATGTATTTACATAAACGATATACAGAGAGAAGATAACGTTTAAACTCATTTTTCTCGATGTTAAAAAAATTTAGATTGTTTGAATCCATAATCTGAACCAAAAAGGCTAAGTGATATTGCAAGCAAGGTATCATGTGTGGCACACTTTTGGAAAGGCAATTTAAACTCCCGTCGAATATGCAAATATGTATAGGTGTTCCATTTGAAAAAGAAATATTTGTCTGCATCTATTAGAATATTGCTTACAAAAAATCTAATTTACACCAACAAATTCTACATAAAAAGTTGTTTCGGGAATCTTTTCACAGAATCAAGCATTATCCAATAAAAAAAAATTATGGAGATTTTGCGCTTTTTCGAAAAACACCTGTATTTCCGAAACCGTAAGAGGTATCAATTTGCGGTTTTCACCATTCGATTTCTTATAAACATCGAGCAAGACACCAGTATTATTTTACCCTATCTCTTATAGAAACACGGGTATCCCTTTACAAGTGTCCAATTTGGCCCACCAGTACAGTACAGTCGATTATCCTATCTGTACTACGAACTGCTGTACCATTTTAAAACATTTAATTTTTTACAGTATTTATTACATATACTAAAATAGGTCAGGATCTTATTAGAATTTAGTAAGAAAGATACATCTAATGTTTCCGTCTTTTTCTACTTTACTAAAACGAACTGAACCTCGATTCATGTATTCACTTCTCGACAAAAGATAAATAAACACATGAGTTTCGAATATAAATCCTTTGTCTGTTATCTACAAAGGGCGGAGCGTACCCCAGAATTAAGGTCCACCTTCTCACTCCCGCGCGTCCGTCTCCTGCGCCCCTCAGAAACTCGATGACCGTAAGACCACAGCCTTAAGTGAATAAATTTCGTACGATTTTCTAAAGATGTGGTCAAAAGATTGTACCTATGTTTTGTCAGGTTCGGGATAATTTTATTGATTCGTACAAATCAGTTAAAGTTGAATGTGTGGTCCATATCATGAATTTATTGAATTTAATAATGAGAATTAGAGACTGATGTTGTACATTTACCAGTTTTATTGAGTAGCTATTTTACTAGTTTGGGATGTAATTGATTAATTAAATTACGATAGTATTTTAACTTTATAACTAAATTTTAATGTGTAAGTGTACTTTGAAGATTGACAATCGCTTTAATTTATATAAGTTAACTACTTATCCGACTTTTTCTGGTGATGGCGAACAGTTGAAACTAATAGTAAGAAAGCTGCTCAATAAAACCAGTAAAAGTACAACAGCAGTTTTATTTTTCATTGTTAGATTCATAAAAAATAGAAAAAATTATTGATGAAGAATAATCACTTCATTCTAGCTAAGTTTTCCCTTTTTAATTTTTGAAAATGTATTTCACCAGGCTTCTTAAAGATGATTAAAAATTTTTAAGGTAAAGTTCAATTATTATAACTCATCTTTTATCAAGCATCAAAGAATGGATCATCTAATTTTGATTTCAAAAAACCGTTTTACTCTAAAAGTCGTCAAAAAAATTTTAAAAATTTCAAAAATTTCAAATTTTTGAGCTTCTAACCTAACTTAAGAAAATCGATCAATTTTAAAAATTCATCAAAAATTCATTTTTAAACATTTTGATTTGATTCTGTTTCTAAATGAAACTTAAAACATTTTAATTTTAATTGAAAAAGACCGTTTTATTCCAAGTGTGGCCAAAAAAATTAAAAAAATGTTTAAAGTTGGTAAAAAATTTTTGAAATTTCTAACCTTAGAAAATCAATCAACTTCAAAAATTCATGAAAAATTAATTTTTAAAGATTTTAATTTGATTTTTTTTTTCTAAATGAAACTTAAAACATTTTAATTTCAATTAAAAAAGACCGTTTTATTCTAAATGTTGTCAAAAAAATTTAAAAAATTTTCAAAGTTGGTAAAATTCTTTTTTAATTTCTAACCAAACTTAAGAAAATCGACCAACTTTAAGAACTCATTTTTAAACATTTTGATTTGATTCTTCTTCTAAATGAAACTTAAAATATTCTAATTTTAATTTAGAAAGACCGTTTCATTCCAAGTGTGGCCAAAAAAATTAAAAACATTTTCAAAGTCGGTAAAATTTCTTTAATTTCTAACCAATCTTAAGAAAATCGATCAACTTTAAGAATTCGTCAAAAATTCATTTTTAAACATTTTGATTTGATTTTTTTTCTAAATGAAACTTAAAACATTCTAGTTTTGATTTAAAAAGACCGTTTTATTCTCAATGTTGTCAAAAAAATTAAAAAAATTTTCAAAGTTGGTAAAAAAGTTTTTAATTTTTAACCTAACTTAAGAAAATCAATCAATTTTAAAAATTCATCAAAATTTCATTTTTAAAGATTTTAATTTGATTCTTTTTCTAAATGAAACTTAAAACATTCTAGTTTTGATTTAAAAAGACCGTTTTATTCTAAATATTGCCAAAAAAATTTAAACAAATTTCAAAGTTGGTAAAAAAAATTTGACACTTTTTAACCTAACTTACGGAAATCGATCAACTTTAAAAATTCATCAAAAATTCATTTTTAAACATTTTGATTTGATTCTTTTTCTAAATGAAACTTAAAACATTCTAATTTTAATTTAAAAAGACCATTTTATTCTAAATGTTGTCAAAAAAATTAAAAAAATTTTCAAAGTTGGTAAAAAAATTTTAAATTTCTAACCAAACATAAGAAAATCGATCAACTTTAAAAATTCGCCAAAAATTCATTTTTAAACATTTTGATTTGATTCTTTTTCTAAATGAAACTTAAAATATTCTAATTTTAATTAAAAAAGACCGTTTTATTCCAAGTGTTGTCAAAAAAATTTAAAAAAATTTCAAAGTTGGTAAAAAATTTTTGAAATTTCTAACCTTAGAATATTAATCAACTTCAAAAATTCATCAAAAATTAATTTTTAAAAACTTTGATTTGATTTCTTTTCTAAATGAAACTTCTCTACTTTCGATCAACTTTAAAAATTTGCCAAAAAATCATTTTTAAACATTTTGATTTGATTCTTTTTCGAAATGAAACTTAAAATATTCTAATTTTAATTAAAAAAGACCGTTTTATTCCAAGTGTTGCCAAAAAAATTTAAAAAATGTTCAAAGTTGGTAAAAAAATTTTGAAATTTCTTACCTTAGAATATCAATCAACTTCAAAAATTCATCAAAAATTAATTTTTAAAGATTTTGATTTGATTTCTTTCCTAAATGAAACTTAAAACATTTAAATTTCAATTAAAAAAGACCGTTTTATTGTAAATGTTTTCAAAAAAATTTAAAAAATTTTCAAAGTTGGTAAAAAATTTTTAAATTTCTAACCTAACTTAAGAAAATCGATCAACTTTAAAAATTCATCAAAAATTCATTTTTAAACATTTTGATTGGATTCTTTTTCTAAATGAAACTTAAAAAATTCTAATATTAATTAGAAAAGACCGATTTATTCTAAATGTTGTCAAAAAAATTTAAAAAATTTTCAAAGTTGGTAAAAAATTTTTAAAATTTCTAACCTTAGAAAATCAATCAACTTCAAAAATTCATCAAAAATTAATTTTTAAAGATTTTGATTTGATTTTTTTTCTAAATGAAACTTAAAACATTCTAGTTTTGATTTAAAAAGACCGTTTTATTCTAAAAGCCGTCAAAAAAATTAAAAAAATTTTCAAAGTTGGTAAGAAATTTTTGAGCTTCTAACCAAACTTAAGAAAATCGATCAACTTTAAAAATTCATCAAAAATTCATTTTTAAGCATTTTGATTTGATTCTTTTTCTAAATGAAACTTAAAACATTCTAATTTTAATTAAAAAAGACCGTTTTATTCTAAATGTTGTCAAAAAAATTAAAAAAATTTTCAAAGTTGGTAAAAAAATTTTTAATTTTTAACCTAACTTAAGAAAATCAATCAATTTTAAAAATTCATGAAAAATTCATTTTTAAACATTTTGATTTGATTCTTTTTCTAAATGAAACTTAAAACATTCTAATTTTAATTAAAAAGGACCGTTTTATTCCAAGTGTTGCCAAAAAAATTTTCAAAGTTGGTAAAAAAATTTTGAAACTTCTAACCTACTTAAAAAAATCGATTAACTTTAAAAATTCATCAAAAATTCACATCTATTATTTAGTTTAATTAAGATATTAATTTGTAATATTTTTGAAATTGCATCAAAACCTTATAATTTCTTTGTAAAGGCAAATATGAGTTTTCAGCTATGCAATATCAATTACACAAAATATTTTCTCGATTCTAACTGTTTATAAATTGAAACCCAACACGAATTTCATATCCTCTTCCATGTTTACAAAAACAGTAATAAAGCACGCAATATATTCTCGTTATTTTCATTGCATATTCCTTTTCAAGTTTTCAAGTTTTCATTTTACATTTTGATTAATTTTAGACATAAATAGAGATATAACAGGAGCAGTTGCGAGTAAACTTCATTTTATATTTAATTATTGATCCAACCTACCACTCGCTTGTTATTTCCTCCTATATTACAAATAAAATCACTTCCCCATTATTATTTCATCTCACCACGTTTCCAAACGTATCCATTACAAAACGATCTCATTGTTAAGCGATTTCCCCGTAGAATTATTAACGCAAAACCGGACGCAAACTGTTACTTACACCCCGCTGGGATAGTATCAAATTGCTCCATCCCCTTTTCTCCCTTACCAAAACCATTACAATCCAAAACCCAACCAACTGGTGGATCCGCAAGCTCCACCCATCCCTCCAAAAGACGAATCTAATCCGACTACCGTTTTATTATTAGAGTATCCGAACCGTGGGTAATGTTTGCAAACGATGGTAGAGACTTAATAGAAAACAGGTAATTCGAAACCCTCTCTTTAGGGCGGCGCCTTTTAGTTGTTGTGTGTGTTAAACCGGCTCGTGTCTTACGACTTACCTCTATTACGTAATCTTTTAGGAATTAAGATTGTAATCCTTCGAGATGTGGCTTTGTCGGATGTCAACATAACTATAATATAATACCATTCAATAGAAATTTAAATTTAAGGATTATTTTTATTTAGTTTATTTTATTTTATTTATTATTATTTTTTTTTTTCGTATAAATTATCATTTTTCCACACTAAAAAGTAATTATCCCACTTCAATAAACTTTCCAAAAAATTGACAAAAGTTAATTTAAAAATCAGCAAAAATACAAAACCCTATTTTGAAATATTTTATGGATGAAAACACCTGAAGAAAAAAGTCAAAAGTATTAACCCGTCCTTCTTTAAGCATTAATAATCCTTTTCAAGTCGCATTAGGAGTGGCAAATTGGGCTAGAATAAAAGAGGTATAGATATAGGTCTAACAACCGCTTTCCTGAAGAAGATGGTAAAGATGTTATCTCGAAACCCGGCAATCTGCAAAAATTCTGGATCGTTAAGGTGGTTAACAACGTTTGGAGCCTTCTGGTGACCGGTTCGTGGTTTTTAACCTCGTTGGGATTGGCGCATCCGAAAACTTACGCATAATTTACCACTTTGAAAAGGGCCCAAAATCACCTAATGGTGGGGATGTATAAAACGGGGATGATGGGTTTGTTTTTACGGTAGTTTTGAGAAGAAACTTGTTTGAATTTGAGGTGATTTAAGTGTGAGTTCTAGAGAACATTATTGTATGTAAATTTAAAATTAAATTAAATTAAATTAGAAATTAAAAAAAAATCAGTGTTTGGTGGTGATTTTTAAAGAAATGATGACTTCCCCTCCGGTAAATAAAGAAGAATCGCAAGATATTAAACGACCGCTTAGTTTTAGTATAGATCATATTTTAAATAACGCTGGGAAATCAAAAGAGGAGGATTGTAATGAACGTTTAACTGGCGGAAATGTTTCTATGTTGTCTCTACCTTGGTTACAATGTACTAGATATTGTCCACCAAAAGTTCCAAGTAAGTAGATAACTGAAAGTTGTTAAATTAGAGTTATTACTAGAAATGGGACCGAAGTCGAATAATTATTCGGTATTCGGCTTATTTGGCTTTATTTGCAATATTCGGTTGTTTATGTGACTGTTCTAAGTAGTAATAAATTCGAAGAATAGGTATATTAAATGAGCATACAGTGGATTTTTTACACTATCGTCAATTAGCTCAGTTATGAAAACAGATGTATGTAATTAAATTCTTCAAACTTTAGATGATGACAGCAGATTTTCATGTAAAAACGCTACTTATCCGGCTCTTTCTGGAAGTAAACCGTTTCTTTTTTTTGTGTATATATGTTCCCTGCTTCAGAGAACAGCTGCTCACTGAAAACTGTACTTGAAGTGACTGATAAGTACACTTTTGTCAGTTTACTTATTTTTGGGTATTTCAAGCTATGTTGTTTCCACCAAACAAACGGAACTTGTTCTCTCTCTTTTCAGTAATTCCTCGTATAAATAACCGTCCAGTTCACTAACAATTGGACTGGAGTCGCTAACGGCCTTACTAGATATGGCTATAGCTTTATAGTAGATCCAAAACGCAAAATGACTTCAATTCAAATTTTTACCTATTTTAGAGGACAACTGCTAAATAAATTCATCTTGTCACTCACATAGCTATTATTATTTTCGGAGTTTAAGGTACCTCAATCACGGTCCTAAAGTTTCTGAGGGGATTCGCTGTGTGGGGGGAGGAAGCTCAAAGGCGGACTTGTGGGCATGGTCTAAAACTAGTGTGTTTATTTAATGAAATATTTTTATTGGCTGAGATTTTATCGCAATACCGGACTTCTTTTTATTATGTCTTGTGTGAACAAATAGGGTATACATACGAAAGAAACGTTTGCCCGACACCGACGAGCATGTTTTAAAGATCCTGAACAATTTGCTGAAAACAATAAAAAGATATTTTGAAGGTACATCAACAAAACTACATTTACACTTTAATAACTAATAGCAAAAAACAGTTATTTGTTTCCAAATTATCTGAAATCGAAATTAAAATTTTTTCTCTAGTACTCCAATTTCTTTATGCCCTTTAGCTCTCCTAATTTAACAATTTTGTTGCTTATGCTCTATCGGGATTTCGAATGACATTATGCGGTGGTGGTCTACAAAATCTCGGATCAACTAATTCCGGTAAAACACATTTAAAATAATTTTTTTAAATTTTGGTACCATATCATCCCAGAACATTGGTTGTCTTTTTATCTGTGGAATACATTCAAGTTGATAATGATTGTAAGATGGGTACATATTATTATTACCTTTTGATACGCGAAATTTTTCTTCGTCCTTATAATGAAGTAATAGTCTTCTCTGCCAGTCAAATGTAACTGTCCTTGAATTTGGTACATATAGTGAGTAAACAAAAATAACTCAAAGTTACTTTATGACCATACAAAGTGTAAACTTTTAAGTATTTACATTTTTTTTGCAGTAACCGATACTTATTTAAAAATAGTAATAATAATAATACGTTTTCTATTCTTAATACTTATTTTTATTTTTCTTATTTACGCAGATGTGTATTAATCGAACACATATAATTTTTATGTAAAGTATCAGCAATTATTTTATTACTAATACATTATAATAATAAAAATATTTTAATCCTAAACAAGACAGTTCTTTTATCAAAACATTAATAAATTAATACTTATTGTTAATTTTGGTCCGAAAATAAGGTAATGATTATTTCACAAATTACATGCTGACAATAAATACGCTTTTGCTTGAAAGTTTAATACAAAACGACACATGTGTCCAAGTTAGCCAACAGAAAATATTAGGATAAGCGGAATGAATACATTCCGAAAGCCAGAAAGAAAAGGTGTCTCGGTCCTTTTCTCTGGGCGGTGCTTAAGTACTACAAATAATGTCCACCAGGCAGCGCCACCGTACAAGGCGATTTTTATTCCTTGCAGCTCCCTCGTATTTAGGGTTTAAATCACTTATTACATGATCAATAACACACATTTTTGTATATACTTGTAGAAAAAACATGTGGCTACCTATGGACGGTCGAAAAAATTTGTTTAAAACGTTCAGCGTTGATCAATCACAGCTCGAAAATACCCTATTTATGGGTGTGATTTTTACTAATTATTGTTTTAATAAAAAGAGAAATCAAAAATGTAAGACCGTCCAGAGAATCTATGCACTTTCAGTCAACGTTTCCCGAAAGAACCAATTAAATCCAATTATTATTAACGCCATAATTTGTGAAGTAAGAAGTACATATTTTGCTATATCTATAGATCGCGGTAAAGGCGCCTTAAGGCTCCTTATTTGAGAGCATCAACGTAGTTTACTAATAACTTCTTTATTTATTAACGGATTGAACTGATTTTGTGTGTGCAGGTTTCTATAACAATTCTACATCCGGGAAAACAACAAAAAATAAAATTTGAAGAAAAATGTTACTTTATCTCTTAAAGTACTGGGATTTTCGCGTTTTTTCTTGTTTTCCCGGATGTAAAATGAAAAAATAGAAACATTTTTCCTTTATCATTTTTTCGAAATATCAACAATAAGCACGTGATTAGTAAACTACGGTTTAACATGAAATTTAAAAGGTGCGGAATATTTCTGGTTGTCAAGATCTCACGAGTTGTGATTGGTTTAAAAGAAGTGTGGGCCGACGTGCCCACTTCTCTATTGAAATCACTGTGTAAACAAACAAAATGCAGGCACTAAAACGATATCTTTGGAAATGAATAATATCGACACCGATATTTAATTCTTTCGACCAGTTGAAGTAGACTTTTCTACTTTCTGGGTTAGTTTTAGAAAAGTAACATGTATGGTATTTTAACGTTTTCAATAATTATTGATAAATATAAAAACACTGTCCTGATTTCTTAAAAGCTCGACATTCACCACCGCTTCGCCCCAAAAACGTCCCCTTACAAATGAGCTGTTTTTGAAAAAAAGTATTTCTTGATCATTAGTTATTCATGTTCTTACAGAAAAAAAAGGTTGTAAATAATTATTCCTACAACACCTTAAACGACGTGACTTTCAGGCGCTGTGCAACGGTTATTAGATTAACATTAAACAAATGGGCTATAGATTCTCAAAGAGGCGATCTAGGACTATCTTACTTCGAGTTTTCATTCGCGAATATCTTTCGCGGTCTGCAAAAAAAAACGCGTTTAAATAGAACCTATTAAATAATACCTGTCACAGTCCACAACTCTTTTTCTTTGTTAAATTCGTTATTTGACAAGGAGAACATTTTGGGGCGACGTTTATCATACAGGAAATTTTCTGCTCTTTTCAACGGTGTGTGTCACCTTTCGATCGGCCGTTTGCACAAGTGTATTTTTGGCCAAAAACCCTCCGAACAGAGGGTTTTCGTTGTGATTAGTCAATCCGGTTAATAACTTTTTTATTTGATATGCATGTGCGTCACATTTTGATCGGATGTTTGCGCAAGCATGGAAGGTAACGGATACCGTTGGAAAGACCAGAAAATTTCCTATAAGATAGATAGTGTTCTAGAGTTTTCTTTCTATCAAATAAGAAAGTTATTAATGCTAGAAAGGGTTAGTAGTAACGAAAGTCTGCTGTTTAGGTGGTTTTTGGCCAAAAACACGCTTGTGCAACCGTCTGATCAAAATATGGCGCATACATTAAAGAAAAACGTGTTGGGGGCTGCCACAGAAAACGGTCTATTTAAACGAGTTTTTCTTTGCAGACGGCGAAAGATATTCGCTAACGAAAACTCGGATTAAAATAGTCCTAGGTCGTCTCTTTCATAATCTGTAGCCCATTTGTTTAATGTTCCCCTAATAAGCGCTGCACAAGGCTTTGAAGTCCGGTCATTTTAAGGTGTTATAGGTGAGACGACACGTATCATATTTTTTTCATCGTTAGTGTTAAGATTTCGATGGAAGAAAATCCGGTTTTATATAGCAAAAGGATCAAGCTTTCCGATGGTGTACTTAGATTTTCGCTATTTTTGTTATTAACAAAGATATCGTGAAGTAAAGTAGATAGGAATATAATGGTTAAAGTTTGTTGCTGGGAGGTTTGTTGCTATCTTCACGCGGGTAAAGCATAAACGATATTGAAAAATATTTAAAATAATAATTGTTTCTAAAAGTTTCTCTGTCATTATTATTAAAAATATCTCTTCCTTCTTTGTTTTACACGAAGAAAAATGGCTCCAGTTAATATCCCTCCCTTTTTGTATAAAATAAATAAACAGAACGAATATCGATAACAACTTCTTTTGTCGGCTGGTTACTGCGGGCGGTGCTTAAGCGATAACCTAGTCCAGCCTTTTTACTACCGAACGTCTTACCGCCGCCCCCTTCAGAAACTTTAGGACCGTAGATGAGGAGCCTTAAGTTTCTTCCAAGTGCCTTCAAAGAAAGTATGCCTTATAACGGGTATGTTTTCACATGAGAAAAAGTTTAAGAGATATCGGGGATTCAACAACGTTGCCATAAAATAATTTTTTTCCCTCTCTATTTCTTTAAATCTTATTTTCACACTAGTCAACAAAGATCGAATATTCGGCCGAATATCCGGTTCAAATTTAGCCGAATGTTCGGTATTCGGTTATTAGGTTGAACTACTATTTGTCATTTGTAATTAAGGATCTTATTGCTAGTAACAAAACCAATTATTTTTATCGTTACATTAGATTATTAGGGTCTTTTTATTGGAGTCTGACGTATTTTTCTCCACATGTGGTTAATCTCTAGACAGTTAATCAAATTTGCATCGATCTTGTACAACAATGCACGTTAGAAATGAAACTGTATCTTTTGTAATGTTTTAATATGCCTGAAACATCTGATGAATGAAGCTCCTTCTATACAGAATGCTTCTTTATTAAGTGATTTAATCTTACTCGTAAAAGTCGCAGTTTTTAACAAAAAATAATAATGGAAAGTTTAGTATATAACCTATCACATGACCTATCAGAGAATAAATTAAAATAAAACATTTTTATACTTTCGTCTTTGATGTTAACCTACTCTCCGTGCCATAAGTCAAGTCAGCAAACTTTCGGAAGCTCGTACTCCGAAAGCTTTCGTCGGAAAAAATCGGGGTAAAGATTGTCATGATCGGTGATAATTTCTGCGTAACATATCCAAAATTCAAAATCGTAAGTTCCGCGGTTTAGGAAATATCGTGAGTTAAATGAAAAAAAGACCGGTTTGTTGATCGTTTCGCGAAGAAAGCAAAAGTTGGAATTTTTTTTCTCAGAAACCATTGATGAAATAAATTCGGGCTTTTTGTAAGATGTAGCCTCATCTGTTTGCTATAACGTGGTATGTTTTCCTTTTTCAAAAATTCCATCTATTTTCGGCAAAAAAAGCAATTTTAGAAATAGCTAATCTCGAGAACCGCTGGTCGCATCTTAACGGGATTTCCAAGAGGTGGTAATAAAAAATTCAATGGGTAAATAGGTAAATGGTTGGATGAAATGAAGAGTAGAATTAATAAAGGGGTTAAGTGCCACTTAGTTTTATGAAAGATTCTATAAGCTGTGGATTATATTCTATCAAACGGGCGAAATACTCGGACAAAAATCTCATAAACAAAATTGTTTGAATAGAAGATGAGGAGAATTTGAAAAGGGGCTAAATAACATGTTGCCGAAAAATGAGATATTGCTATAAAACTTGTTCGTCCGATTTTACAAAGCCCTAAGTAATATATTCATTTTCCATTTTCTATCATGGATACACCTATTACAATTTTACAATTAATTATTAAAAGTAATGTGGTTTTGATCCATTTTAACCAGTATTATTAATTAGAAAATAAAAAAATTTCTTGCACCATGCTGGTTATTATAAATTTATTTACTGTCTGACATGTTTCGGCAAAATTGCCACCTTCAGAGACAACTGCTAAGAAATACAATATTTTCAAATACAATAAATTAAATTAATTTTGAAAATTAAAAACTAATTTTAATGAAACATGTGCGAAATCAATTTAAAAAACAATCTTATAGTTGAGTTGTTTGATTTCAAATCCCCTTAAGTCAAAATTTTTCGATTTTGAGAAAACGGCAAAAAAGTATTTTGGGATGATTTTGGCGTTATTAATTCAAACGTAATTTATTTGTTATTAGAGGACTTATTGAAGTTTCAAAAATTCTATAAACACGTCTTTTGAAATAGATATAAAAATCATAAAGTTGATTTAAAGATGGTGTTTGGTTGTATTTGCTACCAAACTGTGGATTAAGGCTCATTTGAATCTGAACAAAATGGATTAGGCATGAATTGAAAGTGAATCAAATCTCTTTGTAGCTAATAACAGGAAACTTTATTTTTTGAAAGATATGTTATTTAAAAACTGTACTTTAAAAACTCTTAAACTCTGACATCAGGTATATTTTCGGTTGATATAAACTAGGCTCTTCGTCTTCACTGTCTTCTTGGGAATCGCCAGAAATATTATTGTTCTGAAATTTTCACATCTCTATAATAAGCCAAATTTTCTACCTCTCTCCAGTTCTTTTCATAATGTATGCTTAACAAGTTAATTTACATCTCTCATTTTCAGATCTTTTGGTTTCACCCCGGTAGGAATTTCTTTTGGCTGGATATTCATGGCGGTTTGGTTTTTCCTAAAAACTCCTTTGAATCTATTGTACAGTTTTTGTAACTGCGCATCTATTGAAAATGGATTTAGTAGGATTTGAATCTAAAGGCTGTCTATTTAATTTGAATTTTTAAGGGATTCGCATTTTTTTAATACAAATCATTGAGTATTTTATAGAAAACAACTGTTTCTAACAGATGGCGTATATATCTCATTTTTGCCCAGAAATGGATTTAGGGAATATTGAAGCCAGACAACTCACAAGTTTTAAAAATACTTACATGTCGTGATTTAGTTGACCGGTAACAAATGCATAATATTACACTTTAAAATGTGACATATAAAAACGTTAAAAGTTAAAATTATACATCGATTGTGAACGTTACAAAAGGTAATTGAACGATGTGCCAATATGGAAGACTTTAACCAAGCAGGTTTTCAGAACTCAAACGCATGACTAGAAGTTGTATTTATTATCTGATTAAAATGTATATATTAAGAAATTTGTTAAAAAATATATGAAAAAGAAAATAACATTGTAATATAAATATAAAAATTTTTATATAAAATGGAGATGTGGGATTTTATATGAAGGAGAGACGGGGGAATTTAAAACTTGGATTTTATGTTTATGTAAAATAGAAAAATCGGGAGAAAATGATTCCTGGTGTGTTACACAAACATGCGGATCCGAAAATCCCATGTATGTGGACCCACCAAGGGCCATAGAAAGGGATAATAAGGAAAAGGAGAAATAGGGAAGGGATGGGGTGTCTGCTGAGACCCCACACAGCGCGGTTACAACACGCAGACAAATGTTGTAACCCTAAGCTATGTGGGGAAAAATTTTATCTGGGTTCTGTAAAAGGGGAATTAAGGAATTTATAAAGTACAATTAAGACCAAGCACTTACGGTGACTTTTATCAAGTAATAATTTCTTTAACGTTTGACGACTTTCTAAAAATTTTAAATTTAATACTGGAATAGACTTTGATGAGGTAGGAATTGTGTGGGTTCATTTATTGAAATGTAAACAAAAAAAAGCAAAATACCTAGTGTCCTTTTACAATAGAATGATAGATTAATACCAGGTAAATTTTACACATTGCACAAGAACCTGAAACATCAATACAACTTAAAAAAAAGGAAAAACCATGTCAATTTATCAGCGCACAGTGGGGTATTGTTAGGCTCTACGTGGACAATAGTCGATTTATGGAAATAATTATGCTACAAATGTCTTTTTTTCTGGCATAGTTTAACAAAAAATACTACTACAGCCATCAATAAATATATTATTAGTGCCAGAATAGCTGTTACAATTCATATAAAAAGTTGATAAGTGCAAAATTATTTTACTCATATCAATTTATGAAATTCTATTATATGTATCTTATTATTTATTTTGACAATAATTTGGAAGTACCGTACTGTGAAGTACTTTAGTAAAGTACAAACATTACATCAATAACAATTTGAGACAATTACTTATTGTTAGTTGATTTGAGCAAATATAGTTCTCAAAAGAAACGCAAATTTTAATTTATTTATAGAAAATTAGGGGTTTCATAAGAGATAATTTTATACTTCCGAGTGTTATCCGACAACGATTTTTGTAAAATTATTACATTAAAATTCTAACTTTATGGTACTGACAGACATTTTTTGCTCGTGACTGCCACTTTTAAAGTAAAGACATTAAAGTTTCCACACTGAAGGGTTAGTTTTTCATTAATACAAGTGAAATTAAATAAGTTTTGGATAAAAACGTTCTTTTAAAGTACGGGTAAGTATTCGAAAACAGCATTTCTCATACGTTCTAAATCACATTATTTATTATTTGAATGAATGTTTGCAACATGGTTACTAACTTTTCCATTTCAACCGTAAAATACATGATGTTCTTGATTACAAAATAATTTAGGGAACGTATTTAGGTCTTCAAAATATTGATGGTATATTAAGAAATAAAATAAGAATTCCGTTATCTCATATAAGGAGTGTATTGCCAAAATGAGCAAATCGAAATATCTTAAGAACTGGAAAAGAATTATAGTTACTTTTATGGATATTTTCATGGGGTTTGTATGTTAAATATACGCGAACGACCGAGTAAATCTTTTCATAAATCCGATGAAACAGAAAAATTGTCTGACAATGAGTGTAGGATACAAAGAACTGAGTTTTGCAACAGAAATAAAATTAACACATTATGTACAGATCACGAGATATCTCGTTTTCATGTTATTTTTTATTCAATCGGCAACTTAACCCTTTCAGTGCTGAGTTGCCCAAGGTTAAGCGATCGCTGTGGACTCTTCACTCCGTACGAAAATCATTTGATGCGCCGGATTCGTCGCTTTACGTATACCATAGAATCGCTACGTTGATTTGATAGTTCACGAATTTTTTCGCGTAATTTCGTAAAAATCGGAGCGAAACGAACCTCGGGGCCCCAGCGGCCCCCTCGTAACGTTTTAAAACCCGTTTCCGATCGACCACGTGAATCCCCCGGGATAAGTAGATCGCGATCGTTTCATAAAGTCATGATAAACGTCACCGACTGAATAGCTGACCGGGGTACTTCCAAAAATTAAACGAAAAGGAGCCAAAAAACACTGTGTCGGCCGCAGCGGAGCTCAAAACATGTCACGGATTCTTTTTCTCATCAATTTACAGATGGTGTACAATGCCAATTATCCGTTGTAGTAACTTTTACTTATACAGGTGTCCTGGAAAATGTGGGAAACCTCTTGGATTCTAATAGAACATTAAAAAATATGATTACAAGTTCCCATAATTTTTTTTCCTAGCGGCCTTCCCCTTGGAGATACGGCCTTCTAAAGGAAGCCACTGGAAAACAATTTTTCTTGAATAAATTTTAAAGTACTTAATTTAATTTAATGAAAATTTAACATGATAAACAGTAGTAAGGACCTTTTACAAAAATGACCAAAGGGTTAAGCAACCAGCCGCAAATATTTTTGTTACGTTACCACGGTAACGAAAATGTGCGGACTTTGAGGGCGTGTGGAACGCGTAAAACGCCGCACGCAATGTGTTAAGATCCCATAGTAGAAAAGATGCGGCAAAAATTTTACTCCAAATTATTGAATCGCCTAAGTACGCGACGAATATAAAAACGCCTCTTTGAACAGCGTTCAACATAAATCTAAATAGATAACACCTTTGGAAGCATTATCTAAATTTGTAGGAATAGGACTTTCTAGAAGGCAGTATAATATTATAAAAACAACGTAGAAATGTTCATTTCTTCGGAATAATGTAACCATCTTGACTAATTTAATCCATTTTCTATAATCACTTTGTCCAGTTAGATTTGACAAAAACCCCTCTGTATACCATTCTGAAATTATAAGTGTTAACAAAATAAATCATTTAATGTCAATGCTTTCTTACCTATAAGATGAGAAACACGAAGGATTCATCGCAAATTTAAGTAAATAAAGTAGTGACACATCCCATTTCCTAAAATTATTTTCTTATTTCTAAGTTATTATCACAATTTCAGTTTTTCACATTACTTGTATACTGACAGAAACAAAAATGTTTTTAACAAATTCGTTACACTCATCTTCCTAATCAGAGTATATAACCAAAGGGTTACATAGTCAAATTATTCGACCGTTCTGGGATTTTATACCAAATATTTTTGTATTTTAGGACGTAAAGATCCTCCTCAAAGACGGCAACTGGGTCGTCATCCGAGAATTCCCTTTACGACACACCAACTTTCCGTCCTCGAGGACTACTTCAAGCGAAGCCCTTATCTAAGCAGTCAAGAAGTGAAGGAAGTGTCCAGGGAACTGGACCTAGCCGACGTTAGGGTACGAAACCGATCGTCTTTCTCCCCGCAAAGTTTCTTATTAGCGCAGTTCGAGGAAACCCGATGAAAGTTTATATCGGTTCGGGAAGTTTGTAATCGGTTTCTCAACTCGAACTGCAATTCGATAACTTTTAAGTGTGATTGGCTTCCGGTTAAAAAAAGTTTAAAACGAAACGAAATAAATTGAAATTTATTAAAGTATTTAGTTGGGTTAATAAAGTAATTTTTTTAATAGGTTAAAATATGGTTTCAAAATAGAAGAGCTCGAGAAAGACGAGAAAGATCAATGAAGCAATCTGAACAGAATCAAAGTGATTTCCATAAAACAAGATTGCCATCTATTACAAATACAAGTAATCATTTACAGTTACCTGGAAGTTTTAGTAATTTTTCAATACATACAGATCAACAAACAAAGACGGAGGGAACAAATTTTAATTTTGTATCAAATAATTTTCCAAGTCATTTATAAAAATAAAATAAAATGTATTTTCCTTATCTTGTAAAATAATGTAAATAAATAACTATTTATATAAATAATTAAATTATTTCAAATATATATTTGAAATAAAACACAAAAAATAATGTATACACTTATTTAATTTTCTCTTATAATGCATAGAAATACAATAACTTGATTGCATCTTAAAAATATATACCATACAGTACATAAAACAGATTATTGCATTGGGATAAGTACGAAATACTATTTAAAGAAAAAAGTGTAAGCAGAGTTGTTTTTATTCACTTTTGTGCAAATTTAATTTGTATCATTTTTTTTTTGTATGTATAATTTGTGTGTGTGTACTTTCAAAATCCCAAAGCAGGCACATAAACAAATCTTCAAAAACATATCCAGCCAAAAAACACTGCTTTTCTTGGAATATGTATTTACATCAATTTAAAATTTGTTATTTAACACTTCCCATACCATCATCGTCTTGACTAGCTATTACGACAAAACCTAAATAAGATCGCGCTTTAAATTTAAATACTTTGCGATTTAAATCCACTCTGGCGGCGTTTTAAGTACTTAACAAATACAAAAATAAAACCGAATTAAATTACAGATTTGGACCCGTGACAAAAAGAAGAAAGTCTTATAGGCTCAAGAAAACTTTAAACTTATAGCTAACAAACTGGAGTGGTAACTAATTTTGATAATAAAGACAAACGGATTTTCTTTCTATTTTTTTTTTTTGTAAAGAAAATTTGTTAACGAAGAGACATTGTTTGTTTAGGAACATTATAACTTTAGACTTAACAATAATAAATGTTGATTAACCTATTGAAACGAAAAAACGAAAAAAAAAAAAATAATAATAATAAAACGTAGGTGTTACATTTCGCTCACAAAAATAATTACTTTTCTTTTTACTTTTAATTTCCGCGGGGTAACGACCGACTTTTTAATATGTATTATATTATTATACCTACAATCGACAAATCTACAATCAAATCTATATTTAACAAATTACTTATTGTTAATAACAATCATTGTACTGTTATGATAGACTCCCTTCCTTTTCCAACACCTATCCATTTAACTAAAAAGAGAATAAACAAATTATAAT
Source organism: Digitonthophagus gazella (assembly GCA_036711955.1). Classification (NCBI taxonomy): domain Eukaryota; kingdom Metazoa; phylum Arthropoda; class Insecta; order Coleoptera; family Scarabaeidae; genus Digitonthophagus; species Digitonthophagus gazella. Next base: position 35,307,649 of record JASCIT010000005.1, on the reverse strand, counting down.
AATTCATCATATTATAACTCATCAATAAAATATAAAATAATAAATTTACCTGGTACGTCGAGATAATGTTCAATCGTTTCGATGTAACGTTTAGCATTTTCTGGAAGATCTTCGTAATCACGGATTTTTTCCGTACATCGTTCCCAACCAGGTAATACTAAATATTCCACCTAAATTTATAAAACACAATGAGATTAGTAATAAGAAATATTTTTCAAATATTGTAGAAGTTTAAAATAGAATAAAAGCTGAAGTAATATTATTAAAAACTTCGATACTTACGCCGAAATTTAGATAGCCAGAGACTTTTTAATAAAATAGCTTCAGCTTTTATTCTGTTTTCAACTTCTACAATCCTATTTCGAAGGATGAAGATATTTATTTCAAATCTAGAAAAGGATTTAAAGAAAATTTATTTATGGTAATTATTTACCACACGATATTATCAGTAACTTTATTCAAATTCATATTTTGTACGTAGTTCCTATTTAACATATATCTAACATATTTATAACAGTTTTTTTCATTATCTATTTTAACGTACAATAAATATTGTATATAAATATGAAATTAAGATCTTGTTTGTTATCAGTCAGGGAATACGGCAGTAAAGGATCGGACAATCAAAACGAGGCACCATGCATACGCTTTCTATATGTTATATAGTTTTATCCATTTATTGATTCAGTGTAAAAGCGTTTAAATCAGCGTTACTATACACGAGATATAGGGGAGGGTGGGACAAGATGGGGAAGTGGGAAGTGGGGTATGATGGGGTACCCGATTTATACTTGCAACAAAGCACTTTTATGCAATGTTAGAAATAATAAGAGCTTTTATTAACTTCTCTTCATCATGTCATTTGATAACCGATGATCTAGGAAGTCGCATTGTCATGGTATCAGGCAAAATACTGTTATATCGAGTATTCTTATAATTTATGAATAATTTCATCGCGTAATAGCTATCAAACGATACGGTGACTTCCTACAAGTTAGTTTCTTCCTACATAGTTAGTTTCATGTAATTAGCAAAAAATGGGTATCAAACATAAGTACTTTTGAAGTCCAATTTAAGTGTGCAATGGTATTATTATTATTTTTTTATAAAAGCACCCATTGGGGCAAGATGGGGTACCCCGTCTAAACTTCTTCATTCAATGAAGGATGGAATAAGACGTGGAGGTGAGCTAAGATGGGGACACCAACTTAACAAATAACTTGAAGACTCAAAAAGGAAGAGGAAAGACTGAATAAAAAAGGTAAAATTTTATGATAAAACTCCAAAAACAAAATGATGATGGCGATGAGATCTCCATGTTTGCTTATTATGTGAATCTGATTCACTGTTTTTAATAATATGCATTTAGTTACATTTTATCTTACTTCACGAATATTACATCTTGTTCCCCATCTTGCCTCACATGTGGGGCAAGTCCCCCGTCTTGTCCCACCCTCCCCTACTTGTTTAAATGGTAATGCTATATTATCTAACAATTACTTTATCAATCATTTACCAGTTTCGATAGATTTGAATGGTCTTCGATCAGTTTGGCATGAGAATTGAAAGAAAACAAGTTTCTATAGACTAATTTATAATCAAGAAAACTTCCTACTCAACAGCACTTCATTAGTCACACTTAATTGACCACAAAACTGAAATTCAAAGTGTTTTCTTCGCTAGAGTGAAATTAACTATCAATTCTTAGATCTTATAATTTCATATTCCTCACTTAATACACGCGATGGTATACAGGGTGTTTAAAAAATACATTCGAATATTTGGCCCACTTATAGATCTCATCAGTACAAACAAAAAAGTTAAAATAAACATAAGTCCAAAAATCAGCCGTTTCCTAATTACAGCCTGTTTTTCAAATTAAAATAATTTACACTCGTTAGGAGTGATTCGCGTATTTATGAAGTCATCCATGGAAATAACAAAACAAATTTTGTTTGTTTCTGTTAGTGTAGTTGCCACATTTGTTGTAATTATTGTGTGTCCGTTATTGTCAGTGTTTATTGAAGTAGTTGTTGCTGTAACCCATTGTTGAAATTTTCGAATATGCCTTATACCAACGCAGAAATGGCAGACATGCATTTTATGTATGGCAAAGCCGATGGAAATGCTTGTGAGGCACGTCGCCTTTATGCCGAAGCATTCCCAAACCGGGTACTTCCGTGTGACAAACTTTTTACAAATTTACATCAACGTTTATCCGAAGTTGGATCGTTTAAATCAAGGAACGGTGATGGTGGTCGGCCTAGATCAGTTTGTACTCCCGACGCAGTACTTAACATTTTAAGACGAATTGAAGAAAATCCTGGTACTAGTACTAGAATACTCTCTACTGAAACAAATATTGATTTTTCCCTAATTTGGAGAATTTTACGGGAGCAGCAATTGCACCCATACCATATTCAAAGGGTACAGGCTCTAGCTGTGCCTGATTATGCCGCACGACTGGTGTTTTGTTGAAGCATGTTGACAAAAGTCGCGGAGAACCCAAATTTTGTTACGAAAATTTTATTTACAGACGAAGCTGGTTTCACGAGAAATGGCATTTTTAATTTTCATAATAGCCATGTTTGGGCCGACGAAAGTCCGCATGCCGTTGTTGAATCGAATCATCAACACCGATTTGCAATCAACGTTTGGCTTGGTGTGTTAGGAGACCATCTGATAGGACCTTGTTTCCTGCCTAACCGTTTGACTAGTCAATTGTACCTTGACTTTTTGCGGAATACATTACCACTGCCGTTAGAAGATGTGCCCCTCAACCACAGAATTAATATGTGGTTGATGCACGATGGAGCTCCTGCGCATTACGGAGTCTTGGTCAGAAATTAACTAAACGAAAATTACAATGGCAGGTGGATAGGGCGAGGAGGTCCAATTGCATGGCCTCCTAGATCTCCCGACCTCACTCCACTCGATTTTTGCATTTGGGGGTATTTAAAGACATTAGTTTATTCAAGTCCTGTGAATAATTTAGATGAGTTGCGAGAACGAATTGAACATGCCTGCCAGACTGTTCGTATAAATCCGGGACTCTTTGAGAGAGTGCGGCGTTCACTTTTACGGAGATGTGAAATGTGTATACAAATGGAAGGAGGACATTTTGAACATCTTCTTTAAGAATCATTAATTTGTAATAATTAAAATGTATTTATACTGATATTTGAGTGTAAATTACTTTAATTTGAAAAACAGGCTGTAATTAGGAAACGGCTGATTTTTGGACTTATGTTTATTTTGACTTTTTTGTTTGTACTGATGAGATCTATAAGTGGGCCAAATATTCGAACGTATTTTTTAAACACCCTGTATAGTCTACCTTTAAAAGAATAATCCATATCAAAAACATCAATTTCTGCTCTTATAACATGCCATTGTAAAGTGGGTTTTACATAACTAGAGAGTATGTCCAGAGAAAAAAGAAAATTAACCCACAGTAACTTTTTTCCAGGTTTAGCATGATGGGTTAAGTTAGGATTGATTTTGACAAGTTTTGTTAACTATACAAATTAAACTGATTTCTATAAATTTTTGTAATTTGTTGGGATGCATTTTCCAAACATTTTTGATTTAAAAAAAATTCAATATTACTCTAAAAAGTTTTCAGTAAAAATCAAAATGCACTTAAACCACAACATTCATCACTTCTAATGCACCTAAATTTTTTTCTTAAAAATCTATACATTCTTTAACACGTTGACTGCCACGCGGTTTTATAAGGACTTCCCTGTCAGACTACACGCCTGACTGTCGCGGCCTGAACGGAAAGTTCGGTGTCAGTCATCGATGACTGAGATGGCACTAAACGTGTTAACAAAACAACTTTGGGTTTGCCAAACAAATCTTTTACACCTAATTGCTCACGTTACGAGATTTCAGCACAATTAATTTAATCAAAACCATTACGAACGACGTACAGAGAACATTGTGCTTATAACTATAAAAACTTTCATGGTTTAATAACTCTATTACCAGATTTGGAACTTTCGAGTTTAACAATGAATCTTTTGTAAAAGACTTTGACGTTTCCAATTTCACCTTTAAGAAACAAGTTCAAAATCACTTCGAAATTCGCATTAATGTTACTTAGTGTTTCTTTTTATAAATAAAGATTCTCCAAATCCTCTCTAGTTTAATTCTACTTTAAGGGCGCGCCTACACGAGTGATGAAAACGTAACGATTTTAACGCAAACGTCTAATATATTTATTTTTATACGAGCGTCAAAAATGTTGCGAGTTGCTTGCATAGACTGGTCTACTGAAATAAATATATTACATTTTTTCATGAAAATCATTGCGATATAATTGCTCGTGTAGACTTGACTTGTAGTCTTGACTGCGTCAAAATAAAATTAAAATCTCACCTCAACTTTCGACAATTGCGACAAACTCGACGGGAAAGACTCAATTTTCTTCCCGTTAATTGTATACGCAACGGCAACCTTAATTTCCTTCAACGTGTCCAAAATATCCAACTTGGTAACACATAGCGACGTGTACCCATTGACCATGTTTGTGTAGTTTAAGAGGACGAGATCCAACCAACCGCAACGTCGTTTCCTGCGCGTGGTTACACCGATCTCGCCGCCCTTAGTTTGTAACAACTCATAAACATCCTAAAAACCACCAAAAAATAAATACATTATCTTAAATTTTCAAATTACAACTTCCTAAATATTTTAAACGTGTTTTAAACTTATTACATACATCATGGAGTTCCGTCGGAAAAGGTCCATCACCAACTCTAGTCGTATAAGCTTTAACGACACCAATAACTTCACCAATACTGCTGGGGCGTAAGCCTAAACCGGTTAAAACTCCTCCAATACTGCAGTTAGACGAGGTTACATAAGGGTAAGTACCTAAAAATAAATTTGGTATTATTAATTAAATAATAAATTTGGTATTATTAATTAAATAATAAATTTGGTATTATTAACAAGATTTCTTTGGTAAAATTATAGAATTTTTTTACCGAAATCTATGTCCAGCATAGCAGCGTTAGCTCCTTCGACGAGGATCTTTTTGCCTTCTTTAAGGCATTTATCTAGTAGGAAGACGGTTTCTTTCGCGAGTGGCCTTACTTTTTCCGCATAATCTTTGTACTTCTTCAATTCAGCCTCAACGTCAACGTTTAACGATGGGAACATTCTTTGGTACATGCTTACCAATGATTTATATCTAAAAATATCAACATAAAAATTAAGTCAACATAAAATTGTAAAGCACAAAAAGAAAATTCATATTTAATTCACATTTGAATTGTTAAGATGGCAAGACATAAAATAAATCAAATAAACAAAATTTTTAGTAATGATATTTCAAATATGTAATTCTCAAATGAAAATAAATCCCCATTTCTTATGATATCTAAAGCAGGGATGGGCAACCTTTTGTATATTGGGGGCCAGATTACGGTTTACCTTTCGCACGCGGGCCGGAGTAGAAAAATGACAAATTTTTGATACTTACAAGTTCTTTTTTTAATATAAAAAACAAAGTTAATGATTAGATCTCCCAGATCTTCTGCTTTTGATCGGTAGAATAATTGCCCAAAACTGCAAGAGATCTGGGTTCATATCCTAGTTCAGTAATGAGACATTTTTCCTTCTATATCACTTACAAGGAGACCTTACGACTTGCCCCTCACCGATTTTAACGAAAGTGGTACCAATCGATAGATATTAGTACATAGTACAAATGTATAAAATATTAGGGCGCACTATTCAACGGTTCGCAAGAAAATTGGTGTTAAAGTATGCAATCGGCTTATATGTCAATGATTTGTCATTTCCCCTACAACCCCCTAATAGCCATAGTGGAAATATATCGGTTTCCAGATCCATAGTTCGGTGGTTGGAATCTCGAATAATACATTTTAATTTTCTTTTTTAATACAATGTTCTAAGTTATTTTTATAACATGTTGATGTAATATTAAAATATTTTTAAAATAACATGAAATATTGCATTCAAAATAAAAATAAAAAAGTTATTGTTCGAGATTCGAACCACCGAACTATGGATCTGGAAACCGATATATTTCCACTATGGCTATTAGGGGGTTGTAGGGGAAATGACAAATCATTGACATATAAGCCGATTGCATACTTTAACACCAATTTTCTTGCGAACCGTTGAATAGTGCGCCCTAATATTTTATACATTTGTACTATGTACTAATATCTATCGATTGGTACCACTTTCGTTAAAATCGGTGAGGGGCAAGTCGTAAGGTCTCCTTGTTAGTGATAAAAACCTTTCTTTATTTAATTCTTACTATTACAAATTTTTGATTTAAAACAAAAATCATTTATTATTTATTTTTTCTAAAGGTCTCGCGGGCCGGATTAGACTCTCGGGCGGGCCGCAGTTGGCCCGCGGGCCGGAGGTTGCCCACCGTTGTTCTAAAGGGTGTTTTGCACGATGATATCACTTCTGGTTCACTATCAGTCCCCATATCCATCTCATTTCATTCCGTAAAGAGCCTTTTACATGATTATATGTTCACAGTTCAATTTAAGGTTCAGTGGAAATGTCAATTTTTCTTGTGTAAAAATTAAAACTAAACAGAGAATAAAAACGGAGACGGAGAATTGACGGAACGAACAAAACCTATTTGTATCATTTCAGTTCTTAAATATTCTATGTGTAAACAAACGTTCTACAATTTATTAAATAGGCTTGTTGTTCTCTTGCAGCTCAGACTGAACAGAGAACTGAAAAAATTGAGCATTGAAGATTAAAGGTCCATTTACACATATCAGTAAGGTGTCAGTTCCGTATCAGTTCAGTATCCGCGATATCAGTGACTTCTCAGGCCCACTTTTACCACCTTCTGTTAATCTGACTGGAATCGTAACTGGCAGTTAACGTATAACATTAGGTTATCTACAAAATGGTTTTTACCATTACAACTTACCAGTAGAATAATATAACTGTCGGTTAGCCGATATATCCAGGGTAATTTTGTAAAGACACTTGACCCTGGCATACAAATGACATAAAATACAAAGTCATAAAATAAAAAAGACGTAAAATACATAATTTTAACGATACGCCACCTCGCAGAAAGAAATTGAAACAATCGTTAACCTACGGTTAGACCGATAACCGAACCCTAAAAAAAAAAAAAAAACTAAAACCGGCCTAAACCTACAGTCACTGTTTGGTGACAAATAACTGTCAGTTATCTCTAACAGCAACATAAAAATGGTGGTAAAAGACGATTTTTGACATAACAATAAGTTAAAAATAACAGTAGGAATAACAGAAGGTGGTAAAAGTGGCCCTCAGTGACACATATCTACACATGTCCGTGAATATATTGCAACGTTCCGTGTCAGTATACTTTTTGGTTAGTGTTGTTCAAGATGTTTACAGACACAGAATTAGCAATGGTGGCTATAATTTTGGATGATGATACATAAATAACTATTACGGAAGGCTTAAATAAAACAATATTTTGCTACAAAAGATATTTATTATTATATTAAAAAAGGTGCAATAACTCATAATTATTGTTGATATGTTGAATAATAGTTATGCAACGAAAGCTCAGATTGATAATTGTGTCTATTAATATTATCGTCGGTGATAGGGGAAGGCATTGGGGTAGAAATGGATGATGGTGGATTTGCAGGCATTGGGATAGAAATGAATAGTGGTGGATTTGATTGTTGTAACATTTGCAGTTCATATTTTTGGGCTGTTGAAAATATTTCTGACTTCGCCAGTTTTAATAAATATGGGGGAAGTGTTTTCAAAGTCGCTCCTATTCCCATCAAAAAAGCATCAACTACATCTACATCTTTTTTGTTGAATTGACTTTCTTCTTTTTTTTTGCAACAAGTAAACCATCAATTTGGATGATGCTGTTTGTTGTGTTACCGCCACTTTCATTTTATTTCTTGTAGTCCCAGTTCACTTAGGTTTTTTGTTCACCTGTGCATTTTTGGTAACCTGGTTTTCAAATTTGGATTTAACCGGTTTCTTTGATTACTTCGGAATCACCATCATTTTCTTCAATTTCTTCAAGCTTGTCGCTATCTTCTTCATCTTCACTTTCTTCTCCATTCCCATTTTTAATATTTCCTTTAGTTTTTCTCTCCTCGAAAAAATTTTTTACAAATTCCATTTGTGACGCATATTTATAACATTTAAGTTTTTTTGCACTTGCACCACTACTATATAATACAAAATTTCTAATCTGACTAGCAAGGTTGATCAATAATTCAAGTTTTATCAAAAAATTGGACTTGAAAATTCAGTAGTCAAAATTTTTTTCCTCTTTGTAACATAAGGCGGGGACATACTGTACATACATGTATACACAAACAAAATGTACTTACAATTTTCATTTATTTCTTCTGCGATTTTCTTCCAAATTTGACTTCTGTATTTAGTGTCATTGTACTGTTCGTGAGATAAATTGTACAAAACCGGGTAATTCCTCACCAACTCAATTAATTTTTCGTCCTGCATGTTTTGGGTTTAAGAAATTATTAGTAAATTAAGAAAACACGTCAGGCGATATTGAAAAATATCGTTGCTGGCGTATTTTTATTTTCACGGCACTGACACCGATGCAATACTGACATTCAAAATCGGCACTGTGCCGGACGTGTGTGAACGTGTTCATACAAAATAAAGGCGACGATATCATTTACCACTGACACTGATGCACGGACACGGCACGGAACTGATACATCACTGATGTGTGTAAATAGACCTTTAATCGTGTAAAAACGATTGCTAGTCATTTGAGAAATTCAATTTAAAAACCTTTATAAAAAGCTCAATCTTGTATCAACTGGAAGTTTCAATTTCTTTCGTTTCAATTTCTTTCTTTTCAATTTCTTTTTTCAAACTAATCAAAGTTTAAACTCTGATTTTCTTTCCAAAAAAGAAATCAAAGTTACTTCACCTACCTTTTAGTAAATTGATCAAAATCACATAATAGGTCGCCTATTCTTAGGCCATTTCTCGTTGCTTTGGACGAATAAGTAGGCCCAATACCACGTTTCGTAGTCCCTAGACTTTGTCCATTTTCGCTATTCTCTTGCTCTTGCAAACCATCAACCTGCTGATGAAAATCAAACACCAAATGAGCGCGATCTGAGATCATGAGCCGATTTTGCCAATCTTTAATTCCTTTAGCTTCAATTTTTGCGATCTCCTCAAATAAACCCGGAAGATGAATAACAACTCCATTTCCTAAATTACAAAAAAAAATAATAATAAAAACAATTACAGTTTATTGACTGTTTATAGATAATAAAGCTTTCCGATGAAATTATACCGGTTTTATTATTAATAAACATAATAAAAGCAATCAATACAATGCGGGAATATCACAGTTCTATTTATTGCCATAATTTATAATCCGCATTGCTTTGTACCACCCAATACAATGACACAAACCAATTAAATTTCCCATTTTACCCCAAAATTCCACAAATATCCAAAATCCAATTATTTCTTTCCAACAAAAAAAGTTCTACAGGAATCATTTATCATTCGCTAACAAAAAAACCTTGATGGACATTGACGCAAATAATCCACGTGACGAAACCACGTGCGTCTTTGGACAAAAACACACTCGAATGCGAGAACACGTGGCATCATACCAAATGTCAAGTAGTAATGAAATTGAAAAGTAAACGTGCGTGGACGGGGGCCAAGAGGTTCGTTATATAAGAAACACACACATCGGGTATCTCATGGCGTTACGCGTCACGAGGTCCGGGAAATTTGGTTCAGATTTGGACGGAATCCAAATATCGCGCTACTTAAAACGGTTCGAATAATCAACGGCGCGAACTTCTTGACGTTACTTACCGATGACTGATATACACTGCGGGTTTATTATGCCGCTAGGAAGTAAATGAAAGTCGTATTCCGCTCCGTTAACGACCACGGTATGACCGGCATTGTTTCCACCCTAAAAACACAAAGACAGTTGTTTTAAAAAAGAAGAATTTTGTTTGTCAACTAATAATATTTTTACTTTTAAAAATAGAGACTCTCAACATGACAACTTTTTTTTAATGTTAACAAAACACCAACCGATTGCCAAACACTAGACACATATTAATCTATTTTAAATGTTGTTCTTGACCTCTTCGGCTTTAAGGACGTTAAAATACTTTCTTCTTTGTTCGAGGATATTTTTACTATGGTAATCGTCAAAGATAAGATTATCCACATAAAAATTGGCCGTGATTAGAAGAATTATTCAATTAAAACCTACTTATTATATTAAAAATCTAGCTAAATCCCGCTTTTAAACCGAGGTCGTTTTTTTGCTTTTAAATCGTAAAGTGAAACGTTAAGTGATTTACACGGTCGGCAACGTTTACAACTTATTTTTAACCGAATTATTTTCAGTGATCTCGTGACTTTTGAAACAACACTTGTTGCCACCGAGAAAAAACATTTTCACATTACGTCAACGTATACAGCGTTTTAAACATTGTTGGTTTGTTGTATAATCAATTTACATCACGTATAAACATAGTAGTTAAAAAAATAAGGTTTGAAAAATAAATTTCTACCAAAACCGGTAGAAATTAAAAAAAAAATAAGAATTTAACTCCATAGTAGATGCATTTTAATTTAATCAAAATTGTTTGTTCTAACGAAACATCAATTATAATAAATTAAAATGTACTTTTAATGCAGTTGATGTAATTTTAATTTTTAACCATTTTGGTGTCGTCTGGCAGACTATCGCTCTTTCATACCTACTTTTTCCAACTAATGTTTTACTCTTCCGAGAACGATAGATATAAATATTTGTGTTTTTATTAACATAAGAATAAGTATACATCGTTCAGCGAAAGATGTCTCATGCGTTATAACTTGTCATCCTTTTCTCTACGTACGTCAAATGTTTCTTTTTTATCTAATTTTACAAGACAGAAAGAGATAAAAATTGAACATATTCGTCTAGAGTATCAGAATTGGACCGTTTATTTTGAAAGTGGTGTAAGTCCATTTTTGAAAAAAATGAGATATCACATAATTCATGCTTAATTTAATGTAAATTTTTTATGTATGATAAGTCCGTATTTAATTTCTTAAAAAATTCCCATGTTTTGTACAACTTAAAATCGGTCGGTAAATGAAATTACATAATCATTGATTATGAAAGTGGTGTAAGTCCAAGTGACTATGGTTACATTTGGTTTATATTACATGTCAAAAGTTGCTAATTTAGGTTACTTATTCTATTTTTTCTTAAAATGGATAACTTTAAAAGAAAAGAATTTTAAGTATACACCACAGGATTATTATGATGTAATAACACAATGTAGAAAACATGACAAATTCATTTTACATGAAATGAAACGAGAGAATTTCGTTTCAACAAAAATCTTCAAAATGCGATTAAAAAACAGATTAAAAAAACACTAATGACAAATAGATCAATTGGTTGCAAATATGTTGGCTGAGGATTCTCAAAAACGCACCATATAATATTTTATATGAAACATCGATGAAGGGCACTGAATTTAAAACTATAAATTTATTACCTACACGTCCTGGAAGACCGCTAAAATTTGGAAAAATCGCCCTTTCGCCTTTGTATCAAAATGCCAGACCTATTACTTACGAAAAATATGAAGACATCAAGCAGTTATTACCTTATATACCTCCGGTGCATCGTACATATTTCGAAACACTGCCACATGCAAAGCATAAGTAAATACTGTCAGTATCTTGTAATTTTTACAATGTAATTAGCGTCTAAAATTAAATTTTATGTCCTATCATGTGTATTTGTAAACAAATTTGGATTAAAATGAAGTATATTTTAAGTGATATTTAATTTTTCAAAATTGAAATTAAACGATTTTTACAATTGTCTAATTTTGAAAGTGGTGTAAGTCCATTTACAGTCCAGAAATATGTATTGTTGTAGACTAATTTGCCTGAAACAAATCTATATAATCAAATTAAATATTGGTAAACGAATAGAAATATTGCCAGACTTCATATAATTTGCCTAAATTTTTTAATTAACAGATATGCTAACCTCTAATTTTCTCGAAACAACAGAAAATGGACTTACACCACTTTCAAAATAAACGGTCCAATTAATTAATGATGCATGAGACATCTTTCGCCGAACACTGTATAGTTCTCGATACACTTTATTTTTACCGTTATTTATAATGCACCGGACCAATTAGTAGTTAAGATTAAGAAAATTAAAAAATGAAACTGTAGTTAATCCAATATGATTACAAAACTTCTAATAACTTCTACTTACTAATATTTAAAAATTTAAAAATTTTCGTCTAATAATTAGTACACAATTATGTTATTTATGAGAAATTCATAATAAATTTACTTCCTTTCTGGCACGTTATTTTCACTTTTGAGGACCTTGTTCACCAGTCTGTCCGAAGTTTCTAGCAGTATTTCTGATAAGCCTTCTGTTGTAATCACATTTATTAACTCATAGTGTCTCAGTATTAAAATGAGATTGTAATCATACACGATAAATTTGTAAAACGCAATAGAAAAGATAAGAACAAGGATATTCATCACAAGTAACATCGAGCACGTGCAGTAAAAATTCCGTAAACTTTAGTAATACATGAAATTTTAAATGTTAACGTTATTATTACAACTAAATCTGCTTTTATAGTATTTTAAAGTGACTCATTTCTATAGAATGGATGTTTTTTGTAATGGTATGATATTAACTCCAATGGTGAGTTTCGAATGTCCAATTTAACCGTAACCGTAGCAGTAACTTTTCAACTTTAACTTTGGAGATTTTGTTTAGATCTTAAAATAATCACCCAATAAAATAACAAGGAATGTAACTAACGTTTTTAGACGTTCATAATTACTGATATTCCCTCTTTTATCACTTGTAATTGATTTTTCAGCATACTCCTGAACAAAAATTGATAGTTCGAGAGTCTTCTTTTGATCTTAATAAATGATATGTTATGCAAAGAAGAAGATCATGACGAACTTTTTGAGTATCTATGACTTAGAACACCAAAAATTGGTAAAAAATTTTTTTTTTCAAAAAGTGGTGAATTAAGGCCCGTTGATATAAATTGTCGACCTTCTCCAAAATTAAAAAGAAGTGGCCATACTACATTTGTGGTCTAAATCATCACTTAAATCACTTAAATAATTTAAACATTTAGAAAAATAGAATCAGAGAAAAAAAAAAAAGATATCAGAGCTCTACCTTCAAAGTAATAAGTTTAGTATCGAGTCAATACAACTTTGTTGACCAGAAATTGTCAGCAAATGTTTAGAAGTAACCGTAAAAAGTGAAAAGTTGACGAACTCTTACGTTTAAATCTGCCGTAATTTTTAGTGGCCATAATCCGTTACCTAAATGGTATTTAAATAAATATTGTTGAACTTCTTTAATTGCTACAGCTACTGCCACGGTTACGGCCTTGAAGTTTCGACATCCTATACCCATCATATGCATATTCCAAATTCCTTAGTATAAAATATACTAGCTATCTATAAACATTTAACATTTTTGATTTTATTCCCTTTTAATATTTTATAAAACAAAAAATCGGGTTTTCCAGCTATTTCCTCACTTTTCTGAGAATTATAAATATAAACAATATTTGTGTTTATTGACATAAAAATAGTAATCCTCGAAACTACATCTGATTTTTAGCGCTACCAATAAGTCACCAGACCAATTAACTATTAACACTTTAACGACCGCTCACACAACATGCATGTGATAGCTAGAACAACCGTTAACCCTTAACTGGTGAGGTGGGGTATATGTTCATATAGTGAGGGTCGTTCTGAACATGATGTTAGTATCTCAACAATATTTCAATTAAAATTATACATGTGTTAAATGAGTTTTTAATTTTGATTTAAAAACGAATAAAACAAATTATTTTCCATCGAAAAAACACTCAATTAGTTTTATTATCACTACTAGTACAGAAAACCAGATGGGGTCTGTATGACCCCATCTCACCAGTTATGTTAAAAACGTTGCACCTCACCAGTTAAGGGTTAAGGACAGCTCACACAACATGTGTGTGATGCTACCGCCGAAGGTTGAAAGGTTGAAATAGCACTATTTTCACTTGTGTTTTGTTGAAGCAACAACAAGTAACAATATGACAACAATAAATACACTGCCGGCCCCTGGCGACGTTTGACTGCGTACACGTGCGGTCGTTAAAGTGTTAAGACGAAATCTAATTTTTAAGACGCATCAAACTACGTATCTACAGGGTGTTTAAAAAATACGTTCGAATATTTGGCCCACTTATAGATCTCATCAGTACAAACAAAAAAGTCAAAATAAACATAAGTCCAAAAATCAGCCGTTTCCTAATTACAGCCTGTTTTTCAAAAATTAAAATAATTTACACTCAGTAGGAGTGATTCGCGTATTTATGAAGTCATCCATGGAAATAACAAAACAAATTTTGTTCGTTTCTGTTAGTGTAGTTGCCACATTTGTTGTAATTATTGTGTGTCCGTTATTGTCAGTGTTTATTGAAGTAGTTGTTGCTGTAACCCATTGTTGAAATTTTCGAATATGCCTTATACCAACGCAGAAATGGCAGACATGCATTTTATGTATGGCAAAGCCGATGGAAATGCTTGTGAGGCACGTCGCCTTTATGCCGAAGCATTCCCAAACCGGGTACTTCCGTGTGACGAACTTTTTACAAATTTACATCAACGTTTATCCGAAGTTGGATCGTTTAAATCAAGGAACGGTGATGGTGGTCGGCCTAGATCAGTTTGTACTCCCGACGCAGAACTTAACATTTTAAGACGAATTGAAGAAATCCTGGTACTAGTACTAGAAGACTCTCTACTGAAACAAATATTAATTTTTCCCTAATTTGGAGAATTTTACGGAAGCAGCAATTGCACCCATACCATATTCAAAGGGTACAGGCTCTAGCTGTGCCTGATTATGCCGCACGACTGGTGTTTTGTCGAAGCATGTTGACAAAAGTCGCGGAGAACCCAAATTTTGTTACGAAAATTTTAAAATTTACAGACGAAGCTGGTTTCATGAGAAATGGCATTTTTAATTTTCATAATAGCCATGTTTGGGCCGACGAAAATCCGCATGCCGTTGTTGAATCGAATCATCAACACCGATTTGCAATCAACGTTTGGCTTGGTGTGTTAGGAGACCATCTGATAGGACCTTGTTTCCTGCCTAACCGTTTGACTAGTCAATTGTACCTTGACTTTTTGCGGAATACATTACCACTGCTGTTAGAAGATGTGCCCCTCAACCACAGAATTAATATGTGGTTGATGCACGATGGAGCTCCTGCGCATTACGGAGTCTTGGTCAGAAATTATCTAAACGAAAATTACAATGGCAGGTGGATAGGGCGAGGAGGTCCAATTGCATGGCCCCCTAGATCTCCCGACCTCACTCCACTCGATTTTTGCATTTGGGGGTATTTAAAGACATTGGTTTATTCAAGTCCTGTGAATAATTTAGATGAGTTGCGAGAACGAATTGAACATGCCTGCCAGACTGTTCGTATAAATCCGGGACTCTTTGAGAGAGTGCGGCGTTCACTTTTACGGAGATGTGAAATGTGTATACAAATGGAAGGAGGACATTTTGAACATCTTCTTTAAGAATCATTAATTTGTAATAATTAAAATGTATTTATACTGATATTTGAGTGTAAATTATTTTAATTTGAAAAACAGGCTGTAATTAGGAAACGGCTGATTTTTGGACTTATGTTTATTTTGACTTTTTTGTTTGTACTGATGAGATCTATAAGTAGGCCAAATATTCGAACGTATTTTTTAAACACCCTGTATATCTATGTGAAGGCGCTTTTCATTAAATAAAGATATTAAAAACCTTAACATTTATGATTAGTAACTATACAGGGTACTTAACTTTTTTGAGATATGTTAATAAATGCCTTTAGCCACAATAATACTCAAGGCGTTAACTAACTTACCATAAATCAATCCCATCTTGACTAATCCTAACATAAACGAATAGGGGAAACGCTGTATCTTTAAAATAATTTTTCTCATAAACGGTGTATCTACCTATTCTTCTAAAAACGCGGAATTCAACCACGTTAGAAATTTAGCACCTACACTATCTTTCCTTGTTACCACTTAATACCTCTACGTTGGTAATAAAAAAAATTGTTTTGGTAGTAAATGACAATGCCTTTCCAAGTTAATAACCACCCCAAATTTCATTGTGATAGCTAAAGGCAGTTTTAAGATATTTTAAAAAAGTTGTTCTGATACGTCATCTTCAAGATGCTCTAACTCCTTTATTAAGTAATTTATTAAATAATTTCAAAAAAGGAGTTTTACGTTTAATCACTCTGAAATTAGTTCTGGAATGTGTGATTAGCGTTTGGCAACTGAGTTCTCGGACGCCTATATAGACTAAAAATTCAATTTTTAAATTAATTCGCGAATGTATAAAGATGACGTAATTCCGGTTATCTATCAGTCAGCCGTCCCCACTTTTCTTCCGAGCGTTGCGTTTTCATTCTTAGAACGTTTGAGATTATAAATCGCGATTATAAAACGCACGCGGTCATGTGCCGAGCGAACTTTCTTTCCACTTCGCGCCCCAAATTTTTCTATGACTCATCGACCAACGTAAACATTTCTTGATTAACATCCTTTCAATTATAGCGTTTCCGCCGATTAACACAAATAAAGTAATAACACTCGTGTTTCAATCACGTGTGTGATACAACGTTTTAAGTACACGTAATATTATGTAATATGTATAACCTTCGATTAAATAAATTTATTAAATAAATGTATTAAATATACATATTTATTTATTTATTTTTTTATTATCATGTATTTTATTAAATTTTATTTAATGTTATATAAAATAAGATAGAATTACCTTACGTATTTTGTTACTTATTACAAATCATTTCCACTTTTTATTAATAATATTAAGTACAAGTATCGTTTTCTTATCGATATTATAATCATTTTTTTTTTTACGCGAGTACCGCGCAATTTGTCCTTGGTTTGTATAAATTTAAATTATGAACTTTGGTTATAACGCATTTTTTTTGCTTTTGGTTGATGTGTGTGCATTTTGATATTAAATTTTGCTAATTAATCATAAATAATTGAACATGTCTTTTTTAAAAACGTCCAATACATTATTAAAATTATTAAAAATTCAATCAGTACTTTATGAATATTCGTTAAAGTCTTATTTTAGTTTAATTCTAGATATTATTAATATCCAAAATAAGTAAAAAGTTTTACATGACTTGTCATGTTAGAGAAATCAATTTTTATAGCAATATGATTTAACAAATTTGCAATTCCATTAAAATAAATCATAAAAATGATAAAATAATATCATAGAAGAAGAGTATTTAAATTGTAAAAAATGATAAAATATTACCTTAATGAAAAGAAGGCTTTAACTTCTGTAGATTGAAAGGTCAACGGTAAACCTAACAAGTCTTAACATGTTTCGAACGAAAGAACCTAAGATGACTCATCTTGAAGGTCAAGGTGACAGTATGGATGTTACCGGTTAATTAAAGTTACAAAACGAACGTCCTTTTTGCAAAGTTTAACAAATTTTTTCATCAAATTTGTTATTTTGAAGAAAAATAAACAGTTTGTAACCTCAAAAATTGTTATTTTTTCCGTTATATGAGATTAAAATCTAATTTTTGAGTGAAATTATTTTAAAAATCGGATAGAAAATAAAATTTTCTTTAATTTGATACCAAACACGACTATAATTGGATAAAAAATAAAAAAAAATTTATAATTTTTTATAAAAAAAGTGACATAACCTAAAAGTTTTCTTTAAAACTATAATTTATTTATTTTTTATCCGATTATATATTTGGTATCAAATTAAAGGATTTTTCATTATCTTTGAGAATCTCTTATTTTTTTTAATTTTAACCTCAAATAAGAAAAATATTTTTTAAAAACGTAAATTTTTTACTAAAAATTTCATTTTTCTTCCTTAAAATTTTAATTTTATTCCTTGAAATTTTAATTTTCTTCCTTGAAATTTTAATTTTTAACCATTTCTTTTAATTTTCTTTAATTTGATACTAAATATGACCAATTTACGTTAAAAAATAAAACAACTATCGTATTTTTTTAATAAAAAAGTGACATAACCTCAATTTTTTTAAAAAACTTTATAACTTTTTTATTTTTTATCTGATTATAATCGTAGTTGGTATTAAATTAAAGGATTTTTAATTATCTTTAAGAATCTCTTAATTTTCTTTAAATTTAAACCTCAAATAAGAAAAATATTTTATAAAAACGTCAATTTTTTCCTAAAAATTTCATTTTTCTTCCTTGAAATTTTAATTTTTAACCATTTCTTTTCATTTTCTTTTATTTGATACTAAATATGACCAATTTACGTTAAACAATAAAACAACTATCGTATTTTTTTAATAAAAAAGTGACATAACCTCAAATTTTTTTTAAAAAACTTTATAACTTTTTTATTTTTTATCTGACTATAATCGTATTTGGTATTAAATTAAAGGATTTTTAATTATCTTTAAGAATCTCTTAATTTTCTCTAAATTTAAACCTCAAATAAGAAAAATATTTTATAAAAACGTCAATTTTTTCCTAAAAATTTCATTTTTCTTCCTTGAAATTTTAATTTTTAACCATTTCTTTTAATTTTCTTTTATTTGATACTAAATATGACCAATTTACGTTAAACAATAAAACAACTATCGTATTTTTTTAATAAAAAAGTGACATAACCTCAAAAATTTTTTAAAAAACTTTATAACTCTTTTATTTTTTATCCGATTATAATCGTATTTAGTGTTAAATTAAAAGATTTTTAATTATCTTTAAGAATCTCTTAATTTTCATTAAATTTTAACCTCAAATAAGACAAATATTTTATAAAAACGTCAATTTTTTCCTAAAAATTTCATTTTTCTTCTTTGAAATTTTAATTTTTAACCATTTTTCTAAATTTTCTTTAATTTGATACTAAATATGACCAATTTACGTTAAAAAATAAAACAATTACCGTATTTTTTAATAAAAAAAAGTGACACAACCTCATTTTTTTTTAAACTTTATAACTTTTTTATTTTTTATCTGATTATAATCGGATTTGGTATTAAACTAAAGGATTTTTAATTATCTTTAAGAATCTCTTAATTTTTTTTTTAATTTTAACCTCAAATAAGAAAAATATTTTATAAAAACTTCATTTTTCTTCCTTAAAATGTGAAAATTTTTTGACAACACTTGGAATGAAACAGCCTTTTTTAATTAAAATTAGAATATTTTAAGTTTCATTTAGAAAAAAAATCAAATCAATATCTTTAAAAATTAATTTTTGGTGAATTTTTAAAATTGATCGATTTTTTAAAGTTAGAAGTGTCGAAAATGTTTACCAACTTTGAATTTTTTTTTTTATTTTTTGGCAACACTTGGATTAAAACGGTCTTTTTTAATTAAAATTAGAATGTTTTTAGTTTCATTTAGAAAAAAAAAATCAAATCAAAATCTTTAAAATCTAATTTTTTGCGAATTTTTAGAAAACGATTTAACCGAAGAATTTTTTTGCCAACTTTGAAATTTTTTTTTAATTTTTTTGGTAATATTTATAACAAAACGGTCTTTTTTATTGAAAATTAGAATGTTTTAAGTTTCATTTAGAAAAAAAATCAAATCAAAATCTTTAAAATTCGATTTTTTATGAATTTTTTAAAAACCGATTTTTTTAACCTAAAAAATTTTTTACAAACTTTGAAAATTTTTTTAATTTTTTTGGTAAAATTTAGAACAAAACCGTCTTTTTTAATCAAAACTAGAATGTTTTAAGTTTCATTCAGAAAAAAAATCAGATCAAAATTTTAAAAATTCGATTTTTTATGAATTTTTTAAAAATCGATTTTTTTAACCTAAAAATTTTCTTAACATGAGAAAATTTTTTACAAACTTTGAAAATTTTTTTAATTTTTTTGGCAAAGTTTAGAACAAAACGGTCTTTTTATATTAAAACTAGAATGTTTTAAGTTTCATTTAGAAAAAAAAATCAAATCAAAATATTTAAAAATGAATTTTTGGTGAATTTTTAAAGTTAATTTTCTTAAGTTAAAAAGTGTCAAAAATTTTTACAACCTTGAAATTTTTTTTAAATTTTTTGACAACACTTGGAATAAAACGGTCTTTTTTAATTAAAATTAGAATGTTTTAAGTTTCATTTAGAAAAAAAATCAAATCAAAATCTTTAAAAATGAATTTTTGGTGAATTTTTAAAGTTGATCGATTTTCTTAAGTTAGGTTAGAAGTGTCAAAAATTTTTACCAATTTTGAAAATTTTTTTAAATTTTTTGTCAACACTTGGAACAGAGAGGTCTTTTTTAATTAAAATTAGAATGTTTTAAGTTTCATTTAGAAAAAAAAATCAAATCAAAATCTTTAAAAATGAATTTTTGATGAATTTTTAAAGTTACTTTTTTTTAGTTAAAAAATGTCAAAATGTTTTTCCAACTTTGAAAATTTTTTAAAATTTTTTCACAACACTTGGAATAAAATGGTCTTTTTTAATTAAAACTAGAATGTTCTAAGTTTCATTTAGAAAAAAATCAAATCAAAATCTTTAAAAATGAATTTTTTGTGAATTTTTAAAGTTAATTTTTTTAAGTTAAAAAATGTCAAAATGTTTTTCCAAATTTGAAAATTTTTTTTAATTTTTTGACAACACTTGGAATAAAACGGCTTTTTTTAATTAAAACTAGAATGTTTAAAGTTTCATTTAGAAAAAAAATCAAATCAAAATCTTTAAAAATCAATTTTTGGTGAATTTTTAAAATTAATGGATTTTTTAAAGTTAGAAGTGTCAAAAATGTATACCAACTTTGAAAATTTTTTTAATTTTTTTAACAACATTTAGAATAAATCGGTCTTTTTAAATTAAAACTAGAATGTTTTAAGTTTCATTTAGAAAAACAATCAAATCAAAATCTTTAAAAATCAATTTTTGATGAATTTTTAAAGTTAATTTCTTAAGTTAGAAAAGTGTCAAAAATGTTTACCAACTTTGAAAATTTTTTTAATTTTTTTGACAACACTTGGAGTAAAACGGTCTTTTTTAATTAAAATTAGAATGTTTTAAGTTTCATTTAAAAAAAATCAAATCAAAATCTTTGAAAATGAATTTTTGATGAATTTATAAAGTTGATCGATTTTCTAAAGTTAGGTTAGAAGTGTCAAAAATGTTTACCAACTTTGAAAATTTTTTTAAATTTTTTGACAATAAAAATTACAATTAATTTTTTTTTACATTTTAAAAGAATACTTCATATGTATTTTATCAGCACACTCACATACTTAAAAAGAACTGATATTACTTTCTAAGTAAGTCTATATCGTATTGATATGAAAAAGGCGGTAAATTTCGATTATCAACCCACACGTGACAAGTCTTAACGTGTTTCAAATAAGACATTAAACCAACAGAAAGAATTCAACACAATTTTCAAAAAAATCGTACACACCAAATGTAACATTTAAAATTATTCGCGGAAATTACCCAAAACCATTTCCACTTTTCCAATTAACCTATTTCATACGATTCAAGGTTAAATAATCAAACCATATCTAACGATAGAAATGTGATTATTTAATTGCGACTGATTAAAAAAACAACTTTTTAATCTTAAATTTAAATAAGACAAAAACACTCTTTATAATTTCTTTAATTTTTGGAAAAAGGGCTCACCTGACACCGGCATACGACGTCCGCTTCGGTAGATAACATATCCACGACCTTCCCTTTGCCCTCATCACCCCATTGAGCCCCCAAGACCACCGTAACCTTCGACCTGGGTTCTTGGACTCGAGGCCGCTTCCTCAGGGAACCGTTCATGTTGCTGATTCCGTTCAGTTGGACCTCGGACGCCATTTTCGGAACCGTTGGCTCGCGCTGTCAGAACGCTACTAAACGAATTTTAGCGTTGGGGGGACTCTATCCTCTATCTTCGTTCCGTTCGCTTCAAGTTATACGTTTTGGGCGGGATTAATTCCACACAAGTCGTGGGAGTTGGTTATTCCACTAATAAACTTGGACATTTTTAGTAATTTGTTTAACGAGGAATTGTAGAAAGTTGTTTGAATAGAAGCCAACTGAAAATGGGAGAAATATTAAATTTGATAAAGGGGTTATAAATGAAAAATGTATTATCTAAAAATTATGCAATGTTGTTAGATGTTGCGTTAGATATTTGTGTTTATCTTACTTGAAATCATTACTATTTTTCCTGTGTAATTTATTGTATATAAATTATAAACTAAATTTATTTGGATATTATTGTCATTATGACAGTTAATTTGTTCAAAATAATTTATGCAACCATATGCAACCAAGCATACACAGAGGTTAGAAAACTGTCATCACCATAAGAATTTTATCAATTTTAAATTTATAAAACCGAAAAGAATGTTTAGATTAAATTTATTTAACTTAAACATAATCGATTATTAAATAATTTAATATACATAAACTTGTAAAAGAATGGGTGTTGTAATGGAAAATTATTTTAAAAATTTTAACTGCAACCTAACATACAGAAGTGTTACAAATCTAACATACAAAAAGTGTAACAAATTTATGAATAATTACCGCCAATTCTATTAGTATGGTTTACTTCCATTACTTGAGTCTACCAAGATTTAATGTGTTTAACCCTTTGAGCGTCATGAAGCCATATATGGCTTCATACAACCCATACAACCATTCAGTTTTGGCTACGAACTCACATAAGCGTAATTTGGGTTGCCTAACTCCCTATTCATTGTTAAAAATTTTAATCACCTTTATGAATTTTTTTAATTTTTTGGGTAATAATTAGATCAAAATTGACATTCTTATCACAAAATAGAATATTTTAGCTTTCAATTAATATAAATTTCACTTCTTAACTTTAAAAAATAAAGTCTCCACGATTTTTTAAAATTGATCAACATTTTTTAAAAGTTAGGTTAAAAAAATTTTAGTTAACTTTAAGAATTTCTTTAATTTTTTGGGTAATATTTAGAGAAAAATTGACTTTTGTATTACAAAATAGAATATTTTAACTTTCAATTACTACAAATTCCAAAATCTTTAAAATCAAATTTTTTACGAATTTTTAAAAAATTATTGAATATTTAGAAAATGATTTAACCGAACAAATTTTTTGCCAACTTTGAATTTTTTTTAAATTTTTTTGGCAATATTTATAACAAAACGGTCTTTTTTATTGAAAACTAGAATGTTTTAAGTTTCATTTAGAAAAAAATCAAATCGACATCTTTAAAATTCGATTTTTTATGAATTTTTTAAAAATCGATTTTTTTAACCTAAAAAAATTTTTAACATGAGAAAATTTTTTACAAACTTTAAAAATTTTTTTAATTTCTTTGGTAAAATTTAGAACAAAACGGTCTTTTTTAATCAAAACTAGAATGGTTTAAATTTCATTTAGAAAAAAAATCAGATCAAAATCTTTAAAATTCGATTTTTTATGAATTTTTTAAAAATCGATTTTTTTAACCTAAAAAATTTTTTAACATGAGAAAACTTTTTACAAACTTTGAAAATTTTTTTAATTTTTTTGGTTAAGTTTAGAACAAAACGGTCTTTTTAGATTAAAACTAGAATGTTTTAAGTTTCATTTAAAAAAAAAAATCAAATGAAAATCTCTAAAAATGAATTTTAAGAATTTTTTTAATTTTTTGTGTAATATTTAGAGAAAAATTGGCTTTTTTATTACAAAATAGAATATTTTAGCTTTCAATTCATACAAATTTCATTTCTTAATTAAAAAAAATAAAGTCTCCACGATTTTTTAAATGTGATCAAAATTTTCTTAAAAGTTAGGTTAAAAAAATGTTAATCAACTTTACTAATTTTTTTAATTTTTTGGGTAATAATTAGAACAAAATTGGCTTTTTTATTACAAAATAGAATATTTTAGCTTTCAATTAATACAAATTTCATTTCTTAATTTACAAAAATAAAGTCTCCACGATTTTTTAAATTTGGTCAAAATTTTTTAAAAGTTCGGTTAAAAAAATTTTAGTCAACTTTAAGAATTGTTTTAATTTTTTGGGTAATAATTAGAACAAAATTGACTTTTTTATTACAAAATAAAATATTTTAGCTTTCAATTAATACAAATTTCATTTCTTAATTCACAAAAATAAAGTCCCCACGATTTTTTAAATTTGGTCAAAATTTTTTAAAAGTTAGGTTAAAAAAATTATAGCCAACTTTAAAAATTTTTTAAATTTTTTGGGTAATATTTAGAGAAAAATTGACTTTTTTATTACAAAATAGAATATTTTAGCTTTCAGTTAATACAAATTTCATTTCTTAATTTAAAAAAATAAAGTCTCCACGATTTTTTAAATTTGGTCAAAATTTTTTAAAAGTTAGGTTAAAAAAATTATAGTCAACTTTAAGAATTTTTTAAATTTTTTGGGTAATATTTAGAGAAAAATTGACTTTTTTATTACAAAATAGAATATTTTAGCTTTCAGTTAATACAAATTTCATTTCTTAATTTAAAAAAATAA
The DNA here is from genome assembly GCA_036711955.1 of Digitonthophagus gazella. Taxonomy (NCBI): domain Eukaryota; kingdom Metazoa; phylum Arthropoda; class Insecta; order Coleoptera; family Scarabaeidae; genus Digitonthophagus; species Digitonthophagus gazella. The sequence continues at coordinate 35,283,034 of JASCIT010000005.1, read as the reverse complement.
AGTCTCCACGATTTTTTAAATTTGGTCAAAATTTTTAAAAGTTAGGTTAAAAAAAATTTAGTCAATTTTAAGAATTTTTTTAATTTTTTGGGTAATAATTAGAACAAAATTGACTTTTTTATTATAAAATAGAATATCTTAGCTTTCAATTAATATAACTTTCATTTCTTAATTAAAAAAAATAAAGTCTCCACGATTTTTTAAATTTGGTCAAAATTTTTAAAAGTTAGGTTAAAAAAAATTTTAGTCAACTTTAAGAATTTTTTTAATTTTTTGGGTAATAATTAGAACAAAATTGACTTTTTTATTACAAAATAGAATATTTTAGCTTTCAATTAATACAAATTTCATTTCTTAATTTTAAAAAATAAAAGCTCCACGATTTTTTAAATTTGGTCAAAATTTTCTTAAAAGTTAGGTTAAAAAAATCTTAGTCAACTTTCATCAACAAAATCCATACATAAGCCATAAAAACTACATTATGTAAGTTATATTATAAAATAAGCTCTTAAATGCATTATAATTTTAAAATATATCAAAATATTCAGCAACCAAATATACTAATTACTATATTACAATTTATTAATAAGAGATGTCACCACTTATCCACAATTTTTCCATTACCTCACCACCTGTCAGTTGACATCTCTTACCAACCAAATAACAAAAAAATAATAAAAACAAAGATCCAAATCGATAGAATTTTAGGGCAATCTCCAAAATTCCATTTTTGCAATGACTTCGGCAAGTAGTACGAGTGCAAGATCGTTATTCGCAGATTCTAAAATGCGTCTGGCAGATCGTGTTCAAGTGAACGTAAACAACGTAGCGTCTTTGGCGCGTCAGATAGCGCGTGATTCTAAAAGTAGCGAGGTATTCTCCCTCTATACGCGAATCTATTTTCGTCGCCTGTTTACGTGTGTGTATTGTGTTTCAGCTGCTAATGCAATCCGCTCGCAACTTCGTCATACAGGAGCACGCGATCCGCGACAGTGAGGCTAACCTCAAGAAATTACAGAGCGTTTGCGTTCATCTGGGTTATCAGCACGAATCGATCTTAAAATCCTGTCAAAAAATCGAGGAAGTTAAGGAACAAGTCAGGGCTATGCAAAGATAGTAATTGAATTTTAATGGAATCGATTAGGTTAATTTAAAGGGATTTAAGTGAAAGTAAAAGTGAGACGATTGGCAACATTGGAAGTAAAACAAAATTTTAACCTTTGCTGTCAATTTTGTTGGTTCTCTAGTCGTGCTAATTTTTGTTAATTCGCTGTCGCTTTTAAGTGATCTCTTATAGTTTCTGATTGGTGTCGTTAAATTACCGCGTGGGCTTGTGAATTAGATATGCTGGTAAGATTTGTTGTTAATTTTATGTTGTTGTTTAATTTAATAAAGTACTCGTAGAATTTTAATTACTTTAAACGTCATACGGTCACTCGAGGAATAAATATTACGTGATCCCGGTGAAATTGTATGTTTTCACTGAATTTATAACGGAATTTTTCCTAATAAACTATTTTATTTTAGGTCAATCATAAAATAAATTAAAAAATTACTACATAACCTCAAATTTTTATTTCAATCCCTTTTAAAATTTTAATATTTTTTGGTTTTAGGATGAAAATAGTAATTTTTAGTGTTGGTATGAACAAGCACATCAATATTTTGTATGTGGAAACATCAAAATATTATTTAGTTAATTAAAAGAGCAAATCGTCCAGACTGATTTTTTTTTATCATTCTGTTTAACCTTTATAAACATATACAGTGAAATTCTCCTTTGCGGAAACAAATCTTGAACGGACACTCACCTTGGACGGACAGTTTTTCATTACACCGTCTGACTCTCATATAATTACTTCGCATTTCTCTTAAGCGGACACCCCTTTTGAACAGACACTTTTGGTGGGTTCCGTTGGTGTCTGCTCAATGGAGATTTCATTGTATTTAAATTAGAAAAATAATTGGTGAAGAATCATCATCAGAATCAATTTATTTCTTGTATCTAAAATAAATATTGATTTAAATAGTAGAATATAAACTTTGTCTTTTGTACTATCACCTGAAATGGAGTTGCACCATAAAGAGAAAGATGAAAGAGTACTCGGAAATGTTACAGAGAATAGGGTTAGTTTTCCATCCTTCTCTTCATGATGCAGCTCCATTTTGGGTTATAGTACATTTGTATTAAGAAGAATTTTAATCAGATATTGGTTTGTAATCAGATTCTGGTATAAAGTATGTTAAAAATAACATTTTTAATCTGTGGAATTTATTTTTAACGTAAGCCTTGATTATAATAAATTACTTGAAAAAGGAATTTTTCGACCTTAATTTTAATCTAAGAATAAATCCTTTCTTAATCTTTATAAAATAACAAAAAAATCTATAAAATGGAGCTTCAAATTCTTTATATTTTCAGTCAAAACTCTTAACTCAATGTCAACAACCAAATTTGGTTTGAACTTAATGTGTTAACTTAAGTTATCTTAAGTTAATTTAAGTTAACTTAAATTAATTATAATTTTAATTTCTTCATCTCAACAATAGACATCACATCAAATAAGATCGAAGATGTTCAAGCTAAGGTACAAAACGTTGATAAAAAATTTCAATGTAATCAAACGGCATCATCAAGTGAGCACGAAAACGAAAACGATCCTCCAACCGAGACCGGAAGTAGTTCCGGTTTTCAGGCGGGCCGATAATTTTACCGATAAAGTAGCCCTTCGGGACACTTTCGGCCACTACACTTACGGCAATATTTTCATGGGGGCCAAAGAACTGTCGAACGAAATTTCCGTAAACGTCGGACCGGGAAAAAATAATCAAAGAATCTTGTTTTTATGCGGAAACGATGCTAATTACGTTGTAACGCAATGGGCCATTTGGATGTCTGGACAAATAGGTATGTTTTCCAAATTATTTATTTTTTTTTCTTTATTTTAATTTAACTTTTTTCTTTATTTTAATTTAATTTTTTTCTTTATTGTAATTTTTTTTTGTATTTAGCTGTTCCATTAAGTCCGTTACACCCACAAAATTTATTGGAATATTACGCAACAGATAGTCAAGCGAAACTTATAATAACTACGTCCGAATACGCTGAACTTATGCATAGAGTTGCTAAAAATACAAAAACTAAACTTCACGTACTTGATGATAAATTAGCTAAGAGTATCACGCAAATGAATCCGGCTAGAAAAGGTGATATGGAAGCTGGATTATCACCCGATTTTTATAATAAGAGTAATGCAATGATTTTATATACGAGTGGAACTACGGGAAAACCGAAAGGTAAGTTTGAGAGTATTTTATTTAAAGATTACTGGCAAAGAAGACACTAAATTTTTCAGAAAATAGAAATATTGGTATTATTTATTAGAAAATTTTCAAAACTTTGACCCTATTCTATCGTTCATGCTATAAATACGTATTCAATCAAAAGTTATTTCAATTTGTAATATTGTCGAATAGACTAAGACGACCTCAGTTATGGGTAATATCCATATAATTAAAGTAATTTCTTTTAATTTTCAATCGAAAATAAAATAATATAACATGTATAAATTAAAAAATTACGAAGGACGTCGACGTGACTTTTGGTTTTTGTAATTAAAAAGAGAATGAATGTTATGATAATAAACAATTCTAAAAAACTTGGAAATGTTAAGATAAAGTGATTATTTTTAAAAACAATAAATTTATAATAAAGGAGGTGAACCTGTGCATGCCACAGACAGTTCCTCTCTCAAAGAACGCTTATTAGAAAATAGCAAATAATATTTATAAATCAAAGTACAGTTACTGCATCTACAAAGTGTCGAAATGAACTTTACGTTTAGAAACAGAAAAAGAGCAAGTTTTTATTATTGCGAAATATAACAAATGCCACATGAAATGTGAAAACGATCGGTTTATTAATAATTATCAAATATTTAATTTATGCAGAGCAGAAATTCGAATAAATTTCACTAAAAACTAATTAAACTCTTGAAAATATCACCAAAAATTTAAGTAAATTTGTAAAAATTCCACCACAGCTACTAAAATTTTTAATAATTCCACCAAAAACTTATAAAATTTGTAAAAATTCCACCAAAGCTATCAACATTTTTAATAATTCCACCAAAAACTTGCTGAATTTTTTAAAAATATACTAAAATTAAGATTAATTTCGTCAAGAATTGATTAGATCCTTAAAAATTTCACAAAAATAAAAAAGTAACAATAAAAATTCCACAAAAGTTAGTTAAATTGAATATAACTTCACCAAAAATTATTAAATATGGAGACAATTCTACTAAAAACTTAGTGAATTTTTTAAAAATTCCACTGAAAATCAATAAAATTGGTAAAAATTCCACAAAAAACTTACTATATTCGTAAAAATTCCACCAAAGTTACCAACATTTTTAGCAATTCCACCAAAAGCGTACTAAATTTTTTCAATTTTCCACCAAAGCTACAAAAATGTTGAATAATTCCACCAAAAACTTACTGATTTTTAAAAAATACCACCAAAAGCTTACCAAATTCATAAAAATTCTACTGAAATTACCAATATTTTTAACAATTCCAACAAAAATGATTAAAGTTAATAAAGATTCTACCAAAGTTATCAACTTTTTTGACAATTCCATCAAAAACGTACTGAATTTTATAAAAATTCCACCAAAAATTAATAAAATTGGAAAAATTTCACTAAAAACTTACTAAATTCGTAAAAATTCCATAAAAAAACACTGAATTTTTTAAAAATTCCATCAAAAATGAATAAAATTCGCAAAAATTCCACCAAAAACTTACTAAATTCATAAGAATTTTACCAAAAACACTGATTTTTTTTATTCCACCAGAAATGAATAAAATTGGCAAAAATTCCACCAGTGTTATCAAAATTTTTGATAATTCCACCGAAAACATACTGAATTTTTTAAAAATTCCACCAAAAACTTACTAAATTCATAAGAATTTTACCAAAAACACTGAATTTTTTTAAAATTCCACCAGAAATGAATAAAATTCGCAAAAATTCCACCAAAGCTATAAGTCATCTCAGCAGTTTTGACAGTTACGTCACTACTTACGTCTAGTTTTTTCTTAAATCTATTAATGATTTTGAAAAATCCTTCATATCTCAGGGAGAAAGAAGGTCGAAAACCTTCAAGTCTAAGAAAAACATATTAATAAAATACAGATGTTAACAATGAAAATATTTATTTGGATGCGATTCGAATTTCGGAGCTCCCGTGTCTGTCTTCAGGCACAACGTCAAATATTAATACAATGAGAGTTGATACGCAATTTTTCTTGTCTTGTGAACGCACATTGAAGAACTTCGCAGTCAATTATTTTAACAATCGTAAATGTATTATTATTAGCACGTGTGAAAGTTTTAAAGGTTAGTTGAAATTATAAGTTGTGAGAAATGGTAAGAAAAACAGGTGGATGATGAGATGAAATAGGATAAAAAATTATCGACATATAACTTGGATAAAATAGCTATGAAATGAAGTGGACTTCATTTTCGTCATAACCTGATAGGTAACGTACGTTCAGAAATGGTTGTAGGTCGTTTGAATTTGGCGCGCTCATAATTTAGTGATTTTTGATGGTCATTATTGTTACCTGTGAATTACCTACGTCGTATCTTGAATATCAGTGGCGTAGCCGGATTTATTCATGATGTATTCTTTTCAGTATTAAGTGTATATGTAGATATAGGATTTTCGGCGAAAGATGTCTCATGCGTTATTAGTTGTCACCGTTTTCTCGACATATACAAAAAGTATCAACAAAGTATTTACAAAGTATCTACATTAAGAAAAACATATTCTGAATTTGATAACACTTTGTGGACAAAAGGTTTATATGAACATTGAAAGTTGGTATAGAAAAGAAGTTGGTATAGGTTTAAAATTCGCGAAAGTTTCTCATAAATTTAAAAGAAGTGGTTCAGTTTGCGACGCCAACCTAAAGCCAAAAAGCTTCCTACCACCTCTCTGTTGCTCTCTTGACCACCCTGCACTAGCTCAGGAAGAGGGGGTGAGTTGAAATATATTTTAAGAAAAGGGCGCCACACAGTTACCAAAGGACAAGGAGCAACACCAACTGTGAGGTAGAGAAGTAGTAGGAATAACTCGTACATAAACAAAACGACAATCACACACAACAAAAAAAGATAATAATAAAAAAATCTATGCATATAAATCGAAAACAAGATACAAATTTATTGTTTGCTTCGAAAAACCAAAACAAAAAATGTAGTGTCAGTCAATAGCATCTAATAAGCAAAAAAAAAAAAAATCTAACAAGGAGAGTGCAAGGTCTTGGGGTCGTGGATTTAGTTCAAATTTTGTAGAATGGTAGATTTAGTTTCCCTGTTGATGAAAATATATGGTTATAGGGGCCACTATTCAACAATTTTTAAAATATTTGCAATTAAATATGCAATTAATTCGTTAGGACAAGTCCGGATAATGTCAAAATTAACCGAATTTATACCGATTAAGTCAGGCTTTTTGAAGAAAGGTTATAATGTCCAGTTATGTTCCTGTATTAATTTTGAAGTCTTGACAGATCAAATGACAATTAACTGACAAATCCAAAGTGCGGTGCACACTCAAAAAATGTTTCGATGTCGCTACATTTTATATCCATTTATGGTATCTTTATATGTAAAAATAGACACTCTCAGAATTCGAACCCGGCGCCTAATAACGAGAAACACAGATCTATTGCTGCTACACTAAACCCATTATGTTTAATCGTTTGCTACAGACCTGAATTTAACTAGTGAATTGCATCTTGAATTGCAAATATCTAACGAGCTGTTGAGTAGTGGCCCCTACAACCATATATTTTCATCAACAGGGAAACTAAATCTACCATCCTACAACATTTGAACTAAATCTATGACCCCAAGACCTTGCACTCTCCTTGTAAGCTGAAGGCAAAAATATAAAAAAAAACAAAATATCCGAAAATTATCGGAAAATAGAAAAACTCGTATCAAATAAAACAACATACAAAAAAAGGAAACTATACGTAATATCAAATCTCTAAGGCCTCAAAAAAAATGTAAGTCAAGAAAAAATTCTTCAAGAAGTCAGAGAGGTTGAACATACACCAACTCAACGGGAGAACAACGTAGATCTTTAAGAAGGGATCTAATTCCCAAAAGAACAATTTGAAGGTCGTTATTTCACCTATTAACATGATTGTACCACGAAAGTGGATAAATAAGAACGACTTCATTTTACCTTTTTGTTAAAGTTCAATAAAAATGATAAGAAACGTGAAAGCTACGTCTGTGTACCATTTGGTATTATTAATCAAAACCAAATAAAAATATAAAGTTTCTAATATTTGAAACTGGTTTTTCTCAAAATCACGTTTTTTGATATAACGCCTTCTTTGTCTGTGCTCTTCAATTTAATAGTAAGATATTTTACTATCAGGTACAAGTTAAAAGTAAATAAAAAAATTAAAACCTTTAAACGATTTGTTTACGAATATGATTTCACAATATTGCACCGGATCAACATTTTCTGTTTACCCGTTCTAATTTTAACTGATAAAGTTGACATAACAACGAGGCGATGTTCATTGCACCGGTTCGAATGATAAATTGCCATAAATATTTTCGCCGGATAAAACTTATTAATGTATCGCAATTTTACGTTATGTAAAAAAATGGGACGAAAAAAATTATCGCCGCGAGATAAGCATTCGTCGAAGTGAAAAAAAAGTGCGACTTGGCCTTGCTTTATAAATATTCTTTCTCAATGCTTGTGACCTAGGTATTATTTTCAAGGCTTTTTATTGAACTTTTTTTAAAAACCTGCCGGGGATTTGGTTTACTTGCGTTTACTGTTAGTTGTATGTAAATGTGTCAATGTTTTCTACTATTTTCGTTGAACTAGAACGATTTTTTTTTGTTGAATTTAAGTAGGTGATAGTTGATTTTAATAGAGAAAATATGTAAATTGCTTTTGGATTAATTAGTATGTATCTTCTGATTTATGTTGTTGATGATGTTGGCCTAGTATTTTATTATTAACCTTTGCTTTTGATAAATGAGTGTAATACACCCAATATAAGTACTGCTGTACCGAGATAATGATTAGATTTATGGTTTAAAATTTTTCTTGAGTTTCCTCGTTATTTCTTTCCTCGTATTTTTGTTTTCTTCATCTTACTATACAGGGTGATTCATTAATTCTATGACAAACTTTGGCAGATGAAAGGTGATGCGATTCTAAGGAAAAGATGTTATATGAATATGGCACCATTTGAGTATCCTAACATTTTGGTTAGAGTTAAAAGCCTTTAAATTGAATATAATTTCACCAAAAATTATTAATTTTGGAGATAATTCTACTAAAAACTTAGTAAATTTTTTAAAAATTCCACCCAAAATCAAGAAAATTGGTAAAAATTCCACGAAAAACTTACTATATTCGTAAAAATTCCACCAAAGTTACCAACATTTTTAATAATTCCACTAAAAACGTAATGAATTTTTTCAATTCTCCACCAAAGCTACAAAAATGAATAATTCCACCAAAAACTGATTTTTAAAAAATACCACCAAAAACTTACCAAATTCATAAAAATTCTACTAAAATTACCGATATTTTTAACAATTCTACCAAAAATGATTAAAGTTAATAAAAATTCCACCAAAGTTATCAACTTTTTTAACAATTCCATCAAAAACATACTGAATTTTATAAAAATTCCACCAAAAATTGATAAAATTGGAAAAATTTCACTAAAAACATACTAAATTCATAAGAATTCCATAAAAAAACACTGGATTTTTTAAAAATTCCATCAAAAATGAATAAAATTCGCAAAAATTCCACCAGTGATCAAAATTTTTGATAATTCCACCAAAAATATACTGAATTTTTTAAAAATTCCACCAAAAATTAATACAATTTGCAAAAATTTCACCAAAAACTTACTAAATTCATAAGCATTTTACCAAAAAGCATTTTACCAAAAACACTGATTTTTTTTATTCCACCAGAAATGAATAAAATTCGCAAAAATTACACCAATGTTATCAAAATTTTTGATAATTTCACCAAAAATATACTGAATTTTTTAAAAATTCCACCAAAAATTAATACAATTTGCAAAAATTTCACCAAAAACTTACTAAATTCATAAGCATTTTACCAAAAAGCATTTTACCAAAAACACTGATTTTTTTTATTCCACCAGAAATGAATAAAATTCGCAAAAATTACACCAATGTTATCAAAATTTTTGATAATTTCACCAAAAATATACTGAATTTTTTAAAAATCCCACCGAATATTAATACAATTTGCAAAAATTCCACCAAAGACTTACTAAATTCATAAGAATTTTACCAAAAACACTGATTTTTTTTTTATTCCACCAGAAATGAATAAAATTCGCAAAAATTACACCAATGTTATCAAAATTTTTGATAATTCCACCAAAAACATACTGAATTTTTTAAAAATTCCACCAAAAGCTTACTAAATTCATAAGAATTTTACCAAGAACACTGAATTTTTTTAAATTCCACCAGAAATAAATAAAATTCGCAAAAATTCCACCAAAGCTATTAAAATATTTAACAACTACACCCAAAACCTACTGAATTTTTTTATTCCACCAAAAACTTGCAAAAATCCTAAAAATTACACCGAAATTGTCAACATTTTTAACGATTCTACTAAAAACTTACCAAATTTTTTAAAAATTCCACGAAAATGTCCAAATTCTTTTAAAATTCCACCAAAAATCAATCAAATTAGGAACAGTTTCATTAAAAATTAACTAAAACCTTGAAAATTCCATCAAAAACTTAGTAGATTCATAAAAATTCCACCAAAGTTACTAAAATTTTTAATAATTCTACCAAAAATAATGAATTTTTTTTAAAATACCACCAATGTTATCAAAATTTTTGATAATTCCACCAAAAACATACAGAATTTAAAAAATTCCACCAAAGGCTTACTAAATTCATAAGAATTTTACCAAGAACACTGAATTTTTTTAAAATTCCACCAGAAATAAATAAAATTCGCAAAAATTCCACCAGAGCTATTAAAATATTTAAGAACTACACCCAAAACTTACTGAATTTTTTTATTCTATTCTACCAAAGAACTTACAAAATTTGTAAAAATTCAACAAAAAATTTACCAATTTTTTTTTAATTCCACCAAAAACTAATAAAATTGGAAAAATTTCACTAAAAACTTACTAAATTTGTAAAAATTCCATAAAAAAAACACTGGATTTTTTAAAAAATTCGTTCAAAAATGAATAATATTCGCAAAAATTCCACCAGTGTTATAAAAATTTTTGATAATTCCACCAAAAATTAATACAATTTGCAAAAATTCCACCAAAAACTTACTAAATTCATAAGAATTTTACCAAAAACACTGATTTTTTTGTATTCCACCAGAAATGAATAAAATTCGCAAAAATTACACCAATGTTATCAAAATTTTTGATAATTCCACCAAAAACATACTGAATTTTTTAAAAATTCCACCAAAAGCTTACTAAATTCATAAGAATTTTACCAGGAACACTGAATTTTTTTAAATTCCACCAGAAATAAATAAAATTCGCAAAAATTCCACCAAAGCTATTAAAATATTTAACAACTACACCCAAAACCCACTGAATTTTTTTATTCCACCAAAAACTTACAAAAATCCTAAAAATTACACCGAAACTGTCAACATTTTTAAGAATTCTACCAAAAACTCACGAATTTTTTTAAAAATTCCACCAAAATGTCCAAATTCTTTTAAAATTCCATCAAAAAACAATCAAATTAGAAACAATTTCATTAAAAATTAACTAAAACCTTGAAAATTCTATCAAAAACTTAGTAGATTCATAAAAATTCCACCAAAGTTACTAAAATTTTTAATAATTCTACCAAAAATAATGATTTTTTTTTTTAAATTACACCAATGTTATCAAAATTTTTAATAATTCCACCAAAAACATACTGAATTTTTTAAAAATTCCACTAAAAGCTTACTAAATTCATAAGAATTTTACCAAGAACAATGAATTTTTTTAAAATTCCACCAGAAATAAATAAAATTCGCAAAAATTCCACCAAAGCTATTAAAATATTTAACAACTACACCCAAAACTTACTGAATTTTTTTTATTCCACCAAAAACTTACAAAAATCCTAAAAATTACACCGAAATTGTCAACATTTTTAACAATACTACCAAAAACTTACCAAATTTTTTAAAAATTCCACCAAAATGTTCAAATTCTTTTAAAATTTCACCAAAAATCAATCAAATTAGAAACAATTTCATTAAAAATTAACTAAAACCTTGAAAATTCTATCAAAAACTTGGTAGATTCATAAAAATTTCACCAAAGTTACTAAAATTTTTAATAATTCTACCAAAAATAATGAATTTTTTTAAAATTCCACCAAAAAACTTACAAAATTTGTAACAATTCCACCAAAGATTTACCAATCTTTTTTTAAATTCCACCAAAAACTTACTAAATTCGTAAAGCTTCCACCAAAGTTACCAAAATGTTGATCAATTCAACCGAAAACAATAAATTAAAAAAAAAAAAAAATACTAAAAATAAAACTAAACTATTATTTATGTTACATTTTCATTTGCCTATTAAACTGTGTAAAATTTTCAAAGGCTTGTAACTCTTTAACCAAAATGAATCGGACCCATATTTATATAACATCTTTTCCTTAGAATCGCATCACTTTTCATCTGCCAAAGTTTGTCGTAGAGCTAATGAATCACCCTGTATAAAAAATTAAAATAAATATCTTTAAGTATTCTATTTTTATCTTGAGTACAAATTATTTTATCTTCTCCGTTACAGGTGTGGTATTATCCCATAAGAATCTCATTTCGCAAATAACCACCTTAATCGACTCCTGGCGTTGGACGGAAAAAGACAGCATCCTACACACGCTCCCGTTACACCACGTTCACGGCATCGTTAACGCTCTCCTCTGCCCTCATTACATCGGCGCGAAATGCATAATGCTACCAAAATTCGACGCGAACACGTGCTGGGCGTATCTCCTGGGCATAAACACCAATTCGGAAGATCGGAGGATATCGGTTTTTATGGCCGTACCGACGATTTATTCCAAACTGATTAACGAATATCAAAAAGTCTTTAGTGCCGATCAAAAAATGGTTGAGTATATTCACGGATATTTAAAAAATAGGGTCAGATTAATGGTTAGTGGATCGGCACCACTTCCGGCTAGTATACATAACAAGTGGTTTGAAATAAGCGGACATAAATTGTTAGAAAGATACGGAATGACTGAAATTGGGATGTGTTTATCGAATTTATATGATTCTGATAGAGAACCGGGTTACGTAGGAGTTCCACTTCCGGGCGTTTCGGTTAGATTAGCTACGAAAATCGATGATGACGAAGATAATTATATAACACATTTAGAATCAAAAAATATTAATGGGGATGTTATAACAAAATTGGTTAATTGGACTCAAGATGGGGACCCTGTTGGAGAACTTCAAGTAAAAGGAGATAGTGTTTTTAGAGAATATCATAATAAAATTATAGCCACACAACAAGAATTTACAATTGAGGGATGGTTTAAAACAGGGGATATGGCACAGTATTCCTTAACAGAGAAAAAATTTAAAATGCTCGGTAGACAATCCGTAGATATTATAAAATCAGGCGGATATAAAATAAGCGCATTGGAAGTTGAAACTTATTTATTAGAACATCCAAAAATCGCGGAATGTGCTGTTTTGGGTGTTAAAGACGACGATTTTGGTGAACGTTTATTAGCATTGATCGTATTAAAACCAAATACGGAAAAGTTAAATTTGGACGAATTTAAAGCTTGGGCTGAAGGTAGAATGCCAAAGTATTGTATCCCTAGGCAAGTAATGTATTTACCGGAAATACCGAGAAATTCAATGGGAAAAGTAAATAAAAAAGATTTAAAGGAAAGTTTAAATTTATAAAATCAATGATAATCACGGAGAAATATAACAAGACTGATTTTTTGCGTACGTATGTAAATATGTCCATAACGACTTAAATTATCTGTTAACAAAAAAAAAAAGAAATTCATTCAATTTCCGTTAACATCGCGCTTTAAGTTTTAAGTCTTGATATTAAAAATAAAATAAAATAAATAAAATCATGTCCTTTAAACATGGAATCATTTTCATTTATTCAAAAAATCATTAGTTTGAAGGTTTTCTTTTAAGATGGATGAGGTTTATATTGAAATAAATAAACTATAACATTATGTTAAATTATCGTTTATCTAAGCATTTAATCGTTAATATAAAGAAATAAAATTTAATTTCAAACTTTTTCTTTTGAATTTTAAAGTTTTTATTGCTTCCTCAGCAAGGAGTTACTTATGTATGTATTTAAGAAGTTTTCCTGTATTTATTTTAAATTGCACTCAATTACTTAGACGGTAATATTGATATTTGTAAACATATTTTAATAAATATCTTATAAACTATATTATGTTTTTATTTAATTAAACTTTTAATTTAAAAAAAAAGCTTAAATGTAGGTGAACAGTCTAATGATTTTATTTATGAAAATTAATTTCATTGGGATTAGTAACATTAGTTTGTACTTTAAAAATTTTACAAATGTTCTACAATTTTAGTCAATTTTAAAACTACTATTGTGGTTATTTATTGATTATTTATTATTTATTTTATTTTACAGGGTATTGGTGTTGGAGTTTGAGTGTTTAACTCTTCTTTTTCAGTCTCAATGTTTATGTTTTACTTTTTTCCATTAAAATCTGCGATCTGAGTATGATAAGCACATTTTGATTACTTTATATGTACTATATTTTAACTTGCCCTTTCAAAAGTATAGTCTATTAACATTTACAAAATCATACAAGGCAAGATATATTACCAGATTTTTATTGTCAAGTAAGGAATTTAGGTTATAAAGGGGATACCTTTCTTTTAATATTAATTTGCGAATCATATTACTTCTGGCTAATTCATACCTTTTACAAGCAAAGAACAAATGATTCAAATCGCCGTACTATCCACAATCGCAATTTGGGCTTTGTCTCATTGTCAGTTTAGTTCTGTGAAGGTGAGCCGGGAACATAGCATGCCCCAAACGAAGTCTTAAGAATAGCGAAAAGAAATTTCTTGATATAAAAGGAAAGATCTCAAACCACGCCTTGCTACCAATTTCACCTTGTGCTACTCTGTAGGATAGTCCTTTATAGTTTAGTGAATTTTTCGCTTTAATGCTGGCTACACACTTAACGATTTATCTTAACAATAGAATTGTAAAGTTCGATAATTTGCGCAGTTTTATCGAACGTGTGTATTAAGAGTTGGTACAGATTTTTTGGTTTGTGCAATCCATCGATGGCATTTGCAATTTTTATTCGATAAATCGTTGTCAATCATGTTTGTGCAGTTTTATCGCAGCGTATGGATAGCGGTCGTACAAATCAGGACCAAATAAGTTCAGGTCAAGAGCTTGCTTGAACGTGTATTCGTCTTACGTAGCATCGCATGTTTCTGGAATGATTCGACTGAAAACTTGGGGTGATATTATCGTACAAAACTTCAAGCAGGCATAGGAACAACCTGTAGCTAAAAATTTCAGTGTTGAAGACAGTCTCTCATGGAGACTTATTGCTTCTCTCGTCACAGTGTTATTTTTCTTTATTAGCGGAGTGACTAAAGCCAAAAGATTTAAGTACGTCTCTTCATTCATCCTTAAATAGTTATGCCAATCTTTTAAGGTGAATTTAAATTCAGTTAATAAATTTAGGTGAGAGTACGACTTCCTTTTTAGAAGTCAGTCCTTACACCACACACTACGTGGTTTTCTTTTCTCTTTGCACAAAATAAGTAAAGCCAATAGCGCATCATCGTCTTCCATCGTAGATGACATGTTCTCGTCAGAGATTCTGGGAAGAACTGACTGATCAACTTAGGTTTTGTTGGTGTGTAGCGGCACTAGTCCTATTCGTTAAAACTGTGTAAACGAACTGTACAGTTTTATCGTTACGATAAATCGTTACGTGTGTAGCTAGCATAAGTTGACACCTTTCCCAAATACGTTTCTTCGCATCAACAAAAACCTCCGCCACTCCTAGCTTAGTATTCAACAAGCTCATGTCCGTGTCTGGCTAACAATAAGTCATCAGCTCTTTCATTTCCCTCTATTCCATAATGACCCTGTATCCAGCAAACATAAATATTTATTTTTTCCTGCCAAGCCTTATACAATTCCTCCACGATCTCAAGCAGAATATCCTTCAAAATTAAATTTGTACACCTCCAAAGCCACAACATTGCGCTTATAAATTTTGGAAAACGTATTCTTGACATTAAAAAGAATCGTGTACTCCACCCTTGATTTGTTAAAATGACTAACATTAATATCACTATTGTCAAAGTGATTGACATTTAAAATATTCTTTAATAAGTACTTCTAACCTATTTTTAAATAACTGTAAAGTCTATTTTACAGATGGGTTTATTGATTGTCAGAAGATGATTGAGGTTCTAACTAAGAGTAACATTAAATCAAAAGCAAAAAAAAATTTTACATTTTTAATGTGACTTTCTGTGAATAGAATCAGCAGTCTTTACGTTCTACATAAAAGTGCATTTACCTCAAACAAGTTTGAAGAGTATTGCCAGAAAGAGCAAGCGTGCAGCGTTTCCTAAATTCGTCTTTTCAAAAAAGTATCCAAACTAACCCAATTCGACTACTGCTGGGAACTGAAATGAGAAACAAAGAAGATCCAAAGTTGGGAGAAATGATAGAGGAAGAACATAGAGTTCGTTTCCAGGGGGAAAGGGAAGAATTGAGTAAAGAAGCCCGAAGTCAAATTTAGAAAGTACAGACCGAGATTATGAAAAATTTTAATAAGAAAAGGAAGAAGGCGAATCAATACAATTTGGATGTTGTTCGGATGAGAAGGGAAAGAGCAGCGACGACAGGGAAGGGACTGGAAGGAGCGAGGCAGTTGAAGACGACTACAGAGAGTTGAATACGAGTCGCAGAAAGAAGAAGACTAATCGAAGGGAGTTGAAGACGAATCGAAGGGAGTTGAAGACGAACTGCAGACGGTGGAAGACAAGTCGCAAAGAACAGAAGAGACGAAACGAAATCAGTTGAAGAGGAACCACAGAGAGTTGCATACGAGTCGCAGAAAGCAGAAGACGAATCGAAAGGAGTTGAAGACGGATTGCAGAGGGTGGAAGACAAGTCGCAGAGAACAGAAGAGACGAAGCGAAGTCAGTTGAAGACGAACCACAGAGAGTTGTACACGAGTCGCAGAAAGCAGAAGACGAATCGAAGGGAGTTGAAGACGAACCGGAAAAGGTGGAAAACAAGTCGCAGAGAACAGAAGAGACGAAGCGAAGTCAGTTGAAGACGAACCACAGAGAATTGAACACGAGTCGCAGAAAGCAGAAGACGAATCGCAGACGGTGGAAGACAAGTCGCAAAGAACAGAAGAGACGAAACGAAGTCAGTTGAAGACGAACCACAGAGAGTTGAATAAGAGTCGCAGAAAACAGAAGACGAATCGAAAGGAGTTGAAGACGAACTGCAGAGGATGGAAGACGAGTCGCAGAGAACAGAAGACGAATCGAAGGGAGTTGAAGACGAACCGCAGAGGGTAGAAGAGAAGTCGCAGAGAAAAGAAGACGAAGCGAAGTCAGTTGAAGACGAATCACAAAGAGTTGAACACGAGTCGCAGAAAGCAGAAGACGAATCGAAGGGAGTTGAAGACGAACCGGAAAAGGTGGAAGACAAGTCGCAGAGAACAGAAGAGACGAAGCGAAGTCAGTTGAAGACGAATCACAGAGAGTTGAAAACGAGTCGCAGAAAGCAAAAGACGAATCGAAAGGAGTTGAAGACGAACCACAGAGAGTTGAACACGAGTCGCAGAAAGCAGAAGATGAATCGAAGGGAGTTGAAGACGAACCGCAAATGGTAGAAGACGAGTCGCAGAGAACAGAAGACGAAGCGAAGTTAGTTGAAAACAAACTGCTATGGAGCAAATGCCGAAAGACGCATTTCCGCGGAATGAAGCGAGTGAAAGTTAGATTTTAGTTGACAAGGCGTGTCTTTGTATTTGATATTTTTATTATTAATAAACATCATCAAAAGAAAACCTCATTGCAATTTATTCAAATCCCACATAAGTTAAACATGAAATGCGCTAAATTGATAAATCAGTTTTATAAACACTAGCGGATTTTTTTAACTACTAAACCGCACAAACTGATCTCTTGATTTCATCCAATAATTTGGGTTAAGTATATTATATTACTGATATTACCTATCAAGAAACTGGTATCTTATTACCAGTTTATTCGTCAAAAGAAGTGTTTCTACATAGATTCTTGAATAAACTTGACTATATCTATACAATCCCTTTCCAAAATGTTCCTCTCCTTAGGTAAGGGATATCAGTAGAACTTTCCAATTTATTTAAAAAATTCAAATTCATATTTGATTGACAGTGACAGATAAATCACTGTTTCCATCTTAAATCTACATAGAGAACGAAAAATTTTTTTGATTGATTTAAAAGTTTGAAGAATTGATATTTTAAAGTAATTAAATAGATAAATTTTTAAAATATAAATTAAATGTTTTGTCTACTATATAGTAGAGGTAGTAATTTAACAATAAATAAATTGTGGTTGATTTGAAATGAGAAGTGAAGTTAGCGGCGAATGGAATCGATTTTTGGTGTCCATCCGCGAGCGAACATGAGAAAATCTAGAAAATCTTCGCATCTGTCGCTCTCTGGCGGCCGGAGGCAAAGCTGTCAGTCGTGTGATAGTGTTCGCGAGGTGTGACATCGGCGTGAGCCCGCGTTGCAGCAGAATCTCACGTGTGCGTCAATTAAATTGCGGCCAAATGGTGGTTAAACAGTAGCTACGAACGCGATAACGTTGAATGGATCCGACGTTGTCTTGGTTCCAGCCAGAACAGGAGGGACCCGCTAAGCAACTTTGGCTGCGGCTGTGGCAAACGCAACAAGAACTCGATACGGTCAATCTGAAGGAGGGCGACGCCGACACGGACCCCATCACCAACCAGAACCAGAAGAATTTGGGGACCATGAACGGGAAAAACGACAAAAATAATATGTTCGTACCGCGTAACCGTAAGGTCGAGAATCGCGCGAGTATCCGAGGATTTTACGGTAATCCGGACCATTACATATCGAAGTACGGCGGAACCGTTTGGCGAAGAAGAGATTTTATGTATTCGAAAGGTGTTATAGGGTATGTTCGTTAACGTTTTTTAAATCGTTTCTTTACAACTGATCTTTTAAAATTATCTTTCACATCCATCAATCTTCAACTTCGTTATCGGTCGCTAGATGGACCTACAAGTTTTTTTGACATTTACACGGCGTGGTATTTTAAAGAGCCACATGGACCACTTTCAATTGTGATTAAATACGTGTCTTTATGTTTTTGAAACATATTTTTTTTATAAATAAACATTACGTCAGAATTATTAATGATAAATAGATTAGTTGATTATTTAACTACATTTGTGAGTTTTAGAAAAAAAAAATTTTTTTTAATAGATAAAAATACTCATAATATTCTATATTTAGCTATGTCACTAACGAAAAATTCATTTAAAACTTTTGTTCATTTAAAACTATTCGACCCCTCTTTCTAGTTTATTAGATTTACGAATAACTTTACTCACAAACAGAAAAGGCGTGATGACTCATCTATGAATAAGTCTAATATGCAATTTTAATTCCATAAAATTCTCTAGCTCATCTCATTCTCTAAATCAAGTTGTTTCTGTTTTTTGAATTCTAATTTTTTTTAATAAGAAATTTTTAATAATTTCTAACAAAAACTTCCTAAAATATTATCTTTTATTTTCATACTAAATAAACTAAATTTTAATTTTATTTACATTTAAATAAATGTAATTTTTCATTGGTTTGTTTTACTTGATAAATCTAACCTCAAAAGTTTGCTAAATGTCATAATATAAAAAAGTTCAAAAGTCAAATTTCAGAATGCCAACCTAAACTAAATTCCGTGACATTATAGAAATGTTTATTGAAAATACGATATTTACAATTATGATGATATTTGGAATAAACGAGTTAATAGTTAAATTAATTAACATCTGGAATATGGAGATGTTGACTATTTATGTAGCTTTGAAGATGAAGAATCTTAAATGAAAACAAAATAGGTTGATGTTAACACAAAATGTCTTCATAATACTCCATCTGAAATCATTATACAGGCTGTCCCACTGAAGTAGAGTAGTCGAAATATTTCGGAAACTACAAGTCCAATAAATTTGAATTTTTTTACACAGATTTAGCACATTGTAAACTACATTTGGAAAATATTTTCAGTCATCCATGACTTCCGGTTATACCGCAAGTGGTTAAGAAATTATTATTTTCGAACGTAATATTTATTTTTCGTTAGATTGGTTAATTTGAAGATAATTTCACTTGAAACATTTTTCTCTATCATTTGTAATTTTAGAGAAAAAAATATTTTTCATAATTATTTATATTTTTTCACCTCAATCAAACGTAAAAATTATAAAAAATAATTTTTTTCTCTGAAACTACAAGTGATAGAAAAAAATGTTTCAAACAAAATAATTTTTAAATTAACCAACCTAACGAAAAATAAATATTACGTTCAAATAAAATAATTCCTGAACCCTTTCTGATATAACCGGAAGTCATGGATGATTGAAAATGTTTCCAAAATGTAGTTTAGTATGTACTAAACCATGTATAAAATTTCAAAGTCATCGGATTTGTAGTTTCTGAGATATTTCGACCAGTCTAACTCGGTGGGACACCCTGTATAATGGAATTATATTAACACATTGCGTACGGGTCACGAGAATTCTCGTTAACACAAAATTTATTCAAAATACATAAAATGAAGTAATTTTATAGCTTTTGGTGGAGTATCTTTAACCCAATTTAATTACTAAAATGAATTTTCTCAGTTATAAAATTGAATTGTCGAAATTAAATTTCAATTCAAATGCAAACCTACAAAATTTTTCATATTTTTTTTATTGAACATTCGATATATCAATTTTTTCTGAATATCTTGAAAATTTGTTGAAAGAACATAAAAATGAAATTATTTTATTCTCCTTTGTGAAATATCATAGTTAAATTTATTTCAAAAATAAATTTTCTCTTTCAAAAAATTGAATTGTCTGTTCAAAATACCAACTTACAAAATTTTCCAGATCTTTGAACATACGTTATATCATCTCAAATAATTTCAAGAACGAATTTTCTCAGTCAAAAAATATTATTGGCGAATTTCAAAATTCTAACTTACAACATTTTTTAGTTTTTTCATTGAACATACGTTATATCATCTCAAATAATTTCAAGAACGAATTTTCTCAGTCAAAAAATATTATTAGCGAATTTCAAAATTCTAACTTACAATATTTTTTAGTATTTTCATTGACCATACGATATATTAACACGTTGAGTGCCATGTCAGTCATCGATGACTGACACTGAGCTTTCCGTTCAGGTCGCGACAGTCAGGCACGTGGCCTGACGGGAAAGTCTTTATAAAACCGCGTGGCAATCGACGTGTTAATAGATATCTAAGGTAAATGCTTATTTATGTGCTAAAATCTTGCACCTTGTGAATATTTCGAAGGCTTATACAGTGTCCCGAAATTAGACGGTCCTATGTTACCAGCAGATTCTTCCCTCATAAATAAGAATATGCCGCATTAGTGTGACCTCAAAATTAAAGTTCGTCCGTCACCTGTATTCAAACAAACTTTTTCTACAGATTTGTTCCATACGCGGTGAAAAAAATCATTTTTTTAGAGTTGTTAGAAAAATATTCAAGGTGCGAAAAGTGAACAGAAAAGTATAAAATACCTACTGTTTTTTACAACTTACAAGGAGACCTTACGACTTGCCCCGCACCGATTTTAATGAAAGTGGTACCAATCGATAGATATTAGTACATAGTACAAATGTATAAAATATTAGGGCGCAATACTCAGCGGTTCGCAAGAAAATTGTTGTTAAAGTTTGCAATCGGCTTATATGTCAATGATTTGTCATTTCCCCTACAACCCCCCAATAGCCATAGTGGAAATAAATCGGTTTCCAGATCCATAGTACGGTGGTTCGAATCTCGAACAATAACTTTTTTATTTTTATTTTGAGTACAATATTTCATGTTATTTTAAAAATATTTTAATATTACATCAACATGTTATAAAAATAACTTAGAATATTGTATAGAAAAAGAAAATTAAAATGTATTATTCGAGATTCGAACCACCGTACTACGGATTTGGAAGTCGGTATATTTTCAGTTTAGCTGTTGGGGGTGTTTAAGGGGAATGACAAATCATTGACATATAAGCCGATTGCATACTTTAACACCAATTTTCTTGCGAACCGTTGAGTATTGCGCCCTAATATTTTATACATTTGTACTATGTACCAATATCTATCGATTGGTACCACTTTCGTTAAAATCGGTGAGGGGAAAGTCGTAAGGTCTCCTTGTTAGCCAAAATTGATAAATTAAATAAAATTTTTAACGTCGTAAAATTCTTTCATTATTATTATTAGTGCAATTTGATGGCTCAAATCGCACGTTTTAAGTGTGTCTTTGACAGATATACGTCTTGAGGTTATATTTATGTTAACTTATTTCTACTTTTACGGGATTCAAAAATTTATTTAATTTATCAATTTTGACAAAGTTGTAGGAAACGGTATTTTACACTCTTTTAGTCAGTTTTCGCTCCTTAAATATTTCTCTAACTACTTTTAAAAAATGTTTTTCTCCCCGCTTATGAATCAAATCTATTTAGAAAAAGTTTGTTTGGATATAGATAGATAAATAACCTACAACAAATTTGACGTCACTACTAATGCGGCATATAAAAACTTAAATAAACATTAATCGAGAGATTGTTCGTAAGGGCGTAAGTACCAGTGGCGCACCGAGAAATTTCCCCTAGTCTTAACGAACATTAACGACAAAATTAAAAAATTATTTTTCGTCTGGTGGGGGGGTTTAACCCCCAAAATCCCCCCCCTGGGTGCGCTGCTGGGAAGTACATACCCTTAACCCCTTGAATGCTCAATACTCTGATCCGTAACGCTTCGCATAAACGCCTTGCGATTGCCAATTGTTATTGTTGGGGACTAAATACTTCTTCATTCAATCTGAATCTGTTTGGCGATGTATTAAATTATAATATCTGTACCCCGGAGCTAAAGGACACCATGTCACATTTTCATAATGGTTCAGGAGTTTTCAGTTATAAAACTACAGAAAATCTACTCTCCTGACAGTTTTATAGCTGAAAACTACAGAAAATCTACACTCCTGAACAATTACGAAAGTGACATGATGTCCTTTAAATTTTTAACTTATGGTGTTCGAGTTTTCAGCTATAAAACTACAGAAAATCTACACTCCTGAACAATTACGAAAATGTGACATGGTGTCCTTTAAATTTTTAACTCATGGTGTTCGAGTTTTCAGCTATAAAACTACAGAAAATCTACTCTCCTCAATAATTACGAAAATGTGACATGCTGTCCTTTAACTTCGTGGTACAGATATTGTACAGAATCCAGTTCTATGGATGCATTTGCTCGACGACAGTTATAATTTTCGATGGACGCTTATATGTACATGTAACAGTGAAAGGGTTAAAGGAGGCAACAGAAAAATGGTTTTTAAGGAATACCCCCGGAATGGCTCGGGTTAAGTCAACAAAAATTGGTATTCTAGCCTAAAATTCAAAGAGAAATTGAATGGTAGTGTCGATTTTGCATGAAATTCATCAGTGGCGTGCGTGTAAAAAGGTGACTTGGTTAATTCTTGATGTAACTTTCTTGCATGTCAACTTTTTTACTACTCTGACTTAAAATTTAGACATCTTAGGTCTATCTACCTAAAAATGCTAGTCTTATTGCAATTACGTAACTGCAACCGTTTTCGAGTAAATCGTCTTTGAAGACCAACTAAACTCATCTTTGAACTAATTTGTAAGTAGGATTTTTTTGTTAAGGGTGTGTTAAAGGCTTTAATACCATAATGTGTCATATCGTTGGAGGTTTGATTTTATGACTGAATTACATAACCATCGAAATTACAACATTCTAAGATTTATTTTGTCATTACTACCATTAAAAAACTGTAGCTCTTTTAAGAAGTTTTTCTCTACCAATATTTATTTGGGTTTTATTCTTATTTTTGAGCGCAGAATGCGATGGTAACATGAATGCGATGAACATATAGCCGTTTAATTTCAGAACACCTGTTTATTTTTATAAAAGACGTGTCACCTTTTACAGCAAATAAATAATAAAAATAATTATTTGTCTAGTTGTTATAAATGTAGTTAATACTATTAAAATATCTACAACACTAATTATTATCAGTAATAGATTCATACGAACATTATTTACATAACTTTTAGTCACTTTGTTATTGTTAACTATTGATTAAAACAAGGATATTCGACCTTTAAACGAAAAAAACATTTTCTCATGATTAATTTCATATTATTTGATAGATTCGTAAACTGTTTCTAATTCACATCTGCCAAACTGATTAGATTTTGCAACTACTTACAACGTTTGTTTATCTCTCGTAAATGATTTGTTTAAAATATGTCATGGAAATCCCCTATTTATTTACTAGACGACAAAACAATATGGTTTTTGTCCGATCAAAATTATTTTTATTAACTCTTGTGAATTAAGTATACTCAGAATCAAGTTATAATACATATGCAGGTGATAGTTACTAAGCGGAAAGTCTGCTCGTTAGATTTTTTTTAAACTTGCGATAGCAACCAAGTGTATAGTTTTATGCACGACCATATTGTTGCCATACAATTAGTTACAGTTCTAATGCTATTAAATGTAATATGTGTGCGCAAAATTTATAATTACAGTTTATATTTAGTCCTAACGCATTAATTTTATCCCATTTTAAAAATAATACTTTGTTTAACCACATTTTATAGAATTAAGGCGATTGTCTTTGATTTAATATGGATTTATTAAATATTAATAATCCAAATTGCTGTCATATTTTTGAATTTCATTAAAAAATTACTTAATTTAGCCTAAAATTATAACTTTTTAGACTAGAATTTTCTAAAATCGTCGAGTTTTATTCAAAATTTCATCAAATATCGTATAAAATCGTCTAAAATTATTGCAATTCGGTTAATTTCACCTAAAATTGTCGAATTTAATTAAAAAATAACTTTATTTACTTTAAAATATGAACATTTCATCTCCAATTTTTCAAAAATTGCCGAATTTTGTCCAAGTTTTTGTCAAATTTTGTATAAAATCGTCTAAAATTATTCAATTTCGTTAAATACATCCAAAATTATCGAATTTCGTTAAGAATATAACTTAATTTGGCTTGGAATTGTAAAATTTGGTTTAAAATTTGCTAAAGTCGTCGAATTTCATCTAAAAAACCACTTTATTTAGCTTAAAATGGTGAAATTTCATCTCAAATTTTTAAAAGAGTGGAATTGTATCCAAAGTTTCGTGTAAAATCATCTAAAATGCTTAAATTTCGTCTAAAATTTTCAAATTTCATTCAAAAAACCACTTTATTTGGCTTGAAATTTTGAAATTTCATCTGAAATTTTTTGAAATCGTGAAATAGAATCCAAGATTTCGTGTGAGATCATCAAAAATGATTGAATTTCGTTTAGTTTCGTTTAAAATTTTCAAGTTTCATTCAAAAAATTACTCTATTTATCTTAAAATGGTGAAATTTCTTCTAAATTTTTTTAAAATCATGGAAGTGTATCCAAAATTTCGTCAAATTTTATATAAAATCATCTAAAATGCTTGAATTTCGTTTAGTTTCGTCTAAAATTTTCGAATTTCATTAAAAAATCACTTTATTTAGCTTAAAATGGTGAAATTTGATCTAAATTTTTTTTAAATCATGGAATTGTATCCAAAATTTCGTCAAATTTTATATAAAATCATCTAAAATGCTTGAATTTCGTTTAGTTTCGTCTAAAATTTTCGAATTTAATTAAAAAATCACTTTATTTAGCTTAAAGTGGTGAAATTTGATCTAAATTTTTTTAAACTCATGGAATTGTATCCAAAATTTCGTCAAATTTTATATAAAATCATCTAAAATGCTTGAATTTCGTTTAGTTTCGACTAAAATTTTCGAATTTCATTTAAAAAACCACTTTATTTAGCTTAAAATGATGAAATTTCATCTAAAATTTTTAAAATAGTGGAATTGTATCCAAAATTTCGTCTAAAATTTTCGAATTTCATTTAAAAAACCACTTTATTTAGCTTAAAATGGTGAAATTTCATCTAAAATTTTTAAAAGAGTGGAATTGTATTCGAAATTTCGTATAAAATCATCTAAAATGCTTAAATTTCGTTCAGTTTCGTCTAGAATTTTCAAATTTCATTCAAAAAAACATATTATTTAGCTTAAAATGGTCAAATTTCATTTAAAATTCTTAAAATAGTGGAATTGCATCCAAAATTTCGTCTAAAATTTTCGAATTTCATTTAAAAACCCACTTTATTTAGCTTAAAATGGTGAATTTTCATCTCAAATTTTTAAAAGAGTGGAATTGTATTCGAAATTTCGTATAAAATCATCTAAAATGCTTAAATTTCGTTTAGTTTCGTCTAGAATTTTCAAACTTCATTCAAAAAACCATATTATTTAGCTTAAAATGGTGAAATTTCATCTAAAATTTTTGAAATAGTGGAATTGTATCTAAAATTTCGTCTAAAATTTTCGAATTTCATTTAAAAAACCACTTTATTTAACTTAAAATGGTGAAATTTCATCTCAAATTTTTAAAAGAGTGAAATTGTATTCAAAGTTTGGTGTAAAATCATCCAAAATGCTTGAGTTTCGTCTAAAATTTTCAAATTTCATTTAAAAAACCACTTTATTTAGCTTAAAATCGTGAAATTGAATCCAAAATTTCGTGTGAGATCATAAAAAATGATTGAATTTCGTTTAGTTTCGTTTAAAATTTTCAAATTTCATTCAATAAACCACTTTATTTAGCTTAAAATTTTGAAATTTCATCTGATTTTTTTTAAATCGTGAAATTGAATCCAAAATTTCGTGTGAGATCATCAAAAATGCTTGAATTTCATTTGATTTCGTTTAAAATTTTCAAACTTCATTCAAAAAACCACTTTATTTAGCTTAAAATGGTGAAATTTCATCTGAAATTTTTTAAAATCGTGAAATTGAATCCAAAATTTCGTGTGAGATCATCAAAAATGATTGAATTTCGTTTAGTTTCGTTTAAAATTTTCAAATTTCATTAAAAAAAAACACTTTATTTAGCTTAAAATGATGAAATTTCATCTAATTTTTTTTTTAATCATGGAATTGTATCCAAAATTTCATCAAATTTCGTACGAGATCGTTTAAAATGATTGAATTCCGTTTAATTCTGTCTAAAATTATCAAATTTCATCTAATTTTTTTTTTAAATCATGGAATTGTATCCAAAATTTGCAATTAAAGATGATTGATTTCCGTTCAATTTCGTCTAAAATTATCAAATTTCATTTAAAAAAAAAATACCTTAATTTAGCTTAATATTATGAAATTTCATATAAAATTTTCTAAAATCGTCGAATTTCGTCTAAAATTTCTCCTACTTTCGTATAAAATCGTCTAAAAATAATTGAATTTTCTCTAATTTCATCTAAAATTTTCAGATTCCTTAAAAAAAACTTCATTTAGCTTAAAACTATGATACTTCTTTTAAAGTTTTCTAAAACCGTTAAATTTTGTTTAAAATTTCGCCCAATTTCGTATAAAATCGTCTAGAATTGTCGAATTTCGTTTAATTTCACCTAGAATTTTCGATTTTCATTCATTAGTTTAGTGCAAAATGAGTGCAAAAGAAACGTCTTTACTATATTATACATAATTATTTGATATGGTTAATAATTTATATTAAAATTGTATAAACATGTTTCTTTTGAAATGCGTTTATTTTTTCTTCATGACAACAACAACAAAAAAAACTTACTTATTTCCTTTTAAAGGAATGCAACAGTTATTTATTTTAATGTGTATACGTTCCAAGTATGCAAAAAAAAACTATTAACGTCTGTTTGTTGTATATTGATCTTTATAACGTGACGTTTACTTATGTTTGTTGTGCGCGTTGTGGTATTTATTTCATAAATTCATAATAATCCCGGCGGTTATCTGCTAAAACGTGCACATTAGACGCGAAGCGGTCAGCAGCCAAATTGCAAGGCTATCGCAATATTAATACTTTCACTTCGATTTAACAAATTAACATGCACCATTTAAGATAGTCGTGCGGAAAAAAAGTCCGGTGTATTCGAGAATATTGGAGTAACATAAACCTTGAGACCGTTTTTTCTTTCTTAATTGCCTTTTGCGTTTTCTTTGTCTTAATATTTTTACATGGTTGTCTTTTTATGATTTGTGGATTGCATAAAGAAGAAGAGAAAAAATACTTTCAATGGTGGTGGTATTTTTTAAAGATGTTGCAGTATAATTTTAATTATGTATGATTAAAAAAATTAGATTAATAAAAAAAAATAATGTTAATGATTTACTGTTATGTGCTGTTTTCTAATCACAGTTAGAAATACCATCGGTGAACAAAAAATCTTGGGAAAAGCTGTCAATTGAGTTTTTGATTTCAAATTCCCTTAAGTCCAAATTTTTCGATTTTGAGAAAACGGCAAAAAAGTATTTTGGGATGATTTTGGAGTTATTAATTAAAACGTAATTTATTTGTTATTAGAAGACTTACTGAAGTTTCAAAAATTCTATAACCACGTCTTTTGAAATAGATATAAAAATCACAAAGTGGATTTAAAAATGGTGTTTGGTTGCGTTTGCTACCAAACTTTGGATTAAAGCTCATTTGAATCTGAACAAAATGGATTAGGCATGAATTGAAAGTGAATCAAATCTCTTTGTAGCTAATAACAGGAAACTTTATTTTTTGAAATATATGTTATTCAAAAACTGTATTTAAAAAAACTCTTAAACTCTAACATCAGGTATATTTTCGGTTGATATAAACTAGGCTCTTCGTCTTCACTGTCTTCTTAGGAATCGCCAGGAATATTATTGTTCTGAAATTTTCACATCTCTATAATAAGCCAAATTTTCTACCTCTCTTCAGTTCTTTCCATAATGTTTGCTTAGCAAGTTATTTACATCTCTCATTTTCAGATCTTTTGGTTTCACTCCGGTAGGAATTTCTTTTGGCTGGATATTCATGGCGGTTTGGTTTTTGCTAAAAACTCCTTTGAATCTATTGTACAGTTTTTGTAACTGCGCATCTATTGAAAATGGATTTAGTAGGAATTGAATTTAAAGCCTGTCTATTTGGTTTGAATTTTTAAGGAATTCGCGCGTTTTTTAATTCAAGTCATTGAGTATTTTATAGAAAACAACTTTTTCTAACAGATGGCATATATATTTTTGCCCAAAAATGGATTTAGGGGATATTGAAACCAGACAACTCAATTGAAAAATCGGGCTTTTTGAAGGAGGGTATTTTGTTATTTATTTTATTCTTCTCGTTGGGTTTTGGAGTTCAAACTCTCAGTTTATATCACACTCCAGCTACAGGATTTCTGCAGACTTGATATAATTCTTGAATTCTCATGACTTCTTATTCTCTTCTTTTTTGAAACGTTTTTATTATTTTTTCTTTACTGTAATCTTTCTTGGTTTCCAAATTTTTCAGGTTTTCCTTTTCAACGATCTTCTCTTTTTGTTTTTTTATTTAATTTCCTTTTCCCAAAAAATGAACTACCGAGCGTTTATAAATGATTGTAAACCATTTGAATTTGGCGGGCTATAGGTTCATTTTTAAGGTTGGTATAAACCCAATAGTGTTAATCATATATCATAGGCGTATCATGGAAAATATTGAAAGCTGTCAAGAGCTGTCAAAAGACCCGTAAGAGAGAAGTATTTTATTAACTTTATTGACATATCGTCGGCTTAATTAGTAAATCACGTAAGTCCCAAATCACAGATAGTGTAGGAGAGCAAAAAAAACCTCTTATCACCGAATGAATTATATAAGGATGTTGTTGGGTACTGTTGAAGAACAATTATCTTTGAATTGTTATTAATATTAAGGTACATGCGAACTTCTTAAAGTATAGTTTATTGTTTTCTGTAATAAATTGCACAAAAATGTCATTTTAACCCGTAGTCGGTGAGGTGACTTTTTTGTCACGTAACTGGTGACATGGGGTTATACAAACCCCACTATATATTTTGAATTTCTAGAGGTAATGTATAAATAAAAGATTGATTACGTTATGTATTCTTATTTTATATTAAATGTAAAATTTGGTGGGGTTTGAGAAACCCCACCTCACCGACTACGGGTTAAGTAAAAATGGACTTACGTGATTTACTAATTAAGCCGACGATATGCCACTGATATCCGATTTCCAATAATTATAAATGCACGTACCTATACCCTTAATACTAAAAAGAATAAAGCATTAATAAGTCCGGCTACGCCACTGATATGCAAGATACGATGTGGACAACTTACAGGTAACAACGTTGAGCATCAAAAATCTCTAAATTACGAACGAGCCAAATTCAAACACCTTATAATCATTTATGAACGCTCGGTATAGCACAAGGAACGTTATTATTATTATTTATTAAAGGGTTTTTAAGTTTGAACACTTAGTTCATATCACACTCCAGCTACAAGATTTTACAGAGTTGATAGAATTCTTGGATTCTTGCGACTTCTTTTTCTCTCCTTCTTTGAAGCGTTTTTATTATTTTTTCTCAACTATTATCTTTTTTGAATTCCAAATTTATCAGGTTTTCCTTTTCAATGATCTTCTCACTTCGACTTATTTATTTAATTGTACTCATTTTTATGTTATTACGAAACTATTGAACTACCGAATTGTATAACAATTCGGAAAATATCTCAGCTGGATGTATGTCAAAAGATCCAATCGCTAATAGCGATGTAAGATTTATTGGATGGTGGCAATGATTTTTCAAGAGACTTGACATTAACTTCTGTTGTGAAGCAAGGTTATTGATTGATTGATTGATAAGTTCAGGATATTGGAGTTGGAGTTTGAGTATTTAGCTCTTCTTCTCCAGTCTCGATGTTTATGCTTCAGTTTTTTTCATTAAAATCTGCGATCTCGTGTATAGGTTAAGATTCATCACGTACGAAATTCATATTTATGATACAAGTTTAACAATTTGAATGATGGTTGGTACTCTGAACTTTGATAGTTGAAGAAGGTTACATTGCCCCTATTAATTTTGAAATTTTGACACTTCAAATGATAATTAACTGACAAATCCAAAGTGCTACACACACTAAAAAAATGTTGAGACATCGAAAAATTTTTCAGTGCGTGTTGCACTTTAACTTTGTCAGTTAATTGTTATTTAATATGCCAAAATTTAAAAATTGTGCCCATAATTATGAAAGTGGTCTAAGTCAAAATTTAAAAAAAAATGAGTTTATCACTTATTTCACACCACATTATTCTAAACTAAACTTATTGAATGTATTTTTTGCGATATCGACAAAAATGAACCTTTAGGTAGTGGTTGTAATTTCAACATTATACGGAATTCATTTAGTGTTAATTATGAAAGTGGTCTAAGTCAAAAATCATCAAATTTATATATTGAAAAATAATATTGAAACGCTAGACCATAAATTTTTGGTATCGGGTCATTCCTTTCTACCAAATGACCGTGATTTTGGTTTAATAGAAACGAAAATAAAGCAAATTTCTTATACAACCTTGAGCATTATTATGAATTGATAGAAATGTGTAGAAGAAGAAATACACTTTCGATAAAACGAATGTCACAGTCGGATGTTATTTCAATGAAATCACTAGAAGAATCATCAACAAGAAGAGTAAAAAATACCTCAGGCGAATCTGTCTCTTGGCTGCAAATTCAGTGGATGAGATTCTTGAAAAATGAACTTTATAAAATGTTTTATAAAACTTCTTTAGATTGTTCTGAATTTCACGTTTTGGATCTTTCACCTAAAAGAGGAAAACCAAAAATATACGCAAATATTACTTTACTTCCATTATAGACCTCCATTAGACCAACAACAGAAGAAAAACATAAAGCTATTATATGTTTACTACCATGCACCCCTCCAGTTTTTCAAGAACATTTTAAAAATCTTAAAACCTCGGAATGATAAAAATGGATTACTTTTTAATTAATAAATATTCATAAATTATTTTATTAAAGTTGTTTAAATGAAATTTATAGTTCTTTCCTGCTCTAAGTCATTTATTGGACATTCATTTAATTTTGAAAATGGTCTAAGTTAATTCAAGCTTTAAAAATAACATTTTAGTATGAAATTCACACAAAATTTCATATTCATCATAAATTTCCATTAATCAAGACTAATAAAATTATAAATTAATATGTCGTATAACGTGAAAATATTTTTTAATTCGTTCAAATACAATTCATTAAATATCTCGAAACAAAAAATATATGACTTAGACCACTTTCATAATTATGGGCACATTTAATATGCCAAAGTTTAAAAATTAATGTAGGTAGTATAAAGTTAAGTAGTTTTATAAAGTCCCGAAAGACTCAAGGAACTATTATTTGAGAACTATCAATTTTTGAATTCTACCTGTTTATGTAGTTGATATCGAAAATAAAAGAAAAATGAAAATGTTATTAATAAATTTACTGCATTCAACTACAAAACAAACACAGAATTTCAAAATTAATATTTGTAAAATAAAAAAATTATTGAATCGTTTTTGAACTTTATACTAACCCTTTATAACCTGACATTATAACTTTCCTTCTAAAACCCTGGTTAAATCGATATAAATTAGGTTATTTTTAATATTATTCAACTTCAGGTTCGTCCCAATATTTTCTGGTACTTGTAAAAGAAATAATAATGAAAAAACTAATTAAACCTCATGAGAACTAATTTTT
This sequence comes from Digitonthophagus gazella, assembly GCA_036711955.1. Classification (NCBI taxonomy): domain Eukaryota; kingdom Metazoa; phylum Arthropoda; class Insecta; order Coleoptera; family Scarabaeidae; genus Digitonthophagus; species Digitonthophagus gazella. The sequence continues at coordinate 35,250,920 of JASCIT010000005.1, read as the reverse complement.
TTGTATTTGTGGGAATTAAAAACCAATCTTTTTAAATCAAATTTAAGCTAAATAATTCTTTTTAGAATTAAAATTTTAAATTTGTTTCAGTTCTTATTAAAAAAGTAAAAAAAAAAAATCTTTAAAGCAGGAATAATTTTTGATTATTTATAAATCGCTTAAAAAAATAAACCAACTTTAGAAAATTACAGAGTTTATTTATACGAACTCAAAACGATTTTTATATAAAATTTAAAACTAAAAAATCCTATTTAATGCTAAAAAAATCAAATTTGTTCTAATCACTTAATCACTATCAAAAAATTACAATAAATTTTGACAGTTTACTACAAAGTAAGATGATTATGAACTTTTACGGATTTGTTACACAATTTCAAATTTCGTGCAAATACTATAAGTTACATAAATGATTTTGTAATAAATAAACGAATAAATTAAGTTTTGCTTTTTTATTTAATTTAAGAAATTATTTTATAAACTGAAGGAGAATTTACTCGAAGCTGTTTTTAACACAATTGGAGAAAGTTGGGATAAAAAGATCTCTTTCTAATTGTTTGCTTATTCAATAAAAGAAATAAAATATTTTCTCCGGAGATTTTTCTACCCAGAAATTTATTATACATCAATAATACATTTGAATCGTTTATTTCAGAAAGGGACTAAGTAACATTTTTGACGATTTTTAGATAAATGCATATTCGTGCTCTCTGGCTGTAGACCTATCGTTTTGAGTAGAAAGGCTTATACTTTATATGCCCGGAACATTTTATTGTGGAGACAGAATTTTTGGTTTGTTGTAGAAAGGGACTATGTATCATCGTAATTTCTTCTAAAGACATAATCGATTTTAAGAACTGGTGGCCTAAATACTACAAGAAAACTGCAAACTCTCTTGAAAATATGAAACCCGGTGTGGCTCGAGTTAACAAACAACCATTTTCAATATTTCACTTTCATTATTTTCTTCATGAACATACAACACCTGGGTATGTTGTGGCTTCAGAGTACATAAATGGTTTCACATCTCACATCTGCACACGCCAAAAAGTTCTGGTAAAACTACGATTAAAATGCCCATAACCAAAACTTATACTGATAAAGTTCCAATTTTAAAATCCAAGATTGAACATCTACATAAAATGCTTCCTTACATTGAAGAACCAAATTTGAAATTTTATCAGGAAATATTAAAATTGCCATCTAAAACCAAAAAAGAAAATAACAGTGCGGATTAATGAAAAAAAAAAAATAAAATATTGTTCTCTTAGTGTCAATTTTCGTTCCTTCTCTTAAAAACTTAGTGAAATATATAGTTGTAAATATCTATAATCCTTTTTTTAGTTAATGAAACATCTTGGATACTGTTTGTCATGTTAATATGAGAGCACAGAATAAACTAAATCTATAAACATGAGGTTTATTGCAGAAAGGTACTAAGTACAATTTTTTTAGTTTAATTTTTTTCTCTATCGCAAAAAAAAACAATAAATTGTGTCAGGGCAACATGTACTGATAGTTAAACATAGAATCTATAATAAAAAATGCCATGAATAAAATAAATTTAGGAATTTAAATTGGAAATTTTCCTTTTTTGTCGTTTTTCTCAAAACTACAAAAATGTTACTTAGTCCCTTTCTGAAATAAACGATTCATTTAAATTGTATTTTACAAAATGTAAATTTATTAAAATATGATTCATGTTCTAAGCGATAATTGTTTAAATTTTAAGTTTTCTTTTTTGAAGTTTAATTATCATGATTCTTACGACAAATAAACTCATTAATTTAAACTTTTCTTCAAAGATTACACGAAGAAATCCAACATTTTTGTGAATACATGTCCCCAACGGAAGTAGAACATCGTATTAGAGGTGACGTTGTACATCGGATAGAAAAAATCATTCAGTCCTTATGGCCGGAGGCAAAAGTCCAAGTTTTTGGATCCTACAGGACCAACCTTTACTTACCCACTAGTGATATAGATTTAGTAGTTATTGGTAAGTAATCGTTAATGTATTTTTGATTTTTATTTTGCCTCGTTACTTTTTACTTTCTTACTTAAGAGAATTTACGTATTAACAAACCTTTATAATAGGAAAGTGGTCAAACTTACCATTAAGAACATTAGAAAAGGAGTTCCTAAATCAAGATATAGCGGACGCGAACAGTATAAAAGTGCTGGACAAAGCGTCGGTGCCTATCGTAAAACTGACTGATAAAAAAACGGACGTGAAGGTGGACATCTCGTTCAACATGTGCAACGGCGTCAAATCCGCGGAACTTATCAACCAATATCTTCAGGAATATCCGGCGCTCCGCAAGCTCGTCTACGTCCTCAAGCAATTTCTGCTCCAGCGCGACCTCAACGAAGTGTTCACCGGCGGAATCTCTAGTTATAGTTTAATACTGATGTGCATCAGTTTCATTCAGTTGCATCCACGGACTGACGCCCGCCTCAGAAGTGTCAATCTCGGTGTACTGCTCATCGAGTTCTTCGAACTGTACGGCCGCAAGTTCAACTACATGCAGACCGGAATTCGGATACGCGACGGCGGCAGGTACATCAATAAGGACGAGATGCAGAAGGACATGATCGACGGACATCGACCCAGTTTACTTTGCATAGAAGATCCATTACTTCCGTCTAACGATATCGGTAGAAGTAGTTATGGAGTGTTACACGTGAGTCTCTCTTTAAATACGGTAACGTGGATTTCTTATGATTAATTGCTACCTTTTCCTTTGTTGTGTTGGTTGCTATTGTAAAATAAGCGTATTGGAATATTGTTATAATCACATCCTTAGCTGTATTTCCGGTTTTCAAATCAGGATCATGACAGGTAATGGGTTAATTTTATAATACATCCCAATGTAACAACCTAAGGATAAAATATCAACTAGATCAAAATTTCTTGATTTTTTATTATTTTAATTCCGGATTTTTACATATATATAGAGGGCGTTTTATAACTATTACAGTTTAGAATTTTTTTGATTCTTTTAAATTCATTTTTATATTGTGAGAATATTACCTCACTTTTTACCAATTCTACATTTTTTTTTTTCGAATTTTATAATATTTATAAAACACCCTGCATAAAACATAACAACATAACATTATAATATTATTTTATTTATTTATTTTTTATTTTGCATTGAATTTATTGACGTTTATAATAGGTGAAAAGGGCTTTCGATCATGCGTATGCAATTCTTCAAACCGCGGTTAACCCGCTCAATTCCAACAGACAACATTACTCCATCCTGGGTAGAATAATTTGCGTCACCGACGACGTGGTCCAATACCGACAGTGGGTCCAACAGGAATTTGGCCATTCGTTGGGCAATTCTCCAGCGATTTCACCCCATCAGTATCCGCAAATTACCGCGCCGATTCGAGGCCCTCGTTCTTTGTCGAGTAGTGGTTCTACTGCGAGCGAAAGTGCTGGCAGTTCAGACGTAAGTATAAAAAATGAATATTCGGTGGTATTAATTTCTTTATTGTATACAGCATATGTTCAATTACACAGAATGTTCTAGACCAGGGGTCGGCAACCTGCGGCCCTTTGTAACTTTTTGCGCGGCCCGCCAAAGAACAAATATAATTTTAGGAAAAATCAGCAAACTTAGGTCGTGCCGAAATGTAGCCGGTGACAAAAATGCGCGCTAACAAAAGCATAGTGGAAAACCTATTTTACTGCGCATCCTTACTCCCCAACGAATAGGACAGCTCCTTCAGCAAGTCTAACATTCTTTCATTTTGCCAGTTTGCTACTATATGTTGCTATTATTTTTCGAGTTGATTGACGAGATTGAAATGTTGTTGATAGAAAAAGGTAATAATATACCAGAATTGTCAAATTTTAATTGGATAAGCGAGTTACCTTTTCTTCTGGACATTACAACTTACCTCGATAAATTAAATATTACACTACGAGGCAAAGGAAAGTTAATCAACGAGTTATTTACAGAAATCAAAAGTTTGTGGCTTAAAATAAAATAATTTATTTCTCAACTTGAAAAGAATAATTATTGTCATTTTCCTACTTTGCAATCGTTTTTAAACAAAAACGACAAACTGTGTCCATCGAAAATTTTTATTGAGTTATCAAAAGTACTGGATGAAAATTTTCGTTATCGGCATATTAATATTTAAAAATCTTTTAAAATTTGATATTGTAAAAGCACCAGGCAACTTACAGTGAGAGTTAATTGATTTGCAATCTAACAATGTATACAGGGTGTCTTCGAAATGCGTGTACAACGTAAGACCACAGATTCCTGGGCTTGAAACAAGTCGATTTAAGTTAACTTATCTATATTCAAAGTTGCTTCGTTTTGCCGGTAGAGAACTTTAAAAATAATATTTTCCCTGAGTTTTTCTTAAATTACTCGAAAAATCTTCATTAGATTTTATTCATTTTTTGACCACGTCTTTATATCAGCTGGGCACAGCTTTCTGTGGAACAAATTCGAAATTCGCAACATACAGAGTGTTTAGAAACACTCTTACTGCAAGTTATTCATCCAAATCTTTTTAACCAGCCTGTATAGTTTTCTATCAATTATTTCTCTGAATAGCTACATTTATGTAGAAACTAATTTCTCTCTTAGAAAATTTCAGTTGGGCAAACGGTTTCGGCACAAAAGAAGATTCTCTAAATGCCTACAACCCCAAAACGGTAAATTAAGGTAACATTAACAAAATTCAAAGTACCAATTTCTTCACAGGATATGAAGATCTTTCAAGAAAAACACATGTTACAGGTTTGGAAGTAGTTCATTGCTTAAAATTTTCAAATTTTCGCCAGCATTTGTGAACGTTATCAGGGTTTAGCCCTTTCAATCCGTATTATGCAGATTATACTGTAGAATCGAAGGAAATAAAGAGGAAATCATGTTCCTGTAAACTGGTCAGCAAGATTAGCAAACCTAGCACCTTCTGATTTTGTTTAGTGGGTGTCATAAAAGTAAAAATTCAACAAAAAGAGCAAACAGTAAAAATTTTGCACACTGTATTATTTTTGCGTTGATGATGGTCACAAATCCTGGCAACATTTTGAGCAAAAACTACTTCCAATCCTCCAAAATGTGATTTTCTTGAAAGAGCTGCATATCCTGTGAAGAAATTACTACTTTGATCTGGGTTAATGTTACCTTAACTTACAGATTTGAACTTGCAGGGACTTAGAAAATGTTTTTTGTGGCTAAACTGTTTGCAAAACTGAAATTTTATAAGAGAGAAAATAATGTCTAAATTAATCTAGCTAATCAGAAAAAGAATTGATAGAAAATTATACAGGGTGGTTAAAAAGATTTGGATGAATGACTTGTGGTGAGAGTGCTTGTAAACGCCCTGTATGTTTGAAAAATCGAATTTGTTCCACAGAAAGCTGTAATCAGCTGATATAAAGGCATGGTCAAAAACTGAACAAAATCTCATACAAAATTTTCGAGTAATTTAAGAAAAACTCATGAAAAATATTATTTTTAAAGCATTCTAGCGGCGAAACGAAGCAACTTTGGATATAGATAAGTTAACTTAAATCGACCTATTTTGAGCCAGAGAATCTGTGGTCTTACGTTGTACACGCATTTCAGATACACCCTGTATAAAAATAATTTTGATGAAAATAATTTCATTGCATTTTATTCAAATCTATCAGAAAATAAATGTCCCAATTTAAGAAATTTTGCAAAATCAATGATTTGTATTTTTCAAGCACTTATCTAAAATATAGAACGAGGTTGACGGATGAAAATTTACAAAACTTGTCGAGGATCTCAGTATCCCAAACAGAACCGGACTTAAATTAATTATCAAATAATGTTCAAGAACAAAAAGCGCATTAAATTTTAATGAATGAATAAAATGAAAGATAAACTATTTTCCTTTATATTTTATATTATTTCTCTTTTAAGAAATGTAAAAGTTTTGTTCTCTGATATTATTGTTATTATAGCATGTCAATAAACACTCGTATATGATATAGAAGCACTATTTAAGTTACATTTGAATGTGTGGCCCGCACAAAAAATTTTATTTTGAATATGGACCGCCGTCCGAAAAAGGTTTGCCGACCCCTGTTCTAGACCAACAGTGGTCCACCGGTGGGTCAACTCCGGCCCACGCAAGGGTCTAATTGGGCTTGCGAGACCTTTAGAAAGAATAATAAATAATTTTTGTTTTAAATCAAAAGATTTTAATAGAAACGAATGATTAAAGAAAGGTTTGGGTTGATCTAACTATTGCTTTAAACAAGAATAAATGTCTCATTTTACTGCACTCTGATTCGAACCCAGATTTCCTGCATTCCTGGCAGTTGTTCTGCTAAGGAAAGCAGGTGATCTGGGAGAACTTTGTTTTATATGTATTAAAAAGAAAATTTTCTACTCCAGCCCGCATACAAAAAGTAAGCCGTAATTTGACCCCCACTATACAAAAAGTTACCCACCCCTGTTCTAGACTACCACTACCATTAGGTTTTATTCAAAAACGAATGTTTTAATTAAAATAGTTACGAATTTTCTTTGAATAAGGTAATTTCAAAATTGTATAAGGTGACAAACAATAACTGCAGGTGCTAACAGCTTGTAATTTCTAAATAAATTTTTATTAAGAACCTGTGTAAATACAGGAATCCTCTTTGCAATATATTGATTTATATTTATTTGAAGAGGTAAAGAATCAATAGGGGGAAATTTGTGTTTATTTATCATTAAATTAAGGATGCAGGATACACTGAAAATTATGTTTATTCGATTATTTGTTATTATAGCTAATTGCCCCTCTCTCTATAGAACTTGTAATTTTAGCTTTTTGATTTTAATTCAGTGGATGTAGTCCATATGCAGGAATATTTACATAATCGAATGTGTACTATGTACGTTTGGGTATTTAGTACAGGATGTGTTTTACATTTGAATATTACGCCTATATGACAGCTTGTAAAGAGCAAAATGATCCTATTTGATATGTCATAAGCCCGTATTATATAGGATGTTTTAAGCGGCGTTTAATGATTATATGCGGGGCTTCGAATCGTTATTATTGCGTTCCTGTTCAAAACGAAAAATATATATCGGTCTAATTTTAGTTTTCGATGTGGCAAAACTAACAGTTTTTTTCGTTTTCGGTTCAGTACCGATGATAGACCTATCCTTCTAAAACTATCAGAGCGATTTTGTATACGTGAGGGTGAAGATTTTTAGTTTATTAACAATATTTTAAACGCTTAAATAAAAACTGGAAATTAAAGAAAAAACAATATTTTTTTCTAATCAGGAAAAATTCGATTGTGATCGATCTTTTCACTAGTAAATTAAGATGTGAAATGAAAAATATTTTTCAGCACTTACATTACATTTTATTTTAACATGTACTCGTGTTCGTAATACTTTTAACTTTTATATCTTGTGTATTTGGTTGTATTTAGTATTTTAAATCAATCTAGGTATTTTGATATTTTTAATCAAGTTTTTTAATACAAATTACCTTTGAAGATGGCCATAGGCCGAAACATGTAAGGATAATAAAAATAAATAAACCAGATAAGTGCTGAAAAATATTTTTCATTTCACATATTTTTTCTATTCCAGTTTTCTTTTTGGAAAAAAATAACAGTTTTTTCGGTTTTCGGTTTAGTTCCGGTTCGAAGCCCTGATTAAGTCAAAAATAAACTAAAAATTTTGCGCTCGGTGAACGGTAACTCACGCAGAAGGCGAACCCGAGCCAAAGTGTTGTACTTGTCTTAATACCAACATACTCTTGAGGTCTGTTACAAGATGTTTACTGTGACTTAAGTCCTAGGGCAATAATACCTTGCCTCACGATCCTACATACATACCCATACGAGGTACCACTTAAAAGCGCGAGGAGCGCATTTAACCCCTCTATTCATTTCATTAAACGCAAGAGTACTTCAATAACCAAAGGTGTTCGACAGGAGTGACTCACGATATAGTATATCCTGAGATTGTCGAAAACACACTATGAAATTAGACATACTTCGGAAAGTAATTATTTATGAGGTAATTATATCGGGTGTTCATCTAGTCAAGTGTCTTCAGTCGTATTCGTGTTCTATGTATTTTTCTGTCTTCATCTCACAAAAATTCAAAGGATGTTAGAGCACGAATTTAAACGAATAACCCATTTAATCGATTTTATCGAAGATTTATATTTTTCAATCATTAAATCTAACACAACATACGAGAAAAAGGGTAGCATAAATTGAATGAATTGTGGCATCGGAAATGCTAGCTTTTTTTTGTTGTTTTGCTAAACAACTCATCACCGTAGATCATTGTATAGTATATGATATAGGGTGTTTTCTGGCATGCAACGTTTTCGCATCTGCATTCAAATCGGTTTGAAACGCTACGTCATAAGTTGGGTACTCGCGCGAATGTTTGTTTTTAAACCACTTTCGAAACGTTCAGAACAGTTGATGCATAATCTATAAATTTTTCTTTATGTTGGTGTTACTTGCAAAAATAAACAACAAAATTTTAAAATCATGTTTAATTAACGATGACAACGTAAATTTGGAAATTAGAATACATTTCCAGTAATCAGCAAATCGTTTAGTAGAGAAGGTATTGGAGATTATGTTCACCTTCAACGGCAGTATGTTTTTCTTGGTTATTTTGGTTCAGAAAAAAAAATCACGTAAAGATTACTTATTGTTAGTAAAGTTACGGTAATCCGCACTGATTTCGATGTGGATAGCTATTACTCCGTATCAGATGAAATCAGGTCTTGAGAAAGCTTCCTCTTTAAGCGCGTGTGGATTTGGCAGAGGCCCACTTTATGCTGAACCGCACTAGAGCACGTGTTGATGTTGTTGTAGAACTTTTTGGTTACGTTCTTAATAAACTTACTAATAGTTGGCACTTTTGGGTCTTCATGTAGATCACTGTTCCTTATAAACCATGGGGCGTCCACTGAGATCCTAAGGAGTTTGTTCTGTAGGGTTTGAATCTTTTTCATATTTGAGGCTGCTGAGTTACTCCAAACCGGGCAAGCATAGTTGACCAGTGGTCTAATAAGAGCTTTGTAGAGGAGGAGAGTGCACTCTATTCTCATAGTAGATGTTCTATTAATTAGGGGATAAAGCTGTCTAAGCTTGGCATATCCTTGATTGAGTTTTGCGTTGATGTATTTCCTAGTTAGACGTTGGTCAAGGAATACTCCAAGGTATTCGATAGTCTCGTCTTTTGCGCTCCACGGGATTATTTGGTTGTTGATAACGACGCAAGGCGCATTACAGTAGGGTCTTGGCGTAAAGATCTTGGATTGACATTTATTGCCATTGAGCAAAATGCCCCACTTCGTTAATCAGTGCTGGTTTTTATCAATTGATCTTTGCAGTGATGTAGATAGAGCATTTTAAAACGATTCAATCCTTTTCGTCATTGACAGCAAGGTTCAACGCGAGAAAAAAGAGATCTTAAAAGTCATGAAACCGCTGCATCTTCAAAATATTCATAATATTCAAATGAAAAATGCATTAGTTTATAGTCTAAACCAGGGGTGGACAACTTTCTATTTACTAACAAACTTATACTAACTAAAAAAGTTAGTTATTAGATCTCCCAGATTTCCTGCTTTCCTTGGTACAACAACTCCTCAGAAAGCAGGAAATTTGGGTTCGAATCCTAGTGCAGTAATGAGATATTTTTCTCTCTAATGCATTAGTGGTAAAAACCTTTCTTTAATTTTTTCTTTCGTTTAAAAAATAATAACTTTGAAAACAAAAATGATTTATTATTCTTTGCAAAGGTCTCGCAGGCCAGATTAAACCCTCATGGGGGCTGGAGGTTGTCCACCGTTAGATTAAGCTATGATACAGCTTAGATTACACATAAAATACAAGTTTGAATTTACCCTGCAAAATTTTAAATATAGTTGTTAAAATTGAAATAAATTTTTTTAGGGTTCAGAATCGCCACTACACGACATCTCATCAAACAACAACGTTCACGTACCCCATACGAAGCAGGTGTGGCGTAACCAAAACTTCACGAAAAAGACCAGACAGCCAACACAATCGTTGAATAAACGTAAAAAGTTGCCGAAGAATAATAATCGGATAGATTAAAAATGAGATTATGGACTGTGGCGATAGTTGAAAGAATTTAGTAAAAACCACGTCCAGGTTTTTTTTAAAAACGTCAAAGCTCAAGTCCCAGTGTACATATTTTGTAGGTGTAATCGACCGATATCCGTTTTACCGCCCTCCGTTACCTTTCCATCGTCGCGTCGAACCAATTCGTTTATTATTTTGGTTAACAATTAAGTAAAATTTGGCGAACGCCAAGAAAAAAAAAACGTTCTGACAAAAGATCGTACACATCTACTAAAAATAACTAATTGTACAGCTGTCGAGAATCCGTATTTGGCGGGGTTTGCAAAACGAAAAAGTCGGGTCTTTTTCTTAGTTTTGCGGTCGCGCTTGTATTACAAACCTCGCTACGTTCATCGTGCAATAACCAATGAATAAGCATTCGGTTAAAAAAGTATAAGAATACAAAAATAAAAAAAATAAAAACACAAAAAAATATAATAATAATTTAAAATTGAAAGAAAATTTAATTTTTAACCTTTTTTTTGGTAGATTTTTTAGTGTCCGATATTGGAATGATAAATCTTTTGAGTTGTTTTGATTTCTTTTTGTATATAATTTTTTTGGTTATTTTTTTTAATGTTATTAATTAATTAATTATTATTTTCGGGTTTTAAATGAAATTGTTGATTGTTTGTAATGAGGAATTATATTAATTTCATTAAATTCAATAAAATTTAAAAAATGAAAAAATGATAAATTTCGTTACTTAAAAAAAATATTTACCTTTTAGATACATTTTTTTTACTTCATAAATTTTAATAATTATGAAAAAAAAACTGCTTTTTTGGATATAATCTCAACCTAAAGCTATAAATTATTAACAATTTAATTGAATAAAAAATATATTTCAAGGTAAATATAGCTTCCGTATAATATTTATAATTTAACAATATTTTTTTATTGAGTTCATTCATTACAACAAACAACAACGAAAAAAAAATGCCATTTTTAAGAGTTATAAAAAATAAGAGTTATTAAAAAAATGTTATTTTAAGAAAAAAAATAAACTAATTTTAATTTAAATTTTAATCCCAAAAAAAGCAATTTTTTTTAATTTACCACAAAAACCTTAATCTTATGAAAATTTTTAGTTTTAATTTTGCATATCGATTAATATCATTTTATAGAAAAAAAACTCTACAACATAAAACGTTTTGATACAACGTCTCAAACATTTTCTAAAATAAAAATGCCTTATAAATAGTAAATGCACCAATTTGATATGTATTAAAACTGCTAGGACATTAAAAACGAAATAAATCAACGGGAATAAATAATTTTTTGTTGAAAAATAACACAAAAATAAAGTTCTAAAGATTTAAAAAAAAAATCTAAAAGCAATATCTTATCTGTGTATGTAGTTAAAGAAAAAAAATCGGATTCTTTATTTAACCTTGCATAATATCTAGTTAAAAAAAACTACTGATAATAATAATGTGTAGATATAAATATGTACACGTAAGAGGAACGTTTTCTTTTTTTAAGTTTGTTATTTTCTTTTTAATTTCTTTATTATCGTAAAAAGGAAAACTTGTATATAAACACGAAGATATCCTATAGTGGTAAAAACATAAAACATGTGATATTAAAAAAATGGAAATAAATATCCATTTGTAAAAATTATTAAAAAAAAAGCGAGGATAACTTTTACATTTCGCGAGTGAAGGAGCTTTTTTTTACTTAAGAGGAAATAAATAGAAAATACGGTTTTTAATGTAGTTTTTCAGTTAGGATTTTTGTACATATACACACGATTTACGAAATGACCTTTCATTCTGATCGTTTTAGGTCAGCTTAGGTACGCAAAAGAAAAATAAAATGTCGAGCAATCTCAAAAAAAAACCAAAGCGAAAAAATTAATAAAGAACTAAATTTTAAAAAAAACGGAGCCACAAGGATGTTCCTGTTTTGAGTTTGCTTTCAACGAAAAAAAAAAAATGTGTAAATTTATCGAGAAAATGGTTGCGTTATTAATAAAAATAGTGTTTATTGTGTATAAAAAGAAAAAGATGGAAAAATGCAAAGTGTTTATATTATTATATTATATATATATCGACATTTTTACACGCGAATTGTTGTAGGTTTAAGTATTTATAATAATTTAATAGTTGGTAAGCAGTTTGTTTGTCTCTATTTATACTACCGCGTAAAAGCTGTGTAATCCTGTTAAAAAAATCGCCTAAAAAGTTTTTTTAATGGGAATAGACATTAAGTCATATTTCAGTACAAAGAAAAAAAGGTAAAAATAAGAAAAAATCTGATAAAAAAATACCAGTTGAATAAAATGCGTCAAGACTATGTAAACATTCGAAAGAGAATTTGAAATATATTTTGCATCTTGTGCGCTAATTATTGTTTTATTTTTAAAAATCATATTCCTTACAATGTGTCAATAGCATGTAGTCACTGTAGTCATAACGCTGAGTTTCTAGTAAAATGGAAAATAAAACTCAAGTGTAAAGCCACATTTAACTACACTTATAACAGCAAAATGAATGAAACAGAATAGAAAAATAGAGGTTAGATTATTTATCTAACAACTCTGGATCTATGGTTGAACCTAATACAAATATATCCTAATTCTGGATTTGGATTTCTTCGTTTTTTAATTGAACTGGGCTGCTTGTGAAGATCCAATACATTGTAAAAGGACACTCCAAACTGAAATACCTGGCACGATACTGTTTATTTCCAAAATCCATTAGGATTTAGGCCCGGTCTTATAAAAGGTAGAATAAGTTATTCTCGGAATAATTGCCAGAATAACTTCTATTTCATCCACTCACATTACTTAAAAAAGGCGTAACTGTAGCAATTATTCGAGGATTAATTTATTCTTTGTTTCGTAAGAACGGGCCTTAGTCTGAGAGCATCAAAGAAAACGTATAATAACATTCGACGATGCATACTAAAGCTTAATCTCGTGATGAAGTTGAAGCTAAAGGTTTGAATTGATGATTTTATGACAATCCTCTTGAAGTTTGATCGTGTCCTGATGAAGATAGACAAAAAGGAGAAAACTTCCTTGCAAGTAACCTCGGTTCAAGGGAGGTACCATAACCCGAAATGGATTTGCCCCATGAAGGGAAAGACGAAATCCTAAGCCTCTCTCTGCAACATTAACGAGTACTCTTTCATCTTTCTCTTCATGGTACAGCTCTATTTCGGGTTATAGTACAAATATATCCTAATCCTTGATCTGGATTTCTTTGGTTTCCTCTTGAACTGGGCTACTTGTGAAGATACATCTTACAAAAGGACATTCCACACCGAAATACCCGACGATACGACGATGAATACTAAGATTCAATCTCATGATGCAGTTGAAGCTAAAAGTTTGAATTGATGATTTTATAAAGACCTTATGGAAGAAAACTTTCTTGCAAGTAATCTCGATTCAACGAATGTGGAAATTCAATCTTACGTATAGTAGGGCGTTCTTAACGTTTCCATAATCCCTTGCAGGAAGCTAATCCACAAAGTTTAGGTGAGTGTTTTTATAATAATTTTTGATCAATCTCTAACGCATCTTTTGCTGACACTTATAATTGAATCGCTCATTTCAAAAACCACATAAGTCAAAAAAGTTAAATTTTCAGTAGCACTAAAAAACCGTTTAACATAAAAGGTATGCCTTGCATGAACAAAACCGTGAATGCAAATTGAACTATTTATGAAACTACAACAAATGTAATGAAACACGGTATAATGAATTGTTAGATTTTTGCAAAAACGGTATTTTTCTTTGTATGACTTACGTGGTTTTTGCACGGACTGTTTTTCCCATGTCTAAATGCTGGCATTAGAGGGAAATAAATACAAGAGAGTCAACACAAAAGTTTTATTGCAGTTTGAAAAAAGTATTACACGACTAACGAGGCAAATTTATGGTACATAATCGTATTCATTGTCACTTTCGATGGCATTTTTTTCCTCTTCTGTAGTTGGCCATTGAAAAATTCTTTTATAGAAAGACATGTTTGGAAATAATATTACTTTGTACCTGTTTGATATTTTCTATCTTTTTGGGGTTTATGGGAACAGAACCAACTGGATACGCACATTTTGTTGGTAGTTTAATTATGACTAGACCGTTAGCAAATTATGATTCACATGACATTTTAATATTCCAACTACGGCTTGATCATTCAGTGCAGAAACAACGCAAGTCGCTCACTTATGTGGTTTCAGCTGCGAACGCAGATACTTGTACTGACATACCTTGGTAACGCTTCACGAGACTTGTGCGATTTTTGCACAGACGGTGTGAATACCCCCAAAGAAACGATTCGTGGCAAAAACTCCATTTTATAACATTTTGACTTATGTGGTTTTTTAAATGAGCGATTCAATTAGATCATGGGATGCAGCAGTAAAATTAACAAAACGAAAATGTTTACAAAAATCGCAAAAATCATCGCGCAATTCATAAACTACAAAGTCAAGTATTAACCATTACGTGAATTAACACCTTCTTCTAAAGGGCAGTTTGATGCATAGGCCCTTCTTATAGCGTATTGTAATTTTTGCCTTTTTCCAGGCTTCATCTTAGGACTGACTATCACACACCTCTAGACAGAATCTAGATTCATCACCAAAACGAATCTTATGCCATTTGATGTTCCAAGCAGACCTTTTCCCATACCAATATAAACATTGCTGTCGATGACGAATATTTTCGCCGGGAATATTTTGGATAATAATGAATAACGACTGGCCTACCAATGACATCACATGAGTGTCACCGGCATACAACGACTGGCGTGCTTATGGCCCCCATTGGGGTCAGCGGTTGTGAGAGCGTTAAGATGGCTTTAGTCCAACAAATCTGAACGCGTTCGACCGATTTCCCAAAATTATTTTGCGTTTCAAACGTAAATTATTTAAGGAAATTCTTCTTCACAATCTTTCAAATTGTGAGTAGGAAAAAATCAAAGTAAAGAGATATGTAAAAAATATTTAATTATTTAATACCTTTGAAATGAAATATTTCAAAAATCATTTCGGTATCCTAATTTTTTTTTAAACGACTAATAACAAATGATTATTTTTAGTATTAAAGCAGACAGAATATAAATCTAATTTTACAATAATAAAGAACTTTTTTAAAAGTTTAAATATACACAATAAGTTAGCAAAATATTTTGTATAACATTAATTCTAAAATCTAATGTACTTAAATTAATAATAATGATTAAGAATATATACACTTAATTAATTAAATTTGTACATATTATTTCTTTATAATACATAGTTTTTTCAAAAAAACAACATTTTTAAAAACAATTTGTATTAGAGTATCGTTTCACTTGCCTTTGATTTTGTTGTAAAGTGTCCAACCAAAGCGCTAATTCTATATAAGACGGTTTTACCTCCAAACGATCAGAAAAAATATCATCAACCGTTAATAAAATTAACGCATCTTCTACTTTAAATCCATGAATAACAGCCTATTAAAGCAAAACCAAGTAAATCATTAAATAAGTTAATTTAGGAAATTATAAAAAAACTTACATCTAAGAAATCCCCTGCTCGAGAAAAATAACCATTTCCTGATACTTTTTCATAGATTTTTACAAATTGTGATTCGTAATTAACCGTTCCATAAAGATTTAATTTATCTAACGTGGTCGCTATAGTTTTCCAATGACGTAAAATCGCTTGCATTTGCTGTGGCGGCATTTTTCTCGCATAGAATGTACTATAAGGTTGATTAAGCGATTGAGATCTACGTAAAATTCGATTTGTATTTCCAATATTGTATGTAACTGACGAAGGATTAATTATTTGACGGAATAATCCATCGAAAACTGTAGCCATTTTTATTATATTTTAAATAATTCACTTATAATATTACTAAAGCTACAAACCAACACCACAAACAAGTATGTTTCAAAGCAAGTTTTGATTTCAAAACTGGTTAGATAAGGACTTGTAAAAAAAAATTAAACTTACAATTCCAAATAAATTTTATACGTTTTAAATTTCAAACATTAAAGAAATAAAAAAAAATCTCATATTACAATATTTTTATTACAAGTACGGTATAATTTTTTTAAATTTGGTGGTTTGTCTTTAAATTATGTCAAAATGTAGAGGTTTAGAAAAAAAATCTAACTCGAAAATTTTTTAATAAATCGTAAATTTTTCTACATTATCTTAAAAAAGAATCTTTAATGTATTTGTATTTATAAAATCTTTTTAAAATATTTATTAATAAATCCAACGACCGAGTTATGGGAACTTAAAGTCAAAATTTTTTTGTCTAATTTGTGAGTACAGAGGTTTGGAAAAATATTCGTCAGAAATTTTCTAGATCCATCACGATGTCTCCTGTCTAGAATCTTATTCACAATTAAATAAAGAATGTTTTAAAACAAACCATACGAAAGTCAAGCGATCAAAGGCCGAGTTACTTGAGCTCAAAGTCAAAATTTCAAAATTTTCATTTAATCTTTGGTGTAGATGTTTAAAAACGGTTGTCAAATAATTTCCGGAACCAACCCAACGACACCTCTTTAGATCCTTATTCACAAATGAATAGAAAATCTTTTAAAACAAACTGCATGAAAATCAGATGATCGACGACCGAGTTATGGGAACTCAAAGTCAAAATTTTCAATTTTTTGTCTAATTTATGAGTGCAGAGGTTTCGAAAAATATTCGTCAGAAATTTTCCAGATCCAACACGATGTCTCCTGTCTAGAATCTTATTCATAATTAAATAAAGAATGTTTTAAAACAAACCGTACGAAAATCAAGCGATCAAAGGCCGAGTTACTCGAGTTCAAAGTCAAAATTTCAAAATTTTCGTTTAATCTTCGGTGTAGATGTTTAAAAACGGTTGTCAAATAATTTCCGGAACCAACCCAACGACACCTCTTTAGATCCTTATTCACAAATGAATAGAAAATCTTTTAAAAAAAACTGCATGAAAATCAGATCATCGACGACCGAGTTATGGGAACTCAAAGTCAAAATTTTCAATTTTTCGTCTAATTTGTGAGTGTAGAGGTTTGGAAAAATATTTGTTAGAAATTTTCCAGACCCAACACGATGTCACCCGTCTGGGAGCTTATTCACAATTAAATAGAAAACGTTTCAAAATAAACCGTACGAAAATCAAAGGATCGAAGACCGAGTTACGCGAGTTCAAAGTCAAAATTTCAAAATTTTCGTTTAATCTTTGGTGCAGATGTTTAGAAAAACGGTTGTCAAATAATTTCCGGAACCAACACGACGACACCTCTTTAGACCCTTATTCACAACTGAATAGAAAATCTTTTAAAACAAACTGCATGAAATTCAGATCATCGACGACCGAGTTATGGGAACTCAAAGTCAAAATTTTCAATTTTTCGTCTAATTTATGAGTGCAGAGGTTTCGAAAAATATTCGTCAGAAATTTTCCAGATCCTACACGATGTCTCCTGTCTAGAATCTTATTCACAATTAAATAAAGAATGTTTTAAAACAAACCGTACGAAAATCAAGCGATCAAAGGCCGAGTTACTCGAGCTCAAAGTCAAAATTTCAAAATTTTCGTTTAATCTTTGGTGAAGATGTTTAGAAAAACGGTTGTCAAAGAATTTTCGGAACCAACCCAACGACACCTCTTTAGACCCTTATTCACAAATGAATAGAAAATCTTTTAAAACAAATTGCATGAAAATCAGATGATCGACGGCTGAGTTATGGAAACTCAAAGTCAATATTTTCAATTTTTTGTCTAATTTGTGAATGTAGAGGTTTTGAAAAATATTTGTCAGAAATTTTCCAGATCCAACACAATGTCTCCTGTCTAGAATCTTATTCACAGTTAAATAAAGAATGTTTTAAAACAAACCGTACGAAAATCTAGCGATCAAAGGCCGAGTTACTTGAGCTCAAAGTCAAAATTTCAAAATTTTTGTTTAATCTTTGGTGAAGACGTTTAGAAAAACGGTTGTCAAAGAATTTCCGGAACCAACCCAACGACACCTCTTTAGACCCTTATTCACAAATGAATAGAAAATCTTTTAAAACAAACTGCATGAAAATCAGATGATCGACGACCGAGTTATGGGAACTCAAAGTCAAAATTTTCAATTTTTTGTCTAATTTATGAGTGCAGAGGTTTCGAAAAATATTCGTCAGAAATTTTCCAGATCCAACACGATGTCTCCTGTTTAGAATCTTATTCACAATTAAATAAAGAATGTTTTAAAACAAACCGTACGAAAATCAAGCGATCAAAGGCCAAGTTACGCGAGTTCAAAGTCGAAATTTCAAAATTTTCGTTAAATCTTTGGTGGAGATGTTTAGAAAAACGGTTGTCAAATAATTTCCGGAACCAACGCAACGACACCTCTTTAGATCCTTATTCACAAATGAATAGAAAATCTTTTAAAACAAACTGCATGAAAATCAGATCATCGAAGACCTAGTAATAGGAACTCAACGTCAAAATTTTCAATTTTTTGTCTAATTTATGAGTGCAGAGGTTTGGAAAAATATTCGTCAGAAATTTTCCAGATCCAACACGACGTCTCTTGTCTAGAATCTTATTCATAATTAAATAAAGAATGTTTTAAAACAAACCGTACGAAAATCAAGCGATCAAAGGCCGAGTTACTCGAGCTCAAAGTCAGAATTTCAAAATTTTCGTTAAATCTTTGGTGGAGATGTTTAGAAAAACGGTTGTCAAATAATTTCCGGAACCAACGCAACGACACCTCTTTAGACCCTTATTCACAAATGAATAGAAAATCTTTTAAAACAAACTGCATGAAAATCGGATCATCGACGACCGAGTTATGGGAACTCAAAGTCAAAATTTTCAATTTTTTGTCTAATTTATGAGTACAGAGGTTTCGAAAAATATTCGTCAGAAATTTTCCAGATCCAACACGATGTCTCCTGTCTAGAATCTTATTCATAATTAAATAAAAAATGTTTTAAAACAAACCGTACGAAAATCAAGCGATCAAAGGCCGAGTTACTCGAGCTCAAAGTCAAAATTTCAAAATTTTCGTTAAATCTTTGGTGGAGATGTTTAGAAAAACGGTTGTCAAATAATTTTCGGAACCAACGCAACGACACTTCTTTAGACCCTTATTCACAAATGAATAGAAAATCTTTTAAAACAAACTGCATGAAAATCAGATCATCGACGACCGAGTTATGGGAACTCAAAGTCAAAATTTTCAATTTTTTGTCTAATTTATGAATGCAGAGGTTTCGAAAAATATTCGTTAGAAATTTACCAGATCCAACAGGATGTCTCCTGTTTAGAATCTTATTCACAATTAAATAAAGAATGTTTTACAACAAACCGTTCGAAAATCAAACGATCAAAGGTCGAGTTACGCGAGTTCAAAGTCAAAATTTCAAAATTTTCGTTAAATCTTTGGTGCAGATGTTTAGAAAAACGGTTGTCAAATAATTTCCGGAACCAACGCAACGACACCTCTTTAGACCCTTATTCACAAATGAATAGAAAATCTTTTAAAACAAACTGCATGAAAATCAGATCATCGACGACCGAGTTATGGGAACTCAAAGTCAAAATTTTTAATTTTTTGTCTAATTTATGAGTGCAGAGGTTTCGAAAAATATTCGTCAGAAATTTTCCAAATCCAACGCGATGTCGCCCGTCTGGGATCTTATTCACAATTAAATAAAGAATGTTTTAAAATAAACCGTACGAAAATCAAGCGATCAAAGGCCAAGTTACGCGAGTTCAAAGTCAAAATTTCAAAATTTTAATCTTCGGTGCAGATGCTTAGAAAAACGGTTGTCAAATAGTTTCCGGAACCAACGCAACGACACCTCTTTAGACCTTTATTCACAAATGAATAGAAAATCTTTTAAAACAAACTGCATGAAAATCAGATCATCGAAGACCGAGTTATGGGAACTCAAAGTCAAAATTTTGAATTTTTCGTTTAATTTGTGAGTATAGAGGTTTGGAAAAAAATTCGTCAGAAATTTCCCAAATGCACCACGACGTCACCCGTCTGAAATTTTATTCAAAATTAAGTAGAGGATCTTTTAAAATAAATTGCAAGAAAAGCAAACGATCGAAAACCGAGTTACATGAGCTCAAAGTCAAAATTTTAAATTTTTCGTTTAATTTGTGAGTGTAAAGGTTTGGAAAAAAATTCGTCAGAAATTTTCCAGATCCACCAGGACATCGCCCGTCTGAAATTTTATTCAAAATTAAGTAGAGGATCTTTTAAAATAAATTGCAAGAAAAGCAAACGACCGAGTTACATGAGTTCAAAGTCAAAATTTTCAATTTTTCGTTTAATTTATGAGTGTAGAGGTTTGGAAAAAAATTCGTCAGAAATTTTCCAGATGCACCACGATGTCGCCCGTCTGAAATTTTATTCAAAATTAAATAGAGAATCTTTTAAAATAAATTGCAAGAAAATCAAACGATCGAAAACCGAGTTACATGAGCTCAAAGTCCAAATTTGCAATTTTTCGTTTAATTTGAGTCTAGAGGTTTGGAAAAAAATTCGTCAGAAATTTTCCAGATCCACCAGGACATCGCCCGTCTGAAATTTTATTCAAAATTAAGTAGAGGATCTTTTAAAATAAATTGCAAGAAAATCAAACGATCGAAAACCGAGTTACATGAGCTCAAAGTCAAAATTTTCAATTTTTCGTTTAATTTGTGAGTATAGAGGTTTGGAAAAAAATTCGTCAGAAATTTTCCAGATGCACCACCACATCGCCCGTCTCAAATTTTATTCAAAATTAAATAGAGAATCTTTTAAAATAAATTGCAAGAAAATTAAACGATCAGAAACCGAGTTACATGAGCTCAAAGTCAAAAGTTAGGAAAAAGTGATGTTAAAGAAAAAAAAATTCAAACTCGAAATTTTTTTTTTAATAAAATGTAAATCTTTTAACGTCATTTTAAAAAAGAATCTTTATTGAATTTGTATTTATAAAATCTTTTTAATTATTAAATAATTTACATTCTCTCCGATAATTTACTACTAACATTTCTTAAATGACCGTAAACTTTAGAAGGTTGCGCTCCCAAAACTAAATTACAAATTGACCGTCTGGCAACTTGAATATTTTGGTAACTTCCTAAAATATGTATCCTCGAGTCAGCTAAGACAATCCTAGTTTTCGTAGCATTTTCAATCGTAAATTTCGTACGTCCACCTTTTCCAGCTAACCTTCCAATAGCCCGAGATTGATGATCACCTTGTAACGTTTTTATATCCTTTATTTCAAACGTTTCAACAAAGAGATCATCCAATCTAATCAAAGCTAAGGCATCTTCGACATCAAAACCGTATACAAAAGCCTAAAATTTAAAAACAAAAATTATAAATAAATCTTATAGTGAAATTAATAAGTTTAATACTTTAACAAAATCAGCAGCTTTTTGTATATTTCCAATATCTTCCGTAGCTTCGCAAGTTCTTATTTCAACGTGTCTAGTTTTTAAATTAAACTTAACCTCTAAATGTAAATTTTCTGTGATGGGTTTGAAGATTTTCAACCAATTTTCTTTTAATGGTGTATATCTATGAGCGGGGACGTGTATTTTTCGAAATGTTTCCGATTTATCAACATTTGAACGTCTCTTTTTAGAATCGGAAGCCCTATTTTTAGATCTACCTTCAATTCCATTGTGATTTTCTACTTCCATAGGTGTTTCTCCATCTGATTTTCTTTTATTAGTTGATTTTAACTCAAAAGAATTAACATCGATGTTTATATTTGAAGAATCACTCTTTTTATTATCCATTTTATTTTTGACAATTTTAATTATTAAAAGATAGGTTAGGTTTACCACGTGGTCACCTTCTACATACCTTTCAATTGATTTCAATACTACCAACATACTTTTGTTAATATTTATAATAATTCTTTTAACAAGAAATTTATTTTTATTTTTAAACTTTAACATTATTATATGATGAATCGTTAATTATTTAATTGAACTATATAAATTATATAAATTAATTCATTTTAATTTGTAATATTTTAATAAATTCATTAAGGAAAAATAGATCAACAAATGTTGGTAACATTGTTATTTAACATTGACATTTATGACGTGTCTTAGCGGTTGCACGTCAGTTCTTTATTCAAAGTATGGCAGACGTAGTGTTTCGTGTACTGGCTCAGGCTGGTGAAAATACAACTGAAAATGCGACGAATACTACGGGTAGGACCCCAAGTACCCCGGAAGGAATGGCGGTGGCGTATGGGAGTTTGGTCGTGATGGCCATTTTGCCAATTTTCTTCGGTTCTTATCGAAGCGTGAACTACCATAAGGAGAAGGTAAGAGGAATTTTGGAAGGTTTTGTACTATATAGTGTAAGTACTATCTTAAAGAATTCAGGTTGTTATCTTGTCTTAGTAAAATACTTTTAAAATGGTCACCATCATCTTGAATTTGTGTGTATAAATAAACAAATAGATAAAGAGGATTTTAAGTATTAGAACTGTCAAGTGTATTTGTTAGTTTTAATTATATTTTTTTTTTATTTAGAAACCGGAAAAAATGACTAAAAAGGATGCAGCGATGTTCCCCATCATGGCATCGTGCGCTTTGGTTTCCCTCTACGTAGTTTTTAAGTTATTCTCCAAGGAATATATCAACTTACTTTTAACTGGTTACTTCTTTTTCTTGGGAGTTTTAGCTTTGACTCACCTAATGAGGTAAGGTTTTAAAATTTAAATCTTTCCATTATGTAAAATTATTTAGAAGTATTTTATCTAATTAAGAAAATAAAAGCAATTTTTGAAAATTCAATTGACAATATATTATTTTAAGTGTATGTTGGGTTGCTTATTTATATAGATGTTATTCAGCATACAGGTGGTTGAATATAATCGTCCCATAGCAATTAATTTAACCCTTAATGGTCCTGCTATTTCGACATATGTTATTAGCTGAGTCCACATTTATTTTCTCGTAAAATATTGGTTGTCTAAGATCATGGAGTTTACAATTGAAAAGTATTTTTTTATTTTTATTTTTTATTTCTCATACAGTGAAATTCCCCTTCGAGGACACCCCCCCTTTGAATGGACACCTTCCTTCGATGGACAGTTTTCATGGAACCGTCCGACTCTCATACAATTACTTCACATTTCTCTTAAGCGGACACCCCTCTTGAACGGACACTTTGGTGGGTCCCGTTGGTGTCCGCCCAAGGGAGATTTCACTGTATATATTATTCTTTACCAATTTTCTTTTCATAATGATTCCCAGAACGTCTTGACAATCAACCAACTTGTAGAACAAGCCTTCATAACAATGAAAACTATTAAATTATTTGTTTAAATACTTCAAACACTAAATTTGTTGTTTTTAAACAACATATGCACAATGTCTGGACAACGGACTGTTAAGGGTTAAAAAAAATTCAATTTCTTTTACTTGAAGATGTTTCTGCTAAACAATTTTATTTGGTGACTTGGTACATAATATCCTGATTTAGAGATATTAGATGGCAGGGTCATTCCAATAGAAATTTTGGTTGAATATTATACTATTGGAAAATTCTATAGTGTCCCATGAAAAGAAGGATTCAAAAGCAAATGTGGGATTACAGAAAGGGGGCTTGATTTTCCATCTTTCTCTCAATTGAGTAAATCTTCTTTTTGCTTTGATACATTGTAAACTACAATTTCTATAGTGACAGCCCTGCTGTCTGCGTATTACAACCACCAACGAGCATTGATTGAATATCTACAGATTTTTTCTGGCATGCAACGGTTTTCTGTCTGTATTCGAATCAGTTTGAAACGCTATGATTGAACATTTATTGAATATCTACAGATTTTTTCTGGCGCGCAACGTTTTCCTGTCTGTATTCGAATCGGTTTGAAACGCTATGTCATATTTTGAGCACTCACTTGAATGTTGGTTTTTAAACTGCTTTCAAATCGTTCTGAATAATTGATACTTAACCTACAAATTTTTCTTTGTAGAGTATTCCAAGACCAAAGCCATTCATTGGGGTCTTTAGGAATTTTCATGTTTACCTGATGCCCTTTAGACATCTCTCTCCCACCTTCTCTGGTAACCTAAATCATTTTCGTGTCAACTCTAATTCAAATAAGATAAAATGCATAAATACGCGTGTTGGAAGATTACGGTGATACATTTATGAGAAGTGCCGCTCTCATAAAAGTATTACTTTGACTAAAATAAAGTGTCAAAACATCCAAGAGCAATAAAATTAAATTAGGTCAGAAAATTTCGCGCCATTTGTGTTTACCTGCTTATGGTTAAGTGGAGAAGGAATATTTCGATTTTCTGTGGTACGAATTTTTGGATACACTACAGAAATGTGTCACTGGCTTTGGAATACTCTGTAGTGGTATTGTTTTCAAAAATGGACAACAAAACTTCAATATTATGTTTAATTAACGATGAAATTAATGCTTTTACGATATGATAATTATACATCATGAATATGTTATTAATACATTAAGGACCACTCACAAATTTTCTTGTGTTTCGCATCATATCTGTTACGAACCACTCACCAGGGTTGCCAGATTAGGGGATTTTCCCCAAAAATTGAGTTTTCTCTCTTTAGGGTATTTTTTGTGGATATTTTTTTCTCGGGATTACTTCTGAGGAGAAAAATTTTACGTGGACAATAACACTTTCACAACCTCTGACACCAATATGGTGCCATAAGCAGGCCATTCGTTGTATACCGGTGACACTTATGTGGTGTCATTGGTAAGCCAGTTGTTATTCATTAATATCCAAAATATTACCGGCCACTGACGAAATTTCACTGTGCAAACATGCGGTTGTGAAACTGTTAATAGGGGATTTTAGGTCTGGTACTACTTCATAATATAAAAAGTTCGTAACTATGTAACCTCAAAATAATTGTTTTCCAAAGTACTATCTAATACACTTACAATAAACATAGTGTTTCCGTAATAAAAGCATTTGGTTATGTTACTTAAGGTGACCAGACTTCTCAAGTTTTAATGGTGCACACGTGCAATGCATGTACAGGGTGGGCCAAATTGGACATCTTTAAAGGGAGACGACTGTTTCTATAAGAGACAGAGGAAAATTGATATCCATGTCTGATGCTTGATATAAAAGTTTTATGTTTGACAAAGTAGAATCTCTATTAAATTCCTTCAACAATTTTTATAAAATCTGTAGCGATGTTTTTGTGTGCATTACTGTTAATTAGAAGTTCTTTTTCTAATTTAAAAATAATGTTTTAAATATTTCATAATACTTGGCGATTTATTTCCTAATTAGTTTATTTTGGGATATTTTAGAGATTTACAAAAAGTACTTTAGTCACGAAAATTTATTAAAATTTAGAAATAACAAATCAGTAATCTACGAAAACAATGAAATTATTTTTCTGGGGAATTTTTATTGAAAACATCTAAAATTGGGTAATTTTAAATTGCGATTGAGGAAATCCAATCCAACGACTTGGCAACTTTGTCACTCACCAGTTTTCTTGTAAGACACATCTCATCCTACTGTTTCAAGCGAATGCCTTACAGTTTTTCTTGCGGTCCTTAATGTGTTAATAAAATTTCGAAAAAAAAAAAATTAAAATACTACCTTTTATCTTTCAATTATACAGGGTGTCTCCGAAATGCGTGTACAACGTAACACCACAGATTCCTTGGCTCAAACTATGTCGATTTAAGTTAACTTATCTATATCCAAAGTTGCTTCGTTTCGCCGCTAGAAGGCTTTCAAAATAATATTTTCCATGAGTTTTTCTTAAATTACTCGAAAAATTTGTATTAGATTTTATTCATCTTTTGAGCATGTCTCTATATCAGCTGACTGCAGCTTTCTGTGGAACAAATTCGAAATTCGCAACATACAGAGTGTTTACAAACACTGTTACTGCAAGTTATTCATCCAAATCTTTTTAATCACCCTGTATAATTTTCTACCAATTCTTTTTTTGAATAGCTGCATTCATTTAGAAACTATTTTTTCTCTTACAAAATTTCAATTGGGCAAACGGTTTAGGCACAAAAGAAGATTTTCTAAATCCCTACAAGCCCAAAACGGTAAATGAAGGTAACATTAACAAAATTCAAAATACCAATTTCTTCATGGGATATGAAGGTCTTTCAAGAAAACCACATTTTATAGGTTTGGAAATAGTTTATTGCTTAAATTTTTTAAATGTTCGCCAGCTTTTGTGAACGTTATCAGGGTTTAGCCCTTTTGGTCCGTATTATGCAGATTCTACTGTAGAATCGAAGGAAATAAAGACGAAATCATGCTCCCGCAAACTGGTCAGCAAGATCAGTAAACCTAGCACCTTCTGATTTTGTTTATTGAGTAGCATAAAAGCAAAAATGCAACGAAAAGAGCAAACAGTAAAGATTTTGCACACTGTATTATTTTTGCAGTGATGATGGTTACACATCCTGGCCACATTTTGAGTAATAAACTACCACCAATCCTCTAAAATGTGATTTTCTTGAAAGAGCTGCATATCTTGTGAAGAAATTACTACTTTGAACTGGGTTAATGTTACCTTAACTTACAGATTTGAACATGCAGAGAGTTAGAAAATGTTTTTTTGTGGCTAAACCGTTTGCCCAACTGAAATTTTATAAGAGAGAAAATAATGTCTAAATTTATGTAGCTATTCAGAACAAGAACTGATATAAAATTATACAGGCTGGTTAAAAAGATTTGGATGGATAACTTATGGTAACAGTGTTTGTAAACGTCCTGTATGTTTGTAAATTCGAATTTGTTCCACAGAAAGCTGCAGTCAGCTGATATAACGATATGCTCAAAAAATGAATAAAATCTAATACAAATTTTTCGAGTAATTTAAGAAAAACTCATGTAAAAAATTATTTTTAAAGCCGTCTAGCCGCGAAACGAAGCAACTTTGGATATACCGTGTGTCCGTAAAGTAGGGGATATAGGCTATATAATCGTTATAAGGGGTTTATGAAAAAATCGCTGAAACGGGTCTAAAGATTTACATTTTTTGCAATTTTTTGATGAAGATTTTAATTTTTTTCCGCCATTTTTAAATGAGTTATGACGTCATCGATAGTTTTTTTAAATGGCAATCCCCCATTTTTATTACGGAATATGAAAGAAGATTTTTTTCTAAGTTCAGTACAGTCAATATTAATATCGGTTACATAAGAAAATTTTCGAGAAAAATTGCTTTAAAGTTTCATTCGAATTTACTTAAAATGATAAAAATAGCAGTTGCCATGATTAAGAATTGAGAGAAATGTGAGGAATTAACCATGGCAACTGCTATTTTTATCATTTTAAGTAAATTCGAATTAAATTTTAAAGTAATTTTTCTCGAAAATTTTCTTATGTAACCGATATTAATATTAACTGTACTGAACTCAGAAAAAAATCTTCTTTCATATTCCGTAATAAAAATGGGGGGTTGCCATTTAAAAAAACTATCGATGACGTCATAACTCATTTAAAAATGGCGGAAAAAAATTAAAATCTTCATCAAAAAATTGCAAAAAATGTAAATCTTTAGACCCGTTTCAGCGATTTTTTCATAAACCCTTTATAACGATTATATAGCCTATATCCCCTACTTTACGGACACACTGTAGATAAGTTAACTTAAATCAACCTATTTTGAGCCAAGGAATCTGTGGTGTTACGTTGTACACGCATTTCGGAGACACCCTGTATATTTATAAATGATTATATTATTTTTTATTAATCTAAATTATTATATTTTAGTCCAGTTGTAACAAAATTAGTCCCAGCAGCCATACCAAACATTCCATTTCACATCCTCTTCAAGAGGGGTGAAGGCGAGTCTTCCCAAGATTTAATAAACTACCGTTTTTCCTCCCACGACATCGTCGCGTTGGCGTGTTGTTCCCTGGTTGGAGCTTGGTATTTAATCCAAAAACATTGGGTAGCCAACAACCTCTTCGGATTGGCTTTCGCCGTAAACGCTGTGGAACTCCTCCATTTAAATAACGTCGTCACCGGATTAATTTTATTATCTGGATTATTTATCTACGATATATTCTGGGTATTTGGAACTGATGTTATGGTGACTGTCGCAAAAAGTTTTGAAGCTCCAATTAAACGTAATGTATTTACTTTTGTCATTAAAAAAAGTTACTTATTTTTATTTTTTTATAGTTGTTTTCCCTCAAGATTTACTTACAAATGGTTTATCAGCAAATAATTTTGCTATGTTAGGTTTGGGCGATATCGTAATTCCAGGTATATTTATAGCGTTACTTTTACGATTTGACCATAGTTTGAAAAGAAATACAAACACGTACTTCCACGCTACGTGCTTCGCGTACTTTTTGGGATTGATGACAACTATTTTTGTGATGCATGTGTTTAAACATGCTCAACCAGCGCTACTTTATCTTGTACCAGCTTGTTTGGGAACGCCACTGCTATTGGCGTTATTTAAAGGAGACATAACGTTAATGTTAAAGTAAGTTTAAATATTATTTTATGTTTTTGAAATAATATGAGTGATGTTGTTTTAGATATGAAGATAGTTCTGAAGAAAAAGCTAAGGAAGAAGCAAAAGCTGTGAAGCAAGAGGCTAAGAAAGCAAAGTAGTTCGTAGCTGGTTAATTTAAATGTGGAATTAGTTCAATTATTGTAAAAATGTTGCACAATTTTTACTTAAATTCCGATTTTTCTAGTGGTCTTATTGTGTTGTGGCGATCGAAAAGTATTCATTATTTTATAAATGTTTTATTAAATCAAAAGAAAATCTCGATGATTATGCCTGATAAATCTATACTAATCGTTGTAATTATTTTTTAAAAAATATATACAAATATCTATTCCATGTGTATATTTGAGTTTTTTTTTTATATTCGTTGCTAGTCAGATTTAAAAAATTCACATCTCAGAAACTAATTGTTGTTAAGGTTTGAAATTTTATGACGATTTGAATTAAAGATTATAGTTTTAAGTAAAAGAAACCGTTTTATTCTAAGTGTTGTCAAAAAAATTAAAAAAATTTTTCAAAGTTGGTAAATTTTTTTAAGGTTAAAAATTAACTATTTTTAAAAAAATTCATAAAAAATTGAATTTTAAATATTTTAAGCTGATTTTTCTTCTAAATGAAATTTAAAACATTCTAGTTTTAATTTAAAAAGATCGTTTTATTCCAAGTGTTGTCAAAAAAATTAAAAAAATTTTCAAAGTTGGTAAACATTTTTAATACTTTTTAACTTAAGAAAATTAACTTTAAAAATTCACCAAAAATTCATTTTTTAAGATTTTGATATGATTTTTTTTCTAAATGAAACTTAAATCATTCTAATTTTATATAACAAATACCGTTTTATTCCAAGTGTTGTCAAAAAATTCACAAAATTTTCAAAGTTGGAAAAAATTTTTGACACTTTTTTAACATAAGAAAATTAACTTTAAAAATTCATCAAATATTCATTTTTAAACATTTTGATTTGATTTTTTTTTCTAAATGAAACTTAAAACATTCTAATTTTATATAAAAAGTACCATTTTATTCCAACTATTGTCAAAAAAATTAAAAAAAATTTCAAAGTTGGTAAAAATGTTTGGCACTTCTATCTTAACTTTAGAGAATCGATCAATTTTAAAAATTCACCAAAAATTCATTTTTAAAGATTTTAATTTGATTTGTTTTCTAAATAAAACTTAAAATATTGTAATTTTATTTAAAAAATACCGTTTTATTCCAAGTATTGTCAAATAGATTTAAAAAATATTCAAAGTTGGTAAACAGTATTGACACTTTTCTAACTTAAAAGATTAACTTTAAAAATTCATAAAAAAATCATTTTTAAAGATTTTGATTTGATTTTTTTTACTAAATGAAACTTAAAACGTTTTAATTTTAATTAAAAAGGGCCGTTTTATTCCAAGTATTGTTAAAAAATTTAAAAAAATTTCAAAGTTGGTAAAAATTTTTGACACTTCTAACCTAACTTTAGAAAATCGATCAACTTTAAAAAAATCATAAGAAATTCATTTTTAAGGATTTTGATTTGATTTTTTTTCTAAATGAAACTTAAAGCATTCTAATTTTAAATAAAAAAGACCGTTTTATTCCAAGTGTTGTCAAAAAATTTAAAAAAATTTTTAAAGTTGTTAAAAATTTTTGACACTTCTAATTTTAAAAAAATAGACTAATTTTAAAAATTCACCAAAAATTCATTTTTAAAGGTTTTGATTTGATTTTTTTTCTAAATGAAACTTAAAATATTCTAATTTTAATTAAAAAAGACCGTTTTATTCCAAATGTTCCAAGTGTTGTTAAAAAAATTAAAAAAAATTTTCAAAGTTGGCAAACATTTTTGACACTTCTAACCTAATTTTAGAAAATCGATCAACTTTAAAAATTCACCAAGAATTAATTTTTATAGATTTTGATTTGATTTTTGTTCTAAATGAAACTTAAAACATTCTAATTTTAAATAAAAAAGACCGTTTTATTCCAAGTGTTGTCAAAAAATTAAAAAAAATTTTCAAAGTTGTTAAAAATTTTTGACACTTCTAATTTTAAAAAAATAGACTAATTTTAAAAATTCACCAAAAATTCATTTTTAAAGGTTTTGATTTGATTTTTTTTCTAAATGAAACTTAAAATATTCTAATTTTAATTAAAAAAGACCGTTTTATTCCAAATGTTGTTAAAAAAATTTTAAAAATTTTCAAAGTTGGTAAACATTTTTGACACTTTTCTAACTTAAAAAACTAACTCTAAAAATTCATCAAAAATTCATTTTTAAAGATTTTGATTTGATTTTTTTTTCTAAATGAAACCTCAAACATTAATTAGATAAATATTAATTAGACTCTCATTTTAATTAAAAAAATACCGTTTTATTTCAATTGACAAAAAAATAATATTTGGCCCATGGGGGGATCGAACCCGCGACCTTCGCGTTATTAGCACGACGCTCTAACCAACTGAGCTAATGGGCCATATATTCACGGTTTCCTATGTATAGTTTTCAACATAAAATATTAGCACGTTTATTTAAATATAGGTATATTAAAATTAATGGTATTTAGAAGTAACTATTATTTATAATTTGTACTATCAACTTCTATAGAAAAATGTCTTGTGTAAATCTTGAATGTTTACTAATTTATTTAAGGGAATTTAAATAACTAACCAAACATTTATTAAGTTTTTCAACAGATGGCGTCTTTTATCTTTTTATTTCTAAAGTGTATATGAAGTTGCCTATAAGTTGGTATTTTCCTCTTCTCTTAACTTATCTGACAATCATAGCTTATATGCTGTGAAGCTGTACGCTTAATCTTCCTTCTATTTATAAACATGCAATTCTAAAATTAAGATAGAAAAAGAAACCACCAAATGGCTTCACTTTCAAAAACAATTCGACAAATTTTAGGTAAAAACCGCCTTTTGACAATTCGTCAGCTTCATAATACGAGGATAAAAACCAACCCGAAACTAGGACCTTATCAATTTGTGGGAATCCTAGGTGGTGCCATAGCTTTATATTCTGCTTATAAATGGCAAAGTTACCAAAGTGTTCATGCTTTAAAACCAAAAAGCGTAAGTTTACACAGTTTATATTTATTTTTTAATTAGTTCGGAAATGGTTTGTTATAGGATGAAAAACCATTCATAAAATTAACCACCAGAGAAAAAAGGTTTATTAGGTTTGCTTCTGTTCAATACGATGGCCAGTTATACATGACACCTCAAGATTTTTTAGAATCTGTTGTTGAAGCTGAACCAAGACGTAATAAAATTTAAAAGTTTTTATTCCCATTTGATTTAAAACGATTTAATATCGTTTTTTAGCACGTTTAAAAAGGAAGGTTTTAACAAAAGATGAATTGGATGTGATGAGAACCATAACACCTTCTTTACTTGCTGGTTCTTCAAGATTATTTAGAGATTTAAGAGATAATGGCATTATATCTTACACCGAATATTTATTTTTACTTTCAATTTTAACCAGTTAGTAATAATTAACACTTTACCGACCGGTAGTGGTTCGAAAATCCTATGCCCTTCTCACTGGTCACTCAGCAGCAGATTGTAGGAGACACTGGCTCGGTTTTGGTTTACAATTAGACTGTCGCGTGGGAATATATGTACTTTACTTATGCTCTGGTAAAATTGTAGGTTTTGTGTTATTATAGTATATAACAAAACAAAACTCGATTAATTGACGACTAGTCGGTAAGCATTAAGAACAAAATGTCGAATAATCGATGGCTGGTCGGTAAAGTGTTAAATTAAAAAACTTAATGAATAATTATTTACTAATTTATTTTTAATTTTTAGAACCTGAATCTGGATTTAAAATTGCTTTTAATATGTTCGATACAGATGGAAATGAAAAAGTTGATAAAAACGAATTTTTAGTGGTAAGTTTAAATCAATTTTCCTCAATTTATTTTATTTTCAATTTTATTTTCTCAATCAAAAACCTTAATAAATGTAAAACAAAAAAATAAATAAATAAAATACATGATAATTCTAAAAAACAGATTCGAAGGCTACTCACCGGCAAACATAGAGACACAGAGGACATACCCGTGAGTTAGAATGTTAGATTGGCTTAATTGTGCGTCTACTAACGTCCGTGGCGTGTCTAGCATTCCATGTAACACGCGTACAGTAAACTGTGCCGTTTCTACGTTTCTTTACGTACTTGCATTACGAACAAAACTGCTAAATAGAAGTCTCTTACTCTCTCAAACATTATTGAGACTTAAGCGCTTGCAAACATGCTTGCTTTTATAAAAATTCAAAGGTTTGTTTCATCATTTTTCTTTCTAAACTGCATACTTATAATTAAATACGTAAAAGTGTCCTAGAATTTTACCAACAAATTTTCTTAAGACCAAATGTGTGTTTTTTTAGAGATTTTATAAAATTCCTCTCTAGAAAATTCTTTTAAATATAATAAGTAAAAAGTTTAAAAGGTTTTTTATTTTTCTATAATATACTACAATTAATTAATATAATATACAGCTCCATTGTACAACTTTGATGACTTTTTTGATCTACATCAACTAACCAAAAGATTTATCAAAGGTTAGGATGCCGCTCAGAGATGTGTTCTTGATTCAATCTATGGTTGATCCATTATCACCCAAATCCCTCAATATGAGGTTTTATGAGATTCAGGCAATCATATAAAATGTGTTTAATGATTCCATCGTCTTGTATGAAAATACGACAGAGGGAGGTAGTGACAAGTCCCACCTTAGGAACGTGTTTATTGATATGGACCGTTTATTTTGAAAGTGGTGTAAGTCCATTTTTGAAAAAAACGAGATATCACGTAATTCATGCTTAATTTAATGTAAATTTTGTATGCATGATAAGTCCGTGTTTAATTTCTTAAAAAATCCCATGTTTTGTACAACTTAAAATCGGTCGGTAAATGAAATTACATAATCATTGATTATGAAAGTGGTGTAAGTCCAAGTGACTATGGTTACATTTGTTTTATATTATGTATCAAAAGTTGCTAATTTAGGTTACTTATTATATTTTTTCTTAAAATGGATAACTTTAAAAGAAAGGAACTTTAAGTATACATCACAGGATTATTATGATGTAATAACACAATGTAGAAAACATGACAAATTCATTTTACATGAAATGAAACGAGAGAATTTCGTTTCAACAAAAATCTTTAAAATGCGATTAAAAAACAGTTTAAAAAAACACTAATGGCGAACAGATCAATTGGTTGCAAATATGTTGGCTGAGGTTTCTCAAAAACGCACCATATACTATTTTATATAAATCATCGATGAAGGGCACTGAATTTAAAACTATAAATTTATTACCTACACATCCTGGAAGACCACTAAAATTTGGAAAAATGCTAGGCCTATTACTTACGAAAAACATGAAGACATCAAGCAGTTATTACCTTCTATACCTCCGGTGCATCGTACATATTTCGAAACACTGCCACATGTAAAGCATAAGTAAATACTATCAGTATCTTGTAATTTTTACAATGTAATTAGCGTCTAAAATTAAATTTTATGTCCTATCATGTGTATTTGTAAACAAATTTGGATTAAAATGAAGTATATTTTAAGTGATATTTAATTTTTCAAAATTGAAATTAAACGATTTTTACAATTGAAGAGCCTGGTGCAAGAACGGGATAAGTAACAATATGTTCATTTTTCAGCAAAGCCAAAAAAACATTTTCATTTTTATGTTAGTGTTTAAATGAATTATAATGGTTTATTGAAATAAGTATGAGCATTTATGTTTGGTCAGAGCATAATTTTGGTAGAAATGGTGATTTAATAGCAAAGAACAAATTGTGGTGGAAGAACGGGATATGTGATTATCTGGGATATAATGATTTTGAGAGGTGACTGAAAAACATAAATGACAAATTAATGGCGAATTCGATTGATAAAACTGGTGCGCACTGGTGTGCACTAGTGCATGGTAGCGTGTTCTATTGAACTGTCACTTTTGTGTACTAAGCTAATGTGATGTATGCACTAACATGCACTCAAGGTCAAATTCTGGTGCGCACCAGTGCAACCAATCGAATTCGCCATAAGATAATTCTTGGGAATTCAACCAACAAAGGGGAGAATTAAAAAACCTCATTTTTATTAAGCCAATCTTTCGATCTATTTATTTTGATCTTCTTCAGGGTTTAAAGCAGAGGTAAAACGTATTTGAAACGATGTCGTTCAAAACTAATCCCCGGAACTTTAGAAACAAGGTTGAACATATTAAAATACATTGACTTTGTAGGTTAAAATTAGACGATGGAACAGACAAAAGTCGAAAAATAATTTTTCGACACTATTATTACAAAATTGATAGAGGATTGTTCGGTGCAACAACGGGATAAGTGCTACGTAACTTATCCCATTCTTGCACCAGTCTACTGTATGGGATTGGTGATTTTCTCTTATAATTTCTATTCAGCTAATCATATATTACACATACTTGGACTAAACAAAGGAAAATACATTTTTAAACTGTTTTCAGTAAATATCTCATTTTTTTTAAATTTGGCGTATATCCCTTTCTTGCACCAGGGTCTTCAATTGTCTAATTTTGAAAGTGGTGTAAGTCCATTTACAGTCCAGAAGTGCGTATTGTTGTAGTCTAATTTGCCTGAAACAAATCTATATAATCAAATTAAATATTGATAAACGAATAGAAATATTGCCAGACTTCATATAATTTGCCTAAATTTTTTAATTAACAGATACAGTTAGTAACAGTTATATTTGTACACCTCAGTGTCTAAATAAATTTGTATTGAAATCAAAGGATAGAAATCAAACTAACGTGTTTTCTTTGATTTTTTTTATTGCAAGATCAACAATAAATATTAGGGAATATGAACTGAAAATAACAAATGTAGTAACAGCACAATTAATTTTTTTATTAAAAATTTATTTATGTACTGATCGAAAGTTTCTTGAAACGCAACATTCTTATTTGTACCGGGTGGCCAACTAAGAATGATCACCGGCCATATCTCAATGACGGATCATCCTATTTTAATGAAACAAAAAATTTTATGAGGAAAGTAGCCATAAAAAATCGCTGGAAAATATTTTCAACTTACTTAAATGGCCGCTAGGGGGCGTAACCTAAATGACTGAACAGAAAATCACGATTTTTTTCATTTTCTTCAAAATTAAGGGGTATTGAAAATAAATTAATTTGAAAGATAAATGAATTTCGACTAACATGTATGAAACACTTTTTGTCGTATCTCCAAAAAATAAAGTGGTGGGGATGAGTTGAAAATGTTCATTTTCGATGGCCCATTACTCCGGTCATACTGAACAGAATTTAACAAACTTAATCTCGTTGGAAAGGGTTTTTCATGGTCTACTAACGGCTCCTTACGCTGTTTTGATATGAATATTCGTTTCGCCGCCAGAGGGCGATATCTAGAATTTTGACAAATATTATAGCTTTTCTCAAAAAATTTAAATGGAACGGTATGTTTATTTCTACACGATAAAATAAAGAATTAATAGCTTAACATGACGCTGAAAATCTGAGCTCGCTATCTTGCTTCTAACGGTAGATATTAGCCAAAAGGCAAAAACTATAGCATTATAAGATCTAGTTGACCGATGTTACATTGTTGACATATATTTGACATACGTTTTTTTAACGTCTGATTTCCACAACTTACTTGATATTTGATACTAATTTATATGCTAACCGACCCGACCGACCGTTCGACTTCGCCTGCGCTCCCGCCTTACTCATCACACCCACTAAAACTATTTCGCATTTATTTTTTTTATACGAGGATTATAACGCATATTAAATTTTGATTCAATTTAATATGACTGTTAGAATGGTGCCAGTTTCAAACTTCTACGATAACGGCTTATCGAGATATCGCTATTTCACATAATGTATTGTTATTTAAACACGTGAGAGAAAAATTAAAAATAAAAATTACCAACATTTTTAGGACACTTAAGGCAATGTGTTGTTGAAATTTCAAGTTTTTTGGATAAGCTATTCCCGTGTAAAAAAATCGCAAAATTGCGATACTGCGCCGAGAGCCCAAAACTGGGTACATTTTTTTTAATTAAACCTGTCATCATTATTATACGAGTGAGAAACAAAATTTGAAGTTTTTACTGGTAATACAGAGTTAAATAACGCTAAAAACGACATCGATTTTGTTTTTTTCCGCGTGGTAGTTTTGTTATTATTCGCCTTTAAAATAAGGGGTAAAAGCTATAGCTTTTGGTCTAATATCTACCGTTAGAAGCAATATAGCGAGCTCGGGTTTTCAGCGTCATGTCAAGCTTTTAATTCTTTATTTTATCGTGTAAAAATGAACATACCGTTCCATTTAAATTTTTGGAGAAAAGCTATAATATTTGTCAAAATTCTAGATATCGCCCTCTGGCGGCGAAACGAATATTCATATCACAACTGCGTAAGGAGCCGTTAGTAGACCATGAAAAACCCTTTCCAACGAGATTAAGTTTGTTAAATTCTGTTCAGTATGACCGGAGTAATCGGCCATCGAAAATGAACATCTTCAACTCATCCCCACCACTTTATTTTTGGAGATACGACAAAAAGTGTTTCATACATGTTAGTCGAAATTCATTTATCTTTCAAATTAATTTATTTTCAGTACCCCTTAATTTTGAAGAAAATGAAAAAAATCGTGATTTTCTGTTCAGTCATTTAGGATACGCCCCCTAGCGGCCATTTAAGAAAGTTGAAAATATTTTCCAACGATTTTTTATGGTCACTTTCCTTATTAATTTTTTTGTTTCATTAAAATAGGATGATCCGTCATTAAGATATGGCCGGTGATCATTCTTAGTTGGCCACCCGGTACATTGATTGAAGGACTCGTATTCTATTGGATAAACTACAAACGCATGCTCACTACTACGAAAAGTGCGCATGCATTACTTTCGAGGGTGTCATTCTAATTAATTGATTCTAATTTGACATTTGGTATTTGCTTTTTTGAGTTTAAAATAGCTAAAGGAAGGGAGTTAAGTAATGAAGTGAAAAACATGATAATTAGTCTAGCATTAAAGGGATATTCACTCAGAAAAATCGATGGAATTGTAAATAAACCACATTCTACCATAAACTACATAGTGAATAAGTTTAAATATAATGGAACAACGAAAAACAATCCACGAATTCCTAAAAAGAAAAAAACTTAATAAAAGAGACGAGTTCTTCATCATTAGACAACTTAAAATAAATCAGAAATTAAGTGTTCCAAAAATAACAAAAATGTTACAAACATCTTTAGGAACGAAAGTATCAACTCAGACCGTTCACCGAGTATTATGGAACAATGAATATCACGGAAGAATCGCAAGACAAAGGCCATTTGTTAGAAAGAATAACTGCATCGTTAGATTGAAATTTGCTACAGAACATAAAGATTAGCCGCAATCTTTTTGGGATAACATTATTTGGTCCGATGAAACAGAAATAAACTTATTTGGGTCAGGTGGAATTGTCAGAGTGTGGCGAAAAAAGAATAAGGAATACAATTTTAGGAATGCTTTACCTACTATAAAACACTACAGTGGATCAGTGTTAATTTGGGGCTGTATGTCATCTAAGGAAATGGGTAATATTCAATTTATTGATGGCATTATGGACAAATGGAGATATCTGGACATTCTAAAAAATAATATAAAGCAAAGTGCAGCAAAAATGGATATGGGTGCGTTATATATGTTTCAACAGGACAACGATTCCAAACAT
Source organism: Digitonthophagus gazella (assembly GCA_036711955.1). NCBI lineage: Eukaryota > Metazoa > Arthropoda > Insecta > Coleoptera > Scarabaeidae > Digitonthophagus > Digitonthophagus gazella. The sequence continues at coordinate 35,212,553 of JASCIT010000005.1, read as the reverse complement.
ACAGCAGAAATAAATAAGTTATGGCTCATATGAAACATTCTAAAACATCTTAGAACACTGCCACAGTCTCCGAAACTTAATCCGATAGAGCATTTATGGGCAATTTTGAAAAGGAAAGTTCGTGAGATGGCCACTACCAACAAGAAAGAATCAAAAGCAATTATTGAACAAGAGTCGAATCAAATAGATCCCAAAATTTGTAATAACCTCGTACAGCCAATGCAAAAGAGGTGTAGGGCTGTAATTGAAGTCAAGGGCTATTCAATCAAATATTAAATTTTGTAAAACTTATCTTTTTTGGACAAATTATAAATGTAAATTCTAAGTGTACAAATAAGAATGTTGCAGTTAAGAAATTGTATTTCGGTACTTAAGTAAGTTTTTATTATAAAAATATTAGTTACATTGTTTCTAGAATTGTTATTTTACGTTCGTCTTTCCCTATATTTGTTGTTAATGTTGCAATAAAAAAATCAAAGACAACACTTTGTTAGTTTGATTGTTATCTTTCGATTTTAATACAAACTTATTTAGACACTGAGGTGTACAAATAAGAGTGTTACTAACTGTATGCTAACCTCTAATTTTCTCGAAACAAGAGAAAATGGACTTACACCACTTTCAAAATAAACAGTCCATATTATGGTATCTCATCAGAAGCCTGGTGGTTAAGCGTAGGTTCCCTCTATTGAGATCTACTGTGGTGGATATTGGGGGTTGCTCAATTAAACACCAAGAATCATTTCTTTAACTATATGTTTATTCAACCCAACTTGACAATTAACTAAACTCTTGTCGGCGACTATTCACAAGAGTTTCACATTACACGACAGTTAGGTACGTTCCCCTAATTCCGACTCAAAAACAGTCCCGGCAGTAAAAAAAAATCTTACTGCCTAAACTCTTCTTCTATCCGATCTAATTCCCTACTTTTCTTATTTACTAAGTCTAAATTCGATCTCCTACTCTGACTATCCTTAGCCAAATTTTCTTTGAACGTTATTGCCCTACTAAGAACGACGTCAAATTCACTTAGCATATTAACAATCATTTACCTATTAACCCGGCGTTCGACACGTGGGATATGAGAACGATCAGAGTAAATAAAAAGTCCTATATCTTTACTAATAATACTGATATAACAATATAGTATACGTATTTTAACAACTTCCCTGTCCAATGAGTCATATATGACTCATTATACAGGGTGTTTAAAAAATACGTTCGAATATTTGGCCCACTTATAGATCTCATCAGTACAAACAAAAAAGTCAAAATAAACATAAGTCCAAAAATCAGCCGTTTCCTAATTACAGCCTGTTTTTCAAATTAAAGTAATTTACACTCAGTAGGAGTGATTCGCGTATTTATGAAGTCATCCATGGAAATAACAAAACAAATTTTGTTCGTTTCTGTTAGTGTAGTTGCCACATTTGTTGTAATTATTGTGTGTCCGTTATTGTCAGTGTTTATTGAAGTAGTTGTTGCTGTAACCCATTGTTGAAATTTTCGAATATGCCTTATACCAACGTAGAAATGGCAGACATGCATTTTATGTATGGCAAAGCCGATGGAAATGCTTGTGAGGCACGTCGCCTTTATGCCGAAGCATTCCCAAACCGGGTACTTCCGTGTGATAAACTTTTTACAAATTTACATCAACGTTTATCCGAAGTTGGATCGTTTAAATCAAGGAACGGTGATGGTGGTCGGCCTAGATCAGTTTGTACTCCCGACGCAGAACTTAACATTTTAAGACGAATTGAAGAAAATCCTGGTGATTCATGCACGATGGAGCTCCTGCGCATTACGGAGTCTTGGTCAGAAATTATCTAAACGAAAATTACAATGGCAGGTGGATAGGGCGAGGAGGTCCAATTGCATGGCCCCCTAGATCTCCCGACCTCACTCCACTCGATTTTTCCATTTGGGGGTATTTAAAGACATTAGTTTATTCAAGTCCTGTGAATAATTTAGATGAGTTGCGAGAACGAATTGAACATGCCTGCCAGACTGTTCGTATAAATCTTATCGGGACTCTTTGAGAGAGTGCGGCGTTCACTTTTACGGAGATGTGAAATGTGTATACAAATGGATGGAGGACATTTTGAACATCTTCTTTAAGAATCATTAATTTGTAATAATTAAAATGTATTTATACTGATATTTGAGTGTAAATTATTTTAATTTGAAAAACAGGCTGTAATTAGGAAACGGCTGATTTTTGGACTTATGTTTATTTTGACTTTTTTGTTTGTACTGATGAGATCTATAAGTGGGCCAAATATTCGACCGTATTTTTTAAACACCCTGTATATCATCACCATATCAATATGAGTTAGATGGGGACAGGGAAGTTGTTAATCTGAGACGATTTGGGGCTTGTTAGACCCCAGGTGTCGAATGCCGGGTTAAACAGCAGATTCGCTACTGCGCAGCTCGTTCCTACTTCTGGTAATTTCTCTTCTCATCTCGGCACGTAACTTCTTCTTATCCAGCTTGCACATAAAACAGATAACAACCATAATCACTAACCCTACAAATAATCCGCGGCCGAGCACTCCTACCATTTCAGCTATCTCGAATTTTTTTGACCCATTGGTGACACCTCCACTGTTTCCAGCTTGTGTTATTATTACCTCTTCTTTTCAATATCCAGTACCCATATTTTCTTTTATTCTGTTATTTTTTTCTTGATGATCTTGTTTTCTTAATCAACATTTTCTTTCCTTTTATCTACTTTCGTATTGACATCTTCTTCACTGCCAAAGAGTGGGCTGGCAGGATCGCCATGTGGTGGATATTGGAGGTTGCTCAATTAAACACCTTCGTCATTCCTTTATTATATATTTATTCCACCCAACTTGACAATTAACTATACTCCTGTCAGCGACTACTCACAAGAGTCTCACGTTACAAGATAGGTGCAACATCAGCGTCTCAGCGGTCAACCGTCGACAAGTGTCCAATAACATACAGTTGCTCCCAAAAGTATCCGGCCGCCTGGCAAATTCTCACATTTAACACTATATTACTTAAGAATTAAATAATATAACCAATAGTTATTTTTTTTATGATGCTAGTATATTATCATTCAACTTTTGATACATTGCAAATATAACAACAGCAAACAATGTAACAAAGAACATAAATAACATTATTATAGGCACACAAAAGTATCCGGCCACCTATACAAAATAGCTTTAAAAAAACTAAATATGTAACTCTTAAAAGCTATTAAAACAGCTTTTTAATATTTTGCGGGGTAACCTTTTGAATTTAACACATCTCTCAATCTGTTGGGCATTGACTTAACCAATTTATTCGTTAGTGAAGAATTTATCATCTTCCATTCCAGCAGTGAATGGTTTTTAAGAATTTCTTTACTGGAAATATGCTTTTTGTTCAGACTAACAAAACTTTCAAAATTGCCCATAAATGCTCTGTTGGGTTGAGATCTGACTTGTTGCGTTATATAATAACCATTCTCCCGTTCTCATGCCACAATATGTATTAAGTAATATAGTGTTAAATGTGAAAATTTGCTAGGCGGCCGGATACTTTTGGGAGCAACTGTATATAAAAATAATTACCTTAGGGCCGGTTTATTCACCTCTGGATAAATTAATCTACCCGATATTTTCCATAGTAACTATAATTTCACTTGCCATGATTGGCTAGTTAGCCTGTAACCATGGCAGATATCGGGTAGATTAATTTATCCAAAGGTGAATAAACCGGCCCTTAGAATAATTAATTACTTTAATACTAAATTGCCTAATACTACCACTACACTACAATGAACTTGGTTGCCTTACTTGATGAGTATCTTAGTAATATCTTAGATGACAGTTCTTAACTGTATCCCAGTAATCCAACAATTTATCTTGGGTAATATGCTTGATAATATCTAGATATAAATCTAAAGAAAATGCTGTGGGTGGTTCAAGCGAATAGATTAGCCTACTGGTGATCCTTCTGGCCAGTCTAAATTATTACCTGAGCATCCTTAACGCTATCCTTCACCCACTGCGTGATCAGTTATTTATCACTACAAGATATTAAAATAAAATAAACTAATTTAAAAATGAACTAATCGAATAATTAATTTAATTTTCAAGATATTCCCTAATTTGACCCCAATGGATGTTTAGAGTAAAGCTAAGAAGTTGGTTCACACCGGCAAATACTCTTAAAGTAGTATGTCAAAAATATTTAAATTTAAAAAATATTAAAGATATTGATTGTCTTGAAATCGTAAATAGATTTTAATTCACAATTAGAAATTTGTTGGTAAAATTCTCTGGCGTTTTTTATGACTAAAAGTAAATGTTACTTCATACTATTTGAATACTAATGTGTCACTGTTTAGAAAAAGCTATAGGAATCGTTTGGTAATAGCACGAAAATGTTGTGAGTTTTAAAAAAAACTTGTATTCAAAGGAACTTATTCACAATGAAACGAAAATTGAAATTTAAAGACTTTCTTGTAAATAACATTATTTTACTAACTTAAGGGGGAACAACAGGGTAAATTTTTTGAAAAATCGCTTTTTTTTTTCTTTACGCAATTCGAAAGTATGTACCTTTTAGAATATTGTCCTACAATATTATAACAAAATTTGTACAAATAATGGAATTATAGCTCTTTTCTGCTCGCGCGCACGAAGCCATTATTTGAATACGAACATAAAAAACCATTGTCACAAAATGTTATCGATGCTATTACTCCCATTTATATGGATTTGTCCAAGACGGAGTTGCTTGAGCGCTGTATAGGCGGATTTACGCAAAATTCGAATGAGAGCTTTAATACCCTCATTTGGAAGTTCGCTCCGAAAATTTTATCAAGTGGGGCAGTTATTGTGCAAATTGCTACTTATTTGACGGTTTCCATTTTTAATAATGGAATGGCATTTTTATTAAAGGTGGCAAATGAAATACAAATCCAGATTAGTCCCCAAATGTACGCATTTTGTACAGCTAAAGACCAACACCGTATAAGTCGAGCTCAAGTGCGTTAAATTTCAAGTGTTTTAGACAATTCAGACAACACGAAGAAAGTCGAATTATGTTCTAGAAATTCTAAAGACCTTTATTATGGAGCAGGAAGCGATGAAATGTGGTAACTCTTAAAATTTCCTCCATTATATCATCTAGAACTAATCTTAACTTTTTAAATGCGTTTTTCTCACAGTAAAATTTTTTTAACCTGTTGTCACAATTTCTTTACCAACGAGAATCGCATTCAAATTTTATTGAGACGTCCTCAATCTATATAAAATTCCCTTCAGTTAAGCGTACGGATTTTTATTTGTATTAATATTTGCTGCCTCTTTACCACCTGGAAAGATTAATTATTTTATCAATTTTCTTAACTCTTTTTTTGCAGGGGTGCCATTTTAACAGCAATTATTATTTTCTAAATCGGGTACGCTTAACTGAAGCTACACTAACATAGATTGAAATGACGTTTCCTTTTTTATTTTCAGATTATTTTTACACGTTTTATAGTGACAACCAACAAGATGCTTTTTTTTGTTAGTGCATTTGGCCATCCTCCATACATGTATTCTAAAACAGATTCCTTTTTCTCTATACTTCCTAAAATAAGTTTAAACTGCGTAGTTACAAATATCAAATTCCGATTTTTCTAAAATATATGAGTGAACCAAAATAAAATCTTAATTATCGCCTTTTTTCGCGGTCTCCACCCTGTTGTTCCCCCTTAATAATATTACATATTAATAAACTACATTTTCTTGAATCAAATTTCTTACATGAAGTTTTAATTTTTACTAAACTAATACATTAAGCAGTTGTAAAATTTAATGCATTTGAAAACAAACTACTGACACTCTTAAATAACGTTCTGTAGTCAAAATATTTGCTTTAATTAAATTACTACTACTGTTATATTTGTATATAGGGCGTGTCAAGAACAACGGATTTGAATCTACTAAAAATCGAATTTATTCACTTGAAAGAAGCCAACAGAGCACACAATTTTCTTCAGAAAATTAAGTTTAAACGTGAAAAACAATGTCAAATTTAAATGATGAAATCACACATTTCTCCATCTTCTTCGTTGAAGACATTTCGAATTTTTTAATTTCTTTTCCTGAGTTCTAGCGGATTTAAAAAATTTTAAGAAACAATTAAAGAAAGGTTTTTATCATTTAATGCGTTAGAGGAGAAAAAATGTCTCATTACTGGTAATGAGACATCCGAACCCAGAAGATCCGAACCCAGATCTCCTGCTTTCCGGGCAGAAGTTCTAACCAATTAACTAACGCAGCTCGACAAGTTTTCTCACATTTCTGGATAAGTAAATGTCGCAAATACATGCACACGAAATACTTACCAACGTCAAAGTTATCCCGAAGGTGGGTAATATACAAATATTAATATAATGAAATATTTGGGAATTTTTGACGCACGAATATTAATTGAAAGAAATAATTAAAGAAAGGTTTTTACCACTGAATGTGTTAGAGGAGAAAAAATGTCTCATTACTGCACTGGGATCCAAACCCAAATCTCCTGCTTTCCGGGCTTTCTGTTCGGAACACATCTATCTTCTCTTCTAATGCATTAAATGGTAAAAACCTTTCTTTAATTGTTTCTTTCAATTAATATTCGTGCGTTAAAAATTCCCAAATATTTCATTATATTAGGATTTAAGAAAGTCATAAGGTATCAAGTTATAAAATCGTGGTGGACAAGTTTGGTCACCTTTTATTATCATGGGATATTCAAAACTCATGAACGGAATCTTATCGAGTGCATAACTAGTATTAGTGGTTATACTCCCAATATAATTTATATCGCTTGTTGAGAATCATAGTGGCGAATCTACAAAAAGTTGATTATTGACTTTTAAAGGGCAACTTGTTTAAAAATCAGCGTACTTTTACGTGTATAAATGACGAAGCTATAACTTCAACCGTTGCCGAAGGAGCGCGACATACGCCACTCGATATACAATATATACTTCGCCATTATTTCGCAATAGTGGCGAAATCACAAAAAAAATGTTATTTTTGAAATCTTACAATAAATCTATGTCTCTGCATGAAATATAATAACAGTAAAACGAAATAAAAAATAAAAAATTTAAAACGATAAGTTGTTGCTTTTTACTTTGCATTAAAATTCAACCAAAATTTTGAACGCGATTATCTCCATAGCGCTAATTTGCACTTACGCCACTATTGTTCTTAGTAAGCGATATATTTTTCACGTTTAAACATCAATATCTGTTGAAAATAATGATGTACTTTATTTACTTCTTTTAAGCAAATAAATTCGATTTTTTTGTAGCTTTAAGACTGGTTTTCTGTTTAAAACAGCCTATATTACAATATTTTATATTATACTTTAACACGTTGACTGTCGCCTCACGCATATTTGAGTGTCAGTCAAATTGATCCTGTACAACGGAGAGATAAGAAATAAAGAAATACCATGGAAATAAACAAAGCGAGAGATTATTCATGCGAAAACCAGGGATTCACATTTTTAAAAGAATGTGAATCCCTGAAGAAAGTACGCATACCTTCAAAGAAATTACCCTGTAAACACATGCGGTAATCAACGTGTTAAAGCTAATTTAAATAACCATATAAAATAGTAAATGCACCATTAAACTTCTTTTTTCCATGAAACAAACTAAAAAATACTTCAGTGTATAAAATTTTCTTTCTTAATCTCCGTTTCTTTAACAAAACTTGCATAAAACCTGGCAAAAGCTTTGTATAAAAAAGCCAGCCGCTGTACTTATTTAAAAATAACTATTTAAATCACTTGGGTTGGGTTCTTTTTATAGATGGAAAAAATATTTAGTTACGCTTGGAAAGGTAAAAGAGGGATGGTTGTAGACGAAAAGTACGATTTAAAAACGCCAATCGAAGACCAATACGTCGACGACGAAGAAGGTCTTCAACGAAAACACAACGTCGACACGACGTTAATAGTCCATTTTTTCGGGACAAAAGGCAAACAGTCATTGAATTTCGAAAATTTTCGAAAATTCATGTTACATCTTCAAACCGAGGTGTTAGAATTAGAATTTAGCGAATTTTCAAAAGGATTGCCGACAATTTCAGAATTAGATTTCGCCAGGATTTTGTTAAGATACACTTATTTAGATACCGACGAATACGATAAGTATTTAGATCGATTGTTAGATCGTATTAAAGACACGAAAGGAATTACCTTTGAAGAGTTTCTCTCGTTTTGCCAATTTTTAAATAATATGGAAGATTTTAGTATTGCCATGAGAATGTATACTTTAGCTGATCATCCTATTTCAAAAGGTAAGTAAAAAATAAGATTTATTGAGATAATTCTTATTTATTTGATTAATAATAGGTGAATTTCATCGAGCTGTTAGGATCTGTACTGGTACAAGTTTAAGTGAACATTTAGTCGATACTGTATTTGCTATTTTTGATGTTGACGGTGATGGATTGTTAAGTTACAGAGAATTTATTGCTATCATGAAAGATCGACTTCATAGAGGGTTTAAAGTAATTTGTTTTAAATTGACTCAAAAATAAAATATTTTATATAAATTATGTTTTAGTCGACACCTAAAGTTGAAGGTTGGGAAGCTTTTAAATCGTGTATTAAACAAGAAATGAAAACACCGAGGTAAATTTAAAAATTAAGTATAATCAACGTTGAATCTATGTCTAATAATCTTAAAAACATGTTCAAGTTTTAAGTCATCGAATCTATGTTACATCGTCCTATTAGAATTTGTTGAATTTTTATTCAGATTATATTTACTGTTTTCTATGTTTTAAGGTGAATTTTTTATGATTGTATGCAATGTGCCAGTTTGTAAATTAATACCTCTATAATTTGTTCCTAAAGAATTTTAACATCGTATTTTATGTACAAGGTTTGTTACTTTAATTAAGTTTGTGACATATGTAAATTTAGAAGTAGATACTAAAAACATGTTTAGAGTATAAACTGTTAAAGTGTAATCGTCAGTTTGTATTTACGATTTTTCTTCCATGTTGGATCTTCTTGTCTGTTCTTCCAGATTTTCATCAATGTGGACGAAATATTCCCACTATGAGGAGAAACTTCGCAATCTTATTTAGTTTTTAAAGAGGCTTTCAGCTTTAATTCCTTTATAGGATAAATATGTGCTAATCTAATGCGGATTGATAATGATAAATTTAGTTATGTATGCAATTTTGCCATCGTCTTTATAGATTTATAAAATAAGTAAATTTTAATGATGACAAATGTACTTTTTAAATACACTTTTGTAAATGTATAAATACACAGATCTGGAAATTTCATTTCAGGACATAGGAAAATGATGCGTGCAACAGAGAAGCATATAAGAAGTAGATTAGATAAACAAAGAGCGATATAACTGTTTAACCACGCAACGAACTGACAGTTTGACAGTTCAACAGTTTGTGGGAAGAAGGTGGTTGGTTGGGCGAGTAGGGTTGGATCGGAAAAGGCGTGGTTAAACAGTTATATCGCTCTTTGTTTATCTAATCTACTTCCTATATGCTTCTCTGTTGCACGCGTTATTTTCCTATCTCCTGAAATGAAATTTCCAGATCTGTATATACAGGGTGTATCCGAAATGCGTGTACAACGTAAGACCTCAGACTCCTTGGCTTGAAACAGGTCGATTTAAGTTAACTTATTTGTATCCAAAGTTGCTTCGTTTTGCTGCTAGAGGGCTTTAAAAATTATATTTTCCCTGAGTTTTTCTTAAATTACTCAAAAACTCTTCATTAGATTTTATTCATTTTTTGACCATGTCTTTATATCAGCTGGGCACAGCTTTCTGTGAAACAAATTCGGATTTCGCAACATACAGAGTGCTTAGAAACACTCTTACCGTAAGCTATTCATCTAAATCTTTTTAAGTACCCTGTGTAATTCCCTAACAATTCTTTTTCCGAATAGTTACATTCATTTAGAAACTATTTTCTCTCTTTCAAAATTTCAGTTGGGCAAACCAGCAAGGTATGGTTTAGGTACAAAAGAAGATTTTCTAAATGCCTACAAGCCCAAAACGGTAAATTAAGGTAACATTAACAAAATTCAAAGTACAAATTTCTTCACGGGATATGAAGTTCTTTCAAGAAAACCATATGTTATAAGTTTGGAAGTAGTTTCTTGCTTAAAATTTTCAAATTTTCGCCAGCATTCGTGAACATTATCAGTGTTTAGCTCTTTTAATCTGTATTATGCAGATTCCACTGTAGAATCGAAGGAAATAAAGGGGAAATCTTGCTCCTGTAAACTGGTTAGTAAGATCAGGAAACCTAGTACCTTCTGATTTTGTTTATTGGGTATCATAAAAGCAAAAATGCAACGAAAAGAGCAAACAGTAAAAATTTTGCACACTGTATTATTTTTACCTTGATGATGGTTACAAATCCTGACAACATTTTGAGCAAAAACTACTACCAATCCTCTAAAATGTGATTTTCTTGAAAGAGATTCATATTCTGTGAAGAAATTACTTCGTTGAACTGGGCGAATGTTATCGTAACTTCCAGATTTGAACTTGCAGGGAGTTAGAAAATATTTTTTTGTGGCTAAACCGTTTGCCCAACTGAAATTTTATAAGAGAGAAAATAATGTCTAAATTAATGTAGCTATTCAGAAAAAGAATTGATAGAAAATTATACAGGTGGTTAAAAAGATTTGGATGGATAACTTGTGGTGAGAGTGTTTGTAAACGCCCTGTATGTTTGGAAATTCGAATTTTTTCCACAAAAAGCTGTGTCCAGCTGATATAAAGACGTGGTCAAACAATCAATAAAATCTAATGAAGATTTTTCAAGTAATTTAAGAAAAACTGATGGAAAATATTATTTTTAAAGCCGTCTAGCGGCGAAACGAAGCAACTTTGGATATAGATAAGTTAACTTAAATCGACCTATTTTGAGGCAAGGAATCTGTGGTCTCACGTTGTACACGCATTTCAGAGACACCTGTATACTGCGTGACATTGAAATTGCAACACCTAGAAAGGGTATGCATTTTTTGATAAAATTTGGTAAAAATGTTGCTCTATAGCAGTTTAATAGTCGATTAACCCGTTAAGCGGCTCGATAGATTGAAATTACATGTAATCATGATGAATATATTCGTCATAGCCGCTTAAGGGGTTAAAATGATTCCCTAGATAACATAGGCTTGGCAAAATTAACATTTCTTTTCTGTAGATACTTCAGTATTTTTTTGTTATTCTGGCAGTAATTTGTGTGCTTCTTGACGGAGTTATTTGTCAGTATGATTACTTTTGAGGTTCCTATTATTCGTACACAACACAACAGTACACAAATTCTTTGTCATTTAAAGGAAATTGAGGGGGAGAAAATAACGGCATGAAAGTGGATCGTTTTTCATTTGCTAAAACTGCTATCTAAATAAACTAAAAGCAGTCCACTGCCATCAGATGTTGCAGAAAAACCTTTCTAAAAGGCCTATCATATGTGCGTGTACTCTTCTTTGCTGTAAAATTGAACTTTCCAACCTCTTAACGGTGCTAAACAAGATTGAGTTCCACGGATTACATTTTGTTGCTAGGAGTTATAAATTCGTGCAGTTAACATTAAAGGCAATGTACTGTCTAAAACAAAGACGTTCCATATCATAGCTCTAATAGTACGTTGAATGGACATGGATGAACATTTCAACATTATATTGCAAAATGTGCACCTTTGCAAAACTGCGCTGAATCAGCTTAAGGTTGTCATGCATCTGCAGACTAATTCAAATCCTGTTATTGAAGTCAAGCTTACGTTTTTCAATGTCGAATTAAGACTTTTACGTTCATTAATTTAGGCAATTGATCGATACAGAACAGTAAAGCATAACTCACGGTATTCTGTGAGTCTAAAACACCTAATTTGGTAGTAAAATGCCCTGAAAATGAACGCGTATGTCAGTAGATACCCGTTGATCACAAATAAAAACACTTCTCACAGCAGTGTATGCAAAAACTGGTGGAATCAAATCTTTGTTCGTACATCGGAAAGTTAGAGAATCCAATTTTTCAGCTAAACAATATGTACCCTTACGTGAAATGGCTTTTATAAGGTTCCTTCTAAAACATCTGATGAAGGTGGGTACTTTGGATGTACACAAAGAGCTATTTCAGTAAATGACAAACTGCCTATTTTCATATCGTCTTTCTATAGCCTTATTTTCTGTTAAATTACAGTAATTTATGCGCTCTCTTGATCTAGGAACAAACACAAACTCATAAGAAGTCAAAGTGATAGATTATGTCGTTACAATACACACAAATTACCATCTGATGGCAAGAAATTCCTGCACCACATACAGAAGAGAAGAGTCACAAAATTTTAATCAATTTTTATGCTTCTATGGATCAACATTTCTACCTAATTCTGTTAAATGGTACCCATTCCTTCTAGATGTTGCAATTTCAATGTCACCCAGTATATTAATATGTTAAATTATTCGAAATTGTTAAAATAATTCAGTTTAAATTTTTCAAACGTTAATTTACATTTAAAAAACTATTATTTTTAAAGATAATTTCGCTTCCATTTAACGTGTTAATATTTTGCACAGGTAGTTATTTATCTTATAGATTATTGGTGCTAAACAATATCTTTAATGTTTTACTTATCTTGCCTTTATACGCTTCCAGATTCCAAACGACCCTAGACCCAAATTTAAGACTTAATGAATTTACGACAAATCCCGTATACAACATTTTCACTTAATTATAAACTAAAAATTGTACGAAGTTGTGTCTATTACAAAAAAATGTAAATCAATCTAGTCTTTAATCAGGGTAAATAAATAAAGCTTATGAGACAACCAATATTTTTATTATTTTCCAATATAATAACAAGGAATACAAATGATGAAGCCTGAAGAAGAAACTATTACTTAGTTTTTATATTTTTTTCGGGATCGATATGCAACAGATAAAATAGAAGTAAAAAGGCGGCAGATGTTGATCGTATCCGGTGACTTTGGGCTATTTTCCGCTTCCGTTTTAGCTCTTACACACTCCCCTTAAAGATGTTGATACAATGCCGATGATATTAAAATAAAAATTAAAACTTAAGACTATTGCTTTTTCGCTCTAATGGTTCCAAAAAACTTTTTTACTTAGATAACCCGCAACCAAGATAGTAGTCCATTTAATTGCGGGCGATTAAATTTAATTAATTTACAATGCCGAAGCACCGGAAATAATTTCAATCAACTCCCTTGTAATTACGGCCTGTCTCGTGCGGTTAAACGTCAGGGTTAATTTATCAATCATTTCCCCGGCGTTCTTGCTCGCGTTGTCCATGGCAGTCATACGAGATGATTGCTCGCTGCAAGCGCCTTCTTTCAATGCGTAGAAGATCAACGCGGCCAAAGAAAATTCTAAGTAACTTTGAATGACGTCGTTATCCAACGAATCGTAAATATTTAATTTTGGAGCGGCCTAAAAAAAAAAATAAAATGTCTATAAATTATGAAAACAATTTAACATATTGAAAGAAACGATTAATGATAAGTTTTTACCACTTAATGGGTTAGAGGAGAAAAATGGACTTTTCTGTCTGGAAAGCAAGAGATCTGGGTTCAGATCTCAGTGCAGTAAATGAGACATTTTTTCTCCTCTAATGTATTAAGTGGTAAAAACCTCTCTTTAATTGTTTCTTTCAATTAATATTTGTGTGTTAAAAATTCCCAAATTTCTTATTATATTAATTTAACATATAGCAGTGAAATTCCCCTTCGCGGACATCCCTCTTGAACGGACACCCCCCTTGAACGGACAGTTTCTTATGGAACCTTCTGACTATCATATTATTACTTCGCATTTCTCTTAAGGAACACCCCTTTTGAATGGAGGGGTGTCCCGTTGACACCTTTGATGGGTTCCGTTGGTGTCCGCACAAGGGAGATTTCACTGTATATTTAATACGTACAGTTACGGCTGATAAACTGAAGACTGGCATCTGTTGAGTCGAGTAAGACACGACAGATTTGAATCGATTGTAGACAATTTTTCCGGATGTGAATTCGTATCCGGAAGTGAGGATCGCTTTTGCTAAACGAGAAGCATCGGTAAAGGTTGGAGGCAAACGTCCGATTTCGTTAGCCACCAAGATGATGTTCTTTCCGTAAAGGCGTTGGAGAATCGCTCTGGATTTGTCGCCGACGCAGATTACTTTCGTGTTGTCCCCGGATTCTGCGAGTTCCGTACGAATTTGACGGACGACGCTCGTGTGAACGGCACCGCACAAACCTTTTCAAAAACATTTTATACATTAAGATTAATTAAGTAAATTAATAAAATAACTTAGAATAATTAGATAAAATCTTAAGTAATGGCAATGTCGTCCTAATTTATGGATGAAAGTTTAAAACATGACATCATAAAAATCAATTTGAGATTATAGAGTTAAAATAAGAGGTGTAAGCTGAAGCTGTAGGTTTTTATTGTACTCGACTATCCCGGTTTCGGCTTAATTAGACCACGTGTTAACATAAAATATCATCCTATTTATCAACCTCAGAATATTCCTATATAATTTCAATCCCCTATCGTTCAATAGCTCTGATTTTATAGCTATAATTTTAGTGAACTCATCCGCATAGACGCTAACCTAAGACTCAGTCTTAGGACATCTTATGTTCTCTAATTATGTTTAGTTTTTAAATTATGAGATCGGTCTGATGACGGCGAAAACGCCGAAACCCAGGTTGTTGAGTATAATAAAAACTTACAGCTTCACTTTACACCTCTTGTTCTATTCATCCATAGTGAAGAATGGAAAGTTATATAGCATTAGGGTGGCCACACTGGGTGAGACTTAGAGCCGTATTGAAAATTCGAACATTTTTAAAAGCCTAATCGGAATAAATTCTTCGCCCCTTCAAAAAAAAGAAAAAGGAGATCCAGTAAATTATACCTCCTGATTCCCATTCATTATACGAAACACATTATCTTAAAAATTCAAGAGTATTTAAACAGATTTTACATGCTCAAAACCTAGTAGAAAGTATTTATGAAATTTTTTTAATTGGGTCGCAATAAAACTTTAAAAGAGCCGCATATGGCTCGCGAACCGCCGTTTGGCCACAGTTGTTATATAGCATATTACAAAGAGTGTTTGAAAATAGCAAAAATTGAACAAAGCTTTCATTCGAGGTCGGATAAATCTATATTTTTGGAAAATAAGACATGTTAATCGCATGATTTTGATCTACTCTGTTAATTTTTCATGGTTTTTGTGACCAAAATTTAATAAATTCTTAATCTAAATTATATTTAAAAGTAAGATATGCGACGTATGAATAGTGGAAAATTCGCCGAGCTTTGGAACAAACCCAAACACATGAATATCCTTCATTTAGCTAGGAGTTAACTTAGGATGCTAGTTATTTTGTTTTACTAATTGACGATGAACGTATACTACTTAATCAAAAATAAAACACAAGTTCTTATGCTTTTATTAGTATTTTTTATTCTTGGACCGATGCGTTTCAGAGCTCTGCGCCACCTTCGGAAGCCCTAAAATCAACATTCGGGATACGAAAATATTGATATTTTTTATTCAATGTTCTTTTGCAATATTTACAAACCTAAAAAATATATAAAGATAATCAAAAAAACGCTTATAGAGTGTGTGTTCATATACCAAAGGTGTCGTGCTTTAAATATGCATCATATATGCTTCACACAACCTGAGTAGAAAAAATCTTCTGGCACAGAACATATTAACTATTTTGTCTTTGTGATATTTCATTGAAGATTAACAGATCACATATTATCATAGATAAGGCAAACTGCTCAAATCTCGATTCCCCAAAAAAGGCTACTTAAAGTTGGCCTTTCTATAGAAATCCATATAAAAAAACTCGAAAGCCCAATTTAGGTATATGGCTTAGATTTGAAAAGTCAAAAAAACAAATTATTAAAATATTAATATAATAAAGTTGTAAATAAACTTTGTAAATGATAGTTTTAAAATCATCATTTTAACGCTTAAAAATCAAAATTTTCCTTTGAAATGTCAATTTTGACGTTTAAACGTCACTTTTCACCTTTAATGTGCCATTTTTGACATTTACAGATCAAAATTTTCTTTCGAACTGTCAATCTTGACGTTTAAATGTCACTTTTCATCTTTAATGTGTCATTTTTGACATTTACAAATCAAGGCTCTCTTTCAAAATGTCAATTTTGACAATTAAATGTGTAAGTTCATTGTTAAAATGTCACTTTTGACATTTACTGATCAAAATTCCCTTTCAAAATGTCAATTTTGACATTTAAATGTCTAAATCCATTTTTGAAACTTCACTTTTCACCTTTAATGTGTCATTTTTGACATTTACAGATCAAAATTCTTTTTCAAAATATTAATTTTAACAATTAAATATCTAAATTCATTTTTAAAATGTCACTTTTGACGTTTAAAGATCAAAATTCTCTCTCGAACTGTCAATCTTGACGTTGAAAGGTCACTTTTCACCTTTAATGTGTCATTTTTGACATTTACAGATCAAAATTCTCTTTGAAAACGTCAATTTTCATGTTTAAATGTCTAAATCCATTTTTAAAATAACGTTTAAAGATCAAAATTCTAGTAAATTAATAATAAAATTATAAACCAATCCAACTTATCTTTATAACAAGGTTCTTTATTTAGTTTCATTAATTCAAATAAATTTAAATTAAAGAGACGCAACCTTTTTAGCAGGTCTTAAATGTAAATAAATTTGGATTTTAATTGACCATCATAATAATTAAATAAAAAACATTTTTTAAATCCTACCTCTGTCTGATGTCATCGCAATCATAAGTTTTTTAGGAGCTTCGGTCGGTTCTTGAACCTCAGCCTTTTCGTAAAACTGCTGCGCCCCAATACCAATAGGTCTAGCCTGTTTTAACTCTCTCTCAGCTCTGGAATACTTAGCAGCTGATACCATCTTCATGGACTGGGTAATCTTCTGAATATTCTTAACAGACTTCAATCGAATGGAAATGGCTTTCAAAGTGGCCATACCACGCTGTTGCTGGGTTTGTGGGACATTTTGCACCAGCACGGGGACCACGTTTCCAAATCGACCGAACATTTTGCAGCTTTAATTTCTATAAGGAATTAAAAGTTATTAATCATAACCTTATAGCTATTATGTAAGAGGTCGATAGTACGAAATATTACTACTTTAGATTAAAGTATAATTTTGATTGGATTCGTAGATGATAAATAAAAGTTTTAAGGGTGGTTTAGAATAATAATAAAGTTTAAAAAAGGGGAAATTGTTAGATAAATTGAGTTTCTTACTAACCTTGTCACTGCTGGCGACGAAAAAGCAGTGCTGTTCCCTGATACCGTTGCTTTTCAAATAGAATACTTATGTAATACTACAATAAGGATCAATTTTAAGTGAACATATCGAGCTGTCAATGCGGCGCTAGTAAAATTGAAAAATGGTAAATTATACATTTTTCTTTGCTCTCAACTCATTAAAAACCAGCATAAAGTTATTCAATTCGGCGAAAATTATCAAAAATCTCTCAAAACCTTGTCAAATTTGTCATCTGAGTACACATAACCTCAAAAAATTTCCAAATCGACTTGCGGGAAATTTAAAATATTCCACTACAACCGCAAAAACTGAGAAAAAACACGTTAATGTTGGAACAATAGGACATGTAGACCATGGAAAAACTACTTTAACAGCTGCAATTACAAAGGTTTTACAAAAAGATGGTTTAGCTTCTTACGTTGCTTACGAACAAATTGATAGGGCCCCGGAAGAAAAAGCGAGAGGCATTATAATTTTTCTAGTTGTTAAATCCTTTAAATTATTTAAAATATCTTGTAGGAATAACAATTAATGCCGCACATATTGGATATAGTACAAAAAAACGACATTATGCACATACCGATTGTCCCGGACATGCCGATTATGTTAAAAATATGATTTCCGGTGCTTCTCAGATGGACGGAGCTATTTTAGTTGTTGCCGCTGATGATGGACAAATGCCACAAACCAGAGAACATTTATTGTTGGCTAAACAAGTTGGGATACAAAAAATTGTTGTGTTCGTTAATAAAGCCGATTTAGTAGATCAAGAAGTGAGATAATTTAATGTTTTAAATATAGTTTATGATTCTATATTTTATGATTTTATATTTTATGATTTTATATTTTATGATTTTATATTTTATGATTTTATATTTTATGATTTTATATTTTATGATTTCTAAATATTCTTTTAGGTTTTAGATTTAATAGAACTTGAAATTCGAGAACTTTTAACAGATTTCGGTTTTGACGGTGAAGCATCACCAATAATAAATGGTTCGGCTTTATTAGCTTTAAATGGAGATCAATCTAAATATGGTGAACCATCAATAAAACAACTGTTAGACACAATAGACAGTTATATTCCCGATCCACAACGTGATTTAAAATCACCATTTATGTTACCGATAGATAATGCATTTTTAGTCCCCGGGAGAGGTACCGTAGTTGTCGGAACTTTAGTTAGAGGTATAATAAAGAAAAGCGATGAAGCTCAACTACTTGGTTTTGACACAGACATAAAAACCGGAATAACTGATATACAAGTATTTAAAAAAAGTGTCCCAGAAGTAAATAAAATGAGATTTTTAAGTTTTTCCTCTATATAAATTAATTTTTTTATATAGGCTTTCGCTGGTGATAATATAGGAGCTCTTTTACGTGGTATAAGATTAAAATCGGTTGATCGTGGAATGTTACTTTGTAAATTAGGAAGTGAAAAATTAAGTAATCGTTATAAAGCTAGTATTTATTTTTTATCAAAAGCTGAAGGTGGACGATCAAGACCAGTTCTTAGTAAATATATTCAACAACTTTTTAGTAAAACGTGGAACGTTCCATGCAGATTAGATTTAGGTATAATGTTTCCGATAGCATTTTTTGAGATTTTTTTAAATTAATTGTATTTACATTTCTAGTTGAAGGTACTGAAATGATAATGCCAGGTGATCACGGTCAAGTTTACCTCACTTTACAATGGAAAATGGTTATGACGATGGGCCAAGCTTTTACAGTTAGAGAGAATAATGTAACTGTAGCGACAGGTATAATTACGGAAACTTTAGAACCTATATCGATAAGTGTTAATTTAGGAAAACTTGCATTGTAATAATAAAATAAATAGTATGAAAAATATTTTATTTATTTAAAGCATTTCATCAAATATATATTTAAAATACAAATACGTATAATTTATTTAAAGAAAATAAAATCATGAAATTTTGAATTTAGCGGGTTGGTTATTTTTAAACTGTCAAATTTGACATTTCTTAAATTTTCTTAATATTTAAATAACGATAATACACTTATCTTTATAAAATTAAGAGGAAATTATGTTAATTTTACTAGTTTTTGACCATTTTTGACTTATTTAAAATAAGATTTGATAAATTATTTTATTTTTTCTAAAAGTTATATAATAATTTTTAAGATTGGTAACATTGCTGTACAGACACTTGAGTGATTTGACAGCTGTGACAACAAACGTAACCTAAAAAAAATTCTTAAAAACTTTATTAAATCTTTAAATTCACTAATAATTCTAAATTTGTTAATATATCAAGATGATGCAACAATATTTAAAAGAATTAGAACAGGTAACATTAACCTATCACCTTCCCAACTCTTAGAATATAATTCTTTAGGAACCTTTTGATGCGGAGGAATTTGTAGAAAGATTAGCTTGGAGGACTATAGCAGAAACTAAAGAAGGTGGTAGTGAAGAATTTAATCCGGTAGTTCTCCACGATTCTTTTGTACAAGCTATAAAGTAGTTTTTCTTATTTAATTTGATTAATTATAAAATAATAAAGTTGAAAATTTTTTTTAGGGATTTAACGTTGCTACAAGAAAGACAACAAAAGAAATGTGAACGTTTAGAGGCGCGAGTTCAAGATGATGAGGCTATATTTAGAAAGGAAATTCATGGTTTACTTGATAGCAATAAGGTGAGTTTAACCACTTTGGTATGGACGTCGACTATAGTCGACAAAAACAGATAACTCCACACAGCTGAGCGTTGACTATAGTCGATGGCTGTGCCAGCATACGGATGATGAAAGCCGGTTCTTAACGACGTTTCGCGGCCGATAGGCGCTATACCGAAATGGTTAAGGCTGATCGTACACTGGAATCGAACTTGGCTGAATGTATCTGACCAACGTCCGACTAATCCAAAATATTGAACGACCATCTGCTCATGTACAGTACATCCAGGGTCGGCATGAGTGTTTGTGCAGTATGTGCTGCTTCACATGGCCTCACACCTCGCCTCTGTTCTTAAAGTACAGTAAAGCTCCGCTAATCCGAACTCCAATCATCCGAATTGTCTAGTAATCCAGACGAAATTGAAATATTAGTTGTTTGCATTATGTATTCCATAATTCGGATTACTTGTGATTCCATAATCCGGATCGTAGGTTGCGCAGTTTGCCATGTATGTACGTCACGTTGTTCGTGTAAAAAACAGTTCGTTAAAAAGCATCATGGCGTCAAAGAGAACACACAAAACATTAACTCTAGCAGAAAAACACGATGTATTGCAAAAATTAAAAATGGTTTCCACCATGCTTGAGCACATTGAAACGGGGAGATCTCCCCGATCGATCGGACAGCGACTTACATTGAAACGAGGAGATCTCCCTGATTGGTTGGCTAAGTGTTAAGTATGGAGTTGGTACATCAACGATTTTCAATATGTTAATAGTGTGTGTTTTGATTTAATAAATCCCTACATGTATTTAACGTACTTTTGTGACTTTTGAAAAAGTTCCAATAATCCAGATGTTTCACTAATTTAGATTGCCTCAGTTTTCATTGATCTGGATTAGCGGAACTTCAGTGTAAGTAGTTATTGAAAACTCTATTTCTAAATATAATGATAATAAATGGCCTCGCTTTTATAGTTTGCACTTGACCGTCCAGAACCTTGCGCTGTCCTTGCCTGCATCCGACCAACACGTCCGAGTACATCTGACTAGATAGACACACCCAGATTTTTTGGATTAGTCGGATGAACTAATTGTTTCTTTTGTAATTTTGTTACTTAAATTTTTTTTATTTTTTTATTAAAATTAAAAACGTCATTTTTTAAATTTAAAATCCCAAAAAACCCTTTTAAATTCTTCAAAATTTTGGTAAAAATGCAAACACAATGACGAACGTATCCAAATCACCAAATAAATTCGAGTCGGATCCAAAAGCCGGCCAGCTAATTGTGGCAGCATTGGAAGATTTAAACCAACCTCATGGAAGCTCATTCGATGAGATTACAATCTACAATTCGCCGAAATTCGGCGTCCCACATAAAAATTTCAAGAAGTTTTTAAACCGAGCCGTTAAAAGCGGATTAGAATTTGGAATAATTAAACGTTGCGGACAGAATTTCGCCTCAGTGATTTTGGCCAAGAAAGATTTTGAAACCACGCTCGAAGGAGACGTCGTAGACGAAGATCCAGATCGAGGAGAAGACGTAGCCGAAGAAGACAACGTAGAAGTCAATCCGGGGCGAAAAATAACTCCCCGGATAAAAAAGACTAAAAAAAAATTTTTTTATTTGTTATAGAAGTTGGAATTATCACCCTTTTTCTTCACGAAAGTTCGAAGGTATTGTTTAAGGTTATGGAATCGCGAACGGGGAAGTTGGTTACCTTTTTAATCACTCATTCACCGCCTTGCTTAAAAGAAAACGTCACCTTTCACATTCAAAAGTAAAATCCGTGCTCTTTCTTCTAACATTTTTTTGGTCCTTCGAGCCGGAAGGACTAAAATAACTTAAAATTTAGTTTATGAAAGAAACTATAGTCATATAGACATTAGATAGCTTCCTTCATCTCCTTTAATTGTTTGTGGAGATGATGAAACTCTCCTTTTCCGTTCCTCTCTTGTAAGATAGGGCTAATCCAACACTTTCTTCTTTTTTGCGCCCTTTGTTTTATGAGATAGGAATTTTCTATTAAATAAAACAATTTACTACTTATTCTGACAAATGCAAGCCTAATGAGGAGATTACTATTATTATCGGCTGTTTTAAATCAGTTGCAATGTACGAGGTTTGCTCGGCTGACTTAGTTGGTCATTGAACGTACTCTCGGACGACCTTTGAAGTCGACCAAGATTGGTTCCAATGTACGGTCAGCCTATAAAAGTTTATAAACATTAAGGTGCGCCTCACACTGAGGCAACAAGCCATCAGCAACACTCGATATTACTACATGATGACATTTCACATAGAATTAAACTATGTCTTTCACATTGGAGCAATTCGATGTTGCAGACACAAAGGTGATATCGTATAGCTCTAATGTGAGACGTTCGCTTTAATTATGTGTAACATGTTATCAGGTGGCAATATCGTGTGTTGCTGCAACAACTTATTTTATTTATTTAATTTTTTTTTGTAAGAACGCTATCGATACATTTCAAGAATTAGATGGTAAAATCAACATAGTTGGAGCCAAAGTATTACATTTAGGTGATCAATTAGATAATATAAATGCTCCGAGACAACGTGTGGTGGAAGCACAAAAATTAATGACCCATTTAAACGGATTTTTATCACCTAATAATTTTTCCTCTCCATTATTTGATGATTCAGCAAATGTATGTAACATTTTTATAACTTTATCACTCAAACTTAAGGTTTACTGTTTTATTTTTATTTCTAGTTAACAGAAGTGGCTGAAATAATTAGAAAATTACAAATCATTTCTCAAGATTTACCATCGGAAAGGTAACATAAATATATTTTAGGTATAAAAATATTAATTAAAAACTTTAAACATATTAAAGGTTTGCATCGATAATTAAACAGATTAAAAATCAATATGATGATGTGGAAAAAGCTTTAATTCAAGATTTTCGCACGGCGCAAACTAAAAACGACATTAAAAAGATGAAAGAAATAGCAGGGGTTTTGTCTCAGTTTAAAAGTTACTCGGATTGTGTTGATTCTTTTATTGTTCAAAGTCAAAAGGTATATTTTTTAAAATTTATTTATTGAGTTAAAGTTTAAGTTTAAATTTAAATTAAATTTATTTATTGAGTTAATGTTTATTATTTTTTAGGGTTGTTTAAATAGTAAAGATGTTTTTCTTTACATGTTTAATTTGTGTACAAACAGTTATGAAATTATAAAACAAGTTTTTAATAATCCCGAACAGGTTAAATCTAAATACGTTTTAAATCTTTATCATTCGCATTTACAAATGCATATTAAAGAACGTTTATCTGTAAATAAACTGGATACTTATAATTATCTAAAAATTTTATATGAAATTTATTCAAGGTGAGATTTTCAAATGAAATTTATTTAAAGTTTAATAACTTAAATCTTATTTTTAGGACGCTTCAGTTATCTTCTGATTTAGAATCAGCAAATATGAGCGATAAAACGTTCTTGGAAAAACTTACAAATAATATTTATAAAACTTATATTGAAAATTATATAGGGTGTGTATAAACTTGCTCAAAAGCTTTACGTATTGTATATTATTTCTTAATTTAAAAATCTTAAAGTTAAAATTTAGTATCATACTTCATAAATCTTCAAAAATTTTACAAAGTTGGGAATTTTAACCTCTAAAAAAGCGTTTTTCTTAGATATATTTTGATATAGAAAGTTGAAATTTAAACTACAAAAGAATATTTAATAACATTTGTTTGTAAATGTTTTAATATTACAGTTTAGAATTAGATTGTTTAAAAAGTCGCCTTGGTGATGTATTGAAGAAGTATTATGAATCTAAAAACCATCAAAAGAGACAGTTACATTCAGGAGGGTAAATATTACGTTTAAGTTAACGTTTGTTAGCTCAGTTTTATTCTAACATTGATTTTTTAAATTCGTTAATAAAAATGAAAAAGTAAAAACGTTTATTTTTAGTTTTCAGGAGTTAAGAAGAGATATCCAAGCTGCAATTGGTACAAGAACAAATTTAAACATCGCACAGATTGAAAACTACGGTGGTGAAACTTTCCTATCGGAAGAATTAGCTATTACGATATTACAAGACAGTAAATTTGCTTTTCAACGATGTTCTTTAGTAATTAATTATTTTTCTTTTTTATGAATACATAGTTGACTTATAAATATTTTAGTTATCAAAACCAGAAGAAAAAGCTTCAAACGCCGTACGAATTTTAGATGAACTACAAAAATATTTACTCATAGATCACATTTCCTATGCTATTGAATTGGGTCTTCAATCAATACCGGTAGTTGATGGTCCTAAATATCCGCCAAATTTTTATTTCTTTACAGTTATCCATCAAAGTAACAACATAATACACTTGCTTGAAAAGCAATTTATTGATTTGGTTGTTCCATTAGTTTCTAAGTAATTATCTAAATTTCCTTTAAGTAATTACATTTTCATTAAAATTATTTTTATCAGAAATCCTGAAAAATACAGCGAGTGTTTACAAATGAAGAAGCAAAGATTAGAAGAAATTGAAAAGAAAGTAAATATTGGATTTGATAGGTATATTATAATTTATTTTTTTAATTATATGAATTAAATTTTTTGTTATTGAAGATGTTTAACTGCTATTGTTACCTGGGTAAAGCTTTATTTACAAAGTGAACAGAAGAAAAGTGATTTTAAACCAGATACAGACGATATAAATACAGTTGCTTCAAACGTAATTATTTATTTACAATTTAATTATATATCATTATATATTTTTTTCTAAATAGAATGACAATAATTTTAGGCTTGTCGCGGAGTAACACAATATATTACCAATACAATCAGTCAAATTACAAACAATTTAGATGGTAATAATGTTGTGGTTATACTTCAAGAATTGGGAATTAAACTACACAAAGTGATTTATGAACATCTTTTACAATTTCAATACAATACTTTGGGTAAATAATTACTTTTATACTCGATTTTTAACACGTTCACGCCGGGACCGGTTTTCATACTTTTCGCTGCGAGGCGACGCTCGAACTCATGCTGTGCTTCATCTGGCGGCAAAAAATATAGTCCTATATTAAAAAAAAATAATATTTGGTAATGTGTACCACCGATGGAACCCGCCACCCAATGAGATAGTCTAGTGCGGGACACCGGTGGTACGCGCCAGCGTGAATGTGTTAAAGGTAATTATTTTTTTAATATTTTTTAGGAGGAATGATAGTAATATGTGATTTAAATGAATATAGAACTTGTACAAAACCTTTAGGTCCTTTGGTGGCTAAATTATTTGAAACACTTCATGCTCTTTGTAATTTATTACTAGTTAAACCAGAAAATTTGGATCAAGTTCGGGAAGATTCACTGGTAAGATTTTTAATTGTAATAGATGTTATTTATTGATTCATAAAACCAATTCTAAACGTTTTTGTATTTTTTATCTAATTAGCATTTTGAAATGTTTGCGTTTCATTAAAATAAAATGATTTGTGGGCTTAAAATAATCAAAAATTGAAATCATGATTATGAAAAAAATTATTACAGCTTTTAATTAATTTAAAATTTTTTCAACAGGTTGATCTAGATGCATCTATAGTTAACAGCTTTATTCAATTAAGAAGTGATGCTAAAGTTCTTAAATTAAGAGTTTAAGGTAATATTTATTAAAGTTTACAATGAGAAATGATTAATATGTATTAATTTAATGAATGATTTATTATTTACTGTTCATTTAAGAAAAGTATGGTATTTATAAAAGGTTTTCCTTAAATAAGAGTTAAACCATTAACTAATTTATAACCAAGATATTTTTATTTCTCCTATCCTTCCCGAGTTTTTTCAACAGCTAGTCGCTCCACCGACCTTCGGAGGGGCGTTAAGCCGTCGGTCCCGCAACCAGTCGAATATCTCAGGTTGTCTATCACCTTCACCCTTGTGTGTAGAAGGTTTGTATAACCAGATGCGCGTTTGCGGTCGCTGAGCGGCACTTCGCGAATAAGACGGACCCGAGCCAAGGCTTGGTCTTGCCGCCTTGGTTGCGGGGGGCCTGCGATAAAGCGGTACTGGTTATTTGAACACCGACAAACCTCCTGGAGTTTAATACAAGGGGCCTACTGAGGCCTAAGTGTTAGGGTGATATTACCCTGCTCTGCACTCCTACATACATACATTCTCCTGTCGTTCAAAAGAGTTCTAGTTTAACTCAAAATAAACTCTTTCCAATCAGGAGATGGAAGTTGCCATTTTGAAGAAGCATTTAGCTTCTATGCAGTACTTTGTAATATCTATGTAGATCTGGAAATTTTATTTGAGGGTATAGGAAAATAATGCGTGCAACAGAGAAGCATATAGGAAGTAGATTAGATAAACAAAGAGCGATATAACTGTTTAACCACGCCTTTTCCGACCCGACCCTAGTCGCCCAACCAACCACCTTCTTCCCACAAACTGTCGAACTGTCAGTTCGTTGCGTGGTTAAACAGTTATATCGCTCTTTGTTTATCTAATCTACTTCCTATATGCTTCTTTGTTGCACGCATTATTTCCCTATACTCTCGAATAAAATTTCTAGATCTGTATAGTCTTACTTCATTGGTTGACGTTTCTACAGATTTTAAAGTCCTATATCAGTGTTGGGCAAATATCAATCGTGGTAGCGATTGACGATTAATTAATTTTAATTCCGAGTGAAGACTATTTACGATTAATTAATCGAAATTCCCAGTGAAGACAATTAACGATTATTATTAATCCTAATACCAGAATGCGATTGACGATTAATTTAATCGTAATTCCGTATGAAGGATATTGACGATTAAAATTGAGCGTCAGAGTTAAAAAAATGAGATTTCGTTTCTCACGTTTCGCCGTTTGGCCCAACTCCGAATTGAAATTCGTCCGAAAATCCTTAAAAATTAGTACAAAACCATCTTAAACATAACATAGAATTAAAGTTTATTTCGATTAAATTTGCAATTAATTAACCAAGCGACTAAACAATTAATCAATTGATGCCCAACACTGTCCTATATTGAGACCAAATGATGATTCAATAATTTCGCTCCGAGGCTTAATGCGTAATTACTTTTTCCTAATTTATTATTTTCTGTATTAAATCCCAGTAAGTAAAACTTTCTATACTTCATTGCCGAACTGATGCAGTAAATTGAAATTAAAGCTCCTTCCACAACTACGCGCAAAATTTGAATGGAATCTTTCTTTTGCCAAGCTCGGTTGTTCAGATTTACTGCTTCTATTTATTAACACATTCACAACCGCATGTTTGCGCAGCGAAAGGTCGCTAGTGGCCTGCAATATTTGGAATAATAATAAATGAATATTAACCCTCCGTGTGTACACTGGGTCTTTTAAGGAACAGTCAAAATTTGAAATTCGAAATTCTCTCTTATGAATAGAGGGTAAGCTTCGGCTACCCCCTTTAAAAAAAGTTTGGTAACTGCTCGGCCATGTAGTAGACGCTTCAATAAGTAACTCAGAATTTTTCTAGAATTTTTGCAAGCCTAGAAAACTTTGAAAACATGCCTGTTACCTAAAAGACCCAGTATACACACCGTGTCACAAAAAATATAGTATACACACGCCGGGTTAATAATGAATAATGACTGGCCTACCAATGACACCACATGAGTGTCACCGGCATACAACAACTGTCCTACCTACAGCACCACATTGGTGTCAGCGGTTGTGAAAGTATTAACCTTGCTGAACACTAACCGAAACGCTTCGTGTCAATGGCGTGCGGTCAGGATTAGCTATTGCTAGGAACACAATACTTTTTCACGCAATTTGAGCCTGTTCGATGATGTATTCAATTATAGTACAATACAGAATACATTTACTCTTACTTTATCTACATAGACCATATACAGGGTTTCTCACGCAACTGGTTCGTTAGAACTTTATTGGGTTCCACTATTAGTAGATTTTTGAGATTTTGTCAGTAGGGGTTGTTCATCCGGATCTTTAGCAAGAAAGTTAATAATTGGTACGTTTACTTTCCAGCCATTGCCAAATAGAACCCCACTACCCCTATCCTTCTTTCACATACAGAGTGGTCATAAAGAGAATTACCGCTCTTCCATATTCAATTGCAATAAAGTCGAAAATTTTAAATGGAACACCCCATATTTTATTAACCTATTCGATAGAGAATTTAATTCTCTACAAATTTGCAATACATGTCCCTATACCTATCGGTTAAGGTTTCCAAGATATAAGGGAATTTGTCAAAATCGCGTATAAAATGTCAGAAGAAGTCTTGCTTTTATTAGTAGGCTATGAAACTTGAACAGTTTTTTCGCTTGATACGGTAGAAAATTTAATTCTTTGCCAATCTTCAATACATTTCCCTATACCTGTTGGTTAAAGTTTTGAAGATATAAGCGAATTTATAAAACTTGCGCGTAATATGTCAGAAAAAGTTTTTCTTTATTAGTAGGCTACGAAATTTGAACAGTTTTTTGATAAATTCCCTTATATCTTCAAAACTTTAATCGATAGGTATAGGGAAGTGTATTGAAGGTTGGTAAATAATTAAATTCCCTATCGTGTCAAGCAAAAAAATCCATCAAGTTCCATAGCCTACTAATAAAAAAGAGAAAAACTTCTGACATTTTATGCGCGATTTTAACAAATTCCCTTATATCTTGGAAACCTGAATCGATGGGTATAGGGACATGTCTTGCAAGTTTGTAGAGAATTAAATTCTCTATCGTATAGGCTAATAAAATATAGGGTGTTCCATTTAAAATTTTCGATTTTTTTGCAATTGAATATGGAAGGGCGGTATCTCTCTTTGTGACCAGCCTGTATATCAGAGGAGGGTGGAGATAGTGGCGTTCTATTTGGCAATGTCTGGAGAGTAATCGTACCAGTTATCAACTTTCTTGCTTGAACAGTGACTGAGAAATGTGGTTTTAAAGAACACGTTGAAAATTGTCAAAAAAATCTTAAAATCAAATTAACTCGAAAACGAAAAGCGATAAGTACCGACAACTCTTATCAAAGTTTACTTGGTTTTGTACGCAGAATTAAAATATGCAATAAAAATTATACCATTCCATTTAAAATAACGAAGTTGTATCCTACTTCCGGTCGATCGGAAGTGACAGCCATCTTGAAAATATTTTAAATCGAAAGATCCGGATGAACAACCCCTACTGACAAAATCTCAAAAATCTACTAATAGTGGAACCTAATAAAGTTCTAACGAACCAGTTGCGTGAGAAACCCTGTATATGGACGCACATGTGTGTCCACATATCCAAGGCTTGTGCTGGGCGGACATGTACGCTGATAAGCCACAGTGATAGCTTTCACTGGGCGGACATTGTGTCCGTAGCAATCAAAGGGTTAAGGCGTACACAGACGGGACGTTTTTCAACGCGCATTTGATCGGACGCTTACTATGGAAAAGTGTACATACGATGCGCTTAATAAAGCGTTATGTGTGAGGCCATAGCTTGGATTTGGCTTCTTTTCCATAGTTATAAAAAACAACGCCAATGGAAAAGAAATTATTAGGTCCATTCTATATTATATTACTGGGTGTATGTGATACTAATTAGTGTTTTGTATATGTTGGGGCCTATGGCAAAAGTAGGGAATCGGCAATTTTTCAGAATTCACTTCTTTATAAAAGATTAGTAGAGAACACATTGTAAATTCCAAAGTCAAAATTTATATCTAACCAAATTCTTCCCAATTTTGTCTTTTGACTATTGTATTTTTATCATGGGGGGCCTTCATGACCCAAATAGTTGATCTTTTGAAAATTTCTTCAATGTAAAGCTTCGTGTCAAAATGTTTCCGCTCAAAAACGTGCGTTCAAATGAACGAGCACATAGAATTGATAGTACTTTAAAGCGCGCGTAAGACGTCTACAAAACGCACGCTTTAACGAAAATCTCGAATCGCGCGTTTGTCGGGCGTTTAACGAAAAGCGCACGCTTGAGTCTGTATGCTCCTATTAAAATACATATACAACAAAACGCGCGTTAGCAAACGAGCGATTAAACGCGCGTTCACAAACGCCTCGTCTGTACCGGGGCTTAAGGTTTATTCTCATGACACTACAGGACATCAACATGACATTCAGACGACATGTCATTCTTCCAATGATCAGTATACAATGTTGCAAGGATGTAGTGTAGCAACGTCTGGATGCTCCCATAAAAATATATCGAGGCAATCTCAAGGCGTCAATGTCGTGTTCACGTTCTGTAGTATCATGGGGATAGACCCTTAAACGGCCCACACACGTAACGAATTCTCGTACTGCACGCAGTGCGACATTAGTCGAAACTGCTGCAGTAAGGATAAATTGTAGCGTGTGTAGGCAAATCGTATGCTTCGTAGTACGCAGTGATCGAATCGTTTGCAGTTCGGCATTGCCATAAAATATCGTATCAACGGTCGTGTTTGGAAGCAAGTTGATACGTGTGTAGAGAGTTGTGTGTAAGGATGTATGTGTAGTTTACACTCATCGAGACTACTACTGCAATAATCTGAACTACTGTAGTCCGATGTGTTTGAACCGTGTGTAGAGAAAACGACAGTACTGCAATTTCTACGATTTTCTGTCCAACCTGTATTTGGAAAGAAATCGTTACGTGTGTGGGCCGCTTTAAAATTAAGTATCTATCGGATCGTCCCGATTATAATCTGGCCGACTTACCTTGGTTCGCAAGATTAGTCAAAACGATGGAAATCACTGATGTGTATCCATTGTTACTGTCTAACTGATTTTAGTTTAACCCAACCTTAACCGATTTTTAACTCAACATTTCAAAACTTACAATTAGATTATATTAATAACTGTAAAATATTTAAGAGAAAGGTTAAAGAAAAAGGCACAAAATAAACTGTGTGAAACTGTTGTTTATTACTTGTCCAACAAAAATATTTGTAAATAAAGTAAAAATTAATATTGGCAAATCCAGGAAGTTTCTTCATCGCAGCGATAATGTATAAAACTCCTAACAATAAATTATGTTAGTTGTACATACTTTTAATGCGCTCGATTTATTCAGAACATGCATTAACCCAAAAAGAAAATTCGATAACTTTTAGACATTCTATAAAATTTGGTCACGCGAGATTCAAGATGTAAGTAGCGACGACTGTAATGTAAATGGGACTTAATAAACCGCGATATACTTATTTGCTTACTCCGAAGACGGTCTCCAACGAAATTTTCGAGCCTTAATGTAGAAAATTATCGTCCTAAACGTACTTAACGAGCCGACTAGTTCTACACAAATAAGTTAATTAATTTGCTTGCTAAAGGGATTTTTTTTCTCGATTACAAAATGATAAACAAAAATAAGGAAAATAAGTCGAAGTAAGTTAATCAGACGGGACTAAAATCTAATTCGGCAAAATAGTTAGTTCGTTAGCGCATTCTGTATCTATTTACTTCATGCACACTTCCCAATTCACCATTAAAGTCAATTTCGATCACAAAGTCCAAGTCCCTGTTGTTTCTAGGGTTTGGTTTCATCTCGAATTTTCCGTAAATCTCTTCGCCCTTTTTCACGGTGAGATGTTCTTCAAAGTAAAACACGGTTTGCTTCCAATGAGTGTATGGCGCTTCCGGAGCGGTACTAAATCCAATTCTTTTATGGCATTTCGTAAATTCAACGTTGAAAAATGTTACCAAAGCTTGAACGTAATCGTTTCTACGAACTTGTAAATGAAAAGGGGTTGAAAAATCCAAGTCTTGTTTCTTCACGGCGTACAAATCGACTTCTTTAACCAAACAAGCGTTAGTAACAACTTGTTTTGGATCTACAACGTCTACAAGAGGTTCGCTAATAGCTACCTTTCGGATCGAACTCATATCAAAACCGTAAACATCATCCCACCAATTAATTTTCTCATCTTTATATTGTCTATCTTCGATAGCCGTGATAAACAAGGAACAACGATCGGGAAATAACGAACCGTCCGGTTTCAACCATTTATCTCTAGCGTATAATACTGTATCCAACATACTTTCGTAAAACAAACAATAACCCATCCATTCGGAAATTATTATATCAACCTTTTCGATACCTTCCGGAAGTTCGATTTCTTCAACTTTACCTTTAATAATCGTGATAATATGATCGAGTTTGTTGGCTTCGACGATTTTTCTCGCGTAATCGACGATATTCGAACACTCAACGGCTATAACTTGCTTAGCACCGGCTTTCGCGGCGAACATACTTAATATTCCGGTTCCGCAACCGATGTCCATCACGATTTTTCCGTTAAATAAGTGTTTGTTGTGGTACATCGAATTACGGTAAGTTAACGTGCGAACCTCGTCCTTTAACATCTCCTCGTGGATACCGAAATGCGCGTACGAATCGAAATAATAGTCTCTCGATGTCATTTCGTCGGCTGTAACAGCCGATTCTTCTTTCGTTGGGGTTATTTCCATCGTTTCTAGTTTACCTTTTTCGATCTATAGTAAAAAAAAATAAATTTTAATAAAAAATAAAATTATAAATGAATAATATGAAATAGAACAAAGAACGCAGATGCTCTATTTATAAATCACGTCGAGAAGTCTTAAATGCAAGGTTTATACTGTAGGAAAATTACTAGAAACTAGATATTTTAGCGGTAAATTTGAATTATTTTGATTTTAACGGAAGTTATGTTTTAATTACTTTTGAAAAATGAAACGAAAAAACAGTTAACCTCTTTTAAATTGCTGTTTATCTTCAACAGTTCAAGTTTCAATTAATTAGACTTATTATGCACAAACGTTGACGGAGAGTTAACAATCCGTCAGAGTAGAAATTTAACATTGTTTAAATTTTTCAAAGTTTAGTAATTTTAAAATATTTTAATCACTTTTAACAACTTTTTAGTGAAATTTTTACATTATCTTGTGATTTTTTATAAAAGTTTAGTGACTTGTTTGAACGTTGTAGTGACTTTCTTTAACGGTTTAATGACTCTAAAAGGATGCATTTTTTTAACCGTTTAGTAACTCTTTTTTGCTATTTTTTTTTATTACTTTAAGTAGTAACTCTTTAAAGACTGGCAACAGTTTAATAACGATTTATTAATTTTTTTCAAATTCGTTTTAATTTGTTCTAATTTTCTCCTGATTTTATCAAAATTTGTCATATTTTCCTTAACCACTTGCGGTGGCAAGAAATTTACGGCTGAGCGTGCCAGGTGAGTCATTCTTCTACCTGCAACAATGGCCTGACGGCGTGCGTAACACCGTCGCGTTGGCGTTCCGGTAACAAAAATATCTCGACGTACACTGTACGTCCAGCCACCGCAAGTGGTTAAAATTTTTCTTGATTTGATCGAATTTTCAAAACTGATCATAATACATACTTTTATAATATTCGCCAGAAATTCATCTTACTTCGCCCAAAATTCGACTTAATTTTATTCAGTTAAATTGAATTAAATTATGCCGGATGTTTCATCCTTGTAAGCGATCTTAAAGTTAAGGAGATAAAAAGCGAGTTGTATACGTAATCGGTTTCTTTATTTAATAATTCCACCTAACGGTTTCGGTCTTATATGACCATCATCAGGAGCGTTCGTTTTAGGTGTTGCGATTGTGAGCACGAAAACCAGAAACTTATTTTAACCCTTTATTAGATCGTGTAACTTTCAGGTCACATTTTATTGGCATTTTACCATATAATTATGATTTTTCATGCGATTGCACATAAATCTTAATTCTATAACGTCACCATACAATTAGTATCAATATTTATGATCGTTACCAGATTCATCACCCTGATATAACAAAGTAAATGCTGTTCAAACTGTAACTTTTTTTGGACTTAAAACAAAAAATCGGCCCATAGAGCGTGAAAATATTAAATATTACAATATTCAGATGTATTAAACCTTAGTGGAAAATGAGAACGATGTAAATAGAGGTAAAGTGAACTGCCTAAATCTCGCTCATCTAAAAAAAGGTCTTCCTAAAGTCGAAATTTCTATAAAAATCCATATAAAAAAAAAAAAAAAAAACTGGAAGGCCGACTTCTAGCGTATGCCCGCGATTTGGTGAGTTTACTCTATTACGAATCTAAATGAAATAAAGAAACCAATGAAGTATAATTTGTCAAAAATTAGAATTGTTATTTTTATAGAATTCGTTAAAAATTCATCAAAATTCGTTAAAAATTAATAATCAGTAGATTAATTTCCACCATTTTTAATTTATTCATTTGGCAACGGTTCACAAAATGCGACAATCCATTAGATGTTAAATTAGATAAACTGTTAAGCGAAAATTCGTCCACGCGATTAACGATTGTTGGTTAACAATTTGTTAACAGAAGTTTTATGCATACGGACTTTAAAGACATTTTAGTGATCTTTTATCTATCTTTGACAGATGAACGAAATGACATGTACTTAACCTCTCTTTTACAGAATTGTCAAAATGAAGTTTAATTTGTTTGTTTAAATAACAGGTACCTAATAATACTATTCAATATAAAACTCTCCTAGATCCAACCAATCACACCCAAGATCATACTCTTAATGACTTTAAAAATTTTACCTGTGTTTGGCGGATGAAAGAAATGACAGATAAAATAACTAAAAGCTTTTTTTGTGACTGAATGTTTCAGACCTCAAGGATGTTGAACTAACAGGATAGCTCAATCTGTGATAATCGTCCGCCAACTTTTGACGTCACTGCTAAGCTTAGCGTCTCTATCTTACACTCAACTCTGTCTTACACTTGACGGAAACCACAAGTGACGTCAAACTGGCGGCTGCGTACTAAATTTCGGCGTATACACATCTTATGGGATCGAGCTATGCTGTTAATTCAACATCCTTGTTCAGACCTAATTTGAACGATCAAGTAACCGCCTGGTTTTCGCGAAATACGTTCATAAAGTTTGTTGCACGGAGTGTACCGACTAAGTCTAACCACTTGTGAACATGGTTAAGTTAAGAGTGGTACTGCATTGGACTGACTGATTCAACTATCAAAATTGTCAAATAGTAATTTGAAGTTTAGGGGACACTTGTTAGGGAATATTTGACCACACATCACGAAATTCGTCAATAGAAGACATTTTGAGGTTATGTTACTTGTTAGTAAACAACGTAGATAAATAGGTATTAACAGAAATGTCAATTTGACCAATTCATTTTTGCGAGTATCATTATTAACCCCTTGAGTGACGATTTTTTTTCAACGTAATGCAATTATAGCAGACTAGACTCGTCATTTTATAAGGGTTAAACATACAGAGGTGTAGACCAAATAAAGATGGGTTACTGATCAAATGGTTTGAAACGGTTACTCGCAAAAGAAGCTTTAAGATGCAAATCACTCTCAACTCTCGAGAAAATACAATAAATGAAGATAAAATTACGAAGTGTCTGCAAATGAAGGTTCTATTTCTTATCACTTGTGGAGGTTTTACTATGTATACTACTTCTACTAGTAGTACTACTATATATCATTAATCATCATTTTATAGCAAAAAAAAAGAACTGTAATTGAACAAATAAAGAAAAAGTGTATATATTCAAATTTGCCGCTTAAATTCTTTAATTTTAATAAACTGAAGTTATGTATCTGTCATTTAGTTCATTTTTCAACACATCAGTTTGATATTTGACATATTTAGAGGCGTTTTAAGGTTACAAACATCATCGCAAAAGATCTATTAAGGTTAGTAAAAAGGTTAAAATCGAAATAATTCTACTAACTAATAATTTACTGTTAAAATACGTAGTGATATAAATTTATTTTTAGAACTGTTCGGTTTTAGATTTTGTTTTTAGGAAATATAATAAGTATAGAGTAAATTGATAAAAATCTTCTCCATTTCAGAGCTTATGACAAACAAATCTTTGCAATCACTTTGATAAGCTAACAAATATTTTCATATTATTTTTCTGGGTTGTAAATAACTCACTCAACAAAATAAATGCTTAAAAAGCAAACCATACCATTTATATATTGCCTGTATAATCCAAACAAAGCGTGTTATCTCAGGACTTTAAAAAGATTCAAGCAGAAATAATTTTATGACTATCTAAATATAAACTGGATTAAAAAAGGATTATACTATTTGGTATTTCCAAGATCGATTTGAATAGATATCCTATAAAAATTATCTATTTATAAAATACCAAACTCATTTTATTTCTAGTCATGAACATTTAGGTTAAGATAAAAAAAATAAATTTTTAAATCACTTTTTTTTAGTAAAATGAAAGTTGTTTAACTACATTAATTCCCATTTACCTTTTAATAATAATAGAAACGGACCACGTTTTATCGTTCGCGCCGAAACGAATGAAACACCCTCAAAACCTAACCTAGCAAGCGTGCGAGCTAATTTCGGAACTACCAACACACGCTAACGCGACCGAAACGGCATTGTTTTAAAACGCACCCGGTTGAGCCGCGATCGATAAACGATTATGATCCTTCCCTAAACTACCCTTCATTGAAACTGTACTTACATTTTCTGAATCTGTAGTTAAACCATTTTCGAATATCGCAACGCCGGCGGTAATGTCAGACGAAGCCATTTTTGACGTTCACTGGAATGAAAGATTTTAACGCTGCCAACATAACGGTAAGAAAAAGAAAGTTTTATGCGTAATACGGTTTTAGTCATAATTCAATTAATATAATTAAAATTTTAATATGTATAGGTTTATTTAATCTGGATTGATAAATAATTTATTAATATACAGGAATTTGAAATAAATAAAAAGGGAATGAATTTATTATAACTTTACATCATTTGCACATGCGCGTTTTTTAAATTAATTCCCGCTAAATTTTGAAATGTTATAAATGTATAAATATTGACTTTTGAATTAATTGTCTAATAATTAAAAGTAAAGACTTAAAAACTGATATTGAAAATTATCTATGGTTAAAAAAATAAATAAGGAATACATTAAATAATTCTAATATTATACAGGTGTCCCATCGAAATATCTCGAAAACTACAAATCCGATGACTTTGAAATTTTATACACAGATTTAGTACATACTAAACTACATTTTGAAAACATCTTCAGTCATCCATGACTTCTGGTTATACCAGAAGGTGTTAACGAATTATTTTATTTGAACGTAATATTTTTCGTTTTACTTTGAAAATGTTTTAAAAATTTTTCGACAATATTTAGAATAATACGGTATTTTTAAATCAAAATTAGAATGTTTTAAGTTTCATTTACAAAAAAATCGAATCAAAATGTTTAAAAATGAATTTTTGATGAATTTTTAAAATTGATCGATTTTTTAAAGTTAGGTTAGAAGTGTCAAAAATGTTTACCTACTTTGAAAATTTTTTTTAATTTTTTGACAATATTTGGAATAAAACTGTCTTTTTTAATTAAAATTAGAATGTTTTAAGTTTCATTTAGAAAAAAAATCAAATCAAAATCTTTAAAATTGAATTTTTGATGAATTTTTAAAGTTGGTCGTTTTTTTAAAGTTAGGTTAGAAAATTAAAAATTTTAACCAATTTTGAAATTTTTTTTAATTTTTTGACAACACTTGGAACAAAACGGTCTTTTTTAATTAAAATTAGAATGTTTTAAGTTTAATCTAGAAAAAAATCAAATCAAAATCTTTAAAAATGAATTTTTGGTGAATTTTTAAAGTTGATCGATTTTCTTAAGTTGTGTTAAGAACTGTCAAAAATGTTTACCTACTTTGAAACTTTTTTAAATTTTTTTGATCACTTGGAATAAAATGGCCTTTTTTGATTAAAATTAGAATGTTTTAAGTTTCATCTAGAAAAAAAATCAAATCAAAATCTTTAAAAATGAATTTTTGATGAATTTTTAAAGTTGATCGATTTTCTTAAGTTAGGTTAAGAAATGTCATAAATGTTTACCAATCTTAAAATTTTTTTTAATATTTTTGACAACACTTGGAATAAAACGGCGTTTTTTAATTGAAATTAGAATGTTTTGAATTTCATCTAGAAGAAAAATCAAATTAAAATCTTTAAAAATGAGTTTTTGGTGAATTTTTAAAGTTGATCGATTTTCTTAAATTAGGTTAAGAAGTGTCAAAAATGTTTACCTACTTTGAAATTTTTTTGACAATATTTGGAATAAAACGGTCTTTTTTAATTAAAATTAGAATGTTTTAAGTTTCATTTAGAAAAAAAATCGAATCAAAATCTTGAAAATTGAATTTTTGATGAATTTTTAAAGTTGATCGATTTTTTTTAAATTAGGTTAAGAAATGTCAAAAATGTTTACCTACTTTGAAAATTTTTTTAATATTTTTGACAACACTTGGAATAAAACGATCTTTTTTAATCAAAACTATACTTCATTTAATAACTAGGAGGAGTGAATCTCAAAACCCCATTTACATAGGAAAAAGTAACTAAAAAATACACTAAACATTTTTAGCGGCATATTTGAATTCTAAACTTCAAACCAGTCACATTTATGCAACCAACAAAACACCAAGCGTTTGAGCGTAGTATTCTAGAACATACCAAATATCTCTATGGCCGTTTATCTATACGTACATTGTTCAAAATTTATCCAAAAGACGTTTCTTGTGTTGACGTATTATATCCAACAGATGACATCGTACCATACCTTCTTCGAACTTAATATTTTTTGATCGCAACCATTTGAGCACAACGAAAAAGCGAGAAACAAGTTGACAAATTAGGTAAAGTACCTAACCTCAAACGTTATAAACAATAAACGACAAAAACCAATTTTTTCGTCTTCGTAAACTTGACTGCGAAGCGACCAATAATAGCTCACTATTTTGGCGCGCAAAATTCAAATCACTCCTCCTAGTTATTAAATGAAGTATAGAATGTTTTAAGTTTCATTTAGAAAAAGAATCCAATTAAAATCTTGAAAAATGTATTTTTGGTGAATTTTTAAAGTTGATCAATTTTTTAAGTTAGGTTAAGAAATATCAAATACTCTGTTAGAAATCAAAAGTTTATTAATAAAGTAATACAATCTTCTTTATATGAATCTTTGTATAAAACTTATTTAAATAGATTCTTTAAATTAATTTTTGAATTACTTTCATTTAAATTATATAAAGTTAAAGAAGGAAATAATGTAGGTCTTCCGTGAGCACACTGAAACGGTAATTGACATTTCGAAAGCATTTTTATATGCTTTTCACATTCGTCTCGATTAAGTTCGTGTCCAAATTTAATCGCACCTAAAATAAAAACATAATTTATATATTAAACGTATTAAAACTTTAATTAAAGTAAGATTTTCAAGTACCTCTACAAGCTTCCGTACTCATAACGTACTGTAACAAATGTGGAATACTAGAACGTATTCCTCCGGTTTCTTTTATAATTTTTATTTCTTCTGTTAGAAGTGATTCTAAGAAGTTACTAAAAAACTCATCAGTTTGCTAAAATTTATAATTAAAATTATTTAGGAAAAGAATCAATTTTAAAATTGCTTACATCTTGCATGTTTTTCTTATGTAGACATTGAGGGATCATTTTAATTAATACATTCGTTGAATAAATTTCATATTCAAAACCCAAAGTTTGAAATAAGTGTTTGTAGATTTCTAAAATGATTAATTCTTGTTCGGAGAGATTTATTTTTGGATATTTATTACAATGTATCGATTTAAATTTGGGGTATTTCGAGTCACTTTTGATCATGTATTCTAAAATAATTCAAGTTATACAGGGTGTTATATAAAAAACGCCCAAAGCCATATCTCGGTTATGTATATTCGAATTTTCATGAGCAAATTTTAAGGAAACTGTTTCACAGATTATTTAAGTATTTTTTCAACGCCTCATTCGGTTTTAATCGACTATGACTTTTCTTTTTCAAATTGTCATGTATGTTTTTTTCCATGTTATTTCAAAGACTCTTTATTTTTGAATGCTGATTATTTCTATGCTGTTAAAAATTTTAATGATCTTCGAAACACAGTTCCTAGCTCTTGAAAATTCGAATAGACGTAACCGATATACAGGGTGAGTCTGGATAAGTGCCCACTCTCTATAGCATATAAACCATTAGAGATTTTACACATTGGGTTGAGAACTAAGTGATTGCCGATTTCAAATAAGAAAGAAAATTAAAAAAAAAAGTATTTAAAAGTAAAACTTTATTAAATTAGATACTGCCCGTTCTTGTCGATGACTTTTTGCTATCGTCCTGGCGGTGTAAAAATTCTACGTTCGTAAAATTTCTGATTTGCTATCAAAAAAACTGAATTTTACCATTTAAGGAGTTCTGCATGGAAACAAATGGTAATCTAAAGGCGTAAGATCAGGGCTATATGGGGTGGATGTGATAAAACATCCCAACCCAGTTTCAATAATTTTTGGCGAGTGATCAGACATGTGGGGCTTTTCGTTATCATGATGGAAAACATCACCCCTACGATTTGAAAATGCTGGCCGTTTTTCTTGAATTGCATCGTTCAGTTTGGCGAGTTGTTGAATATACACGTTTGAATTGATCGTTTGCCTTTGTGACATAAGTTCAAAGTACAAAATTCCTTTATAATCGCACCAGACTGACAGCCTAATTTTTTTTGGTGAATCTCTGCTTTTGATGTTGTTTGGGCTGATTCACTTTGCATCACCCACAATCTCTTTCGATTAACGTTGTTATAAACTATGCATTTTTCGTCGCCAGTAATTAGGTTTTTCAGAAATGGAAAAACGTTGCGTCAAAAAATTTCCTTAAGCTGGTGAGGGATCCATAAACCGAGTTTCTTGACATAACCAAGCATTAAAAAATTTTTTTCAATGCATTTATGCGACACGTTGAGCTTCTTTGCAATATCACGTGTTGTGCTATGACGATCTGAATCGATAATGGCGTTGATATGGGTTTTATCGTTTTCGACTGGATGGCCAGATCGTTGAGTATTTTTCAACGAAAAATCACCAGAACGAAATCTGGAAAACCAATTTCGATACTGCCTTTCTTTTAAGGCTTCATTTCCATATACGGCACATAACTTCTTTTTGTCTTTTGCGATGCGTTCTTGCCTTTTCGGAAGTAATACAATAAAATATGTCTAAAATGCACGTCCTGTTCTTCTATTTTTAATTTGGGATAAAAATAAAACTAAAGCACTAATCGATATAATTTTTTTCTATCCACAAAATCAGCAATTACTTAGTTGCCAACCCAATACTATCTACGCTTACAATAAACATAACATTTTTGTACAAAAAGTATTCTCTTATGTTATTGCTCTGTTATGGAACGTTCTGTATAAATGTGGTTTGGTACAGTTCGACACGCGAGAACTTGCGGCTGAGATTTCACAAAAATGCGCGACACCGAGAGTGAGAAAGTATTCAGGTGGATAGAGATAAAAATACGCGTGCCTCTTTAGTTGCAGTGTGCTATCCAGGGCCGGTTTCAGACAATTTGAATCTTAATCATGTCATCAAACAATTAACTTTGAACTGGCCGGAAAGGGTTTTATTTGTCACTTTTGATATAAATTCCATTTCCGCTTAAACTTATCGAATCTAAAAATACAAATCCGCAAAACAATAAATAATCTATAAAATACTTAAGAGGACTCTGGTATATTCAGATCTCTTCACTGTGAGCGACTGCGTTTAAATGAAGTGTACTATACTCTGTTTTTAAACTAGGAGGAGCATTTTAAATTTCTCACCAGATTGACCTTTTACGCGATTGGTTAAAAGCGAGGAAGGTTTACATACAGGCAATTTTTATTTCTTGTTGACAACGATATTTAATTTGGAGGTTAGGTTATTGATATTCGAACGATTCGTGTTACTATTGTCAATTTTGTGTTCTTAAACTTTTTTACGTGTAATACTTCAATTTAATTGAGTGAAATCTGTTCTTTTTAGAACAAAATATGAATCGTGAGCCTAATAATAGTTCACAACAACTTTCGCCTCCGAAAACGCGTAAATTGTTGGATTTGGGACACTTGGCTTTGCCTGAAAAGCAACGTATGCTAAATCTTTACAAGCAATACATTATAGGCGAAAACCCAATGAAAATGACTGCTATTGTTGATAAAATTGTGAAGGCTCCTGGTAAGCTAAACGTTTTAAAAATTATATCAAGGCAAATAACAATGTTTTATTTGTAGGGGTAGCAAAATCAACCTTATACCGTGTGGTGAAAGAATATAAAGAAACCGGAAAGGTTACGAGTCCCAAACAGCTTGGAGGGAGACCTGGAATTACTACGGAGCTTGATGATTTTGTTAAGGTTTCCATACGCCAAATTGTTCACAGTTTTTTTTATAAAAACGAAATTCCAACATTGAACAAAATTTTAAAGAAACTACACAGTAATCCAGAGTTACCGAAACTATCTCGTTCGAGACTATATAAAGTGATGAAAAAAATTAATTTCAGGTAACCACTGTGTTCAAACATCACATTTTAATAATTTTACGAACTTTGTAAGAGTTATGTTATAATGTTTTTTTTTTATAGACACATGAAGAGAAATCGTAGAAGTATTCTCACTGAACGTGATGATATAATTGTTTGGCGACGACAGTATCTAAGGAGTATTAAAAACTATTGCTGTGAAGGAAGACCAATTTACTATTTAGATGAGACATGGGTTAATGAAGATCATACAAAAGAGAAAGTGTGGGTAGATAAATCAATTCAGACCAAGAGGCAAGCATTTATCGAAGGGTTAACTACGGGACTTAAAAATCCATCAGGAAAAGGACGGAATTATAGACAAAGTTATCGAACCATTATTAATTTGTGTAAATGGCGATAGTGATACCAGCATGGCTGAGACTTCA
Organism: Digitonthophagus gazella; assembly: GCA_036711955.1. Lineage (NCBI taxonomy): Eukaryota > Metazoa > Arthropoda > Insecta > Coleoptera > Scarabaeidae > Digitonthophagus > Digitonthophagus gazella. The sequence continues at coordinate 35,169,767 of JASCIT010000005.1, read as the reverse complement.
GACGAGGATGATATTTAGACCACAAAATTGGAATACTTGAGCTTTTCGTTTTGAAATTAATTTTATATTATATATTTTATATTATATACTTTTGTAAAACTATATTTTAACCCGGTGTGTGTATACTATATTTTTTGAGACACGGTGTGTAGTACACTGGGTCTTTTAGGGAACAGGCATGTTTTCAAAGTTTTCTAGGCTTTCAAAAATTCTAGAAAAATTCTGAGTTACTTACTGAAGCGTCTACTACATGGTCGAGCAGTTACCAAATTCAAAAGTTTAAAACTGTTGTCAATAAAAATGAAACAATCGTCTGAATCGTCTGAAAAGTCAGAAAAACGGAAATTTTGACTGTTCCTTCAAAGACCCAGTGTACACACGGAGGGTTAAAATAAATACACTCATAACTTCATTGTGAACCCTCTATGGGCCGAATTTTTGTTTTAAATCCAAAAAAAGTTACAGTTTGCACAGCATTTACTTTGTTATATCAGGTTAATGAGTCTGGCAACGGTCATAAATATTGATATTGATTGTATGGTAACGTTACAGAATTAAGATTTATGCGCAATCACATGAAACACTATAATTATTTGGTAAAATATCAATAAATTAAAATGTAACCTAAAATTACACGGTCCAATAGAGGGTTAACTTGTATGTTTAGAGTTGATAACAACAATTAAACGATAAATAAATAAAATAAAGTAATAAAGTAAATAATAATAATTGTTAATTTAAATTTACCGCTGAAAATAACTAGGGATATTTTCTGGTGATATTTCCTAGTGTAAATCTGACTTTCAGATTCACTCCTCCTAGTTTAAAAACAGAGTATAGGCGTGCTAGTCTGAAGTTACTGTTGTCCACTATGCAACTGTAGGCGTGACTTACTCAGCCGCAAGTTCTCGCGTGTCAAACTGTACAAAAAGCATTTGCTTATGTTATTGCTCAGTTATGAAACGCCCTGTATAAATATGTTTTGTCTGACAAAGTAGAACATTGCCCTATCAAACTCCTATAACAATTTCTGTTAAATTTTTAACGTTTTAGAAGTTACAGAAAAGGGACTTATCCAGACTATGGCTTTGGACGTTTTTTATCTGATACTCAATATTGAATTTTCCTTTTAAAATAATTATAAATAAAAATACCTTGATATAAACCTTCTAATCGAACACGTTCATGTACAGCATGTTGATCGAATAACAATAATTGCGTTTTAGATACAGCCACAATAAATTTACAATCCAATTGACCGATTATTTCGATTGTGTCAAAAATATCTTTATTAAAAATCATCTCTTCATAAATAATATGTTTCTTTATACCTTGTAAATTATTTTCTAAGACTGGAATTTCCCTTTCAAGTAATTTTTGTTTTTCACTAAATAATTTATCAAAAAATTCCTTTGGACCTAAAACATAAATTTGTAAAAATCAAAACCTTTAAATTAACTAAAAAATTATTTATTTACTATCTTTGTCGATATAATCAGTCCATTTTACTAAATGTAATTCTTCTTCAAAACCTTTTACGATGGCATTGTTTAAATTTTTCTTTGAATTAGGACTTAATGTCACATCTAATATTTTAGTTTCTTTTAAAATTGGTGATAAACCTTTCGGCATAAAATCTAAACGTTGTTTCATTATAAAAATATTTTCTTGGTTTAATTTTGTTTCGATTTTAGTTTCATCAAATAATTCATTATTTTCTTTTTCATTCACTTCTGAATGATTTAAGTCATTAAAAGGTTCACCAACTTTAGATTTTTTCGTTTCATTAAATACAAAACTCTCAAAGAAATTAAATTTTAAATTATGGTCATTGTCTTTTTGCGTACTTTCTTGGTTTGGTTTAAAAAGATCAAAAGTTATTTCAGATTCGCTTAATTCTCGAAAATTTTTTGAGTTTATTACTTTTGTTGTCAATTGATTTTGATGTAATTGATTTCCATCTTTTTTAATTGATGGAAAATAAAAAGTAGTATCAAAAATAATAGATTTTTCGTTTCCACTTTTTATAAATTTCTCTTTTTCCTTTTTTGGTTCGTTATATTTAGAATCATTAAAATATTTAGATGTGTTTAAATATGTGTTCATATTTTCTATTTTATCTTCTTTATTTTGTTCAAAAAAAGTTTTATCTTTATGGTAATTCAATGTTAAATCATGTAATTTATCTGTATTTACTTCTATAAAACTATTTATCTTCGATTGTGTTTTAATTTTCGGAAAATTTTGAGATTCATTCTTTTTAATAGGCGTTTGAAAGTAAAACTTACTTGTATCAAGTATAATAGAAGTATTTTTATTAAGATTTTGTATTGATTTATTAAAACTAAAATCGTTAAAATATTTAGACGTATTCATATAATTTATTTCATCTTTTTGATTATTATCTTGACATTTTAAAATATTTCTTTTAATTTTTTTATGAGTTGTTTGAAAATAATGACTATTAAAAGTTGTATTATTATTGTAATTCATTGAATTATTTTCTATCTGTTGAATTTTTGGAGAAATAAAGGTGGTAAAATTATTTTGTAATTTATCAAAGTTATTGTCGAAATTTGTATTTTCATGTAAATTAAAAGTGAAATTTTTATCTTTATTTTCATCGATTGAGATTTCTTCAAATATATTTTCTTGATTTTTAATTGAATTTAATTGAAATTGGGAGTTGTTGTCTTCTAAATAAATCTTTCCTAAAACTGAATCTTCAAAAAATAAATTTTCTTCGTTTTTATTTTCTTGGGATTTATTATTTCTAACGTTTTTGCTTTTTTCTTCAAAAAGTGTATCTTTATTTGACTCATTTTTATTTTTAATTATTATATTTTCATGAATAACGATTTCTTTTCTTTTATTTTTTTCATATTCATTTTTAAATAAAGGTTCTTCTTTGTTAAAATTAGGAATTTGATTTTTATTTTTTGATCTTTTAATTTTTTGGTCATTATTTTCATGAACAACGTTTTTTTTCTTCTTATTTCTTTCAAATTCATTTTTCATGAAGACTTCTTCTTGATTTAAATTAATTATTTCGTTTTTATCTTTTAATCGTTTAATTTTTTGACTATTTCTTTCATTAAGAATAAATTCTTTTTCCTTATTTCTTTCAAAATCATTTTTTAGTAAAAATTCTTGGTTTAAATTAATTATTTCGATGTTGCCTTTTGATCTTTTTAATTTTTGATCTTTATTTTCATGAATAAGAACTCCTTTCTTCTTATTTCTTTCAAACTCATTTCTCAATAAAAATTTGTCTTGATTTAAACTAATTATTTCGTCTTGATCGTTTGATTCATTAATTTTTTGATCATTATTATCATAAATAAAGATTTCTTTCTTCTTATTTCTTTCAAAATCATTTTTCATGAAAAATTCTTCTGGACTTAAGTTAATTATTTCGTTTTGTTCTTTTGGTTCTTTAATTTTTTGAACTTTATTCTCATGAAGAATGAATTCTTTTTCCTTACCTCTTTTAAAATCATTTTTTAGTAAGAGTTCTTGGTTTAAATTAATAATTTGATTTTTATTTTTTGATCTTTTTACTTTTTGATCTTTATTTTCATGAATAAGCACTTTTTTCTTCTTATTTCTTTCAAACTCATTTCTTAAGAATACTTCTTCTTCGCTTAAATTAATTATTTCGTTTTGATTTTTTAATTCTTTAATTTTTTGATCTTTATTTTCATGAATAAGAACTTCTTTCTTCTTATTTCTTTCAAATTCATTTTTCATGAAGACTTCTTCTGGGTTTAAATTAATTATTTCGTTTTTATCTTTTGATCTTTTAATTTTTTGACCATTACTTTCATGAAAAATGAATTCTTTTTCCTTATTTCTTTCAAAATCATTTTTCATGAAATATTCTTCTGGACTTAAATTAATTATTTCATTTTGTTCTTTTGGTTCTTTAACTTTTTGATCTTTATTTTTATGGACAACGGTTCCTTTCTTCTTAGTTCTTTCAAAATCACTTTTTAGTAAAAGTTCTTGGTTTAAATTAATAATTTGATTTTTATCTTTTGATCTTTTTATTTTTTGTTGTTTTTTTTCATGAATAAGCACTTCTTCCTTCTTATTTCTTTCAAATTTATTTTTGATGAAGATTTCTTCTGGGTTTAAATTAATGATTTCATTTTTTTCTTTTGATCTTTTAATTTTTTGACCACTACTTCCATGAAAAATGAATTCTTTTTCCTTATTTCTTTCAAAATCATTTTTCATGAAATATTCTTCTGGGCTTAAATTAATTATTTCGTTTTGTTCTTCTGGTTCTTTAATTTTTTGATCTTTATTTTTATGGACAACGGTTCCTTTCTTCTTATTTCTTTCAAAATCACTTTTTAGTAAAAGTTCTTGGTTTAAATTAATAATTTGATTTTTATCTTTTGACCTTTTTATTTTTTGATCTTTATTTTCATGAATAAAAACTTCTTTTTTCTTATTTCTTTCAAACTCATTTCCCAAGAAAAATTCTTCTTGATTTAAATTAATTATTTCGTCTTGATCGTTTGATTCTTTAATTTTTTGATCATTATTTTCATGAAGAATTAATTCTGTTTCCTGATTTCTTTCAAAATCATTTTTTAGTAAAAATTCTTGGTTTGAATTAATTATTTCGTTTTTGCCTTTTGATCTTTTTAATTTTTGATCTTTATTTTCATGAATAAGAACCTCTTTTTTCTTATTTCTTTCAAACTCATTTCTCAAGAAAATTTCTTCTCCACTTAAATTAATTATTTCGTTTTGATCTTTTAATTCTTTAATTTTTTGATCATTATTTTCATAAATAAAGATTTCTTTCTTCTTATTTCTTTCAAATTCATTTTCCAATAAAATTTCATCTTCATTTAAATTAACCATTTCATTTTTCTCTTTAGAAACTTTTAATCTTTTAATTGTTTGATCATCGAAAATAAAATTTTTAGAATTTTGAATATTTTGTGAATTTCCAAATAATTCAAACGTCTTCTTATTAATTCTTTCATCTCTACAAAGATGTTCTTCACTTCTTACCCTTTTAAATTTTTCTCCATTAGTTGATTTAATTTCTTTATCGAAAAACATATTTTCTTTACTTTTATTTCTTTGAAATTTCTTACCAAATGAGAATTCTTCTTGATTTGGATTAATAAATTCTTCTTTAGTTTTAAAAAACGAAAATTGTTTTTCATCTTCAAAAATAACATCTCTTTTCTTATTTATTTTTTGATCATTAAATTGATTTTCTTTAGTCTTCATTCTTTTACACTTATTCCCAATTAATTGATTTTTATCATCAACGAAATCATAATCGTTATCAAAAATCATTTTGTTTCGACTATTAATTCTTGTTTCTTTCAAATCTTTTACATTTTTATACCCAATTAACATTTTATTTTGACTTAATAAATCATTAACTTCAAAGAATTCATCTTTATTTTTATTAGTGTCATCATCAAAAAATCTTAAATTACGGCTAATTTCTTTAAATTTCTCTCCAAAAAAGTCTTGATAAGTAAAATCAACTTTTTCGTTTTTAGTTTTAATGTCTTTTATACCTTTAAGTATTTTATTTTTTATGATTTCTCCAATCGTTTTTTGTTGTTGACGAAATTTATTATTTCCAATCGAAAACTGATTTTCACCCAAATTAATACTTTGTTTTTCTTTATGATTAAATATTTCATTTTCTCTCTGAGAATTAGATTTAGAAAATGGATCATTATTCTCAATTGTTTGTAATTTATTACTGTTTGTACTTATTTCTTCTCTTTTATCCCAAAATTCATTTAAAAAACTAATATCGGCACTTTTTACAGGCGATAGGCCAAAAGTATAACTCAAATTTGTATCATTTAGATTCAATTCCTCCTTATTTTTACTAAATTCTTCCCGTCTTTTACTTAATTCAAATGGAAACGTAGATATCGTATTATATTTTATCAATTTTTTGCGGTTTACATCTTGTTCAGCGTTTTTAATTTCTGTGTTAATAATATCTTCCTGTAAAATATCGATTTTGGGAGTTTCAGTTTGACAACCTATTGTACGACAAGAAATAAAAGTTTTTGGCTTTATGTTATTTTGTCTAGAAGAATCATCTTTAGTGTTTTGTATAAAATCGCTAATATCTGTCGATTTAGAGTTTTGTAACTTTAACCGTTTTTCTATTAAACCCGTTCCAACGCTGTTTAACTTTTCTATGCGACGTTTTTTGGTTTCTATATCTTCTGTATTTTGTTTTAGACATAGTGATATATCTTTGTTGAAATTACTATTTGGAGTTTCTTCAATTTTCTATCAAACGAAAATAAAATTATATATTCTTTTGATTAGAATTTAATACAAATGAGTAATAATTAAGAAGATACTTTTTTTCATAAGAAATTTAAAGTTGAGTAAAATTAATTTATTACTATTGCGACTAAAAAATTATTGCCACCTTCTCATATTCTATAGGAAAAAGAGAACAACAAGAAAATCATAAACTGCTTCATGGAGATAAGAATGCACGATTAAATCTCCTTTCCTTAATTTGGAATTTGATCTTGCATTCATCTTTTCATGGAACAATAAGTAATTTTTCTATGATATCGGGTGTTCATTTAAATTTATGTACAAGTGACCTACACACTGTTCAGGGAAAAATGTCTTATGCGTCATTACTTGTCACCGTTTTTTCGATGTACTATAACCCGAAATGGAGCTGCACCATGAAGAGAAAGATGAAAGAGTACTCGGCAATGTTACGAAGAGGGGATTTACTTTTTCAACTTACTCTTCATGGGGCAGCTCCATTTCGGGTTAATACGTCAAATATTTTTTTAAATCTAATTTTACATAAAAGAAAGACATGAAAACCGAAAATATTCATCTAGGATACCACAATTACTTAATGACGCATGAGACATCTTTCGCCGGACGGTGTATATGGCAAGGTCAGTAAAGTTAATGGTATAAGGTTATCCAACTCGAGTGGCGCCGTGTTTGAGGGAAAAAAGGATGGCGTGACGTCATGGAGATCTAAAGATATAATAAAATTTTACTTTTAGGAAGCACTATAGGAAGGATAAGAAGTTGGACAACCTTATAACAACTACCCTATTAATATTAGGTCCACATCAAAGTCTTACATGGTAAGATGCGCCTATAATCTATTTAGAGAGCACTGTGGCCAGAACATTCAGTAATCATAACACGGAACATAATGTCTTTCGTTTATTCTTCGAACAATATAAACTATCCGCAGAATTATGAAGATTATAACCACCTTTATATAGCGAGATAAAAAATTCGGTCACATCAAAAGAAATACTACTTTCAAAATTTGACGTTCATTGATTTATTTCAATCAATAATCATATCTAGAACTTGGTGGGAAGAATTTTATGCCCACAATAGTGATTAATCGTCAAATTTTATTGATTATACTAATTTATGTAACTTGTGAAGATTGAGAAGTAAATTTACTTTTCACAATATAATCTTAGAAAAAAATTGATCAAATGTAATGAGATAAATCTTCAACGTATTACATTTATAAAGATTTTCGTTACAAAAACGCTTATCAAAATTGATCACGTGTTAATAAAGTAATCTCTGTCTGGCGAAAGATGTCTCATGCATCATTGCCATCGTTTTCTCAACGTACTATAACTCGAAATGGAGCTGCACCATGAAGAGAAAGATGAAAGAGCACTCGGCAAAGCTATGAAGAACGGGCTTACTTTTCCATCTTACTCTTCATGGTGCAGCTCTATTTCGGGTTTTTTAGTTTTTTAGTACGTCAAATATGTTCCTATCTAACTACATTGTAGAAAGAGACGAAAACTGAAAACACTGGTCTAGGACAACGGTGGGCAACCTCCAGCCCGCGAGCCAACTCCGGCCCACGTGAGGGCTTAATCTGGCCCGCGATACCTTTAGAAAGAATAATAAATAATTTTTATTTTCAAAATTATTATTTTTTAAACGAAAGAAAAAATTAAAGAAAGGTTTTACCATTACTGCGTTAGAGAAAAAAAAGTCTCATTACTCCACTGGGATTTCAACCCAAATTTCCTACTTTCTGGGGAGTTGTTGCACCAAAGAAAGTAGGAGATCTGGGAGACCTAATAACTATCTTTATTAGTTAGTATAATGATGGATTTAGGATGTCAAATTCAAAGGCCGTAGCTGTAACCGTAGCAGTGGCTTTAACATTTGAAGAAGTTCAATCATATTTATTCAAATAGTTTAGACAACGGTTTATGGCCGCTAAAAATTACGGCAGATTTAATCGTAAGCGCAAAAGTTAACCAATTTTTAACTTTTTACGGTTACGGACATTTTGCAAAAAAGAGATGTTATTGTAGAAGTATTCTCTGTGCCGTCCATTGTCCTATTAAATAGGCAAAGTGCTGCGACAAAAATCTCATTAAAAAAATGGTTTGTCTTGATTAGAAAATGAAATATCTTCAATAATTCAAAGTTTTGGCATTTAGGTCCTTTACTCTACTACTCAAGTGTTTAAATTCGGGAAACAACATTCTTGTATATTTGAAAAACTGACCGGGATCTTAGGTTCTACATAACATATCTTTTATTAAGATCGAGAAATGACCCTCCATGTTGTGATTTAGGTTTGGATGGGTTGGGTTCTAATTCTTAATTTCGGTTCTTATATCTCCTGAAAAACCGCCGCAACAATAGTTGCAACTACCAACCCAACTTTTGCTACACCAAGACCTATTTTTTTTTATTAATCGCAACCGAAACCGAATTTTTAGATATTAAATCAATTATAAACGAAAAAGGAGAAATGCCTATGATCATAAACATTTTAAAATGTAAAGGTGCAGTGTCAATCACGCGACTGCAGCGGCGATCGTCGCGCGGCTGCAGCGGCTGCAAACTCGTGACTTTTCTAGCACGTCTACAGCCGCCTTATTAAGTGTCAATTGTGCGACAATAGTCGCCTTCGGGTTCTTTCTCTTTCGGATTATACATATATCCATCCACGTATCCATATACAGCCGGCCCAAACCATCTTGGCCTTTCAAGGTCATATGCGCAGTAACAATAAGTGGGGGATTCTTAGAGAGCTCATTTGCGTAGTATAGTCGACAGCGTACTGATCGTGTACAGATCAAAGCAAAAGTTTGTGTATAAGTGCGTGAGATAATATTTAAGTTCGAGATGGCGGAAAGTAAAGTGAAAAATAAAGTAAGTTCTTATTTATTTATTATTTTTGTTAATTGTTTTAACAGATAATGTACTATTTGCAGCTTAAAATATGTTTGATTAATGGGGTTTGTTAATTTAAAAATAACTTTTAAACTTAAAAACCCTGAAAAATAAGCTACTACAAAGAAATTCATTGTTAAAAATTTACCTGTTTAAAATTTTCAATACAATATCTGTACATGTTTTTGTACAGGTCAACTTTTGCCGCGCTCTATACTTGCCGCTCCTATCTAACGAATACACCCATCTTTCTCCAACGATTTACTGTCGCACTCCTTCGTCTGCGCATTTTTCGTGACCTCGGAAGGCCAAGATGGAATAGGCCGGCTGTAATTCAATGCAAACGAGTGGCTGACGCAAAGTCGCCAGAGCCGCGCGACGATCGCCGCTACAGTCGCGTGATTGACACTACACCTTTAGATTCCTCACAATTTTATTGGCTGATTATTTAAAATTTAAAACGTAAATAACATCTCCCTAAACTAGGCGGTTGTAAACACTACATCCTTTTTAGAGTTACGATTAAAATTGCTGCTACCGTTACGGTTAAGTTTGACATCATAAATCGACCATTAGTTTGTTAGTAAATATCAGTAACAAAAATTTGTTAATTTTTTTATTCCAGCCCACGTACCAAAAGTAAACCGTAATCCGTCCCTCACTATACAAAAAGTTGCCTACCCCTGCCCTAGGATAACATAATTAACTAACGCATGAGCTATGTTTCACCGGATGGAGTATATTAATTGGATTCCTAGTCTTTTAATGGTAGGTTTAGGATGTCAAACTTAAAGGCTATAATCGTAACCGTAGCAGTAACTCTAGTATTTAAGAAAAGTTCAACTATTTTGTTTCAATAGAAGCGTTTAGGCAACGTCTTGGAATTACGGCAAATTTGGTGGTTACAGCTAAAATTACGATTATGGTTGACATCCTAAACCTACCCTAAGGCTGACTCTACACTGAAACTGAAAAAAATTGATTGAAATTTATTCCCAATTAAGGATTCATATTCTTGTTTTTGAATAATTTCCTTATTATTTTACATAAAAACCTTTTCATATTTCATTTTATAAAGAACTAATAAAAACTTACATTTGACGAAGGAGTTGATTTATTACCATTAAAAGAATGTTCACTTTGCGTCTTCTTATTTTCACAAAACTCCTGACTAGGAGAAAGTGACTTCATAAAGGCATTCAAAATAATCTTTTTCCCTTCACTTTCATCATGTTTAATCAAATTTCCTTGCGTTTGACGTAAAGTTAAAATTTGAGAATTAAACTGATCATCGAATATTCCAAGAAACTTATTTCCATCGTTTTTAATATTAGCCAAACATACAGACGGCGAATTTTTATCTAATTTTAAATCATCTTTTGGAGATTTATCTTTTATCATTTTCGGGTTAACTTTCGGGATAATTTTCGGCTTATGAAGTCTTAATCCCAAAGTCTTCCTTACTTTACTTTTAACTTTCGGCCTTTCAATAATTTTCCTTTTATTTTCATTGTTTTTCGTATCAAAACCAAATTTAATTCCCAAAGTTTTTCGTGGTTTTTTAATTTGAACTTTATCACTACTTTGACTTAACATTGAATTCTCTTGAATTCGAACAGTTTCACAACTTTTTTGCGTATTCTCAACTTGTTTATTATATTTTTTAATGTATAACGTAACAACTTTTTCCACACAACGTTTTATCGTTCGCCACGATTTAAATTCAACAATATATCTTGTAGAATCAAAACAAACATCAACTTCTGAATACGGACATTGTATATTAATAACATAAATAGGATAAGCTTTTTGCGTTAAGAAAACATCTTCTAATTTATTAAACAAAGATTTTTTAAAGAGTTTTTGTACTGAATCCAATTGAACGGGGAATTTATTAACAAAAATATATTGCATGTTCGTAATAGAAGTTGATGTCATATAAAAGACACCAGATAATTTTACATCACCTTTAATAACTTTAATTTCAGAAAATTTATTAATATCTAATGTGTTATTTAAAGAACAAAGAACGTGTGAAACTGTTTTTTCTTTATGCGAAGTTAAAATAACCTCATCGTTTTCTTCATTTTTTAAACTAAACGAAACATTTGGAAAAATTATAGTTAATCTTTCTAACATAATTTTAACATTATTTAAATCGATTTTATTAATTCTTTTTTGTCGAACAGGACAATTATATAAAAAATCTTCTACAGTAACTGTAGTACCTTTACTTGGTCTATTTTTAGTGTTTATTAAAGGTTCTGATACCCCTCGAAAAAATGTTTTTAAGTAAGTTTCATTTATTTCGTTAAATCGCGAAGATATTTGTACTTTTTTTGATATAGCTATAATCGAAGCTAATGATTCACCTTTAAACCCGAAGGTTTTATGTTTACGTTCAAATTTATCTAAAGAAACGTGACATTTATTAGTAGCGTAACGAATACCAATATTTTCGAAATTTTCTAAAGTTATTCCTTCACCATTATCGATTACTTGAATTCGATGAGTTGGTAAATTTAATCTTATAGCGATCGAATTAGATTTAGCATCCAAACTGTTAAAGACCTTTGTGAAAAAGATAATTTTTAATTAATGAATGAATACAGAAAACAGATAAAAATAATTACCAATTCTGTAACGCATTGTGTGATTGTATTTATCTGGATATCACTTCTTAAACGGCTTTTTATTTCTTCCGGTAGTCTTTGAATGTTTTCTTGAGTCATTTTTTCTATGAAAATGATTAAATTATCTTTGTAGAGGTGATTTGAATGTGGCACTATCTTGAAATGACAGGTATTTACTTGTTGGGGTTGTATTTTAAGTTGCCTAACTTATTTTTAAAAAATTTTAATATTCAAATAAAAAGAAGAAATATCTTTAAATTCACATTGTTTGTATTAAAGATTAAATTAATAAAATTATTTATATAAAAACATTTTAATATAATAAAGTTATAAGTAAACTTAATAAATGATAGCTTCAAAATGATGGTTTTGACGTTTAAATGTCAAAATCCATTGTCAAAACGTCAAATTTGAAATTTACAGATCAAAATTCTCTCTTAAAATGTCAATTTTGGCATCTAGATATTAGCCTTTCTGCTTAAAATATCATTTTGACGTTTAAATGTCAAATTCCATTTTTAAAATGTCAATTGTGACGTTTAAATGTCAAAATCCATTTTCAAAATGTCAATTTTGACGTTTAAAACGTCACTTTTCATCTTTAAAGGGTCACTTTTGACTTTTACAGATCAAAATTCTGTTTCAAAATGTCAATTTTGACGTTTTAAACGTCACTTTTCATCTTTAAAGGGTCACTTTTGACATTTACTGATCAAAATTCTCTTTCAAAATGTCAATTTTGACGCTTAAATGTTAGTATTTCTGTTTAAAATGTCAATTTTGAGGTTTAAATGTCAAAATCCATTTTCAAAATGTCAATTTTGGCGTTTAAATCGTCACCTTTCATCTTTAAAGGGTCACTTTTAACATTTACAGATCAAAATTCTCTTTCAAAATGTCAATTTTGACGCTTAAATGTTAGTATTTCTGTTTAAAATGTCAATTTTGAGGTTTAAATGTCAAAATCCATTTTCAAAATGTCAATTTTGGCGTTTAAATCGTCACCTTTCAACTTTAAAGGGTCACTTTTGACATTTACAGATCAAAATTCTCTTTCAAAATGTCAATTTTGACGCTTAAATGTTAGTACTTCTATTTAAAATGTCAATTTTGAGGTTTAAATGTCAAAATCCATTTTCGAAATGTCAATTTTGACGTTTTAAACGTCACTTTTCATCTTTAAAGGGTCACTTTTGACATTTACTGATCAAAATTCTCTTTCAAAATGTCAATTTTGACGCTTAAATATTAGTATTTCTGTTTAAAATGTCAATTTTAACGTTTAAATCTCAAAATCCATTTTCAAAATGTCAATTTTAAAGTTTACAGATCAAAATCCTCTTTCAAAAGGTCAATTTTGACGTTTAAATGTTAGTCTTTCTGCTTAAAGTGTCACTCTTGGCGTTGAATTGTCAAACTGCATTTTTAAAATGTCAATTTCGGCGTTTAAATGTCAAAATCCATTTTCAAAATGTCAATCTTGATGTTTACAAATCAAAATTCTCTTTCAAAATGCCAATTTTGACGTTTAAATGTTAGAATTTCTGTTTAAAATGTCACTTTTGACGTTTAGATGTCAAAATCCATTTTCAAAATGTCAATTTCGACGTTTAAATGTTAGTCTATCTGTTTAAAATGTCACTTTTGACGTTTAAAAGTTAAAATTCTAGTCTTTTTATAATAAAGTTGTAACTTATAAATGTAAAATTTTATTGAAAATATTTTTTTGCTAACTTTGAAAATCTTTTTAATTTTTTTGACAACATTTAGAATAACATGTTTTTTTAAAATCAAAACTAGAATGTTTTAAGTTTCATTTAGAAAAAAAATCAAATCAAAATCTTTAAAATATAATTTTTGATGAATTTTTAAAGTTGGTCGTTTTTTTTAAGTTAGGTTAGAACTATCAAAAATTTTTTACCAACTTTAAAATTTTTTTAAATTTTTTTGACAACACTTGGAATAAAACAGTCTTTTCTAATTAAAATTAGAATGTTTTAAGTTTCATTTAGAAAAAAAATCAAATCAAAATGTTTAAAAATGAATTTTTGATGAATTTTTAAAGTTAATTTTCTTAAGTTAAAAAAGTGTCAAAAATTTTTACCAACTTTGAAATTTTTTTAAAATTTTTTTGACGACTTTTCGAATAAAACGGTATTTTTAAATCAAAACTAGAATGTTTTAAGTTTCATTTAGAAAAAAAATCAAATCAAAATGTTTAAAAATGAATTTTTGATGAATTTTTAAAGTTGACCGATTTTTTTAAATTGGTTTAGAAGTCTCAAAAATTTTTTACCAACTTTGAAATTTTTTCTAATTTTTTTGACAACATTTAGAATAGAACGGTATTTTTAAATTAAAACTAGAATGTTTTAAATTTCATTTAGAAAAAAAATCAAATCAAAATGTTTAAAAATCAATTTTTGATGAATTTTTAAAATTGATCGATTTTCTTAAATTTGGTTAAAAATTAAAAAAAAAATTTACCAACTTCGAAAATTTTTTTAATTTTTTTGACAACATTTAGAATAAAACGGTCTTCTTTAGTTAAAACTAGAATGTTTTAAGTTTTATTTAGAAAAGGAATCAAATCAAAATATTAAGAAATGAATTTTTAATGAATTTTTAAAGTTGATTGATTTTCTTGGGTTAGAAATTTCAAAAATTTTTTACCAACTTTGAAAATTTTTTAAATTTTTTTGACAACATTTAGAATAAGACGGTCTTTTTAAATCAAAACTAGAATGTTTTAAGTTTCATTTAGCAAAAAAATCAAATCAAAATGTTTAAAAATGAATTTTTGATTAATTTTTAAAAATTAGTCAAACAATTATGGTAATAAATTCACTTGAAATTGCTGTCAAAGTTATGTCATTTTAATCATAGCTAATTTAACTTCAATCAAAATCCTTATTAATTATACAGTTTTATAAAGTTTCCTTATTATACAGCTGTCCTAAAATAATAACGAAAAACTGTTAAAATTTTTTTAATTAAAAGTGAAATCTGTTATTCGATCTTTTATCATTTTAGAGATATTTAGTGTTAAAATCCTTATTTATGTTAATTTTTCTTAATAACATTAATAAATTTGAAAGGTTATACTTCAAAATTTTACACCAATTTTTTAAGAATTTTTTAAAAACATATTTAAAATATAAATTTAATATAGGCAACTTTATTCACTTAAAATATTTAAATTCTCTTATAATTATTCATATCTAAAAGGAAATTAAAAAAATATTTTTTAGTTTTTTTGACATTTTTGACATTTCATTAACAGCTAATATCTTATTAGTTAACATTTTTAATTTTAAATTTTATTATCATCTCAACATATTATACATCCAAATTTACATGGTAATACATTCCAAACATGATTCATAATCTAAATAGGTAAATATCCAATAATATTATGCAATAAATTCTCTGTATTTTTAGTTTCTCTCTCAACAAAGAAAAGAAAAAAAACTCAATAAATCGTCGTTAAAATAAAAATTTTATTTAAACCGTATAATATAAAAATAACTCCTACTACAATTTTCTACAACGCACTTTAGGCATTTATAAATATTTTACCTGTAAGTAAATAAATTCCTTGAAATACCGCGCGCGTTAACGTCGCGACATTTCCATAGATGGCGTTCGAACGGTCGCGAGCGAGTGTACGTCAACACGAAAAGTGTTGGAAAATGTGATACAACCACTAAATAAAGTATAATCTGTCCCGTTTTCCGGTAATAACGATGTGCTCTCGTAACGTTCGAAACCCGACCTGAGTCTAAGATTTAAAAATGTTCAGCAAGAAAATCACCGATGTTAAGAAGTCAACGTCAAAGATACAAGACTCGAAAAAGGACTTGGCCACTAGAATTAAACATTTAAAAAACATTCTAGGTAGTATAAACAATGTCCCACCTGTTAATTGTCGTTGTCGCGACTGAGTCACCCGCTCTTTATTTATTATAATTAGGTTATAGGTTAAAATGTCAAGTGGATTACTAACTCGAGTTTGTTCTCCTTTTTCTAGATACAGTTGACATTGCGGAGGCTAAGGGTTTTTGTGAGGCGAATTTTAGTCATATCTATCATATATTGTATGATAGTTTTATTCAGGCTGAAAATAATCTTCGCCAACGTGGTGAGTTTATTTAAAAAGTGTTTAACATTTCTTTTAAGTGAATAAATAAAAATATTTGTAATATTGTGGTACATAGTTTTGCGGTGTTGGTATAAGCAATGTTTGTAGCGTCACAACATAGAGAAGCTTTCATAGGAGATGTAAGATTTAAACCATTTAATTTTTATTTTCTAAATCTGAGCTTTAAATTTCCGTTTTAAGCTTATTATTGGTAAAATCTTAAAAAGAAGGTGTAAGGAGTTTTTTACTTTGACGTAGAGTTGTGATTAATCAGAGTTTAATATATTTATATTGGCAGATATTAAATGTTTTGTTTAATTTATCAAAATGAGTCAGAATCTTGATATTTTTTAATTGACTATATCCGATTCAACTAATAAATAATACTATTATCTAAATCAAATTGAAATTATTGTTAATCATTTGTATACTTAACATATTGACAGTCGCTTCTTTCAATATTAGTAAATATGTTAATTTAACCCAATTATGGAGAACTAAAATGTTTTAATTTCATTAAACAGATAAAATTTGTTTAGTGAAAGTGATATTTTACCTAAAAAAGATTTTTTTTTAAGCAACAATCGATTGGAAAGTCGATTTTTAGTATGTCTTTTAGATTTATTTAAATTATTGTATTTTATTTACAAAAGGTTATCAGGAAATCGTTTGAAATATGTAAAATTGTTTTAATTTTGGACGAATTTTACTAAAAATTCTTTCAAATCGACTCCGAATCACTTGTGATTGATAAAAAATGTCTAAAATTGTTCTTAAATTACCTGAAGTTTTCTGAAAATATCTAAAATCATTGTAAGCTATCCTGATTTATGAATGATATCTAAACTTGTCTTAGAATCGATTGAAAATTGTCTATAATTATTCTAAAATCAGTTAATCGTTTGAAAAGTAACTAAACTTTACCTAAAATTACCTGAGATTGATGAAAAATATCTAAAATTGCCTTTAAATTACCTGAAATTTTCTGAAAGTATCTAAAATCATTGTAAACTATCCTGATTTATGAATAGTATCTAAATTTGTCTTAGAATCGATTGAAAATTCTCTATAATTATCCTAAAATCGGCTTAATCGTTTGAAAAGTAACAAAATTTTACCTAAAATTACCTGAGATTGATGAAAAATGTCTAAAATTTCCCTAAAATTACCTGAAATTTTCTGAAAGTATCTAAAATCATTGGAAACTATGCTAATTTATGAATAGTATCTAAATTTGTCTTAGAATCGATTAAAAATTGTCTATAATTATCCTAAAAGCGGCTTAATCGTTTGAAAAGTAACAAAATTTTACCTAAAATTACCTGAGATTGATGAAAAATGTCTAAAATTTTCCTAAAATTACCTGAAATTTTCTAAAAGTATCTAAAATCATCGGAAACTATGCTAATTTATGAATAGTATCTAAATTTATCTTGGAATCGATTGAAAATTGTCTATAATTATCCTAAAATCGGCTTAATCGTTTGAAAAGTAACAAAATTTTACCTAAAATTACCTGACATTGATGAAAAATGTCTAAAATTTCCCTAAAATTACCTGAAATTTTTTGAAAGTATCTAAAATCATCGGAAACTATGCTAATTTATGAATAGTATCTAAATTTGTCTTAGAATCGATTGAAAATTGTCTATAATTATCCTAAAATCAGCTTAATCGTTTGAAAAGTAACAAAATTTTACCTAAAATTACCTGACATTGATGAAAAATGTCTAAAATTTCTCTAAAATTACCTGAAATTTTTTGAAAGTATCTAAAATCATCGGAAACTATGCTAATTTATGAATAGTATCTAAATTTGTCTTAGAATCGATTGAAAATTGTCTACAATTATCCTAAAATCGCTTAATCGTTCGAAATGTAACTAAATGTTACTTAAAATTACCTGAGATTGATGAAAAATGTCTAAAATTTCCCTAAAATTACCTGAATCTTTTTGAAAGTATCTAAAATCATCGGAAACTATGCTAATTTATGAATAGTATCTAAATTTGTCTTAGAATCGATTGAAAAGTTGTCTATAATTATCCTAAAATCGGCTTAATCGTTTGAAAAGTAACAAAATTTTACCTAAAATTACCTGACATTGATGAAAAATATCTAAAATTTCCCTAAAATTACCTGAAATTTTTTGAAAGTATCTAAAATCATCGGAAACTATGCTAATTTATGAATAGTATCTAAATTTGTCTTAGAATCGATTGAAAATTGTCTATGATTATCCTAAAATCGGCTTAATCGTTTGAAAAGTAACAAAATTTTACCTAAAATTACCTGACATTGATGAAAAATGTCTAAAATTTCCCTAAAATTACCTGAAATTTTTTGAAAGTATCTAAAATCATCGGAAACTATGCTAATTTATGAATAATATCTAAACTTGTCTTAGAATCGATTGAAAATTGTCTATAATTATCCTAAAATCGGCTTAATCGTTTGAAAAGTAACAAAATTTTACCAAAAATTACCTGACATTGATGAAAAATGTCTAAAATTTCCCTAAAATTACCTAAAATTTTTTGAAAGTATCTAAAATCATCGGAAATTATGCTAATTTATGAATAGTATCTAAATTTGTCTTAGAATCGATTGAAAATTGTCTATAATTATTCTAAAATCGGCTTAATCGTTTGAAAAGTAACAGAATTTTACCTAAAATTACCTGACATTGATGAAAAATGTCTAAAATTTCTCTAAAATT
This sequence comes from Digitonthophagus gazella, assembly GCA_036711955.1. Lineage (NCBI taxonomy): Eukaryota > Metazoa > Arthropoda > Insecta > Coleoptera > Scarabaeidae > Digitonthophagus > Digitonthophagus gazella. The sequence goes on along the minus strand of JASCIT010000005.1, from coordinate 35,151,052 downwards.
ACCTGAAATTTTTTGAAAGTATCTAAAATCATCGGAAACTATGGTAATTTATGAATAGTATCTAAATTTGTCTTAGAATCGATTGAAAATTCTCTATAATTATCCTAAAATCGGCTTAATCGTTTGAAAAGTAACAAAATCTTACCTAAAATTACCTGACATTGATGAAAAATGTCTAAAATTTCCCTAAAATTACCTAAAATTTTTTGAAAGTATCTAAAATCATCGGAAACTATGCTAATTTATGAATAGTATCTAAATTTGTCTTAGAATCGATTGAAAATTGTCTATAATTATTCTAAAATCGACTTTATCGTTTGAAAAGTAACAAAATTTTACCTAAAATTACCTGACATTGAAGAAAAATGTCTAAAATTTCTCTAAAATTACCTGAAATTTTTTGAAAGTATCTAAAATCATCGGAAACTATGCTAATTTATGAATAGTATCTAAACTTGTCTTAGAATCGATTGAAAATTGTCTATAATTATCCTAAAATCGGCTTAATCGTTTGAAAAGTAACAAAATTTTACCTAAAATTACCTGAGATTGATGAAAAATGTCTAAAATTTCCTTAAAATTACCTGAAATTTTTTGAAAGTATCTAAAATCGTCGGAAACTATGCTAATTTACGAATAGTATCTAAACTTGTCTTAGAATCGATTGAAAATTGTCTATAATTATTCTAAAATCGACTTTATCGTTTGAAAAGTAACAAAATTTTACCTAAAATTACCTGACATTGATGAAAAATGTCTAAAATTTCCCTAAAATTACCTGAAATTTTTTGAAAGTATCTAAAATCATCGGAAACTATGCTAATTTATGAATAGTATCTAAACTTGTCTTAGAATCGATTGAAAATTGTCTATAATTATCCTAAAATCGGCTTAATCGTTTGAAAAGTAACAAAATTTTACCTAAAATTATCTGACATTGATGAAAAATGTCTAAAATTTCCCTAAAATTACCTGAAATTTTTTGAAAGTATCTAACATCATCGGAAACTATGCTAATTTATGAATAGTATCTAAATTTGTCTTAGAATCGATTGAAAAGTTGTCTATAATTATCCTAAAATCGGCTTAATCGTTTGAAAAGTAACAAAATTTTACCTAAAATTACCTGACATTGATGAAAAATGTCTAAAATTTCCCTAAAATTACCTGAATCTTTTTGAAAGTATCTAAAATCATCGGAAACTATGCTAATTTATGAATAGTATCTAAAGTTGTCTTAGAATCGATTGAAAATTATCTACAATTATCCTAAAATCGGCTTAATCGTTTGAAAAGTAACAAAATTTTACCTAAAATTACCTGACATTGATGAGAAATGTCTAAAATTTCCCTAAAATTACCTGAAATTTTTTGAAGGTATCTAAAATCATCGGAAACTATGCTAATTTATGAATAGTATCTAAATTTGTCTTACAAGGAGACCTTACGACTTGCCCCTCACCGATTTTAACGAAAGTGGCACCAATCGATAGATATTGGTACATAGTACAAATATATAAAATATTAGGGCGCACTATTCAGCGGTTCGCAAGAAAATTGGTGTTAAAGTTTTCGAATAGCGTCTGTCAGTGACAAGTCCCGCCCTTTAAGCCCCGCCCATTGTCGTACTGAATATGTATAGACTTCCACATACGAGGTTCGAATTCTGAATAATACCTTTTTTATTTCCATTTTTATTTTTAATGCAACATTTCACTTTATTTTTATATTTTGATAGTACAAAATATAATCAATTAAGGACACTCTTTCGTTATCCTACTTTTTAATTTCTCTACTTCTATGTTTAGGAAACTTACGATACTTTTATTAGAATCTTTCTTTACAATTTCTTCTTTACCATTTAAAATGGTATTACGTTTTATAAAAAAATACCCGCACAAGTAATGTAAAATAATTTATTATATTGCTTACATCTAACTTATTCGTATTATAAGGGATATTATTATAAGAGATATAACACTAGGGATCGATATTATGATTATATTGATAATGATTCAAAGTAGCAAATCAACGTTACTCTTGAGTGATACTTATGTTAGTTATATTTTGAAAAACTGCAAATGAAAAGTGATCTCGTGACTATGGAATCAACTGTGGAAATTTGAAAAGGCGCTATGTAAATTGGCGAAGAAATACTTAATATCGCTCTCGACATCTTGACAAAGACAACATTTTTTGTAAGTACGGATAACTTAACCCCTTGACTTATGATTTCTTTCGAACGTAATGCAATTATGGCGGGCCAGACTCGTCATTGTAAGTTAAGGAGTTAATACTCATGGACTAAACTGACGAAGAATGTGCTTCCGAATTCGTGTTTCCGTTTGACGCAAATTTATCTCCGGAACTACCGACAAAGCAAGTACAAGACGATTATAATATTCCCTTTCATCACAAGTTAAAAGTGTGAATCGCGCTGAAGAACATCCCTATTGGCCTTTGCAAACTCTACAGAAGAAAGGATGTGGACGCTTAAAAAACATAAGAGAATTAAAGAGATGGGAAGAACATGTCAGAAAAGGAGGAACGATTATCGATAAGTATAAATTGATTGACTCTTGTGCATGTGATTGTTTTGAGGATCGTTACGTGCTACCAGCCAATTTTCGTGGAACAAGATAAAATGTAATTAAATATACGTTATAAAAGACTGTTAATCAGATTCACATAATACGCAAACTTGGATTGCCTCCACGCCATCATCATCTACACAAGCACATTAATTGTACGTTTTCTTGTGTTTGGGGTTTAATCATAAAATGTTTCTTTTTAATCAGTTTTTCATCTTCCTTTTTGAGTCTTTTAGCTTTCTTCTTAACACTGGGTTCCACATGTTACCTTATTTCCCCGTCTTATCTCATCCTCCCCTAAATAAAGGAGGTAAGACTGGATGTTTACGTGGGTATTTTATTATAAAACATTTTATAATAAATAAAAAATACTATTTTAAATGGTAAAGAAGAAATTGTAAAGAAAGATTCTAATAAAAGTATCGTAAGTTTCCTAAACATAGAAGTAGAGAAATTAAAAAGTAGGATAACGAAAGAGTGTCCTTAATTGATTATATTTTGTACTATCAAAATATTATAAAAATAAAGTGAAATGTTGCATTAAAAATAAAAATGGAAATAAAAAAGGTATTATTCAGAATTCGAACCTCGTATGTGGAAGTCTATACATATTCAGTACGACAATGGGCGGGGCTTAAAGGGCGGGACTTGTCACTGACAGATGCTATTCGCAAACTTTAACACCAATTTTCTTGCGAACCGCTGAATAGTGCGCCCTAATATTTTATACATTTGTACTATGTACCAATATCTATCGATTGGTACCACTTTCGTTAAAATCGGTGAGGGGCAAGTCGTAAGGTCTCCTTGTTAGAATCGATTGAAAATTGTCTATAATTATCCTAAAATCGGCTTAATCGTTTGAAAAGTAACAAAATTTTACCTAAAATTACCTGACATTGATGAAAAAAGTCTAAAATTTCCCTAAAATTACCTGAAATTTTTTGAAAGTATCTAAAATCATCGTAAACTATGCTAATTTATGAATAGTTTCTAAATTTGTCTTAGATCGATTGAAAATTGTCTATAATTATCCTAAAATCGGCTTAATCGTTTGGAAAGTAACAAAATTTTACCTAAAATTACCTGAGATTGATGAAAAATGTCTAAAATTACCCTTAAATTACCTGAAATTTTCTAAAAGTATCTAAAATCGTCGTAAACTATCCTAATTTATGAATAGTATCTAAACTTGTCTTGGAATCGATTGAAAATTGTCTATAATTATCCTAAAATCGCTTAATCATTTGAAATGTAACTAATTTTGGCATAAAATTACCTGAGATTGGTGAAAAATATCTAAAATTTCCCTAAAGTTACCTGAAATTTTCTAAAAGTATCTAAGATCGTTTTAAACTATGCTAATTTATGAATAGTATCTAAACTTGTCTTAGAATCGATTGAAAATTATCTATAATTATCCTAAAATCGGCTTAATCGTTTGAAAAGTAACAAAATTTTACCTAAAATTACCTGACATTGATGAAAAATGTCTAAAATTTCCCTAAAATTACCTGAAATTTTTTGAAAGTATCTAAAATCATCGTAAACTATGCTAATTTATGAATAGTATCTAAATTTGTCTTAGAATCGATTGAAAATTGTCTATAATTATCCTAAAATCGGCTTAATCGTTTGAAATGTAACTAAATTTTACCTAAAATTACCTGAGATTGATAAAAAATATCTAAAATTTCCCTAAAATCGATTGAAAACTTTCTAAAATTATCCTAGAAATGCTTAAAATTGTTTAAAACGTATCTAAAATTGACCTAAAATTTCGTAAGACTGATGAAAAATACCTAAAAAATACTTATTGTTAGAGTCAGCGAAAAATTCTATGAAGTTATGCTAAAGTCACTTGAAATCGCTTGAAAAGTATTTAAAATTGATTTACAATCATTAGAGATTCATAAAAACGTCTAGAATTTTCCTAGAATAGTTAAAAATCGCCTGGAAATTTGAAGTATTATATTTTATTTAGAAAGTGTTCTTAGGAAATCGATTGAAGTGTGAAATTGTGTTTAATTTCACCCGAATTTAACTGAAAGTTTACTGAAATTAGCCCAGAATCACTTGTGATTGATAAAAAAACTTCTAAAACTCCTAGAATCGCTTAATCCTTTGAAAAGTAACTAAACTTTAACTAAAATTACCTGAAATTGATGAAAAATGTCTAAAATTTCCTTAAAATCGATTGAGAACTTTCTGAAATTATCCTAGAATCGTTTAAAATCGTCTAAAAAGTATTTAAAATTTGTCTAAAATTTTATGACATTACGATTTATGAAAAATATTTAAAGTACCTAGAAAATACCTAAAAAGTACCTAGAGTCAGCGAAAAATTTCATGAAATTATCCTAAAGTTAGTTGAAATCGTCTAAAAAGTATTTAAAATTAAATCTAAAATCACCTGAGATTTAAAAGAGTGTCTAAAATTTACCTAACATCATCTGAAATCGATGAGAAATATCTAAAATTGTCCTAGAATAGTTAAAAATCGCCTGACAATTTTAATTATTACATTTAAAATTGTTTTCCTGCCCAAAATTCAACTGAAAATTCCCTAGAATTGTCCTAGAACAACCTCAGATCAATGAAAAGTGTTTGAAATTGTCCTAAAATCGGTCGAAAACTCTCTTAATCGTCCGAGGACTCTTTGAAATTATTTGAAAACTACCTCAAATTATGTGAAATTATCTGAAAATCACCTGATCGTCAGAAGAGTGTCTAAAGTTTGCCAAAAATCAGCTGAAATCGATAGTAAATGTCTAACATTGGTTTTTGAACTATTGTAATAATCCTATAATCGCCTAAAATCATCTGAAACGACGATTAGTCTTTGAAATCGTCTGAAAAGACGATTTCTGGCGATTTCACCGAAAGAGACTGAATTTTTCGAATGAAAAATGTTCGAAATTATCCTAAAATCGACAGAAATCTCTCTAAATTGCCCGATAACTTTCTGAAATTACCTGAAAAGTACCTCAAATTATATGAAATTATTCTAGAATCTTCTGATCGTTAGAAAAGTGTCTGAAGTTTACCAAAAATCAGCTGAAATCGATAGTAAATGTCTAACATTGGTTTTGAATTATTGTAATAATCCTATAATCGCCTGAAATCGTCTGAAACGACAATTAGTCTTTGAAATCGTCTGTAAAGATGATTTCTGGCGATTTCAGCGAAAAAGACTGAATTTTTCAAATGAAAAATGTTCGAAATTATCCTAAAATTGACCGAAATTTCACTAAATTGTTCAAGAATTCTCTGAAATTACATGAAAAGTACCTCAAATTATATGAAATTATTCTAGAATCTTCTGATCGTTAGAAAAGTGTCTAAAGTTTACCAAAAATCACCTGAAATCGATAGTAAATGTCTAACATTGGTTTTTAAACTATTGTAATGATCCTATAATCACCTCAAATCGTCTGAAACGACGATTAGTCTTTGAAATCGTCTGTAAAGATGATTTCTGGCGATTTCAGCAAAAAAGACTGAATTTTTCGAATGAAAAATGTTCGAAATTATCCTAAAATCGACAGAAATCTCTCTAAATTGCCCGACAACTTTCTGAAATTACCTGAAAAGTACCTCAAATTATATGAAATTATTCTCGAATCTTCTGATCATTTGAAAAGTGTCTAAAGTTTACCGAAAATCAGCTAAAATCAATTGTAAATGTCTAACATTGGTTTTTGAACTATTGTAATGATTCTATAATCACCTGAAATCGTCTGAAACGACAATTAGTCTTTGAAATTGTCTAAAAAGACGATTTCATTGAAGGAGACTGAATTTTTCGAATGATAAGTGTTCGAAACTATCCTAAAATCGACCGAAATCTCTCTAAACTGTCCGAGAACTCTCTGAAATTACCTGAAAAGTACCTCAAATTATATGAAATTATTCTAAAATCTTCTGATCATTAGAAAAGTATCTAAAGTTTATCGAAAATCATCTGAAATCAATAGCAAATGTCTAAAATTGTCCTAAAATTGGTTTTTGAATCAGTGTAATGATCCTATAATCTCTTGAAATCGTCTGAAACGTATCTAAAAATGACCTAAAATCAGCTAACAATAAGATTGATGAAAAAACTGTCATAGAATCGAATGAAAATTCTAAGAAAATAATTTTAAAATTGCATGAAATCGTCTGAAAAGTGTCTATAATTGATCTAAAATCAACGAACAATAAAATTGATGAGAAAGTTGTCCTAGAGTCGACTGAAAATTCTAAGAAAATAATTCTAAAATTGCATGAAATCGTCTGAAAAGTCTCTAAAATTGATCTAAAATTAGCTAACAATAAGATTCATGTAAAAGCTGTCACAGAATCGACTGAAAATTCTAAGAAAATTACCTTAAAATCGCATTAAATCGTCTAAAAGTGTCTAAAATTGATCTAAAATCAGCTAACAATAAGATTCATTTAAAAGCTATCACAGAATCGACTGAAAATTCTAAGAAAATTACCTTAAAATCGCATTAAATCGTCTAAAAAGTGTTTAAAATTGATCTAAAATCAGTTAACAATAAAATTGTTGAAAAATTTGTTTTGGAGTCGATTGAAAATTCTAAGAAAATTATTCTAAAATCGCATGAATTCGTCTGAAATGTGTCTATTAACATAAAATCGCTCGAGATTGATGAATAGTGATTAAAATAGCGCTATAAATGATAAATTGTTTCTCAAATTATCCTACAATCGCCTGAAAATTGTCTAAAATTGATTTAAAATTCCCTAAAATCGACTGAAAAGTATCTACTATCATTTAAATTATCTGTAAAGTTTTATCAATTCTCTAATTTTCCACTTTTAAATCAAATTTTTTTAAGAATACAATACAAACCAAATAAAAAAACTTAATTGTTTAAAACCAATTGATAAATTTGACTAAAATGTTGAAATCTTATTGATACATTGACTCCGTTTTAATTACAACTCTACCACACTGCTTTAAATTAATGTTTCCCTTCAAAGTACTAATCATTGTTTATTTTTCTTCTTGCCCTTTGTACAGAGCTGTCATTTCATTTAGGTAAGTGTCGCTTTCTTCGTATTATCCCCCAAAATTTCCATCCCGTACAAAATTAACTCTACCTTTCAGTTCATAAGGCCCACAAAGAAGAATTAGAATGTGCGTTATGGATCCTAGAGCAAGTATTGTCGTTGCTTCCCGAGCTGATTCACAAGCGATGGCAGATGCACTCGCTCGGTCACATCCTTACGAAACTCCTCGATCCCGGAAATTCTGTAAAATTAAGGAGACAGGCGATAAGATACTTTTTGATGTGGTATCAAGCGTTAAACGATAACGCGCCGGATTACGTCCACGGAATGTTCGCTTCTTTAGTTCCGGGATTTTCCGCGCAAACACAAAATTCGAAATCGACGGGAAGTAGTGTTTTTCACGACACTAGTTTGCAAAATCCGGTTACGGCGATCGAATCTCTACCTATTTTACCTCCGTCTAGTACCGAAAGAATTCCAGAACAGACAACGAGATTGTATTTGGATACGGTTCTTGAATTTATGGTTACAACCGTTGTAAGATTAGAATGGCACGATAAAGTATCCCATCATCACAGGTGTTTTCATTTTCTCTTGGAAATGTTTAAGGTTTATTATTTACCGAAATTATGTCCGAAGTTTTGTTACGAAACTTCTTTATATAATCCAAATTTGGGTGAGAATTTAGTTTAGTTTTTGAAACTTAAGTTTTAATTGCGATCGTTTTATAGAATTACCAGTATTAAGAAAACCTGAACCGGATAATGAATTTATTTCGTATCGCGTATCTTTAATAAAGTGGATTGCTAATTATACACATCAAACGAAAAAATCTAGTGAGAGTCATCATAATTCTATTTCAACAGTTCCACAACCAACAATTCAACAATCTCAAAGTGATGATGATCATCAACATGATTCAGCTCAACATAGTTTAGATTCCAGTAAGTATTTTATTTTTAGTTTTAATGTTGAAATAAAATAACACAGGCCAACAAAAAAAATATTTGTAAAAACTTTTTAAACCAAAACATCTAAATCTTATGAATTTTTAGATGCTGAAACCGTATTTGGCATCAGTTTTTTTTTTATCACCCACAGTTCTCTCATAATATGACATCGATTATTGTAAATAGGGAAAATTTGATACATAAAAAATAGAAAAAAATCATACTTTTATTTGATTAGGCTACAATTTTTACTTACTATAAATAACTGTTACTTTAAGGGGGAACAACAGGGTGGAGACCGCGAAAAAAGCCGATAATTAAGATTTTATTTTGGTTCACTCATATATTTTAGAAAAATCGAAATTTGATATTTGTAACTACGCAGTTTAAACTTATTTTAGGAAGTATAGAGAAAAAAAAATCTGTCTTAGAATACATGTATGGAGGGTGTCCAAATGCACTAACAAAAAAAGCATCTTGTTGGTTGTCACTATAAAACGTGTAAAACTAATCTGAAAATAAAAAAGGAAACGTCATTTTAATCTATATTAGTGTAGCTTCAGTTAAGCGTACCCGATTTAGAAAATAATAATTGCTGTTAAAATGGCACCCCTGCAAAAAAAGAGTTAAGAAAATCGATAAAATAATTAATCTTTCCAGAGGGTAAAGAGGCAGCAAATATTAATACAAATAAAAATCCGTACGCTTAACTGAAGGCAACTTTATATGGATTGAGGACGTCTCAATAAAATTTGAATGCGATTCTCGTTGGTAAAGAAATTGTGACAACAGGATGAAAAAATTTTACTGTGAGAAAAACGCATTTAAAAAGTTAAGTTTAATTCTAGATAATATAATGGAGGAAATTTTAAGAGTTACCACAATTCATCGATTCCTGCTCCATAATAAAGGTCTTTAGAATTTCTAGAACATAATTCGACTTTCTTCTTGTTGTCTGAATTGTCTAAAACACTTGAAATTTAACGCACTTTAGCTCGACTTATACGGTGTTGGTCTTTAGCTGTACAAAATGCGTACATTTGGGGACTAATCTGGATTTGTATTTCATTTGTCACCTTTAATAAAGAAGCCATTCCATTATTAAAAATGGAAACCGTCAAATAAGTAGCAATTTGCACAATAACTGTCCGAATTTTCGGAGCGAACTTCCAAATGAGGGCATTAAAGCTCTCATTTGAATTTTGCGTAAATCCGCCTATACAGCGCTCAAGCAACTCCGTCTTGGACAAATCTATATAAATGGGAATAATAGCATCGATAACATTTTGTAACAATGGTTGTTTATGTTCGTATTCAAGTAATTTCTTCGTGCGCGCGAGCAGAAAAGAGCTATAATTCCATTATTTGTACAAATTTTGTTATAATATTGTAGGACAATATTCTAAAAGGTACATACTTTCGAATTGCGTAAAGAAAAAAAAAACGATTTTTCAAAAAATTTACCCTGTTGTTCCCCCTTAATGCGAATATTTTAGGTGGTGATTTTTTGTATTTCCTTTCCCTCTTCTCTGTAAAGTTTCTTGTGTAACTTTTTCTTCGATGTGATGCATTTTGTTCTTCTCTATGGAGTGACCAGTAGTAATCACCCATCATCTTGATATTCCACCGTCCCTGGTACCGTTTCTCCATCACTTTTATGTCCTGATAGTTCCCCCTGTTCTTCACTCACATCACCCAAGTTTTTAGGAAAGAAGTCAAGATGGTTGTGCAAGAAGTGGACTTTAAGGCTCATCAGACAACCCAGATTTTTAAACTTTTTTATCATGTTAGCTACAATAGCTTCATAATTATGGTCTTTCACACTACCCGGAACTTACAATTAGTTACAACTTCTTTAAATGATATCCAAGCTTCCTTTTCCTTTCTAACCATCCTTCCTTCAAAGTTGGAATCCAACATCATTTTACGAATATCAGGTCCAGTGAAAATCCCTTCCTTCAGTTTAGCTTGTGACAAATGGGGAAATTTTCGCACAAATATTTAAAACAGTCACCATCTTTAGGCAAAGCTTTTACAAATTGCTCCATTAAGCCTAATTTGATAGTGGCGGTAGAAGATTTTTTTTGCGGTCTACTAAAGCTTTATTTAAAATGTACTTCTCGCCAGGTGTTAAAGTTTTTCTTCCGGCCCATTGTTTTTTGGACCAATGTTCATCCCTTGCTCTGCTGTCCCACTCACATATAAAACATGGAAGCTTTGTAAATCCCTTTTGTTGGCCAAGGATCATGGAGATGACTTTTAAATCTCCACACAGCATCCAGTCGTGAGCCGGATAGTTAATTTTTTCTAAAATCATATTAAGATTTTCGTAAGTTTCCTTCATACGGACTGAATGAGCAACAGGCACTGAAGCATACGTATTTCCATTGTGTAAGAGAACACCTTTTAAGCTAGTTTTTGATGAGTCTATAAAAAGCCTCCAGGCTTCCTTCTTGTATTCAATGCCAAATTCATTCATTAGACTATCAATATCATGACAGTAAATCAAATCCTCTTCCTGTTTCAAAAACTGAGCAAACTGTTGATATCTTGCTCTGTAATAATAAATAGATGTTCCTGATTCCAATAAATATTTTTCTTTCAGCCTAGAACCGAGCAGTTCTGCTTTTTCTTTACTTAAACCTAAATCTCTCACCAAATCATTTAACTCAGCTTGCGTAAACAACTGTGGTTTTAAATTTTCTGGAGAATATTTAAACTCTTCATCATCCAGTATGCTCTCATTAAATTCAGGACTGGACTGTAGAATGTTATCAAGAGACTGAGGTGGTTCAGGGACAGGAAGTTTCGGTCCATGTCCTACTGGCCGATTAGCTGAAGTAAGATTGGGGTAGATAATTAATTTCTTATTTTTGGAGTTATATCCAGAAACATCAATGCTGCAAAAATAGCAATCATTTAAACGATCTTTTTGCTCCCTCCAGACCATTGCTATTGCAAATCTAAAAGCTCTCTTTTCTTTCTTGTACCATTTTCTAAGATCCTAGACACAAATATAACATACTTTGCGTGGAGCCCAACATTTTTCTTGACTACCGATTTCTACACCAAAATATGCAAAGTATATTTTCTTTACAAAGTCAGTAATGTTTCTTTGATGTTTTTTAACCATAAATTCACCACATATATAACAAAAAGTGTTGGGAGAATTTTTACAACCGCGATTAGCCATACTTAAATTTTGAGTTAATGCACATGAATTAAACACTGTATGACAACTTTATAATTAACTGAAATTAAACGAACAACTCTGCCATTTATCATAACTGTAATCTAAGAACATTTGATTTTACTGCCAACCCTATAAGGTGAAGATTTTATTGCCAACCTAATAATATTTGAATTATCAAAACTAAACTTTTCACAGATTGAATGTTAAAATATGAAAAATTGGTGGGTGATACAACTTTTTTATTATTATGTTCGGACTCAGCATACAAAAAAGCATAGGAATTACATAAAATTATTAAAAAAGTTTTGTCATCGTCGGCCTGTGTAATTAAAGATAATTTGATCATTTGAGTTTTTATTCAAATTTTCATAAATGTAAAAAATGTGTCACCATATTTTAAAAATCCACCCAAAGATTTACTTAGTTAAATCACATTCAACCATTAATTTTTCTTTTTAAAATTCGAATATTTCAACTTTAATTTTTATATCCAGATGTATCAATACAAATGAGATCGATACCGACAGACGACGAATTAGCATCGAGAATAGTTCGAGAAGTATTGTACAATTCTCGAGATAATGTAAATTTCATACACGAAGTGTATAGACAGGCGTTTCTCTTAAATTTTCACAACGCGCACGCCATAGCAATACGTAAGGCGATAACCGTTTATAAAGACATCATACAAATGAATCTCACCGAGCTACCGCCGTACGCTCAGGAACCTTTGGAAGAGGTTCCGAGAGTTCAAGACGAAGTCCCGGAAGGTTTCAGACCGGGAAGGTTACGAAACGATTCGTATTTAGGTGCTATACATAAAGAGAATTTACTTGTTCGAGCTGGATTACAAGTAAGAGTAGTTTTTGAGAATTATAAAAACATTAGTTAAATTATATTGGTTTGTTTTAGAATTTATTACAAGTATTTATGACACATGCCGCTAATGTATTTTTGTTGGAAGTTAATTCTCACGTTTCAACTGAAGTTCCAACATTGTTAGAGGAACAGACTGACGCTTGTAAAAGAGTACTTAATATCTATAGGTATATGGTGATGCATACTAGAATGGATAGTGGAACTTGGTACAACTTAATAAATTATTTTAAAGTTAAAAATTTTTTTCATTGATTTTTTTTAGGGAGCAATTATTATTAGTTTTATTACAAATCACTTCCTTAGTCTTAAAAGAATCTCCACCAAAGAAAAAAGTAGCAACGTTAGGCGGAAAACTAGCACCCGCGATATTCCAAACTCTCATTGTAACTTGGATAAAAGCGAACCTCAACGTTACGATCACTCGAGAACTATGGGATCGGTTTCTTAACGTTCTCACTTTGTTAACCGGCTGGGAAGAATTAGTTAAAGAATGGGCCGTAAGATTTACTTTACAAATCTAATTTCGTATTTACTTTTCTTAATTTAAATTGCAGAAAACTTTAGAAACGCTAACGCGAGTTTTAGCAAGACACGTTTATAATCTTGACTTGACGGATTTACCACTCGATCGAGTAGTCGATCATAAGATGAAGAGGAATAGGCCTAGACCTATTAGTAAACAGGAAGGAATTAGGACGGAAAGTGTTAGCGAAAGTAGTACCGTGACAGTCTCGCGGCAAGATTCTTCTTTGCCGGATGGTGGTTGTTTGCCGAAAATTGCACGGACGGGAATGTCGAGGAGTTTGAGTGAGACTAACTTGGCTGTGAAGAGACGATCTAGTACAAAAAGTCAGGTAAGATATTTTGTTCTTTAATTATATAGAATACCAGAAAACTTTGTAAATCCTTGTAACTTTGTAAAATTTTATGATTAGTAAAGGAAACTCAAGAAGTAGTTATATTGTTAACAAAATTTGATAATACGAAAGAACTTAAATAAAATTCTCTCGAAAATGTTTGGATAAAATTATAGTCTGACAGAAAATAATATATAAAAATAAAAATATCCTTAAAGCATGTAGTACAGTCAAAAATTAAAAACCTTAATAAATATAGTACGAAACCTAATTTTTTGACATTTGTATGGCAGTAAATAGATGAAAAAATATAACTTTTCTTTTTAATCTTTTGCTTCCACTACAAAATGGAAGATTGTGTTGCAAGTTGTCTGTAAAGCTGGCTACTCTCTATGCGATACTTGCCAAGTAATTGCAAAGTACTTGGTAAGTAGCAAGTTGTGTGTACGAAGACTCGCATAAACTCGGGGTGGTACTTGTACTTCCCCTCGTGGGTCGGAAAATAATCGCAAGTCAAATGGGAAGAGTAAATAATTTCTTTACTTCTATGCGCGCGCTACACTACGCGGCGTTTAGGGAATAGAAGTGTCAAAAGTGATTGTGGAGTAATAAAGTGGAATAACGAGTTAACTTTAAGGTTTTTGAATATTTACCAAAAAGAAAGAGTAATTTGGGATGCATCTCATAAATTAGATAAAAACGGGAATGAAATATACGTTGCGTGGAAACGAATACAAAATGAGTTTTCTTCGGAAGTCACCATAGACAAATTAAAAAAAAAGACTCGCTTATGGCTACTTTTCGTAATTGCAAAGCTAATTGAGGAAATTGGGAGCCAGCGAAAGAGTAGTGCTGGTTCCTGTGATATGTACAGTGTACTCTCTCTTAAGCGGACACCTTCGGTCGCCTTAAATTTGTCCACTTAAAAGAGGTGTCCCTTTAAAAGAGATTTGTGTGAATATGTTCATTTATATGTGTGACACCAACTCAAATCCCCTTGTATCGCCATTCTTAGAGATAAACAGTTTTATCTTATGTAAAATTGGTATTGTTTCCTTATATGTTTTAATTGTATCCTTTTCGTCATTATCCGGCAATTCCTCTTCTGAACCAGAATCTTCTTGCTCCATCAATATTCCATCAATCTCAACGTTTATTTCTATATTTTTGTCTTCGTGAGTGAAGCTTTTGTCAATATTTGCGTACTCATTAAAATCAACATCATTTGTTTCAACTTGTTGAAGCATTTGATGCATTTCTGCAATAGTAGATAAAGGTAGGTCATCTTCAGGATCAAAATCGTTATCAGTTTGAGAAACTTTGGATTATGCAAACCCAGCTTTACGAAAACAGTTTTGAATTGTTATTGAAGTCACTTGTTTCCATGCTCTGCTAATAAAATAATTAAGATCTATACTTCATTTAATAACTAGGAGGAGTGATTTGAATTTTGCGCGCTAAAATAGTGAACTATCATTGGTCGCTTCGCAGTCAAGTTTACAGAGACGAAAAAATTGGTTTTTGTCATTTATTGTTTTTAACGTTTGAGGTTAGGTGCTTTACCTAATTTGTCAACTTGTTTCTCGCTTTTTCGTTGTGCTCAAATGGTTGCGATCAAAAAATATTAAGTTCGAAGAAGGTATGGTACGATGTCATCTGTTGGATATAATACGTCAACACAAGGAACGTCTTTTGGATAAATTTTGAACAATGTACGTATAGATAAACGGCCATAGAGATATTTGGTATGTTCTAGAATACTACGTTGACTGGTTTGAAGTTTAGAATTCAAATTTGCCGCTAATAATGTTTAGTGTATTTTTTAGTTACTTTTTCCTATGTAAATGGGGTTTTGAGATTCACTCCTCCTAGTTATTAAATGAAGTATAGTAAATTAATCGACTTGGACAGGTCCTCTAGAGAATTAGCTGTGTCCATTTTTTCTAAAATATGTTTTAAGATTATTGATCTGTACCAGAATTTAAAATTTTTGATGACTCCTTGATCTAATGGTTGACAAACTGTGGCTGTATTAGGAGGAAAAAAACGAGTTTGATATTTCTTAGTGTCAAATCTCGTGGGTGAGATGTAGCATTATCAAGAAACTGTAAAATTTTGCGTTTCTGCTCGCCCATTTTATTATCGAAGTCTCGCAAAAATTCTGTCATTATTGCACATATCATCCATGACTTTTTATTAAAACGCCAAATCACGGGTAAAGTGTTTAAAATAATTTTTCGAAAAGTGCGAGGTCTAGCGGCTTTACCGATCACAAGCAGTTTCTCTGATTATTCAGCCATATTCGCACAATGTAAAATAGTTAATCGCTCCTTAGCCATTTTTTCACCAGAATACTTTTCTCCTTTAAAGGTAAAAGTTCTATCTGGCAGTGCACGAAAGAAAAGGCCTGTCTCGTCGGCATTATAAACGTCTCTAGGATTATAACCGCTAATCAAAGTTGGAATTTTTGCTTCAAAATTGTTAACATCATCAACATTAACACTTGCACTTTCTCCTTATAATGTTTTAAAGGTAATATTATGTCTATTTTTAAAGCGTTCTAACCAACCAGATGAGGCAGTAAAGTTTCTGTATTCCAATTGTTGAGCAATTTCCATTGCTTTTGATCGTATTATGGGCCCAGATAGTGGAATATTCTTATTTCTAGCTTTTACAAACCATTCATAGGTTAGTTTGTCAATATTGTATCCTTCTATTAAAAAAAAATTTTTTGTTAAATGTCACCAGAATGGAACCTATTGACTAATTGTTCCTTATTTTTTTATAATATCTGCTGCCTGTATTTATCCTATTTTAAATTTTGCACCTAAAGCACGAACACTAAGCTTCCCTTTGTTGTAAACATCAATAATATTAATTTTCTCTTGAAGCGTAATAACACGTTTTTGAAATTTTTTATCCATTTTTTTTCTGAATAACAATAGCTTTTATAAAAAACTCCACCCACTAATAATAAAACAAGATCAAATACAATGTATTATGTACGCGTAGTGACCTGTTGACTTCGCTACAGTTATGCAATGACTAAAGACTGACGCCTTTTTCCGCAATGTGTTGAAACGAAGATACAGAATTCGGGGAATTACCGGAATTTCGGACTACACTGTCCGCTTAAGAGAATACAACACCGTGAAAATTGTAGTTATCAGGTGTCCGTGTCCGGTCAATAGAGAGTCCGCTAAAGAGGAAACATTTTGTTATGAAGGTTGTATGTTACTTTTCGGTCCCCGAAAATCAGTCCGCTTATAAGGGATGTCCGCT
The DNA here is from genome assembly GCA_036711955.1 of Digitonthophagus gazella. Taxonomy (NCBI): domain Eukaryota; kingdom Metazoa; phylum Arthropoda; class Insecta; order Coleoptera; family Scarabaeidae; genus Digitonthophagus; species Digitonthophagus gazella. The sequence continues at coordinate 35,134,281 of JASCIT010000005.1, read as the reverse complement.
TATAAGAGTGTCCGCTAAGAGTGAGTACACTGTATAAACCACATTGATTTGCTTTTGCTAAAATTGGAGTTCGGTGAGGAAACAGGCTTCAATCAGGGATTACTTTGACGGTTAATATTTTTCCCGCCACACAACTTTGCCTTCATTCATTAAATATTCCTCAAATTCTTCTCTGATATTTTTTGCTTCAGAGGTTGGTTCACTCGCTACTTTTTGTATAGGTAACAGGGATGTAATGTTGTCTTGATCTATTCGCCAGAATCCTGATGTAATAACTCCTTCAACTTCTAAGTCAAAAGCTCCCCTTGGTGTATAATTTATACCTGAACCTTTGCTTTTACGCGGAAAATGATGAAGGAAACAGCATGTCATTGTTACAAGAGCTACTTTATTTAGCTGCAGTAACATAGGTTAAAACTCGAAAAACGGAGGCCATAATTCCTTAATTACTTTACTCGTCTTTCAACTTGCACTTCCCGAAAAACTTGTAACATTGAAAGTAGGCGCATAATGTGTACAACTTACTTCGACTCGAACAAGTACTTCTCAAGTTTATTTCAAGCCAAGTTACTCCGAAAGTACCACGTAGTGAGTAGCCGGCTTAACACATACAGTGATACTTTCTTGTTTGACTCTAAAGTCTCTTCTCGAATAATAAATTCAAACACTTTACTTTGTAATATGTTTCGCTTTCGAACTCGAATTATAAATTTATGCCAAAAATAAATAATGATAGACTCAGACATTTCAATGGTGTTAAAGGACATTCAAAATAAAGCGAACAGAAGCGAACGAAGCAATGTATGAAGAACCAAGTATGAACAAACGAACTCGTTTGTGTTCCAACGCTTGTCTGCAAATCAATGAATCATTAAAGGAAATCGGTGCTTAATGTAAACATTATTTTAAAAATGAACAGAATTCGCCACGAATAGTTCCATTTACTCTGCCAAATCAAAATTGAGAAGCCATAATTGTTTTTAAATACTGCATCGCTTCTAGAAATTGTAGGTCCAAACAAATTTTATTTGCTTTAGGCCTTTAGGTTTTAGAAATTCTAAAGCCTCCATAAAGATTCTAGAGGTATTTGTAACTTGGGCCAAAATGTCACTCATTAAATCTATTAACAAACCTTCACCTCCCGTTTTGTTTCTTCTCTTTAACAAATTTGAGTTTTCTTTTTTCTCTTTTTCTTTTGCAAACTTCAGCAGTGTAAAACTAGCGGTGCTATTTAAAAATTATCTCATCCGTATTTGACATGGCGAATAAATACGAACGTTCGTTCTTAATTTAAATCTTCCTCCTTGTCAATAAGGAACGAACGAATACCTGTGAATTCGTTCCGTTCATTCCTGTTCGCTCTGATTTAAACGCACCTTCACATAAAAAAAAGTCAATAAAAACTTACTAAGGGTGCATTCAATTTCTCAACTCTGCAATATTATTCACTACGCATTTATTAAATGAATTTTGATTGGTCTGATGACTATAATAATTATTTAATTATTAAACACTTGCTATATTTTGTGATTTCGTTATGTTGTCTCATTCTGAATTTGTATATACGAGTGAATAGACTCTCGCTTTAAGATTTACACTTGCAAGACCTGTGGGAAGTAAATAGATCAACCATCGGTAGATTTTCGTTAAGCCAGAAATTCAGACCTGACCTTTTGACTGATTTATTCGCTAACAAAGCGATTTTCCAAACTGTCGTGATTTAATAGTTTTTGTATTCTGGTAATTTTGTAGTTTATCGCTTTGTTAATCAACACTTAACTATGGATTAGATATACAAACTTATTCATACACGATTTAAAAGTAGTCCAATAAGCCATGTGTAATACACTAATTGCGCTTTATCAAAGAACATGTCACAATCGCTATCTACATTTCAAACGTGTTAATAGCCATCCATTTAATGATTAAAGCATGTAATAAAAATATTAAATTTCGAACAATTTTTAATCACTTACGACTAAATACAAAGAGGACACTTTTGATAATTACCTTGTTTCTCGATAATCCATTTAACCACTTTATTAGCGCGCACATTAAATTAAAACTAATTGGGACAACCTTCAACGAGCCCACATGGTGGAGCGTACTGGTCTTTATCAGTACGTATGGCTTTCCCTCTCGTTTTTTGTTAATGAAATCCATCGTGTATTGTACGCGCACCAAACGTTCCAAAAGTTAAATTTAAACTGTTGCGTTTTTTTCGCGACCCGCGGCGACGACGTGACCAAGTGCCAAGTGCCTTAGTTTGAAGTTCGCTCACCAGTACTCGCGATGTTTTGATGTTTTCGCTTAATTTATGTTCAGCTTTCAATTGAAGTCCGCATCAAGCGTCTTGCGTGGTCACCTTGAGGGTCAGTTAAAGTGGTTGAGAGCCAAGTGAATTATGTAATGGGCGGTAATAGATTGGCTGAGTAAACAAACGTTTTATTTTATTAGATATGAAGAGACATTCTTTGTTTCATATTCATTTTCCACATTTTAAATTGGTATCTTATCAAATATTTTTTTTTTATAAGGGAGGTTATTAAAATAATTTGATAACTTTGTTTTAGCATCGTCAAAGACGTTCTCACTCCTTGGACAATTTACGACAAACTGATAACGAATCTACAGATCGAACTAGATCACCGAGTCCCGCCCCCTCAAGTGGAATAGAAAGTAATTCAATAAAAGATTCTCCGATACAACTCGACGTTTTAACCGCGGAAGGAAATGTCCAAGAACTTTCGGGGGAGTACCGAGGGGTTATATGTGGTGGAACCGTTCGTGGTTGGTTGCCGGATGTTGCTGTTATATTATGGAGGAGAATGTTGGGTTCTTTGGGTGACGTAAATCAAATTACCGATCCAAAACTGCACGCGCAAGTTTTTGATTATTTGGTAAAACTGACGGATACTTTAATAAAAATGAAACAAAACCAAGGTGTTTCATCCGACAATCAAAGTACGCCTCAACCACCGGAATTGGTACCGCCTTTAACTTTAATTGTACCGTGGTGTTTTGGAGCTTTAACCCTTCCAAGTAGTTATGAAGCGGGGAAATTAACAGCATTACAACTTCTTTGTACGATTACTTTAAATTGCGAGCCACAACATAGAGGTTATATGCCTCATTTTTACAGATCTTTACATTTAGGTTTGTCATTACTTTTTTTTACTCTTTATTAATTTATTATAATTGTTTAATTTTTATTGTAGCGTTAAATAGTGCTTCTAAAGCTGCCGTAAACACAGCCTTACGACATTTAGGTCCAAGATTTATGTCTCTCCAACTTCCTGGTTTCTCTCTGTTAATATTAGATCTTATCCATGCTTGTAATGTTATATTGAATTCATCAGATTTATCTAAGTCAACGCCTAGGGCTGAAGCTGTTGCCATTCTTGGAGCTTTGTTGGCGTCTCCTGATAATCTCACTCAGTTGTCCGTATTGGAACCGAGTTTAGATATAAAAGTTATTTCTTGTCCTGATATTAAGGTAAGATTATGTTTTGGATAGATTGAGCTGCAATGTTTTCTAATAGTTTTACTTTTGAATCCTTTTAATTGATTTTAAATTTAGTCTGACTTATTTTGTAGCACATCGTTATTTTTTTTTTTTTTCTACATTTTGATTTTTTTTTTGTCTTTTACATCTAAGAAAATTGTGTAAAAAGGTAATTTATTTTGGAAAATCAAGTTTTCTCAATAAATAACAATTTTGGCGTGCACTGTAGTGTACGCCAGGACCGAAAAGGTTAATCTGCAAGTTAAAGATTATTAAGGATTGAAGACCTTCAATAACCAAATCAAATAACGATAGTTTAATAAAAGAAAATATAGAGCGTTGGCTTATTTGTTGAAGTGTCTCAGTCCGCCGGGAGTGGTGTCTCTTTCGAGATTATGTGCGTCGCCCCGAAGTTATTTCGACGTAACAAATCCAAAAGAAAAATAAAAACCATAAAGAAAAACCAAAAAGCCTAGGGAAAACACGAATTACAAACACGTTTCAAATAAAAGATTCAAGTTCTCTCAAAGCGTAGAAGCATACCTTTCGGCTTCGCGTGTTGGCTAATAAAAACCCAATAATCCGGAACTAAATCTGACAAAGCACAATAACTGCCCAAAATTTGTGGAGTGAGAATTCACTCCACAAAGAATCCGGCAAATTCCGATTAGAAGTTCTCCCAAACAACACCAAAGAGAAGCGTCTATTAATCTTCGTCACCCACGCAATTTCTACCAGAGCCAAATATCGACCACGCTCTTCCAAAGATCGACAACTAATAGTAAGAGGATGACAAAGAAGAGGAAAGGCAAAATGGTCTTTGTTTCTGATGCTTAAATGTTTATAAGAACCTTAATGGTCAAAACAGCATATTGATATCTCTTGAGCGTGATTTATTCGTAATAGTAATTTGCGATAGGGCTTCTAAGAAGTTAAGTTAAGGTTTTCTAAGAGTGTTGTACTATCGTTTGCAAGTTACTTTATAGAAAAAATTTCGTCAACTCATTTACGCATAAAAATATCCTGGCATAGAAAAAGGATTACTACTACTGTTCTCATTAATGCGTTAAAGCGTCGAAAAGAAAAGATAAAAACTAGAATGTGAATGAAGGAATGATAAAATATCTCGAATTCTAATTAGACATATAATCCGATATTTTTGAGTCACGACCGTTTCCGTTTAACTTGTCTTATCCATATTTTTAGAGTCTATTGTATTTAATATTTTATTTTATTTAAAATTTTCCACCCAAAATTGTCTAGAAACGCTGTCTGATAACTGTTTAACTATTATAGAAAATTTTGCAGCAAATGTTAATTTTTCTACTATCAATTTGATTAATTTTGAATTTATTTAATTTAGGAACACGTCGTGAACATCTTATTAAGAACAGGAAGACGAGAATCAACCGCAATGGCGCGTTGTATCGCTCTTTCATCTTTAGGAATTTTCGTTTATAGAGAATTAACAAATCAAACGTATCATCCAAAAGTCGTAGATGCCATGAATGTAATTTTACTAGCTCTCAAAGTAAGATCTCCAATACAATAATTAATTTTATTCTATTTCTCTTTACTTTACTCTAGTTTAACAACAAAATAATAGCCCAATTAGCAAGCAACACATTATTCTTATTATGTGATCACGCGGGATTATTATGGTCCCAATATCCTCGAATAGCTGATTCTGTAATTCAAACTCTTTGCTCCGCATTATTTTTACACGCTCCTCTGGGTTCGACAGCTGGAGAAACAGATAAAGCCTTAGGAACCGCTTTATTATTGTGTTTAGGAGAATGGTGTATGAGACTTGGTCCGCAAAGATTACTAACTATTTCGGAATATGGAGATAATAGAACTTGTTTACTTTTACTTATTTTTAATGTATGTAAATAATTTTAGCAATTAAAATAGTTTTTTTTTTATTATTATTTAGGTTTTATATATTTTTTTATTTAGGTTTTACATAAAATTATAACTGGAAATACATCAGATGAATCAACTGGTTTAAGTCAACCTAATATCAATGAAGATTTCGATCCAAATATTCTTTTAGAAAATTTCGATCATAATACGCAAAGTAGTTCTCCATCGAAATCTCAACACTGTCAAAAAGCTATTACTCTTTGCGCGAAAACAATCTTAGCGCATTTAGTAACTCATTTAGGACATTTTCCAATGGCAATAGGAGCAGCTAGGTTAAGCTCTTTAGTGGCGGAACATGACGATGTGCCTAATTTAACCTCAGATGAGCTTTCAGCAAATATTTTTACGGCGCCGAACATTCAATTATTTATGTTAAACCCGAACGTAATAGCCAGTTTGGTCGAGTTACCTGCTTTAGACTTACCCGGGGGTGGAGTAACGGCAGGATTATCGACCGCTAATAAACAAGTTAGGGTTTTATTACGTGATTTATCCGGAAAAGCTTGTTGGGACGCGTCTATTTTGTATCGAGCGCCAGATTCGAGTACCGTCCATCATAGAGGAAGCTTAAAAAATATTCCCGAGGAGCCTGTAAAGGAAAATAATGGAAAGTGGGGTTCGAATAGTATACAACCTGAAAGTCTTATGGTTGGACCTCAAACTCATTTGCCACAACGCGCTATGAGACATCGTAATCCTAATATTTTACCTGATACTACTAATGCTGCACCTGATTTAGACCAATTGGATGATGTAAGTTTTTTATTATTAATGGAATTTTTTATTTTATATTTCAACAAATTCAGAAGACTATTCTTTTTAAATTATTTTAATTCCTTTTTAGCTTTTACAATACTTAGGTCACACAAGTCCAGAATGTCTCGAATCGTTCGATAAAAAATTAAACGAACCAGCATTATCTCCAGTATCTACAGATATAGAACAAGAAGCAATCGCATCAGTGATTAGTCAAAGAAATACTGAAATCGATCATAATAAAGCTAATCAACATCAAGATGGAATGCTCGCTCAACCGGCTTCTAGACCAAGCAGTAGAATGAGCACTTCTAGTCCTCAGGTAGAGGCAATTACAAACAACGAAACCCCAATAAACGAATTCCAACAATGTCGATTGCTTTTTTCTCAATTGGGGCAATCAGGCTGGGAAAGACGTAAAGATTTACATTTGTTATCGAAGACCGAACGTCTTTTAAGAGAATTAAGGAATTTGGATAATCAACAGTGTAGGGAAACTCACAAGGTTGCTGTGATTTATGTTGCTCCAGGTCAAGAAGATAAGAATTCGATTTTATCGAATCAAGGGGGAAGTGCTGCTTATGAACAGTTTCTTGCTTCGTTGGCTTGGGAGGTTGAATTGGAAGGTCATACCGGGTTTTTGGGGGGTTTACAGAGGCAGGGTTCGACGGGTCTTACCGCTCCTTATACAGCTACTAGTTTTATGGAAGCAATATTTCATGTTGCTACTAGAATGCCTGGGGATACTCCAGAAGCTGTTCTTAGTAAGGTAAAAACAAATATACTGCTCAACAGAGTTAGGGAAACACCAATAAAAATGTTCTGATAGAAGGGTTTAACTAGAGTTATAACCCTACCAACAGAACTTCGTACAACTTAAGACGATTTTCTTGCAAAACGATTACGACCTAGTAAATTCTTGCGGTGGGAAATAAAAACTCAAGAACTTGCTGGGTGGTCATTTGTTTGTAAGAGAGCGTTTTAAGGCGTTATACTACCCAAGCAAACTGAAAAAATCAAGTTTTTTTTGTGATTTTTTTTTTTCGATTTATGCTAAATTAATATTAAGCTATATAAAAATATATTTTGTTTTAATTTTCGATATAAAATGGCGTTGTGGCACAGTATTATTTGAAAGTATATTTTTTTCCGAAGAGGAAAGCTGCGTAGTCACTTTCAGCTTTCATTTACCACCTAGAGCGAAAAGTAATTTTTTTTTCTTTTACTATATTAGTTTTTCTTTGGAAGTACACAGGGTTACATATTTTTTTAAGTTTTTTTTTTCGCTTTTTGGCAAAAAATTTTCAATAAATTTTTGATAGCAAATGTATTTTTTTATCAATCTAAAAATCCCTATGTACTTCGATAGATAATCTATCTGTGAAGATACAGTTAAAATATTGAGTAAATCTTATGAAAATTGACTGAGTTTCAGACAACGCAAGTGTGAAAAACATATTTCAATAAAGCGGCGCGGCGCTGTATCAAACGTTCTACGGTGCTTAGACACTTACGAAAATAAGCTAAAAGAATATTTTCAGTCGCTTACCATTCAAAATTGTTTTTGGATATGATTCTTAGGTACTATAAGCATCATTTAAGCCAATAAAAAATTTTTTTTTTTAATATTTTGCTGGGTGGTATAACACCTTAAGTTATGTAAAGTTGCCGAAAAAGGTCTTAACGCTTTGCTGACCGGTGAGGAGTTAACTCGTCTTTTATACCCAAACGTTGCTGACCGGTTATGAGTCAAGTCCTTATTGCATTCGTTTTAGCTGGTGACATGACAATTTCTATGTAAAATTCCTGGCCAGTAAAGTGTTAATTGCCAATGCACGGTACAGTGAACGGCAGTCTTAACTTTGAATCTGTTTTACGTTAGTCAACGGTGCGTGAAAAAAAATTCTTTTGCAAGGGCTTCAAGTTTGAATGTATTTGTTTCCCATCATCCCCTTTATTTTTCATTATATCATTAGTCGACATTATAAAAGTCGATTAGTTTTAAATTTTAAGTTTCTCTAAATCGATAGTGTTTATCGCCTTATAAACCTAATAAAATTGTATATAATAAATACGTAAAATTATTGTTTTAGACACGACATCTTGGAAACGATGAGGTTCACATCGTTTGGTCAGAACATAACAGAGATTACAGAAGGGATATAATTCCGACCGAATTTTGTGATATTCTAATAGTTATTTATCCCTTAGGAAATAACTTGAACAGAGTTACACTAAACTGCAAACGAGAGGTAATTTTTTTTATAGCATTTGAAGACCTTAGAAGCCAAACCATACAAGTTACACTTTCAGAATACGAATTCTTTGGCATCTAGGGTCTTCATAAACCATTTTTATGTAGTGAATTTTAATAACTACTATCCATTAGGTTCCTTATTTCGGTATATTATACGATGAAGCCATAATTGAAAATAACATTCTCGCTGGAGTGATACGAGCGGCAGTTATTTGTGCCAGCAGAGCGAAAAGAAGTACACTACCATATTATCAACAATAGTAAGATATCAATTTAGTCAAACACTTTTCCCATCTTAATCTTATTATTTTTATATCTATTTTTGATTTAGTTACGAGGAAAGAGCGCGTTCTTTAGAGACAGTTGTAACCAAACACAAAGACAATACGACATTTGAAGACTTCATCTCAAGGGTTTATAGCCCCGTGGCCACACCAAGTCCTTTCTGTACTTCAGGAGCTTCGTCGGGAGGTGCTGGAGATTCGACTGCTTGCACCGCAAATACTTCAATGTTGTGCTCTGCTCTATTGGATTCGCATGGACATTCTCACAAGGCTGGACAAAGAGAATCCAAATTTAGAGGTAAGTATTTTTCGTTTTTATGTGTTTCTTGGGCATTTTTTTGTTTGTTGTTTCGTTATTTAAGATTAATAAGCTTTTAAGGCTGACCATACAGTGGAACCGAACTCGGCTGAATAGCGGTCGTCTGTATATCAACCCAATGTATCCAACTAACGTCCGACCAATCCAAAATTATGAACGAGCATCTGCTCACGTACACTGCATCCGACCAACACGTCCGAGTACCACCGACTAGACGGACAGACCCAAATTTTTTGAATTAGTCAGATGAAGTATAGTGAAATCTCCTTTGTGCGGATACCAAGGGGATCCACTAAAACTGTTCGTTCAAGAGGGGTGTCCGCTTAAGAGAAATGCGAAGTAATTATATGAGAGTCGGACGGTTCCATGATAAACTGTCCATCCAAGAAAGTGTCCGTTCAAGAAGGGTGTCCGCAAAGAGGAATTTCACTACATTTGTTTCTTTTGTAATTTTGTTACGTAAAATTTAGTTTATGAAAGAAACTGTAGTCATACAGACATTAGACAGCTTCCTTCATCTCCTTCAATTGTTTGTGGTGATGATGAAACTCTCCTTTTCTGTTCCTCTCTTGTAACATAGGGCTAACCCAATACTTTCTTCTTCTTTGCACCCTTCGTTTTATGAGATAGGAGTTTTCCGTTAAATAAGACAATTTACTACTCATCTTTGACAAATGAAAGCCTAATGAGAATATTACTATTACTGTAGGCTGTTTTAAGTCGGTTTCAATGTACGAGGTTTGCCCGGCCGACTTGTTTGGTTATTAAACGGATGACTCTTGAAGTTGGCCGAGTTCGGTTCCAGTGTACGGTCAGCCTAAGTGGTTGTTATTGTTGGTATTTGTCTTTTGAGCCGTGTGGTGTAGGAAATTTAAAGAATTTTGAAAAATATTGTCCTTTTCATTGTGGTGTTTCATTTACAATCATTTTTTCTCATTCTATTATTTATCTATTGATTTGTAGGATGTTATGACCATGTAGTAATGCTAGAAGTACTTTGCACCGTCTCTTCTATTTAGCTTTTTAATGAGGACTTTTCCAAAATTTGCAGTACTCATTTCCAATCGTTCTAGTACTAACTGATATGTAAGAAACACACATTCATACTAATTTTCAAAATTAATTCTTCCTGATTAAGTATAATGAAATTTTTCCTAACATAAAAATCGAAACATCAATACTTTATGCATCATTTTGTGCCTGACTCATGAAAATACAAATAAAAATAACAGAGATACAGCGTTGAGAGTTTTTTATCTAACACTATATCTTTTTGATGCTATTAAAATGTACATACGAAGGCTTTCACGTTCGGTGTTTACTAAATTAAACGTAGAACTAATATTAGCATTAAGTCTAACACTAGACCTAGAACTAGAAGCGTTTAAGTTTAGCTGTGTATCTTTTGAAAACGCATTTGACGTGTAGGATGCCATGTTACTTCAGACTTGTCTCTAAAGCAAGGATACTGGACTAACAGGATTACTCAATCCCGTAAAATGTGTATACGCGGAATTTTTAGTGCGCAGCCGTCACTGCGTCGTACGTTTGATGTCACTGCTAGACGTTTTCAAAGTAAAATATTAACATTTATTTCATTTACGTTATCATTGATATCCTAAATAGTTTTAAAGTTTCAAAATGCATTGTTGCCATTTCATAAAGTATTCGACAATTGATTCATTAATAAAATTCACGGTTAAAATGAAACAACCAAGTATAAGACAGAGACGCTGTACCTGGCAGTGACGTCAAAGGTGACGGATGATTTTTGCTGATAGAGCAATCCTGTTAGTTCAGAATCCTTGTATCTAAAGAGGGTTGCAACATGGCATTAGCAACGTCAAACACCTTTTCAAAAGACACACGGCTAAATTTGAAAACTCCTAGATCTAGGTTTAGAGTTAGAGTTAGTTGATGCTAATGTTCGATCTAGTCTTACAATTAGTTCAGTCTATTAAAATTGTTAATCTTATTATATTTAATTAGGAAAGAGTTCAATATACATTTGGCACCTAACCACACGATCAATTGATACAAAAATTTTAGGTGTACTAAGAAAATCCTAAACTATAACATTATTGTACCTCGAAATGAGGTACAATTGATGAAGCAAAATTTTTTTGAAATCGTAGCTTCAGACTTGGGTAGAGGCGTCTGGTTTAACAGCAACGACGTTTCGCAAAACATCGAATCGACAAGCATATCTCCGCGTCCGCTGAAGAAGCTTTCGACGAGTCTAAAAAGCGTCCCGAGACGCTCCCTGAGGCAGGAAACGTCCACGGAAACACCGCCCGATAGCCCCACGCAAGCAATACGCAAGAAGTAGTCCATTATACAATCACGGTAGTATTACAGTTTGTTTTTCCCATATATCTTTTCCAGTTAAGTTTTGAAAATGTATTTTGAGTTTATTTTCTTTCTTAAAATCGAAGTATAATTTGTTGTTGTTTAAAAATTTTATGATTTTTTTTTTATAAAAGTTTAAAACTAAAGGGCGATGTATATTTTTATTATGAAATTGCACCTTGTAGATTCAAGCACGCCTACGGTCTTTGAATAATAGAAAGTACGATCATTTTTAATTGTGACAATTTTCTCTAATGTATATAATTAAGGAAAGCTAACCAAAAATATAAATTGATAGGATTTTAGAATACATTGTCATTTACTTTTACGTAAGGTTGCATTTATTCGTCTGTGAGCTGTACGTTTTGCTTAAAATTTAAAATCAAACAGTATTTAAGATTTTTCGTTTTAACAGAATTTTAAAAAAAGTAATAAATTTTTTGAATGTAGGATAATTGAATGTAAGATAAATTTGAAGACAACCCGTATCCAGTCGTGTACAAAGCATAATATAATCTGAGTGCACTGCAAAATTATTTTTTATTAACAGTATTACAGGTTTTAAAATATTTATTTTTGTGTTTTTTTTTTCTATTATGTGTACATGCAAGGTATATTTTGTGAACCATTCAATGGTTGTTGTATAGTTGTAAGATATTTTTAAGTACTTATTTATACTAAAAAAATTTAAGCTTTATTAATAAATAACTTCACACTTAATTTTATAATTACTCCCTCATAAAGAAATCCTATAATCCAAAAAGAATTATATAATTATCATTTTCATTTAATATAAATAAAGAAATAATTACCAAGCAAATTAATAATTGAGATTATTTAAACAAATTTTTAATTTTTTAAAAATTTTAGTACTTTCCTTTTTAAATAATAATTAAGTTGGTTATCCTGTAAGTTACAACAATATACAAATCAGTTATTAAAAAAAGAAAGGTATACCTAAATCATATTAGTTAGATAAAGATAGACATCACAGAATCAAAAATATTCCCTGTCATTTTTTAAAACAGTCATTGGTTACCTGTCAAATTTTACAGTTCAAACTTAAATGTCAGATATAAACAGGTTACTTCACGGTAAAAATGGTCGTAGGAGCGTTTCCGGCAGCGAAATTAGGAGCACTTTTGTTGAAACAAATAAGTAAACCCATAGCGAATGCGGCAAAGATTCAAGCTAAAAACTCGCCCTTCTTTCGCAAATATATTTGCATGCCTCCAGCCCAATGTAAGTGAGGTTATATCACACCCAAACTAAAATAGTAATTACGCGATTATATTTGTTTTGGACAGTTTATAATTGGTGTGAGGTCAAGGCAAAGATGTGGATCTTAAACTTGGGAAAACCTGTCAATATTCCTGTGTTAAATGAAGCTATGGCTATCGAACTAGGAGCTAACTTACTTGGCGAAGGAATTATCTTTTTTATTGCGGCAGGAATTCTTATTAATGAATACGCAAGGTATTTATAATAATAATTCTTTGGGATTATTACTAAAATCATTTTTACTGCTTAGATCGAGTAGAAAAGAAGCTGCTAAGGAAGAACAGAAGAGAAAAGAAATGGAACAGGTTCAACAAACTTTACAAGAGTTATTTTTTACTATTGAAACACAGGGAACACAAATTAGGGAATTAACAAGGTACATTACTGATTTAGGTAAGTGATAGTTTATAATTAACCGCTTGCGGTGGAAAGACGTACCAGGTACAGTAAGATGCTTTTGTTACCGACCAGCGACGGTGTTACGTTGTCAGACCATTATTGCAGGTAGAAAAATAACTCACCTGGCATACTCAACCGTAAATTTCTTGCCACCGCAAGTGGTTAATTTGACTAAAGGTTGATTAAGATATTATAAAAGAAATAATTTGAATTAAAATAAAATGAGTAAGATTTTATAATAATTGTATAGAAAATAGAACAGTTCATAAACCTTGGGCATCAAAAAAAGATAAACCAACGAACGATGATCAACCACCACCTCCACCAAGTGGAAGTTTACCTCCGATAATAACATTACAAGAAGTAGAGATCTTAGATAGTGAACCAGAAGATAAAACAGCTAAATCAAACATGGAAAAGATGCCTAGTTTTAGTTTAAAAGGTCTACAAAAGTCAGCAGGCGCTCCAGGAACGTTTGCCCCAATTTTAACTATTGAAGAAGTAGATGTAGGAGAAAGAAAACACGATGCACCACTTATAGAAGTTCCTGTTAAAAAAAGTGCCCCTGTTACTAATTTATTATTAAAAGCAGTAGATGAATTAGGTGAGGAACTGTTTAGTAATGAAAAATCAAAAAGAGAAGATGGAATTGTAACAACAGCTATTAATTTCTTTTATAATGATGTGTATAGAGTGAAGTTAAGCGTATAATGACGTTAGATTGAATTTAGATTTTTGGCGAGGTAGCTGTTTATATTGTGTCGTCTACATACTTTTTAAGTTTTAAAGTTTTACAAGGTTTTTATTTTATACAAATGCAGTCGTTTAAGTTTACAAGTCGGTATTGTTTTAATTTAAATAAATAATAATGATAGCTTTTGTGAAAGTGTTTTCTTATTAAGGAATTATATTTGTTTTAAAACATTGATATTGTCTAAGAATAATATAAAATTGAGAGGATCAAAAAAGAAAAGCATGTTTTTATTCATTATTATTATAAATATAAATAAATGGTTTACTGTTTATTTATTTATTTCTTTTTTACTTTTTGTGAATTTTGATTTCTTTCTTTAGTTATTATAAAACTTCTGTTTCTCCTAGTATTCTCCAAAAGAAGGTTCTTTTGGAGTTTATTCTAGATTGTTGGAAAGGTGGACAAAAAGAAATTTAGGACTTATTATGCCTTTAACCCCATAACTGAAAATCAAAACATATTCTGATATCAAAGTCGTAATTGACGGATTAATATAAAGTTTATAACTTGTTGATATTTTGACGCCTTAATTACACTAATACTAGTTTTGGAAATTTTGTTGTTATTTCTTCAATCATGTTAGATATTGATGACTTAAAGCACAAATGTAGTATGTTAAAAAAAACTTTTTTTCTGCAGAAAATGATGAAAAATTGTGTACAGTGAAATCTCCCTTGTGCGGACACCAACAGAACCCACCAAAAGTGTCCGTACAAGAGGGGTGTCTACAATGTTGGAATTTCACTGTATTAAGTTGTGTTGATGTAATATAAACATTTACTCCCTAATAAATGGTCAATATTTTCTACGATCCTTGGAATCAAAGTAACTGATACAAAATGAGGAGGATCAGAGTTAGGGCTGTTTCATACATAACGATTTTTGCTGTATGGAAAATAACCGCACGGTTTTTAGCCGTAACTGATCGGTGATAAACTAATAATACAAATTAGTTTACGCGACTTTTCACGGTAGACGATTTTTTTCCGTACGGTCAGCCGTCTCAACGACTGAAATGACCAGTTACCGTACGGTTCTTTTTTTGCGGTGGCGTATTTAATACTATGGAAGTTTTGATACGAGATGACTTTATATCCATGTTTAATCGTTCTCATAACAAATCTTTGATATTAGAATGGATTGAAATTGCAATAGATGTTAATACAGAAGTTTTAATTGATCTTATTGAGATTTGAACTGTTGTGTGGGACAAAAGTGACAAAATTTATAAAAATAAGGGTGAAACAAAGGCTTGAGAAAAAGTATGCATCGAATTAAAAATAGATTTCAATTGGTTGAAAAACAAAGAGTATTTATTGCTTTTGCGTTTCATTTATTATATCGCAAATCAACTAAATTGATTAACTCTTTGCGGTCGGCAGATTTTTCGGCTGGGATTACCAGCAAATCGGGGCGAATTCAGCTTTTCGTACGAAATGGCTAGCATTCCGTTAATATCAGTTTTTCTGGATTGCTCTTTCGAGACGTCATGATGCCGCGCCACAGTGGCGACACCGACTTCTACGACAGTTTTGAAATGCCGCCACAATAGCGGCGCCGACCGCAAACGGTTGAAGCGCCTTTTGCACGATTGATTTCATTCTGGAATGAGGTTCGTTTTTACACGATCCTTTCAATTCAACAATTGTATCAGTAGAAATTAAACGGAGAATTGATATGTTACTACAAAATGCTCTTAAAATGTATGGTGAAATATTGTATGTAGAAACATACCATTTACGGCAAAAAATGTACGGTTATTTGCCGTTTGGCCAAAACCGGTATATATGAAGCGTCCCTTAAAGAAATTATTTGCATTATACATGGATAGAACGGTAATCATAATCGTGATAAGGATAAAAGAGAAAATTAAAAGAAATATATTTTACTTTTTACTTATTTTAGCTATAGGGGTATGTTTTTAGTCATTTGTCTATAATGCTATTTTTGAAAAAAAATTTATTTCTTTCTATACAGTGCAAATTTGTAAAACGTTTCACTATTAAAAGTACTTACTACGGAGACAAGCTAGACAAAGTTATGGAAGATTTTTTTGTACTTTCGTTCTGATTTAACTGTATAGTACTTGTTGACAATTTTACACGATTTTTATGGCAACCTAATATTTAACCAGACTTTAAAAAAAAGACTATTTAAAGACTCAAACTGAACTTTTTATAACCCATATAGCCTCACGCCAGGTTTCATTCTTTTGAAAGCCGACCGAATTCGAAACAGTTCTAGTTATCGCTCTCACACAGAGACGAGAGCGATACCATAACCCAAAATGAACCTCCACCATGAAGAGAAAGATGAAGAAGTAAACTCCCTCTCTGTAACATTGCCAAGTAGTCTTTCATCTTTCTTTTCATGGTGCAACTCCATTTCGGGTTGTAGTACGTCAGTCAGTCAGCCCAGAACTAACAAGGAGACCTCACGACTTGCCCGTCACCGATTTTAACGAAAGTGGTACCAATCGATAGATATTGGTACATAGTACAAATGTGTAAAATATTAGGGCGCACTATTCAGCAGTCCGCAAGAAAATTGGTGTTAAAGTATGCAATCGGCTTAGATGTCAATGATTTGTCATTTCCCCTACAACCCCCCAATAGCCATAGTGGAAATATATCGGTCTCCAGATCCATAGTACGGTGGTTCGAATCTCGAACAATAACTTTTTTATTTTTATTTTGAATACAATATTTCATGTTATTTTAAAAATATTTTAATATTACATCAACATGTTATAAAAATAACTTAGAATATTGTATAAAAAAAAAAAAAAATTAAAATGTATTATTCGAGATTCGAACCACCGTACTATGGATCTGGAAACCGATATATTTCCACTATGGCTATTGGGGGGTTGTAGGGGAAATGACAAATCATTGACATCTAAGCCGATTGCATACTTTAACACCAATTTTCTTGCGAACCGCTGAATAGTGCGCCCTAATATTTTATACATTTGTACACTGTACCAATATCTATCGATTGGTACCACTTTCATTAAAATCGGTGACGGGCAAGTCGTGCGGTCTCCTTGTAAGTCCAAAAAATCAAAAATCGTGTTTTTGTGTTTAAAATAAGTACAAAAAGTTGCATTTGATCTGTAGGTTTATCTTTTATAAAACTAATATACATCTCAGTTTATTTTGATAAACCTCGAAAAGATTTATTCCAAAGCTAATCCAAGTCCAAAAAGATTTTATTCCAAAACTGACTAAGTCACGCTCATTAGAGTGCATTGACAATGCTTAGTACTGGGAAAAACATCAAACAAGGTGTTTGGTAATTTGGTTGTTTCGTTTTATTTTTGTGTGCCTTTAATAAACTATTTGAAATGTCGGATGATGACAATATAGAAGAGCAAGTTTGCTTAAGAGGAAAACGTACAAGAGAACATAAAAGTTCTCAAAACCTATTGGTTGCAAGAAAAAATAAAGGAATCCTAAATATTCAAGTGACTAATTCACTACAAAATATAATATCATTTATCTATTAACACATTTCTACTGAAAGTGTTGTATACAACTTTTTACAGAAATTCAGTCATATCTACAAATACTTATTTTGGACTTAGTCAGTTTTGGAAAAATGCTCTTCACTTGGTTAAGTGAGAAAAGTTGACTTCATTTTCTCATCAAAATTTAACAAAATAAAGACATATTGTGTTAATTTACTAGGGGATCGATTTTTAGACCTCGCCGACCCCCAAAATCAGTTTTTGTTTATGTGGACCCCTAGGGAACTGATATCGACCCCTAGGAAACCGATATCGACCCCTTTGGGAATCCCTGTTTTAGAGCATTCAGTGTTTGGCAGATTCGTCAGTGCGTATACAGTCTTCTTAAACAACAAAACGAACGTTGATACGGAGCTGTTAATAACTAAACTCTGGTTGCATCCAGAATTATGGTACTTGTCCCTTAATTTGTATAAAGATCATGAAGCACAATTAAAAGCTTGGGTTGAGGTGTGTCAAACCTTGTTTCCTTATTTTATTAATATGTTGGAGAGTGTCAAATTTTTCTTAAGAATCTACAAGTTTATGTCTCTCTGTCAATTAGCCAAGCACTGAATAACAGTCAACTAACCAACAATGAGAGCGGATTGTCAGTACTGACATCAGTATAGATCTTCGGTTGAGCACTAAATCCAGCCTAAGTGTTGGCAACAAAAAGCTGATTAAAAGGCTATTGGTCAGTAAAATATTAACTGGATAATAAATCACATCATCGTATTTGGATCTTCCTACCATCCTACATCTAAAAACAACAAAGAGCTGTAAACAAGCCCTTTTTTAAAAAATTATTTATTTTAGGGCTATAAAAATCGTTAAAAATTGCCAAACAGTATAATATTTCTCTACCTAATAAACAATAATTTTGGTAAGGATAATTTTTTCAAAACAGTACAATAACTAAAAACGAAAATTATTAAATTAAAAAAGAACTTATTCTATTTTATTTTTTCTTCCGAACAATTATCCACATTATTTTATAAAATACAGATAAAGTCCTTTTAAAAACCACTAATTTTCTGATTGTACTTCCATTTTATCAGTCACATTTTCATTTTCCATTTCTCCTCTTTCTACTTCAACCTCTTGTGATGGTGATGCATCTTCTCGCTGTTCTTCATGTGATACATTTTCTTCTTTAGATTCGTTGTTTTCAAGCTGTTCATCTTTTCCATTAGACTCTTCCTCCTTACTCTCTTCATTATGTACATTATTCATCTCTGTATCATCCATTTCTTCAAACAAAGAATCGTGTTTGTCTTCTTCGCCTTCACCCTCTTCTTGCATTTCATTTTGTTTAACATCTTTTCCTTTCTTTTCAAAGTTTTTCTTCATACGTTCCTCAATTTGTTGAAGATCATCAAATACATCTTGACGTTTTTTATCAATCATTTCTACAAATAAATAAATAAAGTAATTAAGAAAATTTAAATGAATAAAATGAAAAAATAAAATTTAAATGAAAAAAATAAAATAACTTACTTTCAATTTCATTTTTACATTCTTCCAAAGCAGTTTTATTTGCTTCATTTAATTTTCTTGGTAAATAATAAATGTGTGGTTTCACTTTGGTTTGTATAAAATGCATCCTAGGTTTTTGTCTTTCTTCCCATAAAGAATACTCTTTCATTCTTGTCATTTTTAATTCAATCATTCTAATCTCTGCTTGTTTCTTTTTTCTATTAAAAAACAACTCTTGTCTTTCCTTTTTAATTTCCGCCTTTTCTTTAATTTCATGTTCTTCAATCTTTTTTTCCAACTGAGCTCTCTTCTCCTCTTTTGATTTTAACTTAGTTTCTTCTTGTTGAAACTTTTGTAAAGTACCTAATAAAGCACCAAACATCCTTCTATTCCTCGCCTTTGATTTTTCATCTTTATTTTGAGCTGCTAAAGCCTCTTGTCTACTTGGAACTTCTTTAGGTGTAACTATAATCTTACTAATCATCTGTTTTTGTGGTTTAATCTCTGTTTCATCTTCATATTGACTTGGTTTATCTGATAACCTCTTAAACACCGAACTTCTCCTTTTATTAACCGGTTCATCGTTTTCATGACCAAACGGCCTTCGAACCCCCACAGGACCTCTTTGTCTACCTCTAACATCATCAGATTGTAAAGATCTTTTTATAGCTAAAGCTCTCGGTGTAATATCTGAAGGATCTCTACCAATTAACCTCTTTATACTTTCATCTACGCCTTTTAAACTTGATTTCGCTTGTTCTAACTCCGATTGAAGTGTTCCAAACGATTTTAATATCTCCGTAGCCATTTTCTGAATAAATTAAATGACTATTTAAGGTTTATTAACGCTATACTAGAGAAATCGATTTACAACATTTTTGTCATATGCGTCTGTTAGTTTAGGGAAATTTTTCTTTGTTGTCAAGTTAATTAAATTTTTGACAGATATTTAGGTTGGTCATACTACATTTTATTTTCTTAAATTTTATTTGTATTTTTAAATTAAATGAATTTTTATGTGATATGTGATGAAATTTTATTAATGAACTGTTTTTGTAGTTTTATTTTATTTTTGAAATTATAATTCCAAAAATGTATTATTATATCAATTTAAAAATAGTTCATGGTGTTTCTAATAGATGGGGCTAGTGTTTGTGTTGGTTCATTTCATTTATATTTTGAATTAATTTTTAATGAATATTTGAATTCTATTAATTGAATTAGTGATGAAATTTTTAATAAACTGTTTTTGTAGTTTTTATTTTATTTTTAAAATTATAATTGAAAATTTTTTTTATAATTATGTCAATTTAAAAATAGTTTGTGGTGTTTCTAATAGATGGTAGGGTTCGTGTTTGTGTTGGTTTATTTTATTTATATTTTGAATTAATTTTTAATGAATATTTGAATTCTATTAATTGAATTAGCTAAATCATTTGTAATATTTTTGTCATATTATGCATAATATATCTAATTTGGGATATTCCTGTTTTAAAATAACTAGTATAGTTTTATTTTTAGTATTTTTCTAAAAAGATTTATTGTTTTTGGTGGAATTGATCAATATTTTGGTAACTTTGGTGGAAGATTTACGAATTTAATAAGTTTTTAATGGAATTTAAAAAAAAATTGGTAAATTTTTGGTGGAATTTTGCAAATTTTGTAAGTTTTTGCTGGAATTTTAAAAAAATTCATTATTTTTGGTAGAATTATTAAAAATTTTAGTAACTTTGGTGAAATTTTTATGAATTTACTAAGTTTTTGATGGAATTTTCAAAGTTTTAGTTAATTTTTAGTGAAATTGTTTCTAATTTAATTGATTTTTGGTAGAATTTTAAAAGAATTTGGACATTTTGGTGGAATTTTTAAAAAATTTGGTAAGTTTTTGGTAGAATTGTTAAAAATGTTGATGACTTGGTAAGTTTTTGGTGGAATCTTTAAAAACTTTGACAATTTCGGCGTAATTTTTAGGATTTTTAAGTTTTTGGTAGAATAAAAAAAAATTCAGTAAGTTTTGGGTGTAGTTGTTAAATATTTTAATAGCTTTGGTGAAACTTTTGCGAATTTTATTCATTTCTGGTGGAATTAAAAAAAATCAGTGTTTTTGATAAAATTCTTATGAATTTATTAAGTTTTTGGTGGAATTTTTAAAAATTGTATTAATTTTTGGTGGAATTTTTATAAAATTCAGTATGTTTTTGGTGGAATTATCAAAAATTTTAATAACATTGGTGGATTTTTTGCGAATTTTATTCATTTTTGATGGAATTTTTTAAAAATTCAGTGTTTTTTAATGGAATTTTTTTGGGTTTTTAGATTGGTAGAGTTAAATGTCAAAGTGGTGGTGTTTTTAAGAAAACTGTTATAAACAATAAGTTTATTTTTTTACATTTATTAACTTGTAAACTGTATTTATTATTTTTATTTTAATTTATGTTACATATTACATAATTATAAATTGTACTATATTTGTTGTAATAGCGATAATAATTTTAATAGCTTTGTTAGTTGGTGGTATTTTTAATAGATGGTGTTCCTTGAAGTGTTTGACAAGAATTTGACATTTACAAAATACTTGTAGGTATAAAACATAATATTTTATTTATTCGGTGTGTATTTTATGTAAAAGCATATTCAGACGACATATTTTTCATACTAAGTTAATTTAAATTGCCTTTGTATATCACTGATATAAGACTCGGGAACTTTATGTTCCCTCAACTCATCGATTTTATTCATCATAGTTTCTTTCACCTTCAACATTCTTAGTTCTTGTTCTAAACGTAGAGCTTCGCCCTCTTTAAACTTCAATTGATGCATATTTATCCTCTCTTTTTCTTTTTCATTTATCTGTTTGAGTAATTCTTTACGATGTTGAATAGCTTCCATACGTTTCATCATTTTATCTTCTCGTTCTTTTTCAAATAATTTTCTTTGTACTTTAGCAACCTAAAAAAATGAAAAAAGAGAAATATATAAATATTTTAATTTAAAGAAAAAAAAAGTGGTGTTAAATGAAAAATGAAGTTACTTGATGAAATTCCCGTTCATCTCTTTCTAATTCCAAAGCTTGAGCTCTTCGAATCTCATCGATTTGTTTCATCCTTCCTTTTTGTAATTCCTCATTTTGAGCTTTTTTCTTTAAGACAGCCGCTTTAGCTTCTTCCCTCCATTTCTTCTCAGTTTCTTCTTGTATTCTTCTCGCTTTCATCTCATCTTGAAGACTTTTTTGATCCATAGCTTTTTGTTGCGATTGCATCAATCGAATAATCTCTCTTTCTTTAGCTGCTCTTATTTGTGCTTGTTCTGCTTCTAATGCATCTTCTCTTTCTTGTTTTTTTCTTATGAATTCTTTTACCTAAATAATCAAAAACAAAAATAATTTGCTTTATTAAAAAAAAAAAAAAATATATATTACCCTCATATCAGCTATTCTTTCCTCTTCAGCTCTAATCTTTTTAAATCGTTGCATATCTAAATTCGCTTGACGCATCTCTTCTTGAGTCTTTTTATGAGCTAATTGCTTCTGTCTTAATTTTTCCGCATCCTCTTTCTGCATAGCAACCATAGCTTTATTAATCAATCGACTTTCCTCTTCAACTCTTTCCGTTTCAACTAACTTCTGCATGTAATTCTCTTTCATCTGTTGATTTATTTGATTAACAAATTTTTTCGTTCTTTCTTCTTCCATTTTACGTTTATCTTCTTCCGCTTTAATCGCTCTTTGTCTTACTTGTTCCATCATAGCGTCTAATCTTTGTTCTTCTTGTTCTAATTCGGATTGTATTAGCTAAAAACGAATTTATCGTTTTGATGATGTTTTGGAAAGATAGAGATGGATTAAAGTAAGATTTACTTTTTTTTCTTTGATTTGAGCGTCTCTTATCACCATACATTTTGCCGCGAGGATTACACTATTCATTTTCTTGACTTCTTCTTCTTGTTCTTGACGAAGTTGATGAGCTCTTTGGAGAAGGTATAAGTTTTTACTACTAGCATCTTCTTCAACCTAATTTAAATGAATTATTAATTTAAAGGTATAAAAATACAGTGAAATTCTCCTTCGCGGACCCCTCTTGAATAAGGTGACCAGATTTTTAGGTGGGCAAAGCGGGACAACTAAGATTTTATTTCCTACTTTGTTTCTTACTGTGATTTTTTGTGATGCCCAATATTTAAGCTTTTTCTTATCAATATATTTTTTTCCTAACGACACTTCATTAAAAAGATCATTTTCGGAAATATTATTATTTGGGAATTTTTGAGAAACACAATTAAATGATTTTTGCACATCGTTTGAATTAAGTTTTGGTCATCTAAAATAATATTCAATTTTACTATTCTGGCTTTTTGGAAAAATTTATCTGATTGCAAGGAAAAATTTATCTAATTGTAAGGAAAAAATCCAAGCTAAAAAATTGCAAAAGACGATTTCTCAAAAGGATGTTGCTAGATTTTTAAAATCTTAAGGTTCGAAAAATAGTTTTTTGATATATTGGATATTAGACTGGATTTTTAAAGTACGAGATGTTATTTCAGAAAGCTAAAGTTGTAAAATTGAATATTGCTTTTATCGCTGGATCCAAATTCGTATTTCAATTAACGTCTTCACTTTATGACTTCATCGTAAACCAAAAATAACAAGATTTCAAGCTTTTGAATTCTTATTTTTGGTAGATTACAATGAATTCTCAAGTCTTACGAAGGATTTTCTTAGAGATTTAGGTTTTTTTAGAAATGTTGGGTTTCCACATTTCTAATTTGGATTCACCATCTACAAATAATATTCAATGTTACTATTCTGGCTTTTTGGAAAAATTTACCTGATTGTAAGGAAAAAATTATCTGATTGTAAGGAAAAAATCCAAGCTAAAAAATTACAAAAGAATGATTTCTTCAAAGGATGTTGTTGGATTTTTAAAATCTTAAGATTCAAAAAATAGATTTTCAATGGATTGGATTTTTAATATACAAGATGTTATTCTGGAAAATAACTTTTTTGGTTTTCTGGAATAATTTATCAAGTTGTAAGGAAAAAACCAAGTCTAGAAGTACTAAAGCTCCGATTTTTCCAGAGAACTTTGTCAGATTTTTGAAACCTTAAGGTGTAAAAACACCTTAATGTGGTCCGGTCTTCCAAATAATCTTTGCAGTTACTATAAAACTATAAAATAATTTATTGTACCCTGCTCTTCGAGCTGATTTATACTATTGCGGATAGTTAACGGTAGAAAATTATTTTCTAAACTTTCTTGATATTGACATATTAAATTATTAACTTCATTTGCTACTCTGATTGCCAATATATCATCATCTTCTGTAAGCTTTATAATGTACTGAAAAAGAGCAGTTTGATTTTGTAGAAACTCTAGCCAAATTTTTGAATATTCTCTTTCAAAAAACTTTTCTAAAATTCTAGGACATTTGTCCTGTGATAGAAAGTAGGATTTTAAGGATCATATATCTTCAAAATACTTTCGATAGCTGGCAGAAGAACTAACCAACGCGTTTTACTGTATCCAAGTATTTTCTGATATTTAACTTCCTCAGCAAAAGCAATATGTTAGTCGTCGTAACCCATAGGATTCTTAGAACGCAAAGCAATGATTTTCATAAATATAAAATTCCACTTAATTCTAAAAGTCGGGACTTTTGAAAAACGTCGCGGGACGCGGGATAAATTGTGAAAAATCAGGACTGTCCCGCCAAAAGTGGGACGTCTGGTCACCTTACTCTTGAATGGATACTTTTGGTCCGTTCCGTTGGTGTCCGCACAAAGGAGATTTCACTACATATATTTTTTAATCTGTACCTTTCCAAGTTTTCCACCTTTTAAACTTTGTACTTTTTGAACTTTCGCTAAATGTTCCTTTCGAAGTTGACTTTCATTTTGTAATCTGAGTTTTTCTTCTTCCGCTTCTTGAATCATTTCAAGTTTAGCTTGTTTCGTAACAACCTAATTTTAATTATTTAAAAGAAATATATCATTTAAATTATTGTAAAATCTTACGTGTCCTTGTTTAATAAGTCTATTAAATTCTGATTGAGGAATAATAGCGGGGATATCGAGTGGATCCGGATTTGGTACAATTAGTTGTCGATCTCCGTCTTGTTCGTAAATCGTTACCATTTCTTTACCTTCACTGGCTTTTTTCGGTTTGTAATGAATGTATTGGTCGTGTAGTTTATGATTACATTCCGATGGCCTAAATAAAAATTATTTGTCGTTAAAAATTAAGTTGTTAAATAATCAAAATTGAACTTACTTATGATCGCCTTTAATTCGAACAGTTTTCGCAACCGAGTGCATTTTACGAGCCATTTTAATACGAGAGTCCTTTTAAAAACGAATAATTAGAAGATTGTCAAATATAAAAATAGAAATTAATTGATAAAATAAAGTCTTTTGCTATGGAAACCATTAAAGCAAGAACTTTAAATTTAGTTTCAAATTTTAACAAGAGATGCCACCACAAAACCAATTCATTTATACAAATTAAATTTATTATTTAAAATTAAAAGAATTATTTAAATACCTAATTGTAACATAATAAAAAAGTTAAAAAAAAAAATAGATTAATTTTATAATTAAAAAAATAATTTAAACGTAAATTTAATATTTATCAAGAGATGGTGCCATAATTATATATAGGTTATTTAGAATAAACTGAATATATTTTGCTTAAGGTTACTGTGCGAAAAGTAATCAATTCATTTTATTCTAACTATAGTTGAAAACATTTTCGAACGTATCCATTACAAGGGATTTTTGACATTTTTAAACATATAAAATGACAGAAATAATTTGACGTCAGTGCAGTAAAACTGTAGGAAATTGTAAAGCGAAGATGTAATTTGAAAAGAACCATCGTATTTATCTCGGATTGACGCTCGTATTTCGACGAATCAACTGTTCCGATATTTATGTGACACCGAGAAATAACGTTTTGTCAGGTAAATCGAACGTTTCGGACGCTTTTCGGCAGACGTCGAGACGTCCTCTATTTTTTACATGTTTTGTGCGTTATCAGCGGCGGTACGAATTCGCGGCGGTCGATTTACATTTTATTTACGTAACGAGAACGAAATTTTTTCGCCGTATAATTTTCCCGAGGCGATTTTCCCTCGTTTACGTGTTCGATTTTTGGTTATGTTTACTCGTACGCGGGCTTTAGACCGTTCCTGATGATTTTCTGCTTTATCATTGTAGCGTAAATGTCCTGCAAAGTTGCGAGCTCCCAAACTTCATGTCCACATTTGAGGACCACCACCGATATTCCATTAAACGAATTAAGGAAACATGTAGAGGTGAGTCACATTTACAATCTTTCTAAGAGAGTTGATACGATTTGGTTTTAATTATGTTTTTGTTGAGAAAACATTGGGTATTTTTTTAAAGCAGCAATAAATTTTATATACTCATAAAATTAATGTATGTTTTGACTGTAATTGATTGATATGTAATTTGGATTTTTTGATAGAAGATTCAATGTGCTGATTGTGACTGTACCGGTCCGAATTTGTGGATTTGCTTACAACATGATTGCTTAAGGATAGGATGTTCTGAACAGTCAAATGATCACAATACTTTACACAATGCGGTAAGTTAATTTTTAAGTCATATTGAATTTTTTCCTTTTATAAAAGGTAAGTAAATTATATAGATTTGTAGGAATCAATTATTTTTATAAGTTATATTGGTTAAGTTTTTATTAGTAAGAGCATGGAAGTAGAAAAAGATAGCAATAGGTTGGGTTAGTTTGAAAAACACGAGAGCGGTCAGTCGGTTATAGAATTAATACAAGTAAAAGACGACGTTAAGCAGATAAGTTGTAGAGACGCGAAGTAGTGAAGACAGAAATTGTATTTTAATTCTATTAAATATATTCGTTTATTGTTTCACCAAACAAGTGGGCTTTATTATTACAAAAATCAACACCCCTAGACGAAGCCAAAATCGTACAAATTTGAGAGCTTAACTGGGATGGAGAAAGGCGAAGATCCTACAATTTTATGATTTTTCTAAGAATAAATTCCTGAATTTATGGAGATTTTTGTGTGTTAAGAAAACTAAGCTCTATTGACATAAGAATAGAAAGTGCATTTCACTTTTTAGCATTGTTATTTTTGCGAATTTCAATTTTGTTAAACAATACACGATAAAGTATTGTACAAGATAATGATTTTAGATTCATTGAACTAAAGTAGGAATATATAAGGTGTTCACAAACATAAAGTTTGAGATAATTTAGGAAAAAAGTTAAAAGAAAACTTATATTAAAATTTTTCGGTTTCAAAATGTTTTCACTTTTAAATTCATTTATTCACGATACTTCAAGAATAATTTCAAAGTAAATTTTTTTTATTATGTTTTTAACCCTCCGTGTGTACACTGGGTCTTTGAAGGAACAGTCAAAATTTGATATTCGAAATGCTCTCTTATGGATAGAGGGTAGGCTTCGGCTACCCCCCCTAAAAAAAGTTTGGTAACTGCTCGGCCATGTAGTAGACACTTCAATAAGTAACTCAGAATTTTTCTAGAATTTTTGAAAGCCTAGAAAACTTTGAAAACATGCCTGTTCCCTGAAAGACCCAGTATGCACACCGTGTCTCAAAAAATATAGTATACACACGCCGGGTTAATTACTCATAATATCTTTTTTCGCTTAATTATTCAAAAAATCAAAATCTTATAGGAGATATAAAAGTTTCAGGATTAAATGAGCTACTGGTAAAATATATTAATGTAATAGCACTAAATGCAATTAACTACTAGAAAGGTTTGGACTGTATTTGTTAATCATATCCATTTTTGGTCACTTCTGTGACTTTAAAGCCGGCTCCACACACTTGGCGAGACAGGGCGAGTGTTACCGAGACCTAGAGAGTGGACAACCCTAGTTCGTCGTCTCGTCAGCCTCTCGCCTAACTATGTCTCCGCTCTATTTCGATATTTTGGTCCAAGTCAAAAGGCTCTCGCCAAGATTCGCCTCGGCAGAAACAACCCCTCCACACTTTCATTTTGGTCACCACTAAATGTTGTTATACAAGTGTCAGAAAAAAGATGCCCAAAGCTCGATATGAGGCCATTATTTGCAAAACTTGCTGTTTGGCTCTGCAGCATTTTTTTGAGAAATCAAAAAAAATTATTAACGTCTGAATACCGTTGTTTTTCACAATCTAAATAAGTTCATTAATGTTGCTTAGGGTGTCTGGGAGTGCCAAGGCTCTCTTTTAGGATCTCTCTTTTGGATTATTTTTTATAATAAAATTCTAAAAATTAATCTAGAGCCAAATATTCATTTTATTGCTTACGCGGACGATCTTGCGCTCGTAATTACACACAAAGATAGCACTCTTCTACGAGAAAAGACTAATTATGCGATTCAAAGGGTCACAGAAGAACAATTAAAGATAAACGAAAATGAGATAAGAAGTGCCAAGAAGGCAAAATATCTCGGGGTCTACTTAGACAAAGATATGAAAATGACGGAACATATAAAGGAAATTTGCAAGAAAGCAAACGTCATGATAAATAACTTATCGAAAATTATGCCAAACATCAGAGGATCCAAAGAAAAGAAAAGGAAACTCCTTGCTTCTACTGTTCTTTCAGTCATTTTGTATGCCGCTCTGACATGGAGTAGAGCTCTAAATTATAAATACTGTTTAAATATGCTTTCCTCAATTAATAGAAGATTAGGAATCAGGATATCTTCTGGATATAGAACGGTTTCTACGGTGGGTATTGAAGTGATGGCTCGTCTACCGCCCATTGACCTATTAATTGAGGAAAGATGTAACCTATACAGTAGAGGTAAGGAACATAAAAAACTATATAGAGAGGAATTATTGGAAAAATGGAACAGAAGATGGAATCACGGAATTAAATGGACCAACGTATTAATCAAAGATTTAAAAAAATGGTTTGAAAGAACATGGGGCGAATTAAATTACTACCTAACACAATTTTTGACGGGTCATGGAATTTTTTGTAGTTATTTGTTCAAAATAAAAAAGAAGAAGAATGAATTTTGTTGGTTTTGTGAAGAAATAGATAATCCAGAACATACGTTTTTTATATGTAATAATTTTGCCGAGGAAAGAAATATTTGTCGTAATAAAATCGGAAAAAATATCGAAAAAGAAAACATAATAGATATAATGCTAGAAAAACAAGAGAACTGGAGAGCCGTAGATGAAATGGTAACAAACATTATGAAAAAAAAGGAAAAGCATGAAAGAGAAATAGAAAATAGAAGAAGAAATGTACAGTAGACCCTGAAAATTACGTTTATATACCTCTGAAGTTATACCTTGATGGGTGGTTCCGGAGGCGGAGGGGAAAGGGTTTTAGTTGGTCGATGTATTCAAGATGAGTACATCAACCCAACACAGGGTGGTCATCGATACGAATCACTTAGATAGTGATTCGGACCACTCGTCTGTCAACAGATTTCCTAAACCCCTCCATAAAAAAAAGGGTGTCTGAGAGTGGACAGTAAAAGTTTGTCTCCTAAAATAATTATAGTTGTTTGGAAATAAAAAATTTTTATTGTAAAGAGCCAATTTTGAAAATAAATATCTATAAAACCAAAGGCAAAAATTAAAAAAAAAGTAAGTTCAATGTCGAACGCAGGGGATTTATTGAGTAAAATAAACCAAATTTTTAATAATAAAGATAATTTACAACTTTAAAAATGAAAAGGTTCATAAACTCAAACAAAAAAACAGTCATTCTCGGCATTTTGGCATTTTTCCAAACCGTCGTGGGTTTCTTCTGGTAAAGAAGAGCCTTTGTGTAAGTATTCTTTGTAAAAACTTAATTCCGGAAGGGTCCCCATTTTCTCCATAATGTTTGGAAAGGAGACCATTAATAATTCCTTTATCCCCTTTTAGTCTTTTTCTTGGCTACTAAGTAATTTCTTAGAAACGCTTTTAGGTTTCCCGACATCAACATTGTAATTAGGTTCACCTTGAATTAGAACATTTTTGTCTCTTTTGTAAAAGATAAACCTCTTTACCTTATTAAATTCAAAGTGCCATGAACCAGGCAACTTAATGACGCGTTTTGTTTGCAGTGCCGGATTATCCACTAGGCATATTAGGCATGTGCCTAGGGGCCCCCGTCGTGAGGGGGCCCCTAGGGCAATAACAATAACAGGTTAAACGGATTTTTCGTTGTTACTTTTTTACAATTAAACGAAACTTTAATTATTTATTAATATCCCTGATTTATTTAAGAATGTTTCTTTTAAAGGAGTTGCTTATATAGAGAGATCACTATATTTATAACAATTTAAGGGCCCCAAGAATATCTCCGCCTTAGGGCCCCAGTCAAACTTGATACGGCCCTGTTTGTTTGTGTTCTCCAATCATACACATTCCAGTCGATACCGATTTTTCTTACAGTGGAATGCTTTTTGATGAGGTTATCGTAGCAGCTAACTTCCACAATAACAGGCGTTTTCCTTATGTCCTTTTCTATAAGGCCAGATATGATCAGGCGGAATAAAAGAGTGACCGACAATGGCAATATTATATCCGATATTTATGTTCGGATTTTCATGAGTCAAATACCAAATAAAATTTCCTATTGCATTTCTTCTTCAAATTGTAACGTTTACTTTTCATCACGGTATTTGAAAGATTTTTCTTTCTGAATCTAACGCTATGGAATACATGTACTTTTATTAACCATTTACTGCAGACAAAATTAAAATACTACTCTTAAGCATTGTGCTTTTACTAAGTAAGTCGCTAAAAAGTATTTGTTAAACTTTTTAAACTCGATTTTTAAGGTTCGAACGTGACTCCAAACTCGATATTGCCCTTCAGGTCCATTGGAACAATGTATGCACCGCTTAACCCAGTGATTCTCAACATTTTTTTCGTCACGGCAGATTTTTAACAACTTAAACACTTGGCGGCACACTAATAATTAGATAAATTAGAAAACATAGTTAATTAACTGTTACGTTATACGATATATTTTGTAAAAATAGCAGACGATGATAATTTTCAATAGAATATAAAGTAAAATAGTATTATAAAGTAAAGAAAACGTTTATTTAATGATAAATTACAAACTACAATTAATGCGAAATTTGTGATTGGTGTTTTTTGACGATTTCATTTATATTTGGTCGTAAAAACGATAACACTACTCTCATTTTATGATCTAAATTTAAAAGTTTGGATCTTTTTTTCGTTTTTATGTTGGTCAAAGCAGAAAATCCGAACTCGCACAAATAAGATGTAGAAAATTGTAATAAGACACTTAAAACTTTTTGTGATATTGTCGGATAATCGAATCTAAAATTAATCCAGAAGGAATTAAATGATTCTTCTGAATGTTTTGAAATTAAATCTTACCAATTATAATAAGATTACCCCGCGATAGCACTTATATCAGGCGCGCATTCATTTTAGTTATCGAAATCCTTTAAATGTAGACAATCTTTATCTTAAGTTCTGCTTTTCATATTTGTGTTTTATTAAACTTTAATATTTTACTGCACGGATCCGCAAAAATTGAGCGACACATTTCAAAAATCTCGCGGTGCAGTAAAGTGCCGCGACACAGTGGTTGAGAACCACTGGCTTAACTGAACAAGTACCCCAATGTCTCAAAAAACTCTTATTATCATACTTTCAATCAAAAGTTTGTACACATCAAATCGATTATGTCTTCATCAGCGATTTACAGATGGCACCGATTTTATTTTTAACATTTTTTCCTCAATGAATCTCTAAATTGCTACATATCCATAAAAAATGGTTTACAATCGATTAATTTTCTGGAAGTATTTGATTCTTTTCTGCAGTAAACCATATAACAAGCATGTAAGTTAGCAGTTAATGAAAGTACAATAACCCGAAATGCACCATAAAGACAAAGATGAAAGAGTACTCGGCAACGTTACAGAGAGCAGGTTTACTTTTTCATCTTTCTCTTCATGGTGCAGCTCCATTTCGGGTTATGGTACATGTACTGTACATCGTGGAATTCAGAAAAATAAAGCCTTTTAAATTCGGTACAACATTAAAACATTTCATTTGGTACCTGAATCATGAAAATCAGAACAGAAATATTGGAGATATGGCTTTGGGTGTCTTTTGTTTGACACCCTGTATAACACCAACTGGTTATTATATCAGTTCATTTGTGTGTACGAAAGAACTTCGTCTACGTCTCGGTAAGTCTTCCATCGACATTAATCATTCGTGTAATGGACGAGAGTGTGGAGAATTATGTTGACATTTCTTCCGAGATGTCTCGCCGAGACGTCTCACAGTGGGGCGACATAGCTAAATTACGGACATCGCCACATAACTTTCTTTTTTTCGATAGAACAGCCCCAAAATTAAGCGTAAATGGATAAAATAGAGATATGAATAAGTATATGAAAGAGCTGTGCATATGTTATTGAAGAAATTAACACTTTATTTGTTTTTAAAGGAAAAAAATCGATTTTGATGCAGAAGCGGGTTCAATTCCTAAACAGGGCGTAATTTTTTTTATAAATAAAGTGAATTATAACAGATTTTTAACATTAAATAGCTTACAAACGATCCTATATTAGCAAAGATAAGTGCAAGAAGATTGTAACAACCTATACCCACATGACTTCAGCATGCAGATATTTGATAAAAAAAATTATGACTTATAAATGTTGTATATTTATAACTGCATTGTCGACTCTACAAGTTTAATACAATAATACATTGTTTACTATTTCACAATTAATTTTTTTGTCTTCAGAAAAATTTTCTGCAAATCTTCCTTCTCTTGCAAAATTTAGGCGTTTAAAGAATTATGGGCTCCAA
Source organism: Digitonthophagus gazella (assembly GCA_036711955.1). Taxonomy (NCBI): domain Eukaryota; kingdom Metazoa; phylum Arthropoda; class Insecta; order Coleoptera; family Scarabaeidae; genus Digitonthophagus; species Digitonthophagus gazella. The sequence continues at coordinate 35,101,634 of JASCIT010000005.1, read as the reverse complement.
CGGAATTAATAAGTTGTTAAAAATATCAGTATTTATCCACAATTCTTTTCATGATACAAAAAAAATTGTTCTAATTAACGATTTTATGTAATTTATTATCCTACTACAAACCGCTTTTACATGACAGATAACGTAAAATTTGACATATTTTCTCTTTAAATGCATTTTTTACAAAAAAAAGGGACGAGAGGGGACGGACAATAAGGGTTTTTAGAAACTAGAGCCTTTGGACAATCATTTGGTGTATTCCATATTTTGGTCCATTTTGGACCTTAAAAGTTATGGCTGTTTAAAATATGTGATCTGTGTCATATACATTTCGTTAGATTTAAAGCACGTTTTAAGCGTATCCAAACATTTTTAAAAGATGAAAATAATCATAATATAAAGTTTGAAACCTACTTCTCATGACATAAAAATTTCAATTATCCCCTTCGGTTAGTTTTGATGGGAGAATTTTTTAAAGCAGTACATGTCGAAATGACGAAACTTCATTACTTTTGAAAGTGTCGAATTTGATAAATATTTTCTATAGGAAATTCGATAATAATTAATGTTTCAAATGCATTTATAAATAGACTAAAGTGTGTAGAATATAAAAATATTCCGAAAGTATCAGTTTTTAAAAATTAATTTTTTTGTACGTATGTCCGATTTTTGAGCATTTCGCCCCACTGTGCGTCTCGGCGAGTGTGGGGCAGACTTAAAGTTGCATCATGAAATATTAAAAGATGTCAATTAAACGTAGAGACTCAATCCTAAAAAATAGTTTAAATCGATAAATGCGTTTTCAAATTATAAGAAATAAGGTAATTTATTTTGTTAACTTTTAAGTCTTCTTGCGGCAAAACGAAGCAATTTTATAATATAAATAGTCCTTGAGAAAAAAGTTAAAAATGGACGTATTTTGAGCCTATAAATCCGAGGTCTTACGTTGTACATGCATTTCAAAAACACTTATATTTACAACTTCCAATTAAATAGAAAGCATCTCCCGAATGATTTTTTTTTACTTGTCGATTGTTGTAAATTTTGATTTATTTTGTTAAACAATACAAGATAAAATATTAACAAGTGTTGAATCCAGTTTTAGATTTATAAACAAATTAGAGAATCGTAAGGTGATAAAAAAGTTCAAGGTGCAGTTCAAAACAAGATTAAATATTTAACATACTTATGTTTAAATTTCGTGATTACGAGGATTTTTCTTAATTAAAAAAAAAAAATTTTGTTATACAGAAACCAATTATGCTTGTTAAGTGATTTTACACTAATAACATCTTAAGGGTGTGTGGAATTTTTGAATTTATATCCCATCTTTATCATATTGATTTAAAGGTTTGAAAAACTAGTTTAACCAGATTATACAGTTTGTTTTATATTAGCCGTTATCTAAGATATTTTATTAATATTGAATTTATGTTTTGTAAATTATGATCAGGAAGTTTTCATTTCTCTGAAGAAAAAAGAATAATTAAAAAAATTGAAAGAATGATGTCTAGTTTATTTTATTGTCTAACTATACTCTTTTCGCGGAAAGATGTCTCATGCGTCATTACTTGTCACCGTTTTCTCGACATATGTCAAATATTTTTTTCTTTATTTAATCATATATGTCAGATAGAGACGAAAACCGAAAATAGTAGTCTAGGATAATATAATTAATTAATGACGCATGAGACATCTTTCCGCGAAAAGAGTATAGTTGTTTAATTGAAATTCCTTCAATATTTAATGATCAATTTATTTTTAATTTACATGTCACAATATTATTACATTCTAGCATTACCGTAATTTTAAAATTGTTAATTTTCAGGCAAATCCCTCACATTGCATTCACATGAACTTAACAACGAATAGGATCTGGTGCTACGAATGTAAGCGAGAAGTATTCCTTTGGCCTCGTACCGAAACCGATGGCGATGGAGACGACGTTAAAAACCAACAATTCGCGTCCACCGGCGGCGGTACGGATTATTCCGGTTGGAACGGTTGGCGAGGAAGCGTCGGATTCGATCGGATCGTCGGAATGGGTGGTGATACCTCTGAATCGAGCGACGCAGAAGAGAGCTCAATAGTGCCGACGTCCAAACCGCAGGGTCTCGTTGGTTTACAAAATATCGGAAACACTTGCTACTTAAACGCCGCGCTTCAAGCCTTAAGTAATACGACGCCGTTAACGAAATTTTTCCTCGATTGCGCCCCGACAGTGCTTATCGTATCGGAAGGTCGGAAACCGGGCCTTTCGAGAACCTTTCAGTTATTAGTTAAGGATATGTGGTTGAATAAAAACGGGGGATATATCAACCCGCAGGGTATTTTGTATGGTATTCGGAACGTTTATCCGATGTTTAGGGGGTATCAACAGCACGATACCCAGGAGTTTTTGAGAAATTTTATGGATCAACTTCACGAAGAGTTGAAACAAGTGGCGGTGCCGGACGTGAATCCTTTGGATTTAGATATGCTCAGTCTTACGACGGACGAATCGGCCGTTGGTACGAATAATAATTACGATTCGATCGAATCCAGCGAGGGAGAGTACGAAACGTGCGATTCGGGTGTGAGTGAAAGGTCTAGTTTAAGCGACGACACCGAGAGACCTACTCAAGCAGCCAGCATTCCAAAGAGGCGATCATCAAGGTCGATGAGCCCTAGTCGAAGATTAAGAACCAAGTTAGCCAATAGTGTAATAGGTAAGTAATATGAGTGTTATGTTGTACATTTATATTGATTGCCTTTTTATGAAAATCTTGAAAAAAAAAATAATAATTTGTATACATGGGTAATATACACATAAGAAAAGAACAAAAATTGTCAAATTCTTCTAGGTTGGATTCTTCATAAGTGTTAGTAATAAAAATCCAACATGAATTCTAGAATTAATTAAGGTTAAAAAGAATTAACCTTTGGGATAAAACAATACAATGTTAAAGTGATTCAAGGAATTGTTTAGAGAATAGGAAATCTTCGAACATGTAAATTGAACAACATGTAAATGGGATGGAGCGATTTTCTATGTCACTGTACATTCGGCGTCACTAAAGAATAACTTTTGTCAGAAAAACAAGCAAATTGAATTCCTATGTTGATCTCTCTAACCATCTCTATTTTAAGACTATTCTTTAGAAACGGAAAGTGTATTTCAAATAGTTTAAGCATGTATTTACATGCTCTATATCGGGTGGGCAACCTTTTGTATAGTGGGGGCCACATTACGGTTTACTCTTCTTACGTGGGCCGGAGACAAATTTTTGTCTTACTTGTAAGACTAAAACAAAAAAAGGTCTAGTGCCGTAATGAGATATTCTTCTTCTTTAACGGGATAGTGATAAAAACCTTTCTTTCTATTACACATTTTTGATTTAAAACAAAAATTATTTATTATTCTTTCTAAAGGTCTCGCGGGCCGGATTAAACCTTCACCAACTCCGGCCTGCGGGCCGTTGGTTGTCTACCGTTGCTCTATACAGGGTGTTTACGGTCTTGTGATTTTATTTTTGGGGAGTGATAAAGCATCTTAAAAGAAGGTTATTAATTATAAAATGTCTTAACAGAAGATGCATAATAAAGGAGATATTACTATTAAAAAAATTATTTTATTTTTTCTTTTCCAGCGAGATTTTGCGTTCAACAACACGGCGATAACTTTGAACAACTAACGTAAAGTGGATTCAATAAAAAAAAAAATAAAAATGTTTAATTTAATATGCTTAATCATCGCTTAAAAAAAGTAAATAGAAATTATTTCAACAGTCACGTCTCTCTTATTATACAACCTTTGTTAAGACATTTTATAATTAATGATCTTCTTTTACGATGCTTTATCACTCCCCAAAAATAAAATCACAAGACCGTAAACACCCTGTATAGCTATATCACTAATTTGCAAGAATATACTCTGTAAATGCTAGAGGCTAGCATACGAGAGTATGTAACATAATTTGAAATGAAATTAAAAATGGTAAACAAAATGAAGTTAGTAAAGACATTAATTTGTTCAAGTTATTTTCTTGTAAGCGCATTAATATTGAAGTGCATTAATGCAAAAGCCATTTAAAATTTAACAAACTACATTTACACGTTGGAAATTTTACATTTACTTTGCAAAGAGTTTTACTACTTATTGATTTTAGCAACTATTAAATAATTTTATTGACTTTGGAATTTAAAGTTTAGTTTAATAGGGTGGATGAGCCAGTAATTGACCAGTACCCACTAATTGACCAAACATCTTTGAAAAATCGGAAATAAGGTTAACTTTTACCTTCTTACGGCTTTTGGAGACTTGATATAATGGTTGATCCCTTCACTAATTGGGGGTGCGACTTGAATTTTGTCTTTCACGCAATCAGGTGTTTGACAGCTGATGTAATTCTCAAATACAGTGTTGAAGTGCTAAATGTGTGTTTTTGTAATAAGCAAGGTGAGTGCGGACGTATACTTAAATTTGCAGTTACCCTAAATTCTAGGGAGTAATACGTATTTATTTTGGGTTTGGTGACCGCTAAACACATGGAATTAAGGATTTTCCTATGTATATAATTTATACCTCACATTTCTATAGAAAAAACGGAGTGGTCAATTAGTGCTGCGGATTATACTTTCAGATTCCAGTAATTGTTCACCCTGGTCAATTACTAGTATTTCAGTAAACCATCTTGCTTTCTCACTTTTTCGGCAGCAATCAATTAGTTGATTAAGTTTGTTTTGATTCATAATTTCCAGATTTGAGGAATATGTATGATGATGACAAGAAAAAAGGGATTTTTTTCCGTGTTGGATCTGGATATATTATATTTTATTTAAGTCCTTTTAACATTGTATTAGACGCTGGACGTAAGTTTATTTTTTATTTTTGTATTTTTTTTTTTTTTTTATATAGTAGTAAGTAATTTTTTAAAATGTATTCTTGCAGACGTCCCTGAGGATGAAGTGTAGACTTCGAAACATGTAGGACTTAAATAAAATATAATATATCCAGATCCAACACGGAAAAAAATCCCTTTTTTCTTGTCATCATCATACATAATCAATTAGTTGTTAAATACAGATAGAATCTTGTTTGATAAAAGCTTTGTATTTTAACCGTTTCCAGTATTTGACCACACAAAACAGAGTGGTCAATTACTGGTTGTGAAAGGTGGTTAATAACTGGACTTTCTTTCCTCTTGTCACAATAAGAACAAAAACTGGGATAAATACGATTAGAGCTAATGGAGATTTTTACTTACAAGGAGACATCGCAGTTGACTCTTCACCAATTTTGATGAAGTTTTTTATGGTGAATCTATCTTGAATATAAGTAAGCTCCCCCAGAGCTTTTGATCCAATGGCCCTTTTAAAGGGAGTTATTAATTTTTGAAAGTTACGTTTTTTGGGAGTTGTTGTCATAAGCTATAAAGCGATGTCATTTGACGTATCTGTCCGTAGTGCAGTGAATGAATGCCGCGCTCCTGAGCAGGAAGCCCAGGATCGGGATTCTTATGTTACAACTTTTTTTTATTTTAATTATTATGGAAGAGGAGGTGCTGTCTTGCGATTCTATTATAGCATTTGTTAATGGAACTTCTTCGCCCGGCAAAAATAACTCATCTTCTGTAAAACAGTTTTTTCCCAAAGTTTTTACAATACATTGCGCAAACTTAAACATGTAACATCAGAATCCCGATCCTGGGCTTCCTGCACAGGAGCGCGGTATTCATTCACTGCACTACGGACAGATACGTCAAATGACATCGCTTTGTAGCTTATAAAAACAACTCCCAAAAAACGTAACTTTTAAAAATTAATAACTCCCTTTAGAAGGGCCATTGGATCAAAAGCTCTGGGGGAGCTTACTTATATTCAAGATAGATTCACCGTAAAAAAATTCATCAAAATTGGTGAAGAGTCAACTGCGATGTCTCCTTGTTAGTTAGCTGTCCAGGAAAAAAGGTTGTACATAAATATGTTTGCTCTGTGAAAAACATTATTAACACCAATGAACTGGAGGTGCAAGCATTTTCGCCAATTGCAGGAAATAAGACAACATTTAAAATAATTGAAATTGATGTTATTACAGTCTCACAAGATCAACTTATTTGTAAACTGGAACAACCCCAAATTATTAGGTCGGATAACAGAATTAAGTATAGATTTTCTAAAGAAATATTGTGAACATTATATTTTCTTCCTATCTTTGTACGATGATAATGAAAATATTGTTGTCATAAAAAATAGGCAATTACCAGTATTTTTTCATTAAGGTTTACTATTTTAGTTTTTGTATTGTTTGAGGTAGCGTAATATGGGGTTATTAGAAATACCAAGCATAAATAGAAATACACATTCAAAACTAGTTTAAAGTCTGTAACACTCTCAGGAGTTTTCGAACGAAGGAAAAGACAAAGAGAACCTGTAATTATTATTATTAAATTTCGAATATTTGTTTCTATTTACCCCTGGTCTTTCTAATAAATAATTTTGCGATACTTAGTATGTTACATTCCCGTTTTTCTATAAATAAAAAGTACTAGATACAATAAAGAGAACTTTTATTGCTTTTTCAAATGTTGGTCAATTACTACTGGTAAAAGCTGTGGTCAACAATGGAGTTGTTTATGGTCAATTACTAGACATTTTCCATTTTTCTAAAACCTTTTCTTTTATGACCCGGCAAAACTCTTTTAATTCTGCTTAAATAGGTTCTTCTCATAATTAAAATGCTCCCCTTATTGCTATACTTCATTTAATAACTAGGAGGAGTGATTTGAATTTTGCGCGCCAAAATAGTGATCTATTATTGGTCGCTCCGCAGTCAAGTTTACGAAGACGAAAAAATTGGTTTTTGTCGTTTATTGTTTTTAACGTTTGAGGTTAGGTGCTTTACCTAATTTGTCAACTTGTTTCTCGCTTTTTCGTTGCGCTCAAATGGTTGCGATCAAAAAATATTAAGTTCGAAGAAGGTATGGTACGATGTCATCTGTTGGATATAATACGTCAACACAAGAAACGTCTTTTGGATAAATTTTGAACAATGTACGTATAGATAAACGGCCATAGAGATATTAGGTATGTTCTAGAATACTACGCTCAAACGCTTGGTGTTTTGTGGGTTACATAAATGTGACTGGTTTGAAGTTTAGAATTCAAATTTGCCGCTAAAAATGTTTAGTGTATTTTTTTAGTTACTTTTTCCTATGTAAATGGGGTTTTGAGATTTACTCCTCCTAGTTATTAAATGAAGTATAGTAAGGTTTAATTTGAGGTAAAACTATTAACAAAAGAGTTGTAGATTTTCAATTTCAACAATTTGCTTATCTGGTCAATTATTAGTTTGTATACCCTATTTTATTTAGTTAATTTTTGGCAATTTCTAATAGTTATATTTCTCATTTTTTGCTATTTTTAGCAGTGGGAGGTGTTAAAATCAATTATAAAACGATGAAATTTTTTATTTTATTTTCAAAATCAAGTGATAAAAAATTATATTTCGAATAGCGATCTGTTCTTCTTTGGGCAGGACTGAAGAGATGCAATATAAGAGCAAATTCTATTTAACTTGAGAAATGACTTTGATTTAAATGTTGACAATCATAACCACCTTGTAACAATCCTCAAAAACACTCCTAATTCTTCATCATTGTTTTTAACAACCCCTAATCATTTTTTAAATATCTTTTCAGAAATCCAACCAACTTCTTCACCTTCTACATCCGTTAATAAAAAACAAATAAAATACAAATCGATAATTTCGGACATATTCGATGGTAAACTCTTGTCAACGGTGCAATGCTTGACTTGTAATCGAGTGTCAAGTAGAATAGAAACGTTCCAAGACTTGTCATTGCCGATTCCATCACGAGACCATCTGGCAGTGATTCACGGGAGAAATATCGCCCCCGGATCGACGTGTTCCGAAGCCGTTTTGCCCGTTGATAACGGCTGGATCACGTGGATCGTCTCGTGGTTGAAATCGTGGTTTTATGGACCGACCATCACGTTACACGACTGTCTGGCCGCGTTTTTCAGTACCGATGAACTTAAAGGAGATAATATGTATAGCTGTGAAAGGTGCAATAAATTAAGGAATGGGATCAAATATAGTAAGGTTGGTGTAAATTAATTTGACTAGTTTCACAAAAAAAAATTACTAGAATTTAACAAAAAGGTACATTTTTTAAAAATTATATTAATTTTTTCCTAACATACTCATTTAAGGGGGAACAACAGGGTGGAGACCGCGAAAAAAGGCGATAATTAAGATTTTATTTTGGTTCACTCATATATTTTAGAAAAATCGGAATTTGATATTTGTAACTACGCAGTTTAAACTTATTTTAGGAAGTATAGAGAAAAAAATCTGTCTTAGAATACATATATGGAGGGTGTCCAAATGCACTAACAAAAAAAAGCATCTTGTTGGTTGTCACTATAAAACGTGTAAAAATAATCTGAAAATAAAAAAGGAAACGTCATTTTAATCTATATTAGTGTAGCTTCAGTTAAGCGTACCCGATTTAGAAAATAATAATTGCTGTTAAAATGACACCCCTGCAAAAAAAGAGTTAAGAAAATCGATAAAATAATTAATCTTTCCAGGGGGTAAAGAGGCAGCAAATATTAATACAAATAAAAATCCGTACGCTTAACTGAAGGGAATTTTATATAGATTGAGGACGTCTCAATAAAATTTGAATGCGATTCTCGTTGGTAAAGAAATTGTGACAACAGGTTAAAAAAATTTACTGTGAGAAAAACGCATTTAAAAAGTTAAGTTTAGTTCTAGATGATATAATGAAGGAAATTTTAAGAGTTACTACAATTCATCGATTCCTGCTCCATAATAAAGGTCTCTAGAATTTCTAGAACATAATTCGACTTTCTTCTTGTTGTCTGAATTGTCTAAAACACTTGAAATTTAACGCACTTGAACTCGACTTATACGGTGATGGCCTTTAGTTGTACAAAATGCGTACATTTGGGGACTAATCTGGATTTGTATTTCATTTGCCACATTTAATAAAGAGGCCATTCCATTATTAAAAATGGAAACCGTCAAATAAGTAGCAATTTGCACAATAACTGCCCGACTTGATAAAATTTTCGGAGCGAACTTCCAAATGAGGGCATTAAAGCTCTCATTCGAATTTTGCGTAAATCCGCTTATACAGCGCTCAAGCAACTCCGTCTTGGACAAATCCATATAAATTGGAGTAATAGCATCGATAATATTTTGTGACAATGGTTGTTTGTTCGTATTCAAGTAATGGCTTCGTGCGCGCGAGCAGAAAAGAGCTATAATTCCGTTATTTGTACAAATTTTGTTATAATATTGTAGGACAATATTCTAAAAGGTACATACTTTCGAATTGCGCAAAGAAAAAAAAAACGATTTTTCAAAAAATTTACGGTGTTGTTCCCCCTTAATTGTTAATATTAGAGATTGAAGATAAATTAAAATGATTTTTTATTTTGTTTTTTTAGGTTTTACAACTTCCAGAGGTGCTATGTATACATCTAAAAAGATTTCGTCACGAATTAATGTTTAGTAGTAAAATATCTTCAACGGTAAGTTTCCCGTTAAAAGGCCTGGATATGAAACCATACCTTCACACGGACTGCTCTTCCCAAGTAACGAGTTACGAGTTGTTTTCGGTGATTTGTCATCATGGTACTGCCGGAGGTGGTCATTACATGTGTTACGCGTTAAATGCGGGTCAATGGTACGAATTTGACGACCAATACGTGACGAGGGTGTCTCCGGAAACGGTCACCGCGTGTGAAGCGTACGTACTTTTTTATAGAAAAGTACCCGTCGATGTCGAGTCCGTTTTAGAAAAGATGAAAGATTTAGAAAACGTGACAATAGATGAAGAATGTTTTTACATATCCAAACAATGGTTGAGTAGGTTTTTTACGTGCGCCGAACCTGGACCGATTGATAATAGAGACTTTTTGTGTCAACACGGTTTAATTTGTCCCGATCAAGGGGTTAATATCGATCAGTTAGCGACGGCGATTCCAAAGAAGGTTTATACGTTTTTATTTAGGAAATACGGTGGACATCCAGCAGCTCCGACAAACGTTTGTCCGACTTGCCACGCGTTATTAACTCGGTTAGTACTTGAAATGCAAACGTTAAAACAACTTAATTTACAATCGCAAGAACAAGATGTTCCCGCGACGCATTTATTACCCAAGATTTGGTATCAAAATTGGTTGGCGTACGTTCAAAGAAAAACGTTTGATCCGCCAGGTCCTATAGATAATTCAAAAGCTCCGGAATGTGGTGAAGGAAATCAAGATTACGCTGAAGTTAGTGAAGATATATGGAACTTTTTCCATTCTATTTATGGAGGCGGTCCAGAAGTGAGAATTAATATTAAAGAGGAAGAACCAAATGAATCGACGATTACTTCGGAAGTTGTAACAAATGAGTTTTGTAACACCAGGAGAAAGGTTGAAAATATTAATCATGTAGATAAAAAAATGTATTGTAGAGGTGAACCAATGGAAACGGAAGAAACTGAAAATTCGGTGATAATGGATGAGAATTGTCAAGAAAACGGAAAAGATAGTGATACTCATGAAGAGATCGTAGCAAATTGTAATCATTTGGTAAATGGTAATATTTCAAATGCTTCCTTAACAGATGAAGAAGTAACAACAGATCAGGTTAACGTGAAAAAATCTAAATCTTACAATAGGAGAAAGAAAAGGGAGAACGTTTAAATAATTTGTAAATTTTCCAGATTTTATTTGTAATTCAAAAAATGAGTATACATTAAAAAAAAGCAATATATTTTTCAAAAATAAACATACGCGTGCATGTAATTTTTCTACTGCGGGGATCGAATCGTTGCGAGTAAATCATTACACGTCTTTGTTGCATTATTAAGTGATATTTCTTAATTTTTCGATTATTTTAAAAGAAATATACATTCGCAAAGTTATCGTGTTTAGGATAATATATTTCCAATTTGTTAATAAATCCTTTGAGCGTATCAAGCTAGAGAAGTAGCTAATTTGTAAATACTTGGACTTGGTTTTCTTTTTAAGGTTGTATGTAGTACCTTTTTTTCCATTTATACCTTATACAGATGCCAACGTTTCTTATTTTCTTATTTATTTGTACATTTTTTTTCTTTATATTAAATACATACATGTCAATGTAAAAAAATAGCACCGGTAATGTTACAGAAGAGAATTTATTATATTTTATATCTTCTATGTGATCATTCAAATTAATTAATTCAATGTGACAAAAACCTGTAAATAAATCATGTCAAAACATAATACACTGTAGTACTTTTTATTCGTAGTCTGTTAGAAGTTACCAGATGTATAAGGGAAATGGGAGGGCAGGCCAGATGGCATACTGCACTTAGGCCCCATTGCACTCTTTGTATAACCTTCCTGTTACTCACTCTGTCTATATCGACTAACCTAGGAATTTGCCAAAAGTTAGGATGTAGTTCGGAGGTCTGTCCCTGATTCCATCCATGGTTGACCAGTCGTCACCCAAGTCCCTTAATCTAAGGTCCTTGAGATTCTGGCAATCACATAGGATGTCCTTAATAGTTACAACGTCTTGCTCGCAAGCACGACATAGAGGAGAGGCGTCAAACCCTAAATTATAAATGTGCTTATTAATGTTACAGTGTTCCGTTAGGAGCCCTGTGATTAGACGTAGATCCTTCCTGTTGAGACCTATCTATAAAGAACCGGGTCGCCTCACACGAGGGGTATCTTATTGTTAGTAATGATTTAGATACTTGACAGCCCTTAACCGTGTCCCAGTGAAAATTTAGACTAGGTAATGTGCTTAATGCGATAGAGATGCGAAGTTAAAGAGGGGACGGTGACTGGTTCTGGTGAGTAGGATTGCCTACTAGCGGCCAAGGTCATTAGAGTAATGCTTATAAGGTTGTCCAACTCCCTATCCTTCCTATGTTGCAAGCAAAATTTCCCCTCACATACCCAAGTTCTCGATTATGTGACGTCATCCTTGTCCTAGCCGTCCGCGCGATATACGCGTTGTTTGTAAATTTCACGTTATTATTTCACGTATTGCCTTTAAAGTACTGATTGGGAATTTGAAAGAGGAATTTAAAAAATATTTAGGGGAAAATGTTAACTACAGAAAAGAAAACAGTAAAAAAATTGTATAGAAAAATTATTCCACATTTTCCTGTGAATTTTCATCATGTAATTAAAGTTTATATTAAACAAAGGCTATTTATTAGAATAAATTGTTTAAATACAAAAATCAGACTTAAAAAAGTCAATATTTTAAAAGAAAAATTTTGAGTATAAAGGAAAAACAAAAAATTCACCCACTAAAAATCATTTTTTATCAGTAAATTATCATTATTTTCAAAATATGTAAAATTTCCTTTTTATTATATTTTGTTGTAAGAATTATTGATAAAAATTTCATCTCGCCGGACAAGCGTGACGTCACGCCCGCCTCTCTCCCTTTAAACACGGCGCCACTCGAGTTGGACAACCTTATACCATTGCTCTATTGACCTTGCTAGCGGCCATTTTGGCCAGCCTGTCGGCCAGTCTATTTCCCGAGCAGTTCCCGTGTCCCTTTGCCCACTGGAGAGTTAGCTTATTGTGCATGGCTGCTACATCCAGTGCATTGTGACAGTCCAATATAAGCCAGGAGGCGATCCTCTCCCGGCTTAGAGCTAAAAGAGACTGTCTGCTATCTGTGAGGATAGTAAAACACCACGTACGTTACTGGAAATGTAGTTGGTGGTAAGCTTGATACTAAGTTCTGCCTGGATGACAGAGGTACCAGCCCCATGGGGTTCTGAGAGGCGAGTCTGGGGGTGATAGAAAAAGACTTGTACCGCACCTGTACCTAACTGTTTTTTGGAGCCATCAGTGTAGATATTGAGGGTGTTGATGTAATCAACCTCTGCTGACGGGTTTAGAAGGACGAGGTAACTTCTCGAAAACACGAATACGGCAGGCATAAAATCCGTTCTACAGTGTAGAATGGGTTCTCTTTTGAGCGCATCCCTCCACAGAAGTTACCAGATTTTAATCATTCCAAGTTTTTCCAATCAATTTGAATGAAGTTGGTTTGCAAATTTTTACGATTCAGTTGACATGCAAGTACGTTCTTGAAAATTACCAAATTTGGAGCTCAAAAAGTTTAAGTCAATGTTTAAATTTTCTATACATTTGATGAGTTTTTAACGTATACAGAAAACTACCAAAAAAGTTACTTAAGGGGGAACAATAGGGTGGAGATCGCGAAAAAAGGCGATAATTAAGATTTTATTTTGGTTCACTCATATATTTTAGAAAAATCGAAATTTGATATTTGTAACTACGTAGTTTAAACTTATTTTAGGAAGTATAGAGAAAAAAAAATCTGTCTTAGAATACATGTATGGAGGGTGTCCAAATGCACTAACAAAAGAAAAGCATCTTGTTGGTTGTCACTATAAAACGTGTAAAAATAATCTGAAAATAAAAAAGGAAACGTCATTTTAATCTATATTAGTGTAGCTTCAGTTAAGCGTACCCGATTTAGAAAATAATAATTGCTGTTAAAATGGCACCCCTGCAAAAAAAAAGAGTTAAGAAAATTGATAAAATAATTAATCTTTCCAGGGGGTAAAGAGGCAGCAAATATTAATACAAATAAAAATTCGTACGCTTAACTGAAGGGAATTTTATATAGATTGAGAACGTCTCAATAAAATTTGAATGCGATTCTCGTTGGTAAATAAATTGTGACAACAGGTTAAAAAATTTTTACTGTGAGAAAAACGCATTTAAAAAGTTAAGTTTAGTTCTAGATGATATAATGGAGGGAATTTTAAGAGTTACCACAATTCATCTATTCTTGCTCCATAATAAAGGTCTTTTCAATTTCTAGAACATAATTCGATTTTCTTCTTGTTGTCTGAATTGTCTAAAACACTTGAAATTTAACGCACTTGTGCTCGACTTATACGGTGTTGGTCTTTAGCTGTACAAAATGCGTACATTTGGGGACTAATCTGGATTTGTATTTCATTTGCCACCTTTAATAAAGATGCCATTCCATTATTAAAAATGAAAACCGTCAAATAAGTAGCAATTTGCACAATAACTGCCCGACTTGATAAAATTTTCGGAGCGCACTTCCAAATGAGGGCATTAAAGCTCTCATTCGAATTTTGCGTAAATCCGCCTATACAGCGCTCAAGCAACTCCGTCTTGGACAAATCCATATAAATGGGAGTAATAGCATCGATAACATTTTGTGACAATGGTTGTTTATGTTCGTATTCAAGTAATGGCTTCGTGCGCGCGAGCAGAAAAGAGCTATAATTCCATTATTTGTACAAATTTTGTTATAATATTGTAGGACAATATTCTAAAAGGTACATACTTTCGAATTGCGTAAAGAAAAAAAACGATTTTTCAAAAAATTTACCCTGTTGTTCCCCCTTAATTTTGAAAATTGTTGAAAGTGATGACGCTGAGTAACATAAAACTAAAATATTAGCGCTCAAGATTTATTAATAAAAAAAAAACATAATAACAATAAATAGTTGTTGCTAAGAGTAGATCCCACAATTTTTATAAATTTTAAATATTTTATGCCGTAAACAAATTTTTTACTTAAAATATAACAATTTTAAACGATAATATCACAATAACAGAAGTACACTGCACGAAACTAAAAGTTACAAAATCACAAAACGTTACAGTTACTTCCTACCCTTGTTTTAATTATCCTATAATTTTTTTTATTCTCTAATATCGACTAAAGGATTAACTCGATCAAGAATAGCATTTGCGGCTGCTTGCATATCTTTACTTCCAAAATCTATTGGATTTCCATTTTCAAGCCTGTCTGCTTGTAACATGGCAGCAGTTGATGCCAAATCATTACGTTGTTTACCATAAATTGGATTTGTATATTCTACAGATCCCCTATAAATAAATATTATTATAAAATAATATATCATATTTAATCATTTTTTATGTAAAATAATTTTTTAGGTCGAGTATTTATTTCAATATCATCATTTCATATATATTATTAAAGCTATAAGCAATTATAGCTTTTCTTTGTCTTTTTTAATTAAAATTAGAATAGTTTAAGTTTCATTTAGTTAGTAATTTTTAAAGTTAATTTTGTTAAGTTAAAAAAGTGTCAAAAATGTTTACCAACTTTGAACATTTTTAAAATTTCTTTGATAAGATTTAGAATAAAACAGTCTTTTACAATCAAAACTAGAATGTTTTAGGTTTCATTTAGAAAAAAAATCAAATCAAAATCTTTAAAAATGAATTTTTGATGAATTTTTAAACTTTGTCGATTTTTTTAAGTTAGGTTAGAAATGTAAAAATTTTTTACCAACTTTGAAAATTTCTTTAATTTTTTTGACAACATTTAGAATAAAACGGTCTTTTTAGATCAAAACTAGAATGTTTTAGGTTTCATTTAGAAAAAAATCAAATCAAAATCTTTAAAAATGAATTTTTGATGAATTTTTAAATTTGATTGATTTTCTTAGGTTAGAAATTTCAAACATTTTTTACCAACTTTGAAAATTTTTTAAATTTTTTTGGCAACATTTAGAATAAAATGGTAATTTTAAATCAAAACTAGAATGTTTTAAGTTTCATTTAGAGAAAAAATCAAATCAAAATGTTTAAAAATGAATTTTTGATGAATTTCTAAAGCTTGTTGATTTTCTTAAGTTAGGTTAGAAATGTCAAAAATTTTTTACCAACTTTGAAAATTTTTTTAATTTTTTCGACAACATTTAGAATAAAACGGTTTTTTTAGATCAAAACTAGAATGTTTTAGGTTTCATTTAGAGAAAAAAATCAAATCAAAATCTTTAAAAATGAATTTTTGATGAATTTTTAAACTTTGTCGATTTTCTTAAGTTAGGTTAGAAATGTAAAATTTTTTTACCAACTTTGAAAATTTTTTTAATTTTTTTGACAACATTTAGAATAAAACGGTCTTTTTAGATCAAAACTAGAATGTTTTAGGTTTCATTTAGAAAAAAATCAAATCAAAATCTTTAAAAATGAATTTTTGATGAATTTTTAAATTTGATTGATTTTCTTAGGTAAGAAATTTCAAACATTTTTTACCAACTTTGAAAATTTTTTTAATTTTTTTGGCGACATTTAGAATAAAATGGTAATTTTAAATCAAAACTAGAATGTTTTAAGTTTCATTTAGAGAAAAAATCAAATCAAAATCTTTAAAAATTAATTTTTGATGAATTTTTAAAGTTGATTGATTTTCTTAGGTTAGGTTAGGAATTTCAAAAATTTTTTACCAACTTTGAAATTTTTTTAAATTTGTTTGGCAACATTTAGAATAAAACGGTCTTTTTTAGTTAAAACTAGAATGTTTTAAGTTTCATTTAGAAAAAGAATCAAATCAAAATGTTTAAAAATGAATTTTTGATGAATTTTTAAAATTGATAGACTTTCTTAAGTTTGGTTAGAAATTAAAAAAAATTTTACCAACTTTGAGAATTTTTTTAATTTTTTTGACAACATTTAAAATAAAACGGTCTTTTTAGATCAAAACTAGAATGTTTTAAGTTTCATTTAGAAAAAAAATCAAATCAAAATCTTTAAAAATGAATTTTTGGTGAATTTTTAAAAAGTGACTAGTAATAATTAAATTTGCAGCACCATATTTAATAATTTCTAGAATATACAGGGTGTTTTGCATTATTAAATATTGGTTATATATGCATTCGTTGAATCACATTTCAGACCTGAACTAAAATGCATCAAATTACACTGAATTACATCAAATAATATCAATTAGTCATTCTCCATTAAATGCTGCATGAAACTGCACTATAGTGTAACTTAATGCAGTGCAAATTTAAACCCAACGAACAAAGCTATGGTCAACCATGTGTATTTATTTATTGCATAATAAAATAAATTAAAACAAATTAAATTATGATAAATTGAAATAAATGTTAATCTAAATAAAAAAAAAATATGTATTAAGAAAAATCAAATTTACCAATTTGGTATCGGAAATGATCCAGTATGTTTAACCTTCTGTTGACAATAATATCCACCATATAAAATCCCAGCAATAGCAAAAATTATAAAGATTACAATCATCGCTACGCTGAAATTTGATAAAGATTTTGCCGATCCAAATTGAGGTGAAATCATTTGTTGACGACTTGCAACAAATTCACCGTGGCTTGTCTAAAAAGAAATTAATTAATTCTCTATTATTTGTAAAGGATTACTTTTTTTACCATATCACATCTTTCCTTTTCAATCGAACTATCAGGACATAAACAAATCGGTCCAGCATCAGCAGGAACACACAAATACGAACAATTATGTTTTTCACACCAATTTACGCCAGTGGGTTGTCTTGATTCTTGGAAAATTGCAAAATGAGCGCTGGTAAATGAAATCATCTTTACGGTTTTACAAGCTCGATCGTGATATAACTTGCAGCTAACCATATGACCTTGACTTTCGATGAAATACAAAGAATCTTCAAAAAGTTGCATGGTGTAAGGATGCGAACGATTTTGGAAAACCGTCAAACGATTAATTCCTTCATAATCGGTTTTTATAACATCTCCGATAAATCGATCGGAAAAGTATAAAGTTTTTGAATAAACGTTTAAAGCTAAAGCTGAAATGTGTTTGTTTTCAGCTGTTACAACCGGCATAACTTTAGACCCATCTAAAGTGCTTTTATAGATAATACTTTGAACGTGATCCATCATCGACCATTTCGTGATGGTGTAAAAGAAAACGTGGTTAATTGGATCAACCACTAATGATTCTACTTGGATGTTATTTCCTCCATCGATATTAATTATATCAGCACAAGTTCTTGTGGTGAATGCGCATACGGCAATTTTCTTATTGGATGAATAACCGTGAATGAAATAAAGATTTTCTGTTATCCAATCGATGGCTAAATGACGAGGATTTTCCGGAAGTTCCATGGTACCAGAATGGTAATCTCCAGTTGTAACATCCATACGGTGAACATAAGGACTATTTTCAAGGGAAAAGTACAAGAAATTCTTTTTAACAGAGACATCAAGTCCTGATATTCCAGCGTTATTTTCATCAAATGGGATATCCAATCGGTTTTGACGTACGGATAAACGACGAATTTGATTTTCTACGGTGAAGAAAAGTTGTGGGGGTTCACCATCGCTTTTACAAGATTTTTTATCTCCCCTAAAAAATAAAAAGAAGTAATTTTAGAATATAATTTAGAATAAAATTTTCCTGAGGAATGAAATTCTTAAGAATTTATTAGGAAAATAAATGTTATTTAATGTAAGTATAAATACGAGCTATCTGGTTTAACCCTTTGACTGCTACCATATTATAATTTAGTACACTGACGAACAGATTCAGATTGCGCAAAAAAGTATTCCTTTAATTACTAATAATCTTTGATTTTATAACTTACCTTAATGCAAATCCTTCAAAACAACCACACACATAAGATCCAATAGTCTCAGTACATAATTGACTGCAAATAGGTGGATCCAATCGACATTCTTGTACATCACTGCAACTCTGACCATCCGGCCCTAATTTATATCCAGGTTCACAAGCACAAGTTGCTCCAGCAGGTGTCTTAATGCATTTTTGCCCGCAAGGATTTGAATCGCTCAGACAAGATCTCTCGCACATTCCATTCTCATCAGATCCATCAAAACAATCGTTTTTCTTATCACAAACTTGGTTCATTGGAATACAATTGCCGTTTTTACATCTAAATCCATCGCATTCTGCCCAAATCCTTCCGGTAGGTCCAGTACCGTTTTGACTACACAAATCGTTGTTTTCATCGCTGGCATCTCCACAATCATCATGACCATCGCAAATCCACGCTCGGTTGATACATTTTTTGTTCTTGCATTCGTACTCGTCCAGATGGCAATTTCCGCATTGAACTTCATCTTCTTTATGAGGACAGTCGGGTTTTCCATCACAGACAGAAGTAAGGGGAATGCATATTGATGTGTTACTTATGCAGGTATATGTTTCGGATCCGCATTCGTCTGGTTTTTGAAGACGGCAATCAATTTCGTCGGAATAGTCCCCGCAATCATCCGTTTTATCGCAACGAAGCGCTTTTGGGATACATTTTCCGTTTTTACATTTGAAATCGTTTTTGGTACAATCCATTGTAAAAGCTGGAATAAAATTTTATTACTAGCGATTATTTAATCACGACTTAAAATAATAAAAATAAGGCTTAAAAGTTTTTGCTAACTTGGCAAATTTTTTCAATCTTTTTGACAACATTTAGAATAACACGGTTTTTTAAAATCAAAACTAGAATGTTTTAAGTTTCATTTAGAAAAAAATCAAATCAAAATCTTTAAAAATTAATTTTTGATGAATTTTTAAATTTGATTGATTTTCTTAGGTTAGAAATTTCAAAAATTTTTTACCAACTTTCAAAATTTTTTTAATTTTTTTGACAAAATTTAGAATAAAACGGTCTTTTTTAATTAAAACTAGAATGCTTTAAGTTTCATTTAGAAAAAAAATTAAATCAAAATCCTTAAAAATTAATTTTTGGTGAATTTTTAAAATTAATCGATTTTCTTAAGTTAGAGGTGTCAAAAATTTTTACCAACTTTGAAATTTTCTTTTAATTTTTTTGACAAAATTTAGAATAAAACAGTCTTTTTAAATCAAAATTAGAATGTTTTAAGTTTCATTTAGAAAAAAAATCAAATCAAAATGTTTAAAATAGAATTTTTGATGAATTTTTAAAGTTGGTCGTTTTTTTAAGCTAGGTTAGAACTATGAAAGATTTTTACCATCTTTGAAAATTTTTTTAATTTTTTTGACAAAATTTAGAATAAAACGGTCTTTTTAGATCAAAACTAGAAGTTTTTAAATTTCATTTAGAAAAAGAATCAAATAAAAATGTTTAAAAATGAATTTTTGATGAATTTTTAAGGTTAATCGATTTTCTAAAGTTAGGTTAGAAGTGTCAAAAATTTTTACCAACTTTGAAATTTTTTAAAATTTTTTTGACAACATTTAGAATAAAACGGTCTTTTTAAATCAAAACTAGAATGTTTGAAGTTTCATTTAGAAAAAGAATCAAATCAAAATCTTTAAAAATGAATTTTTGATGAATTTTTAAAGTTAATTTCTTAAGTTAGAAAAGTGGCAAAAATTTTTACCAACTTTGAAATTTTTTTTAATTTTTTTGACAACATTTAGAACAAAACGGTCTTTTTTAGTTAAAACTAGAATGTTTTAAGTTTCAATTAGAAAAGGAATCAAATCAAAATGTTTAAAAATGAATTTTTGATAAATTTTAAAATTAATCTATTTTCTTCAGTTTGGTTAGAAATTTCAAATTTTTTTTACCAACTTTGAAATTTCTTTTAATTTTTTTAACAACATTTAGAATAAAACGGTCTTTTTAAATCAAAACTAGAATGTTTTAAGTTTCATTTAGAAAAAGAATTAAATTAAAATGTTTAAAAACGAATTTTTGATGAATTTTTAAAGTTGATCGATTTTCTTAGGTTAGAAATTTCAAAAATTTTTACCAACTTTGAAAATTTTTTTAACTTTTTTGACAACACTTGGAATAAAACGGTCTTTTTTAATTAAAATTAGAATGTTTTAAGTTTCATTTAGAAAAAAAAATCAAATCAAAATCTTTAAAAATAAATTTTTGATAAATTTTTAAAATTAATCGATCTTCTTAACTTTGGTTAGAAATTTCAAAATTTTTTTACCAACTTTGAAAATTTTTTTAATTTTTTTGACCACGCTTGGAATAAAACGGTCTTTTTTAGTTAAAATTAGAATGCTTTAAGTTTCATTTAGAAAAAAAAATCAAATCAAAATGTTTAAAAATGAATTTTTGATGAATTCTTAAAATTGATCGATTTTTTTAAGTTAGGTTAAAAGCGTCAAAAATTTTTTACCAACTTTGAAAATTTTTTAAATTTTTTTGACAATATTTAGAATAAAACGGTCTTTATAAAACAAAACTAGAATGTTTTAAGTTTCATTTAGAAAATACATCAAATCAAAATGTTTAAAAATGAATTTTTAAAGTTAATTTCTTAAGCTAGAAAAGTGTCAAAAAATTTTTACCAACTTTGAAAATTTTTTTGACAACATTTAGAATAAAACGGTCTTTTTTAATTAAAATTAGAATGTTTTATGTTTCATTTAGAAAAAGAATCAAATCAAAATGTTTAAAAATGAATTTTTGATGAATTTTTAAAGTTGGTTAATTTTCTTAGGTTAGAAATTTCAAAAAATTTTTACCAACTTTGAAAATTTTTTTAATTTCTTTTACAACACTTGAAATAAAACGGTTTTTTAAAATCAAAACTAGAAAGTTTTAAGTTTTATTTAGAGAAAAAATCAAATCAAAATCTTTAAAAATGAATTTTTGATGAATTTTTAAAACTGATTGATTTTTTTAGGTTAGAAATTTCAAAATTCTTTTACTAACTTTGAAAATTTTTTTAATTTTTTTTGACAACATTTAGAATAAAACGGTCTTCTTTAGTTAAAACTAGAATGTTTTTAGATTCATTTAGAAAAAGAATCAAATCAAAATGTTTAAAAATGAATTTTTGATGAAGTTTTAAAGTTGATTGATTTTCTTAGGTTAGGTTAGAAATTTAAAAAATATTTCACCAACTTTGAAAATTTTTAAAATTTTTTTGGCAACATTTAGAATAAAATGGTCTTTTTAAATCAAAACTAGAATGTTTTAAGTTTCATTTAGAAAGAAAATCAAATCAAAATGTTTAAAAATGAATTTTTGATGAATTTTTAAAGTTGATTGATTTTCTTAGGTTAGAAATTTCAAAAATTTTTTATCAACTTTGAAAATTTTTTTAATTTTTTTGACAACATTTAGAATAGAACGGTCTTTTTTAATTAAAATTAGAATGTTTTAAGTTTCATTAAAAAAAAAGAATCAAATTAAAATGTTTAAAAATGAATTTTTGATGAATTTTTAAAGTTAATCGATTTTTTTTTAATTGACTCGTCTTCTTTATTAAAGCAATAAATAAAATCGGGGTGTTAGATAATAAGAATTTAGATTAAATTTTTCTTGTATACTTACAACACTTTGAGTGTTCATCAGACATATCAGGACAATCAAAGTAGCGATCACATTCCCATTTTTTCGGTATACAAGTTCCAATATTACACCTTGAAATAAAAAATATATTTTATTCCAATAAATCATAAAGTATCTATTAGTTACCTAAACTCATCTGATGAACAAGTCGATATCGAACAATTTTCTTCATCTTCCCCGCCTTCGCAATGTTTCACCCCATCACAAACGAATGCATTGTCCAAGCAGACCTCATTCTTGCACATGAATTCGTGTGTCTTACAAATAGGATGTCCGCCGGTCCAATTCATACAAATCTCCCCTTCATCGGACCGATCGCGACAATCGTAGTGTTTATCACAAACTTGTTTAGGTTTGATACAAGTTCCATCTCCGCATTGGAAATAATTAGTTGGACAATCGTGTCGTTTATTGCAATTGGTTTCATCTTCTCCAGAAAGACAATCTTTCTTGCCATTACAATACATGGATAATGGAATACATTTATCGTCCTTTTTACAATGGAATTGTTCGCTTGTACATTGTAGAGGTTGAATACAAGTTTTTTGATCTGTATGAAGTATTAATCCAATCGGGCAAATACATTGTATTCCTTCACGATGAACAGCTAAACAGATATGACTACAATTTCCGTTACGATATTGACATGCGTGTGGTTGAATGCCTTTTGGCGTTGCAGCGATTAAAGAAATGGTTCCCATGTCGGTTGGAGGAAGATCCAATTCGATTTTCTTTGGGAAATCTAGTTTTAATTTATCAACCCACATCAAATCGGTTTTTCCTTCATTCGTCCAGAAGAGATCTCGAGCGAGAGATGTTATTCCGGTTGGAAAGGTTGTTAGGAAGAGTAATGAATGACGACTTTGACCATCAACACCAATACTTTCAATAGAACCTCGAACGGTATCTGTCCATAAGATACTATGGAAATCTTGATCGTAATAAAGGGTTATTGGACCTTTTATATTTTCTTCAGTGATGTGAGTTCGACTTGTTCCGTCTACTCTAAAACGATCGATGTGCCAGTTATTCCACTCTTTTTTAAATGCAACAAATATGAACCTATAAAAAAATACGCAATAGTTTCTTTAATTATATATAAAAAAGTTGTAACTTATAAACGTTAAATTTTAATGAAAATATTTGTTAACTTTGAAAATTTTTTCAATTTTTTTGACAACATTTAGAATAAATCGATCTTTTTTAGTTAAAACTAGAATGTTTTAAGTTTCATTTAGAAAAAAAATCAAATTAAAATGTTTAAAAATGAATTTTTGATGAATTTTTAAAGTTGATCGATTTTCTTAAGTTAGGTTAGAAATTTAAAAAATTTTTTACCAACTTTCAAAATTTTTTTAATTTTCTTTGACAACATTTAGAATAAAACGGTCTTTTTAAATCAAAACTAGAATGTTTTAAGTTTCATTTAGAAAAAAAATCAGATCAAAATCTTTAAAATTGAATTTTTGATGAATTTTTAAAGTTGGTCGTTTTTTTAAAAGTTAGGTTAGAACTATTAAAATTTTTTAACAATTATGAAAATTTTTTTAATTTTTTTGACAACATTTACAATAACACGGTTTCTTAAAATCAAAACTAGAATGTTTTAAGTTTCATTTAGCAAAGAAACCAAATCAAAATCTTAAAAATTGAATTTTTGATGAATTTCTAAAGTTGGTCGTTTTTTTAAAGTTAGGTTAGAACTATCAAAATTTTTTACCAACTTTGAAAATTTTTTTAATTTTTTTGACGACTCTTAGAATAAAAGGGTCCTTTGAAATCAAAACTAGCATGTTTTAACTTTTATTTAGAAAAAAAAAAAATCAAATCAAAATCTTTAAAATTGAATTTTTGATGAATTTTTAAAGTTGGTCGTTTTTTTAAAGTTAGGTTAGAACTATCAAAATTTTTTACCAATTTTGAAAATTTTTTTAATTTTTTTTGACAACATATAGAATAAAACGGTATTTCTAAATCAAAACTAGAATGTTTGAAGTTTTATTCAGAAAAAGAATCAAATCAAAATCTTTAAAATTGAATTTTTGATGAATTTTTAAAGTTGATTGATTTTCTTAGGTTAGAAATTTCAAAATATTTTTACCAACTTTGAAAATTTTTTTAATTTTTTTGACAACATTTAGAATAAAACGGTATTTCTAAATCAAAACTAGAATGTTTTAAGTTTAATTTAGGAAAAAATCAAATCAAAATCTTTAAAAATGAATTTTTGATGAATTTTTGAAGTTAATTTTTTTAAGTTAGAAAAGTGTCAACAAATTTTTTCCAACTTTGAAATTTTTTTAAATTTTTTTGACACACTTGGAATAAAGCGGTCTTTTTTAATTAAAATTAGAATGTTTTAAGTTTCATTTAGAGAAGAAATCAAATCAAAATCTTTAAAAATGAATTCTTGATGAATTTTTAAAGTTAATTTTCTTAAGTTAGAAAAGTGTCAAAAAAATTTTTCCAACTTTGAAAATTTTTTTAATTTTTTTCACACCACTTGGAATAAAGCGGTCTTTTTTACTTAAAATTAGAATGTTTCAAATTTCATTTAGAAAAAAAATCAAATCAAAATCTTTAAAAATGAATTTTTGATGAATTTTTAAAGTTGATTGATTTTCTTAGGTTAGAAATTTCAAACAATTTTTACCAACTTTGAAAATTTTTTTAATTTTTTTGACAACATTTAGAATAAAACGGTCTTTTGAAATAAAAACTAGAATGTTTTAAGTTTCATTTAGAAAAGAAATCAAATCAAAATCTTTAAAAATTAATTTTTGATGATTTTTTAAAGTTGATCGATTTTCTTAGGTTAGAAATTTCAAAAAATTTTTACCAACTTTGAAAATTTTTTTAATTTTTTTAGCAAAATTTAGAATAAAACGGTATTTATAAATCAAAACTAGAATGTTTGAAGTTTCATTTACAAAAAAGTCAAATCAAAATGTTTAAAAATGAATTTTTGATGAATTTTTAAAGTTAATTTTCTTGAGTTAGAAAAGTGTCAAAAAATTTTTTCCAACTTTGAAAATTTTTTTAATTTTTTTCACACCACTTGGAATAAAACGGTCTTTTTTTACTTAAAATTAGAATGTTTCAAATTTCATTTAGAAAAAAAATCAAATCAAAATCTTTAAAAATGAATTTTAGATGATTTTTTAAAGTTGATTGATTTTATTAGGTTAGAAATTTCAAAAGATTTTTACCAACTTTGAAAATTTTTTTAATTTTTTTGACAACATTTAGAATAAAACGGTATTTCTAAATCAAAACTAGAATGTTTGAAGTTTCATTTAGAAAAAAAATCAAATCAAAATGTTTAAAAATGAATTTTTGATAAATTGATTAATAAACTCACCCATCTTCTGGTACTAAAGCAATACTATGTGGAACATCTCCCCCAAAATCATGTATCAAAGGTTTCATTTCTTTAGTATTCAAACTTAAAACGTTTAAAGTTCGTTGATTGGAATCACAGTAGAATAAATTCTGTCCCAAATAATCATAAGCCATAGAATTGATGAATGTCGGCATCTCGAATTTATGGAAAGTTTTTGATTCTTTGGTGTTAAGATTAAGTGAAATGATAGAATTGGTGTTGTTATCGGCAAGATATAACGTATGAAAATATGGAGCGTATATAAAACTAGTTATATCAGTTGCTACAGTTGGAATTGGCATTGTGTTATGTCTTCCTAAGATTTGATGTTCGATTTGAACTAATTGATGTTTTGTTGCGGCGATTAAAATTTGTTTCTTCTCAACAGCTAAAAAAGAATTTTGTTTATTTATTAATAGAAAATAAGTTTATTTAAATACGTTTATTTAAATAAGTTTATTTAAATAAACTTATTTAAATTTCAAACTGTTAAATAACTTACGAGTACAAATATGTTTATCATTCCCTAAAACTTTATCTTGAGGACAAGCACAAGCGTAAGTATTCCCACTCAATAAACACATATCGCTACAAATCGCGCGTTCACACGGATTCGTTCTATTAGTTTTCATAGCAGCATGATAGATGTTAATACCATAAATTTCATTTTTACTCTCCTTAATTAAAGTGTTGAAATGTTTTCCTGTAAATTTATCGCAGTGATGAATGGATCGGGTTGTCCAATCAGACCAGAAAAGTTTATCTTCAAAAATAGCGATAGCATAAGGGTGTTTGACGATTCCTTCTAAGACGACACGTCGATCCGTTCCATCTATTCTTATGCTTTCTAACGTCATTTTCTTAGCGTCGGTCCAGTAAAGCCTTCCGTTTGGATAATCGATAGCTAATCCGTTTGGCCAAGTAATCTCTGTGGAGATAAATGTGTTGTCTTGGGAGCCGTCCATAAGAGATTTAGCTATTTTGGGTTTATCACCCCAATCTGACCAATACATTTCACTAGAAAATTAAAAACAATAATTAATAATTAACAAAAATAATAATTAATTCTATTGGTTAAATAATTTAGAAGAGGGAAAAAGGGAAATGTTATTTACTTACCCTTCTGCTGGATTTAAAGCAATTCCTCGTGGTTTTTGGACGTCTTTATTAACGATTATGGTACAATGATCACCGTTTTTAGTACATACGCCGATGTGGTGCATTTCAGAGTCGGTGAAGTAGATATTTCCGGTTACCCAGTCTAAAGCCAAATCTTCTGCTGCTCCTAATCCTGAAGTAACTAAAGGCTGTAAATAAAGGATAAAGGAATGTTAAGTTTTATTATAATGAGTGGAGTAAAATGATGAATAAGGAATTTTATGACTTTATATGGTTATCACTGATTGTTAGTGAATTTAAGATGAAATTCAAAATCTCATTAAAATTAGTAATAAAAGCTTTGTTCATTGGGTTAAAACTTGCATTGCACTAACAAGAGGACCACCGGACGTGTGATCTCCAGATCTTGTTCTCGATTTTTTTTACAGGTAGAGACATGCATGTGAAGCTTCATGGTAAAGTATTTCCTGGAGATTGCCAGGCATTTTTGAGTTACGAATTTTTGAAATCGTCAAAAACCACCGGATGACTACTTACGTATACTTTTTTGACGATTTCAAAAATTCATAACTCAAAAATGCCTGGCCATTTCCCGAAAATACTTTACCATGATGCTTCACATCCATGTCTCTACCTGTAAAAAAATCGAGAACAAAATCTGGAGGTCACACGTTGGTGGCCCCCTTGTAAGTTACACTATGGTGCAAAGATGCAGTTTCGTGCAGCATCGAAAGGGGAATGACTGTAATTCAGTGTAATTTGATGCTCTTTAGTTCAGGTAAGATATATGATCTAACGAACGCATATACAGTGAAATTCTCCTTCGTGGACACTCCTCTTGAACGGACAATTTTCGTGGAACCGTCCGACTCTCATACAATTACTTCGCATTTCTCTTAAGCGGACACCTCTCTTGAACGGACACTTTGGTGGGTCCGGTTGGTGTCCGCCCAAGGGAGATTTCACTGTATAACCAAAATTTAATAATGCGCTGAATTGCTAACTGCAAGCAGTGCAACCATAACGAACAAAGCTAAAGTTTAATTTACTCTGTCCAGGGAAAAATGTCTCATCAATTGAAACGCATCATTAATTAATTGTGTTTTCTTAGAAGGAGAGCGCAAAGTCTTGAGGTTGTGGATTTAGTTCAAATTTTGTAGGATGGTAGATTTACTTTCCCTGTTGATGAAGACATATGGGTCACTATAAAATGTCTAATGTCATTAGACATTTTATCATCCTGACTTTCATACATGTAAAGTTTTAAGTTTTTAATTCGTTCGTCTAAATTCTTTAAATTTTAAATTCTTTAACCTATTTCACATTTCGGAGTATGTTATATTATTAAGATTCGTGATATTGTATTTTTTCGAGAAGCTGCCTGAAGATGGCTAACAGCCGAAACTAGTAGCATACTTCAACAATAAACCAGTAAAAGTACAGAACTAAAGTCTATTTATTTAATTATTCCAAAATAAAATTGAATTGCTATTTTGAGGAATATAAATTAGCTCACCTCTCGATGATCTCCATCTTCCAAAGACCTCACAATACTTTCGTGTGATGAAGCAATTTCCGTCCAGTAAACATGACGTCCATCGAAAGCAACTCCAAGAACCTGTTTTAAATTCTTTGCCACTTCGAACAAATGTTGAGACTCCAAGAATAACCCTCGCACTTCCGTTTTCGAACTATAAACCAACACCGCTTCTCCTCCGCTGATCCTACAAGTTCTTTTATCATCTTGCAATTTGTATTTTGTATCGCAATAACAACGATATGAACCTGGTATATTTTTACATTTTTGATCACAAATTCCTATAGGAAAACGAAAAGAAAAAATGGATAAGTAATAATTTTTTAGATGTTAAAATGAGGTTAATACTTAAGGCGGGTCTCACATTGAGGCAACCAGCAACAAGCAATTAGCAACCAGCAAAAAGCGATATTGCCACTTGATGACATTTTACCTCTGAATCTAGCGATATCGAATTGCTCCAATGTGAGAGACATCATTTAATTACATGTAACAAGTCATTAAGTAACAATATCGCTTATTGCTGGTTGCTAATTGCTTGTGGCTAGTTGCCTCAGTATGAGACCCATCTAAAAGTCTTTATTTTGACACATTGAAATTATCTGAGTCTTAGTACTTCAAATATAAAATTAGTTATGCCCACAATGTCTGGAGATAGGACCCGACTAAGAATAATATAATGTCCACAATGTCAAAGGACGGTTAAGGGTTAATCTTTTATTGGAAATAATAGATAACTTACCAAAAGTTTCACATTCATCAATATCTTCACATTGCCGATCAGAAACTCGATGATAACCTTTCGGACATAAACACTTAGGTCCTTCCGGTAGATTAATGCATTCATGAGAACAAGTATTATTAGTACAGCCGTTAGTAAGACATATTGGGGATTCATCTGTTCCATCGGGACAATCTTTCCTACCATCACAAAGTTGATTAAATCGAAGACACGTTTGGTTGTTAGGACAAAGATATCTTCTTTCATCTAAGGTACATTCACTTGGATCTACTCTTCTCTCTGTAAAATTTGTTAGTATTTTTTTTGGATCACATTTAAATGCTCAGTATTTTTATACCTTATTGCTCAGTAAAAAATACTAAACGCTCAGTATTTAATTTTAAACATGTTAAGTATAAAAACAAAAAATGCTCAGTAAAATATTTGAAATGTTAAACATATAAAGCATAGTATGAAATTCAATAACTCCCAGTAAAGAATTACGATTGCTTAATGGGTATCAAGTAGATCAGTAAATGTGAGGCGCTGCTTTAACTGGTTGGCAACACTGACATCGCAGATCACCGTTTACAGTGCTCGCCGTGTGTTCATCTAACCTCAAAATTGTTCATCAAAATTTTAGATTAAAAATGAATGAAATATCTCATTACGAGAATGATGAAAGAGAAAGTGAACACGAAGAAACTTTTTTGGTTCAGGCAAAAATTATCGATGACTTTGGGAATTTTTTTAATTTTTTTGGGAACAACTACAATTAATTTGATTTTTTTAACATAAAATAGACACTTTAACCTATTTCTATTCAAAAAATCTTTTCAAAGTTTTCATAAATAAACTCAATGAGATTTTTCAAATTTGTTCAAATTTTGTTGAATTTGGGAAAAAATCATCGATGACTTTGGGAATTTTTTAAAATTTTTTGGGAACAGTTACAGTAAATTTGGTTCGTATTGCATAAAATAGATACTTTAATGTATTTCTATATAAAAAAAATCTTTTCAAAATTTTCATAAATAAGCTCAGTACGATTTTTCAAATTTGTTCAAGTTATATTAAATTCGCACGAAAATCATCGATGACTTTGGGATTTTTTTTTATTTTTTCTGAGAACAGTTACAATGAATTCGATTTATTTAGCATAAAATAGATGCTTTAATGTATTTCTATTTAAAAAATCTTTTCAAAATTTTCATAAATAAACTCAGCACGATTTTTTGAATTTGTTTAAGTTATGTTTAGTTTGGGCAAAAATCGTCGATGACTTTGGTTTTTTTTAGGAACAGCTATAATTAATTTAATTTGTTTTTTATAAAATAGATGCTTTAATATATGACTATTTCAAAAATCTTTTAAAAATTTTCATAAATAAACTTTGAGCGGTTTTTCAAAATTCTTCAATTTATACTAAATTCGGGCGAAAATTATCGATGACTGGGATTTTTTTTTATTTTTTTGGAAACAGCTGCAGTAAATTTGATCTGTTTAACATAAAATAGATACTTTAATGTATTCCTATTCCAAAAATCTTTTACAAATTTTCATAAATAAGCTCAGTGCGATTTTTTAAAAATTTTCAGATTATATTGAATTTGGCCAAAAATCATTGATGACTTTGGGAATTTTTTTAATTTTTTCGAAAAAAGCTACAGTAAACTTGATTTGTTTAACATAAAATAGATACTTTAATGTATTCCTATTCCAAAAATCTTTTACAAATTTTCATAAATAAGCTCAGCGCGATTTTTTAAAAATGTTCAGATTATATTGAATTAGGCCAAAAATCATTGATGACTTTGGGAATTTTTTTAATTTTTTCGGAAAAAGCTACAGTAAATTTGATCTGTTTAACATAAAATAGATACTTTAATGTATTCCTATTCCAAAAATCTTTTACAAATTTTCATAAATAAGCTCAGTGCGATTTTTTAAAAATTTTCAGATTATATTGAATTTGGCCAAAAATCATTGATGACTTTGGGAATTTTTTTAATTTTTTCGGAAAAAGCTACAGTAAATTTGATCTGTTTAACATAAAATAGATACTTTAATGTATTCCTATTCCAAAAATCTTTTCAAAATTTTCATAAATAAGCTCAGTGCGATTTTTTTAAATTTTCAGATTATATTGAATTTGGCCAAAAATCATTGATGACTTTGGGAGTTGAGTACAATTTTTCAAATTTGTTCAAATTTTTTTTGGGTTCGGGCATAAATCGTCGATGACTGGGAATTTTTTAAAATTTTTTGGAAACAGCTACGATAAATTTGATTTGTTTAGCATAAAATAGATGGATTAATGTATTTCTATTTAATTTTTTTTTTTTAATTTCCGGAAAAAGCCTCAGTACGATTTTTTAAATTTGTTCAAGTTTTGTTGAGTTTTGAAATGAGCATATTATTTTTTTAAAAGTAGTTTCAATTTTTTACAGATTATTTGGTATAATTACCGAACAGTTAACATTTGTACTGAACATTTAGGATTTTTACTGAGCATTTAGTATATTGACTCTGCATTTAACATTTTTAATGGTCATTTATTTTCCGTACTGAATATTTATATTAATTCTGAGCGGCTAGTTTTTTTACTGAGCAATTAAATAATATACCGTGTATACCTACTTTACATTCAACTGTAATAGTGGGTATTTAATTTATACCCTTTTTTTATTTTTATTATTTTTATTTTATTTAAAATAAAATGAAGATTTTAAATTCTTACCACAATCTCGTTCATCTTCGTGTTCGCTACAATCGAAATTCCCATCACAAACCCAACTATGTGGTATACAATGACCATCTTTGCACTGGAAGTCCGTACATTGATGTTGTTCAGTACAACCGGCCGTTTCATCGGATTCATCCAAACAATCCGGTATTCCATTACAAACCCAATCCTTAGGAATACAGAGTTTATCGTGGCAAGTCCATTCTTCAGCCGTACAGTTTGTAGGATGAGCCATTAAAGAACGAAAATCTTCGCAACCCATTTCATCCGAAAAATCGCCACAATCATTATCTCGATCGCAATGAAACGAAGCCGGAATACATTTACCACTTTTACATTTGAAATAAAGTGGTGGTTTGCATTGGTATTGATCTGAAATTTAAATAAAAAAATTAGTTTAAAAATTAAAAATTATTCAAAAAAAAAGTACCGCAATCTTTTTCATCTGAACCATCAAAACAGTCATTCACACCATCGCATCTCTTGTTGATGTGAACACATCTGCTATTTTGGCATACAAAATTATCCGTTCCAGTACAATTGTATTCCAATTGCATGTATAAAGATTCGAGGGATGCATAGGAAGTGCTGATGCCGTAGACGAATATAAAATAGTAGTTCAAGTACATTCTAAAACTAAAATAACATTTAAAGACCTTAACATAAAACCTTATCTTAAGATTTAAACTTCGAAATGACTACTTAAAGTTTTGACTCTATTTATATCAAACAATATACGTTATCAACCAGTTGGGATTAGTCATTTAAGTTTATTTCTTGAGCGTATTTACGAGATACGGTTGAGTTAGCGTGTGTAATAAATAGATTATGAAAACGTTGTTTATAAAAAAATATCGAAAAATTTTGATAATTTTTGTTTGTTTTCCCACGGCACTTTGAAAATTAACTAGTGTCCAAATAGAACGTAGAATTAATAAGGTTTTTTCATTCGAAATTTGCTGTGATCAGCATTTTCTAAGCAAGATCGAAAAACAACAATATTTTGGTTATTTCTTCGCAATTTATGTACGCGTGCTAAAAGCAAACAGAAATTGCGTACATCTTTCAATTAATGCGATTGCGAAATTTTTTTTATTCAGTTCCGAAAACGGGATTGAAAATTTTCCACCACGTTGGTAAAGTAAAAGCAAGTCAGACATTTTGAACTTTGGGAAAAAACTAGTTTTTAAAAGCAACGTGGTCTAAATTATAAAATAACTTTTAATTTAAGGAAAATCTATTAAAAATAAAAACTTACAATTCAACAAATTACATAATCAATTTAGTGATATATTCTAAAAAAATAAAATAAAAATAATTAGAGAACTAAATCGTAGACAAAAAAAAATATCTAAATAGAGTCAAGATTTTATTTTAAAATAAGTGTTAGTATTTAATGAGATTTAAAGATATAACATTATGTCTTACCTTACATTAAAACTTAAAGAGACAATACGGCACTGAGATAAAAATTCGATTGTAAACGTACTGTTGGAAGGAAGTAACTGGAAAGGATGTGATAAACGCGTTTCGGGTATATGTAGGCGACAAGTTTCGGAAGTAAAAAAATTTGAGAATAAAACTTGAATTTAAATCGTTTTAGATATATTCAAGGCGATTAAGCAACGATTGTAAAATTAAATAATAATATTTAAAATATTGTGAAATACAACGTCAAATGATAAAAAAATAATCAGTTTACGAAACACTAAAAGAAAAAAGTTGTTTTTATATTCTTACAATAGTTATTATTCTGTTTGGTTTTTATTTTACAACAGTTTATTTAATAAGAGTTTATTTTAATTTTACAAGAGTTATGCTATGAATTGTTGAATCGTTAGTAATAAGAAAATTAAAAATAACAAACAGGTAGTCTTTGTTGAGAAGAGTGCATTATTTATAAAATATTTATTAATAATTAGTAGTTATTCTCAAGCAAAGTTGTTTAAATACACTGCCTTGAGTGGAATTAAGAATTCTTTTATAATTCTCGAGTTGGTAGACTAAAAGACTTATTTTATAATTGTTGTTACTCAACAATATCGTTCAATCAACGACTCCAATCCAAAACGACTTTTTGTAAAAACTGTATTTTGTAAGTCAGTTGGAAATATTAGCTATAATGACACAAGTTAATGTTTTCATATAGGATAATAATATACAATGTCACGTTGCCGTTTTTAACAAGCTTTGATAATTAAGACAAGTAGATGAATGAGCTATTTTTGGGTAAACCTATTGTTTATTGTAATTTCCTGTAAAGTATGTGAAATAAAAAATATTTTTTAGCACTTATCTGGTTATTTTTGTTTTTGTTATCCTTACATGTTTCGGCCTATTGCCATCTTCAGAAATAATTTGTCTAGATTAATAAAAAACTTGGTTAAAAATAGTGAAATGGAATAGTGAAACATGGATTGATTTAAAATGTTAATACAAATAATGAAAGTTTACGTTAAAAAAAAAGGATAATAAAAACAAATAAACCACATAAGTGCTGAAAAATATTTTTCATTTCATATCTTAATTTACTGGTGAAAAGATGGATCCCAATCGAGCTTTTCCTGATCCTGTAAAGTAGTTGAAAATTTTATATTATATTTTCGAAAAAGACTGTAATATTACATCACTATTTTTCATGAACTTGCTTTCAAAAGATTGAGAAATGGGTAACGGTTGTCTGTTTCTGGTAACATTTAATAGCTCCCTGAGACGGGTCCAACATTGAGGCAACCAGCAACAAGCGATATTGTCACTTGATGACAGTTTACATGGAATTAAAGCAAACGTCTCACACTGGAGCAATTCGATATCGAGTTGCTCCAATGTGAGAGACATCATTTAATTATTTGTAAAATGTCATCAAATAACAATATCACTTGTTGATGGTTGCTAGTTACCTCAGCGTGAGACGTACCTTAAGCATAATAATATCTTAAGAAATTGTAAGACTATCGGTATTTTAGTACTGTCTTGAGCAAAATGGCTTAAGTTTAGAAAAAATCGTAGTCCATATTTTTTACCAATCTATACAGTTTTCGGAAAATATTATCCGATGTTTCAAATAGGTTCAATGGGTTGCTAACATCTCTCAATATTAGCATGTCGAGGGATAAAAGGCAGGAACCCCTCACTTGCGAAAATAGAATTTTACAAGAGATAAGGCCAATCCATGACCTCACACATTTAGAAGGCAAATATGTACAAAACGCAATATGTAAAATCTCTGCCCACCGTTTACAACTTATTTTAAAATTCAATTTTTGCTATGTCAACGATATGAACAACTGCTACGAAGATATCGTTCACCAAACGACCAAATCTTACCTGAAAGTCATTCACAACGATGTTAGAAGTTACAAAATACTAATTGTCCTTCATGAACGGCAATTTGCAGTGAGGTATTTGTCGGTTCTATAGACAAAATTATTTTTACATTTTATAGACAGTAGTTACAGGAATAATTAATTAAATTATTAAAAATGGTTCCATTATTCCAAAGAAATCAAAATGATTGAGAACAGTTTAAAAATTTTATTCCTTTTGATTTTTTTTAAATTCGTTAACCGTTTCCAGTAAGACCGGAAATCACAGATGGCTGAAAATATTTTCAAAACCTAACAAATCTGTGTGTAAAATTTCAAATTCAACACACTTACAATTTTCGAAATGTTTCGACTTGCTCACTTCAGTGAAACATCCTGTAATATATTCTGCTGAAATTTAATTTTTAATAGACCATTAATTTTTTAAAGACCTAAATTGGTAAAATATGGCGATGTTGTAAACTGTCAGTGGCTGCTCGTCAGAGCAAGCAAAAGAAGCTCAACCTCCTCTTCAAAGTTGTGGGTAAATTGCATGAAGTACATATTTTTAATATGTATTTTTTTGATAATCAGCCTCCTCTTTATAAAACTCTACCAACCGCCAATGATAAATTTCACAGTGCGGCACTTCCAAATTATTTTCAAAGCAGACAATGAGATACACATATAGTCGAACTTCACAAATTAATACTCTCACATTAATAATATATTTATTGCTGGTTACAGTCGTATTTTTTATTCAACTATGCAAGGCAAAAAAAAATTCTAGTTCAATTGAGGAGCTTGCATGCAAAAGCGGATATATCCATTTTGTAAAATTTTTTAGGAGACAGAAAACGCATAAAATTTTGGCCCTTCAGCGCCGGCACAGACGAGACGTTTTTGAACGCGCGTTTAATCGTGCGCTTGGTAAAGGTGCGTTGTCAATCACGCGATTGCAGCGCGCAATCGTCGCGCGGCTGCAGATTCGTGACTTTTCTAGCGCTTCTACAGTCGCCTTATTAAGTGTCAATTGTGTGACAATAGTCGCCTTCGGTTTTTTCTCTTTCGGATTATCCATATATCCATCCACGTATCCATATAATTCAATTTAAAAGAGTGGCTGACGCAAAATCGCCAGAGCCGCGCGACGATCGCCGCTGCAGTCGCGTGATTGACAAAGCACCTTAACGCGCGTTTTTGTATATATGCTTTTTAATAGGAGTGTACATACTCAAGCGTTAAACGCGCGCTTCGAGATTTTTGTTAAAGCGTGCGTTTTATGACATCTAACGCTCACTTGTACACATAGCAACGGCAACCGTACGATTAAACGCGCGTTCAAAAACGCCCAGTCTGTACCGGGGCTCAGTGTGTCAAAAAACTCATTACAGGATATGTTAAATACAATTTAGACATGCTTTTTTAAAATTTTACCTACAAAAACTTGTAAAAATGATTAGAATGGATGAAAATCATATAGTTAACATGTATAACTCAATTTCGTCCAAATATGGATTTATTCGGTTTTGCAGGCAAGCCCTCAATTATTTCCATAAATCGACTTTTGTTCAGGTAGTGCTCACAAATATCCCACTGTGTTGAGAGTTTCACAATAGATCTGTAAAGCACATAAATCATAAAAATTGAAATTATGAGTTTTAACCCCAGTGTTAATTATTTTATTGTTCTATTTAGTTTTTGTTTCTCCTGTAAGCTTACAACCTTTAAGGGTGGATTTAGGTTGTCAAACTTAAAGACTGTAACCGTAACCGTAGCAGTAATGGTCGGTTTGGGATGGGTTTAGGATGTCATACTTAAAGGCTGTAATCGTAACCGTAGTAGTAACTCTAGTATTTAAAAAAAGTTCAACAATTTTGTTTCAATAGAAGCATTTAGGCAACGTCTAGGAACTACGGCAAATTTGATGGTTATTACAGTTAAGATTACGGTTAAGTTTGACATCCTAAACCTACCATTAGAATGTTAAACTTAAAGGCTGTAACCGTAACCTTAGCAGTAGCTGTAGCATTTAAAAAAGTTCAACAATATTCATTCAAATGATATCGTTTAGATAACGGCTTACGGCTGCTAAAAAATACGGCAAATTTAATCGTAAGCGCAAAAGTTGGCCAACTTTTAACTTTTTACAGTTACGGTTAAATATTTGCTGACAATTTTCTGTCAACGTATCGACAATGTCAGCTTCTATTGATTTCAATACTAAACTTACCAGTTCATTGTAGGTACGACCCTGATATTTTTTCTAAATGTTTAAATTTTGGAAATTACAAACTTGTATATCGATGGTTTAGAGCACAAATGTAGCATGTCTACCTTTTATAATTCTGGAGGAGATTGATATTCTACATCGACAAAACTTAATCCACCAAAATTTCAAAACGTTTCACCATTTTCGGAAGACAAAAAAATTTGGAGAAATTCTTGGTGCTCTAAACCATTAATATTTAAGAAACTGATCATGATTTTCTTCTTTGCAAAATATATCGTTTATAAAGGTCAAGAAATGACCCTTCAATTCCCGATTTCGGTTTACGGGTCTTCTGAAAAATCACTGGCCTCTTCTAATTTTTCTTTTAGCTGCAACAATAGCTGCAGTTGCTGACAAAATTGCTGTTGTTACACCAAGAACTGTTTTTTTCTCATTTGTCGTAGCCAAATTCAAATTCTTAAATATTAAATCAATCGCATGTGCAAAAAACGAAAACATTAGTGATTATGAACGTCCTGTAACTTTAGTTACATTTCTCATTATTTTATTGGGCGATTAATTAAGTTTGAAAATTTAAAGAAAATCTCCCTAAACTAGGAAGCTATAAGCACTACATCCTTTACAGTTACG
Organism: Digitonthophagus gazella; assembly: GCA_036711955.1. Lineage (NCBI taxonomy): Eukaryota > Metazoa > Arthropoda > Insecta > Coleoptera > Scarabaeidae > Digitonthophagus > Digitonthophagus gazella. The sequence goes on along the minus strand of JASCIT010000005.1, from coordinate 35,063,832 downwards.
ATTAAAGTTACTGCTACGGTTACCATTAAGTTTGACATCCTAAACCCACCATAACTCTAGTATTTAAAAAACATTCAACTATTTTGTTTCAATAAAACCGTTTAGGCAACAACTAGAAGTTACGGCAAATTTGTTCGTTGTTACAGCTAAGGTTACAGGTAAGTTTGACATCCTAAACCTACCCTTAGTCGACACGAAATTTATTAATCTAACAAAACTTAAGAGATGAGTAAAATTTAAGAAAATAATTCTTGCTTCCTTTATACATATTTTGAGTTAGGAAATTCTCAAAAACATTAAAACAAATAAATTTCTTAACAAATTAAACTTTGTATTTCAAAATTCAAATTATTCATTACAAATAAATTTATTACTTTCTTTGTTTTTTAGTTTGTGGTCGTCCAAAAACTTTCCCAACGTTCTTTTTCGGCGGCCCCTTTTTCTTATTATTATTCACATTACCTTGATGCCTAAACTTTTTAACACTTTTCCGGGATGTATCAGTAAGTTCATCGGCAAAGTTCGACTTTTTCCTCTTTTTTCCTTTATTACCATTTTCAACATGATCTTGTATAACATTTATCTTCTTTGGTTTCGTTTTTTTCTTAGCTAATTTCGCCTGGAGAAGTGCTAATTTCTTCAATTCAGCTTGCATACGATCTTCCGGAGTGTCTTTTCCTTTTTTATTTTTCTTTTTCTTCTCTATTTTTTCATCATCGTCATTTCGTTTATTTTTATTATTAACTTTATTAACTTTTTTAACTCCAGGATTTAATGCTAATCTTTCCTTTTCTTCCTTTCGTTGTTTATTAGTTTGAAACCAAGGTCTGTTCTGTTCTTTCTCACCTTCTATTAATTTTTGCGCACGATTAACTTGATTTTCAGTTTTACTTAAAATCCTTTCTTCGTTTTCCTCTTTTAAAATCTGTTCAATTTCAGGTTCTAATTTCTCTAATTTTTGTTTATACTTTTCCAAAACATCCGTAGGAATTATCCTACTTTTAACCGATCTATTAGCTCTTTTAATAACTTCTTTAACAACTTTTCTTTCTTGTTCCCCAGCTAAACTAACTGAAACCCCAACTCTCCCTGCTCTTGCTGTTCGACCAACTCGATGAATATAATGTTCTAAAGTAGGTGGCATCATGAAATTAATAACAGTTTGAACACCGGGAATATCTAAACCACGAGCCGCAACGTCGGTAGCTATTAACACATCGACTTCTTCATTCTTAAACTTTTGAAGCGCATCTAAACGTTGCGGTTGAGTTAAATTACCATGTAATTCGGCAACTTTAACACCTAATAATCCTAACAAAATATGTAAACGATGTGCTTGCTTTTTAGTTTGAACGAAAACGATACATTTCGTTCTAAAAGTTCGACAAATTAAAGCCGATAAAATCGGTTCTCGATCGCTTTCTTTATCCTTTCTTATTCTTATAAATTCTTGTCGTAAATTAAACGCTACGTCTTTATTACTATCAACGAAAATTCTTACTGGTTTTGTTAAAGAAACCGCGGCTAAATCTTCAACTTCATCGGACATCGTAGCCGAGAATAAAAGTGTTTGACGAGTTCTCGAACATTGTTTAATAATTTCTTTCATTTGCTCCGCGAAAAATTCATCTAACATTCGATCGGCTTCGTCGAGAATTAAAATTTCAATCGATTCTAAACTAAAACTCGGTGTACTTTTTAAATGATCGATTAAACGTCCAGGCGTGGCGATTACAATGTCGGGATTTTTTCTTAAAATGTTTTCTTGGGTTTTTAAATCTAACCCACCGACTGATAAAGCTATGTCAATATCGGTAAATTGAGATAGTTGCTTTGAAACTTGATAAACTTGAACGCCGAGTTCTCTTGTTGGAACTAAAACTAAAACTCGAGTTGTCGCTGTACCTACCGGGCGATAAAGAAGACGTTCTAAGGTTGGAAGCATGTATGCTGCTGTTTTTCCTGTTCCTGTAGCTGCACATCCACAAATGTCTCTTCCTAAAAATGAATAAATTAAATAAGAGAGTTGTTTGGCTCACAAACAATCAAATAATTTTAAATAATTATTTTATAGTTTTTCACAATTTTAAGCTAAATTATTTTTTTAATGAAATTCGAAAATGTTAGATGAAATTAAACGCAATTTTTAATAATTTTAGACAATTTTTATACGAAATTTGGTGAAATTCAAAAATTCGAATAAGATTTTTTACGATTTTAGAAAATTTTTGGACGAAATTTCACAATTATAAGCTAAATTAAGTTATTTTTTTAATGAAATTCGACAAATTTCAAATTTGAAGTAATTAAATCATTTTAGATAGCTTTCTACAAAATCTGACAAAAATTTTAATAAAATTCGATCATTTCAGAAGAATCTTTGAAAAATTTTTTTAATTTTTTTGATAACAATTAGAAAAAAGTATCTCCTTTAATTGAAAATATAACCTTTTAGCTTTAATTTAAAACAAAAATCAATCTCTAATTCCCAAAAATAAAGTCTCAGTGATTTTTTAAAGATGGTCGATTTTTTAAAAAAAGTTGGGTTAAAATCGTTAAAAATTTTTACCAACTTTGGGAATTTTAAATTTTTTTGGTAATAATTATAAAAAATCTGCCTGTTTTAAATCAAAACAGAATCTTTTATTTTTCATTTAAACCAAAAATCATTCCTTAATCTTCATAAATAAAGTCTGGGTGATTTTTTAAAGTTGGGTGATTTTTTAAAAATGTTTGGTTAGAACTGTCAAAAAGTATCACCAACTTCAAAATTTTTTTTTAATTTTTTGGTAAGAATTAAGAAAGATCGGTCCTTTTTAATTCAAAATAGAATCTTTTATCTGTCATTTAAACCAAAAATCATTCCTTAATCTTCAGAAATGAAGTCTGGACGATTTTTTAAAGTTGGTCGATTTTTTTTAAAGTTAGGTTAGTCACCTGTCAAAAAATTTTTCCAACTTTAAGAATTTTTCCATTTTTTTTTGATAATACTTAGAACTAACCTGTTTTTTTAATTCAAAACAGAATATTTGAAGTTTCATTTAAACCAAAAATCTTTCCTTAATCTTCATAAATAAAGTCTGGGTGATTTTTTAAAGTTGGTCGATTTTTTTTAAAGTTAGGTTAGTCACTTGTCAAAAAATTTTTCCAACTTTAAGATTTTTTTTAAATTTTTTTGATAATAATTAGAACTAACCAGTTTTTTAAATTCAAAACAGAATATTTGAAGTTTCATTTAAACCAAAAATCTTTCCTTAATCTTCATAAATAAAGTCTGGGAGATTTTTTAAAGTTGGGTGATTTTTTAAAAAAGTTTGGTTAGAACTGTCAAACTGTCAAAAATTTTCACCAACTTCAAAATTTTTTTTAATTTTCTTGGTAAGGATTAGGAAAGATCTGTCCTTTTTAATTCAAAATAGAATCTTTTATCTTTCATTTAAACCAAAAATCATTCCTTAATCTTCAGAAATGAAATTTGAACGATTCTTTAAAGTTGGTTGATTTTTTTTTAAGTTAGGTTAGTCACATGTCAAAAGATTTTTCCAACTTTAAGAATTTTTTAAAATTTTTTTTGATAATATTAGAACTAACCTGTTTTTTTTTTAATTCAAAACAGAATCTTTGAAGTTTCATTTAAACCAAAAATCTTTCCTTAATCTTCATAAATAAAGTCTGGGTGATTTTTTAAAGTTGGGTGATTTTTTAAAAAAGTTTGGTTAGAACTGTCAAACTGTCAAAAATTTTCACCAACTTCAAAATTTTTTTTAATTTTTTTTGTAAGAATTAGGAAAGATCTGTCCTTTTTAATTCAAAATAGAATCTTTTATCTTTCATTTAAACCAAAAATCATTCCTTAATCTTCAGAAATGAAGTCTGGACGATTTTTTAAAGTTGGTCGATTTTTTTTAAAGTTAGGTTAGTCACCTGTCAAAAAATTTTTCCAACTTTAAGAATTTTTCCATTTTTTTTGATAATAATTAGAACTAACCTGTTTTTTAATTTCAAAACAGAATCTTTGAAGTTTCATTTAAACCAAAAATCTCTCCTTAATCTTCATAAACAAAATCTGGGTGATTTTTTAAAGTTGGGTGATTTTTTAAAAAAGTTTGGTTAGAACTGTCAAACTGTCAAAAATTTTAACCAACTTCAAAATTTTTTTTTAATTTTTTTGGTAAGACTTAGGAAAGATCTGTCCTTTTTAATTCAAAATAGAACCTTTTATCTTTCATTTAAACCAAAAATCATTCCTTAATCTTCAGAAATGAAGTCTGGACGATTTTTTAAAGTTGGTCGATTTTTCTTGAAAGTTAGGTTAGTCACATGTCAAAAAATTTTTTCAACTTTAAGAATTTTTTTTATTTTATTTTTTTGATAATAATTAGAACTAGCCTGTCTTTTTTAATTCAAAACAGAATATTTAAAGTTTTATTTAAACCAAAAATCTTTCCTTAATCTTCATAAATAAAGTCTGGGTGATTTTTTAAACTTGGGTAATTTTTTTAAAAAGTTTGGTTAGAACTGTCAAAAATTTTCATCAACTTCAATTTTTTTTTTAATTTTTTTGTAAGAATTAGGAAAGATCTGTCCTTTTTAATTCAAAATAGAATCTTTTATCTTTCATTTAAACCAAAAATCATTCCTTAATCTTCAGAAATGAAGTCTGGACGATTTTTTAAAGTTAGTCGATTTTTTTCAAAGTTAGGTTAGTCACATGTCAAAAAAATTTTCCAACTTTAAGAATTTTTTCCAATTTTTTTTGATAATAATTAGAACTAACCTGTTTCTTTAATTCAAAACAGAATATTTGAAGTTTCATTTAAACCAAAAATCTTTCCTTAATCTTCATAAATAAAGTCTGGGTGATTTTTTAAAAAAGTTTGGTTAGAACTGTCAAAAATTATCACCAACTTTATTTTTTTTTTAATTTTCTTGGTAATAATTAGGAAAGATCTGTCCTTTTTAATTCAAAATAGAATCTTTTATCTTTCATTTAAACCAAAAATCATTCCTTAATCTTCAGAAATGAAGTCTGGACGATTTTTTAAAGTTGGTCGATTTTTTTTTTAAGTTAGGTTAGTCACCTGTCAAAAAATTTTTCCAACTTTAAGAATTTTTTCCAATTTTTTTTGATAATAATTAGAACTAACCTGTTCTTTTAATTCAAAACAGAATCTTTGAAGTTTCATTTAAACCAAAAATCTTTCCTTAATCTTCATAAATAAAGTCTGGGTGATTTTTTAAAGATGGGTGATTTTTTTAAAAAGTTTGTTTAGAACTGTCAAAAATTATCACCAACTTTAAATTTTTTTTTAACTTTTTTTGTAAGAATTAGGAAAGATCTGTCCTTTTTAATTCAAAATAGAATCTTTTATCTTTCATTTAAATCAAAAATCATTCCTTAATCTTCAGAAATTAAGTCTGGACGATTTTTTAAAGTTGTTCGATTCTTTCTTTAAGTTAGGTTAGTCACATGTCAAAAAAACATTCCAACTTTAAGAATTTTTTTATTTATTTTTTTTTTGATAATAATTAGAACTAGCCTGTCTTTTTTAATTCAAAACAGAATATTTGAAGTTTCATTTAAACCAAAAATCTTTCCTTAATCTTCATAAATAAACTCTGGGTGATTTTTTAAAGTTGGGTGATTTTTTAAAAAAGTTTGGTTAGAACTGTCAAACTGTCAAAAATTTTCACCAACTTTAAAATTTTTTTTGTAAAAATTAGGAAAGATCTGTCCTTTTTAATTCAAAATAGAATCTTTTATCTTTCATTTAAACCAAAAATCATTCCTTAATCTTCAGAAATGAAGTCTGGGCGATTTTTTAAAGTTGGTCGATTTTTTTTTAAAGTTAGGTTAGTCACCTGTCAAAAGATTTTTCCAACTTTAAGAATTCTTTAAAATTTTTTTGATAATAATTAGAACTAACCTATTTTTAAATTCAGAACAGAATATTTGAAATTTCATTTAAACCAAAAATCATTTCTTAATCTTCATAAATAAAGTCTGGGTGATTTTTTAAAGTTGGGTGATTTTTTAAGAAAGTTTGATTAGAACTGTCAAAAATTTTCATCAACTTAAAATTTTTTTTTAATTTTCTTGGTAAAGATTAGGAAAGATCTGTCCTTTTTGATTCAAAATAGAATCTTTTATCTTTCATTTAACCCAAAAATCTTTCCTTAATCTTCATAAATAAAGTCTGGGTGATTTTTTAAAAGTTGGGTGATTTTTTAAAAAAGTTTGGTTAGAACTGTCAAAAATTTTCATCAACTTTGAAATTTTTTTTAACTTTTTTGGTAAGAATTAGGAAAGATCTGTCCTTTTTAATTCAAAATAGAATCTTTTATCTTCCATTTAAACCAAAAATCATTCCTTAATCTTCAGAAATGAAGTCTGGGCGATTTTTTAAAGTTGGTTGATTTTTTTTAAAGTTAGGTTAGTCACCTGTCAAAAAAATTTTCCAACTTTAAGAATTTAAAAAATTTTTTTTTGATAATATTAGAACTAACCTGTTTTTTTAATTCAAAACAGAATATTTGAAGTTTCATTTAAACCAAAAATCTTTCCTTAATCTTTATAAATAAAGTCTGGGTGATTTTTTAAAGTAGGGTGATTTTTAAAAAAAGTTTGGTTAGAACTGTCAAAAATTTTCACCAACTTAAATTTTTTTTTTAATTTTTTTGTAAGAGTTAGGAAAGATCTGTACTTTTTAATTCAAAATAGAATCTTTTATCTTTCATTTAAACCAAAAATCATTCCTTAATCTTCAGAAATAAAGTCTAGACGATTTTTTAAAGTTGGTCGATTTTTTTTTAAAGTTAGGTTAGTCACCTGTCAAAAAATTTTTCCAACTTTAAGAATTAAAAAAATTTTTTTTTATAATAATTAGAATTAACCTGTTTTTTTAATTCAAAACAGAATATTTGAAGTTTCATTTAAACCAAAAATCTTTCCTTAATCTTCATAAATAAAGTCTGGGTGATTTTTTAAAGTTGGGTGATTTTTTAAAAAAGTATGGTTAGAACTGTCAAAAATTATCACCAACTTTAAATTTTTTTTAATTTTTTTATTATAATTAGAACTAACCTGTCTTTTTTAATTCAAAACAGAATATTTGAAGTTTCATTTAAACCAAAAATCTTTCCTTAATCTTCATAAATAAAGTCTGGGTGATTTTTTAAAGTTGGGTGATTTTTTAAAAGTTTGGTTAAAACTGTCAAAAATTTTCACCAACTTTGAATTTTTTTTAATTTTTTTGGTAAGAATTAGGAAAGATCTGTCCTTTTTGATTCAAAATAGAATCTTTTATCTTTCATTTAAACCAAAAATCATTCCTTAATCTTCAGAAATGAAGTCTGGACGATTTTTTAAAGTTGGTCGATTTTTTTTTTAAAGTTAGGTTAGTCACCTGTCAAAAAATTTTTCCAACTTTAAGAATTTTTAAAATTTTTTTGATAATAATTGGAACTAACCTGATTTATAAATTCAAAACAGAATCTTTGAAGTTTCATTTAAACCAAAAATCATTCCTTAATCTTCATAAATAAAGTCTGGGTGATTTTTTAAAGTTGGGTGATTTTTTAAAAAAGTTTGGTTAGAACTGACAAACTGTCAAAAATTTTCACCAACTTCAAATTTTTTTAAAATTTTTTTGGTAAGAATTAGGAAAGATCTGTCCTTTTTAGTTCAAAATAGAATCTTTTATTTTTCATTTAAACCAAAAATCATTCCTTAATCTTCAGAAATGAAGTCTGGACGATTTTTTAAAGTTGGTCGATTTTTTTTTAAAGTTAGGTTAGTCACCTGTCAAAAAAATTTTCCAACTTTAAGAATTTTTAAAATTTTTTTTGATAACAATTAGAACTAACCAGTTTTTTAAATTCAAAGCAGAATATTTGAAGTTTCATTTAAACCAAAAATCTTTCCTTAATCTTTATAAATAAAGTCTGGGTGATTTTTTAAAGTTGGGTGATTTTTTAAAAAAGTTTGGTTAGAACTGTCAAAAATTTTCACCAACTTTAACATTTTTTTAAAATTTTTTTGTAAGAATTAGGAAAGATCTGTCCTTTTTAATTCAAAATAGAATCTTTTATCTTTCATTTAAACCAAAAATCATTCCTTAATCTTCAGAAATGAAGTCTGGGTGATTTTTTAAAGTAGGTCGATTTTTTTTTTTAAAGTTAGGTTAGTCACCTGTTTAAAAAAATTTTCTAACTTTAAGAATTCTTAAATTTTTTTTTTGATAATAATTAGAACTAACCTGTTCTTTTAATTCAAAACAGAATATTTGAAGTTTCATTTAAACCAAAAATCTTTCCTTAAACTTCATAAATAAAGTCTGGGTGATTTTTTAAAGTTGGATGATTTTTAAAAAAGTTTGGTTAAAACTGTCAAAAATATTCACCAACTTTGAAATTTTTTTTTTCTTTTTTTGTAAGAATAAGGAAAGATCTGTCTTTTTAATTCAAATTAGAATTTTTTATCTTTCATTTAAACCAAAAATTATTCTTTAATTCCAATAAATAAAGTCTGGGTGATTTTTTAAGAAAGTTAGGTTAGTCACTTGTAGATTAATAAAATTCCATTTATTAAGTTTTTGTGAAAGTTACGATGAATTTTTTCTACCAACATAAAGGTTTTAGGTCTCATAAAGCATTTTAAGTCTCTATTTTTTTTACAATCTTTGTGATACTGAACCGATTATTACCTACACTTACCTAATAAAGCCACAGGAATAGTTGTTGATTGAATCGGAGTCGGATGAACATATTTCATTTCAACAATAGCCTTCATAAGTGGTCTCGACAAATTCATTTCATAAAACGTAACCCCATCAGTTTTAGCATGCACATCTTCAAAAAATTCCTCCCCATTTCCATTCTCCACACCTTTTTTCTTCTTTTTCTTTTTATCCTTATCCTTAATATTATCGTGAACCAACTCGTCATCAGACAAATATACATCGTCATCTATTACTTCTGTACTTTCCGGTTCTTTATCAACACCATTCGTAACTTCATTATCCACATCATTTCCTTTCTTTGCAGCCAAAACTTTCTTAATCTTATCATCAGTCTTCGTCTTAGCTTTCCTTTTCACATACTTCATCAAATCGTTCCATTCGTCTTTATTGTATTCTTCAACTGTACTAACAAATTGGAAATCCGAGTTGAAGTCTTTTTCTTTTTTCTTTTGCTTCGTCGGTTGAAAATGATTCTTGAAATTAAAAGAATTGTGTAACATATGTACTATGACCCGAAATGGAGCTGCACCATTTCGATGACTTCGCACCAGAAAGATGAAAAAGCAAGCTTTTTCTCCGTAACATTTCCGAGTACTCTTTCATCTTTCTTTTTACGGTGCAGCTCCATTTAGGGTTATAATACAGTGAAATCTCCCTTGTGCAGACACCAACGGAACCTATTAAAAGTGTCCGTTCATGAAGGGTGTCTGCTTAAGAGAAATGCGAAGTAATTATATGAGAGTCGGATGGTTTTATGAGAAATTGTCCCTCCAAAGGGGTTGTTCAATCAAAAGGGGTATCAACGAAGGAGAATTTCACTGTATATGATAAAAATGAACGTATTAAAGGGATTTTACCTCTAATTCAGCCTCGGAATCTTCTGAGAAATCTTCAACATCATCATCATCTTGAATCGTTTTTATTATATCAGGAACTTTAGATATTTTTGACATATTTTATTTAATTTAATAGAAAATAAAACGATTTTAAACACTGTTTACACTTTTAATAGAACTTAACCTCTTTCAACCATGCGGCGTTTGACGTTTGATGTTTGACGTTTAACGTTTGACATGTAATAATACCAGTTCGATTGACGGATATTATTAGTTTGATTACATAAATATAAAAATAATTTGATTGTAAAAATAGATTTTAAGTTATATTGTAATTAATAGGTTCATAAATAACATTAATAAAATAAAAACAATAAAATTAAACTGGATAAAATAAAATTTTTAAAGGTAATTTAAAATAAAAGTTAATCGAAAGTTACTTTTTGTTGATGAGGTTATGGAAGGTTATATGTAAAGTTTAGAAGTTTTCTAATGTCAATAAATTACCGAATAATTAAATAATCCATTTTTATTCGTAAATACTTTAAGATTAATTAATTATTTCTAACGTAAGTAATTTTCATGTTTAATAAACTAAATAGAGAAGTTTCATATTACTATGTAATTAATTTGTTTATTTTACTTTAGAAACCTAACCTAAAAAAAGAAAATTCGCGCCTAAAATAATGTCACAACAAAATAATACTTCCTTTAAACAAACTTCGATATCACAATTTTTTACACCTTGCAAAGGTCCGTTAAAGTTTCAATCTACAACGATGAAAACATCTATAAAAGAGGTAGTTAAAACAAAGAAGAAAAGACGATCAAAAAAGTTACAAAATAAGAAAAATGTTGATGAAGATGATGATGTAATAATAATAGAGGATATAAAAGAAATTAAAGAGGAAGTTATTGAAATTACAGAAGAAGCTAGATTATCGCCAAAAATTTTTTTCGAAGATGAATTAATTACTTCAACTCAAAGAAACGATGACGAGAGAAACCGATTGAATGATTCATTAGAATCACCATCAAAAAAAGCTAAAATTAAAATTGAACAAGATGAAAATTGTTCAAATAATAATAATTTCGATATTAATCTCGTTAAAAATGAAATAAATTTTAAACAACCAAATTTTTCTTGTTCGTCTTTTACTACAAATTATACACAAAATAATTCTCAAAATTATACACTAAATAATTGTCAAAATTATACACAAAATAATTCTCAAAATTATACACAAAATAATTCTCAAAATTATACACAAAATAATTCACAAAATAATTCTCAAAATAATTTTCAAAGTAATTCTCAAAGTAATTCATCAAATATTAAAAATATCGCAGTCACAAAATCTCAATTTGAGATTAAATACGAAACTAAACCATCGAAAACACAATTAATGCATACAACTTTAGATTCGATGATCAATATTAGTCTCGATTCATCGCATCGAACTTATAAATTTAATTTAGAAACTGTGATTTATCAAATGGAAGATATCGACTTTGAATTAAAGACTGACGTGGAAAATGAAGAGGATAGAAAGACGATTAAATACGTTTTAGATAAAATTATGGTGATAATTAAAAATTTTTTAAGACCGAATTTTGAAAATTTATTATTTGAAAATGAAAAAACTTTAATTTTATCTTTTTGTTCGATGAAAGGTCTTTATCAGTTTATTTGTTGTAAATTATTTACGCATCAAATTAAATGGTATCAACCTGAAAGTTTTATACAAAAATTAAGAAACTGTAATTTAAATTTGAATTCTTTACAAATCGATAAAATGATGAAAGATTTAGAACGATATGATTTTATACAAACAGATTATAAAAAAGAGGAATTATCGGAACTTTTAAATTTACTTAAAGTTGCTGATATAAAAAATATTTACAAAAGTTTACGAATAAAAACTAAAGCACGTGGAAAAGATCAATATATTAAAGCTATTTTAGATAATATTTGTAAACAACCAACTTTAGATCCATCAAAACCTATGGATAATGTTGTTAAAAATATGATTTGTGAAAAACTTGGCAATATGTTTAAAATAACAGAGAGTTTTTATAAAACTTTTTATAAACTTCATTTAATGTATTCATTTACTAATCCGCAATTACCAATTCCGGAGGGTGTTTATAAATTTATGATTGAAATTTTTAAAAATAATATTATTCCTCCAACGTATAAAATATCCCAAGATGTGATTTTTGAAAGTCCAGAAGAATTTGCTGCGTTTTATAAAGCGTATTCTTATAAAGAGGAGTTGTTACAAGAAGCTGATGAAAAGAATTCTGATAAATTTACTATGTTAAGACTTTGCGAAGAGATATTTAAAGAATTCAAATTAATTTCTAATCAAAATAGTGATGAAAATACAAAACCGGGATTTTTAAATCGATTTACTCCGGGAAGTAAATACGTTTCGGCTTTAACATTTGGTATAGATAAATTATCAGCTAGTTATCCTTCGATAGTGATATCGTGGATAGAAGAGTTGTTAAAACAGAAGCAATTTAACGTTCGGAAAAGATCTTTGTTGTATGCTCAATTAGCTACGATTTATAAGAAAAGCAAAGACGATCAAAAGGCTTGTGAGATTTTAGCGAAAGGATTGAAAGATAAATCTTTGTTGATGTCGGATCTTTGCGAATTGATTTATCGAGCGAAGAGTTATATGAAAAAAAAAGTTAATCGTGGATATTTTGAAGACGTTTTGTATTTATTTGAAAAAGCTCCGGATGTACAATTATTTTCAACAATTCTTATTAAAGGAGTGTCAGATACGTAAGTAAAAAATTTTAACCTTATTATTTACTAACTAGAAATTCCATGAAAGTCTGGAAACTGATTAATTTTTTTTTTATTATTCAAGTGCCGAACCCCTTTACAAATACATATCCAGATCCGGAGAAGTTCAATATCTAAGTGTTGAAAACTACGCTATTCGTCATTACATCGATACTACCGAATTCGAACACGGTGTTCATTGTGAAGGAACAATCATAAACATGTTGTACCACATTTTCTTTTGGGATATAATCTACAAAGACGACATACCAAAAACCTTTATTAATCCAATTCAATTAGAACCGTTAGATTTTTACCATCAAGATTTTTATGCGTCTCGTAAACACCTTATTGATGAAAGAATAGAGAAAATCAAATCGGATTGGTCCCGAGAAGAGTTGAATGATTATATTCGTAACACTTGGGTTACGGTTTCTAACTTTAAAAGTATAGCAATTCCTTTAGAAGTTACTTTAGAACTAACGATACATTTCGTTTCTGTCATTCGAAGAGATTCAGTAGCTAAAATAATGGAGAGGTTTGTTAAAGGATACGATGAATGGCATGCAGGTTTACCTGACTTATTTTTATGGAATGATGTAAATGTAAGTACATATCTTATTTTATGTAGATAATTTTATTTTAATTTGAATTTTTTTTGTAAATGTTTTTAGTGTAAATTTGTTGAAGTAAAAGGTCCTGGTGATAAATTATCCACAAAACAGATACTATGGTTAGATTTTCTAAATTCTATTGGTCTTGATATAGAAGTTTGTCATGTTAAAAGTATAGCGTTAAATGGTTTATATTTATTGATTTTTTTAAATTATTTTAATGTTTTAGGATTGGGAGGAAGACAATAATTATGATAAGTGAAAATTTCAAAAAAACGCGTTATATTACTTTATATTTTTATTTTGCCATATATTTTAGGTTGTTTGAAATAATCTTATTGTTAGTTTTATAAACTTTGTATGTATTTTTAAGAATAATAAGAGCAAATTACACTTATATATTTATTTTAATGTACTTTAAAATGTTTAATAAAAAATATATTTAATATTATTTCGTTTTCTGGATTACACAGGCCGACGATGAAAAAACTTTTTCAATAATTTTATCTAATTCCTATGCTTTTTTGTATGCTGAGTCCGAATGTAATAATAAAGAAGTTGTATCACCCACCAATTTTTCAAATTTTAACATTCAATCTGTGAAAAGTTTAGTTTTGATCATTCAAATGTTATTAGGTTGGCAATAAAATCTTCATGTTATAGGGTTGGCAGTAAAATCAAATGTTATTAGATTACAGTTATGATAAATGGCAGAGTTGTTCGTTTCCTTTCAGTTAATTATAAAGTTGTCATACAGTGTTTAATTCATGTGCTTTAACTCAAAATTTCAGTATGGCTAATCGCGGTTGTAAAAATTCTCCCAACACTTTTTGTTATATATGTGGTGAATTTATGGTTAAAAAACATCAAAGAAACATTACTGACTTTGTAAAGAAAGTATACTTTGCATGTTTTGGTGTAGAAATCGGTAATCAAGAAAAATGTTGGGCTCCACACAAAGTATGTTATGTTTGTGTCGAGGATCTTAGGAAATGGTACAAGAAAGAAAAGAGAGCTTTTAGATTTGCAATACCAATGGTCTGGAGGGAGCAAAAAGATCATTTAAATGATTGCTATTTTTGCAGCATTGATGTTTCTGGATATAACTCCAAAAATAAGAAAGTAATTGTCTATCCCAACCTTACTTCAGCTAATCGGCCAGTAATGGACCGAAACTTCCTGCCCCTGAACCACCTCAGTCTCTTGATAACATTCTACAGTCCAGTCCTGAAATTAATGAGAACATACTGGATGATGAAGAGTTTAAATGTTCTCCAGAAAATTTAAAACCACAGTTGTTTACGCAAGCTGAGTTAAATGATTTGGTGAGAGATTTGGATTTAAGTAAAGAAAAAGCAGAACTGCTCGGTTCTAGGCTGAAAGAAAAACATTTATTGGAATCAGGAACATCTATTTATTATTACAGAACAAGAGATCAACAGTTTGCTCAGTTTTTCAAACAGGAAGAGGGTTTGGATTACTGTCATGATATTGATAGTCTAATGAATGAATTTGGCATTGAATACAAGAAGGAAGCCTGGAGACTTTTTATAGACTCGTCAAAAACTAGCTTAAAAGGTGTTCTCTTACACAATGGAAATACGTATGCTTCAGTGCCTGTTGCTCATTCAGTCCGTATGAAGGAAACTTACGAAAATCTTAATATGATTTTAGAGAAAATTAACTATCCGGCGCACGATTGGATGCTCTGTGGAGATTTAAAAGTCATCTCCATGATCATTGGCCAACAAAAGGGATTTACAAAGTTTCCATGTTTTATATGTGAGTGGGACAGCAGAACAAGGGATGAACATTGATCCAAAAAACAATGGGCCGTAAGAAAAACTTTAACACCTGGCGAGAAGAACATTTTAAATAAAGCTTTAGTAGACCCAAAAAAAATTCTTCTACCGCCACTACATATCAAATTAGGCTTAATGAAGCAATTTGTAAAAAGCTTTGCCTAAAGATGGTGACTGTTTTAAATATTTGTGCGAAAATTTCCCCATTTGTCACAAGCTAAACTGAAGGAAGGGATTTTCACTGGACCTGATATTCGTAAAATGATGTTGCATTCCAACTTTGAAGGAAGGATGGTTAGAAAGGAAAAGGAAGCTTGGATATCATTTAAAGAAGTTGTAACTAAGTTTCTGGGTAGTGTGAAAGACCATAATTATGAAGTTATTGTAGCTAACATGATAAATAAGTTTAAAAATCTGGGTTGTCTGATGAGCCTTAAAGTTCACTTCACGCACAACCATCTTGACTTCTTTCCTAAAAACTTGGGTGATGTGAGTGAAGAACAGGGGGAACGGTTCCATCAGGACATAAAAGTGATGGAGAAACGGTACCAGGGACGGTGGAATATCAAGATGATGGGTGATTACTGCTGGTCACTTCATAGAGAACAAAATGCATCACATCGAAGAAAAAGTTATACAAGATACTTTACAGAGAAAAGGGAAAGGAAATACAAAAAAATCAGCACCTAAAATAAAGTAATAGTTATTTATAGTAAGTAAAAATTGTAGCTTAATCAAATAAGAGTATGTTTTTTTCTATTCTTCATGTATCAAATTTTCCTTATTTACAATAATCGATGTCATATTGTGAGAGAACTGTGGGTGATAAAAAAAACTGATGCCAAATAAGGTTTCAGCATCTAAAAATTCATAAGATTTAGATGTTTTGGTTTAAAAAGTTTTTACAAATATTTTTTTTGTTGGCCTGTGTTATTAATCAGTGATATAATTCGTTGGCACATCTTATGCACATTTTCAATGTTTGTTACAACAAAATATATCGTCGCCAGGCGTGCAATACCTCTAATGTGAATAATTATAAATTTTACAGGAGAACGAAAAAACTGTATAATTGAAGGAGATTCGGAAAAATATAAAAAATTGTATTGACGCTGATTTATATATATTTTGAATGTAACAGACCGACAGATTCAGAGACCGACCTGCTTTCTTTTAGCCATCTCTTCAAGCAGTCTTCACCCAAACTTAAAGTATGTAAAAACATCTTTTGGCAAACTTTGAGTCTTTCTCCATTTCGCTTCGTAAGAAAATAGTCATGACTTTCATTTTTATTGAAATCACCATCCTTATTTTTTATATCTTTTCTTCGTCTGCGAATTGGTCTGGTGATGACGAGATTTCGGACAAATAGTTTTTTTTTCATTCCAAGTATCTAGCTTCTGTTCTGTGTCTGCTTCTTGTCTGTCCTCATCGGTAAGTGAAGCGCACAAAAAAGATTTTTTTGTTATTTTCTCTATTCCTGTTGTCTTATTGTATTGTGATTGCATCTTGCCTTTAGATGTCTAGCTTCCCTTGGAGTACGTGTTATATGTTTTTCTTTATTTCTTCTGCAACCTTCATAAGCTTTACCTCGAACTCTTTTTAATTTTGTTTCTAGCTTGTATCCTCGCTTCAAATGTGTCCCTTAAAATGATTTCACCTTCCGCATTGCTACTTTCTCAAAATCAGAATTGTTTTCTGCATTTTTTTTTGTTTATATTTTTTACCCATCTCTGTACCTACTCTAGAATCAGAATAAGGATCTTCCGATTGTTTTTGTTCTTCTTTGCCCTCTACTGCCTCTTTGACGTTCTCGAATTTTTCACCGATTTCATTCTCTGTTTCTTAGTTGTTTTCTATGATACAAGGATCTTTGACAGATTCAAAATCAGTATCTTTTGCGTTCTCCATCTCCTCTGGAATGTGAATGAGTACAAAATGTAGACTTTTTCGTAATTCTTCGAGTTCTTCAACTCCGATGCTCTTTGGATTTTCACCCAGAGCAAAAGTTGAATGCCAATCTGCAGTTTCTACCTCGATTCGATTTTTTTTGTGTCATTCGTGTGCATCTATCATTATTACCTGGCTCCTCTAAGTAAATAATGCCATTACATGTTTCTATTGAATTGAATTTAGAGGTTGGGCAATACAACCGATGTGCATTCAGTCTCGCGAAAATATAAATCCAATGTACTAAAGAACGCACATCGGAGGTATTGAACGCCTGGTAAATAACACCAATGTTGCTTAATTGCATATTGGGTATATTTCTGTCATAGTATTTGGGCATGCGTCACATTGGCGATTGAAAAAGTTGTTTTGAATACCATGTTAGTGGACTGCGGAACATAAGAGATATATAAGGTGACCAGACGTCCCGCTTTTGGCGGGACAGTCCCGATTTTTCACAATTTGTCCCACGTCCCGCTACGTTTTTCAAAAGTCCCGACTTTTAGAATTAAGTGAAATTTTCTATTTATGAAAATCATTGCTTTGCGTTCTAAGAATCCTACGAGTTACGACGATTAACGTATTGCTTTTGCAGAGGAAGCTGAATATCAGAAAATACTTGGATACAGTGAAACGCGTTGGTTAGTTCTTCTGCCAGCTATCGAAAGAATTTTGAAGATGTATGATCCTTTAAAATTCTACTTTTTATCACAGAACAAATGTCCCAGAATTTTAGAAAAGTTTTTTGAAAGAGAATATTCAAAAATTTGGCTAGAGTTTCTACAAAATCAAGTTGCTCTTTTTCAGCACGTTATAAAGCTTACTGAAGATGATGAAATATCGGCAATCAAAGTAGCAAATGAAGTTAATAATTTAATATGTCAACATCAATAAAATTTAGAAAATAACTTTCTACCGTTAACTATCCGCAATAGTATAAATCAGCTCGAAGAGCTTGTGTTGATTATTTTATAGTTTTATAGTAACTGCAAAGATTATTTGGAAGACCGGACCACATTAAGGTGTTTTTACACCTTAAGGTTTCAAAAATCTGACAAAGTTCTTTGGAAAAATCGGAGCTTTAGTACTTCTAGACTTGGTTTTTTCCTTACAACTTGATAAATTATTCCAGAAAACCAAAAAAGTGATTTTCCAGAATAACATCTTGTATATTAAAAATCCAATCTATTGAAAATCTATTTTTTGAATCTTAAGATTTTAAAAATCTAACAACATCCTTTGAAGAAATCGTCTTTTGTAATTTTTTAGCTTGGATTTTTTCCTTAAAATCAGATAATTTTTTCCTTACAATCAGGTAAACTTTTCCAAAAAGCCAGAATAGTAAAATTGAATATTATTTTTAGATGGTGAATCCAAATTAGAAATGTGGAAACCCTACATTTCTAAAAAAACCTAAATCTCTAAGAAAATCCTTCGTAAGACTTGAGAATTCATCGTAATCTACCAAAAACAAGAATTCAAAAGCTTGAAATCTTTTTATTTTTGGTTTACGATGAAGTCATAAAGTCAAGATGTTAATTGAAATACGAATTTGGATCCAGCGATAAAAGCAATATTCAATTTTACAACTTTAACTTTCTGAAATAACATCTTGTACTTTAAAAATCCAGTCTAATATCCTATATATCAAAAAACTATTTTTCGAACCTTAAGATTTTAAAAATCTAGCAACATCCTTTTGAGAAATCGTCTTTTACAATTTTTTAGCTTGGATTTTTTCCTTACAATTAGATAAATTTTTTCTTACAATCAGATAAATTTTTCCAAAAAGCCAGAATAGTAAAATTGAATATTATTTTAGATGACCAAAACTTAATTGAAACGATGTGCAAAAATCATTTGATTGTGTTTTTCAAAAATTCCCAAATAATAATATTTCCGAAAATAATCTTCTTAATGAAGTGTCATTAGTAAAAAATATATTGATAAGGAAAAGCTTAAATATTGGGCATCACAAAAAATCACAGTAGGAAACAAAGTAGGAAATAAAATCTTACAATTAGTTGTCCCGCTTTGCCCACCTAAAAATCTGGTCACCATAGAGATATAGCCAGAAGATCCGGCAATCTCCAATGCGTCTTTTAGTGTAAAAACCTAGATTTTGGAAGGTGTCACATTGAAGGTATTGCATGCCTGGCGACGATATGTTGTTTGATTGTTCCTGAAGCAGATTTCATATAAACCATTTCACATTGTCTATAAAATATAAAACGATGTTTGTCTTATTATAAAAATTAACATCTGATCTGATATTGTATTATAAGGATATTAAGTTATGAAGGGTTAATTATAGAAAATTAAAAACCAATCAACATTCTATGATTATTTTCAAATTTATTTACAAAGTAATATATCTATAACATTGTATGTACACATTCATCCACGCTTTTACTTTATTTTATTTTCAATCTCTTTATCAAATACAATATATACTTTCTCCTTACGAAATCAGTTGCAATAAATTATGTGATACAGAGGTCTGCAAAAATACGAATTATCAAGTCAATTAATTACAAATACTCAAGGGGTATAAAGACGGAGCTCGACGTCGCACATTTCCATCCTCTTTCGTGACCGACCGATAAACCCCAAATGAGAAACAAGACTCCAACGCGATATACCGTAACAAATTGTACAAGAAAATATTACATTACTTACAAATGTACAGAAGACCTACAATTTTACAATACATTACATTTCTTTTTTTTTCTTATGTAATTATTGTAAAAAGATCGTACGAACAAGTGTATAAATAATAACATAATTACTTCAATCTGTTAGTAAATAATAATAATAATAATGTATTTATTATTATTATTATTATTAATAACATTTCGTTTTCGTGTCGTCCGATTTACGTATCGATTAGTTTATTCGCCCAAAAGTAAAAGGAATTCGCGATGGGAGCGGCATATTGCACTATAATCTCTGCGTTTTTCCGTACTTATTTATTTTTTTCTCGACTTTATCAAATTATTAAGCGGACATGAGGTAATCGACTTCCATTTTTAAGTGTTAAGGGCTACCGGGGATACTCTCGTCACTGTCAAAGGTCACGTAACTATCTGTACTATCCGGATGGGTCATTGCGTCCGATGGGAGTCCCGATGGCGGTATCATACCCGGAGGAGGACCCGGTGCAGGTCCTGGACCCATATTTGGTGGAGGCAAATCATAACCATGCATCTAAAATAAATAATCAAATTAGAAATAATAAAAATGATTATGGAAAATAATCAAGATAAATATACACATTCTAGTTTTTGTCTATAAAGCTATGTATATGTTACCGGCAGGATGTGGAATATCGACATTTTATAAAATGCCTAGTCATTTTATAAAATTTTACAAATTGCCTAAATTGTTAGTGATTGTAGATAATATTTGTACAAAATTAAACATAAAGCCAGAAATTGTGAAGGTATTATATCGACCTATGCAACGAAAACTATCGTAAGTCAAAAATGGTGATTTTGAAAAATTTGAAAAGAAAACAGAATTAATTGCTATTCTTCTATGATGAATCCTTTCGGAATCCTCTATAAGATATCTATAGCAACCAAGTAGGAAATTTTTACCTAGAAAATTTTATTTCTTAAAATGCAATCGGTTCAAAACCTTTAAACACTTATATCTGACTTAGTTCTATCAAAAATGACTTACAATAGTTTTCGTTGCATAGGTCGATATATAATGCCTAGGTATTTTATATAATGCCAGTTGAGAAGTCGGCACTTTGTGAAACTCTAGTGGTAACGTGTTTTGCGTTATACCACGCTAAACGTCTGTGTATCTAGCTGCAATTGCAGGGCATAAAATCATCAGGGCATCAGTTATTTTTCTGAATTTGCTTACTGCAAATGTAATGTACTGTTTTGCAAATGACAGACGGACTATTAAGACTATTTTGTATTACTAAATTACTATAGTCTGTTAGCCAAACAGATGCACTAAATCTCACCAAAGCTTAATTTTAATTTACTGCATCTGTTGGGTTAACAGAGATTAGCGTTATCATCATTCGAATTCGTCTACACTTTGGGGCGTAAAAAGGAGACTATTGTTCTAAAATAGTAACGGCCAGATGAGTTTTGATTTTAGATAAACGGTTTCGTCAACAGATTTCAGAACGGGTATAATAACCCATTTTTTCTACTTCAGAAAAACGGATGTAGTAACTTGTTTTTCCTACTTTGATCATTTGGTCATTGATGTCTTGACAAAACTTGCAAATAAAACTAATGGCGTATTCGTTTGGTTGCACTGGTGCGCACCAGAATTTGACCTTGAGTGCATAGTGAGAGCATACATCACATTAGCTTAGTACAAAAAAGTGACAGTTCAATAGAACACGTTATTACTCACTAGTGCACACCAGTGCGCACCAGTTTTACCAAACGAATACGCCATAAATAAAATCAAAAAGTTTAACTATTTTGGCAGATTTTGATAGGTATTCTAAAGTTTTCTTTAGTTTTTGTAATTGATAATTAAAAAAAGGATTGATTAATGTGTTGTTTTTGCTGAGTTTGACTAAATTATTTGGATTTTCTCAATAAATGATTTGACAAATAACAGCGAACGTCGTCAACATTGCTTATAAAAAAAATTTCAAAATGAAACTGTTTTTAGTGTCATAATGAGTTTTACACATTAGAGTAGAGAAATAACTATTATTTTAATTATTTTATAAACTGACAGACTCTTCATCGGCATTTCATAAAATACCTAGGCAATTTATTTAATTTATTTCTTTCACAAACGGACTAAACAGATAGGCCATTTTATAAAATGACTAGGTATTTTATTAAAATGACAACATTCTACATTCTGCCGGTAACATATACATTTGGGAGTCGAACCGTTCGCGAATTATTTGTTCTTAAGATTGGGACGTAACTTGGAATAAATAACGAACAGCTTACGAACTGCTCGCGACGAATTATCACTCATCGGTGTTTTGATGAACACAAAACGATTCAGAACTCACAGTGAGGCGGTTTTTGTGCGCATTTGTTGCATTTGCAATCTTCGTCATGTGTATTTATCGCTAGATAGCTTAATTGTAGGCAGACATTCCACGCGCGTATGTTCAAGGGATTAATTAGAAGTTATTGATCTATACAAGTGTCCCGAAATTAAACTGCTGTACGCTATCAGCGGATTTTATGTTCAAAAATAAGAATAAAAGTTAAAATAAACATTGGTCGAAAAATGCTTCCTAAAGGAGCTACAGTTTCTTGAAGGGAGCAATTGCAAAATAGAGTAAACTCATCAAATTTCGGCTATGCGCCTAAAGTCGGCCTTCCAGTTTTTCTACATGGATTTCTGTAGAAAGGCCGACTTTAGGAAGCATTTTTTGGGGGACCGACATTTTGGGCAGTTTACCCTATACTACTTTAGAATTTTGTAGTTTCGCACTTTGCTGTTAAACCGCGTAGCACACTTTTAGCAAAAGAATCCTATTTAACAATTAAGATTCCCATTCGCCCTTAAACTTCAGGTGATTTTGAAGATGTTTCGCTAATAGATTTCGATTTGTTGAGACATTTTTTTGTTAAAATTAAGTTTTTTTTCTCACAAGAAAACTGCTTTGTGTTTTAGTTTATCAGTTAGGTATTTTCTTCTGAAAAACTTTTGAAGACCAAACTTAACCCGGTGTGTGTATACTGTATTTTTTAAGATACGGTGTGTATACTGGGTGTTTTAGGGAACAGGCATGTTTTCAAAGTTTTCTAGGCTTTCAAAAATTCTAGAAAAATTTTGAATTACTTATTGAAGCGTCTACTACATGGCAGAGCAGTTACCAAATTTAAAAGTTTAAAACTGTTGTCAATAAAAATGAAACAATCGTCTGAAAAGTCAGAAAAACGGAAAATTTGACTGTTCCTTCGAAGACCCGCTGTACACCCAGAGGGTAAAAAAAAATCTGAAGTTTTAACTATGTTTGATGACAGATTTCAATTTCAAAACATTTTCAAACCCAGGTTGAAGACTCAAAACAACAAAATTATGTCTACAACAAACAAATTAAAGACGTTTGAAAAGCGAAACTTTTTGTATGTTCACTGCCGAAAAAATAGGACAAAGTTAACAATTAAGATTTCCATTTTTCCTTTAACATCAGGTAATTTTGAAGATGTTTCGTTAAAAGATTTCGATTTGTTAAGACACTTTTAATTAAAATTAAGTTTTTTTTCTTACAAGTAAACTGCTTTGTCCTTTTGTTTATCAGTTAGGTATTCTCTTCTGAAAAACTTTTGAAGGCCAAATTAAAAAAAAAAATAAATGAAATTTCAATTAAAATTGATGATAATTCGTTATTAGATCTCAATTTCTAAACATTTCCAAACCCAGTTTGAGGACTGAAAACAACAAAATTATGTCTACTACGTTCTCTTTTATACTTTTCTTTTTATCCTCACGCTTATAAACTTCTTTTGATCAAGAGTTCAAGAGATTTTATTTCTATGATCCCAAGCAATTATGTCATAATTTTATGATCGGGTCAATAAAAACTTGAATATTGGTCACTTTTACATGTATTAACTGTTCATTTATAGACCCGTTTATATTACATTTTTTTTCCATGATTACGCACTTCAGTCGTAAAATCAAACCCCCAAAGATAACGACACACTGCACTGTTAAACCGCCTAGCACACTCTTAGCAAAAAAAACCCTACTTACAATTATTTCAAAGATTAAATTAGTCGGTCTTCAGTTTACTCGAAAACGGTTGGAATTACACGCAATTGAAACAAGACGGCCATTCTTAGAAAGGGTCTAAGAAATGTAAATTTTAAATCAGGGTAGTAAAGAGTTGACATGCAAAAAGGCAAATAAAGAATAAACCAAGACACCCCTTTACATGCACGCCACCGACGACTTTCATGCAAAAACCACCATGTAATTTCTCTTGGAATTACATGGAAAAAATTGCTTTATTTTCAGGAATCGTTTTCACCCCTTCAAACAATTTTTGGGCAGAAACGGAAAGTAGGGTTTTAAATAGGTTGGAACCCTCTATAAATGTACCGATTTTGAAAAAAAAATTGGTTAGTTCGGGTTCGGTATGTTCCCTTGTTAGTTCAAAGATGAGATTAGTCGACCTTCAAAAACGATTTACTCGAGAAGGGTTGAGATACGCAATTGTAGGAAGAAGACCACTGTAAGACCTTTGTTACGTAGGAAGCTCTAAGAAATCTAATTTTACGTCTGAGTGGTAAAAACTTGACATGCAAAAGTTAGATAAACAAATAACCAAGTCACCCCTTTGCACGCACGCCACTGATGAGTTTCATGGAAAATTGATACCACTGTCTAATTTCTCTTTAAATTTTAGGCTAGCATACCAATTTTTGTTGACTTAACCCAATCCATTTCGAGGATATTACTTAAAAACCGTTTTTTTGCTGCTCCCTTCAAAGATGTATAGCCCTCTTAGGAAGTATTTTTTTGACCAATGTTTATTTGAGCTTTTATTCTTATTTTTGAACTTAGAATGCGCTGGTAGCATATGGCCGTCTAATTTCGGGACAGCCTGTATAGATAAAAGCCTGTAAAACACTGTTATGAGATCTCAAAAACAAGGCTCATTTTAAGAAAAACTTAAAAGAAATTAAATTTAAGAAAAACTTCTTTCAAACTGAGAAAGAGACATTTGCGTAAAATTCTTGTATTATTTGCTTAATTGTGATCGCAAATCGATTATTAGCTCCCTGGTAGTCCATTTTTTGTATAGATCGGTGTGCCACCAACGTCAACGTTTTCTCTTATTATTGTGTCAATTTGCAATTACCAAAGGCGCACCACTCAAAACAGAAATACGGTAGATTTCGTAGTGCAAAGTCATGATGACAAGTTGTGGCAAGGTCCAGGCTCTCTAATCTATATTTTGCTAACTAACAATAAGACAAAAATTCATGAGACGCGAGTCCCAAAATGAACTCTCAAGAGAATCGGTGGGGGCTTGTGGTGTCGAACGATCAAAGTAGGAAATCCCAAAGAGAGAAAAGGGATCACCTTGCGGTGTTGGTGGATGTATTTGGACAACCTTTTATAGTAGAAGCTAGGTCTTAAAACAGCCCTCCATCCTTAGATCTTGAGATCAAGCCGCAAGTTATTTCGTTAAGCAAAAAAAAATAATAATAATTTTACTTATTACTATTTTTTTTCTTTTTATGTCAGTTTGGTGATAATTTTTATTAATAGATTAATGTCACATTTGTACTTAAATTACACGTTAATAAACTTAGTTTGTACGAATTAACTTGGAATTTTCCTTAGATTCTTCTTCTGTAGTACAGCCTGGAGGCAAGAAGCGCACCTGGTTTTCTTAAAATCAGAACTATTATTTGAAGTATATATTTGAATATATATATTTGAAGTATAAAAAAGAACTAAGGAATAGATTAATAATTTTCCTTCATAGATCTAGGGTGGTGGCAATAAAAATAAGGCTCATGGAAAAGGGGTAGGAAAATAATCGACCTATCAATTAGGGTTGTCAGATCGTTTGAGTGGATTTCCCCAATTACAATTGAAAAATACCCTAAATTTAGAAGTTTTCCATAAAAAATCCCCAGAAAATAATTTTATTGTTTTCGTAAATTATGTTACTTTTAAATTTTAATGAATTTTCGTGACTGATATCTCTAAAATACCCAAAAATAAGCCAATTTAGAAATCAATCCCTCAGAATAGGGAAATATTCAGAAAAAAAAAATTAATTTTATTTCAAATATTAATTTGTAATTTAAGAAATGGTATCATTTGATACCTTTTAGGTTTGTCATTGTTGTATTAAGAAGTTTCAATGACCTGTCTTTTAAAACCATTCATAGGAAATACCTAAAATACGAAATACAAAAAAAAAAACAAGAACCCAGATGTGCGTAAAATGCGACCGACCGACCGATCCATCGCCAAAAAAATACTCCGAGTCCCGACGAAAACTACACTTTCAGAGCTGGCGAACGAAGTAGGTGAGAACCGCGTTGGTTTACGTCTAGAAATTGGGCCTCAGGCCCAATTTCTAGACGTAAACCAACGCGGTTCTCACCGATACTCCGTGTTCAAAAGCATTTTCCTGCTTTGATAGTGCGGTTTTCGTCGTTTCAAGCTTCAATTTAAATCCTCATAAAATTTCAAGTCTCAAAAACTAGTTTATTAGATATGAATTTTTTAAAATTAACAAATTTTAAGAGAATAATACGTGAATTAAAAGTCGGGGTAATTGTTCCCTTATTTGATCCTCTCCTAATACAAAGTCGAAATTTTTTAAGCAAAATTTCTGAAAATTTTAATTTGATACCGCAAGTGGCGCCATCTAATAGAATTTCGTTGAACTTTATACTTACAAAATAAACTCAATTTATTCCTAAACCTATTTTTAAATTTGTATATTCCTTTTCTAGATTATTAAATTAACCAATTTACAAAAAATTGTATTTTAATTCTTTAACCCCTTGGGTATATTTGACGTCTGAGACACGTTACATTACATTCGAAATAAATCCGTACCCAAGTGGTTAAATAGGGCCATTAGACCTATTTAGAGACGTAAGGAAACGCGGTGCTCACCGATACTTTGTGTTCAACTGCGTTTTCCTGCTTTAAGAGGGCGGTCTTCGTCGTTTCATCGTTGAAAATAATTTTTCAAGTCGAAAAAATAA
This sequence comes from Digitonthophagus gazella, assembly GCA_036711955.1. NCBI lineage: Eukaryota > Metazoa > Arthropoda > Insecta > Coleoptera > Scarabaeidae > Digitonthophagus > Digitonthophagus gazella. The sequence goes on along the minus strand of JASCIT010000005.1, from coordinate 35,037,391 downwards.
CTTAAGAAAATCGATCAACTTTAAAAATTCATCAAAAATTCATTTTTAAAGATTTTGATTTGATTTTTTTTTCTAAATGAAACTCAAAACAGTCTAATTTTACTTAAAAAAGAGCGATTTATTCTAAATGTTGTTACAAAAATTAAAAAAAAATTCAAAGTTGGTAAACATTTTTTGACACTTTTAACTTATAACTAATGGCAATGTACACAAAAACACTGCAACATAGTGCCCCCAAAAAAGAAAAAAAAAAACTCAATTGTTGGTAAAAATCCCCTAATCTGGCAACCCTTCTATTAATCGACCTGTTTGCCATCCAAACCCCTGTACCTATCAGCCAATTTGTTGCAAAGTGAGCAACAATAATTCGCAGATCGTTCAGTTTCCAATGGATCGAAAAAAGTTCATTGTAAAAGTAATTTCAACGAACGATTATTTACTAACGGTTCGCGAACAATTCGGTTCACAAATGTATACGCAACTTAATTTATTACCTGATTAACTAATTGTTGAAAGGCAGGTGCATGCGGTTGATCGAGATCCGCATGTAAGGCATAATCAGATAAGGCTTTCCACGGCGGTTGATAGGCTTGAACTTCCAAAGGGTGCACGCCCAGGGGTGAGTCGTGTCGGACGGGGGACGAAGCTACCATAGGGATGCCTTGCATGGCACCGTACCCTAACTTCCGGCCGTCCTGCGCAAAAAACTATGTTCTATTAGTTTGACTAACTAACACAATAATTAAATAAACTAACTACATATTTCTATTCTAACAAGTATATTATAATGGTATAGTATAATAAAGTTTTCATTCTGCTATTTGTTGTTGAGGTTGTCTCAAGGTTTTTCAATGCTAATACTTGACTTAATTTAGGGGGATTGGCACGTTGGTGGTCGTTTGGAATATATGCTAATAAAACTGGGCGGCATTAAAATATTTTTGGCTTATCGCCCAGACGGAGGTAACTTGTGTCTTGGACAAGAATGGATTGGTTAAAGATATTGGAGAAGGTTGTTTATACTTTTTTTTATGTAATTTGACTTGTTTATGAGTGAATATTTTATGAAGAGAAATAGTTTAAAAACGATTCGTAGCTGAAAAGTTGGATCTAACAAAGTGAAAAGTATTTTTATAAAATTTTTCATGAAATGTTTCGATTTACATAAGTACTCAAAATACCTGTAGATTTGATAGATTTTTGAAGAAAAATGATTTAAAAGTATATCATTTAAATGGAATGATTGGAAAGATGCCATCAAATTATTTAATTGTAAGATAAATTACTAAGTATTTGTTTTTTCCTTTGTGGAAAAATCGAAAAAATATAAACAATTTGTTATAAGTTTGAACTAATAAATAGATATAATTTTTTATAATTAAGATCTTTTTATCAAATAGTTTTGTCCTCAGGTTTTGTCATTTGAGTATTTGTAAAAAACTGTTTAAAAATATGGAAAAACCGATTAAAAACATTTCAAAACCCAACCGTTAACAATGTTCACAGATAAAAGAATAGAACAAAGTTATCAATTAACATTCTAATTCTTCCTCCAACCTTAATTGACTTGGAAGTTGTTTCTTTAGTAAATTTTGCTTTATTGGGATATTTTTTGTTAATGACTATTAAGATTTCTTTCGCAAGTAAACTCCTTTGTTCTTTGTTTTATCATTTAGATATTTTGGAAAAACTTATGGAAAAAACGAGTTAAAGACGTTTCAAAAGCGAAACTTTTTGTATGTTCACTGACGAAAAAATAGGACAAAGTTAACAATTAAGATTCCCATTTTTCCTTAAACTTCAGGTAATTTTGAAGATGTTTCGGTAATAGATTTTGATTTATTGAGATATTTTTTGTTAAAATTACGTTTTTTTTTACAAGTAAACTGCTTTATGTTTTAGTTTATCAGTTACGTGTTTTTTTCTGAAAAACTTTTGCCAAACTTAAAGGCCAAACTTAACCCGGCGTATGTATACTATATTTTTTGAGACACGGTGTGTATACTGGATCTTTTAGGGAACAGGCATGTTTTCAAAGTTTTATAGGCTTTCAAAAATTCTAGAAAAATTCTGAGTTACTTATTGAAGCGTCTACTACATGGCCGAGCAGTTACCAAATTCAAAAGTTTAAAACTGTTGTCAATAAAAATGAAACAATCGTCTGAATCGTCTGAAAAGTCAGAAAAACGGAAATTTTGACTGTTCCTTCAAAGACTTAGTGTACACACGGAGGGTTAAAAAAAAATCTGAAGTTTTAACTATGTTTGATGACAGATTTCAATTTCAAAACATTTTCAAACCCAGGTTGAAGACTTAAAACAACAAAGTTATGTCTGCTACACTCTCTTTTATACTTTCCTTCTAACTGTTACGCTTAGAAACTTCTTTTAATCAAGAGTTCAAGAGATTTTCTTTCTGACTCAAGCACTTATGTCATCATTTGAAGATCGGGTTAATAAAACTTTGAAGATTGGTCATCATTACATGAATAAGCAAATCATTTACAGATCCGTTTAAATTACACTTTTTTCCCCAAATTACACTACCTATCAAATCTTATTTTCACTTTATCCTTTATTTCATTTAGTTCTTATGAAAACTAAGCATTTTAAGTATTTAAAGTGCAATTATCCAAATAATTCTAAATATACTTTTTTTATACAAAGGAAAATGTAAAATTTTTATAACCTTGCTTGTTTAAAAAATCAACAATTGATTTCAATTGGTCCAATTGAAAACTCAGATTTATGCCAGGGATTAAAAAGTAACGAAAGCCGATTATTTTGCATTTCACATTCGAGATTGAGATTTTTGTAATATTTTGGTTAAAGATAAATGAATTTCTCGAAATGGTTTTTAACCCATTTGCATCATAAGCCCATATGTGCACACATTTTTCCTGGCTACTATCAACAGAGCGCTCATATTTGTTCGCTCAATGATAAGAACAAATTTTTCATTTTTCTGCGTGATGCAAATGGGTTAACAATGTTAGATTTTCTTTGAGATTTTTTCTCTTTAAGTTTCTAAGAAGCTCAATAATAATATATTATGAATCTAACCCAACATAATTAATTCAAATTAATGAATTATACAAACAAAGAATCTTCGTTACCACATGTAAAACCACATCTCTGAATCATCATTAAACTTTTGAAATCACAAAGAGAAATGAACTTTTCCAAGAAAGACTCTTTTATAACTTAAAAAATAAATATTCGCCAACGTTTTAAAATCTTCAAAAGCAAACTCTCGAAATTTTTATGATCGCGGTCAGACTAAAATCACTCGCAGGAAACAAAAAAAACCAATTCGCCAAGAAGGCTTGGACTCAATCGGCAAAGGGGTGGTGGAAAAAACGTTCGGAACTTGTTTTGCGGGGGGGGGGGGAACGAGGGGGGTTGAGGAGAGTGGGGAGCGTCCACTCGTTTTCCCCCCACTTTTCTACGATTCCTGCTATCCTGCACACGCGCACAATTCTCGATTGGTCGAACATTCGTAGGCGTGGCATTTTTGGGTCGGAGAAAACGGTGGGGGGAGAATCCTGCCGCGCAAATAATGGATATAGCTGTCCCGCAATCGTTTGGCCCGCGGCCGGGCCCCCTTTTAATTTCACCAGGATTTGTATAAAATCAATAGGGTACGGTTCGTGGCAGTTTCAGGAAATTGAATAAGGATCGACCTTGTATGGAAAAAATATTCAACTGGTTTCTTTTTTCTTACTTTTGAGACATTTATAATTTTATCCAAAAATCCATGAAATTTATTGATTATGATGTTGACTAACATACGTATATATAGTCGATCGGCAGCGATTTGCTGGAGTTCATTTCTGCGACTCTCCGCAGAAGTCGCCGATGAACGATCGGAACATTATTTGTGTTACATAGTTGATCTTTCAGTGCTCTCCATTTTTGAGGATCGTCGGTAAATTTTTGCATAGTTTCTGACGTGTAGCTTACCAACCATGTTTATGATAAATTAAAGTAAGGCTGGTTTAAGTGCTCAACCGACTTAACGGTTGCGCTGATATCGGTCGTGCGTAGGTGCATATGTGTCTATTCACTGCTGCACTGATGAACAGTTACACACGTTGACATAGACCGATGTCAACCATGACCATCGGTTGAACACTAAAACTAGTCTAATGGCGTATTCGATTGGTTGCACTCAGTTGCACTGGTGCGCACCAGTGCATAGCAGCGTGTTCTATTGGTTGTTTCGTTGTGTTCTATTACATTTTATTATTGTAGTTTATAAAACATTTTAAACATCATCAAGCCTTAAACACACTTACAAGTGATGTTATGATTATGTTTGATTTCATCGCGTTCTGTTGAATTTGTCTTTTTTTGCACTAAGCTAGTGTGACATATGTCACATTTTGCACTCAACGAGTGCGCACCAGTGCACACTAGGTTTCCCAATCGAATTCGCCATAAATGAGGAATTAAAGAAAGGAAACTATCTGAGTAATAATGCCGAAGAAAGAAGCAACATTGATATGATTGATATGTTTAATTTACTACACCACATTAATTATATCGGGTGTTCATTTAAATTTTGTTAGACGACAATAGAGAGAAAAATGTATGTCGCTGTATTAATGCACTCTAATCATGTTCGTTGGGTTAAAACTTGTACAACACTAAGTTACACTATGGTGCAAAGGTGTAGTTTCATGCAGCATTGAAAGGGGAATGACTGTAATTCAGTGTAATTTGGTGCACTTTAGTTCAGGTATGAGCTGTGATTCAACAGCCGTATATGTAACCAAAATTTAATAATGCCCTGAACTGCTAAGTGCAAGCAGTGCAGCCCTAACGAATAAAGCTAATAATATTTCAAATTTGATAAAGTTATATCTGGTCAAACAACATTGAATGGCTTCCATCGACTATTTATCGATAATGTGTTTAAGTTGTAACAAAAAAGTTGATGGTAATTTCAAACTGGAACGAAGGTCGATAAAGTTTGGGAATATTTACTGCACAGTTTTATTTACCACTAGAAGATCCCCGAAAATTTTTGAAGAAGTGATTACAGAAAAGAGTGGTGTTTAGGTAGGTTTTAGCTAAAAACAAGGTATTGGTCAATTTCTTCACGTGTTCCGTCTTTTGACTTATAACCTATTGAATCTACTGAATTGAACAGTTCAGTGTTATGACATTGCTTTAATTACATTTTATTGCACTTACGTCAAAAATTCAGGCAAAATCCATAGAACACTTGAGCATGAATTTGAATGAACAGCCAATATTACATACAAAGATTAAAGCTGTTTTTATTTTAATCAAAATCATTACGTGTTACCATCGTAAACCATCATTGACTATTGCTACTAGTTATTTTTGAAAATTAACTCTGGTAAATAGTTATTATTGCTTTTCAAGAATGTTGTTTTCAAGAAGATTCTCATGTTCTTACATACCACTAATTAAATGGCATGAGCTTCTAATACGTTCATTAAATTGCATTTACACATTCATTTCTACTTATGTAATACACATTCCTTTCACTAATTTTATTCTTCTAATTCGCTTTTACTTGCTTTGAGCAATTAAAAAGAAGGAGTTTGATTGTCCGATTATACATGTGGGATGTTTCTTGATCCAGGAGGCTGGTACTAAAGAAAAGAGAACAGAAGACGACGTAAAGACAGTTGACATAAAACCGAAAACAACAGTTGACGACAAACCGCTGAGAAAGGAGGACGCAAGGATAGTGAAAGACGAATCGGTGCTCGGTGAAGAGCGGGAGACGCGTTTTCGGGGACAGAAACACGTGAGGGTTAAGTTTTAGTTTGGAGGGCGTATTTTGTGTTTGATGTGATTTGGGCTGTCAAAGGTCATTAAGGGAAAGCTTTGCTACGATTTTTCTTTAATCCCACATATATTTTGATTTTTTGACGTTTGTATCATCGATCAATCTCCATCATATCTTTGGAGATGACATCAATCATCTCCGATGCATCGCCAGAAAAAATAACATAACACACATGAATGATTCCATGGCGATTGACTATGCATTGTAATTTTCAACTAGCGAACGGAGAAACTTCGACGAGTTGCTGGCGATCGACTATATATATATACACTTGGAAGATTAGTAACTCATATTTTAAAGTAACTATATTTCTTAAAAGTTTAAAATGGGGTGATTTAGGAGAAATGTGACGATCATTAGATCAGCAAGTTATAATCAATTTAGAAAGAATAATTTTTGAGAATTTTGAAGACATTTTGAATGATTTTAGCCAGGAAGACACGTTTCCACATGGAATGAAAACTGGTTCTAGTTGAATTGTGGTATGATAACTGATATGAAAACGTTAGCTTTTATTGTCATTTATTGACATCTTAGTGTCAATCACCATGGTACCATATAACTGGCACCAGTTTTTATTCCATGTGGAAACGCGTCTTAAGTCGTTCAATGGCGGCAATAGTGGCACATCTCAAAAATTGTAATAAAGGAGAAAATGGCTTTTAAAAATTGCAGTAATTTGAAATGTGATATCCATGCACTGGAATATAGACAAAAATGAAAAAACCATAATGACTGGTGTAATTTTTGGAAGTTGGATTAATAAAAGAAATCGATAAGCAGCAACGCTACCGTCGTATTAAATTTGTGTCACTATTACAGCTACATATAAGTCACAATTGAAATAAAGTTTTAGTGTCACATTCGTCATTTATTCGATTTGAGATGAACTAACTTTGTGGCGATCTTGAAGATTCAAAAGTTATAAGATGTTAGATTTTAATACAGTAGTTACTAGAATATTTACGATTTTTGAGATGTGCCACTATTGCAGCCATTGAACGAAGTGTCTGTAGAGTTGTATTTTTAGTATTGTACTATAAATAAACAAATCCTCACAACTATCGTCTTTTACAAAACGATGAGTGTCAAAAAATCATGCCAATGTTAACTCATCACTGATGGAAAGATACCATTTTATACTCATTTTAAATACATGCTATGAGTAAAGCGAAAATTTTTTTTGTACACCAACCTTTTCCTGTTGCATTTGTTGTTTCATCAATATCGTTTTTTTCTTATCCTTACACCGTTTATTCTGGAACCACACGCGAATAACTCTGGGTGACAGGCCCGTCATCTCGACCAACTGTTCCTTCATGAGGGCGTCGGGACGCGGGTTAGCCGCGTAACACGTCCTCAACGTATGCAGCTGTTTTTCGTTGAGGACTGTCCGGACGCGCGTCGGTTTTCCGTCGCCTCCGGTCGTCGTCGATTTTCTTTGACCACCTCCTTTATGTGATCCACTTTCTGAACCAGAATCTAAAACAATAATAAATAAAATAATAATTGTTTTTATAAACTAATAAATTTAGTGAACTAATTGTAAGACTAGAATTCTGAACTAAGACCAGAACTAACATTAGTAGTGATTCTAACACCAGACTTAGAGAACTGGAAGCTTTCAGGTTTAGTCATACGTCTTTTGAAAAAGCGTTTCATGTTTCGGATGTCATGTTGCAACCTTCTTCAAAAACGAGTTCGAAGTGAAGAACTCACACAGTTGAGAAATGAGTTCGAAGTCAAACGCTTTTTTAGAAGACGGCTAAACCTAAAAGCTCTTAGTTCTAGGTCTAGTGTTGAACTTAGTGCTAATGTTAGTACTAGTCTTATGGCGAATTCGATTGGCAGAACTAGTGCGCACCAGTGCATAACAGCGTGTTCTGTAGGTTGTTTCGTTGTATTCTGTTACATTTTATTATTGTGGTTTATAAAACATTTTAAACATCATCAAGCCTTGAACACACTTACAAGTAATGTTATGATTATGTTTGATTTCATCGCGTTCTGTTGAATTTGCCCCTTTTTGCACTAAGCTAGTGTGACATATGTCACATTTTGCACTCAACGAGTGCGCACCAGTGCACATTAGTTTTGCCAATCGAATTCGCCATTAGTTTGGTTAACATCGACTGTGAAGGCCTTCATACCTACATCATAAATTTAGATTTAAAAAATTACATTATACAAAGGAAATTTGTGAGTTTGATAATTAATTTAGTTGATTGGAAGGGTAAAAATTACATGTCGACGTCCATCATAAATCAATAATTCATTGTAGCCGGGTTTGGTTTTAACGTTTCAACGTTAGCCCGGAGAAATTAGTCCGTTAAATAATGAACCGGAGCGCCCCGAAGCACCACGCTCTTCTAATCCTGTATCAAAGAGACGTCCACTTTGGCCATTACCGACGAGTTAGCTAATCCCGGAGGCTTACGAAGGGTGTGAAGTGCTTGACCAAGGGCTATCCGCCCTTTGCCTTTGTGCATATCTTATGAACTAGCCGTATCGAAGCTAAAGCGAAGGGGAAAACGTTTGTTTTGTTAATGTATTAGAAGAACAATTTGAAACAGTTTATAACTTGTCCAGCATTGCTGTTTTTATGAGAAAAGAATAGAAAAGAAGAAATTATGATTAATTTAAATTAGTTGGTATACAAAGTCTTGCTAAAGATAAAGTAATGAGCAATTAATTGGTTTATTTAAGATTACTTATAATTATAAAAACAGTAATGAAAAAAGACCAAATTGGTAGCTAGGTACAAAAGTATTAAAATTGAGATAAGGACTATGTTTTTCCCAATCTCATAAAATTAAGTTCAATTAAAAGGTTTTTGTCATTAAATGAAAGGAAAGATTTAGGTCAAGGATTAAACCACTATAAATACCTACAGATTATACTTAATTATACAAATTAAGTACTACTTTTGTAACATTGGCAATAACCTTGTATAAAAATTGCTAAAATCAATGCCAAAAAAGGGTTAATTTCATCCATTGAAATTGATTTGGATTAAAAGTTATCTTTAATGATTTTAAGTTAGTAACTGATAAAAGATATCTTTATATAAAAAATAAAAAAGTAGCGAATTCTATCTTTTAATTCCCTGATATGAGGTTGGTAAAAATAAGCAGTTCAATTTATGTGATTGGAGAGGAAATAATCGATTGTTTAGGTAATTCGAGTACTAATCCAAATTCCAAGTTTAATTCAGACCTTAATTTGTTGGAAAGAAGGACACTTTTGTTAATTACCTCTGATTAGTTATGAAAACGAAAGCTTAGTATTGCTCAAAGTTTTGAATATCTACTCAAAAATTGAATAGATTCTAAATGTCGAATTTTTTTGAAGAAAATTAGAATTTTTTTATGGAAATAAAGTTTGTTATAACACTCAGTATCAGTACTATATTCAAAAAATGATATGATTTAACAAAAGAAAAGATTTAGTTATCATCGACATACAATTAGTGAGAAAATCACTTAACACTCATTTGCCCCAAGTACATCATAATTCAAAAAATAAAGTTTTAAGAAAAATTGATTTTAAATCTGTTCTCTTAACAAACCATTTTAAGCTACTTAACGTTTAATAACAAAGTGTGTTGTTCTTGTTCATAAGATGGGAGTTTTCATACTAATACAAACCGAAAATATGCAACTTACTTTTTTGTAAATTAATATTTTAATTGAATCATTTTGGATGAAAATCGTGAATAGAACAAGAAAGCACCAAGTATGTTAAAACAGCTTTGTCTGGTGAATATGTGATACTTAAGTATTTTCATGTTTGTCTATTGTGAAAAATCACGATTGTGACGAGAAAACAGTTTAACGCAGTAACGATAATTCAAGAGCTGGTTAATGTACGGAAGCTGTTTAAAAAGACGGCTCTAATTAGAACTAATTACCGAGTAATTAACGCGGTCGGAGAACCACCAAAACACTAGCAACACGTAGCGCGACTAATTCATCATTCGCCCGCATCTAATCACTGCAATTACAACAAATTGCGCGTGGAATGGCTCCTTTTTTGGGAAACATTTATGAATAATTCATTAAACAACTCAATATTTTACTTATTATCTTATTTCTACCAAATAAACCAACTTAAAATAACTTAATTAAGTATACATAAACATAATCTATTCTTACCTGACATACATCCGAGTTCTGTACTTTGCGAATTATGATTGTTATTACTGAGGCTGGTGTTGTTGTTACTTTCGCCGGCTGCGTGAGGCGTCGTTGGGGCGGATGTTTTCTCCATGACGTCGTGGTCTTCTTTGCAGTACAGGGCCCCGCCGTCGCGAAGCGCGAACTCGTCCCCGGGAACGAGTTGCCGCGTGCACGCCACACACCGAAAACACTCGACGTGGTAGATCTTGTTCTTCGCCCGCATCACGAAGTCGCTTTTGCTGAACGAGTTGCCGCACTTGTCACACCTGGCTCCAAATAATCTACAAAAGAAGGATTCATGTCAGAAATGTTATAGCGTTTTCTATTGGGTAAATTAATGCGTACGAAAATTTGATGTTGAATGCATAGTGGGTGAATATTAGAGATGGGACCAAAGCCGAATAATTATTCGGTATTCGGCTTCATTTGCAATATTCGGTTTTCGGCCGAATATTGAATTTATTTACCGAATATTCGGTTGTCTATGGACTGCTCTTCTAAGTTTTAATAAATTCGAAGAATACATTAAATGAGCATACAATGGATTTTTGCGCAATTGTCGATTAGTTTTTTTTGTATGTTTCCTGCTTCAGAGAACAACTGGTCACTGAAAACTGTACTTGATTAGGCTGATAAGTACACCTTTGCCAGTTTACTTATTTTTGGGTATTTCAAGCTATGTTGTTTCCACCAAACAGATGGAACTTGCTCTCTCTTTAGTAATTCCTCATACAAATAACAGTCCAGTTCACTAACGACTGGATTGGAGTCACTAACAGCCTTACTAGATGTGGCTATGACTTTATAGCAGTCGCAAAATGACTTCGATTCAAATTTTTGCCTGTTGTAGGGGATAACTGCTGAATGTTTGTGTTTATATTCATCTTATCACTTTCATCGCTACTACTGCTTCCTGAGTTTAGCGAATCTAAATCTCTTCCAAGTGCCTCCGAAAAAAGTATACCTTATAACGAATATGTTCTCACATGAGAAAAAGTTTAAGACATATTGAAGATTCAACGACGTTGCCATAAAATAATTTTTTTGCTTCTCTATTTCTTTGAATCTTATTTTCACGCCAGTCAACAAAGGCCGAATATTCGGCCGAATATCCAGTTCAAATTTAGCCGAATGTTCGGTATTCGGTTATTCGGTTGAACTGCTATTTGTCACATTACTAGTGAATATGTAGGGTGACCAGACGTACTATAACCCAGAATGGAGCTACACCATGAAGAGGAAGATGAAAAAGTATTCGGCAATGTTAACAGAAATGGGGCTGGCTTACTTTTTTATCTTTCTCTTCATGGTGCAGCTCCATTTCGGGTTATAGTACGGAATTTTGCTGCATTTTATAACAATATGATACGCACTACAGCATACGCGACTGTACAGCATCCGCAATCTTAACCCCTTACTGCATACTGACCCATATTTGGCACACGTCATATTTAATTAAATCCGAGAGAGACTTCTATTAGTTCCTAAGGAAGAACACTTGGCTGTAGATGAACAGTTTATCCCAAGAAAAAGCTAGATCATCTCTGAAACAATATAATCAGAAGAAGCCTCATAAATGGGGATATAAAGTTTTTGTCCTGAGTGGAGTATCTGGAATTTCGTACGATTTCGATTTTTATTGTGGAGTATCTACTCTCGAAGAAGATGAACTGAACCTAGAAGCTAGTAGCAATGTAGTGGCAAAGCTTTCAGCTACTATTCCAAAAAAAAAAAAAAAACAAGAACTACAAACTTCTTCAAACTTAAAAATTTTTTGATAATTGAGGAGCTGGCGAACAAAAGCGGATTTGTCCACAATATGATGAATTTTATATTTTGTTGGTGTCGGTCTGTAAATGTCTATTTTTATACATCCTACCTCATAGTTTCAATGAAAACTACCTAAAAGCGCTTCAGAAATGATATTGAACTAAGCAAAACCAAAAAAGATTTGTTTTTCCTATACAGCAGTTACAGTTTTTTGGCGCACCTGAAACATTTTTTTCTGGAACAAGACCGCTTTTGTTCAGCAGCTCCTCAATTGGTTCACGAGTGTTCCACTTCTAACCTATCTCACCAAAAATGGAATTCTACCTCTGAGTACAGTTAGAGCTAATCGTGTACCCGATCTTCAGTTTCCCAAAAAATCGGAAACGAAAAAAAGGCAAAGGTGTAATTTTAGAAAAAGTAGGCAATGTGGATGGTGTGGACATCTCCGTGGTTTCATGGTATGACAATAAAATTGTAAATGTTATATCCACTTACATTGGTAGTCAACCAATGTCTGAAGTGAGGTGGTTCTGCAGAAAATAAAATAGCATTCTAGAAATCCCCCGTCCACAAAGTATTGCTATGTATAACTGTTATATGGGGAGCGTTGATTTATTAGATTCCATGTTAGGCAATTACAGAATTAACCTCAGATCTAAGAAATTATACATCAGGGTATTTTTTCATTTCATCGAAACTTGAAAAATAATGATTTACACCTACCTCTATCGGAGTTGAGTCAAAATTGCTCTCCTCGAAATTTTGACAGCAACTGCTAATCCACAACGTAAAAGAGGAAGACCAAGTAGCTCCTCACAACCTGTACTTTACTTACAAAAAGAAGAAAGATCTGTTTTCGCAAATTCCAGCCAAGGAGATAAGGACTGATAACTTGAATCACCTAACCATTGTCAACGAAGACAGACAAAGTTGCAAGTATCCAGAATGTAAGGGAAAATCCCAAATTTCTTGTGGCAAATGTAAAGTCTTTCTTTGTCTAAATAAAGACCGTATTTGTTGTACAAATCATGCAGTAAGGGGTTAATGTTAAATTTGTGTATGATTACTGATTTCTTACAGTGAGTAGCGTACTGACACTGATATTCATGTTACAGATTTTTCTGTTATCGATACGAAGGACAGGTACTTCTGTGAATTACCGGATGTGCGCTGTTGTCAAGGTTATATTATTAGTGAATCAATCATGTATAATATTTGGACCAATGAAAAATCTCAACTAACCTTTGACACTCTAAAACCATTACTCACTCTTGGTGCAATGTAGCAAGTATATGCGAACAATTTTTATTAAAAAATTAAAACAATTCCAAATTACCCAGGAAAGTTCATTGTACAAAAAGATATTTGTAGGTCGCATGTGTACAACACTGAAAGTTGGGAAATCTGGTCACCCTATGCATAGGTCACATTAGGTTAGTGCAGTGTTTCTCAATCTTTTTACATTTGCGACCCAATTGTCAATCGCAATTCTCATCGCGCCCCCCCTTCCTCTCGTTTCACTGAAATCGTGATTGTAATTTTAGCTTTTATTTAATTTAATAATGGTTTTTCTTATTTGTTCTTGCTTTGTCGCTTTGCTCGCGCCCCCCTAAGGGGGCGCGCCCCACAGGTTGAGAATCGCTGGGTTAGTGCAAAAAAGGTGCAAGTTCAACAAAGCACGATGAAAACAAAAGTAACCATAGTTGCCATTCTGATCATATAGGTGTGTTCAAAGCTTAAGGTTTTATATTAAATTATTTTGTTTTAGACGTCTATACATCTCTGCCGTATTTGGTTAAAGAGATTTTATGAGATGATAAAGTGGTAATGTTATTGGGTAATGATTACCTTATTACCTTACATCATTTGGAAATAAAATGGCCTTTTTCGCTTTTCTTCAATAGGTAATGTATTTGTATCAAAAATTTAATGATAGTCCTAGTTCAGTGACTAGTGACCCACACAAACTTTTTAAGTGACCCACAAAGCTCTTTTAATCCTAGAAGTAATGACCTTCCTCTTTTGCAAATGATTTGAAATTAGTAACCCACGAGGAAGCACTAAAAAAATCCAATCAACAAAATTTTACCCACTTTTCAAAAAGGTTCACCATCATTGTCCTAGTTCAAAGTAAAGATAATGCAGAGAGGAAGTAAAGTCTTTCACTGGGATTTAAAAATAAGTGTCGAAAAATGTATTTCCAAACATATTCCAACCCAACCCAAATCAATCATTAAGGTCTTTTTGCATATGTAATCAAATCATATCATTAGCGATGTAAGAAAATCTTGTAAGTCTATTTCACAACATTTTAAAGGCAAAACAAGACCATAAAAAGAATAGAACACAGTTCAAATTCAATGTATTTTCTTCATTATTATTATAGTGTTATTTTTTTTTCTTTTGTCATTTCATTGGTAACACAAAAAAATCTTGTTGGTGTTTTTCTTGGGTCGTTAGCGATATTTTGCGTTGTTTCTTAATATTTTCTTGAATACAAATTAAAGACATTGAACAAAAATCAAATAAACTTTTACATTCAGAGTATACATATACAAATATATTATATTATAATATATTAAAGCTGTAAATAATCAATGCCATTTTTTTTTGAGTTTTTCGCTTTTCTCCATAAAAACGAGTATTTAAACACTTTTTACAGGTACAGCTATCCAAATCCTAATAAAATTTCAAATTTCATTAATAATTAGTTTTTGAAATGTGAAATTTTAAAAATGATTGATTTTTTTTAAGCTAAAATACTTTTTGCAACTTTGAAATTTTTTTTAAAATTTTTTGGACAACACTTAAAATAGAATGATCTTTTTTAATTAAAATTAGAATATTTCTAGTTTCATTTAGAAAAAATTCAGATCCAAATTTTTAAAATTCAATCTTTTAGGAATTTTTTTTAAATTACTGATTTTTCCTGAAATTTGTTTGCCAACATTAAATTTTTTTTTGATTTTTTTGATAAAATTTAGAACAAAACGGTCTTTTTGGATTAAAACTAGAATGGTTTTGGTTTCATTTAGAAAAAAAATCAGATCAAAATTATTTAAATGTAATTTTTGATGATTTTTAAAAAAATGATTAATTATTGTCTAACCAAAAAAATTTTTTACTCATTAAAACTTTTTTTTAAATTTTTTGGGTAAAATTTAGAACAAGGTGGTCTTTCTAAATTAAAACTAGAATGTTTTTAGTTTCATTTAGAAAAGAAATTAGAACAAAATTTTTAAAAACCAATTTTTTACGAATTTTTAAAAAATAAAAATTTTTTTACTCATTAAGATTTTTTTTTTTAATTTTTTGGATAAAATTTAGAATAAGGTGGTCTTTCTAAATTAAAACTAGAATGTTTTTAGTTTCATTTAGAAAAGACATTAGAACAAAATTTTTAAAAATCATTTTTTTACGAATTTTTAAAAAATAAAAATTTTTTTACTCATTAAGATTTTTTTTTTAATTTTTTGGGTAAAATTTAGAACAAGGTGGTCTTTCTAAATTAAAACTAGAATGTTTTTAGTTTCATTTAGAAAAGAAATTAGAACAAAATTTTTAAAAATCAATTTTTTACGAATTTTTAAAAAATAAAAATTTTTTTACTCATTAAGATTCTTTTTTTTAATTTTTGGGTAAAATTTAGAACAAGGTGGTCTTTCTAAATTAAAACTAGAATGTTTTTAGTTTCATTTAGAAAAGAAATTAGAACAAAATTTTTAAAAATCAATTTTTTACGAATTTTTAAAAAATAAAAATTTTTTTACCTGAAAAATTTTTTGCCAACTTGAATTTTTTTTTTAATTTTGTTGGTAACATTTTGAACAAGACGACCTTTTTAGATTAAAACTAGAATGTTTTCAGTTCCATTTAGAAAAGAAATCATATCAACACCTTTAAAATTTATTTTTTTTATGATTTTTTTAAAAACGATTGAATTCTTAAAAAACGATTAATTTTCTAACCAAAAAAATTTTTACTATCTTTGAATTTTCTTAAAATTTTTTTGGTAAAACTTAGAACAGAATGGTCTTTTTAGACTAAAACTAGAATACTTTTAGTTTCATTTAGAAAAAAAATCATATCAAAAACTTTAAAATTTATTTTTTTATGATTTTTTTAAAAACGACTGAATTCTTAAAAAACGATTAATTTTCTCACCAAAAAATTTTTTACCATCTTTGAATTTTCTTAAAATTTTTTTGGTAAAACTTAGAACAGAATGGTCTTTTTAGACTAAAACTAGAATACTTTTAGTTTCATTTAGAAAAAAATCATATCAAAAACTTTAAAATTTATTTTTTTATGATTTTTTTAAAAACGATTGAATTCTTAAAAAACGATTAATTTTCTAATCAAAAAATTCTTTACCATCTTTGAATTTTCTTAAAATTTTTTTGGTAAAATTTAGAACAGAATGGTCTTTTTAGACTAAGACTAGAATACTTTTAGTTTCATTTAGAAAAAAATCATATCAAAAACTTTAAAATTTATTTTTTTATGATTTTTTTTAAAAACGATTGAATTCTTAAAAAACGATTAATTTTTTAACCAAAAAATTCTTTACCATTTTTGAATTTTCTTAAAATTTTTTTGGTAAAACTTAGAACAGGAAGGTTTTTTAGACTAAAACTAGAATATTTTTAGTTTGATTTAGAAAAGAAATCAGTGTAAAATTTTTAAAATTCAATTTTTATGAATTTTTAAAAACGATGGTTTTCTTTGTTAAGTTAAAATTGTAAAACATTTTTACCAATTTTGAAATCTTTTTTTTAACACTTAGTATAAACTTAAAATAAAAAAAGATGTTTTTTAAGAAGTTTTCGGTTCGAATTTTACTCGAAAATGTAAACTACTAGTTAATCCCTTAAAGAAAAAAAAAATTGTAAAATTAATAAACCATTTCTCAAATAACATTTCATAATTCCTAAATTTGTAATATAAACATCTATAAATTACAAAACGAATTTGGCACAGAATATCTAGCGAATTATATTTTTCAAAAAAACAATTCTGTCCAATAAATCCCGAACGAAATCTTTAAAATTTATTTCCCAGCTGACGTATTTCAAAGCGATACAAATACGTTTTATCACCTAAAGTTTCAAAAATAGTTGTAGAAAAATACATAAGCCGTAATTTACGATGTACCCCATGGGCCAATTGGCCAATGTTTTTCAATAGTGCCAAAGACTTATTTACACAACACACTAAAATTAAAAATAAATAATCCAATTCGCGTCGATATCTTCTTTGGAAACCAAACTGAAACGTCAAACTTGAACTATCGTGGGCGTAATAAAACGCGTCAACTCGAACGGAAATACACTCAACGTATAATATACTATAGACTATTAATAAAACGAAGGTAAAAATAGCGACGATTACAAGCTCGCTCATTTAGTGGCTTTTAAGAGATCAAAGCCGAGTCGGCAAAGAGCCAAAATTTTAGGGAGGGCAGCTGAATTGGTATCATTGCACGGAGAACACGGTGTCTGTCTCATTTTGTACTGACGTCTATATTTTATACCTTCACCGGAGAATTTCGTGCGTTTGTTTAGGAACTTAATTATATCTGAGACGACAAGCTACAACTAGACTTGTCTTCGATTCAAACTTACAATTTATAATCTAACAAGGTCATTAACTTTCATTCTAAATTCTATTCTATTCATATATTTGTATCTATTTCAATTTATTTTAATCTACATCATATTTGTCTAGTAAAATTTATCAATTGTATAAAAAAATGTATTCTTTTATATTTTTTTAAACGATATATGATTCTTTTTGTACTATTCAAACAAGTGGTATAAAGACCGGACGAGAAAGAAGGATGAGTAAACTGTGCGGCGGTAAGTTTAAAGAGGAGGAGGTGCCAGGTGTGTTGTGTTAGGCCCTCCCTGAGGCCGGGGCCGACACCCAACAACTTCTCCGGTTACCGGAGAGCAAACAAAGCCACACACGGGGAGAACGTTCGCGGTTCTTCACCGTCTGTCGGCGTCGCGACGGTTTCCGAAAGGATAAGCGGTGTGGGTGGGAAAAAAATGGGAAAAGAAAACTGGTAGTTGTTGAATTACCTTACGTAGTCCACCTTGCAGTAGGTTTTCCCGTCTCTGACGAAACATGTACACGACTCGTCGAGAAATCTTTGGCACTCTTGGCATTTTAGGCACGCCGCGTGCCACTCGAGATCCGGGGCCACCCTTAAGATCCACTGGTCGTGAATTTGGCCACCGCAACCCACACAGTGACTCAATCTCCTTGGCTTTTCTAGAAAAACAAAATACCAAAATGAAATAGTATTTTTTTTTTCAGATTTTTAAGAAATTGCTTGTTAATGTTTATAGAGTAATATTACAATAGATTTTTTTTAAATTTAAATGGCAAGAAGTACGATAGAACCCAATTCGTCTCTTTTAAGACTGGGGTTATGGTCGGAACAAAAAGGTCGGATTATCCAAGATATAAAAAACACATCGGATTTAGGTCCGGTTTATTAACTTGCTTATGAGTTCCCGATAACTTAGTAGGTACCCCTAATTCTGTTTTTACGCGAACTTTTTTTACGCGAATTTGATTTAACGCGATTTAAAAACTGCATTTCAGTCTTTTTTTACGCGATTTAATTTGATTTAACGCGATGAAGAAATGCAAGAAATTTTAATCTAGAATAATTTTGGCATTAACCAAACATGCCGGATTAGCACTATCTGAACTGAGTCCATCAACTTTAAACGCATGTTGGAGATCTCTTTGGCCAGAATGTGTAAAAAATAAAGATCATGTGTCTTCTAATATAGATCAATACCCTAACATCATTGCTTTAGCTCATGAAATAGGAGGGGGGGGGGAGGATTTGATGATATATCATCTGCAGATATCGATTAACTTCTAGAACTGTGATGGAATCATTAGTTTAGCACTTGAGACTCGAGACTCCTGATGTTAAAGAATGTAGTGATAATGACGAAGAAGTTTCTTTCCTTACTGCAGATTCAATCAAAGAAGGACCACAACTGGCTGCTAAATTAGGCAGGCATTTTCAGAAGCATAATTATATCGAGGAAAGATTTAGCAAATTTCAATGTGAAATTAAATTATCAATGGGCAATTATCGCGAATTGTGTAACAGCTTCATCAAAAGAGGAACACAACGATCATCAATAAAATTTGTGACTGGAAGTACTGAAGTGACAGTAGAGCTTGAGAAGGAAAGCACACCGAAAAGTGCTAGTAGTTAGAAATTCATTTTGGTTTCACGAAATAATGAATTATTGTTTACTTTTATTTTTCCATTTTTTAAAGTTATGAATTATTTTTTATTTTCTCTTTAATTATGTTTAAATAAGTTTAATATAAATAAAAGCATGCAAAAAAGGTAAAAATCATTTGCATTAATCTTAACATTTCAACCGATTTTTGAAATGTTGGAAAAACAATTGAGTGTAGTAAGTTCATAAGGAAACTGTTAATACCACCATTCACAGAATCGGGTTTATTCATCTGTCCATAAAGTTCCCGATAATTTACAAGGAAACATACCGAACCTGAACGCACTGATTTTCTTTTTTTTTCAAAATTGCTACATTTGTAGAAGGTCCCAGCCTAAGTAAAACCTTACTTTATCACTCAGCCCAGAAACCTTTTGAAGGGGGATGAAAATAACCCCTAAAAATTGAGTAGTTTTGGAAAATAATCTTTTTTCTTTTATGTCCTCTTTTCAACCACAAACAAAGTTATTGTTTCAAATGAAATGTATAGTTCTTTACTGCTTTAACTCTTTGAGGGTTGGTGGGTGGCTTAATGTACCACTTCGAATTTTGACTTTTGTGCTCGCTGGTACACAAAATAAGCCTTTTTTTATTTCTACTCCTTTTGCTGTACAGTAGGGTTTCCAAATTTCGGGATCGGGATTGAATTTCGGGATTTCGGGATTTTGTATTTCAATCCCGGGATCCCGGGATTAATCTCGAAATCCCGAAAAATTAGAAAAATAATTTGTTGGGTTAAAATAACTTATATTTTTGACTATTTTCATAAGAGAACTTGGAAATGTAATATGTAGATCTTATTGTTTAATACATAAGTTACGTAACTCGAAAATAATATTGTAAACGCAAATTTAAACAAAAACATAAAATTTTAACAAACAAATTATATTTACAACTTAGAACGGAAATGGCTTTTGAGCATCACCAGTGCATCTAAGGTAGAATCGGCTAACCAAGATCTTATTTTTGTGGCAAGCGATGACGCAGAAGAAAAAGCTCCTTCCGATTCTACACTGGTGGGTTGAACTGTAAGCAAGCATTCAAAGCACCGCTGCAAATGTAAACTACGCAACCCACCATTTTCTAATAGGGCCATTTCTTTTTTCACCACCTTTAAAACATCAATAGATTTTCCTTTCAATGGTTGTTGTACCGGCTTCATCGCATTTGTTATAGCCTGTTCGAGTTTGTTTTTTAGACTTAAATTTTCATCTCCTTTCAATCGGCTGATTGGCAACTCATTTTCAGAGTCGAAACCGTCCTCGTCAAGATTTATTGTAGTTGGTTCAGCTTGGTTGCTGAGAACGGTTCCTGATAAGCTTTCCGAAATATTTTTGACGAAATTCGCAATTATGTCGGTAGGGGCCAAATTAAAAAAGGATCCTCGCTGTTTTGCTTATTGGGATTTTGGAGATAATCCATGACTCCAGACATTATGGTTCTTCGCTCTGATATTCGCTTTCTTAAAGACTCTTCCAGGTCATTACTTAATTTTGTTTTTAGTTCACGTAGTTCCCGAAACAGAAATTTAAAACTTGCATCCGCAGTAGCAAGATTAGCATCTCGTCGGCATATACCTTCTACAGTTAGTTTAACTGGTTCTAAGCAATAGACAATTGTCTGTGGGACTTCAAAATCTGAATTTGTGAATATTATTGGGCTCTCTAAATCGATTAGGGATAATATTAAAGATATAAAAATTTCGGGACTGAATCGGGATTTATTTCGGGATTTCGGGATTTTTTCGGGATTTCTGGATTGAAAAAACATCGGGATCCCGGGACTGGAAACCTTACTGTACAGTGATTGAGAGCGCGTACCACCTCACCACTTCAAGCTCAGATTATGCTTTTTGCTAATCTTTTAGATGACACAACATCTCTGTTGTGCCCACTTTGAGGTTTTTTATTTGAAAATGTCCGCCCCTCAAAAAGTTAAATCATTTATTGGACATTCAGTTAATTTTCAAAATGGTTTAAGTCAGTTCAAGCTTTAAGAATAACATTTTAGTATGAAAATCATACAAAATTTCATATGCAACATTAAATATCTCGAAACGAGAAATATATAACTTAGACCACTTTCATAATTATGAGCACATATATTTACAACATCAATATAACTTGTCCTCTTTCATTTTTATTCAAATATCATAGTAGCGGGAGCTCAAATTGTATTACCTATTATTACATCATCTTCTAAAAAAATATCATCGAAATTGTCGAGAAATTTCATAAGGAACGTCGTGAATTATAATGAAAATGAAACTAAACCGACAAAAATCTACTTTCTGACTTTTTGTTTGACTGATTTGCACGTCCCAATCCATCACATAATCATCATTAGCTACATAAACTAACCCATAAATATATCTGATAGATAGTGATAGATATATGTGACACAGTGTTATGCAGCAATGAGTAAACCCATTTTTATATTTATATATACGATTAGTTATAAGTTAGTTTATGGGTTGGTGAATAAACCGGCCTTTAAAGTAAACTAAATAACTTCTGAATTTAAAAAAAACCACACAGAAAATATTTTATTTTTAAAACTTGACTCAAGAATGTCTTTAGTGTTTACCTGTACTAAATTGTACAAGTTGTATAAGTTTCTACTGTATATGGGTAATTCTCACAAAACGTTAAATTTTAATGTCATTGATCAAAATAAATTAAATAAAAGGTATTATCATAAAAACAGAATTGTCACAATTTACTACACACCAATGACTATTAAGTCCATTTGATTTTGTATTTAATATCAAAATGTTAGAAAAGAAAAATGAAGTTTTACCTGTAAAATATCATTAGAGTGGATGTCCCTAACGTTACTTTATATTAACACTTATTGTTTTCCCTAGTAAAAATTTTGTAAATATCTTATAATTACACATATGCTTAGCTTAAGCATGTATAGTTATAGTAGTATTAATTTCATATTTTCAAATTTTCAATAAAATGACTTTGAACTTCTGTCCCTGATTTCTTCCATCATTAGAGTGGAAAGAATTGAACATCTAATATACAGAGAATATTTTGTTTCTTCTAGTTGGCACAAATTACATTCTAATTTGATTTTTATTTTATGTTGACATATTTGATTTTGACTGTTATTCAGTGATAATTAAAGGGTGAAGTTGTGTTGCTAGACAGGTAAGTACATCAATGCAGTAACATTAGAGTGGGTTTGATAAAATCTTTAGGTGTACAAGGAACTAAGAGATTATAAGATGAAATCGTGACGTAAATTGTGCGGTACATTCAAGTATATTTGATTCAAAAAAGCTTAATTAGTTTACGAATCAAAAAGTATTTTAAATTAAAATATCATTAGCGTGGATTTTATTTTTATTGTTTTTAACAAAGTTTCATCCATACTAATGATAAAAATCCAATCTAATGATTTATATTTTGTTTTTGTTAATAAGAAACATGGCCAGAACAAAAAAATTTTCAAGCGAAGAAATTTGAAAGAGAAAGCGTGAGTGTGAAAAGAGAAGACGTGAAAAAATAAAAAACAATCCTGAAAGAAAAAAAATCGAACAGATAAAAAAGCATGAATTATACAAGAACGCAAAGAAAAAGGGAATAGTTAAGTCTATAAAAGATTTATCAAATCGTGAAAAACGTGTTCAGAGAAAGAAATAGAAAGAAAATTCTAATTCTAATACAGAGGAAAAAGACAAGCTTTGAAAAACTTACGAAAAAATACGCCACCTACCAGTTCAGATTCAGGCACATCAGATGAACTAGATGAAAATTCAATTGTGACATTAATAATTTTAAAGTTTTTGTGTGTAAATTACAGCAAGCTATGTTGAAAATCCACATTGATGTAATTGATGTAGATGATATTGAAAAAGTTGACAAAGAGCTTCCTAAAACTATAAAAAGTGCTAAAGGACTGATGCAAACCCACCAAATAACATGGTCCAGAAAAGGAAGCAAATTTTTCTAAATAAGCTCAGTTGTTTCCATTGTGAATTTGGTACAGAATGTGTACATGGGAATACGTATACTAATATAAGTATGTTGTCAGTTAAAAATTGCTAAAAAAAATTCTAATAAACAAACCTTGTAATTAATATATAAATGTTGTTATAAAAATGAAATTTAAAACAAAACTTTGTTATTAATAAACTATTTTTTTAAATCAAATAAGCATTTTATATAATTACCTTAAGATAATCATTAGAGTGGATCGCTCGTCATTAGAATGGATTCGAAATTTTGAAAAACCCACAAAAACAAAAAATTTAGCGCGTTAAACCACCAGCTAATGATTAGTACACCTTCCACTTCACACAGTACTTTTTCCATAATTTCTAGTTGACTTTGAAATTCAAATATATTTTCGCTCCACATTTTAACGTTTCATGAGAATGACCCATATACGATACGACAATGAGAGTCATGTATTTTATTAATAAAGTTACTTCAAGGGTATTTAGTGTTAAGTTATTACTCAATAAATTAGTTTCATTTGCTGAATGTGTTTACCTAGCATCAAGGTAAATGAATCATTGAATTGCTATTAAGGTGGATGTTATAAAATAAAATCGTGAGTCAATATTGTAACTACTTATAAATATATACTATAATAAACTTTAGTTTTTCAAGTGATGTCCTTACAGGAAACAGCATCCGGTGGTAGAAGCTATTTTATATCACTAACATTTTATTATAGGCGGCAATACTTTATAGCCGCTTTGAGTAATTATTAATCATCAGTGTTGGAAGTAAAGTAATAACTTGATTGATATACTTACTTACTTTTTATTTTGAATTATTTCTTTTTGAATTTTTTTTATCATTTGTTAGTTACTTCCAACAGATTTTAAAAATTTAAAGTTGATTTTATGTTCTGGAGATTATTTCCCGGAATTAACATCCGGAATCTTTTTTTTTAATGAATTTTAGTACCTTGTAAGTTATAAAAAATGTCTAATATGGTCTCTAATTAGGTTTTGTCAATAATCAATTGTGCCCATAATTATGAAAGTGGTCTAACTCATATATTTTTTGTTTCGAGATATTTAATGAATTGCATTTGAACGAATTAAAAAATATTTTCACGTTATACGACATATTAATTTATAATTTTATTAGTCTTGATTAATGGAAATTTATTATGAATGTGAAATTTTGTGTGAATTTCATACTAAAATGTTATTTTTAAAGCTTGAATTGACTTAGACCATTTTCAAAATTAACTGAATGTCCAATAAATGACTTAGAGCAGTAAAGAACTATAAATTTCATTTAAAACAATAACTTTAATAAAATAATTTATGAATATTTATTAATTAAAAAGTAATCCATTTTTATCATTCCGAGGTTTTAAGATTTTTAAAATGTTCTTGAAAAACTGAAGGGGTGTATAGTAGTAAACATATAATATCTTTATGTTTTTCTTCTGTTGCTGGTCTAATGGAGGTCTATAATGGAAGTAAAGTAATATTTCCGTATATTTTTGGTCTTCCTCTTTTAGGTAAAAGATCCAAAACGTGGAATTCAGAATAATCTAAAGAAGTTTTATAAAACATTTTATAAAGTTCATTTTTCAAGAATCTCATCCACTGAATTTGCAGCCAAGAGACAGATTTGCCTGAGGTATTTTTTACTGTTTTTGTTGATGATTCTTCAAGTGATTTCATTGAAATAACATCCGACTGTGACATTCGTTTTATCGAAAGTGTATTTCTTCTTCTACACATTTCTATCAATTCATAATAATGCTCAGGGTTGCATAAGAAATATGCTTTTTTTATTTTCGTTTCTATTAAACCAAAACCATGGTCATTTGGTAGAAAGAAATGACCCGATACCAAAAATTTATGGTCTAGCGTTTCAATGTTATTTTTCAATATATAAATTTGATGATTTTTGACTTAGACCACTTTCATAATTAAAACTAAATGAATTTCGTATAATGTTGAAATTACAACCACTACCTAAAGGTTCATTCTTGTCGATATCGGAAAAATTACATTCAATAAATTTAGTTTAGAATAATGTGGTGTGAAATAAGTGATAAACTCATTTTCAAAAATTTTGACTTAGACCACTTTCATAATTATGGGCACAATTATGAAAAAGAAAAAAAATTTGGTCATTCTTCAACTGTATTGAAATCAATCCATAATAAATAACGACACCATGTGTTTTAATAGAAGTTATTAAATACTATCAACGTTTAGATTTCTACTTAATAAAGTTAAACAAACACGCTTCTTTAAACAGCACCTGTTTAAATAATATTACTTACAGGTGTTTCGTTTAAAATTCTTATTTAATTGTCATTATAAATCGTTTCCCATTTAAATCTACACTGTAACTAATTTAAAACTTCGTTTTGATTTTTTTTATTTAACGTGATTAAATTTAATTAAATTGAAGGAATTTACTTGGATACGGGAAAAGATAAAAGGTAAGTATACCTAGAAAAAATTAACCACCATCGTCGACACACCACTAATTAAATTGTAACGACCGCATATAAACTATATAATCCTATAGTGTTAGATGTGAGACAATATAATTATTCAGTTTATTCGTTTAATTACCTGCGGGCGACATAGAATCGCTAATACGTTTTAAATTCGTCGCGCGCATCGTGTCCATTTGTGTGTTGGAATGGTGGAGGCGCCCCCATCGGTTAGTCTACGACGCCGACGCGGAGCCGTACAGTCGGAGTAGAGACAAGTCAGGGCGCCGCCTTCCCATGTCCATCGGCTATTACATTCAAGGGGGGCAAATAAACGAATCGCCCAATAAATACCGATTTTATCTTGACCGTAAAACATGTGTACACTTGACTCGGTCGGCGCGATTGCTCGACCGCGGCGGCCGTTTTAATAGGCGCTTATAATTTTACAGCCGTCCCGCATGGTTCGGATCGCAGGTAATTGACACTATCTTTCGCACAGATATGACTAATTCCCCCCCGGGTTGAGTTCAGCAATTGCTCGCCGCTGGGGGGGAACGAAGAAGAAGCCGCCGACGTCGCTGCCGTACGCGGTTGGGGTCTCGTTAATTTTAATTATTATTGAACGAGAGCGCGATAAGCTAAGTTACTTCTTTCCAATAAGCTAATTAAAGTGTGTCGACGGCGATCGGAGCTGATAGCGTCGCGTCGCGTTCCGGGATTTAACGGCGTTTCGCGCGATTAACGTCGTCCGACGAGCGGATGGGGATTAATCAGGGAGAGAATTAAATGCGAGGTTGTAAACGCGACGCCCGTACAAGACGGACAGCGAAGAACCGACCAGAAGACTTGGTTGGTGGTCGTCGTCCGAAGAAGTTCAACCCGTTTCGCCGTAAATTTTCTTCTCGTTAAGATCGGCACGAATAACTAACTTACAGGGTTAGTTAGGAGGACGGGACATAAATTACTTGTTAGTGTTACTGATAAGATGATACTTAAGGAAATTAAAAGAAAATATTATCTTCTTTTCCAACAAGTTTTTCTCTCATCTATTTGAACCAAGTGTGGCACATATAATAAAGTAGTAAACGAGCAGCGCCGTCTTTTTTTGCCCTCAGTTTACACCGAACTAACGAAAATCGACCAATTTCGGCGCAGAATTGCTGACAAGCGAATTTTTGACGTTTCTAAACGTCAAACTAATTCGATGATTTCAGAAGAAACTTTGAAAATTTTTTTAAATTTCTTTGGTAACAATAGAAAAAAAATATCTCTTTTAATTGAAAATGGAATCTTTTAGCTTTAATTTAAACCAAAAATCAATTTCTAATTCCAAAAAATAAAGTCTCAGTGATTTTTTAAAGTTGGTGGATTTTTTAAAAAAAGTTGAGTTGAAACCGTTAAAAATTTTTACCAACTTTGGGAATTTTTTTAATTTTTTTGATAATAATTATAAAAAATCTGCCTTCTTTTAAATCAAAACAGAATCTTTTATTTTTCATTTAAACCAAAAATTAGTCCTTAATTTTCAGAAATGAAGTCTGGACGATTTTTTAAAGTTGGTCAATCTTTTTTTAAAGTTAGGTTAGTTACCTGTCAAAAAATGTTTCCAACTTTAAGAATTTTTTAAATTTTTTTGATAATAATTAGAACTAACCTGTTTTTTTAGTTAAAAACAGAATCTTTGAAATTTCATTTAAACCAAAAGTCTTTCCTTAATCTTCGTAAATAAAGTCTGGGTGATTTTTTAAAATTGTGTGATTTTTTTAAAAAGTTTGGTTAGAACTGTAAAAAATGTTCACCAACTTTAAAATTTTTTTTAATTTTTTTGGTAAAGATTACGAAAGATCTGTCCTTTCTAATTCAAAACAGAATCTTTTATCTTTCATTTAAACCAAAAATTATTCTTTAATTCCAATAAATAAAGTCTGGGTGATTTTTTAAGAAAGTTAGGTTAGTCACTTATTTAATAAACTAGCAGTAAATTTATTACAAGTAATTTTGAAATTAAATAATATTGAAAAGGAGCTCAGTTCACAATAAATTTTCACAATAAATAAAAAAAAACTTTTTTTATTAAAACAACGCATCACTTTCTTCTGTAACCCCTTTACTTTATTTAAATAGTATAAATACGAAGGCTTTCACGGTCGGTGTTAACTCATTATGACCGGTAGTCGTTTACCCTCTTTGATTTGTATGCTTTAAAATTTTTGAGCTTATTGGGGAGTAATTAAAGATATTTAATGTTAGAATAAACATTTTACTTCAAAAACTTTAGAAATAAAGTGTGACAAATGAGTTGTTTGGTTTCAAATCCCCTTAAGTCCAAATTTTTCGATTTTGAGAAAAAGGCATAAAAGTATTTTGGGATAATTTTGGCGTCATTAATTCAAACATAATTTATTTATTATTAGAAAACTTACTGAAGTTTAAAAATTCTATAACCACGTCTTTTGGAATAGATATAAAAATCACAAAGTGGATTTAAAAACGGTGTTTAGTGTTTGCTACCAAAATGTGGATTAAGGCTCGTTTGAATCTAAATAAAAATTAGGCATGAATTAAAAGTGAATCAAATCTCTTTGTAGCTAATAACACTAAACTTTATTTTTTGAAAGATATGTTATTTAAAAACTATACTTAAAAAAACTCTTAAACTCTAACATCAGGTAGGGTAAACTCGCCAAATGTCGGCCTTTTAACGATTTTTTCACATTACAATCTTTATAGTTTTTAAATCAGTAACCGTTGAGCACGATTCTACCTGTTTTCTGGTTGTAACATTTATTTTTTAAAGGATGATATTTTGTAAAAGTAAGTAAAAGTCATGGACGAATAAAATAAAGTCAAGTTATTTTAGAACAGCACATTTTCCAAAAGTCGGCCACTATCACCCTTTGTCCGGCCGCATGTTTACCTAAAGTCGGCATAGTTATTACAAAATTAAATAAATAGATAGAACGAACTATAGTTATCCACACAGAGGTTCGGAATTATGATACCGTAATATAACAGCCTTTAAAATAGTTTTGATCCGGTTTTTGATGATGATCTAGTAAAGAAGTCATAAATAAATAGGTAACTACTGGGATAGCAGAAATCTGTAGCGATTTTTCTCATTAAAATTAAGTTAATTGTTATTACTAATAACAACTTGTTATTGAGAAGTAAGAATTCACAATTATATTGATTTAATAACAAAAATGTTCAAATAAATGCACTGTTAACACATAACAAAGATTATCACTCACCACGAAAATCGATTCAAAATCGTTGAATTACAACAACCGACTACTTTACGAATGACGCTACTCATGACTGTTATATTACAATGTTTCTACCTGGTTTGGTTGCAAAAAGCTGTTTTGGAACGGTGTTGGGGCAGATCTAAAATAATCTTAAATGGCCGAGTTTAAGACACAATGAAATGAAGTATAATTCCTAAAGTCGGCATCCCCGGCCGAGATTAGATTTTTCTTAAAAACGTTATACCTTAAGTCGGCCATATAATTATCATGAAAACCAACAAAGATAACCACATGGTATGTATTTAAAAGTAGAATATAACCCTTTACCATAACATATGTTCATTTTGTTAACTATATGAAGTAAAACGTTAATATAAACACCTATTCTAAGTAGAGTGGTTCCTTGCCAATTGTGAAAGTTCAGCGCCTAATTCACAACACATCTTTAATTAATTAATTCTTAAAAATTGTTGCACATAGAAAATTCGCCAAGGTTACTACCACCTGTTGTAGGATAATGAAGGTCCACGTTCTTACTAAATGCATCAGATTATATCCAATATTTTTCTTGTTTCTATAAAAATAATTGGTAAAGGTCGACTTTAGGCGACGGCCGACATTAGGTGAGTTTACCCTATATTTTCGGTTGATATAAACTAGGCTCTTCGTCTTCACTGTCTTTTTAGGAATCGCCAGAAATATTATTGTTCTGAAATTTTCACATCTCTATAATAAGCCAAATTTTCTATCTCTCTCCATTTCTTTCCATAATGTTTGCTTAACAAGTTATTTACATCTCTCACTTTCAGATCTTTTGGTGTCACTCTGGTAGGAATTTCTTTTGGCTGGATATTCATGGCGGTTTGGTTTTTCCTAAAAACTCCTTTGAATCTATTGTACAGTTTTTGTAACTGCGCATCTATTGAAAATGGATTTAGTGGGATTTTAATCTAAAGGCTGTCTATTTAATTTGAATTTTTAAGGGATTCGCGCGTTTTTTAATACAAATCATTGAGTGTTTTATAGAAAAGTACTTTTTCTAACAGATGGCGTATATATCTCATTTTTGCCCAAAAATGGATTTAGGGGATATTGAAACCAGACAACTCATATATCGACCTATGCAACGAAAACTATTGTAAGTCATTTTTGATAGAACTGAGTCAGATATAAGTGTTTAAAGGTTTTGAACCGATTGCTTTTTAAGAAATAAAATTTTCTGGGTAAAAATTTTCTA
Source organism: Digitonthophagus gazella (assembly GCA_036711955.1). Classification (NCBI taxonomy): domain Eukaryota; kingdom Metazoa; phylum Arthropoda; class Insecta; order Coleoptera; family Scarabaeidae; genus Digitonthophagus; species Digitonthophagus gazella. The sequence goes on along the minus strand of JASCIT010000005.1, from coordinate 35,007,420 downwards.
CTTGGTTGCTATAGGTATCTTATAGAGGATTCCGAAAGGATTCACCACAGAAGAATAGCAATTAATTCTGTTTTCATTTCAAATTTTTCAAAATCACCACTTTTGACTTACGATAGTTTTCGTTGCATAGGTCGATATGTAACGCTAGGTTATTAAACTGCTACACAAATAATTAACAAATCACTAATTATTATTTATGTAAAGTGTGAAATTTTATATTGCAATCAATACATAAACCGACATTACACTTCCCACATGTCGTACTAGTCCTTGTTTTGCATTAATCACCTGCACATCGACGTCGTTTATTGTCTGGAATAGTAGTAAGTGGATGATCTTGATGATCAAACCTCAAGTGATCAGATACTTGGCTATTTCTTTTGCTTATTTTTGATACGCTTATTTTCCCCGGTGCTTTTGATGGTATTCCATACCGTTTTAGATAAGTCTGGGCTACGCTTCTACAAAATTCAAGGTGTGAAAGCTATGATGCATGCGACTTACGGTGTAAAACCCAAGGATTATTAATATTGATAGCTGCATTTAAGAGCCATGTAAAAATGCTCCACCATTTTTTCATTCCGATGCCAATCTGGTATACAGCAATGTTTTCATCCGTGACGTCTGTACTTCTCATGTATAAGTCACACTGTCTAATATTTATAGCTTTGTTTGTGCAGACGATTTCCAACAGTTTCTGATTCTCTTAAGCAATTAAGATTTAGAATTTGTTGCGTGTAACCGAATACCGAAGTTATTCCCTTTGTCCATTTTCACACTTCTAAAACTGTCTACAATGTCTCTAATCTTGTCGCACCAACACTAGAGGTAATAAGTAGAAATCATATAGAAATAAGCACTGGTGTCCCTTTTATGGACATGCTGATACCAAGCTGTCAACACAGGTTTCAAACTATGTTGCATATATGTAGCGTTAGGTTATAATGAATTAACTGAACTAAGACTAGAACTAATATTAGGGCTAACTCTAACACTAGACCTAGAACTAAAAGCTTTCGGGTTTAGCCGTGTGTCTTTGCATCAAAAAACCTTTCCTCGAAGAGAGTTTTCCCGATGGGGAAATCTCCGAAATTTACGTTGATTTAACCTATCCTCAAAAATACTAAAACATCGGTTGAGTTTAGTTGTTTGCTAAAACTAGTGAAATAATGAGTGAAAAACGACGCGAACTTAGTGTGGACTTGAAAGAATGCATTGTAAATATGCGCAAACAAGGAAAAAGTGTCCGTAAAACAGCTGATTTTGTAAAAAAACGCCTAATACAATACATTTTATCATAAAAAAATACAAAACCTCTAATAGTGTTGATAATCAAAAACATTCCGGACGCCCAAAGGTGTTAAGCGTATAAAATGAGAGGTGGTACATTTTACGAGAAATGAAGAAAAATCGCCGTATTAGTGCACAAACTTTAGCCGTAAACCTTGGAACAATATCAGGAAAACATGTACATTCCGAAACTGTTCGAAATGTAATGCGAAAAGACGGCTATCAGGGCAGAGTGGCAGAAAAAAGGCATTTATAAGTGAAACCAATAGACTTCGACGCGTTGAATTTGCAAGACAGTATATTGATCAGCCAAACCTAACACTGAACTACAAAAAGAAAACTTGACACCTACAGCCAAACATGGAGGTGAACATGTAATAGTTTGGAGGTGGGTGGGGTACAATAGGATAGGAATTCTTTATTTTATTGGCGGTATTTTGGAAGCAAAAGGTTACCTGAATATACTGCAAGGTAACTTACATGACAGTGCTATCAAATTAGGCATAGAAAATAGCTATATTTTCCAACAAGACAACGATCCTAAACATACCGGTAGGATTGTGAAGAAATTGATGCTTTACAGAGTTAGAAAAACCCTTCCCCACCGTCCCCAATCTCCGGACTTTCAATCCGTTGTAAAATCTATGGCATCAGTTGGATTTAAATATAAGAATACACCATATAAGAAATAAAGATGAGCTAAAAATGTACCTGCAAGATGAATGGAATAAAATTACCAGGGAAACTACCAGCAAGCTTGTTCATCCATGCCCAGAAGATTGCATGCAGTATTAGAGGCTTCTGGCATGGTTATAAAGTACTAAGGCTTCGTAGAAATTGGATAAACTAAATGTTCTTTTAGTTAAATTTTAGTGTTCAAACACTTTATTGGAATTAAAATTTAAATTTTGTTGAATAAACTATACATTTTTTTGATTTTGACCTGACTTTTTGTTTTAATGTGTTTACATATTATACAGAATCATATTTTATTATTAGAAATAAAACATTTCTATATCATCAGGTATTTTCTTGGAGGTGTCCAAACACTTTTTTGACCCACTGTATATGTTATTTCTATTTCTTTGGCTGACATGAGTCAAATTAAATAAATTGATGACATAATTCTATTAACTATCTATATACTATTTATTAAATATTATCAAGAATGAACTAGATACCACTGGAGATTATCGACCCGTGATAGATTAGAAAACTATAAAAAATAAAAACCAATCCCGTGAGTTTTCACGTCATTCAGCCATACTCTAAAATCATTTTTAAATTAAGTTGTCAGCCAAAATCTATTATCGCTAGAAAATTGTTAGTAAATGTGTTAATGTTCAATCTAAATACACCAAAAAAAGGATATTCGGAGGTGATTGTGGATTAAAAAAATTTAACTGCTTGTATTAACTTTAAATGTACATTTCTTTTTTACCATCAAATTCATTAAATTATATATAATAAAGTTGTAACTTTTGAACGCCAAATTTTAATGGAATTCAGAGAAAATCACTTTATTTTTAAATTTACGTTAATAAACTCGAATTGGACATTTCTTAGCAACCTGGAAAACGAGCAGGTAAATTTCAACCCAATTTTTGTGTAATTTCTCTGTGCAGAGATTCGGAAAAATCTTTCTTAGAAATTTTCCAAATTCAGCGCAACTCTGCCCGTCTAGAATCTCTCTCAGAATTGAACACATAATCGTTTAAAGCAAACTGTACAAAAATCAAACTATCGACAATCGAATAAAGCGAGCTCAAAGTCAAAATTTAGATCTTTTTCTAATTTCTTTGTGCAGAGGGTAAGAAAAACCTTCCTTAGAAATTTTCCGGATTCAGCGCGATAATACCCATCTAGACTCTTACTTAGAATTAAACGGAGAATCGTTTAAAGCAAACCGTAAGAAAATTAGACCATCTACAGCTGAATTAAGTGAGTTCAAAGTCAAAATTTCAAAATATTTGTCTAATTTCTCTGGTAGGGGGTCAGAAAAACCTTCCTTAGAAAATTTCCAAATCCAGTGCGACGACGCCCATCTAGAATCTTATTCAGAATAGAACAGAGAATCGTTTAAAGCAAACTGTATGAAAATCAAACGATCGACGGACGAATTAAGCGAGCTCGAAGACAAAATTTCAAAACTTATGTCTAATTTCTGTATGCACAGGGTTGGAAAAACTTTCGTTAGAAATTTTCCGGATCGAGCGCTACGATGATCGTCTAGAATCTTACTCAGAATTGAATAAAGAATCATTTAAAACAAACCGTACAAAAATCAGACGATTACTTGTATCTATAATATATGTAATATATTAGTTAATTACTATATCCGTGAATAAATATCACATAGCTGGAAATAAAAGTTCCAACTGAATCAATTCTAAAACTATTAATGATTTCATAATCATAGGAGTATAGAAGATTGTTTTTGGTATTTATTTATTGAAAATATGTAAGGTTTAAAATTTAAATTAAAAATAGAAAAAGATTTAAATCAGCAAACATATCACATAGTGCACATGTTGACGTCCTTCCATTTCTTAACACCACATTAACCGGCGTTTATTTTCGTTCCATCAACGGACCATACAGTAAACGAGTCCGATTCGAAGTCGCGTACAAACTCTTGTACAAACACGTCCGGTCGACGCGCGCGTTTATCATACGTTAATTAATACGCGACGTTTAGATGGACCCGCTCGGTATAAATATGGACGCTTGTGAACCGCGTCCGCCCAATAATAATAATAAACACGTTGAAAGCTTTCTGTCTGCGGTAGAAACGTGTTTACGAGTCGCGGCTTTCAACTCGTCGTCGCGGTAGTCATCATAGTCGGTCGCAAATGGATGAAAATAAATATCTGGTTGTCGGATTCGTTTTGGTAAACTTTTGGTTTTGACTATTTAGTAAGGACGCGGGGAAAACGTTAACGATATCTCAAATATTGGTGCTGGAGGTACGGTAGTGGGTATTATAAATCTGACGGTTTCGGGCGCAAACACAAATAGAACGTCGGCGACCACCGGGACTCTGCACCCCTGTAAAAAATAATGCGGAGGCCACAGGGTGCGGTTTACGACTGGGACGACCGACGACGGCCAGACAGTCGGTGGCTGGGTGTTAATTGAAGACGCAAACGTGTTGCAGCGTGCCCTTGCACAGTGCGGTAGCAATCGGATGTGGCCCCATTAGCGTTGGGACGCTAAATGGGGTGAGACGCCGGGGAAACGTCGTCTGAATACGATAAAATTGTCTATGTGATCAAAATAATATAGCTATTCAACCAGTATATAATATTACAATTCTTATTAAAAATAAGTTCTAAATTATATATAAAATTTACATAAGAAACTAGTTATGACTAAATTATGAAGTTTTACAGACCACACATAGCTTTTATTAGTCTTTCACTTTACCCTAATTAACTCTTTGAAAGCGTTTTGTTTAAACATGTATTTGCTAAAACGCGAATGTCTAACAATAAGAAAAGATAGAAGTGTTTTATGTATTCAGTTTAACCTGTAAATTTAAATACTATTTACAAGAAAGATATTCCTTTAAAAAAATATTTTTTAAAAGACAATATTTTGAGAAGTACAGTGAGTGTAAAAAGTATTCGTACAACTGATTATTTTTAATAAATGATAGTGAAATTACTTAATTTGTCAAATAATTTTTTTGAAAAGTATTCAAGATTTACAATACAGGTTATGAAAATTATAAATTAATAGCAAAAGGCGACAAATCTAAAAATATATCTTAAATCTCTTCTTATAAAGCCATTAACGTATATTTTGGACGCGCAAAAAGTATTCGTACAGGTACATTTACATTAAGATATCGTTCTAATATCCCCTTCTTCACATATTTTGAGATCAAGTATGTACCTGTGCGTCTGTAGCGAATTAGTCGCAAATGTTGCTTATGGGCGAGGGAGACCATAGTGGAAGAACGAAAAATAGTTATTAATTTGCATAATCAGTGTAAATCTCTTTCAGAGATATCAAAAATAATCAGCAGGCCTCGTTCCACAATACAGTCCATAATTGATAGATATTCGTCAGTGCAGACATTGAAAAATAAACCTCGAAAAGGACGGCTAAGAAAATTAAACAAATGTGCCGAAAATGCAATTCTGCGAACAATTTAAAATAACCCCAAAATTAGCGCGCCAAAGATTACTTCAGATATTAAAACAACTTTAGGATTAGTAATATTATTAAGTACCGTGAGAAATGTTTTACGGAATAACGGAAATCACGGAAGAACAGCGCGTCAAAAGTACTGGGTTAATCACATTAATAGAAGGAAGCGACTAAAGTTTGCAGAACTACATAAAAGGTTAACAAATGATTTTTGGAAGAAAGTCTTATTTACTGACGAGAGTGAATTTAATATATTCTCGTCAGATAGAAAGTGCTTGGTATGGAGGAAGAAAAATACTGAGCTTGAAAGTAAAAATATTTGTCCCAGTGTGAAGCACGGAGGAGGATCTCAACTTGTATGGGGCTGTATGAGTGCCAATGGTGTTGGTAATCTTCATTTTATAGATTCTATCATGGACCATAAATACTACATTAATATATTAAACACTGAATTACGGGTTAGTATTGAAAAAATGGGCCTTAATCAAGATTATATTTTCATGTATGATAACGACACCAAACATACTACATGGAATACGCGTATGTGGCTTTTATATAACACCCCAAAACGGCTGGAAACGCTACCGCAAAGTCCTGACCTTAATCCTATAGAGCATCTATGGAATTATTTAGATAAAGAAATAAGATTGCGGAGGATATCAAATAAGAACGATTTAAAAGTTGCCTTAGAGGAGGAATGGTGTAAAATACCAAAGACTTTAAGAAACAAATTAGTGGAATCAATACAAAACGCTTATTGGCTATTATTAAATCAAGGGGATACCCAACAAATGTTTATATTAATGCTTTTTTGTGTAGTTTGTAAGACCAATATTCACTGTTGTGTACGAATACTTATTGTTTGAATTAACATCCACACATATGTTATAAAAAGGTTATTATTGTTCAGTTAATGCTTTTATCAATTTATAAAGGTAGTAAATGATGTGTCTTTTTTGTGTCCATAATTATTTGTATTTATTTTCAAAATTGCACTATCAAAATGATGCATTTACACTATTTCTTTTTGTAAATGGTAGGTGTACGAATACTTTTTACACTCACTGTATGTAAATCTGAATTGAAATTGTCAAACTTAAAAAAATAACCCAAAGGGATTTTTTAAGTAACAATAAATCTGGATAAAACTGCTTTTTTCGATCGAAGAATAGAATTATTTAGTTTACCTTCATAGTTTTATAAATCGTCAAGGTCTAAAAAATCGTTGCTGTTGCATTTTCTTTCAATAAAATATTAAAAAAGTTCAGGGAATGAAACGGTAATTGCATGTCTTCATATTTGCAGATACCTTTATAGAGATAAAATATTTCTAAAATTTAAAGCACCTAAAGATCCATTAACATGTATGTTTAGCGGAAATTTTGTCGATCCCTAAGGCCAGGCGCGCACTAGCGATTTAGTTGCGGCAACTTAAAAATCACCAAAATGAAATACACTAAATTATATGAAGCGGCGCGCAATAGCAACTATTTAATCACGGCAACTAAAAAATTACATCTTGCCCTATTTTCAAGGCGACTCAACTGTTGCCGGAAATAATGCAACGTACATGTTTTAACCAGTACGCGCGCACTGGCGATTATTCGGTCAGTTGCTACGTGTATCACAGCCGCTACACAGCAAGACATACGTTTCGCAACGTATAGTAAACAAAAATGTCTGTAGACGTAGAATTATTTATTAGTGAAATAGAAAAAAGACCGACTTTAAAAAATCCCCAAGAGTTTATTTATAGGAATTCATAAAAGATTTTTGAAGTGAATGTAAATTATAATGTCTAGTTTTAATTAAAATAGATGGATGTGTTCTAAGTGGTGTCAAAAAAATTAAAAAAATTCCTAAAGACAACGAGGATTTTTCACCTAACCTAAAATGTCGACCAACTTTAAAAAATCTCCCCGATTTTATTTATAGGAATTAATAAAAGATTTTTGAACTAAATGCAAATTATAACGTCTAGTTTTAATTAAAATAGATGGATGTTTTCTAAGTGGTGTCAAAAAAATTAAAAAAATTCCTAAAGACAACGAGGATTTTTCACCTAACCTAAAATGTCGACCAACTTTAAAAAATCTCCCCGATTTTATTTATAGGAATTAATAAAAGATTTTTGAACTAAATGCAAATTATAATGTCTAGTTTTAATTAAAATAGATAGATTTTTGCTGCGTAGTGTCAAAAAAATTAAAAAAATTCCTATAGACAAGGAAGATTTTTCACATAATGTATAATTTTGACCATTTTTAAAAAATCATGAACTGCAGTCAGTAAGATGTTAAAACTCGTATAACTCATTCTATAGTAATTGAAGAATTTTATGGGGTGGTCCTTCAATGTTTCAAACACTTTATAAAATTGACCATTAAACAGTCGCTGAGTAATGAAGGGATGAACCCAAAAACGTCTGTTCTTCCTTTTTCTTATTTTGATAATCAACGCACAGACACATGCTACATCAGTAGTGTCCATGTTCAAAATTTAAGACTGCAGCAACTATCTAGTTGATAGTGCGCTGAGCGGAAATCTAATGGCAACTTTTTAATTGAGCGATTTTTAAGTTGGTCAACAATAAAGTCGCGAGTGCGCGCCTGGCCTAAGAAATATCTAAACCAGAATTTTAAATAGTTTGGTAGAGAAAGAGAAAATGTTGCTAAACCACTATCTTAAATTTTATGAAGTCAGCAAATTAAAATACGCAGTTAAAGCAAAAACCTAGGAAACGTAGTTAACATACTTGTTTTTTTCTTACTCTATTTTGACTTATTTTCGAGGTATTAACTGATTGTGAGTTGTTTGGTTTCAAAGCCCTTTCAAGTCCAAATTTTTCGATTTTGAGAAAACGACAAAAAAGTATTTTGGGATGATTTTGGCGTTATTAATTCAAACGTAATTTATTTGTTATTAGAAGACTTACTGAAGTTTCAAAAATTCTATAACCACGTCTTTTGAAATTGATATAAAAATCACAAAGTCGATTTAAAAATGGTGTTTGGTTGCGCTTGCTACCAAACTGACTAAGGCTCATTTGAATCTGAACAAAATGGATTAGGCATGAATTAGGCACTTTCAATTATTGAAAGTGAATCAAATCTCTTTGTAGCTAATAACAGGAAACTTTATTTTTTGAAAGACATGTTATTTAAAAACTGTACTTAAAAAACTCTTAAACTCTAACATCAGGTATATTTTCGGTTGATATAAACTAGGCTCTTCGTCTTCACTGTCTTCTTAGGAATCGCCAGAAATATTATTGTTCTGAAATTTTCACATCTCTATAATAAGCCTAATTTTCTACCTCTCTCCAGTTCTTTCCATAATGTTTGCTTAATAAGTTATTTACATCTCTCATTTTCAGATCTTTTGGTTTAACTTCGGTAGGAATTTCTTTTGGCTGGATATTCATGGCGGTTTGATTTTTTCTAAAAACTCCTTTGAATCTATTGTACAGTTTTGGCAATTTTCTATTGAAAATAGATTTAGTGGGATTTTAATCTAAAGGTTGTCTATTTGATTTGAATTTTTAAGGGATTCGCGCGTTTTTTTAATACAAATCATTGAGTATTTTATAGAAAACAACTTTTTCTAACAGATGGCGTATATATTTCATTTTTGCCTAAAAATGGATTTAGGGGATATTGAAACCAGACAACTCAAGTAATCTGTAATAAACCAGTAAAAATAAAGAAAGTAGTTTTACTACATTTTCGGTTAAAGTAATAAAACATCCTATATTAATAATTTGAGATAGTTTATGTTAAATTTCCAACACTTTCTAAAAAGATTAAAGGCAGGAGAATGCACAGGAGATGAAAATATATGCAGAAAGTTTGACCTATCGAAAAAAAAATATGAAAGCTTCCGTTCAAATTAAAATTTCGCGATCGAATAACTTCGAATTAATTAAAAAGAACTGATCTATACAAAAAATATAATTCAATATAAAATAAATCTCTAACCATCGCCATAACCCTGTCCGAACCTTGAATTAAAACGAATTTATAGCCAACAGACGCGATAAGAAACCGCTTATCCTTTATCGTCGCCGTTTTTCGAGTTTGACATATTTTTTGTGTTCGTTTCCTTCCTTTCTTTTTCACTTCGTTTTATTTTATTTTTTGTTTGGTTAGTTGGCGGAATAATAAAAGGGGCCGCGACAGCGCAGCGCGGCGGTTGGCACGACAAGGTCACAATTTGTGCCAATCCGCCGACGTGTTCATGAATATGCATCGGGGGTGACGATGATTTTCATAATTTACAATTGCGTATGCAAATGTACCGACGGACGGTCCGTACCGGGTTCGATTGCGCCGTCACTCCGATAGCGGCCACTCGTAATTACCGAGATTAACAGGATCGATAGCGTAGCGACACCGACTCCACTCGCGATACTACCACCACCACCACCACCACCAACGTCCACGTGAACCAACTTTTCGAATCTGCACAACTTCAACTTTTACTTTTCGACACGTACATATGTCGTCTTTTGCAAAACTTTTACAAATAAGAATTTCATCATAATGTCGTTCTTTTACAACAAGGATGTTATAATTCAAAAAATAAAATTTTGAGAAAAATCGATTTAAAGTTTTTTCTCTTAACTACCTATTTTACACTACTTAACGTTTATAACTTAACGTTCAATAACAAAGTATGTTGTTCTTATTCATAAGATTATCAATAGTGGCGGTTAAATACTAAAACTTAAGTAAAATAAGGCACTTCTGTGGCAAAAAATGTGCGGATATTATATGGAACTACACAGAACATTTCATAACTATACTGCCTTGTTAATTCAAAAGGGCGTATCTACAAATTTCGATGGTTTTGAGTTAAACACGTTTCTGGGTTCACCTGCACCTAATACATCTCACTGTTAAGAAATTTCGACGTATCAATTATTTTCGTAAGAGAAAACAGTTAATAAAAGAAAACGATTTTTTTTGTTTCAAATTATGAGGATAGCTTGTGTTAGAAGAAAAGGGCGTATCTATCAAACGTCAAATTTATAATATAAAACTTCTGTTTTTCAAGTTTGTAATGGAAAATAGAAGTTAAATTCGAACACTTTCTAAAGACAGAAGTTTATTTTTTTTATAAACTTTATCATGGCATAAAACAAAACACAAAAGTTCATTTTGCTCAAAATTCTGTTTTGTGCAGATACGCCCATTTGGATTAACAGAGCAGTATTGCAGAAGCTAAAAAGAAGTGAAATGAAGCAACTTTTCATAATTGAAAAATGATAAAAACTCAATCATGATAAAGTTATGACCCCCTAATTTTTGTACATCACATTTTAGGCACTGCTGATGTAACTCATGTTGCTCATAGAAAAAATAATACTCCCTCTGTCCCATAATAAGTGTCCGATTTTGGTATTTCCCGAATCTTAACGTTATTTCGAAATGTCGGTTGCAATCTTGTATACCATCAAGAGACTTAAGTTAAAACTGACACATGAATGTTGTTAAAAAATTTAAACGCGTTTACTTAACTTTTGAGTAGTGATTTATAAATCATACGTCGTCTTGTTATTTCTAAAAGTACCGGAGTGGTCACATAATGGACCGTCGAGGAGTTTTTGAAGTTGTGCCTCAACCAAAAAGGCCTAACCTAAACCAGGAAGTGCGTTAAAGTGTGTACTATTATTTACAAAGTGTGTACCATTATTCAGGCAAAGATTAGTAGCAGTAATCAAATAGTATTATTATTACTCTTACACAGTTTTGTAAAGTTATAAATATATTTCTTAACAATTTTGGACGTTTGATATTAAAAAAATCTTGAAAAAAAATTATAAGCTTTTTTATTTTAAAACGGACACTTATTTTGGGACATAAATTTCCACCATATCGGACACTTATTATGGGACAGAGGTAGTACATAATATAGAAGGTCAACTCCCACTAAATTGTTGAAATCAGTTGTATTAGTTACTAACCCAGCCGTGATACTCGTTTTGGTGCTCTAGCAAGTTTTTGCCCTCAACCGAAATATCCCAAACTATCAGATCCGTGAAATTTGAAATAATTTTCGTACTGTTTTTTACTATTGAATTTTAGTTACCTACCCCCCAATTTTAGTATTTCATCTATGTCACAACAACAAAAAGAAAACATTTAAAAAAATCTAAAATATTTTATTAATTTCTAGAACATTTCTGAAATTAATACAATTATTGTTGTATATCACCCTTACTAAAACATTTTTTGATGCAATGTTGAACACTATTAATCTAACCCAGTCTTCAGGAGCCACCAAAACCAACACTACCGCATATCTACGAATGACATCCCATCACAGCGACAGGCGCTAAACTAGAAAAACGGACCTGACCTTATTAATTTTTGATTTCCACATTTAACTGGATATAATTACTACTTAGCAATATATTCTTTCATATATGAAAGTTTAGTAAACGCAAGGAGGCCAAAGAAGTTAAGTTCATTCAAATTCTTCTCAATAACAAAAAGTTAGAGAGAAATAATCAAACGAAGCAAATAGTAATAGTAAACAAGAATTTATATATTCATGGAAACGTCTTTCATACATCTTTCTATAAATTTGGCATTTTTCAAAACTTGAATAGTAGCGCCAATCTGACAAAAACGGATGGATTAAGTACTCAATCAATCGATTTCAGCCAGGGTGGGCGAACTCTATGTAAAATATTTGAAATCGATTTTTAGTACGTAAACCGAAACACCTTTAGCGCTGATGTATAATTTTTTAGTGAAGTCCCTAGATTTATAAATCTAGGGATATTCATTTTAAACAAATACGAAAATACAACAACGTTTCCATGACAACACGTTCAAAACATATTTTAACTTCATGTAAGAGCATTCGGAGTTATTATGATTGATTTTTGATCATTTCGAGCTTAAACGTGAAACATAACGTTTACAGTGACTACAATTGTGTTCCGTACTATTTTTTTTTACTTCTATTACCGGTAAGTGTTGATTAACTTTAACATTTTTACAATCTTTCGTTACATTATGTTTCCTTTTCAAATATATATAGCGTGTACGGTTTCTATTTGTAATGATAAGGAGTCTTCCCGCTATCGATTCCCGAATTGCAGTAAGGATCCGGAGAGATTTAATAAGTGGATTTGGGCTAAGTGGATATTAGGTATATTTGTTTTGTTTAATAAATTACGCATTCTTGTATTAGCTTCATAAATGAAAATAAAAAAGATTAATCTATTTTAAAAAATGTTTTTTCTTTTATCATTGCTACTTATGTTTCGTACACAATAAGTGAGTCACTTATGGCTCTCTTATTGTAGTACGAATAAAGAAATAAAATTAAATAAAAAAATATTTTATTTCAAATTTCGCGGTTTTTTTGAATAGTTGCACATCAGCGCTGTGAGTTCTCGGTTTACGTACTAAATTTGACGCATTTCAAAAATCTAGTGGGAGTTCACCTTCTATATCTTTCTTTTTCTATGATTTCAGCATTTTGCGGGGAGTTGACCTACCCTGTTCTACATTTTTGGCATTTGTGTTAAATTCTTTTTTAATAAACGAGTAAACAGTAACTGTAAACAGGAAATCAGGCTATGTTACCTCTGTATAGAAATTCGTTGACAATAAATTTAGTTCAACCCGCATCACTGGAAGCGCTGATAGCGGAAAATAACAGCTTCTTTACCGGCCAAAATGAAACGCACTGACATTGAGATGTCCAACATAATATCTGACATCTACATATATCAAATACGCGAGTGAACGAAGTATCGTAATTGTATTGAAATTCTTGAAAAAAATGTTAACATCGTATTTAGTGTTGCAATTTGTGTTCATTAGTATCCAATGACTGGAATATTGTCACGTATGTCCAGAAATACATTCAAAGATGAAAGGCTCTGATGGGAACTACGGGAATCTTTGATTTCACTAGCATCGCGAGATATGGGAACTGTAGATTTGCTGAAGATCAGAGGTTTCTTTTTATGTGCTTATTCAAAATATTATTTTGTTGTTAAAAATTGTTTTGTTATTAACCACCGCCAGAATAAGATCGACGAGAATAAAGTTGTGTTATCAATTGTACTGGAGAGTGTCCTTGAGTTGTTCTTTAAACCCTCTTGTATTTTTTAAGCTGTGTATGATGAAATTGAACAAAAACAAACAGGCTACAAGCAAAATTTGTTATAGTTTAATTTTATCATGCATGGTTTTGTAACAAATAGGAGTAATATTTTATTTTAAAGATTTTAAAAATTCCCGCGTTTGCTCACTAGCGCCATATGCGGTGCGGGTTGAACTAAAAACATTGTCAACATTAAAGGTCGGGAGTTGCCTATCTATATTAGTATATTATATTTAATCTATGCAGGAAATGACGTAGATTTATTTGAACAAATCAAATTGTCAAGGAAACATCTTCTATAAATTTCTGTAACCTTTCAAAATTAGCACATCAGCGCCAGCAGTGTGTTGGGGTATGTACTTTATTTTGATTTCACTTTTTTCTGCTGAGTTGAACTACTCTGGATACTACTGACGTAAATCATGTCACTATACAAATTGTTATGGTCGAACTGTCATCTGGCTGGTTGCTTCTCAGATTTACAGGTGCCAATGTTGAATTGTCTTAACCTGTAAATCTTATTTGTAAAATTATTTTAATGAGCTGACCATTTGACGTCATTACCATAGTTACTAACCGAAAAATTGTCATTACTGCATGCACTGCTCACTCCTATCATAATGTCAAAACTTACGTTTAGTACTGGATGATGTCACACATGGCGCTCCATTCTACTATAAAATTTACTTTGGCAGTTTTTTACAGGAACCTATATGATTAATATGCACTGCGCATCATTTGTCCAGGGCATAATTGATATTGCACATTTTTCAAATATTTTCATATCGCCGTTCCAGAACAACATCGACGTAACTGCAATTTTTTAATAAAATGAGATAAGGCCATCAATGTATCCAAAAAATGCTGATTTTAATTATTTTTGTTTCTCCTGCAAAAAATTTTTTTTTGCAGTTATGTCGATATTCTTCCGGAACGGCGATATATAAAAAGTTGACATTCCTTGTCATGTCTTATTCTTTTTGTGTAGATCGAGAATTGCGTAAGTTATTTGAAGTGATTCAAAGTTGTTCAGTGGATTTTAAGTGGTTTGGTTTTGGTGTGTGAGTGATAGTCTTCTGTGTTTAACACGTTCACGCCGGCGCGTACCACCGGTGGCCCGCACTAAACCTTTTCATCGGGCGGCGCGTACCACCGATGGTACGCATAATATAGGATTATATTTTTGCCGCCAGATGAAGCGCACTATGAAAATCGGTTCCGGCGTGAACGTGTTAATGAACCAGAATTTACAAGAAGAATAAATACCAAACAGCAAGATTCAACAATTAGATACATAAGTATTAGTTGTGAACCCAAACACATACTATTATTTTTATTGGTCAATAAATCCATGAGTTTCATTAATAAAATTAGGTGGTTTTAATGTTGTAACGTTTAGTATTTCATAAAACAAAAATTGAAAAGTGAGGTATCACAGTGACTATTTTTTAAATTTCCCGCCAGTACTTAAAATTGCAAAATGAATATAGCGCCATTGGTGACATCATCCGCAACTAAACGGAGTTCCAGCCAAACATAGGAGAGTCGTCTATCTATATAAGTATATGTCATCTATGCATTACTGGCGGTTATAGAAAAAGAAAGAAATACTGGCGGTATTGTCAGCACCATCTAAACTACGGTTTACCGAAATTAAAGGGTTCATAACTTATACTTAAGTTTTGACCATTACTATATTATGAAAAATTGCTTCATTTAGCGTTCCCAACAACTGCAATGCAATAGTTATGTAACACTCGATAAGCAACAATATTACCTTTTTTGGCTGTTATTAAAGGGGTTTCATAAATTTCATTCTTACAGACAATAATCTCAAAAAGCAAAAATTTCGAGTTATAATGACCTTGTCGTAAATCAGCGATATTTAGTCTTTTACGAAACTTTTCTTTCGACAGAATTCAAAATTTTTAAAGATAATTCTAAGTCAATTGAAAGGATATTATCTGATGAGACATTAATCTTAATAATGTGAATAAATATTATTTCATTTAAGCACGTAATTATTGTGAATAAGTAAATTTAAATCAGTTCTAAAAATATTGAGTTAGGTTTAGAAACTTTTTTATTTTTCATAAATAAGTTTTACCATAAATTTTACATATAAATAGTTTCTTAATTTCTATTAATAAACTCACAGTGATCTTTAACAGTCAATATTTTTTGTAAACAAAAAAGATTATTTAGACAAATTTAGCATACAAATTGTTTCTTAATTCCAACGGAAAAATTCATTATTTTTTCTTACATGTATTCGATGCATATGTTTATTATAATAATTTGAATGAAATAGAGACTATAATTCTAGAATATATTTTTTTATAATTTAACCCATTCGAAACGACGATTTTTTTCGAACACGATCCCCTGAAGCGAATTTTTTTTCTTTATATTGTTAATTTTTAATAAAAAAAACATGTTTACTATGGAAATCACCTAATTCGTAAGTTAATTCACATAAATATGATAGCACACCGAGTTTGCATCTCGTTCCTCGGAAAATTTTTATTGCGGTGAGTGAATTGAACACTATGTGTGCAATGTAAGGTAAAATGAAAATACATCATTAAAAAAGTTCAAAGGAGACTTTTCCCTTGTACTTCCCCGTTCTTGAGAACGATTATACGAGCGATAAAAATCAAGGTTTCAAATAATTTTTAGATTTTTTAGTACATAATAAAACCAATGCCAAATTTTGCTTTCTTGTACTTTATAATTTTCATTAGTTCAAGAAAAATCATATTGCACATCAGTCTCAAATGGGTTAAAAGATGAACTTTTGTTAAATTAAAATCAACAGTCATAAAATTTATCTACTTTATTAAAGTGGCAATATGTGTGGATATAAAACGGTAAAGCATAGTCGCGACGCGAGTATGGTTTTATTTCGGCTGCAGGTGATAAATGTCCTTGCGGGAGGAGTCCGGGAACCGCCGAACGGATATTTACGGGCGGCGGCAAATTTATGGTTCATTAATGTTGTTGGGGGAGATTTGCATGCGGCCCGGGAATAATTGCGTCGACGAGCGGGCCCGGTACGAGAAGATAAAAAACGTCGGCGATCTACCGGTTATTTTCGCTAATTGCCCCGGTTATCTGGACCAGGATCTTCGGGCGCTCGAATCTTATCGCGCCGGCGGTATTGAAGGAAATACCTGCGTCCGGTCGCCTCTCGGACCTCTCTCTTCGCCGCCTTCGCCGACGCGGACGACCCGTCCCCGGAATGGCGATGTATTGTACGGCCGGATCGCGTGAATTCGAGAAAATGACCCTTACTAATGAATATTCACGGCCGCGGGAATGTCCGCTTGTTTTGACAAAAAATGCCAAATTGATCCTAAAAGCCATTCACGAACTCTCCGAGAATGCCGAGGATAACATCTGAATGCACCTTCCACTATTTATCGATTAAGAAGACGGAAGAATTAAATGTTATCTACATATAAATTATCATTAATCGTTTACTTTATTTAAATTTAAATACATAGAATTATTTAAATATTCACAAACGACAAACGAAAAAAATACAAAAAAATGTTGACAAAAAACTCACTATGTGGGATTATATTCAACTTTCTCTATGAATTTTAAAAAAAGTTGACGTTCCTTATAATTGAAGATTTATAGCAATTTTATTTCAAAATGATATACTTAAGCAATTTAGTTACTAAGCTCTTTAATCATTTTCATCTTTACAAAAAAAAATAATATCTTATTTTTACCTTAAATCATTCATGAAATATCTCCAAATAAAAAAAAACACAAGGAAAGGACTTAACCCTTTCGCAGATATTGGTGTACATACTTACCACTAACTTTTAAAAGGATCAAAATGTTTATTGGCATTTGATAATTTTTTCCCAACCATTAGTAAAGAGTTTGCTTACAGAGAAAATATATACATGTGCTACATTGCGAGCTTCCCAGAAAGGATTGCCAGACATGCTAAAAAAATGATCATCTCAAACGGGGAAATTCGTATATTTGTCGAAAGACAATATTGTTGTTACCAAGTGGCAGGATAACAAATCAGTGGTTATGATATCCACAGTTCACAACCATAGGGTTGTTGAAAATGTGAGAAGGAAAAATAAAGACGGGAGCACAACCAGTATTCCAGCTCCAGAAGTAGTATGCAAATATAATAGGATTATGGGTGGAGTTGACGATTTTGATCAACGTTGCGAGCGATATGAAATTGGCAACGATCATCAAAATGGTGGTACAGAATTTTCTATTTTAGTTGTGGTATTTAGCTAAACAGCAAAAACATGACCAACTTTCATATCGCATTCGTTTAGCTTGACAATTGATTGGGGGGTTCACTTCGAAAAAAAGTGGAGCCTCAGTCACATATAAGTCGACAAAACGGGGAGTAGTTGCTATTCCAGAGGAAGTAAGATATTGTCCAATCGGCACCCATATGCTTGTTTCTGGTGGAAACTGGAGGAGACGCAAGTTGTGTAGCTCTAGCCATAAGCAAAAGCGAACAAAAATAACTTGTTCTTCTTGTTCTCTTTCCTTGTGTATTACGCTTTGTGTAAACGTTTTTCAAATTTCCATAAAAAATAAGATTTAAATTCTCGTTTTTCTTGTTCTGTTTCATTGTGTTTTACGCCTTGTTTTTAAAAATTTTCAAAATTAAAGATTTAGAAGATTTAAAGATGAAGAACCTCTTATAGAACTAATATAAACAGATCGATTAATTAAAAAGTGGCGAAACTCTCAAAAATATAATCTATCCACGAAAGGGTTAAAAAAAATGATCCTCTAACAAAGAGACCACGCAACCTTGTACTCACCGATTTTGAAGAAAGTGGCATCAATTGGTAGATACTAGTACATAGAAATGTGTGAAATATTAGGACAGACTATTCAGTGATTCGCGAGTAAATTGCGATTCCAACTCGCGATTCAAGGCTACGCCACTTTACTTCAGTGGTTAGCCACTCCCTCCAAATCCGCCCCTGGTTTCTTTTTTAATTAATTTAAATTAAAAATCAAGGTAAAAACGAAAAAATGTGTTGAATCCAAGATTCCAAACATCTTGTTCTGCATGTGGAAGCCGATTCATAGTGAGTCAACAAGGGAGGTCCCATAATTTGGGTTCGGGAGAAGGCCATAATTAACACATAAGTAGTGTGACTTTGAATCGCGAGCTGAAATCGCGATTTACTCGCAAATCGCTGAATAATCTACCCAAAAAATTTTATACATTTAGGCCAGGCGCGCACTCGCGACTTTATTGTTGACCAACTTAAAAATCGCTCAATTAAAAAGTTGCCATTAGATTTCCGCTCAGCGCACTATCAACTAGATAGTTGCTGCAGTCTTAAATTTTGAACATGGACACTACTGATGTAGCATGTATCTGTGCGTTGATTATCAAAATAAGAAAAAGGAAGAACAGACGTTTTTGGGTTCATCCCCTCATTAGTCAGCAACTGTTTAATGGTCAATTTTATAAACTGTTTGAAACATTGAAGGACCACCCCATGAAATTCTTCAATTACTATAGAATGAGTTATACGAGTTTTAACATCTTACTGACTGCAGTTCATGATTTTTTAAAAATGGTCAAAATTATACATTATGTGAAAAATCTTCCTTGTCTATAGGAATTTTTTTAATTTTTTTGACACTACGCAGCAAAAATCTATCTATTCTAATTAAAACTAGACATTATAATTTGCATTTAGTTCAAAAATCTTTTATTAATTCCTATAAATAAAATCGGGGAGATTTTTTAAAGTTGGTCGACATTTTAGGTTAGGTGAAAAATCCTCGTTGTCTTTAGGAATTTTTTTAATTTTTTTGACACCACTTAGAACACATCCATCTATTTTAATTAAAACTAGACATTATAATTTACATTCACTTCAAAAATCTTTTAAAAATTCCTATAAATAAATTCTTGGGGATTTTCTAAAGCCGATCTTTTTTCTATTTCACTAATAAATAATTCTACGTCTACAGACATTATTGTTTACTATACGTTGCGAGACGTATGCCTTGCTGTGTAGCGGCTGTGATACACGTAGCAACTGACCGAATAATCGCCAGCGCGCGCGTACTGGTTAAAACATGTACGTTGCATTATTTCCGGCAACAGTTGAGTCGCCTTGAAAATAGGGCAAGATGTAATTTTTTAGTTACCGTGATTAAATAGTTGCTATTGCGCGCCGCTTCATATAATTCAATGTATTTCATTTTGGTGATTTTTAAGTTGCCGCAACTAAATCGCTAGTGCGCACCTGGCCTTATATTACATACTGGTACCTATCGATTGGTACCACTTTAATCAAAATTAGTGAATACAAGATCGTGTGGTTTTCTTGTAACTACAAATTTTTCTATTTTCCCATTTTTACAAAAGCATAAAGATTTGTCATTAGTTTAGAAATATTATGCAAAAAAAACTGATTCTAAAAAAAAGATAATATTAACTTTTTCGATTTTTTTTATGTCATGTGACAGGAAATGGACAAGAAAAGACGTTCCCCGGTCGGATAGTCGTGACGTTAATATTTTAACGGTGCGAAAGCCATGAAAGTCGAGGAGCCGACGAGGTTCGCGAGGAACGGGTTTCCTTCAAAAGTAGTGAAGATTCTGACAAACAAGTAAACCGGTACCAATAAAAGGCTGCGACCGCGATCTGTCGGTACAGTACGGTGCCTTGGAGGCCCCCGAGGGCCCCCGGGGCAGGTATCGCGCCCGTGGCGGCCCCTTTGATCTCATTAACACGCACCTCTACATACCTCCGCGTCGGACCGAGACAAAAACGAACACGCCGACGCGGCTAATTACTAATACCGAAAGAGCACCGCAGAGGCGGATCTAGCGCTAATTATTACACCTTTGCAACCGACCAATAATTATTTACGATAAAAATTAATAAATTAAAATCAATCCAAAGTAACAAAAAATTTTTAATTGGTATTTATTGATTTGAGATAAAATTTTTATGAAATAGTATGGGAATGTTAAAACGATCCGGTCCTGGAAACCATCAGATCGCAATGCAGCAAAGATCCGTCCAGTCATCTCTCCTACGGAAGGAGATATTAATTTCACGCGGCACCCGCTACGACGATGGACGCTGCCTTCGTCTTCTTCTCCTCCGTCTGATGGACGGCACGTCAATCCTGCTATTCCTCCTGCACGTGTACAGCGCCGCCGCCGAATTGACACTTACGTCACGTCGAATAGCAGTTCGTACAGCCATCGCAACGATTCAATCTGCAGCAGCGGCGACCGCTTTATGTGCTCCGGTTTTAGTAGCAATCTCAAATCAACGAATAGCAACCTCAGAACATCACCGCTATCGCGATGTATCACAATTTTTTTTACATCAGAATACAAGCTTACAATTAATAAAAATAATAAGAAAAATTTCATTTGAATACTGAATGAATTGGAAATGTATTAACCTATAACATGAGAAAATCCATAGAATTGAAAATGAGTTGCCCGAATGCGGATAGAAAACGGTACGGGCGGTTAAGACAAATTACGATTTGCGATTGCGAGTTCGTTTGCATATCGGTGAACGTACGCTTCGGAATAATTTGCAAGAGTCGACGAGGTATATAAAGCCGTAAATAAGAAGCTTTAGTAAGGTCCCAGTGGAAATGGCCTTATCTCCCACGTGAAAGAATGCCCGGGAAATACCTATTCTGTAATTTTGTCTTCGGTTTATGTAATTGTAGAGGTTTCATGTAAATAACTCGCGGTTATACTACGGTTAGTGCGGTCATTTTGCGCTATAATCAATTAATTAATTAAACATGTTCATTGAATAAGGTGAAAATATTTATTTACGTATTCAACGTAATAAGAATGCTTTAATTTTGTAATTCTACCAAATACAATAATAAGTGCTGGTAAAACTAGAACTTTTAAAAGGTTTATTCCATTCTAAAGTGGTCCAGTTTAAATGTTGTCGCGTAAATTCAAGTCTCCTCTGACAATTTTTTTTGTTTACAAAAGCTTTCTTCCGCGCAATTCCATGTAAGGTTACCTCGATGAAACGTCTTCTAATAGTTCGACTAGACAATCCTGAAACGTCCTCACCAAATAATTCTCTTTTTATAGTTGCTGCAGTGAACTCTGGATTAGATTTGGATAGACGAGCAATAAGAGAATCAGTTCTTTTAGTTGCTTTTCTGGGCCGTTTTCTACATGGAATATTTTCGGTGGTATTATGCCTTCTAAAATATTGTCGCGCTTGATGTACCATGGTTTTTGACCAGTTTAAGTGGTCTACCACTTTTCTTAAGAACGTGATACAGCCGGTATGATATTTATTGAGTCAAAATTCCGAGAAACTGCTACGTCACTTTTTGAGAATCCATTGCATTCGATACCGGAAAGTCATTGACGGCGTGCTGCATTTTAAAGTGGATACTTATTTACAGTGAGCCTTTGCATATCATGAATTGCAGTTGACGTAGTGTGTTTTGTAATTTGAATTTTGGCTCAACAAATATCGTACCGGCTGTAATAATTTTTCTGGTCGCAAGATTACAATTCTCTTTTTTTTCCATTATAAAATAAATTTAATATTGTTACAACCATCAAAAAACTGGTCCTTATATGAAAAGGATCGTGGGAATTGCAGATATTTATTTCTCAAGTCCTACGATCGCCGCAATTATAGATCATGAATGTGGGATTTCGATTTATAGCTTTGTATATAAAATCAACAACGATTTTTTGATTCTTAGGGAACAATATTTAAATATCAATTAATAATAGGACTGTCCTTAATTAGTTGGCCGCCACTCACCACTGTATGTTGTATTTTTGTATTCAACAAATCAGCTTATTGAAAATTTATTAATAAATGTCATGTTAAATTTAGTGATTAGAAATAACAGCCATTTCGAACAACACTTTTGATAATTTAATAATAAAACTTAGTAGCTCAAAGAATTTGTAATTGAAAGTAACATTTAAAAATTTTGAGATTTTAAATCCATGTTTAGATAACATTTTATTATTTTAGATAACAGTTTATAATTTATTGTTAGAAAAATCTGAAATAAAGTCTATAATTTATGTAAATTTTTACATAAAGAGATTTTTCGCGCTGTGAAAACACAATAATTACTCGATAAGTATCAATTATTAAGTTTAATATTGAGGACAATTAAGTTTCTTATCTAATCATTGTAATTATTAAACAATTGTTTTATTTTTCTAAATAATCGTTGCTAATATGGAATTTTATCTAGTAATACTTTATAGAGTAGTTAAATCCAAGAAAAAAATAAGATGAGATTGGTTTCATTAAACTGTTCTTAGTAGGGGAAGGTGGGTATGTTTGGGACGGTGGTATGTTTGGGACAATTTATCCAAACCGAAAACTTGTTTGAATTTACCCCGTTCTCTTACTTTAAATTTATTAGTGCTACCTACAGTGCTACATCGTCGAAACTTGAAATGCAGTCAGTTATTTTAACCTTAAAAATTGGACGTTTGCGTTTATGTTGTTTCAAAGTAAAACTCGGGTGCATCAGATAAGTACTGGTTATAACTATGTTTATTTACAAAACTTAATAAATTATTATTGGTGAAGTCTACAAACTGGTTTTGATCAGTACACCTTGCTGTCTTTTATTTATGTCCTATACTAAAATTTAAAAAAAATAAAATGTAGACAAACTACAATGAGGTATGTTTAGAACATTGAAAGAAAGGGATATTTGGGACGTTCCAGATATACCTCCTATATACATAATCCGCTCTTGGTAATTGGTTCTTGAATAACCCGTGCAAACCAGTTACAATTTACAAAGGTATTACAAAGATATTAACAAGCACACCCCAAAAAATGTTAATAGAAGAAACATTAAAAATCAAGAATGAAAAATTTCGAAAAAGGAAAGAGAAGGTTAAACACAGCGTAAAAAGAAGTTAGAGACGGAAGAAGATGAAGAAATCAATTATGCTTCCGTCATTTTGTGACTGTCCCATACATACCAACGCAAGGTACGTTTGGGACAAAAGTACAAATGATCACTTCTACTGCAACAAAACTCTAACCATTAGAAAAAATGACATCAAATAAGTACCAACATATAGTATAAACAGTAAGCTATTCGATGGTATACATTTTAAAATTTTTATGTTGCTGGTATGGCCACAATTAAATGGATTAGAAAAAGTGTCCCTAACATACCCATCTTCCCCTACTTATCTAAATTTCAACTGCCATAAGAATTCTTTTCTCTACTTCATTTTTTCTTAGGGTAAACCTTCTGAAGAATCGAAAAATTCATATCAAAAATGATTTCGGTTTCTAAGCATTTTGAATATTAAAGTTTCGGATATACAGGTGTCCCAGAACTTAATTGCCAAATGGCAACCACACATTCTAGAGCTGATTTCATGCCGATTCAACGAAAAAGTCCTTAGCCGAAATTACTTCCTAAGAGAACTTACCCTGGTGTACTTCTAATTCTGGCCATTTTTCTAAGTGTGAACGGAATGTTTTTTTGTCTTTACTTAGCAGTTTTTGTTGTTCCTCTTGTTTTCTCCATTCACAAACCATTTTCTCTGTTGGTGGTGGACCAAAATGTCTATCTGCTGCTCTGTTTCCATATTGTTTTGCATCATTGATCACATTTAGTTTATACCTCACGTTATTTGAAAGTCTTTTTTTATTTTACGCTCATTTTTTCGAATTTTAGAAAAAAATATATTAAAGATGTATAAAAGTAATTTAAATGAATCATACAAAAACACACACGATTATAGGCTAAGCCTAATAGGTACTATTTAGTTATCGACGATCATAGACAAAGACGGTAGGTAAATCGGTAATTCCCCTTCTTGTCTATGTCATACCAACCTGTGATACCAACCTTCAGTGGCGAGCAATATTTTTCGGACTTGTAAGACGCACCGGACGATAAGACGCACCCAAAATTTGAGTCCAATTTTTCTATGTAAAAAGTGCGTCTTATAGTCCGAAAAATACGGTAACACCTTTACGATGGCAATAAAAAAATTGTTTTGTCAACAAACAATAAAGTATTTCGAAGTATACAAACACTCAAAATTTCATTGTGATAGCTAAATCGTTATTAAGATATTTCGAAAAAAGCATGATCAGACACGTCATCTTCAGGATGCTCTAGTTCTCTTAGGAAGCAATTTCGCATAAGAACTTTTTCATTGAATCGGCATGAAATCACCTCTGGAATGCGTGGTTTGCATTTGGCAATTGAGTTCTGGGACATTTTGTATAAAAAAAAATCGAAAAATTTTCATTTAAAAATAGATTTACCTAAATTTTAGTGTAATGGATAGAGTAGATGTTTAAAGAGGAATTTTAGTGGAATTGGTACCTTATTTCTGAGCCGAGCTTTGTGTGGTGCGCGGGAAAGAAGAGAAGTCAGGCAGCCGGTGGAGGACGGTGCAGACACAAGACGGGTTGAAGGAGCGTTGTGATAAGGCCGGCGCCGGACTCCGGCTCGGAATGTCGGATTACACGGCCAACTCGGACCGGATTAGTCGGCACTCGTAACCCGTATTACGGTTTACGGAGAAGAGAGAAGAAAAGGACTAACGGCAACCCGAGCCGCGTCGCGCTGGAGGCGAATTTAAATATATTTCCATCGAAATCCCCGAGCCGCCGTCCCCGGGCCTCCTCCGCCACCTCCTAAGCAACGTGTCCAAGAGAAGTTAGAACTGAGACGATTAATATTGACCCATCGGAACATCGACAATGTCGCCGCTCGCCGCTTATTTATGCGCTAATTATTTCGGCCCGCTGAGGTGACCTGGCCCCGAAAACAAGTCAATTACGGTAAATTACAAGGTTTTTAAGGTGAAAAACAGCGGCAATAAATTTCACCGGCTAACGGCCAATAAAACAATTACGGCGAAAGAGTTGAAGATCGGCCGTCACCTAAAACGCCGTACGAATGCAAATGAGACTTCACCCGGACGAGCCGGGAACGTCTTCACGACAAAAGGTAGTGTCCAGCACATCGGCCTCGACAGATCCGAACGGACGATCTCTTCGATTCAACGATTCCATCGACTCTTTGCAATTTTCCGGACATTCACCCCTCTGTTTTACAATCACACATTTACAATCTTACATCAGTCAGATTCCAAAAAAAGAAAAAAAAAAAAAAAGATTCCAAAAAATCAGATACGCGATGAACAAAAAATAATCGCAAAATCAAGAATTTTAATTATCATAACATTCACCCTATTTAGGTACTTTTGCAAAAACTTTTATAACGTTACAGTGGAAGGGAGCTTCTCTACCTCTCAACCTCTAATGCAAAAGTCTTACAAGCCAAAATACCGTCAAATGAAGGCCCATCGCCCCTCGCTGTTTTAACTCTTTCGCTTGGATTTTGATCCTTTTTCAAGGCATACAACAGAGGCAAGAAGGGTTAACTCTCAAACTACAAAATCGATTTTCCATTATAATCCTTGATTTCGACGGTGTTTTGGCTCGCAAGACCTTAGCATTAAGGAGGGCCGGATAATACTCTGCTTCTCCCTTTTACTTGTACTCCAGCCCGGCCTACTCGGTATAGTTACAAGGAGGAATCTCACTCTTGCATCCTTCTTTCCATGGTGAGGCTTAAAATCAACTTATAGGACTTGCGTTCCTTTTGCAAGTTCGTGTAGATGATCAATTTCCTTAATTCTAATGTTAAAATTGAAAATTGCCTATAGACATCAAAGAGTATAAAACTCAGTATCAAATTTAAAACAAAATTCACTATTTTTCATAGTAAGTATATAATAAATGTGATTCTTGCGCTACTGGGTCATTCAAAGATAACTCCAATGATCTTTTTGGTAAAGATGGTAAGTGCAGGTCCATGATGGACCAGAAATGCTGAATATGCATTAGTTTAAAGTTGCTTAGCGCGGCGGTCCACAATTAAAAACGTTTCCTTGTAGAACTAATTACGGCGATAGTGAGGGTCGTGTGTATACAAATTGAGAGTATTGAGAGGCAGGCCCTATTCAGAAAATGCGCTCCGCTCATTAGATAAGACTATTTGAACAGATGGGGAGAGAGGTTCCGGTAAATACGAGGCCGCAGCGCGATAAACTCCGGGAAAGCCGGGAAGAATTTCGCTTTACGGTTATGGCCGGCGTGCGGGCTATCGCGTTTTATGACCACGCTATGACGGCGCAGCCCCGTTCTTCAAAGAACCGCTGTGCTGCAGCTCATTGGCCGAGGAAGGCCGCCGCGGATTTGCATAGCCGGTAAGGTACCGAATTAATGCCGGGACATTATGCTAATTGAGAACGGGAATATGCGAATGGAAACGATGGCACAACGTTCGGGACGTGCGTGCAATAAACTGCAGGATGCATTTGGCATATGGCGCGCCCATACATCGGAAACTTTTCACCGGCAGCCGCTACGTTCGGTTTCTTATGACCGAACGAACGTTCGGAAGACAGTCGACCACTTGGCTCGTGGTAGGTACTTGAATTTGTTACCGCGTGATCATTCCTTTTGCATTAAGCCATTTTCACAAACCGGGTCTTTCTTCTATAAATAAACGAGACTGTTGAATGTTAAACAGGCGTAAAATACAAAAACATATGAGCATTTCTAACTAAGAAACAGCATAGACGAAGAAAAACATTTAACTTATGTTATTAGACAATTTATTCTTTTTGTAGATAAGGTAGAAATCGAAGAAGTAAAAAGAAACCTCTTTCATATTGTCTAAGGTATATTTTCAAGAACTTTTTGTAGATATAAGAATGAAGAAAATCATTTTCTTTCTCTAGCATCAAGTAACTAATAATAACTAATTCTATAAACATATCTGTACCTTAAAGGTAAACAGTCGTAAGTCCAGTTTTCTATTCTACAGATTACTGGGAGTTAAGGTTGGGAGTTAGGGTTAAGGTTATAGAAAGGGCGTCTGAAGTTACAGTAACGACCAAAGAATGTATTTAGTTAATTTTTACTATATAACAAGAACTTTAATTTTAATTGCCAGATTAACATTATTTTCCATTTTTGTAAAACTTACATTATTGGATTTACGACTGTTTACCTCTATGGTACAGATATAGAGTGTTTAATAACCACTGCGGGACCCGAAAGGAAATTACAGAGGACGCCAAATGGAGCATTTTTTTACAATAAGATGGTTGTGATTCTAGTGTAAGAAACTTATAAGTTATGACCCTTCTTATTTTAGTATACTCCATTTTTGGAATAAATAGTCGAAATGTCATCCGTTTGTTACTTGTCAAATTCGTGAGAATCAGTCACATTATCTTATGTTGGAAGTCTCTTTTGTCAACATTTTTTTGTACAAACTATTTGAGGACCTCATTTTAATAACGCAACAAGTCCATAAATTTCATTTGTGAAATAGAGATGGCTCTAAATGTTTCAAACCCTTTGCCTTACTTCCCTGAAATTTATTCTTATCAAACTGCATTTAGTCCCCATATTAAACCTCCTTTAATTCACATATCGACCTATAGAACGAAAACTGTCGTAAGTCAAAAATGATGATTTTGAAAAATTTGAAAAGAAAACAGTATTAATTGCTATACTTCTATGATGAATCTTTTCGGAATCCTGTATATAAGATCTATAGCAACCAAGTAGGAAATTTTGACATAGACAATTTTATTTCTTAAAATGCAATCTGTTCAAAACCTTTAACCGCTCATTGTCAGTTCTATCAAAAATGACTTACAATAGTTTTCGTTGCATAGGTCGATATCTTATTACAAAACGCAATAGGTGCACAAAATATTATTATCAAAACGAAATAAGTCCAGGTTTTGTTTCATATTTAAACAAGTCTTTACGTGCGCTTTATATTATTATTGTATTATTTTGATATTACGGTAAAAGATCCACATTTTTATGTTTGGACTGAAGACAGTGCAGATCGCCGTTCAAATGAAATTGACTCTGCTCTTCTAAATTTTCTTAAAAACACTCATTTTGATGCATCTATTTCAAAGATTCGCCTATTTTGTAATGGACAAAATAAGAATAGTCACATTCTACATGCTCTGATGTTCTGGTTAAATAAGGAGGCGCCACAAAATATTTGTGAAATTACAATAACGTACCCTGTAAGAGTCCATTCGTATTTGCCTGCTGATCGAATATTTCGGCGTATTGAAAGGGAATTGTGTCGGCATGATCGCATTGTTCTACCAAATGATTATATTAATATTTACAAGTCATTTGGAACTGTGCATTAATTAGGGAAGGATTGGAGTGAATTCAATTTAACTCATTACTGGCCGCTGACGTAATAATACGTCATTTTTTCTTCCCAACCCAGAAGCCGTTGACGTATTAATACGTTTTTACACAATCAGTGTATTCTATGGCTTGTTTAGGCACATCACAAAGATAATCGAACATCAAAACGAAAGTGTATCACACTTTTGAACTTTCTGTCGTGAAAATGCTGAAGAAACCTTGTCAGTCGTAGAACGTGGACCGTTCACACGGATTGCACTATCTACGAAAACGTGATTTAATTAATCGTGGAAAGCCCACCATGAATCACCTGCTCACCGAGGCTTGTGCTGTGGCGAGTTCAGGTTTTGGTGTTATTTTAGCGCAAAGAATGAATCAGCTGCTAAAATCGAAAGAGAAACGGAAGAGAATACGATGGTGGGTTAGAAAGATTTTTGACAGAAAATGGGAAGCACATAGTTTAGCAGACAGAGAGCTGAGAAGTTATTACACAGAGGATTTTAAAACTTGTTACGAATGCCTCAAGGCGACATTCATTTATAGAAAAAATTGAAACCGGCAAAGAAAATAAAATTTACCTCTTAAAATTTACTACCTTAAAATTTACTACAAGTTGTTAAAGATTTGACGAAAATCCAGAGGTCCATCAAAAATAATCTCTTGTAAAGATGCACCAACTAGGCTTTCAGGAAATATAAAAAAAGCACAGATTGATAAAAATTGTAGTTCGGGAAAAAAGTTTTCTCAGAAACGCTGCAAAGTTTGCAAAAATCACGACAAAGGAAAAGAAACCTAGTTCGTGCACGGATATTTTCAGATGCCTTTATGTGCAGAAAAATATTTTGAGGACTACCATATTAAATGAAATTACTAGAAATTCAATTTTCAGATTAGGCACTCGTTTTTGAATAAATTCACTAGTTATTTGAATGACTAAGGCCCGGCTTCACGTCGGGTGAAGTAAAGATTTTTAGTGGCTAGTAATGAGTTAAAAGGTTTGCTTAATGTTTTGAAAAAATATGGTGGTATCAACGCACAAAAAATCTTTACTATTAAGAGAAATATCACAATGAAACAAGTAGTTGTGAATGTTCAAGTATTTTCTAGAAATCAAGATTTGTCAAAAAAAACATAGACTTTGCTTAAACGAGGCAAAACTCTAAACAATATAGTTTTAAATGATATTGCTGAAAAATAAAAAATAACAACTGATAAAGGCAGAGCATTTAACAAACTTTTAATAGATGCATTCGGAAATAATTGGATTATGGATCCGAATTTACAATGGTATTTTCAGATATTATAAGGAGATCTTATTGAGAATGTAGTTACAAAAGAAGAGAACTGTGACTGTCCTCAGGAACAAACTGAACTCCAACATTAGTCTAACTGCTCTACATAAAACATAAGTGCTAATCTATTTTGTGTTTTTTCTGTTCTGTAAACAATTCTATTATTTGCCAAAAATGTAAACAATGGACTTATTGCGTTATGAAAATAAGTTCCTCATTTAATGTCATTACCACAGGTTGATAGCACCATGCTGTTACTGGTGAGGTTGTCAGCAGCATCTAAAATGTGATTTGTCAAAATAGGTTTTTGACCATTTTGTATTATAAATTTTTTTTTCCAGTTGGAGCACTTACAATACCTTTTTAAATCCTGAAGTTGTTATGAAACATTCTGCATAAAAAAAAACTGAAAGGAAATATAGTTTTACCAAATCAAATCCAGTTACAATTATTGAAGTAATTTTTTTCAAGAAAATTACACTTATAAAGGTTACAAAACTGTTTCCTGCTGTTGCAATAGTCGAGGAAGTTCATGTGTTAAGGGTACTATTATATTAATAAAAGGGTATTTGTAAATGATTCATCAATAAATTCCGCAATTTTTTAAACTTGCAACTACCGAATTGAAAATTCAAAAATCAGAAACTATTTTCTCATAAAAACTTACTATAGTTAAACTTTACTATTTAAGAGCCTCAAAAATTATTGCCTAACTGACTTGACAAATATAAAATTTCTATTGCTAAAGCTAATTTAAACAAAAAAAGTTACATTAGTAAAGCAAACATACAGCATATGATAAAAAGTAACATACACGCGACAATATCCATATGTAAGTAGTCATATTATGAATATGGATTAGAAGGACCTCTTAAAACGGTCGTTTGACGGACATGTTCTGTACACAGCTCATCATCGGCCGTGGCCTCTTTGTTTCCAAACCTTTGTTTGTCGAGTTCATGGCGGTGGTGGCGGCGGCGTTTTCCATTTTGAAATGTTTTCCAACGCCCGTTATCTTCGGTCAACATTGCCGCCTTCGTTTGTCCTGGGCGGTATCCTTAACGTATTCAAATTCTTATTTGGCGACCTCTCTGCCATGTTACATCGCCGGCTTAAGCACACACACTCGCTCGCGGTTCTCCTTACCACTTAGGTTATGGCGATTGTAAAACACAATCCACCGTCGTAAATTTAATAACTTCAACACGAGACATTCATCGATACATTGTTTCAAAAGTTCTTAACATTACTCAGTTATTACCAGTCGCGGTATTTTATCTTTTAATGAGTCTCCTTATCGATAAGTTTCGGGAATGTTAGAAAATTACTCGAACGTTTAAAATAATACTAGAAAAAAATTTCAAGATTTCCTTGTGTGTCTACGTTCTACGTCAACAATTACAATGGTATGCTTTTTGAATTTATATGCCCTGTCTGATTTGCGTACACGAGTCAGGAATGTTCCTTAGGTGACGATAAGGAAATATGTATACTTTGAAAAAATTTATTGAAGCATTTCTTTATTTTATTTTTTATGACATGGATTAAATCTAAAAATGATTATTAGAATTATGTATCAAATCTTATTTTCATTCTTTGGTGTATATTTGTTATTTAAATCAGACGTAATGTTTATATCTTGTTAGTTACTAAAACTTAGTAACAACAATTGGTAAAAGTGGATTTCTTGGCAATGAAGAAAATTTACGTAAATTTCAATGAACACATCACAAAATTTGTAATTCATTTCTTAAAGTCATTTTGATCTTATGATTAAAAATCATCTACATTTCTTTAAAAATTTTAACGATATTTCATTTGAATTATTTCTACGATGGAATATAATTTTTAATCATTGATGACGATTTGAAAGAAATTTAAAAAATGGAATGAGAAGAAAATTTTATAAAAGATTCCTAAATTCTTTAATCAAATGATTGAATTTTTAGTACTATTTAACTCTTTGAGGGGCGAACTTTTTGAAATAAAAAAACCCAACCTGGGAACAACATTTTAAAAACGTTTTTTATTTGCTCAACTTTTATTAATGTGTCTAATTCGATGATTATTAAAAGTAGTATAAACAATTTTTCGAAAAATGTGTGTATTTGCAAAAAAATTAGACGCAGTTCATACAATCTACCCCCACAATAAACATTTTAGCTGGAATGTACTACCAAAGCAATTTTTATTTTTGTTTAAACAAAGTGTCACTTTAAGCACTGCCAGTTAGATCGAACATCAGTCTTCTTCGTGCTGCAAAGTGCATAGCGTCTTCTGGTGGCTTAGGTTTATGCTCTGAATTTTGAAGTCTTATTGTTTTTGGTACTTCTGGTTTGTGTTTTTTTATTTGTACAGGAAGTCCTGGTGATTTTCGTTTTTTAATTGGTACATTTATCAGACTAAGAGTAATAACCTGAAGTTTTTCATGGACATTTTAGGCAAGTTCAGATTTTTGTATAGGATGAAAGTATTCACAACGCATCAATTAGGTGAAAAAATCCTGTGCCACCATTTGTGACCTTTTCGATTTAGCTCCTAAGCATGTTTATTTTGGTGAAATTTGTCGACAAAGTTCATGCTAGAATTGTAATCTGTCAACATTGTTGGACGTGGAATTGTTTCATGTTATCTTTTTTCCTCCTCTTTACTTCTGACATATTTTTGTGGTGGTAGTTAGGCAATAAGTACAGACTTCTTTTGCCTTTCCAGGACAGCGACCAGTCCTTTATTGCTAATAGACTAGTCAAAGTCTCCCCTTTTTAATTCTTTTTCTGGGTGAAATTTAGGCATTAGTTTTCTAGTAGGGTTTACAGTGGCACATAAATATGTTTCTTTTGAAGATCTTTCATCAGTTTGGGTGAAGTAAAGAAATTATCGAAGTATCGATGGCATTTACTTTCTAAACCTTTACGCAGATCTTTTACAACGCGGCTTCTTAGACCCACCTCTGAAATCTTCGTTCTTTCCAGCATCGATGCCAAATTTATTAAAAAAGTGGTTTATTTTGTATACCAACGAGCACAAAAATCAAAATTCGAAGAGGTACATTAAGCCACCCACCAACTCTCAAAGAGTTAAGATAGATGAAAATAATAAAATGTCTCAAAAATTTTACAAGTAAGTATCAGGAATTTTCTTGAATTCATTTATGGTAAAGAGTAAATCTCAAACATTGAGGGAGTGGGGAGTTTTTAACAAAATTAAAAAAATAGAATAAGAAGAAAATTTTATAAAGGTTCATGAAAGTTGTTTATCGACTAAATATTCTTTTTTTAATGTTTTAGTACATATCAAAGTTATTATTTCTTGGGTTAAGATCATAAACCATAAAACATAAAAAAATCTTCACGGTTAATAATATCATTGCCGTATGCAAAAAGAAACCGAAAATCAAAAAAACCTTTAACTGACTTTATCCAATTTATGCGAAAGCTCCGGCCTCATCAGGGCGTATCGGATCGCTTTTGCACTGACAACCATGAAACGAGCGCGACACGTAGCGTGAAATTCGGAGCCCCGCTCTGACATATCACGCGGGACTGTCAGTCAATGACCACCGCTCGAGAAGTCGTAATCTTTTCACTGTTCCCTGTCCGAACTCGTCTTCCGAAGAAGAAAGGACTCGTCCTTCTTGCAGCCGGTCGCGTCTTCTTTGCGGTAGCGGCAGCAACCTTCCTCGGAGGAAACGGATCCTCGAGAAGGTTGTGATTTATTAGGGTCGACAAAGTGGCGCTTGTGTCACCACCGGTGGGCGACGAAAATCTTTTCGACTTTCGGCGCCGGCGCCTGCTGCTACCAGACAGAATAACCTTAAAAGAAGAACTAGAACCCTTAAATTTTTTGTTGGGTATATGAAATAAACCACTCTACACCAAACCCAACTTTACAACACTTTAAAATTTTATCCTTAACAGCCTTATAATAAATCTAACCTTGGCGTTTCTTAACGTACAGAAACGAGCATTTATGATAATTCTATCGTCGCCTTAACGCGAAATGTAAATACTTCAATGTTTTCCACGTGCAGTTAATGATAATAATAATAATAAAAAAAAAGACTTTGCGGCAGGTAGCCAGTTATTCAAGAAGCCGATGTGTACTTTATTTGTCACTGCCATATGAATGCATATGCAAATAATAGCGTATTGCGGCATTAGCACTGTACGGCTAATTAAATACCGACGTATGTTCCAGGAGATAAAACAAAGAGGGGATTGCCTTTCGACCATTAAACTTTGCGTCGGAATATTAACAAAATCGTGTTATATTCTTTTACTTGTTTACCCCTTTTTATTGCATTTCTAGGAAAGAGATAAAGAAAATATTTCTTAAATTTTTTGTTCTCCTAACCCTTTCGCAGATATTGGTATACATACTTACCACTAACCTTACGTCAAACTAGTCAATTTTTAAAAATTCATTTCTAAGAAACTAATTATTCTCAAGACTAGAAATTTTATCAGGATTTAGATTAAAACTTAATCTTTATATTCACCACAAATGAATTTTCTACGAATTTTAGTTTTTTCTACAGAAACGAAACTACAATCTACTAATTGGTCAAGTTTTAAAAATTCATATCAAAACAACATATCTCAACTTTGGCTTCCTCCAACTCAAAAACTAAGTAAGTTAACGAAAAATGTTTCAAATAAAAGTTATTCCTTATTTGACTGCGAACATCTTTTGTTATAAATATTTTTTCGTACAATCGCTATTTATGAAGTTGTAGTCCAAAAGCTGGAACAGCCCTAAAACGGCATACCTCAACTTCGGCTTCCTCTACCTCAAAAACTAAACCAGTTAGGAAAAAATACTTTAAATAAAAGTTATTCTACATTCGATTCCGAACATATTTTGTCATAAAAATTTTTTCGTACAATTGATATTTATGGAATTGTAGCCCAATAACTGGAACAACCCCAAAACGTCATACCTAAATTTTGGCTTCCTCTAACTCTAAAACTAAGTGAGTTAGCGAAAAATATTTTAAATAAAAGTTATTCCCTATTTGACTGCGAACATCTTTTGTTATAAACATTTTTTCGTACAATCGCTATTTATGAGGTTGTAGCCCAAAAGCTCGAACAGCCCTAAAACAGCATACCTCAACTTCGGCTTCCTCTACCTCAAAAACTAAACCAGTTAGGAAAAAATTCTTTAAATAAAAGTTATTCTACATTCGATTCCGAACATATTTTGTCATAAAAATTTTTTCGTACAATTGATATTTATGGAATTGTAGCCCAATAACTGGAACAACCCCAAAACGTCATACCTAAACTTTGGCTTCCTCTAACTCTAAAACTAAACGAGTTAGTGAAAAATATTTTAAATAAAAGTTATTCCCTATTCAACTGCGAACATCTTTTGTTGTATTTTTTTTTTTCATATAATCGATATTTATAGAGGTATAGTCCAAAAACTGGAACAACCTCAAAACAGCATACCACAACTTTGGCTCCCTCTAACTCAAAAACTAAGCGAGTTAGCAAATTAGCTTTTTCCTCATAAGAGAAAATATAAGTTAATATCATTGATTGCAAATTTTAAGGTTTCTAAAAATAAGGCTAGATTTTAAAAGCGGAATTTTCTGTTAATTACATTAAAATTAGATGTTTAATAGTTACAACTTTATTATATTTTAGTGCATTGGTATACAACATTACCACTACGGATCGATTAATTAAAAAGTGGCGAAACTCTCAAAAATACAATTTATCTACGAAAGGGTTAAAATTCTTCGACAACTTTGAAATTTTCTTTAATTGTTTTTGTAACAATTAGAACAAATCTAAAAGTTTTGATAGAAAGCAGATATTTTAATCTGTCTTTCCTGAAGTTCTACTTTTAAAATTTTTATAAATAAAGTCTGTTGGATTTTTAAAAGATAGTCAAAATTTTTGAAGTTAGGTTTGGTCAAAATTCGACGTTTTTGAAATTATCTTTAAATTTTTTCGTTATAATCAGAACAAATGTAAAAGGATTGATAAAAAGCAGGTATTTTAATCTGTATTTCCGTAAAGTTTTGCTTCTTTAGTTTTTATAAATAAAGTCTCTACGATTTTTTAAAGTTGGTCAAAATTCTTGGACATAGCTTCGGTTAAAATTCTTTCACGTTTTTGAAATTTCCTTTAAATTTTTGATAATAATCAGAAGAAATTTAAAAGTGTTGATAGAAAGCAAGTATTTTAATCTGTCTTCCCTGAAAGTCTGCTTTTTAATTTTTTATAAATAAAGTCTGTACGATTTTTTAAAGTTTAAAGTGATTTTATGCAAAATCGACATTTATAAAATATGTATCGTATATCTTCATGTAATTATGAAATAAAATTTAAAAAAATAACTTTAACTACTCATAATATTTCTATCACTTTAAAATCCATTATTCTTATCTACAAACAATACTTAATAATCATCCACATATCAAAAGAATGTAAACTAATGCATCTTGTAATTTGTTAAAAACGTTTTTGTTGACGCTAGAGAACTTTTCGCTTGCATAAACCGAATGCTTTTCGGTAATTAAACGTAACCGTTGTTCCTGTTATCAAAGGAATGATGGTAAACACGTAGATTCTTTTGTCAGAGTGGCAAAATTTATGCAAAATTCCTCAAAAATGATAAATTAATTGCGAACGGTAGACGCAAACAATTAACAAGGAGTCGACGTTGGCGTCTGGCAAGATTCCGCTAATTTTTTAACATTGTTTTTATTTTATTGGGAAAAACCATCGGAAACGTATCAATTATTTCTCATTTAAAGTAAGTAACTTTAAATGTAAATTGTAAATTTATTTCGCTATTAAAGTCATTTTATTTAAAGTTACAATTAGAGTTGGAGTGATTTATCTATCGTAAATTCTTAAAAACAAAGCGTTTTAGTTTCGGAAACGGTTTCATTCATGAATAGGGTCAGAAAACCTCCTGGTGAGTTTTTGTTCTTAAGATATCCTCTTGACACATATCTTTTAGTGGGGATTTAAAGACAAGGTTAAGAAATAGTAGACTTTAATCTTTTTTCTTCTTAAAAAGAAATATATCTATCATTTGAATTTGAATTTGAAGAGGAATATCCCATCCAATCTTAAGTTTTATTAGTTGTAATAAACGGTTATTATGAAAGTTGATATTTAAATTAAATTCAAGAATTTTAAAGCAATCAAAGTTATTTTTTGTAATAAGCCAATATAATAAATTAAAAATGAATAAATTAAGGGTCGGATTATTCACCTTTGGTTAAATTAATCTATCTGGGCAAATCATGGCAAATGAAATTGTAGTAATTATGGGAAATATCCGATTGATTAATTTATTCAAAGATGAATAAATCAGCCCTAAAACTAGTAGATTGGGTTATTTTATAAAGTCATTTTGTTAGACAGTAAGGAATAATATGAGAAAAAGGTCAGGTTTAATGGGAATTTGAAGGTCTTTTGAGTTTTTTCTTCGGGAAAATTTTTATGTTCGTTTAGATTTTTTTAAAATTTGTATTTCAAATAAAAACCAGCGTCAAATAACAACTATTCTATAAGTAAAGATATAAAGCCATTAATTACTTAAAATAGTATGAAAGCATAATAAAATATCTTGCATTTAATACTTACTGCAAGTAATTTAATTTAACTCACATCTTTCTAATGTTCCATTATTGAAAGGCTTAACTTTAGAATTATCACGATTGAAATAAAACATATTGAAATTTTTTTATTGATGAGGGGATACAATAATAATGGAACACTAGGCAGATATGATACTGTGCTGTTACTTAAAAGTATGATTCCACCGTTCTATGAAACGGTTCTAAGACTCAAGAAGTATATGCATATATTTTTGTTCTGTAATCAAGTAAAATGATTGAATGTAAATTTTAGAAAACTTCCCCCTTTTTCTATGTTTAGGATAATATGGGTTAAGAAAGACAGTGGCGCCTCGTCAAAGAAAAATGAGGAAGCTTAGTTTTCTCTTCAATGTAATGAGAAAATATGTTTTACACGAAGTCCGTATTTTAATAGTGATAATAGACAAAGAAAATGTGACAAGAATTTACAAACAAACCGGTGACTTAAACACAACTTATTCTTTATAATCAAAAATAAATTAATAATGAAAAGTTTTTTACCTCTAATGCTTTAAAGGAGGAAAAATGTCTCATTACTGCACTAGGTTTCGAACCCAGATTTTCTGCTACATATCCAGAAATGTAGAGAAACTTATCGAGCTATGTAATTTAATTGTTAGAACAACTGCCCAGAAAGCAAGAGATTTGGGATCGAATCCTAGTGCAGTAACGAGACATTTTTTCTCCTTTAACGCATTAGAGGTAGAAAACTTCTCATTATTAATTCTTTTGATTAATTCTGATTATTGCGTGGTTATTTCCCAATTTGTCAATTTATTCTTTATACATTAATGTTTATCTTTGGGAATATGTTTTAAGATTAATACATTTAAGCGTTTCTGGTTTACATTACCCCACTTAAGGAACTTATTTAATGTGGGAAAATCATCCCGAAGGTATAAAGTCTTCAATACCTGAGTGACTGTTTATAGAGGGTCTTAAACTCGTTAGAAATAAAGATTTAAGAAGAATAGATGACTTTTAAACGGAATATTTAGATTGTTCCAAAAATTTAATTCTGTACTTAAGAATTAAAGAGATAATCCAATTTTGATATAAATTAGTTAATAAACAGGGCACCGGGATTTTTGTTTTGTTTATAGAGACCTCTTACTTAGAGGGTTTCTGATTTATAAAGGTTTGTATGCGGTTTCTCTTACTTAAGTTGTTACTAATCTAAGTCCAGCATCTACTTATCTTACTTGTAGCGGTAAAGAGGAACATAGAAAACAGGTTAAGGAGTATACGGAAAATCAGGAAATATATACAGATGTCTCCGAAATGCGTGTACAACGTAAGACCTCAGATTCCTTGGCTTGCAAAGTTGCTTCGTTTTGCCGCTGGAGGGTTTTAAAAATAACATTTTCTCTGAGTATTTCTTAAATTAGTCGAAAAATCTTCATTAGATTTTATTGATTTCTTGACCACGTCTTTATATCAGTAGGGTACAGCTTTCTGTGGAACAAATTCTAACTTCGCAACATACAGAGTGTTTAGAAACACTCTTACCCCAAGTTATTCTTCCAAATCTTTTTAACCAGCCTGTATAATTTTCTAACAATTCTTTTTTTGAATAGCTACATTCATTTAGAAACTATTTTCTCTCTTGCAAAATTTCAGTTGGACAAAGGGTTTAGGCACAAAAGAAGATTTTCTAAATGCCTACAAGCCCAAACCGGCAAATTAAGGTAACATCAACAAAATTCAAAGTACCAATTTCTTCACGGGATATGAAGATCTTTCAAGAAAACCACATGTTATAGGTTTAGAAGTAGTTTATTGCTTAAAATTTTCAAATTTTCGCCAGCATTTGTGAACGTTATCAGGGTTTTGCCCTGTTAGTCTGTATTATGCAAATTTTGCTCTAGAATCGAAGGAAATAAAGAGGAAATCAGGCTCCTGTAAACTGGTCAGCAAGATCAATAAACCTAGCACCTTCTGTTGTTTATTGGGTATCATAAAAGCCAAAATGCAACGAAAAGAGCAAACAGTAAAAATTTTGCACATTGTATTATTTTTGCCCTGATGATGGTCACAAATCCTGGCAACATTTTGAGCAAAAACTACTTCCAATCCTCTAAAATGTGATTTTCTTGAAAGAGCTGCATATCCTGTGAAGAAATTACTACTTTGAACTGGGTTAATGTTACTTTAACCTACAGATTTGAACTTGCAAGGAGTTAAAAAATGTTTTTTTGTGGCCAAACCGTTTGCCCAACTGAAATTTTATAAGAGAGAAAATAATGTTTAAATTAATGTAGCTATTCAGAAAAAGAATTGATAGAAAATTATACAGGATAGTTAAAAAGATTTGGATGGATAACTTGTGGTGAGAGTGTTTGTAAACGCCCTGTATGTTTGGAAATTCGAATTTGTTCCACAGAAAGCTGTAGTTAGCTGATATAAAGACATGGTCAAAAAATGAATAAAATCTAATACAAATTTTTCGAGTAATTTAAGAAAAACTCATGGAAAATGTTATTTTTAGAGCCTTCTAGCGGCGAAACGAAGCAACTTTGGATATAGATAAGTTAATCAGAATCGACCTATTTTGAGCCAAGGAATCTGTGATCTTACGTTGTACACGCATTTCGGAGACACCCTGTATATGTATGATAAACATATTTTTCAAGCTCATAAATCTTTAAAACGCTTTTTAAAATCCTTTAATCAGCCGTTACTAGCTAAAAAGTTTTTTATTTCCAGTTTTGTAGCGAAGTCTTTGACTTTCTGTTTCAACAACGGTCCATCTATGGGTATGTTTTTATCGAAAATTTATTTAATATATTCCACAAGGCACATTTCAATGCTAAGAAATTCAACAGTTGTACTCATCATAATATTTTGTGTCCTTCAAAGCACTGCGACTTTAAAAAGTCTTTATTACTTATTGTCTTATTAAAGTTTGATTCCGGTAAACCAAACTCAGTTAATACCTCCCTTTGAAACTTCTCATTCTCAAATGGAGAAACAATTTTGAGTGTATCTCTCAATGAAAACTCCTTAATTTTTCATTTCTCGTTTCGATTGGTTATTATGACACCAACCTCAACGATGGATACTGACAAAGCAACTAATTTATATTTACATGTTGTAGATCCTTTTTTACCAATTTAGGATTGTATTAAAATTTAAACACGAGTTTTTATGCTATTATTGGTACCTTTTATTATTATATTTTATTATTCGGTCTGACGCGTTTCAACCCTTTACGACATTTTCGAAAGCTTTCGTCTGAATTTACAATATTATCCACTAACACATTCAAAGACTATTTTCTCGTTTTGTTCGACTCAAATCAAGAAAAGTTTCAACGCAAAGAGAAGTTCAGATAATTCGACCATCTAATCTTACAGTAATCGTACGAAAAACCTAAATCTAGTTTAATAAGAAGAGAGAAAAAGTCTTTGTAGAAGATATGCCTACATATAGAGGTGATGGGGAAGACAGTCTCACTTATAGAGGTACGAATCTAGAAAACGACTCTTTCTCATAGAGTTTTCTAATTTCCTACTTACAGAGGTTTTCGAGTGTGATGGTGACACGACATGGTAGTTGGTTTCACTTATATAGTTTTCTCACCGATTCAGTTCTTGCTTATTAAGGTTCGACTGTATCATTCTTTTAGATTAAACTTTTCTTGGTGTTCTAAATATATTTACTTTTTAACCAATCTTATTTAATCCACTAATTTCTTAAAAATTATTCATTCAATCATATTAAATTCTACTAAAATTCTCATAAAATTCAAATACCTACATTCCTACCAAAAAAAACCTTGCTGAGTCTAGTTATAGATATAATTTATATAATAATATATAAATTATACATAATCTAATTCAATAACATTAAATGAATAAATATATCGAAATAGTTTAACAGAATTTAAAATAGCTAATTATTTCGTAGTTATTTGTATAAGTCTGATTAAATGTATCCGTCGGATAGTAACGAGAGAATTATCGGTAAGCGATATATCGAAAGTAATTTTCATCGACTCACGCATTTTATACAAATAAACTTTATAAATATAAATGATCGGTTTTAATTCGGGAAACGAACGAATTTTGTTGAGCAAATATTTGCAATTAATAGTAATTACCGGGGCTAAACTAAACATACCGGTTACCTATTCACCAATTGATTTGTTCAGTTGGCGATCGTCGAGTTTAATAAATTTAACTATTTATTTATTTTTGTTCTATAACAAAAAAAAGGTAGATATTTCTATATCAAAAATAGAATTTATTTGAGCATAGTTAATTTAGAAGATTTATTACCATGAAAATTGTAAGTGAATTTTAACGAGTGAGAGTAAAAGAAGATAGAAATAAAAAGGATCGTTCGCATCAGCTGCTTGTCTCATATTAATGTAAATTTATGTTAAGTGTTTTACGTTTCACGAAATAACCGTAGATGAAAATAGGGGTAATCACCCCCATAGGTATCTTATATGTAATTATACGGAATGTTATAGCTAATTTTTTATAATATTAACCACCTTCAGTAGATTTACATTTTTTATTTACGATCACAACAAATTGAATAGACTTGATGGTATACTCACTTGATGCAATAAATATTTCTTCTAACATCCAATCCATTTTATAAAAACAACTTTCTAAACTCAACTCAACTCAAATACAACTCAAATACAAAAGTTCTGGTTAATAACAAATCGTTAATAACAAACAATTTTTGGGATTTATTCCAAACGTTATCTACAACCTGATAACCAGTTGTCGACGGGGAAAATTACCGTGAGCTTTTAGCTTTCGAAATTGGACATAGTACTTTTTTATTGTATCGCGTTTGCTTAGGTAAATTAATGGTTTTCTGCGAACGAACCACTTAGCTCACGCCCAACATTAGAATTATCTTCCTCAGACAGGACAAACCGTTATGCGTTACAGTTTCGAGTTATTCGACCGATAATTGCCAGGCATTTCGTGTTGTTGAGGAGAATGTATGTGCCTTATTGTGTCGCCGCATTGAAAGCGTGCTTCGCGAATACCTCTGTGTTTTCAGCCTATAAAATGCAGATTTTTACAACCCGACTGTAAACGCTCCGTCTTCGAACTGTAATTTTTTACGGGTCGTTTATCACCCGTCATTTAGTTAATGATGTTTGAAATAGTACTGCACTGTAT
Organism: Digitonthophagus gazella; assembly: GCA_036711955.1. NCBI lineage: Eukaryota > Metazoa > Arthropoda > Insecta > Coleoptera > Scarabaeidae > Digitonthophagus > Digitonthophagus gazella. The sequence continues at coordinate 34,964,526 of JASCIT010000005.1, read as the reverse complement.
TTATTTGTGACAGGTTTGTTGTGTTTTTTTTTTTACTATTATCGTTTGTTATTTTACAGTCATAAATTTGCTGTAAATTTTAACAAATTATGTAAAGCGTATTAACAATAAAATTTATAAATATGTATTTTTTTTTAATTGATCTTAAGATATCTTACATTTAGTTCTAATATTTCCATTGCCAGTATTATAAAAGATCAGCGATGGGTAAATACCTAACGGGAAAATAAATAAAACTTGGGTATATTTGAGGTAGTTCTCTCGTCTGCATCGAAACCTTAAAAAAATAAAAAATGTCACTTCAGCACCTAGCTGTAAAAGAAGAATCATCTGGATTACTACCTTCACAAATGAAAAGAAATTTTTTAGACGACTTAACATTTTGGCCTAAAATTGACGCGATTATTCGAATACTAAAACCAATTGTGGAACTTTTAAATAAATTTCAACCACAAGACTGTATTGTTCATAAAGTTTGTGAATATAAAATGTTGAAGTCAACTTAAAAGAAAATTTTTCCGGAAGTGACATGAACTTGAATGAAAAGGATGTTGTCAATATTTTGATGATTTCTAAATAGAAAATTAATTGAAGAGAGGAACGAACGTGCTTTGAAGCCACTACATGTTGCAGCTGTAATACTAAATCCATTGAATCAACGTTAAAACCTTACTCAAGAACAACAAATTGACGGGATTGAATTCATATATAAACTAACCGCCGATATGAAAGTCGATTCCCTTAAAAATGTTATGGCAGATTTAGCAAATTACCGCTCAAAGCACAATTTATGATCCAAAAATCTCTTGTGGAGTTGTATCCACTCTACATCTCCAGTTTCTTGGTGGAGAGGACTGTGTGCTACGTCGTTATCGAAACCTGCTGTAAGAATTTTAACTGCACCAGTTTCATTGGCGGAAACTAAAAGATCTTTTAAAATTTTTTCGTTCATTCATCATAAAAGACGAACCAGATTGACAACTGAAAGGGCTGGAAAGATTACGTACATAACTTCCAACTGGAAAATCAAATTCGAATGTAGTAAGTCGGAACAACAACTAAAACCAAGTACTTCATATTCTGCTTATTTTGCACAACTTTCTGATGATGAAGATAATAGTGTTGATATAGAAATTCAAAGTTTGTGAATGTGATTCAGATACAGACTCATCACAAAGTGATGATCACTCAAATATCCCAATAGACATAACTTAAATTACGAAATCAACAAATGAACCTGAAGATATAGTTTTTAGTTTTTTTAAGTATAGTTTTAGTTAACCCTTTTACGGCTGGGCGAAATCGAAGTGATTTCACATCCGGTACGATAATTGTTGAGCCAAAATTCTTAATTAATTTCTGAGATATTCACCAAAAAGTGCAAAAAATATTCGAACTAACAGCCTGATATCTACAAGCAGTGGCGTACCTTTAAATTTTCCACGTTACGTCGAATATTTTTTGCACTTTTTGGTGAAAATCTCAGAAATTAATTAAGCATTTTGGCTTAACAAATATCGTACCGGCTGTACACGATTTTACTAAGGTTTGGAAAAAGGCTCATAAAAATCAAACAATAACCAGTATTTACACAATTCACAAAGCAGAGTAATGGACAGACTAGATATAGAAGTATTTATCTTATTTTAAGGTAGAGTCCTGGTAAAACGACACAAAGTGCGAGCCGATATAACGACCCTGGCATTTTTCGCCAGTGCAGCAAAGGCCGATATATCGGCTTCCGGCACTATAAGGGTTAAATAAGAAGGTTTTGTTTCGTTTAAAATAAAGTAAATTATTGACGTTTATCATTTTATTGTTTTTGTTTGGATTTATTTTTAATTAACTAAGCAAAAACAGTTAAATACATACCGGGTACATGGTATATACCCAAACTCCGATATACCCGGTATTTATTCATTAGGTACCATAACCCGAAATGAAGGTGCACCATGAAGAGAAAGATGAAAAAGTAAGTCACCTTTCCGTAACATTGCCGAGTGCTCTTTCATCTTTATCTTCATGGTGCAGCTCCATTTCGGGTTATGATACGTACCGGGCACAAACGTTGGGTATATACCCAAATTTTAATATACCGGGTATTTGCCCATTACTGATTTCTAGTGCCGTAAGAATTCTTTTCTCTACTTCATTTTTCTTTGAGGTATTTAATTTGTATTTCGTCAAATTTCGATTCTGAAGAATTGAAAAATTCATATCAATAATGGCTTTGGTTTCTAACGTTGAGTATATACTCAAATTTTAATATACAGGGTATTTGCCCATTACTGATTACAATACATCGCTGGAAACTAGATTTTTAAAGTTATAATCTGCTGAAGGAATCATTGCGATAGTATAACTAATAAAAGAGGTATAAACGATGGACTTTTGTCTAGGGCTAGGATATTTGCTTCAGCTTTTTAAATGTAGCTTCCAAGTTCTTAGCGCTAGGGTGCATTATAGCACATCGATAGAAACTAGATTTTCAAAGCTTTCAAAACTTTCAAAGATTTCAAAGATTTTCAAAGCAAAACTTGCTGAAGGAGTCATTGCAATAGCATAATAATTCATAAGGGAGTTATGGACGATTGAATGTCTATCTGGAGTATTTAAAACAGTTTTTTTAATGTAGCTTTCAAGTTATGAACTTGGTTTATTTTATTCTAATTATCAAATTAAAAAAAATATACAAATATTTCATTGATTGCATAGCTACTATTATTATTATTATTTTAATGAAACATAAACAATCTAAAATGTTAAATGTAAATGTAAATAATTTGAGTGAGTAAAAGTGGTTTATTGCTTTTTGATATTTATTTTTTTATCAAAACCACATAAACATGGAGACAAAAAAAGTACTCCTGTTTAAGATCGTTATTACACTATTAAATATTTGACAAAGACACTTTTTAAAAGATTTTTTATAAAATTTTTAATAGTGTAATAGTGGTCTAAATATCATTTTAACTTTAAAACGTTGTAATTTGCTTTGTCTTTTTAAAAATGCCTCAATACTGAATGATTTTAAGAATTTTTTGGTTAAATTATTTTTTAATATTATTGTATCATCTTTTATGTTGAGTTGTATATTTAAATGTGATTGGATCTTATTAAGGAGTCTATAAATAAAACTTTTATGAAAAAAAATTTAAGTAATTTCTTTTTCTTTTTTCTACTGTCATTTAAACTAAACTACCTTATCTAGTAATTGTTTTACTACTTTAATTTCAAACAATGCGCTTTATTATTTTTTGCAACACTTAATTAACATAGTCAATTGTCGTTAGGACTTGTGCTATTATTAACTCAGCAACAGTAATGATTTTTTTTTCTAAATACTTTGTAGAAATTTATGGATTTAACGGTAAACGTATCAGAAGGGGTCAATATTTGGTTGATCGATGACAACATAGATTTACATAATAATAATAAGTATTGGTTTTCAACCGAACAAAAATGGAATTTATTTCAGCATAGTTAATTCTTTATCTAATGTATAGATTTTCTAGTAAACTGTTAAAATTGGTCATTTGATTCTTCCTCTTTTTCTTCTTCTTCAAAAAACGGGAAAATATTGGTGTATGAGCTATGAGCAACTCTTATCTCACCAGACGCAGTGGTGATTTGATAGAAGAATTGATTATTAGACTCAAAATCAATCTTTGAATATTCGAGCCATTATATGTGTTTCACAGACATACAAATAATTGTTAATCTTTAAAACTAAGATATTATCAAAATATCAACAATTACACCCCCATATAGTTCGGCAAAACATGTCTCATACATCATTAATTAACTGTAGTGTCTTAGACGAGTATTTTCAGTTTTCCTCTCTTTCCGTCATGTACTATAAACGGAAATGAAGTTGCACCATGAAAAGAAAACTGAAAAAATAAGCCTCCACTCTGTAACATAGTCGAGTACTTTTTCATCTTTCTCTTCATGGTGTAGCTCCATTTCCGATTATAGTACAATTAGATAATAAAAAAAATTTTGACATATGTCGAGAAAACGGTGGTAAGTAATGACGCATGAGACATTTTTTGCCAAACCTTGTATATATATATATATATAATAATAATTTCTTAGGTTGCATTTGATAGTGGAATAGATATAGATATAATATTCAGTTGCATATGACGTTTGCTTATCATGGTACAGCTGATAGTGCTATCTTGTAGCAGCTAGTTGTATGAAAATCATGTGGTACTGATAAACATTGGTAAAGTTTGTAAAAGTAATAAGTTTAAAGGAAGGCTACTTATGGAACTTACTGTTTTGGGATTCAATGGAACAGGAGTCGCTCAACGGATGAGGGTTCATCACGAGGCTCGGTTGCACGCGGTGGTGCATCGGTAGTTGGTGCATGGCCAACCCTCCCTGCTCTGACATCACCATACGAACAGAGTCGTGTGTAATCGGCACAGTAAAAATTTTTGGTCACTTTCCACCACGTTTTTCTCGCACGTGTCCGTCACGCAAAAAATAGTCTCGCCACTCGATCGACTCGGAGGTTCCGTCGCGAAATAGTCCTTCCTGGGGGTTGCCGAAAAGAGGAGGAAAGGTCCTTCAACGCCGGCCGGTCACATGTGCGCCCGATATATCTGATAGTCGACGGCGTACTGATAGCAGAGAGGAGGATTCGGCAAAACTCGGACGAACGATAATTTTTGTTTTTCCCCCTCCGGAGCGGCGCCACGCCTCCGATCCGGGTGGATGCCGGAATCCGATTGGACGGCGGAGTCGGATCCGGAACGCCGGGGCGCACAAAATGGTCGGCGGATAATCAATAATCGGTGGATCCCCACCAGGGGCCGCCGAAGACCGTGTCAAAATTGCCTTCTTTCTTTGTTGGAGATGTAAATTTAACCTTTAAAGTCCGACACGACTGGCTACCGGAACCCTCTTTCTTCCTTTTTTTCTTTCGTTCGTCCTTTCGTCCGTTCTTTTTTTCTGCCTTCTTTGCCTTGTTGTCCTGTGTATTCCCGGAGCTCCGTCCGAATACTCGGTAAATAAAAAAGTCGCCTTTTTTTCAGCCAAGTGTACAATTCTGAAAAGAAGTTCCTTCCTGCTGTTTTCCATATCGATTCCCACCCTACAGTCTAGATACATTCAAATCTTTACTTTTTCACCCTACAGAGGTAGATTACAGAGATATCTATAGAAGATACTTTTAATTATTGAAGTAGAATTCCATTCATTTGGACTAATTTGAATCATTTGGATCATAAATTCGAATAACATGACTATAAGCAGGCCAAACCCATCTTTTTGCTTTCATAGTTGCGAACAAATGAAATGTAAATAATCGGAGACCTGAATAAACGAGGTTTTACTGTAAACACAAACATTAACAAAATAGTCCATTTCATAAACCCTATTGACATCACTTCTACATATTATGAAATTATTTATTATCAAAATTCAAGCGTTTAATTTTTAAATTTCAACTGAATTTTTAATAGTTAGCAGTGTAAGAAAGTACACAATTTTGCTAAAACCAAAAATTTCAAATGAAGAGAATCTTGTGAAGTTCTAGTTAGTAACAAAGTTATTATTTTAATTTTATGAATGATTTTAACATTACTTAATTTTTAATTGTAGCAAACTTAATATAAATCAAGTAAATGGGAAATAGAACATAAGTCAATAAGTTATTTAGATATGGAATTATGTAGATATTTGTGATTGATAATTTTGAAACATATCGACGTATTGGCATAACAATAAGTACATAGGATATACCGAGCGTTCGTAAATGATTGTAACATGTTTGAATTTGACGCGCTGCAGGTTAATTCTTAAGGTTGGTATAAACATAATGATGTTCATCATATCTCATAGACATATCATGGAAAATATTGAACGCTGTTAGGTGATTCTTTTGAGGTAAATCGTAGATTCATAAATTCATTAAATACATCACGTAATTAATCAATGGTTGATATTTTATTGACTTTGTAGACATATGTTATTTTAATTGGTATTCAATATTCAATAATTATGAATACATCTACAAGTTATCTGATGTCAAAGATACGATGTAGACACTTCACGGGTACTTCGGTACTTCGCTGAATAAGATTCTTTGTCTCCTAAATACCCCAATAGAAATTGAATAGGTTTCATTTATTAACGTATTCAAATCATATCACAAAAAGTAAAAACTATACGCTCCTAGCATAAATATAAGATCATTTAGGCGGGTCTCACACTTACAATTAGACAATCAGCAACTAGCAACAAGCGATATTGCCACTTGATGACATTTCACATATAATCAGATGATGTTTCTCACATTGGAGCAATCCGATATCGCCTTTCTATTTGCGATATCGAATTATTTAAATTAGAATGTGAGTCGTCTGCTTTAATTCTATGTAAAATGTCATTGGGTAGTAATAACGCTTATTGTTGGTTGCTTGTTGCCTCAGTGTGAGACGTACCTTAATCTCGCTTGTATCAAACATTTTCTTGTTAAATCGATATAAATCCTGAAAGTTTTTGAACTTTTTTTGAAGAAAAAGTTTTTTCTTTCTTTAAAGTTGTTTGTTAGTTCCTCATTTCTAAGCGATGATTGCCCTAATGTATTTTTGTGATAAATAAATTGGTGTTTCTGGTTCCTGGATTTAAAATCAGATTATTTTAGGTCCAACTTTTGTTAAAACTGAGTTTATAACACCACCTATGTTATGTTTCAAGCTCCTTTTAACCATTTATTCCAAATCAATCTGCATCTATTGGTATCGCTGTCCATAAGGTGAACAGACATACGGAATTCTGCTGTATTGTACAGCAATATGATACGCAGTACAGCATACTCGCATATTCAGCAAACGTACAGCATTCGCAATCTATTATTGAATTTGTGATTGATTAGTGATCTCTTACAATGAGTAACGTAGTGACATTCATCTTATAGATTTTTCTGCTACCAACAGCAAGAACAGACACTTCTATGAATTACCGACTGTTTGCTATTTTTGTCGCTATTGTTAAAGTTATGTTCTTAGTGTAACCCGGATTAACTCAAATTCAAAGATAAAGCGTTTGTCATGTCTCATGTGAAATGGAAATTTGAAGCTCCTATCGAATATGTGAACATATGCAGGCTGTTCCATTTCAAAAAATCATTTTTATGTCTACAACTATTCAATTATTGCTTACAAAGGATTCTAACCTAGACTGTAAAGTTTTTCATAATGAATGAAGACTTTTCAAAAACGCACTTTTTCGAAGAACAGCCTGTATCTCTGGAATCGTAAGAGATATTATTATGTGATTTTGACCATTCAATTTCTTATAAAAATCGAGCATCAGACACCGATATCAATTTTTCTCTGTCTTTTATTTGGACTAGCCTGTACATACCTTGCATTTGTACAGCATTGAAAGTTGAGAAATCTCGTCATCTTAGCTGTACAGGATGTCGGACAAAAAACATGCAAAGCTATATCTCATTTATTTGTGTTCTAATTTTAATGAGCCAGCTACCAAATGAAATGTTATATGAAATACTACATTTTACAGTTCATTTCAATTTTTTCCAACGTCTACTTTGAATGTAACCCACTAAAACTTGTTTTTCAAATTGTTATGCATATTTTTTACTTCCCATATAAAAGATCACCTTTTTTCTGAATCCAATAATCTCCAACACATCTACTTTTATTAACTGTTTCTGTAGAAAGAATTAAAACTCCTTTCCTCGCGATCATTTTTACGAAAAGTAATGGAAAATATATGAAAATTCTAAAGAATTGCATCGATTGTAAACCATTTCTTATTGATAGGTACTGATTTTCAGATTTTTTTGGAGTAAAGTTGGTAAAAATAAAATCGACGTTTTTTTAGATCTTCGATGAAATCAGACGATTGATTTGAAGTTCAATCTCAAGTGAAATACAATAATTAAAGACACTCTACAACCCTATATTATTGAATTGTTTTTTCTATATGCATATTACATTACATTCAATGTCAAACCTAAAAACTCGTTTTTTTTTGTAAAATTAAAACAGAAAAAAAGACAGAATAGTTTAGTTCTAAGAAGACGATATGTATTAGTACTTTACTGGTTATAAATAACATTCAAGGTTCAGGTTATATAACTTATTATAAGGTAACTTGTTAATGCCAATCTAAGAATCTACAAAAAGTTTCAACTTTGGTCAAATTATGTGGTGAACACACCTACACGTCTTGAAGGTTTTCTAAATATAGAAGATTTAAAAATTTAAAATTATAAAGTGAACGAAGACGGCGACCTTTTGTCTTTGGGTTTGAAGATGGTTATAAGTCAAAGCTATATAGACGAATATGTTTAATAAAGAGTTAACATTGTAATTTGTTATACATGATTACACTTTCTCCTAGACCTGAAAATTTCTCAATTTAAAAGTAAAAATTACAATTCAAATTAGTTTTAAGGTAGCTTTTATATGTGTTTTGAATTGAGTTAGGCAAATAATTCAAAGAATGTTGGGAAAAATGTTAAAATTGACTCATAAAAAGAGAAGGAATTATGAATTTGCTATTATTTACTTTATACAATTTTAATTGACGAATAAATTAGTTTTGGTATAACATAATTAGATCTCGTTTATTGCTATTCCGACTTGTTACTATAAAAAAGTTGTACGGCACGTACAAAATAATTCAAAATCCATTGTTTACAATAATATTTTCCAAAAGTGAAAATTCCTGAAATTTTTCTGTTCATTCTCACGTGTCCACATACCGTGTTATCAGTCTACTTCCAATTATGTAAATTGTTTTTCTTTTCACTTTCACACATACTTTACATAATATATGCACATACGTAGTTATTGGTGAAAAACCTGATATGTATATTTTTGAACCTTACTTCTAATAAGATTAACGTTAAGAATTAACCATAGGCTACTGGACATTCAACCAAAAGGGAAGAAATCAAAAAACCTCCTTTTTTCAAGCCAGTTATTGACATTTATTTTATGTGCGAGTTTTCGCTTAATCCATCTTATAGTTATATTTTGTAAATTAAATGTATTTTAACTTGTTTGCCTTAATGTTCGACATTCTGGGAATTATTTTTACATAACGTCATTTTTGATGCGATTTCCGCTATTTTAAACCCTGATGAAGATCGCAATAAATTGGTCGAATGCTTGGCTTGGAAGAAAAGAGGTTTTTTGATTTCTCCCCTTTTGGTTTCAGCATCCAGTATCGAAAATCTTAATTTTACAAAAAATCAATGAACGTCGATTTTCAAAATTGTAAAAATGAAGTCGTGTAAATAGATATATTTTCAGAATAAACTTTTCTCTTAAAATTATTAAAGGATTTATCTTTAGAATATTTGGACCGTTTATTTTGAAAGTGGTGTAAGTCCATTTTCTCTTGTTTCGAAAAAATTAGAGGTTAGCATATCTGTTAATTAAAAAATTTAGGCAAATTGTATGAAGTTTGGCTATATTTCTCTTCGTTTATTGACATTTAATTTGATTATATAGCTTTGTTTCAGGCAAATAAGTCTACAGCATATTAAGAAATTGTCTTTATGTCAAATTGAAGATAAAAGATTCTAATTTCGATTAAAAAAGTCAAATTTTCTCTAAATGTAACCAAAAAAATTTAAAAAATTCTTAAAGTTGACAAAAATTTTTAACAGTTCTAACCCTACTTTTGAAAAAAATTCACCAATTTTAAAAAATCACACAGACTGTATTTTTAAAGATTAAGAAATGGGTTTTATGTCAAATTGAAAATAAAAGGTTCTAATTTCGATTATAAAAGGCAAATTTTCCCTAAATGTTACCAAAAAAATTAAAAAAATTCTTAAAGTTAGTAAAAATTTTTGACAAGTAACTAACCTAACTTTTTAAAAAATCTTACCAATTTTTAAAAAATCGCACAGACTTTATTTTTAAAGATTAAAAAATAGTTTTTATGTCAAATTGAACCTAAAAGATTCTAATTTCGATTATAAAAGCCAAAATTTCTCTAAATGTTACCAAAAGAATTAAAAAAATTTTCAAAGTTAGTAAAAATTTTTGACAGTTCTAACCTAACTTTTTAAAAAATTGACCAATTTTAAAAAATCGCACAGACTTTATTTTTAAAGATTAAGAAATAGTTTTTATGTCAAATTGAAAATAAGAGATTCTAATTTCGATTAAACAAGTCAAATTTTCTCTAAATGTTAACAAAAATTTTCAAAGTTGGGAAAATTTTTCGACGGTTTAATCTAGCTTTTAAAAAAAATTGACCAACTTTAAAAAAATCCCACAGACTTTATTTTTAAAGATTAAGAAATAGTTTTTATGTCCAATTGAAAATAAAAGATTCTAAACTTAAGATTCTGGTAAAATATTTCTGGACTGTAAATGGACTTACACCACTTTCAAAATTAGACAATTGTAAAAATCGTTTAATTTCAATTTTGAAAAATTAAATATCACTTAAAATATACTTCATTTTAATCCAAATTTGTTTACAAATACACATGATAGGACATAAAATTTAATTTTAAACGCTAATTACATTGTAAAAATTACAAGATACTGATAGTATTTACTTATGCTTTGCATGTGGCAGTGTATCGAAATATGTACAATGCACCAGAGGTATATAAGGTAATAACTGCTTGATGTCTTCATATTTTTCGTAAGTAAGAGGCCTGGCATTTTGGTACAAAGGCGTAAGGGCGATTTTTCCAAATTTTAGCGGTCTTCCAGGACATGTAGGTAATAAATTTGTAGTTTTAAATTCAGTGCCCTTCATCGATCTTTTATATAAAATAGTATATGGTGCGTTTTTGAGAAATCTCAGCCAACATATTTGCAACCAATTGATCTGTTCGCCGTTAGTGTTTTTTTAATCTGTTTTTTAATCGCATTTTGAAGATTTTTGTTGAAACGAAATTCTCTCGTTTCATTTCATGTAAAATAAATTTGTCATGTTTTCTACATTGTGTTATTACATCATAATAATCCTGTGGTGTATACTTAAAATTCTTTTCTTTTAAAGTGATCCATTTTAAGAAAAAATAGAATAAGTAACCTAAATTAACAACTTTTGACATGTAATATATTACAAATGTAACCATAATCACATGGACTTACACCACTTTCATAATCAATGATTATGTAATTTCATTTACCGACCGATTTTAAGTTGTACAAAACATGGGATTTTTTAATAAATTAAACACGGATTTATCATACATAAAAATTTTACATTAAATTAAGCATGAATTACGTGATATCTCATTTTTTTTTCAAAAATGGACTTACACCACTTTCAAAATAAACGGTCCATTTGACCGTGTATTTTTTTAAAACACTCTGTATATCAATTCGTAAAATATTCACTCTTATTATTTATTAAGAGTAATATTCTTTTCAGTATACTAAATATTCCAATATTATTTACCCAACCATACGAAACTGTACACTTATAAATAAATTAGGTACAAATTGTACATTTTATTCTCCGCCACATAACTCTACATGCTTTTATAACTTAACAATTTGTATAATTAAAGGGCGTGGATCGCTAAAATAAACATAAACCACTCAGGGTAAAACACCCGAATGTAAAAGAAATACCTTATCAACTTTACCCATCAGCTGAGGATATTACTTTGTTCCTATAGACACTTATGCTTCGCGACGGTCATTAATTTATTATTGAACAGTAACTTCCATCGGCAATACTTACTAAGTGGCACTAATGCCCAATAGTAAATACCCCGCGACTGTCGACAAACACGTTTTGAAAGTGCTCAATAAAGTCGGGAGGAAGCACATAAGTTATTCATAACCGAAACATTTACTATAATAATTAAACGTAAATTGCGCCGTAAAATCGGTATAATTACGGGAAGACCGGTAGAAACGTTTATACGAGGAGATTACCGGATTTAATCGGTCGTAAGAACGCGATTTATAATAATATGAAGGGTCGTTTTATTACACGGCAAATCAAAAGTTACAAAACACGAATTCCTCCGATAAACTATGGGTAGTAACGGT